>CM064905.1:24311108-26711108 GCA_030347415.2 Decapterus maruadsi | reverse complement strand
AACACAACACCAACACAGCTCCAACACAACACCAACACAACACCAACACAGCACCAACACAGCTCCAACACAACACCAACATCACCAACCTTCAGCTCCAACACAACACCAACACAACACCAACTGTCAGCTCCAACACAACACCAACACAACACCAACACAGTCCTCCAACACAACACCAACCAACACCAACAGGAGGACAACAGGCTCCAACACAACACCAACACAACACCAACACAGCTCCAACACAACACCAACACAGCACCAACACAACACCAACACAACACCAACACAGTTCCTCGCCACCACAACTGCTGAGGTTCCTGTTGTCCTTCTGGGTCAAATTGGCCCAGTCTGTTCCCTTCCTTCCTTCCTTCCTTCCTTCCTTCCTTCCTTCCTGCCTTCCATCCATGGAGGAGCTTCCTGGCCTGGTCTGGGAGCAGTCAGGTCCTTCCTTCTTCCTTCTGTCTTCTTCCTTCTTCCAGATCTGATCTGTTCAGAATATCCCTCCATCTTTCTTTTCTTCATTTTTTCCTTCTTAATGGCTCATTAAAAAACAATGTGCACTCTGATTTGATGCTACAAGTCCGTATTGGATTGAATTGATGTGTTGATGTTCAGGTATGAGCCACAGACTGAAGGGATGATGAGAGCAGGAAGAAGCAGGAGCTGGAAAAACCACTGAGCGGAAGAAACTAGAGAGCTAAGACAGAAGAAAAAGACATCATCTTCTGATTGAGAGAAAAAATTCTCCACCTCCTGCAGCTTGAATTTAACGTCTTACCAGCCCACATGTTCCTTAACCATGCCTGTTTTCTTCTTCTATTTATGATGTCCATTATCAAGATCTTCTCCGAGGAGCACATGTTTGTTGTCATAAACTTCTGACTGAGGATGTTGATGTTGGATGTGTTGGTTAACATCCATGCCCTGGGGAGGGACATAGAGGAGAGTGGAAACTGATGGTAATAACATTTTATCTGAAGATCATTAGAACAGTGTGGAGCATAAATGAGCCTTTACCTCCCTTCTTTCTCTCCTTCCATCTATTCCCTCCCCTTTCCCTTCCTTCTTTCCACAATCCTTTTTCTCTCTCTGCCTTCCTTCCTTCCTTCCTTCCTTCCTTCCTTCCTTCCTTCCTTCCTTCCTTCCTTCCTTCCTTCCTTCCTTCCTTCCTTCCTTCCTTCCCTTCATCCTTACTTCTTCCTTCCTTTTTGACCCAATTGACCCAATCTGTTCCCTCCCTCCTTCTATCTTTCCTTTCTTTTTCCCTTCCTTCTTTCCCTTCGTCCTTCCCTGCATTCCTTCCTTCCTTCTCCTTGTCCTTACTTCTTCCTTCTTTTTTGACCCAATCCGTTCCCTCCCCCCATCTGTCTTTCCTTCCGTTTTCCCTTCCTTCTTTCTCTTTGTCCTTCCTTCCTTCCTTCCTTCCTTGACCCAGGAGGACAACAGGAGGGTTAACAAAAATCAAGAGATTGAAACTGTCATTGGGAAACACTCATATCAGGTGTGTGACTTGCCCCCCCCCCCCCTCAGTGCTGGGGACCCAGCAGCAGGATGTGGAGGAGCTGGTGGAGAAGCTGATGGAGCTGGTGCCTGTGATGAGCTCCACGATGAGCCTCCGACAGGACTTCAGAGAGGAGAGCCTGAGACACACTGCCTCCCTCACATACATGGAGGAGCTGAGCTGGCCTGGTCTGGGAGCAGTCAGGTGAGAGCTCTGCTGTCTGTCTGCTTCAGACGATTCTGATAGCAGATCAGTTTGTCAGAATATGTGCTCGGGGTCAGTGTATCTTTTGGTCATTTTTTCGATAAATGGGAATTAAAAAACAATGTGCACTCTGATTTGATGCTACAAGTCAAAGTGGATTGAATTGATGTGTTGATGTTCAGGTATGAGCCACAGACTGAAGGGATGGATGAGAGCAGGAAGAAGCAGGAGCTGGAAAAAATGAACACTGAGCTGCTGAAGAAACTAGAAGAGCTGGACACTGACATCATCTTCTCCACTGGTCCGACACACACACACACACACACACACACACCTGCAGCTTTGCAACAGTGTCACTTCCAGCCCACATGTTCCTCTACTCCATGCCTGTTCTCCTCCTCTCCTCCCAGGTCCTGAGTTTAGCACCGAGGAGCACTGTATCTTCGTTGGCATGGTGACTGAGGATGTTGATGTTTCAGAGCTGGTGGATACAATAGCTGCCCTGGGGAGGGACATAGAGGAGAGTGGAAGGGTAACTGTTTCATTCATTTTATCTGAAGATCATTAGACAGTATGGACGTTGTGTAATTACTGTCCATTTTTAAAGGGATACGTCAACATTTTGGTGTCTATCTGCTGGTCATGCACTCAGGAGTGAGGCAAGACACGAAAAAAAAGTTGGCGTATCCCTTTAAATGAAAAATGATGAATAAAAGCAGAGAGGTCAGGTGGATGTCAGCTCAGGTCCAGTGGAGTTTGATGATGGGACATCCAAACAATAAGTCAGACTGATGTCGACTGTAAAATGCTGCTGCACAGGAAACCAAGTTTATTTGTCCTTTCCAGGAAAATCGTTTTCACATTCTGTATAAAAACCCCGACAGAGGAGGAGGAATTACCACTCTAACAGTAGTTAAGGTCCAGATGTTTACAGATGTTGATTCATTTAATGATCACCTTTGTAATAGCTGTGACTCCCTTCTTGCAGCTGCTGGAGAACATGACAGAGGTGGTGAGGAAAGGCATCCTGGAGGCGGAGCTTCAGCTTCAGAAGGCCAATGAGGAGAAACTCATGGAGGAGGTGTGTAGGAAGGATCAACACTTCTGTTTGTGTGAATGGTTTTGTGTGTGTATAATAATACAAATCTAGGTTAATCTACTGACATTTGACCTCCATGTTTGTGTGTTTGTGTGTGTGTTTTAGGGGATGCTGAGACAGCTTCCTCTGGTTGGCTCTGTTTTGAACTGGTTCTCTCCAGTGCAGAGCTCCATAAAGGGACAGACCTTTAACCTGGCTGCAGGTATGTGCGTGCGTGCGTGCGTGCGTGCGTGCGTGATTCATACAGTACTGTGAATAAGAACAATGATTCATCTGAATTCACACAGACCAACTCTACCGCTTTACTGTCAGTGTGTTTCTCTTTCACACTCATGCTGTGATGTCTGGATTGGTTATTACAGCTCAACACACTTCAGCTGTCCAGAGGACAGTTAAAGGGATAGTTCACCCAAAATTAAAATTACACTCATTATCTACTCACCCTCATGTCGACTAAGAGCTGTGAGAATTTTCATTTTTCCTCCGTTCTTTCTCTGAGTTATGGGGGGGTCCACACAGCAGTATTTGTCCATATAATGGTTGTGAATGGATACCACTTTTCTTGGTCCAAAAAGACACACCAAAAAACATCCAAATACCTCCATACTGCTCGTCTGTAATGTCCCTCTTGTATTGAAGCCCCCACATGAGAAATTGTTCCACCGGTGACACAGGAAGAGCAGTGAACTGAGACACTGGGAGCTTCCGCTACAAACAAGCTTCAAATATAGACTCATTTAATTTTTTCTGAACAATTTCTCATGTTGGGGCTTCAATACAAGAGGGACATTACAGACGAGCAGTATGGAGGTGTTTGGATGTTTTTTGGTGTGTCTTTTTGGACGAAGAAAAGTGGTATCCATTCACAACCATTATATGGACAAATACTACTTATCTACTTTCCCATCATCTCTCCTCAACCTCTAAAGAAGCTGGCATGAGGAGTTCAGTAGAATTCATGAGGACAAAAATAAAATATGTCTGCACTTAGACTAAGATCTTTAAATACTTTTTTTTCAATTCAATGACAATAAATCATCCTTCTTGAACCACAAAAATGACGGAAATGTCTAAATAAGTTGATAAATATATGAATGAAAAATACAAATAGAGAAAGTTGAGCCTTTAATATAATGATAAGGTAGAAACGGAGAACTGAGCAACAAGTCAGAATAAATTCTGTTTAGACAAAAAGAAAAATACAGTTTTCTGGCATAAGTGGATCTTAGTGCATCTCTATAAATGAATTCATTTCCTCTATTCATTTGCACAGGGAGAGGATAAGTGTACAACATTTATATTAGTAGTATTATTACGATAGTATTGTTAAAGAACTGGATTCAGAGAGAATAGATCCATATTTATGGATTTCCTTGGATAATATTTGAACTGCAGCTTTATCAATGCTTGACATTTGAAGTAAAAAAAAACCAAACATGAAACACCAAGTGTGTTCCGCTCTGGTTCATCACTGTTAATGTCTACTGTCTTATGTTTCCCTGGACAGACATGGTGCCTGTAAACATCTTCTGTACGTGTCTAAATAGATCAATCTAATATTTCGTACTACACAGACGCCATAGCACTTTTTGCATAATGCTACTTTGCTCTTATAGAGGATGTGAATCTTTGTCAGTGAATGTGAATCATTCATCATGGTGTGTGTGTGTGTGTGTGTAGGTTCCCTGGATTCCACGGAGGAGACATACTCCACCAAGGCCCAGGCAAGCAGGTCATCCATGCAGGACCCCCCCGCCTCTTCCTCCAAGAGACTGCCAGGTAGGATCACTAACCTCTGTATCTTCTCAACATATGTACTGTATCTGATTAGATTTTGAAGCAGTCTCTGCATACATTTGTGTAATACTCAGGTTAAACTGATTTGTTAAAGGGATACGCCAACATTTCTTTTCGTGTCTTGCCTCACTCCTGAGTCCATGACCAGCAGATAGACACCATCCTTTCCACTGTGTGTGCAGTAACAAGGGAGATAGAGCCGTATCACCTGTAATTAGCTTAGCTCAAACACTGGAAGTGTATGGGTAGTGTTAGCCTGCCTCCTACCCAAGCCGAAATCAGCAGGCATTTTAGCTCTAAACTCTGTAAATATATCACTTATCAACATTTCAAACATTTTTAGGTGAGGAAGTAGCCGTTTAGATCATCAGTGTGTCGTTAATTTGTCTAAATACCAGCTGTTTACTATTTTGTTTGGACGAATTCGGCGCTACTCAAGCTAGCCGTTGTGACCAACACACTTCTGGTTTTTTTCCAAAATAAAACACCCATTGCCCTTTACATACAGAAAACCATGACGATAGAATTTGTTCTTTTACTTTGAAATAGGAAGCTAACCTACCCTTGATGTAGCTAGCTTGAACCAAAATATAGCGCCTTCTTCCCGTTACCGGCATCTGACCGCTCAAGATGTCTTACCGGAGAGTTTTGTCAGCTCTGAGATGAAGATCGGTCCGTTTAGAGTTGCTGAAGAGTTTCTCTGATGACTTTAGGTGGAGGCAGGCTACCATTACCCATACACTTCCAGTGTTTGAGCTAAGCTAATTACAGGCGATACGGCTCTATTGCCCTTGTTACTGCACGCACAGTGGAAAGGATGGTGTCTATCTGCAGGTCATGGACTCGGGAGTGGGGCAAGACATGAAAAGATAAAATGTTGGGGTATCCCTTTAAAGATTCAGTGAATGTACTGTAATCAGTTGTAGATGAGGATTTTAGTGGGACTGATTTCTCACAGTTCGATTTCCTGAACCACTGAGGCTGAAGGAATCCAAACTGGGAGAAGATCCACACAATTTCATCTCATCCCCAGCTGTTTGATAGAGAGACCTCTAGAGGCAGAAGAGTCCCAACCAGAGGCCTCAGTAGCTTTCTCCACTGTCTCTTCAGAGTTCACCTCTGTCAGGGAAAATGTGTACAAGTTGAACTTGATATGAAAACAATGGGCTTCGTTCACAAACTGTTCTTAAGAACAAATTTGTTCTTAAGTCCTACTTAAAGTTTTTTTTTTAAAGTGTTTTTCTATCTAGGATTTGTTCTCAGCTAAGAACAAAGTCTACACCAACTCAGGAGCATATTTACACACATTTGACAGATGACACTGCAAAATAACTGATTATTGTGCTTTTTTTCTGCTCTGCAGCTGTATAATATTATATGATTTGAATTAGAATAATTATCTTATCTTTTATGATGTTTTTAATCATTATTATACAAACATGGTGTGATCTCTTAAAAAAAACATTATTGACACTAATTCATACCAATTATGTTTGGGGGGTAGTGTTTTTTTTTTTAATTGCTCAGTGCGCCTAAGCGTTCCCACACTATTCACACAACTCTTTTGTTTTTCCATCAACTGCTCCGAGAAACACTTGCATGCTCAACAGATCCCAGATCAACAATGATCCGTTGCACCACTAGGAATGACCATGGCATCCAAAAACAATTAAGTGACTGCTCATATGTGATAATATGATTATATATATTTTTTAAACATGTGTTTTGTTTTGTTTTCATAAAAGGGTAAACAAACATTTACAGCAGGGTTAACATTCATACCACTGGCCCTGTCATTTGTAGTTCAAATAAAGTTATTTGACCAACCATATTCATACTTAACTTTTCAATCATCACCTATGGGCTTCTAGTGCTGTGTGGTGGGGGCTCTGTCTGCATCCCCCTTTATTTTGGTTTTTTGTTTTGTTTTGTTCAGTTTTTAAATTTCACAGTAAAGGAACAGTCAAACATAAAAGAAAACAGAGGAAAAGCAGAGACAAAAAAGGGGGGGGGCTGCCTGCCAGACATCTTTAAATGTACCTTTTATAAATAGACTTACAGAAAAAAAAAATCGCAGTTGTTAAGGTAAAGCTGTGAAAGTTGGAGTCAGGTATCAACCTGACACTGGGCCAGGAAGGGTCCTCAGATTCTCTCGAATCTGTTCTGTTCATTGGGTTTGTGCAGGCGCAGTCTTTCCATTTGAATGAGCGAGCCAAGGTGGGAGGAGTATATTCATACTTAAAGGGATAGTTCAACATTTTGGCAAATTGGCCCATTGCCATAATCACTATAGTCATAGCACCCGCTAGTTCACCACAATACAACGGCATAACAACATAGGAGGCTCCCGGTGTTGGCGAGAGGTCGTTATTTTCAGTACGGCTCCAGCACTTCTTTCAGACTGTAATTCCTTTCCTTTATGGTCATGACAACTGGCTGCTCAGAAGCAGGAGGCTACACAGCTTAGCCTGAGGGGAGGGGCTGAGTTTCACTGTTTTGTTTAAAACTCATCAAATACAAAATCCAGACTCCTAGCGCTTTTGTAACAAGTTGTTTTCTGCAGAACCACCACGCTATGAGATAATAACAGTAACGATACGAAACGGAGCCGTTTTCGAGGTAAATACAGGGTAAATACGGAGACTGCTTGCTGAAAAATAAAAGAAAACAGTCCCTGAAAAGCAACGCGCATCAGCGGTTTTGCATGAATTTACTGTAAATGGCTCCGTTTACATAAATAGACTCATTATCTCAAAAAATCGTGGTGGTTCTGCAGCTCAAACATGTCTACAAAAGCTCTGTGGAGTTTTGGGATTTTGTATTTGATGAGTTTAATGAATGAATCCAAGAAATTACATTAGCCTCCTAGTGTCTCTGAGCAGCATGCAGGCGTAGTCTTTCCACCTTTGAATGAGCTAGCTATAGGGATTATGGCAATGGGCCAATTTGCCAAAATGTTGAACTATCCCTTTAACTGACGACAATATAAAAATTTTGCTTAGAATAAACTTCTTGTCTTCATGTCTCCTCCCAGGACAGAGGTTATTCCGCCGCTCAGGGGCCAGCTCTGACTCCTTCAGTGAGACCAGCTCGGTTGGACAAGCTGATGAAATGACCAGAGAGGAGAGCACCACGGTGAGCAGCAGCATCCACCCTCCCCCCACTCCGCCCGCACCAGAGGAGCACTCGCAAACTGGAAGTGAAGTGTCACCACAGGAAGTCCAGGAGTCCTCTGAGCAGGAGCAGGAGCAGGAGCAGGAGCAGGAGCAGGAGCAGGAGCAGGAGCAGGAGCAGGCTCAGGAGGAAAGTGAGGAGGCCTCAGAGGAGAGGCCTTCTGAAGACCAGGAGGTGGAGCAGAGTGAGAGATAGGACCAGTCTCAGGTGTCTTCCAAATGCTACCAGCCTAACAGTTGTTTTAAAAGGGATTATCACAGTGAGAATTAAACTCTTCCAGGTGTGGAGGAAAAGCAGTGGAGCAGATGAACGTGTCTGTCTCCTCTGAAGTGTCAGGACAGAGAGGATGTCAGAGTTAAAGGAGGAATCCACCCACAGATACACTTATGCAGCACAGGTTTCTGAGCGCCTTGAATCTGGACATAAACAAGTTGTTTTCATTTAATTCACCTACATAAGGAAGTGAAATGAGGTAAACAGGTGCACTGGACCTGCCTCTGTATGGTTGTTACAGGTTGATGAAAATGCCCCCCCCTCCCCCCAGTGAAGAGTTTCTGGGTGGATTTTTCCTTTAATCATATTTTCTATGGAGTTCAGCCCAACTCTGTTCTGATGATTGTGCCGTGATCGTAGAGCTGAGGAGCAGCTGTATTGCACACAGATGTTTGTTTTGTTCTTCTTTTGATTTAAAGGGATAGTTCAACATTGGCTATGCCCCATTGCCTTAATCACTATAGTCATAGCAGTAGGTTCGTTACCTTTAATTGTCGGTGCAAGCTATTTTTAGAACGGCAGAGCAGAGCCGTGAGCTGCTTAGCACTACGCTACGGAGGCTAAAGGAATTTCTTGGTTTCCCTCATCAAACTCATCAAATACGCAATCCCAAAACTCCAAAACGCTTTCATGGACAAGTTGTGAGCTGCACATTCACCACGCTATGAAATAATAACGGAGCATTACGAAACGGAACCGCTTTCAAGGTAAATACAGGGTAAATGCAGAGTCTGCTTGCTGAAAAACTGTCCCTGAAGGCAACGCGCATCAGTGGTTTTGCATGAATTTCCCTTTAAAACAACTCTGTGTGGTAACGTTGTGTTATTATCTCATAGCGTGGTGAATGTGCAGGTCACAACTTGTCCATGAAAGCGTTGTGGAGTTGTTGGATTGTGTATTTGATGAGTTTGATGAGGGAAACCAAGAAATTCCTTTAGCCTCCATAGCGTAGCCCTTAGCAGCCTGCTGCTCTGCTCCGCCATTCTAAAAATAGCTTGCACCGACGATAAAAGGTAACAAATCTACTGCTATGACTGTAGGGATTATGGCGATGGGCCAATTTGCCAAAATGTTGAACTTTCCTTTTAAAGAGAAATATGATTAATCAACACTCCGTTCACCTGAAATGAAGCATCTCAATGCTAAAGCATTTAGTGTTGCTGAAATCACAATGTTTAGATTCCTCACTGTAAATAGTCTACATGCAAATATGTATCTAACGTGCCCAATAACTGATTATAATAATTTATTATCTAATAAATCTGTAGAGGAAGAGAAGTATTTAA
This sequence comes from Decapterus maruadsi, assembly GCA_030347415.2. Lineage (NCBI taxonomy): Eukaryota > Metazoa > Chordata > Actinopteri > Carangiformes > Carangidae > Decapterus > Decapterus maruadsi. The sequence goes on along the minus strand of CM064905.1, from coordinate 26,701,768 downwards.
TTAAAAATGGCTCCTAATGAGAGCCGGCCCCTCCTACCCGAGCTTCAGACACTCCCTTCATGTGATGGAGCATTAGAGCCACTGCTGCAGGAAAACAAATGTTACAAATATGGAAGAAAAAAAAGGACAAAATGACAGGACTTTTCAAATAGAAATGTTACAACATAAAGTTGTGATTATGAAAAAATATACATTATATTACAATGCAAATTTGACATTAACAGGTCATGTTCGAAAAATAAAAGTGTTTTACAAGAGAGATACATAGTTATAACTATGAGAGCAAAGAAACAGCAGAAATTTGTAATTTTGTAATTACAAATTTCAGTCACATAAAAAGACACAGCTGTCATTGTATGATCAAGACACGTCACATGTCACATGTCATGTTTTTAGACATGTTGAAACATCCTGTTGAATGACTGGACTGTGTACAGTCAGATGACACCAGTGTCTTCACACAGTCACAGTGACACAGGTCTGACACTGGGCTACAGTCAGTTTGCAATGAGCTGCTGAAACCTAAAACCTTCAGCCTTCTGTCCCACTCCACTGTTCTGTTTGCTACAACAGAGAATTCAAATTATTATCAATGTCAAACATGATCTAAAACTAAAAGGTAACATTAGCAACATTGTTCTCATAATATCACAACTTTTATTTTGGAGATTACGAATCACAATATTGTTTTTTTCTTTCTTCTCTCTTTAAATTCTGACTTGTGTCCAAACATTAAGACAAAGCTGAAACTTCATACTTTTTTTCTTTTTTTATCAGTGGCTCCAACGCTCCATCACAGTAGAATCTCTAACCACAGCTTTATTGCCTTTACAGTTACAACTGGGGTCAAAGTTCTAACATGTTTTTATGTAAATGTATCTTATTTAGTGAGCAGAAAGTGGCCTACTGCCCCCGGGGGGGCGGGGCTTGTCATGTATTTACTGTATGTGGACATTATTGTTTCTTTGCCAAAAACATCCTGCCAGACCTCAGACAAACTACTTCCTGTCCTGGACCTGCACCACCCTGTGGCTCCCAAGTGCCATGTTAGACCAGGTGTAGACCAGGTGCAGGCCTGGTGTAGACCAGGTGTAGACCAGGTGCAGGCCTGGTGTAGACCAGGTGAAGACCAGGTGTGGACCAGGTGCAGGCCTGGTGTAGACCAGGTGAAGACCAGGTGCAGGCCTGGTGTAGACCAGGTGAAGACCAGGTGCAGGCCTGGTGTAGACCAGGTGAAGACCAGGTGCAGGCCTGGTGAAGACCAGGTGTAGACCAGGTGTTGACCAGGTGTGGACCAGGTGTTGACTAGGTGTAAACCAGGTGTAGACCAGGTGTTGACCAGGTGTTGACTAGGTGTAAACCAGGTGTAGACCAGGTGTAGACCAGGTGTAGACCAGGTGTAGACCAGGTGTAGACCAGGTGTTGACCAGGTGTGGACCAGGTGTAGACCAGGTGTTGACCAGGTGTAGACCAGGTGCGGACCAGGTGTAGACCAGGTGTGGACCAGGTGTAGACCAGGTGTGGGCCAGGTGTAGACCAGGTGTAGACCAGGTGCGGACCAGGTGTAGACCAGGTGCGGACCAGGTGTGGGCCAGGTGTAGACCAGGTGTGGACCAGGTGTAGACCAGGTGTGGGCCAGGTGTAGACCAGGTGTGAGCCAGGTGTAGACCAGGTGTAGACCAGGTGCGGACCAGGTGTGGACCAGGTGTAGACCAGGTGTAGACCAGGTGTGGGCCAGGTGTAGACCAGGTGTAGACCAGGTGTGGACCAGGTGTGGACCAGGTGTAGACCAGGTGTAGACCAGGTGTAGACCAGGTGTAGACCAGGTGTGGACCAGGTGTAGACCAGGTGTGGACCAGGTGTGGACCAGGTGTAGACCAGCTGTGGACCAGGTGTAGGCCAGGTGTAGACCAGGTGTAGGACAGGCGTGACAGTGTGGCTGCTGTGGTTTTGACCTTGTGGACTGTTCATCAAACTATGATCTAATTCACTGTACCACCTAGTGAACCACCTAGTGTAATATCCAAATCACAAGAACTGCAAGATCAGATATTTCACAACATCAGACGTGTTGTGATTCTATCGACACAAATCAGATCAGATGAATCCAAATGAAATGTGAAAATCTATATTCCCACTGAAACAGCAATGACCTTATTTTCTTTTTGCATATTGATCTATGTATGAGTCATGGTGACAGAGAGAGATCCTGGAGACAGTGGTAGAAGGTCATGTCTGCTGTTTAGAAGTTTGTGGGTGGATTTTGTCACAACACACAATGACTAGTAGTTGTGTAGACAGTCCTAAGGGGAGAACAGTCCCAGGCCTGGTGTTGTGGCTGCAGCTCTGACTACTGAGCAGGATGGTGGAGGTCTGTATGAGGGCTCTTATTTTGTTTGTTTGTTTGTTTGTGTGTGTGTGTTTTGTTGTTATTGTTGTTGCACTGTGTTGAACAGTTGAGCTAACTGTCCACCTTGGTTCCATCTTTAGCTCTTGACTGTTTGACAGTCTTTGTTTTGAGTAATAATCCCAGGCAGCACTGGTATGTGAGCACATTGCGTGCACTTTATGAATGCTCTTTAACATGCTGTTTTACACGACTGTAACTTCATAGTGCGTCTGTATCCCCAGGACTTTTTTTTTTAGAAGACATTGAGACCATGATGACTGTGTGGTCCCAGGTGAACTGGTCTGATCTGAGCTTTGGAAACCAAAGACAAAAACTCTTGACAAGATCAGAAACATAAGAGCAAAATTCTCTACAAACCAACCAGACCAACAGTGAGAGATGATGGTACTGCTGGTAAATGCAGCGTCAGCGCTGATACAGTACAGTGTGTAACAGCAGTCAGATCACTGTCACTGCAGACTGTGGCGCGGCCTTAAAGGAAAACTCTGACATTTTTTGGAATATTATTATTTTCCATCATGTGTTTGGATGTAAATAACTGATTGGGACAAAAATCTTTACCGTCTGTCTGTTATTGAACATGATTAGTCAACTGGCAACCTCTGGCGCGTGTGACATCGTCACCCATTGGTTTTAAAGGGATAGTTCACCCAAAATTCAAATTTCACTCATTATCTACTCACCCTCATGTCGACTAAGAGCTGTGAGAATTTTGTGAGTCCTCCGTTCCTTCTCTGAGTTACGGGGGGTCCACGCAGAAGTATTTGTCCATATAATGGTTGTGAATGGATACCACTTTTCTTCATCCAAAAAGACACACCAAAAAACATCCAAATACCTCCATACTGCTCGTCTGTAATGTCCCTCTTGTATTGAAGCCCCAACATGAGAAATTGTTCCCAAAAAAAATTAAATAATTCTATATTTGAAGCTTGTTTGTAGTGGAAGCTCCCAGTGTCTCAGTTCACTGCTCTTCCCTCTTCTTCACGTGTCGCGTGATTTACAGACGAGCAGTATGGAGGTATTTGGATGTTTTTTGGTGTGTCTTTTTGGACCAAGAAAAGTGAGCACCATTCACAACCATTATATGGACAAATACTGCGTGGACCCCCCCCGGTAACTCAGAGAAGGAACTGAGGACTCTGAAAATTCTTCCAGCTCTTAGTCGACATGAGGGTGAGTAGATAATGAGTGAAATTTGAATTTTGGGTGAACCATCCCTTTAAGGCTCAGAGGGAACTGCTTTGTTGATGCCATCATTTGACTCCGCCCCTAACTGCAGCAAATCCAAAGGTGAAAGTTGGGGGTGTTCATAGAGCTGAGACTCTGGTGCATGCATATGCTTCCTCACCTGTCACTCAGGGGCCACACCCTCAATTATGCAGAACTTGAAGCCTTAATGAAATGTAAACAGGTGAGCTCAGAGGTTGATACATGGAGTCGTCTTAGCCACAGAACTGAATCTGTACAACAGTTAGTGAGAAACTCCTTGAAATGAATCTGTAACTTCCAACGTTGTGCTCAACAGCTCTTCCTCGTCCTCTGCCTCGGACTGCAAAGCTTATTGTCTCTGTCAATCAGTTCCACACAAGCACATGGGGAAAATAATCCACACTGTGATGGAAACATGCAAACTTCCATAAACAACATGATGAACACGGTCTCATCAGAGAGGACGTCACTGTCCTCTACATGATATTGGAGTTGAGTGGGGCTGAGTGAGCCTCAGTGGGTTTGTCTGACTGGAAAAACATGACATTAAAACAAAAAGAAAGTGTCCAAAAATGAGAAGGTGAAGCTGGACTGAGGCCAGTGGTGGAACATTTACTGTAGACAGATAGAACATGGTTTAATAAGGAATTAATACAGGGGGAATGACAATTACAAAAGAATGGATTTCAGCTTTATTGCACTTGTTCTGTAGATAATTACTTTACTACTGTTCTTTATTTAATTTCTTAAATGGTGTAAATGAAGCAGATTAATGATTATTTTTGTCATGTGATTATAATGCAAAGCTGAATCAATAACTTTCTATGTTTAATGAAGAACTTTTGGTTTGATATGAAATGTCCTGTAGCTTTCACTGTCTGAATGATTGACTGTATTTAATCAGCAGAATCCTTCCTCTTTGAATATTTTATACAATTAATTTACAGCACAGAAACATGTTGACATGTTTTGTGTAAATTATTCCTGTCGACAGATTAAATTCTAAGTTTTCTAGTCTGAACGTGAGGTCATGGCTTTCTGTAGATTTTCACCATGAAGTTGTGGGTTTGTCAGTCAATACAACTTGTGTGTTAACGGTTCAGTTAGTCAGCATGTTCATTAAGGAGAGTGGAGAGAGAAATGATGACAGGCAGAAAAGGGGCCATGGGTCGGATTTGAACCAACGAGTTCCACCAGTTGAGCCACCATGGCGGTTCCAGTCAGTGTTCATTCTTAAACACTACAAACTGTTATTGTTCTGAGGATCAAGATGTCAAACAAATACAAAAGAAATGTCAGGTTTTACAACAAGATGCACAGTCACTAACAAATTAGATCATTATATTACAGAGGTGTATAGTAACGAAGTAGATGTACTTCGTTACACTACTTAAGTATTTTTTTTTGGGATTTGTAGGCTACTTTACTGGAGTAGTTTTTTTAATCAGAACTTGTACTTTTACTTCGTTACATTTAAAAGAAAAAATATGTACTTTTACTCCGTTACATTTACGTTTGCCACCTCGTTACACGTTACAAATTAAAATAGAAATATAATCAGCCTACTTGTTTGGTAATGATCGCCTGCGTGCAAATATGGCGCAGTGTTTCGTAGTTCTCCACAAAACGGCCTCCCCGCCCGGCCCCGTCGGAGGAGGACGATAGTCACGTTCGTCCCCGACTTGCCCCGCCCCCCCCCACAATTTGAAGGTTTCACGCGTCTCGGTCGGTACTATCCGCTGCCGGAGCGGCGGAGAGCTGTGGCCACAGACGGCTCCAAAGATCCTCAACATGTAACAGGATCGATCACTCTCACTTTTTTTACTTTTTACTTTTGATACTTAAGTACATTTAATGTGAGCTACTTTAAGACTTTTACTCAAGTAATTTTCTAATGCGTGACTTTTACTTTTACCAAAGTAATTTTTATTTATGGTACTTCTACTTTTACTTAGTTACTTTTTTCGAGTACTTTATACACCTCTAGGCACTTCTCTATAATATCATTTGTTTAAGTGTGTTTTAAGACCCTGTGACAGAATTTTACAAATAAAAAAGTTAAAGGGATAGTTCACCCAAAATTCAAATTTCACTCATTATCTCCTCACCCTCATGTCGACTAAGAGCTGTGAGAATTTTCAGAGTCCTCCGTTCCTTCTCTGAGTTACGGGGGGGTCCACGCAGCAGTATTTGTCCATAATGGTTGTGAATGGATACCACTTTTCTTCGTCCAAAAAGACACACCAAAAAACATCCAAATCCCTCCATACTGCTTGTCTGCAATGTCCCTCTTGTATTGAAGCCCCAACATGAAAAATTGTTTTTAAAAAAAGTCTATATTTTAAGCTTATTTGTAGCGGAAGCTCCCAGTGTCTCAGGTCACTGCTCTTCCCTCTTCACGTGTCGCGCGATTTGCACTGACCGGCAGAACAATTTCTCATGTCGGGGCTTCAACTCCGAGAAGGCACGGAGGACCCACAGCTCTTAGTCGACATGAGGGTGAGTAGATAATGAGTGAAATTTGAATTTTGGGTGAACTCTCCCTTTAATATTACACATAATCTGTAATGGAGCTGTAAACAGGGTCAAACTAAGGTCTCCAAAACCAAAAAAAAGAGAGAAAGTGGTGGCGGAGTGAAACAAAACAGAATCACAACTTGCCTCCATGTGTGGAATCTGAAGTCGACCACATCAAACCACTAGTCAAACATTCATTGTAATTTAAAGCAGAAGTAAGCAGAATGTTTGTGTTAATATGAGTCTTAAAGGGCCAACGAGGAGTTTCTATTCAGTTATAAAACAGTCTCACGTTAATGTGGATGAATCTACGCTACCCACGCTTGTTAATGGCTCCATTTTCGATCAATATATCGTTTTGTCTCTATCGCTATTTTGTTATTATGCTCTGCTGTAAACCCAGGAAATGAAATAACAGCGATTCGGGCGGCGTTATGGTCGGATCCTAACAACCTAACCTGACTTTAATCCTTGATGAATGAAAACATAGTCCGTCTTTCTACTGGAGGAATTCCTGGAAAAAGGAGGGGGGAGGTGAAAACACTTCGCTTTTCCAAAACTCCTCGTTGTCCCTTTAAATAGGAACCGTCCTCTCACTCTGTCCTCTCAGTGGCCGTGTCACAGGAACCCACCGGGCTCTTATGGCGACGTGCAACAGTTTCGGTTGTTGTGCAGCGGTTTTTTATTTTTATTTTACTGCTCTTTTTTTCAGCCATTCTTAAAACCATTTGTGTTTTTAAAATGACGCTGATTTTGGGGCTTTCTCTTAGCGTCACATCCTGCTTTGAGTCTGACCAATCAGCACAGAGTAAATCTCACCATCACTTACTTCTGCTTTAAAATTAGAAGGATTTCCAATAATACTGATAACCTAGCCTCGCGTCACCAGGCTCTTCAGACAAGCTAAGAGCCTGGTGTCTGTTAACTCCAAATTTTTTCTGTATTCTGCTTATTTCACCAAATTTGTTCACCAACATAAAACTTATAAAATAGGCATTAACTTGTAATACAATAAAAGCAAAATGTTATTTAATGACAAATTAAATTTTCTTGTAAATTATATTGCTTAAATTAGAGAGTTTCACCGCATTTTATTAGCTTGGTGCTTTTATTTTGATGGAAAGGCCTGTCTCTCTTGCCCTGGATCCGTTTCCTACCAAAACAGCGAGTCAACGGCCCCAGACTACTGTTAACCAGTGGTGTGAACCTGTGCCACATTGCTTTGACAAATTGAGACATCATTTGATATTGAGAATTAAAAGACACTTTTGTTTACTGTTGGACCTGGAATGACTTGATATTTGTTCCAACCCCAAAGATAAAAAAAAAATCTGTGGCACGGAAAGCAGCTATTAATTTTCCTTTGAATTAACCTGACAGCAACCAATCACAATGCACAAGCAGGAATATTTGTCAGTGCAACATGCAAAACAGGGAGCTTGGACCGGGCTTGGACATAAGAATGACTGGTGATCATTTTGTTTTATATTTTGATGTTTGAAACCAAAGTCTGGACTTAGTGGTAATTTCTTGACCTGAGGCCCGTGTCTTGTGAGGCTCAGAGAAGGTGATTCCATCCATTCACCTGTTCATTCACAGGAAGTGAGTCCTGGTTGCATTATTTTGGTTTCATTGAGTTGCTTTTATCCAATATACATTCTAATAAACTTACAACAATCGTATAATAACTACACTCGCATAATTAAATAATATGGGCCTGCCCTTCTACTAATCTAAGACGGATGTTGCATCTGCTGAATGTGAAGTTTATGCCTTCAGGCACTCATTTATAAACTGGCTGCTATGCTGATCTAATTAAATGGACAAGTTAAATGCCTACAGGCATATTCAAAAGCACCAAATATTCAGAGGTAATACACATCATGGACAAAAAGCACGTGTTTCTGTTGATTTCCTAATTATGCCAGGTGAGCTTTTTCTATTACTTTTAAGTCCCTCAGTGTAACGTTATTATTCACTCCAAATTATTACCTGGGGCTGATATGCAATATTGGATCAAGTGAAAAGGGGAATTACTTAAGTGAGTGAGATTGGTGCGATTTTTAAATCAAATCCTTAGCTTTGTTGACTTGATAAAGTTGGTGATATAATTATTGAAAAAAAAAAAAACTTTCTCAACAAATCTTTATGGCGAATTTCGCAAATCCCAAAATATGTAGAATATTCTACGTGGAACGTAAAATGTTGAATCCAAGCTTTCCAAACAGAGCTGAATAAAATACTTGAATGCAGGAAGTTGTTTCCCTGAAACTGAAGTCGTTTTTCCAATTGCTACAAAATCTGAGTCGAATCTGCGGTTCCTGAAAAGGTCAGAAACCCCTGACGTTAAATGTTTGCCACGAGCCTTTGGGAAAAGTAGTTTTCTTGCCCCAAAATCTCTTTAAAAGCGAATGTTTCGCAAAAGCAAATAAGACTTCATATCCCATAGGGCATCGCGCGTAGCACGTCGACTGACGGCACGTATTAGCTCACGCGGACTGTCTCTGGGAGTGCTGAGTCGAATATCCTCTCTGGCGTCTGTGCCGATAGAAGCCGGTGGCTGAATTTCACCTGAGCCGGAGACAAAACATTACACACCGAGTTGGGGCGCGCTCGATTATCCGGAGGGGTCACCTTAACGTCGGCTTTTGGACAGACACCAACATAGACCAAGAACTGCGTTGTTCAAATCTCACACTAGTGAAAATCTGAGACCAACGATGGACCCGAGAGACACTGCCCCTGATTCCTGGGAACAAGAGGACGATGTGGAGGCCACGATCGACGGACAACTTGAATCCGCATTCACAACTCTGAACGTGAATGCCAAACCGTTTGTGCCCAATGTAAACGCCGCTGAATTTGTTCCGTCTTTTGCCATGAAAGCAAACTCGGAAAATCTCAATTCCGATGGTAAGTTGACAGTCACGTTGGGGGGAGCTACGTTAGCAAGCAGTTAGCTAGCCGCCGCCAACACGAGCCTGGGCTGGGTGGCTGCTAGCTCACTTAGCCGCTCCACAGACACGCGTTTCTTGAAGCGCGACAAACTAGCTAACTGCTGTGGTGTTCGGTCGGTGTGGTAAGATACACGACACACCTGGCGCTGTGTAACTCTAACTACATCCCATAGGCGCTGTAACTGTGACTAAATTGTGTTGTGTACCTTGTTGAGCACTGGCAGAACTATGTAAAAAAGTGTTGGAGCCAGCCGGTATGGGCTTGTTAAAGCGGTAGCCACCTAGCGTGTTCGTTAGTGGTGCGGTTTCACAACTGAGCCCCGGGTTCCAGTGTCGACCTGAGTTCTACCGTTCACTTTAATGTAAACATGTAAGCGGGGCCGAGCTGGAGCAGGACAGCAAACACCACTGTTACCGTTTACCAACACTGGTTATTTAAGCTAGGCTAGTGCTCGGGACAGAAATTAGTGGGAACGTGAGTGTTTCGTGTGACGTGGGTGTTCTGACGCACTGCTGGTCAAGAGTGGAGCAAAATGTGTCATTGAAACCCGGGTGAAGGCGAACCAGAGACCTGGACCGGGTTGAATGCCGTACTAACACCGCAGTAGCAGCATGGAGCGGTTATCATTTTACATTAAAGTCCCGTTTCCTCAGTGTGACAGACATTATTATGATGTTGACTGAGTAACGTTACGTCGGTGGTTCCAAACCTTCCACTACCGTCACCATTAACACCACTCGTGGACTTGTGCTCCAGGAGATTGAGATGCGGATGGAAGGACCTCCACATGTCAGGCTGGGGTGTCTCCTTTTTGAAGACAATACACTTGTTTTCTATTCTTTATCAGTCAGATCACCACCGTGTTTGGCCTGTGGAGAGTGGAACTAGTTGGACTGTACAGATGTTATATTAATTCAACAATTTTCTTTTTTCAGTTGCGGTTGAAAAGATCTCCACCATGGAGGTGTCAGAAAGCACTGGTATGTATGGCCTCTGTTTAAGACGACTTCCCTCTGTGCCATGTGTCACCTACATGTTGTTACTGGTATGCCTCATTATGCTGCCAAGTGCAAAGCCTAAAGTGACTGTTACATCATGAATAACTGGCCCAATTACAGAAGTTTAGTCCCCCCCCCCCCCCCTCCGTCTGATGCCAGATTAACTGAAAAGTGAGTTTTGTCAGAGATTAGCATCAGTTTGTCCCGTGTTTTGTTTCTGGTTGTGTTTCATTATCACTTCAAACAGACATGACCTTATTTCAGAGGGAGATAAAGCTCCGACATTCAGCTGGTAGAATGTGATTATAATGAACTATGGTTGTGTGTCCTCTGGGTCACAGTGTGCAGCTACATTGATAGTGTAACTTTGCCACCTGTTACTTGTCCATTCACCTCTGCAGTCATTCTTATTCTAGAACCAGGATAAATATCTGTAGTATTAGTTTTTCTTTTGTTATTAGCCGCGTTTCCACTGCAAGAGTTCCTGGTGAAAGGAGGGGGTAGGAACTTCTACAGGAACCATCCTCTCGGTGGCTGTGTCTCCACTGCAGACAGGACCCACTGGGCGCTGATGGCGGCGTGCAATGGTTTCCATCATTGCGTGGTGCAGCGTTTTTTTGTTTGTTTGGTTTTTTGCTGTTGTTTTTTTCTATCAGTATAGAGCTTTCTTTAAAAAAAAAAAGCCGTCTCGATCGTCACGTAGTCCTGCGATCGCCTATTTACCACTTGCTACTCTCGTCTTTTACTGAGTTATTCTCTCTTTTTTTCCGTCTGTTTTTCCGTTTTTGGGTTATAAAAAATTCATCTTATTTGGGGATTTTAGCGTCACATCCTGCTTTGAGTCTGACCAGGACTTTTTCAGGGCTGATCTGAGTACGTACCCCCCAGGCAGGGACTCCGTTCAGCCCCGTTAAGGTTCCTGTAAGCGGTCCTGTGGGGAGGTTCCTGCAGTGGAGACACACACCAACGGGGCTGGCCCCGTAAAATGACCCCCAGGTTCCTGCAGTGGAAACGCACCTATAATCACAGCAGAAAAGGAAGCAGAGAAATGTGGTTGGATGTCAACAGGTGATGACCATAGTTAAGGTGTGGCCATTAAGTTTGGATCCTCCGCTTATTGACTGTGCACACACAGGCCAGGAGTCTATAGTAGACACTGCAGAATTATATTCCAGAGAATAGTAAATTTTAGTTTTTGCTGAATAGCCAACATAAGCATTAACAGCTGTTTACTTACCAGTGTAAACAAAACTTAACAGGTTCACAATCAAACTTTGTTCTCATACTTGCTAAGAATTGTCTTCAGTGGAGGAGAGCAACCCTCTTGTTGTAGTTTTATCTTCCTATAAAGTTGGCTGACCTGATTCATCACTTCCTGGCAAGAAGTTAGTGTAGCATCCAGTCTGCACTGAACCTCCTGTGCTGACGCTCTTGACAAGACTGGTAAGTAATAGGCTGGTAATGCAGATGTTGTCTACATCCTCGTAGCAAAGCTTAGAAATAGCTTATTTAAAGCGATATTTCAACATTTCGGCAAATTTGCCCATTGCCATAATCCTCTCAAATTTTAGGAATAGGTTTATTACCTTTAATTTGTATTCTATCGGCGGGGCGGAGCGGCGAGCTGCTCGGCTAACGCAATGGAGGCATGTGGTATTTCCAGGCCTTCCCTCATCAAACTCACCAAATACACATCTAACTACTCCACAACGCTCTGGTGGACAAGTTGTGACCTGCACATTCACCACACTATGAGATAATAACACAACGTTACAAGATGGAGTTGTTTTCACTGCAAATGTAACAGAAACTACATTCCAGACACGGCTGCTGGGCGGAGTGATTTCAAAAGCGCAACTAGTTCTGAGTATTTGCCTCATGTGTCATAATGTTACATAAATAAACGTTGTCTCATAGCGTGGTGAATGTGCAGGTCACAACTTGTCCGCCAGAGTGTTTTAGAGTTGTTGAAATGTTTATTTAGTTTGATGAGCATAATGTGGAAATACTGTGCAGCTCACGTCTCTGCCCCGCTGATCAAAAAACAGCTTGCACTGACAATTAAAGGTAGGGAGCCTACTGCTAAGAATATAGAGATTACGACAATAGGCCAATTCGCCAAAATGTTGAACTATCCATTCAATCTCCTGTTCAAATTGGCTCATAATTCATGATGTCACAATTTCTCCACACCTGATGTGGCATCCTGCCAGTAACAGTTTCATTGATCTTACAGACTGTCAATCCAGAAAATATTTCAAGCAGTAAAATCAACCGTCGTAAAGAACAATGGAGGTTTTTCAAAAGTCTCTGAACTTTTTTCTCTTTTTTTTTATAGAGAAAGGAAACAGTAACGGTGGTTGTTAGATAATAGCAATGCAATGGTGTTGGGTTTATAATTAATACAGTTCATAAGGGGAGCTGTTTGCAGCAACAGGCTGTTGGTCAAAAGGTCAACTCTGAGGGAGCTGTGAGACGGAACGGGAGGAAAAACAAACATGTGCCCTTTTCAAGGAACATTGTACAAATACATCTCATCACTTTAACTATCAGTCAGACACAAACTGATCATAGTTCCCAGGTCCATCCCATCCTTCTCTGTCCTGCACTGTTCCTGTCTCTGTCCACGGTTACTCCTGTGGTCACCTGTGTCCTTTCAACGCCAGCTTCTGCACAAAAGAGCTCACGTGCCTCTGAGTTGATTGAGAGCAGACAAAAAACCTCTTCATGACTGCACACAGAGCTTTCCATACACCGACAGCCAAACAGCCGACTGCACATTAAGTCCTGCTCCAAAACAATGCCAGCCCCCACATGCTCTGTGTGTGTGTGTCTCCTGTACAGTAGTGTGTGATGTCATCTTTAGTAGTTGATAAATATCAGCAAAGTGAAACACAAACAGCTGAAGAAGTTCACTGACTGGAGACCATACACCATACAGATGTTGATCAGCCTAATGAACAAATGATCATTCTATACACTGCACAGCTGTTTTTAAAGGGATAGTTCACCCAAAATTCAAATTTCACTCATTATCTACTCACCCTCATGTTGACTAAGAGCTGTGAGAATTTTCAGAGTCCTCCGTTCCTTCTCTGAGTTACGGGGGGGTCCACGCAGCAGTATTTGTCCATATAATGGTTGTCAATGGAAACCACTTTTCTTTGTCCAAAAAGACACACCAAAAAACATCCAAATACCTCCATACTGCTCGTCTGTAATGTCCCTCTTGTATTGAAGCCCCGACATGAGAAATTGTTCTGGAAAAAAAATCCGTATTTGAAGCTTGTTTGTAGCGGAAACTCCCAGTGTCTCAGTTCACTGCTCTTCCTGTGTCAGTGCAAATCTCACGTGATTTGCACTGACCGGCCTCATGTCGGGGCTTCAATACAAGAGGGACATTACAGACGAGCAGTATGGAGGTATTTGGATGTTTTTTGGTGTGTCTTTTTGGACGAAGAAAAGTGGTGTCCATTCACAACCATTATAATTCTCCTTTATAAGAATTCACCATTTTTCTGATAGTGTTGACAATGTCATTCTAACGTAACTCAGTGTAAATGGAGTTTGTACACACTGACCTGAAGGAGTCAGTTACCCCAGTGAGAAGACAGTGTTGTGGTGCTGTTTGTGGTCCTCAGGACTGCAGAGGTGACATTCTCGTGACTGAACTTGGTCAGAAAGTTGCATGTCAGTTAGGTGGACTGATAGTGTGTCTGCACATGGAAACACTTCACCTTTAGTGTTCAAATCAAGTGAAATGGACTCTGAACTGGTCCCATGTCGGTGCTTGGTGTTGATCACTGTGCTGTTCCAGCTCGGGGACCCTGCTGCAGGTCTGTGGTGGCTTTAGCTCTGCTTCACCGCCGGATTCTGAATGAACCTTCACTGGCAGATGTGTGAATGTGAATTAAGTATTTGTCTGTGAGTTTGACAGAGAGCAAAGCAAGAGTGTGTTACTGTGGCGATCGTATGAATGGTTTGTGCTGCCACAACCACAGCTGCACTTTGACACACAAACGTTGCCAGCAGAGAATGGTCAAAAACCAAACATAAAGCCCATGTGTAACCATGGGCAGGGTAGAAGACATTGTCTTTCTACTCAATTTTGTGAGTCCTCGGGGCGGTGCGTGGCGCGGTGGTTGGGGCGGCCGCCCCTTGTGGAGGCTGCAGTCCTCAGAGCAGGTGTCCTGCGCCAGGCAGACCTTTCCTGCATGTCGTTCCCCCTCTCTCTTCCTCCCCCTTGCCTGTCTTTCTCACTATGCACTGTCAAATAAAGGTGAAAAAAGCCAAAAAAGTATATACATAAAAAAAAAAAAAAATCTGTGAGTCCTGTGGTAAAACATGGTGCTTTTTGCAGTCGTAGAGTAACCCAGTGGTTCTCTTTTTTTTTTTTTTAGATTAAGGACCCAAATTAGACCACAGACCCCCCCATTGGACGACACTTTGAAACAGAAATACACAAATATTTGTTCTAAGACTGAATAACGTTTAGTTTTTAAAATTTTTAAAAGATTTAGAGAAATTTCTGAAGAAAAAAAAAAAGTAAATAAAGTGGTAAAATTTCAAGAAAAAGTTCAGGACCCCTTGAACCCTCTGAAGGACCCGTGGGGGTCCCCGAACCCCACTTTGAGAACCACTGGAGTAACCTCCACTAGTTTGTTTTGTGCTGTGGATGAAGAACTTCAATGAAGTCATGAACTGCTCCCAGTTTATTTTCTTTGCTGACTTGTTGTTCCCTCTGCAGCGGGGCACTGATCAGGGTGATTTACAGTAAACAAAAGGTGCTGTGTTTTTATGTTGCAGACTGGTCAACACTGCAGTCAGAACACACACTTGACTTGTGCTGTGCAGTGTGTAAGTTAACAGTGAATAATGGGTGTTTGTGGCCGCGCAGCTCCGGTGGAGAACGGCGACACAGAGATGAGCACAGAGGAGCCGTGGGACCAGAAAGAGGCCGAGCCCAACGAGGAGGAGCCAGGAGGCGGGGACCGGGGACCGGCGGTGGCGGCCACAACGGAGGAGACGGCTCCCGAGATGATGGAGGAGGAGGAGGAGTCACCGGTGCCCAAGGTTCCACTGACACAACCAGACGCCCCCAAGAAGGAACACATCAATGTCGTATTCATCGGACATGTAGGTCAGTGCAAACAAATAACCTGCCCGCTGAGAGAGACTGAGAAGTCTCTGAAGTCAAACCGTAGCCCCCCCTCCAGTTCAGTCTCATGCTACCCACACACCACAAGACTTTGTAAAGATTTAGAAAAGACTCTAAAAGACTATCAGCTCACATCTAAAGACTGCTGTTCAGAGATTTTAGTCCCAGACTAGATTTTACAGAGACTGTGAATCTTAAAGGGTCCCTATTTACAAGATTACAACTAGATTATTTTATGGGTTTTTCCCACCATGCAATCTTTTCCCATCATGCACAGCAGAAATTTTACAAAAATGGAGAAGAATCGGCTTTTATCTCCAGCTGCTCTTGTCTGTGCAGTGGTTTGTAGTGAAAACCCTCCTTTTGGACAACTGTTAATGAATTACTGGATGTAGCCTACATCAATGTCAGTTCTCAAACAAAAGGCAAAATCTTCTTGCTTCAAGGTTTTATTTGTTAAAGGAGTCATCACCCGGAAATCGCAATTTCTCTTGTTAAAACATGCATATTGGTGTTTGACCTCAGTTGAAACTTGCCTGAAAAGCTGGAGTTTGAAAGCGGCGCCGTTTTTTCGCTTCGGCTCTTTTTCTGAACAGGAATAGCACACAATGGTGTGCCTTCCTAAAGCAGGAGATTTTGATTCTGCTCCTACGGTGACCTCACCGTGGAGGCTACTTGCCTCTTTCACCATCCAACCCCGCCCCGTCCGCTATACCTGAAATCGCCGAAGCGGTACCAGGGGGCTGTTTATGTTTTGGAGTCTGCATGCAGGCAAGCCCCCCCCCCCCGGCTCTGTCCTTCCTGCGGCGAATCAACGCGCGCCTCATTACATATTATACAATGCACATCCGGACCAGTCAAAACCTCGCGCGTAATCTCGCGTGATAAAGTCGCGGTAGGAAAAAGGGTCAGAACAACCTCAATGTTTGATTAAAATTATTATTATTTTTTTCTAATAAGTTTTACGAATTGATCCAAAGCGATCCAAGGGGGGCTGGATACGTAAAAAACCAGGTTATGACTCCTTTAAGATTAGCCTGCCCTGCAGGAAAATGGCATACATAAAATAAAAAGAGGAGTAAAGCAACATATCAAGTGGGAATATATATATATATATGCATCAAAGATGTTCAATCAAACCCACATAGTTTGAAACAACACAGCCAGTATCACAACTAAACATAAAGTCTGCTAGCTTAATGCTAACATATAATGTAAAACTCCATAGACAGGCTAACAGAAGTTAGCATTGCTATCGCCATTTCTGCTGCTAAAACCTGTTTTAATTCTGGCTATTATGTTATTATCTGGCTGTTATATCAATCACTCGTGTTACGTCACTGCAACTTGCGATAATATCAAACACGTTTGATATAACCGCAAGCCCAAGACTAGGGAAAGACTGGTATGAAACGCAGTCGCCAACTGCAGATTACCACCTTAAACTTAACGATGGAGATGACGGGAGCGCGCAGAGACTCCAGTAAGACTCCTCAGATTTACCAAAGACTGAGTCTTTAGTCTGGGACTGTGGAAATGGTTTGGTGTGAGCCCAGCATTAGACTAGATTCTTACTTTTGAAGGAGTGCTCAGGGATTTCCTAACACAGCTGGACACAGCACGGCCCAGCTGTAAACTAGGTCTCGACCCAGTCAGCGGACCAGAGGGAAGAAGGTCCATCATGTATTCTCCCAGAATGCAGAATAGAATCAAATAAAAATCCCAATAAACCAGTCCATCAAGTTGTCGTTCATATCTGTTATTACAAGTTGGGCTGGCCGGGCTAATCATCAGACTTAGATAGAATGTAGGTGATTGTGTTGGTCATGTGACAGTGGGCCTCAGACAGGGCTGTGCCCACAGCTGTTAGCCGGTGTGTGAGTGTGTCTACATACCCACACATGCAGATCACAGCCAACAGCAGATGGAGCTAAACTGTGCTGATGTTTGTTCCAGCTGCCGTCGTGTCCTGGGCTGTTTACTCAGCTGTCCAGTGTGCACACAACCAGCTCAGAGATTATCACCTCCGCAGTGGCTCATCACACTCATTTACACTCCACACAGAATGTGTTCAAGCTGATTCAGAATGAAAGGCCAGCTTCATCAACCTGGGCCCAGCAGACTGATCTGCTATCAGGTGTATGTATTAAGATAACGTGTCTCTGAACAGCAGTTGAGATTAGACGTGTCACAATACCACCATTTCAGTAGTCGATACCAGTACCAGTCAATTTCCACGGTTCTTGGTGCTCTTTCGACACAATATAAAAAAAGAACAAGAAACAGAACCCACATGCTTCTAAATTCATTAGGCAACTTAGAGTTAAAAAGGTAAATCTGCTCAACACAAAGTCATGTAGTCGTTACTTTGATCCTTCCAGTCAGTCAACCAGAGAACTGCTGCTGCTGCTGCAAAAATGACTCGCTGTTTAATTTTCCAGCTCATATGTTTCGTGCTACACATGTTTTTTTTTTCTCTGGTCCAAACCATGGATGTATTATGGTCCAAACGCTGCAATACTGTCAGAGCATCATGTTTCCATGACAACTGATGGGAGAAAGGCGCATAGTACCACATGTTTAAATGAGGTCAAATTTGTGGCGCACACCAGAGTTCTCAACGGATCAGACTCGGGCCAGCCCGACAAACCCAACCGGACCCGCGGGAGGGGTTGGTTCAGGTTGTAATTTTCAGGCCCGTTGAGAACTGTAGCGCACACGAGCAGAAGCGGCTCGAGGTCCGACCGCGAGCTGGACTCTCAAGTCAGTCCAATATGCGGCGCGCCGGGAGAAAGGTTGTATATCTGGTACTCAAGGTACCGACGTATTTTTTGCGTGTCAGCATCGACTTGGTACCGAAGTATCAGTTCTCATGACAAACCTAGTTGAGTAAGAGAAGCCGAGGTCAAAGCTGAGTGGGTCCCTCCATGGCGTTGTGACGATGCCATGAGGAGAGCAGGAAACAGCTGTAGATTTAACATGCTGCTGGAGACATACACCAAAGTTAAACGTGACTGATAGAACACATTAATATAAAGTTGCTCCATGTGCTTCTTCTCCAGATGCTGGCAAGTCCACCATCGGCGGACAGATCATGTGAGTGTCCCTTCTTTTCCGGTTAAATCCACCATTGGGCCTTTGTCCTGCTGGGGCTTGTTTCTTACTCCCCCCTGCTTTCCAACAGGTATCTAACAGGAATGGTAGACAAGAGAACCTTGGAAAAGTACGAGAGAGAAGCCAAGGAGAAGAACCGAGAAACCTGGTGAGTGCACACACACTGCTCTATCCCGTGACTGCATTTAACACCTGAAACACATTGGAACTTTTAAAAGAAGTGCATTACAAAGTTGTAGCTTGAAGCTGTGAAACCACCAGCCTCTACCTGATGTTATATCAGGTTATCAGCAGTTTAGTTTAGTTCCTCAAACACTGATAGAGCTTTTATTCATGTGCTGAATGACAGCTGTTTACTTGTACTCTGTTTGATGAGTCATGGGTCATGGTCAGGGCTAACCTTAGCCTCCATGACGATGACTGTAAGCAGGTTTTCAGTGCACACCGGATGAGACTGCTCTGATGTAGTCTGACGTTGTCGCGTCACCTTTTTCACCTCGGCTGAATTTGCACTCCTCAACTTGCTGCATTACTTATACAAAATCAGCACTACCTCTTACTAACACTAAAAATATGCATGCATGCATATTAGGGCTGTCTTTTTTCCTTAATTCAGTTTTTAATTTTTTGGAGTTCAGTTTTTTTTTAACGTTTACTATTTTACTACCAAAAGGAGTGTGTCTTTATGATAAAGACAACACAAATTTAAAAGGTAACAAACAACTCTTTCTGTTGTTTTTCCAATTCTGTGATGGCAGAAACGATAGGGCCCTAAATATGTTGTGTACTGTGATGAAGCGTGTCATGGTTTGTCCCTCAGGTATCTATCCTGGGCCTTGGACACCAACCAGGAGGAGAGGGACAAAGGAAAGACGGTGGAGGTGGGACGAGCGTACTTTGAGACAGACAAAAAGCACTTTACCATCCTAGATGCTCCAGGCCACAAAAGCTTTGTCCCCAACATGATAGGAGGGGCATCACAAGCAGACCTGGCTGTTCTGGTGAGTCATTACATTTAATAGACGCTATTAGTGGTTTTGTTTTTCTCAGATAATCACATCTCAAACTGAAACGCAGTCAAGTTGTTTTGGGTTAAAGCAGTCGTTCATATTCAGTCCTGCAGCCAGGACTGGACCTGGTGGGGCTGTTGCTCTTGATTCACATCTGATCCTTTCTGCTGTTCCTCAGGTGATCTCTGCCAGGAAAGGCGAGTTTGAGACTGGTTTTGAGAAGGGCGGACAGACGCGGGAGCATGCCATGTTGGCCAAGACGGCTGGTGTCAAGCACCTGATAGTTTTGGTGAACAAGATGGACGATCCCACAGTCAACTGGAGCCTGGAGAGGTGGGTGAATAAGAAACAGAGATCACAGACAGAGAAAGTCACTGAGTTAGTTCATTGTACACGGTCGAGGGAGGGGTGGGGTCAGTGAGATCAGACCCCCCCAGCAAAGCTTTGATGAGGGAGAGGAAGGAGGAGTATGAAACGCAGTCGCCAACTGCAGATTACCACCTTAAACTTAACGATGGAGATGACGGGAGCTCTCATTCTGCCTGTCAATCAATCACATGCACTAAAAGATGACCAGTCATCAGTTTTCTCATGGTTTTTACTAAAGTGCACTGAAAATGTTCTTTAACTCATGGAGTGCCAACCATTTAATTTTACATTTTTCGTTCCCATGCGTTGAGTGCCCGTAGTTTTACGTTTACGTTTTTTCTTTTTTATTTAATGATGAAAATAGACACTTTAACACACCTTATGTGTAAATTTGGGGGCTCTACGACGAGCAGAACTGAAATAGATGACGATCAAAAACTCATGACGGCTCACAGTCTGGAAGTTTTTATCATAACTTGGCTTTTGCAAACAGAGTTCTGCATGTGGATGCAGCAAAGCCGCTCTGCTCTCACCCACGAGGCTCCAGCAGCTCAGAGCTGAAACAGGAAGCTCTCACTGACCGTCCCGCCCAGTCTTCATCTGGAGCCTCCCGCAGTAAAATGTGGTGGTCTCTGGGCCAAAGCAGGCCGGCACCACCGACCCGTACCACAGAAGAACCACCACCACCTGCTGTGGCCCAGAGACCATCACATTCTGCAGCGAGAGGCTGTGACACGGCACGGTGCGTCTGTGTTACTGTTGTTTAGTGGCGCCCCCCCCTCGATGATGGTTTTGTAAATAGAACAACAATTGTTGTATATATCTATCTTACAGGAGTCAAGTGTCGTTAGAGCGACAGACACAAACAGAGCAGCTTTCAGAAAAGACACTGGATCTCCTTTTCTAGAAAAGAAGCAGGGATTCTGGTGAAAACCAGCCATGTTTAGCTTGAGTTTTCTCAGGAACAGAGGCTCGTAGAAACAAATGGTTTATGGCCTTTTGAAGCAGAAAGTTTCACCTTTCAAATGAGCCACAGTATGTGTTGGTGGCAATAAGATAGAATACACTGTGGCTCTACAAAAAGGGTCTAAATTGCCGGTACACTTGACTAAAACTTTGGAAAGGAGCGCAGCACTCAAGGAGTTAAGTAATGAAACACAACCTGATGATTCACTTGACCATGTGAATGTTTGAATCCACACGTCCAGTGCAGCAGCAGCAGCAGCAGCAGCAGCAGCAGCAGCTGGCTCAGCCTGCTCCAGGTCAATGACAGCTTCTCCACTGCTGTAATGTCTCTCAGTCACAGACACGACACTGTGCCGTTAAGGCCAAGGCACATACAGTTTATTTGTTAGGAACATTATCATACAGAGAGGTCATTCAGTGTGTTTAGCCACAGCAGTTACTGTATCTATTCTGAGTCTGAACGTTGGAACATGTCATCCAGCAGCTTCTCACAGGACAGTTCAGCTCTGTGGTGCTGAAGGAAACCTGATTGGAAGATGGTGGAGTTGCCATTAGTGTTGTTTTTGGAGGCCTGATTTAGTTTTAGTTTTAGTCTAGTCTTTGTGTCAAACTGTCATTTTAGTTTTAGTCATGTTCATACTCCTTTTTTTTCTTCTAGTCAAGTTTCAGTCGACTAAAAGTCTGAGCATTTTAGTTTATTTTATTCAGAATAACCCATGACTGTTATATATAATATACACTGCCGTCCAAAAAAAAGTCACCACCAAAAAAAAAAGGTCATACACTCTAATATTTGGTTGGACCTCCTTTAGCTGTGATTACAGAACACATTTGATGTGACATTGTTTCCATAAGCTTCTCCATGTCACAACATTTATTCCTGTCCAGAGTTGCATTCATTTTTCAAAGATTATCAATGGGGTGAACTGGACTCTGTTGTCACATTGGACCACATTTCTCCCCACTATCCTTCCACTTTTTACTAATGCATTGGACAGTTCTTAACCCAATTTTAGTCTCACTAATCTGCTTTGATGTTTTATCTGCTTGATTCATGTCAATAATTTGACTCTTCTCAAACAGATGAACATCTTCTCCACAACCACAGGATGTGTCATCCAACATGGTTGTTTCAGAAATGAGTCAGTTAGGGTTGCATCAGTTAGGGTTAAATAAGTTGTTTCCAGCTGAGACATAATCATCCATGCAGTAATTATCCAATAGGAGGCCCTTCTCTATTAGTTTAGTTAAATCCAAGTGGGGACTTTTTTTTCGGCTGGGCAGTGTAGATAAGTTAAGGTCCAAATTATTAGCCCCCTTGGAACTTTTTAATATTTCCTTAAAATAATGCCCAAGAAAAACCCCTTTGCTCTCACAGCGGCACATCAAAGCCTGACTGAACTTTGCCAGAGACAATTTGAAACATAAGGGTGAGTTTTGGAAGTCCGTACTTTGGTCTGATGAAACCAAACCTGAGCTGTTTGGTCATATGGATGCTGCTTTTGTTTAGCGAAGGAAGGGCGAGGCCTTCAACCCTAAAAATACTGTCCCTACAGTAAAGGTGTCCTGTCAGGGACAGGACAGGGTCAGGGACAAGACATGTGCTGTTAGTCTAGGGTTAGGTTGTCACTGGGTCTTCCAACAAGACAATGACCCGAAGTGTACGTCAAAATTAGTCTCAAACTTTTTGAAAAACACCAAAATCATCTGGAGTGGCCCTGTCAGAGCCCTGACCTCAATCCTACAGAGAATCTGTGGAGCAGTGTTTCCCCTAGAATATTTTTTAGGCCCGGTGGTACCCACAGAAAAACCCTGAAAAGTCATTTGCATGATCTTGAATTGAATATAAAAGGAGGCCCACATCAGGGTCCAACGTTGCCCCATCTAATGCTATTTCACATTATTTGATAGCAGTTACGGCCTGTATATAGTAGCAGTTACGCCCTCCATGCCTGAACAGGTGAGCCACCTGTTTAATGCCTGATCACAGTTGAAATTTTGAACTGAAGGGCCTTTCATGGCCAAAAACATAAACCTGGACAACATTTTAACAGATAGCTGGCTCCAATCATATTTTACATTCACATGCTGCAGTGGACAGTGGACAATTTAGTTTAAGTATTAACCCAGTATCTAAAAAATAAGATGAAAATGTTGGCCTTCTGAAAAGTCCATCTATATGCTCTCAATACTTGGTTGGGGCCCAGACCTCCATGTTATTCTAGTTTATTGAGACCAAAACTCAGGGATGTGGGACATTGAAACAACAGTGACAGGGAAACAGCCAGTCATCTAACAGCTGTGTCGTTTGGTTGAAGCACCGTCTCCACGTGTGTTTATTGACAACAGGGTTAACCTGGACGCGTTAGATTTATTAACGGTAACCGGTGACTGTACTGCGTGCGTCTGCCCCGAGTCTGAAACAGCGGCGGCGGCCGCTCGCCGTCACTGAAACGCTCCGTGAAATCGCCGATTAAATACCGGTGAGACACGACGTCTAGCCTGTCTCACCTGGCTGGAGCACGCGCTGCAGCGACCCAGTTCATCACCTGACAGAGCCTTTGCTCCGCGTCAATCCCTCCTCTCACTCTCTCTCCCTCCTCTCCTGTCTCTCTCGCATGACGCGCATCTGTGTTTTTCCCCTTTTTTTCACGGCGCCGTAGTCTACTTGCTACAAACTTCAACATCCCATAATATGCTCGCACACTCGCATCATATAGGCAGCGAAGCAGGTAACTCACGTTGCAAAACAGCGCTGCACAGAGCCTCCTAAACGGAATTTATTATTGATTTCTGAATGAATTGATGTGTCGCTTATTTTTGCTATATTATATATTTTTTTTTTTTGACCTGGCGGGGGCTCTTGTTGGCCTGGCGGCCCGCCAGGCCTGTACAATGGTAGGGGAAACACTGGTGGAGGGTGCTCAAGGTTCAGGTCCATGCTCGGAGACCAAGTCATTTGCATGATCTTGAACAAGATCCCCCCCCCCCCGCTAGACAATTCCTCTCTTTTTTTTGGTCCTGACCCGTTTGCATCCCTGTAATTTACTCCTGTGGTTGAAAACAGGTTCTTGAATGTAGCTCGGTCAGAGTCAGACGTCTCCTCACAATGTTTAGCAGTTCTGTTAGGTCATGCATGATGTAGCTACATTAGGGCTGTTTTCGACTAAGGATTTTCATAGTCGAATCTGATTCGTCAGATTTTGCCGTAGTCGACTAATAGTCGAACCTTTATTATTTTTTATTTTTTTTACATAGCAGCAAGATCGTATTTGCAACTTTTTCCCGTTTCACAGATAAACCGGGTAAAACCAATACATCCATGGGTAAAAGAAAACAAACGGAGGTCACAAGGACTCAACAATCCGTACATTACGTTGTGTGTTTTAATCTTAATCAACATGTGACACAACAGAGAACAGACAGGCTGCAGAGGGACGAGATCACAGCTGCGCTAATGGTCTGTTCATGACAACTCGGAAGTCGCAAAAAACCTTCTTCTGAAAAACTCTTTCACATGTCAAACTTTAGGATGTGTTAGATAACTAATTATTCTGTCTAAACATCAGAACTACGACACATGAAACGGTAAACACAGCTTCGATCGAAAAAACAATTACAGCTCGAGATTTCCAATTTCCGTGGTTGAAAGCAGGATCTTGAATGCAACCTGGTCAAAGTCCGCATTCTCCGTATGTAACCTGCATGCTGACAAAGTTAGATGTCAGACCGGTAGCCTGTGCTGTGGGCTCGGAGAAATGCCATGATTATAGCCTACTTGATTTTAAACTTTGGCGGCTCTGCCTCTCCTAAATAAGTGAGCGTTGCAGTGACTTCACCGAATTGATGCTTTTGTGCAGAGCAGAGCGGTGTGTTTTGCGGGGCAGCTCACCTCCGTTGCATTTGACTAAACTTGGGTGATTTATTAACACATAGTAATAAAACTATTTAAACGTTTCATTTTGAATGCTTTATTAACAGAAAGTAGTCGGATTTTGTATCAAAATAGGCTTTTTATAATGAAAAAAAGAACACATTCTGTGAAACAATTAATGCTCAGCAGCCGTGGGCACCCCCATATAGTCAGAATGGTATGATTCGACTACGAGGTTCAAGTCGAATCAGACCTCTCCGAATCGAATCGTCGAATCAGCGACTATTGGAGGTCAGCCCTAAGCTACATGCTGACAAAGTTAGACTGTCAGACTTCCTTGACTTTAAATGTTGGCGGCTCTGCCTCTCCTCTTTTTGCCACTCAGTGAGTGAGCGTTCTGGAGTGAGTACCGTGTGCTGCTCAGCTCCACTCATTTGGCTTGTGCAACTGCAGTGGGTGATTTATTAAGAAGCTAAGACTACCGTTTAAATGCACACATCATTTTTGAACGCTTTATTAACAGAAAGTAGGCAGATTTTGTATCAAAACAGGCATTTTATAACGAAAAAATACATTCTATGTAACAATTTATGCTCAGCAGCCGTGGGCACCCCCATATAGTCAGAATGGTATGGTCTTGTTTACATAACATTTTCCGACGATTCGATTACAAGGTTCATAGTCGAATCAGACCTCTCCGAATCAAATCGTTGAATAGTCGACTATTGGAGGTCAGCCCTAGTAGAGACATCCATCAACATTCATTCCAGACAGGGAACATGCTCTACTCAACATGGGCTTTCACTTCCCACTAGGGTTGACTAGCAAGATATTTGGAAAAAACCCATACTGCGCTTAGATGGGACCGGTACTCTCCCTCTCGTCAAACAAATACACATTCACACTGAAACACGTTTGTCTCAGTGGTTTGACTTAACTTGTTTCCTTAAATTTGGTTTTTAGGCTCAAGGCCATTGCTCTCTGAGTCCTTTTCTCTCTCTCTCTGTGAGTGAACACAGCGAAATTGCCGCTATGTCAATGAAAACGGAAATTCAACCAGAATCAATTGTTGTTTAAGTCAATGAACGTTTGTTTTCATTCTATAAACTACTGATAACAAGTTCTCCCAAAAATTACAACTGGTCAAAATAACAAAAAAAGATGCAAGACCAAATAATGCAAAGAAAACAAGTTGATATTCATTTTTAAACAGACCACTAATGTTTTAATTTAGGAAGAGTTCAGATTAATATGGATGGACATTTTAATCCTGCAGCAGTGAACTGTTTACTGATTATTTACTGATGCATATGTTATAGTTCTAAGATTTTCTATTAAAATAAAGCCAATAATGACATTTCTTGTGTTCTCTTTTTATGTGGAAAAGTAGAACATCAAAAAAAATGTTGGTACCGATAAAAAATGTTGGACTCAGTGTGACAACACTACTTCCCACACTAGACTAGCAGATATTTTGGAAAAAACCCACTTTACACTCTCCCTCTCTCCAAACAAATACACATTCACACTAGAAACACGTTTGTCTCAGTGGTTTGACTGAACTTTGTTTCTTAAATTGTGGTTAACGCTAACCCCCCACAGCTGTGTGGGGGTCGAGGAAGAAATACTGCAAAATAATAACACCGCTAAACATTATCATGTTATTTCTTCTCGTCTCGTTTTTGTGACGTGATGAAGGTCTGTTGACAGTTTGGTTGAGGAAAGCAACACTTCTATGTATTATTATAATAACACCCAAAGTGTGTATGTTGGCGCTGTGGTTCCAGCTGCTGCTAAAGGCTCTGTGAGCACCAGTCGTTCACGGGTCAAACATCAACTGACCTGCACAGGACAGCATGAGCCAACACACTGAGGAGGGGGGCTGAACTGCACCTTCACCTACCCACTGTGTAGCTGTGTGTCCTGACTCCACGTCCCCTTGTCTGAACCCACAGGTATGAGGAGTGCAAGGAGAAACTGGTGCCATTTTTGAAGAAGGTGGGCTTCAACCCAAAGAAAGACATTCACTTCATGCCGTGCTCCGGGCTGACGGGGGCCAACCTGAAGGAGCCCACCGACATGTGCTCCTGGTACACGTAAGTCCTGTCACCACTCAGCTGGACACACACATGGACTCTGTGTCCGTCCACCCAGCTCACCGTCTCCTCTCTTTGTGTTTGCAGAGGTTTACCGTTCATTCCACACTTGGACAGTTTGCCAAATTTCAACAGATCAAGTGACGGCCCTGTCAGATTGCCCATCGTAGACAAATACAAGGTAGGAGTGTGTTGATGACCCTCTGCAGGTTCACCTGGACCCCTATGTATGATCCCTTCAACATTTCAAGTATTTGTGTCACACATCCGACTGTGTAAAAACACGGAATACATTCTCACAGCATCTTTTCTAACTATAATGATGAAACAGTGAAAGTCTTAGACCTGGTCTCATGTCCACAAATCACATACTGTGTCTTAAGACTCCTAATCTTCTCTGGAAAAGTTAGTTTTCCCTTAACTTTCCAATTAATTGCAGAATTGGAAGCAGAGACACAGAAGCCGACTGCTAAAGCTGTGGGTTGATGATATGTGAATGCTTGAGGATTCTCAAGACTTGTTTTGATGGTCGTTTGGCAAATCGTTAAAACAACAATTAAGATAATTATCCTAGATGACATTATCCCACATCCCTTAATGTTATCAGTGCACAAGTGTGTCTTCCAGAATGAGAACATTTCCTGCTGAGCGTGTTAAAGATTGACTCTGAGCTGCAGCTCAGTGGTGAAGGGAGTGCATGTTTAATGTTGTTACCCAACCTGTCCACATGTCTCCTCCTTCACACTGACTTTCCATGGACGTTGTTAAACAGCTGGTGTTTGTGCCTCTGGCTTCAGTCACGTGAACGTGTTGACACTCTAACACCTTGTCTCTCCATCAGGACATGGGCACGGTGATCCTGGGCAAACTGGAGTCGGGCTCCATCAGTAAAGCACAGCAGCTGGTCATGATGCCAAACAGGGTAAGGCATCCCAGAGGCCTTTGCTGCAGATGGACACACAGGATGAGACTGTACCTGGATCCCTGCAGGCTTTGTTTCTTGCTGTTGTGCTGCTTCAAACTTCATCTCAGGACCCAGTAACAAGTTTAGAGTTGACACATTGTCCACAGTCTTCAGAACACTGTGCTCTGACCTGAGCCCTGCAGCCGGCAGACAGACAGCCTCAATCAGCCACTTGCACATAACTCACTCTAATAGTCTCATATTGTTCCAGTTTGACTGAGCAGCTGGCTAACGGATGAGGTTGGCTTCAACAAGTCAAACAGTTGGATGACACACAACAACTGAGCTCCCTGTGGTTAACACACTAATCTGTTATAGTTGTCAGTCTTCATCCCTAAGATGAAGGGAGCAAAAACAATGTATCCATATACTAGGGCTGGAAGGCTACAGAAAAGTTTCAGTTCTGAAGTCATGGCTCATTAGTTTCACACTTTGCTTAGAATGAGACTTCAGAGAACTTGTAAAAACAAAAATCCAGTCCCAGCTCTCTCAGCTGCATTAAGTAAAGCAAAAAAGGCAGTGTGCAAACTCATATTCTGTCTTTTTTTTAACAAAGCATCATTAGCAGCAGAATGAACTTCCAAAGCGCTTCATTCAGCTAACCCTAACCCATGTTGTGTAGCAGCCGTACAGCCGTGTCCCGAGTCCAACAGCATTCAGTCCCACTATAAACTCTCTCTATCATGGGTCAAGTTGGACACAGCTGTCAGTGAGAAGACACCTTCTAAACCAGACAGGACAATGAAACGTTAACATGAGAAGTCTCGTTGCTGTCTGCTGTGATTTCTGTGGTGATTTCTCTACCACAAACACATGACCGTGTCCCTGTGTCCCGCAGCACGTGGTGGAGGTGTTGAGTCTCCTGTCAGACGACGTGGAGACGGACGACGCCGGGCCTGGAGAGAACCTGAAGCTGAGGCTGAAGGGCATCGAGGAGGAGGAGATCCTGCCGGGCTTCATCCTCTGTAACGCAGAGAACCTCTGCCACTCAGGGCGCACCTTCGACGCCCAGGTCAGTCCCACGCAGCGGCTCCGCCTCTCTGAGCTCCGCTCGCTGCTTCATGTCCAGCCACCATTACACAGTCTTTTGTCAGGAAATGAGGAGTGGGTGGCACGGTGCTGCCCTCCCAGGAGAAAGCAGGGCCTGTCGGTGGAGAGTGTGTGTGTGTGTCCTTCAGCCTACACTCAGAGAGCTGATCCCCTGAAGGAGACACAAAACAGGACGTTGAGATAGATTCAAAACTTCATTGTCTGTCCCAAGAGGGGACAGAAGTTGTCCTTTGACGAGGGTCAAACAGTACACAGTTCACATTCCAACACACTGAAGAACATTATGAATATTCTCATTCATCCAGGTCATTGTTCTCTCTCTCAAATTGAATCGTAGCAACTGGGCTTGTATTTGTCTAGGAAGACGTTTGGCCTTGATCAGTGAAGAAGACAAAGGAGAGACAGTCAGACACAGCAACAGAACAGAATACTGATGTGTCTGCTTGACATTATTCAGGCAGAGGGAATGAACATCTTCTAGGTGTTTATGGGCCAATAGGAGTCTACCATTCCTTAGCTGCTGCCAGACAGCAGAGATTGAGTGAGTGGGTGGAGGGGGTCTTCAGACATCAGGGTCGTATCCAGGTTGTATCCTGGTCACTCAACACACTTACAGCTCTACTGGACTCAGTTCACGTCCTTTTCCATCACAGCTGAGTCCTTCTAGTTCCTCCTCAGCGGCGGGTGGTGGTGGTGGGGGGGGGGGTTATGGCCGTGTCCTCTGGCTCTCCTTTTCTCTCCGCAGCAGCAGTCTGTGGCCAGCAGTCGGCTGATGTCATGTTTTAGAATCACCTTGTCTGGGCTGAGGTGTTACAGGTTGTGGAGGAGCAAAAACAAACAGTGTAGAGGCGAGAGGTGCTGGTGGAAAAGGGCCAAACTTTGTCTGAGTGTGGTTGGGTGGGACGTGTCCTGGTTGTGGGACAGTGGATTGTAACTGTCTGTAGCTGGTGTTGTGGGAGTTCCTGTGTGTCCTCATCATCAATGTGTGTGTGTGTCTTCTCCTCAGATTGTCATCATCGAACACAAATCCATCATCTGTCCAGGTTACAACGCAGTCCTTCACATCCACACCTGCATCGAAGAAGTGCAGATCACAGTAAGTCACTGTTTGTTGTCAACAGTCCGATGGAGGAGGATGTGCTTCAGGATGCTGTTCTGCTGCTGCTCCAACACAACATGAATGTATACAGTGATGTCGTGTCTGCCACTCTGAGTAGCCATAGTGACGGTGTGTTGCTCTCTGCTCTCAGGCCTTAATCTGTCTGGTAGACAAG
The DNA here is from genome assembly GCA_030347415.2 of Decapterus maruadsi. Classification (NCBI taxonomy): domain Eukaryota; kingdom Metazoa; phylum Chordata; class Actinopteri; order Carangiformes; family Carangidae; genus Decapterus; species Decapterus maruadsi. The sequence continues at coordinate 26,671,798 of CM064905.1, read as the reverse complement.
AAGTCAGGAGAGAAGAGTAAGACACGCCCACGATTCGTCAAACAGGACCAGGTCTGCATCGCCCGCCTGCGCACAGCAGGGACCATCTGCCTCGAGACCTTCAAAGAGTTTCCTCAGATGGGACGGTTTACCTTACGGGACGAAGGTGTGTGGCCTCATCACTAATCAGTCATTTCTCCTTATCTTAGTCTTACACTTAAGGAATCAGATTAAGTTAGTCTAATAGTTTCAGCATCTTTATTGTAGCTCATTTCCTAATAGTGATAATAAGAAGGCCCAGACAAGTTTAATAGAAATCTCCAGGTGTTGTGTGCAGCTAGTCTTTGCTGTGTATAGTTTATATTTATATTTGGACATAAAAGGACAAATACTTTTACAGCACTGTACATGTTCAGTAAACCAGAGTAAAACACTCTAGAAGATTCCACCAAGTACAGATCAAGCTGTAGAATCACGACGGAGGGATTAACGATCCACCAACAGTCATGTTGTAGATGTAAACAGTTTGATCTGATAGATGTTCAGGCTCATCACTCATATCTGTTCAAATCATGTTCCAATCCCTGGTCCCGTCTGCATCATGTGACATCAGCGTTCAGTGTGTAGACTTGTTATTACACTCTACCAGGGTTTAAAGGACAATTCTGGGCAAATTCAACTCTGGGCTGTGTTTTCCTATCATTTTAGGTCTAAAAGAAGGAATCTGAAGATTTTCAGTTTAATGTCTCCTGTTTTGCCGTAGTTGTGTCTGTCCCCGCATCGCCACGGCAGCAATGAATGGGAGCAGATGCAAGTTCTGCTGCTTAGGCTGTTTACATCCCTCAAAGCCACAGACAGCGTCAGATGGAGACTCAAACATGCACCAGAAGTTTATTTACTTCAACAAGCCGACATGTTTGTAAAACTAGATCTAATTCAAAGTCTCGTGCGACCCCAGTTAATGCTCGGTATGTGTTCACGTGCATGTTTGAGTCGCCATCTGACGCTGTCTGTGGCTTTGAGGGATGTAAACAGCCTAAGCAGCAGAACTTCAGCATCTGCTCCCATTCATTGCTGCCGTGGTGATGCGGGGACAGACACAACTACCGCAAAACAGGAGACATTAAACTGAAAATCTTCAGATTCCTTCTTTTAGACCTAAAATGATAGGAAAACACAGCCCTGAGTTGAATTTGCCCGGAATTGTCCTTTAACATGGAAAACTATAGCTTTCACATGGTGTATGAGTCACACCAGAGTGAGTGAGTGAACACACAAGACTGAAAAAGGTGATCTGAGGTCAGTTTGTGTTAGGCCGTCGTCCCAGCAGCAAACATCTGTCTGCAGATGTTTACACAGTCAGGACAGTGAGGGACTGAGGTCTCAGCTTATCAGCTGGAGCACCAGGACCAGACGGAGAACAGGTCCCAGAGCTGTCAGTGATATCATGTTTTCAGCCTGAGCCAACACTTGAACCATCTTGTACCCAATCAGACTGACATGTGACTGTGTGTATGTGTGTGTGTGTGTGTGTGTGTCTCAGGTAAGACCATTGCCATCGGTAAGGTGCTGAAGCTGGTCGCCGAGCGGGACTGAAGAGGACCGAGCCGTCTGAGAGTCCTGGTGAGAAGGAACGGGCAGAGCTTGGTTTTTTAACCCGCCCACAACGTTGTCAGCGGCGACGGCACCTCCCTGTCACGCCCCCCTTCTGCGTGCCGAAGATCTGCTTCAGAAAAAAAAACTCATCTGAAAAAGAAAAACCTGTTTTTAAGTAAACGACAAACCAAGATGAAGTCCACACGAGTCAGCTTTCTCATATTGAGAGCTCAGCTATGCCATTTCTGGGTTAGCCCTCCTCCACCTCTACCTACCACCTCCCTCTGGTCTACTCATCATTACATGATATTTTTCTTCTAGGTTTTTTTTTTCTTTTTTCTTTTTTTTTTATTCATAAATGACAGTGACAAATGGCAGAAGTTATATCTGTAAACAGATGTGGACCAGGATTTTGCTTGGAGTATAAAAATGATTTTCAGAAGTAAATTGCAAAAGAAATTGTTTGAGAGAACTTAACCAGTTGAAACCAAATGTTTATCTTGGGTGTACATGTCTCCCTTTGCTTTGACCCAGTTTTTGGTTTCTCGTTGCGTTCTGGCTGTGTGCTTGAGCGTGCTCAAATGTTATTAAAGCAAACAACTATGACAATAAAATAATAAATTGGGAAAACAGTGTTTTCATTCTCAGAGCATGTTCCAGTGGCTGGTTTTATATTTCACTCTTTAACGTGGCTTCATGCTAAAGAGGAGTTCCTGACACAATAACATCTCCAATTTAACTTTTTAAAGAATAAAATCTGGTTTTTAAATCAAATTCTGATCCGGTCCCAGACAAACTGGCCTGTTGGCACACAGATGCTCCAGATGTTTGCCTTTAGGGACTGCTCCTGTATACAGCTGTTTGAATCTGCTCCACCTCAAGGTGTCCTACACAACCAGCCACACTCACATTTGTTCTTTTTCTTCCACGTGCACAGTCACTAATGATCAGCGTCTTGTCCGAGGACTCGCCTGCTGGTGTGTGTGTGTGTTATCTGGGTTCAGACTTTGCCACGGAGGCCGAGGCCGAGCCCGGTCCACGGCCCCCGCCCCCCCCTGTGCTGCTGCTGTCATTCTCTCACTATGACTAATAAAGGCAGACGCCTGAAAAGACGACTTTAAGAAAAAGAAAGATATTGTGTCTCTCCTGACTCTGTCTGATCATGTCACATGAATCCAGCTGAACACGCTACCTGGCCAACATCTGGACCTTGATGAGATCATTTCTTCACTTGATCAACTGTTTACATTAACAGAGATTTTGACCAGGGGTGCCCAAACTTTGCATGACAATGTAAAAGTATATATATATATATAGATATATATAGATATATATACAGTCATGGAAAAAATTAAGAGACCACTCCCAAAATGAACAGTGTCTCTAGTTTTACTATTTATAGATATGTGTTTGAGTCTGATTAAATATTTTTGTTTGTTTTATTCTATCAACTACCAACAACATTTCTCCCTAAATTGGACAAATAATATTGTCATTTAGAGCTTTTATTGGCTAATGATTAAACTAGTCTAAATAACAGAAATAAGAAAACATGTTCATATTTATTCCTAAACAACACAGCAAGAATATTTGAACTCAGGAAGAGTTTATAAATCAGTTTTTGTGGGATAATGTCAATGTTTAATCCCAGCAGTTTTTATAATCTTCCTATAAAACCAGATGTGGTTCAGGCTCATTAAAGCAGATATCAGCGGTTCGGCCGTTTTCGCTAATGCTGCGTTCAAGGCACGCTTTTGAAACCGTAAGTTACAGCTTCAAGTCACAACTACAACTTTGTAGCGTTCCAGGCTACCTGTAGCTCGTGTTTTTACCGTCCTGTTGCCTGTGAAAGTCACTATAACGACCACTCGTAACTTCCGATCCGTGAACTCGTACCAGATCAAACTGGTATGACTTCACAGGAAGGAAAAACACAAGTTACGAGTTTCCTTGAACGCACCATGAGTTAGCAGCCCCCGCCCTCGTCAGGCAGCTATTGGTCCTCGTGCTACGTCACCACATTCACGCGCATCCCTTGGCTGCACACACAGCCCTTCATGCCGTTCTCTCTCCTCATTGGATAACACTTGTATCCCACAAGAAAAGTTTTCTCCTGGTTTACAGCAGAGCAGAGTGACGGAGAGACTCGTGTTTCAGCTGAAACACTCCATGTAAGTGATTGCTGACGGAAAATAGGACTATTTAGGACTTATATTAACAAAAACATTCCACTGATATCTGCTTTAAGTAGTTGAGTTTGTGTTGATATTTTCAAAAGAAAAGAAAAGAATGACTGTAGAGATGCTTTTAAGAAACACTTGTGAAAGTGGGAATGAAACTGTTACTACAGTAAAGCGTGTTGTTTTAGAGACGTGTCCTGTTGCGTCTCCCAGAGGACAGCAGCTGGAAGACATAGTGCAGGGTGAGTGGGATCAGAGCTCTGTGTCTTTTCTAAAAGGAAACACTACAAAAAATTCACTTCAGCAACATTTGCAGCAAAATATGAAAGTTGCAGGCACCAAATAAAGCCATGACTAGATCAGTATGAGTTCACGTCATAGAAAGAGCAGTAAATGGAAGAAGTCTACGTCAGACCTCCACAGATGTTCAGGTAGTTGGCAGCTATAGGTTGTCCTGCCATCTGCCTCCACTGTGGGGCAGAGTACAGGAACCAAATATCCAGCCCTTATCAAATTAAAGATATCACAGAGTTGTAGAAAAAGAGCCAGGACCTCTGATCAGACATAACACTGTGACCACCTGCCCACCAGCTTTCTTTCTTTTTTTGACACTTTCTTTTTATTGTTTTTCTTTAGCAATGTATACAACATTATATAGGGGGGTGGGTGAGTGGGCGGGGCAAATTAGAAAAAAAAAAGATGTGAAAAAGAACGTGTTGGATCACCATGCTTCTACAGTTTGATCCTTTTTCAATGTCAGTGTGATGGTCCTCGTCCTGTCGTTTTTATGTATTCAGTCCATTTCTCCCACTTCCGGCAGTATTGACCCTCTTCAGTCCTTATTCTGTAAGTCGGTTGTTCCATAATATGTATTTCATCCATAACTTTCATCCAATCTTCCTGTGATGGTGGGTCTATCTTGTACCATTTTCTTGTAATTGCCTTTTTACAGGCTGCTAACATCATTTTCAATATGTAGCCTATCTATCATCTTTCAACACAACATTTCCCGTAATGACACCAAGCTATATGTACAAGACTTGGATACAGCATAACGCAACATTTTGCCTATAACTACTGTAAATGAACATCTTCCCACAATTTTGCGATCTTAGGACAGAGCCAGAACATGTGAATGGTTCACATTTACATCTCTAAAGCTTCTCCAACATGGCTGTAATGAAGTATGTTGACCTGTAATGTCCCTCTATTGAAGCCCCCACATGAGAAATTGTTGCCAGTCAGGAAGAGCAGTGAACTGAGACACTGGGAGCTTCCACTACAAACAAGATTAAAATATAGACTTATTGAATTTTTTTCGGAACAACTTCTCATGTGGGGGCTTCAATACAAGAGGGACATTACAGACGAGCAGTATGGAGGTATTTGGATGTTTTTTGGTGTGTCTTTTTGGACAAAGAAAAGTGGTATCCATTCACAACCATTATATGGACAAATACTGCTGCGTGGACCCCCCGTAACTCAGAGAAGACACGGAGGACTCTGAAAATTCTCACAGCTCTTAGTCGACATGAGGGTGAGTAGATAATGAGTGAAATTTGAATTTTGGGTGAACTATCCCTTTAATGTTTACAGTTTTTCTCAGTTGCTAAAACACTAAACCCTGTTGTCTGAACCAAATGCTCAGTTGTCTGAACACACTGATTTTTTATTTTATTTAACCTTTATTTAACCAGGCGAAAAATCATTAAGAACAGGTTCTTATTTACAATGATGGCCTGACAAAAAGCACAAGCTTCTTGAGGGGAGAGGGGGAGAGGGCTGTGAAAAAAGTACAAGTTAAAAAACAGTGGCATAAAACAGCTAAACAGACATGCAGCAGAACGACCATAAAGACAATACACAAGCAGAGGCACAAAACACAACTGAACAGACATGTAGCAAGACAGTCACAAAGACAATACACCAGCATGGCTGTGCAGGGAAGCAGGTTAGCAAGGCATCAGCAGAGCAGCGAGACAGGCAATAGCAGGCAGGGCAGAAAATTAATGTTGAATTGACTGATTGAATCAGTCTAGACACAACTTACCAACACATTGTCATTGTGATGCACCTGTGCTGCAGAATGCTGAGCACAGGAGGCAAAAGTCAAACACAACGAAAGCACAAGTTTCACCGGTTGAACACAACAACTCTAAATTGATCACACTTGTGTCCAATGATGTGAGGGAACATATATAAGCCAGTTGAGGATGATGATTTTTGTACTTTTTTTTTTCTTTTTTTTTCTTTTTTTACAGTAGGCCTACTTTAGCACTTCTCTCCTCTCTCCATCCCCTTTTCCTTCCTTCTTCTTTTTTCTTCCCAGTTCATCCCTCCCTCCCTTCCTTCACCCTGTCGTCTCTCATCTTCTCCTCTTGAAAAACAACCTGTGCATTTAGCACTTGTACATAGTAGGCTACTGTAAAAAAAAAAAAAAAGGAAAAAAAAGTACAAAATATAGAAATCCATGCATTTTACTGTACACGTAGCACTTGTACAAATAACGTAAAAATAAAGTACAAAAATATATACACTAAATGAGAAGTGCACAACTCAGCCACAGCATTCCAGTATTTCTCCGTACTGGATCAGGCTACAGGACTTCATCCTGTACTGGCTTATATATGTTCCCTCACATCATTGGACACAAGTGTGATCAATTTTGAGTTGTTGTGTTCAACCGGTGAAACTTGTGCTTTCGTTGTGTTTGACTTTTGCCACCTGTGCTCAGCATTCTGCAGCACAGGTGCATCACAATGAAAATGTGTTGGTAAGGTGTGTCTAGTGACTGATTCAATCAGTGTGTTCAGACAACTGAGCATTTGGTTCAGACAACAGGGTTTAGTGTTTTAGCAACTGAGAAAAACTGTAATTTTGATTTGATTCTGAACAAAGTTCAGTTTTGGGCACAGATTGAACTGTGTTGAGGTGAAAGTTTGGTTTTGCAAGAGGAGTCTGAGGTTTTGTGAATGTAGCTTGAAAACTGGGGTTTGTGTTCACAGTTTAGAGAAAAGGAGCAGCTTTGGAGAAATGTGTCTTAGCAATCGAGAAAAACTGTAATAGTACAATACAATACAATATAATACAAACTTTATTGTTCCAGCAGGGAAATTTGTCTTGGACATTCATGTGCCTTCAAATGAGCATCAATCAGTTCAGACAATTAACAGAGTGAAACTACATCAGTTTGACATCCCACCATGATGTTGATACAGTTTATTGAACACACTGGTGTGTTTGTGTTTGTCTTGTGTGTGTCTGTGTTTGGAGGTTGATGGTGCCGACCTGTGGGCGTGGGCCACCCAGCTGGGAAACATCTGCTCAGCACCTGAACATCTGTCCACTCCCTCCATACAGAAGGAATCTAGTGGGTAAGGGAATAATATCATCATTAGTCTTGTCAAATATTGATTTTATACAAGCAGAACATTAGACCACAATGAACCAGCCACAACAGACACAATGTATTACCAGGTCTAATTAACTATAGCCTCCTGACCAGGTTACTGACCTTTACAGTGTCAACCAGTTTGCAGTTTGCAACAGATGATGATTTGTGATGAAGTCTAAGTTCCTTAACTCCAGTGTAACGCGTTCAGTGGTGGACAGTAACGCAGTAAATGTACTTAAGTACATCCAGAGGATTTGTACTTTACTTGAGTATTAGATTTCTTGATACTTATTACTCTTACTTGAATACATTTCCAAGACAAATAGTTTTACTTTTACTCAAGTTCTAGGAAGGCTGAAAAGTACTCGTTACTTTCAGTTCTGCTGTTTGTTTGTTTTTTTTTCTAAAACACTATTGGACACAAGCTTGTCAAAGAAGGAAACCTATCACAGTGCACGCTCTCTCTCACTGGGATCTACGTCAAAGTGGAAATACGTCATCCCTCCTGATAAGGATACCGCCAAAGTAGCCACACTCTCCCTTACTCTTACTTAAAGTAAATTTAAAAGCATGTACTTTTGAATACTTAAGTACCTTTAAAAGCAAGTACTTTTTTACTCTTACTCGAGTCACATGTAATGGAGTAAATTTTGACCAGTAGTATTGTACTCCTACTCTGCTGAATATGTTTTTCACCAGCTAATTGTTAGACAGATGAAGCTGAATGAAGCTTAATAAAAATAAAACATAGACAGAAAAACACACCCTCAGTGTTTTACAAGTTTTGTCAGTTTCTTCTATAACCAAGCCACCAGGCCTTTCTGTTATAGATGGACTAGGATTTATTTTTTTTTACAGTAATCCAATGACATGCCATGTATTACACTGTAACTGCACAGGATGCTGCTGCAGGCTTAACACGTTGTCCACCAGAATACACACATCCAGGCTACAAACAGTGTCATGCAGTGTCTTCTGCAGACCAGGTTGCTTCTCCTGCACAGTGACAGTCAGCTGTTTGTCTGAACACAGTCAGTCTGCTCCTCTCCGTGCTGTGTGGCCTGTAAAAGCTGCACCAGAGCTCTAACAGGCCTCTAGGCTGCCTACCTACCTACCTGCCTGCAGGTGAGGCAGTCAGCCCCTCCCACAGCGGGCACCATGCCCCTCCCCTCCAGCCTCGGCAGGTCGACCTCACCTGGCTCACCTTACAGCCTCTCTGAAACTCAACACCTCGGTCCAAAGGTCCAGGAAAGAAGCGGTTATTGTCAGAGACCTGGACGTGTCTCCGGAGTCACGCGCCGTAGACCTACCTGGGAGCGTCAGGTGGACATGGAACCGGCGTACCGGGGTCTGGGTCGCTGCGCGTGCTGCTTCTGGCTCGCCGTGGCCTTTGACATCGTGGGACTGCTGGTTCTGCTCATCGGGGTGTTCGTCAACGTCTTCTTCTACGACCTGCTCATCTACGCGGGCGCCATCGTCATCTTCCTCAGCCTGATCTGGTGGGTGTTCTGGTACTCCGGGAACATCGAGGTTCCCCCGGCGGAGCTGGAGGATGACGTCGGTTTACTGAAGAAGGACAAGGGCATCAGCGGCGCGGTGCGGCGCTTCTCCAGCCGGCTGACCGGCAGCATCAGGAACTCGTTCCGCAGGAGCGGAGCGGCGCACAGGTCCGGCACCGGGCCGCCGGCCGCCCCGCAGGGGGGACAAGTGACTGTTGCGATGGCAACTATTAACCCGCAGGAGGACAGTGTGTCCACGGCGGCGGAGAGCGAGATCCAGATGCCACACACCGCCACAGAGAGTTTACCTGCGTAGAGCAGCTGGACAGGTGAGGACCGGAGGAAGACCAAAACAAACAAACAACAGTTAGAATTGGAGAATCAATTGAAAACTAACATGTTAAATGAACAGGCCAAGCCAACCTTTCCTTTTTCTTTTTCAAAGCTGTCCATCGTTAATTACTTCAATAAAATGAAGTCAGAATCTAAACCTAGAAGTATGGAAACTACTATTCAGCACTATCAAAGGCTTCACATTATGTTAAACAGTTCTCTCAGACTGAGATGGGACTGTTAGCTAAGATAATACAAAGGAGAACCTTTTGAAACACTTTCCCTTGACAAAGTCAACACTGAACTAGCCTATTTTATTAACATTTCATTTCATTTCATTTTTTCTTTAATAACAGTCCACTTGTGTATGACAGATAGATTTTATGCATCTTTTTTTTAAGTATAGGCTATTTATATCTTTTTAAGTAGGCTATATTGACATAAGGGAATTTCAGAGATTGTTCTTCTAACGTATTTCCAAAGGGATGGACTGCTCCAGAGTGTCTGACATCCTGTAACCACTCCACCATTCACCTTGTTTATTCTGTCAGACATATATATTTTGTGTAAGATGTTATGTTATAAAATATCAAGGTACCGTATCTCTATATTATGGGATGATCCTAACAGGGGATGGTTGCTCAATGGCACTACTATTTCTATTGGTACCATGTATTGTTCTTATTGACTAAACTATAGGTTGAACCAACCCTAACCCTTGAGTTACAGTTCATATCATGCATATAGAGATAATATCCATGAATTTGGTCATAGGGGTATAGTTAACTCGTCACACTTTACTGTCCACTAACATTATCCAGTCATATCAATTACAAACTATAGCCTACTGATGTCATAGTGGCCTAAACCATCAGATTCTCTTTAAAAAGAAATGTTCAGTCTCACTGAGCCTTGTACCTGAGAATAATATGATAGCCTAGCTCTGCGTTTTTTGTTTTTATTTGTTTTTATTTGTTAGGATCCCCATTAGCTGCGCTCTCGAACGCCGCTAATCTTCCTGGGGTCCACATTTAAAACCAGTACATTTAAACATAAATTTACAATCACAACATAGGAAATACAGTCAACAAATCTTACATTAAATCTGTACAATCAGATTGTCATCTACCTCAAAAATCATGTGTGGGATAACTCTGATGTAGGCTACAGCAGCCATAAAATAAAATAAAAGGGTAAAATAAATGAAAATGTCAACAAGAGACCCTATAACCCTACTCGCGTCAGTATTAAGTTGTTCTAAACATATCTTGTTATTTATAACTGTATTATTATGATAATGACAGTATCTGTATGTTTGATGTCAGATGAAGAAACATCACAACTCTGTCTCAGATATTCTAGGTAGGCCTATTTATTATAAGAAACTGTTTATCCTAAAACGCTGAAACTGTGGAGTAGAGAGGTCATTAATCAGGGTTTGTTCCTTCTTTCTTTCAGCCTGATGTTGTTTAAATGTGCAACTGAAAGGACTAGCTGTGTCTGTGGCAGCACAGATCTCTTATCAGTGGATAATTATTAACCACAGTTCACCGCTCACCGAGGGACAAGCCCTCACTTTAAACAATGTCATTATAGCTGAAACTTCCTGGTCATCCACACACTGATGTAAATGTCTCTCAAACACCACATCCATCTCCAGTCTGTGAACAAGCTTTAATAACAATCTTGTCTTTTTTTCTCCTACAGATATTTTTTTTAATTAATATTCTCTTGCAACACTGAACAAAGGAGAGAGACTGCACTTCACTGTCCTGAGCCATCTGCAGCAGACTGCATTGGATGTTCTTTTTTCCCCCTTTTTTTCTTTTTTTTACTGTGTAATTGTTTGTGTGTTTAATGAGAAATGAGTCATAATTGATAAGGATGTGGAGGATGTGTCACGAATGTCATGTCTCTAACCACTGTGTCAGATGTGTGGCAGCTTGGATCAATACAGACAGCATATTTATAATGCCCTACCAAGGCAAAGTATCTGCATTCTTTCAAAAAAAAAAAGAAAAGTTTTTGGACCAATCAAAAGTGTGGCATATTATCTTCAATCTGGTAGAATTTACTGCTAAAATTTCCAGAGTTATTTTATTTTGCTGTCCATCCAAAAAAGCACTGTGAAACCAAGGCAACGTGCAGTATCTGCAAAGAGTAACTGTACTCCTTAATTTACTCTATGATTCCATTGGAGTAAAACCAAGCCAAAGTGCAGTATCTGCCATAAAACTGTCAAAACTGGTCACAAAATATGACATAAAACAGTCAAAATTGGTCAGAAGGACAAACTACAAAATACATTTCATTCAGTCCACCTTTATCTAATCAATTATAGACTTGGCAGTTATTCATAATTTGATGCTTAAAACTGACAATGAAAAACATAAAAAACTGTTTTTCTCAGTTTGGTATTTTTACTGCGCTTTGCCTTTGTAGGGCTTGCACACTGATACATCAACAGCTTTATGTCTGTTTGTCGGAGAAATCATGGAAAACATGGACTTAGCTATAGGCTAGTTTTTATATGTTGAAGTAAAGCTGAACTAAGAAAGTGTTTTTGTTTTATGATGTTTGTTGATGTGCTCTAAACACATCAGACTGGATAGATATCCAGCCTTCCAAACAATCAGAGAAGGCAAAAGTCAGGAGGGAGCTTTACAGCAATGTGTCTCTGGCCTACCTCTGCTCTCAGGGCCGTTAAACCTCTGCTCACTCATGTTGTTCAGAAGAACTGTAAATGTTTTAATTGGTGTATGTGTATGATGTTTTGTATGACTGAATTGTGCTGTAGCGCACAGCATCTTCATCTCAATGACAGTTTCTGACCTAATAAATAATGTACTTCATAAAAATGCAGTTTACAGCGTATTGGTCCACTTCTGCCTTTTGTTTGGTTTGAGAATTGAAGAGAAATCATTTGGGAGAATGTAAGAATACAACTAAACAGAAAACATGGTGCATGCATGAAATATTCACTATGGGCTGTCAGGGGCGTAGCACCAAATTCTGGGCCCCGTACACTCGTACTGTCAGTGGGTCCCCCCTCCTATCCATGCTAGTGCACGAAGCACAGAGTTGTTTTTGAGGTAAATTTATACAAAGCTTTTCTTTTCGGTGCTATACTGGCTTTGCATTTACCTCAAAGACAACTTGTAGTGTTCCGTTATTATCTCATATCATATCTCCACCGATCTAAAAATAGCTTGCACCGACAATTAAAGGTAACAAATCTACTCCTAAAACTATAGGGAGTATGGCATTGGGCCATTCAAAATGTTGAACTATCCCTTTAAAAGTTGCTTCATCTAATTTTGCCTTCTTTCTTTTTCTGATACCCCGATTTATGCTTTTTGGGTGGAATGATGAAAGCTAGCCTCATTCAATCTGGGCTCACTAACATTACACTTGTCGCTGGCTGCTGTCTATGAGCGGGCTAAACCATTTTACTCCTCCAAGAGGGGGCCCCCAGAAGGTCCAATATGTTGGGAGGACTTTGAGTTCATTCTCTTATGATGTTATCAATATATTTGAAATAAATTATGACACCAATTAATTGGGGGGCCAATTCATTCGAAATAAAAACATCACACAAGGGGCGGTGCGTGGTGCAGTGGTGGCGGCCGCCCCATAGAGGCTATAGTCCTCGGCCCCGGTTCGGGTCCCACGTTGGGCAGACCTTTCCTGCATGTCATTCCCCCTCTCTCTGCCTCCCCCTTTCCCGTCTATCTATACTGATCTGTCAAATAAAGGCAAAAATATACTTTTAAAAAAAACACACAAAAAAACATCACACAAAAAACCCAACATCCATCTACAAGCTCTAAAAAATGGAGGGAGTTTGGTTGGAAAAAATTAACATGTTTTTTTTTATCACACCAAAAATCAAAACTAAACAATTAGGCCAACAACAATATTGTTGGAGAAATTGTGGCCATAGGTGACATTTTTGGATATAATATTCCTAATGAGCCTTGGTAAGTGTAGCCTACCTAGGACTGATACCAGAAGATGTAATAGTGTTTTTGTATTTCTGTATGTTTTTATTGATTGGAAAAAGTAAAGTTAAAGTAGCCTACAGTGGGGGCTGGATATGCATTCAGTGTTTGAAGTGTGTATGACTGTGCGTGTCCTGTGAGTGCATTTTGTTTCCTTTTCCCTATCTTGATGGTTTTATAGTCACTGTTTCCATGAACAACCAACACTGTTGATAGTCAGACACGCCCATCAGGTAGTTGATAAAGCAGAAGCAGCTCCTGCTCTGAGAACAGCAGCAAGTGAATGTGTTTGGTTCAGGGTCAGGCCACCAGCTCCACTCTGCTTTATGCTCAGACTAACCTTACTAGACTATGGCCATGATTTATCTCATCAAAGGTCAAAGGTCAAAGGTCTCTTTATTGTCATACAACACATGTTAAAAACATGGGATGAACAAAATTGCGATGCCCTGGTCCCGTGCCAGCCTACTAAGATAAATAAAATAAAATAAATCATCTTGTCATTCAGTTCCTTGTTTCAAGAGGAAACAGTATGTATGTGACATGAACAACAAGAGCCAGTGACTGCTGTGGAAAAACAGGTGTGGTTGTCCCCAGCCTCTCTGTTCCCACCCATGGTGATAACAAGCCTCGTGTCCAACCTTTGGAACCAGCTTTATTATAGGCTACCTTTTTCCTCCAACTGTAGGCTACCTGTGCTGCCATTATCAGTTCTACCAGTTCAAACAAGTAGTTCAACCACATCAATGTTGATTACGGCACATTATTAAGAATCAGTTTGTCTTTTTGTCTCTGCACGGGTCTATTTGATTACTGATCCTCAGATTTCAGATACTGTATTAATGTAGGCTAGGAGAAATGATACACAAAGAATGCATTTCAAAGAAAGCTTAGGTGACTGAAGCAACAGACAGCATCATCATTCACACACCTTGCTCCCAGGAAATTAGCTGCAGAGCATCTGAACCTAAATCCATGTAGAAATGGATTATTAACATTAGGATAGGCCTGTGAATATTCTCATTTATCCAGGTCATAGTTATGCAACTGGACTTGTTGTCTTGGAAGACGTTTCACCTTTCATGACGATGATGAAGACTCTTGGATGAGAGGTGAAACATCTTCTAAGACAAGTCCAGTTGTGTTCGATTCTATGGTTCGATTTGAATTTACTTCATAAGGTCATGGTATATATGTAAAAGCCAGACATGAAAACATCGGCTTCTTTTAGGAACACTGTGAACACTGAACACCATGGATTTCAGTGAGTACTTTGAAACGTGGAAGGAGTGAGACTAGGAAGGAAAGAAGGAAACTCAAAGCAAACCAGACCACATGTAACTTATATAGAACAACTGTCGGGTACCACCGGACTTTTTATTTATCAGTTAATTGTACACAATTTTTTCTGTGTACTTTTTTTGTTGTTGTTCTACATACATCTATTACAATTATGTATATACATCTCTTGCAATATCTACACACTACACGGGTATAGTGCAATACAATCTGGTACTTTAAACTGATGTGCACTTTAGGACATCGTGCAATACAACTTGGTACCCATGCACTCCTGCACTTTACTTGTCACTTTGGCCCAGCACTTTTGCAATTTATCTCTCAGAAACTCTTTTGGTCCCCTACCAATGGAAGTGTTGTTAAAAGGTCATTGTTTTATTTCGTTAAAGTCGTTTTTGTTGTTGTCTGCATTATTACGTCTTTTATAATACCATGTTGTTCCGACACTGTTTTTATGTTTTTGGGACTCTGGATGGAAACCAGCACTGCTGCTACAATCTGGCACATTTACATGTTTTTATATGTTCATTAATGTGCACTGTCCCACCCAAAAAGAACAATACAGTAAAGTAAGGAAGAGGTGCAGGACAAAGAGGACACAGAAGACCAGACAGGAGACAGACACAGATTACGCTCCATTAGGTGGACTGTGTCAGGATTCACCTACACTAAACCCTCTTTCCATGTTCACCACTAACATTAAAGCTGGTGAAACTACAAGTATAACTTCAAACAGAAATGTTTTGTTGTGTGTTTCCAAGTGAGTCAAGTGTAATGTAAAGAAAGGCCAAGCGGAACCATCATTCTGCAGCTGGAGCAGCTGGAGCAGCTGGGACCACTTTGACTGTGACACCGGTCTTCTGTCGTCACTTCCGTAAATACACATTTCCTCCTCTAGAGCAGAAACTTCTCCCATGTGCTCAGTTGTTTACTACGCAGGACAATAATTTACCGCTAAAGCAGCTTATAATAAACCATATAATCAGGTGGACATCGAGCTGTGAGGACAGAGACAGAATAATGTGAGCTGCTCGTCTTCTCCTTCCGCGGAACAAACAGTTAGCAGTTAGCAGCTAGCAGCTAGCAGACAGTCAACATGGAGATAGACGGCCGGGACTTCTTGAACAGCCCCCCCGTCAAGACGGTCAGGTTCGGGAGCAGTGTGGCAGACATGTTAGTGAAACACAAACAGGTGAGTGGTGACGTCAGGCGGTGTGGTGAGTTCAGGTGCTGCTCGGTCGCTCTGAACACCTGCTGGAGTAACGCTGGTTTGTCTTGTCTGCTCTAGGGAGACTACAGCGACTACGAGCTGCTCAAGCATCAGCTGGCTGATCCCGACATCAAGGTAGAGTACCGCTCTGACGTCACGGCTGTCCGCAGATGTATGAGGAGACCTGATTGGTCATCAACACAGGCGACTGGTTTACTGAAGTCATGGAAAATAGTGTCAAATGAAATAAACTGATTTAGAAAGAACTCAGGCCATAGATCCACACCAGTCAGCCACAACAATAACAACAGCCACCTGTTTTTAGTACAATTTCCTGTTGTTATTATTCCTTCTTGCACCATTGCGTATCTTACCATCTGAGCAGGAAAATCGGTTCATTATTTGAAGGGTTAGTCTCATAGATCCGAAACTCTGAATAAAAAACAACACATTTCCAATGGAAGGACCATTGCAAACCCTTGATAATACAGACATCCCCCAGTTCCAGTACTTGTTGGATCAAATCCTTGTTTTAGATGAAAAAGAAAACTCTTTTGTGGTGTTTGAGAGAGTGTGTGTTGTTGGAGCAGTGATGTGACAGGAGCTGCTGTTTCTCCTCTGACAGGATGCTCAGATCATCAACTGGCTGCAAGAATTTCGGGGTTGTATCACCCAGCTGACTAAAGACCATGAGCAACTCATCTACGCTATCTTGGTGAGTGGGGGCAGTGACGGGGGGAGGAGGGGGGGGGCGTGTAAGCCAGTGGTTCTCAAACCCATTGGACCAAATTCTGAAGTAAACACCAGAAATACACAAATATTTGTTCTGAGACTTGAAGAACCTTACATTTTTGTACATTTAAATTGGGGCCAATGGTGTGATGTTTTGGAAATGTTATAGAGAAATTTCTGGAAAAGTGGTAGAATTTCTCCAAAAATGTGTAAACATTTCTAAGAAGAAGTGGTAAAAATTCTGGTAGAATTTATCGTAAAAAAAACGAAAATAATAAATTAATAAAAAACTTCTACAAAAAAAGTGGTAACATTTCTAGAAAAAAAAACGTGCTGTATGAATGTGTGTGTGAATGGGTGAGTGTGACAAAGCGCTGAGTGGTCCTAGAGACTAATATGAAGTCTATTTAGCATTTCCCATAATCCTGTGTTGCAGAGGCTTCCATGGGCGGGGCGGAGCCAGGCGGTGGTGGACGAGTACCTGGCCTTCCTCAGTAACCTGGTGTCAGCGCAGACCGTCTACCTGTGCTCCTGCCTCAGGATGGTGGTGTCCCACTTCACTCCCAGTACGTCTCCCTCTCAGGCCTGACGTCCATCACTGACTCAGGAGATCATGATGTTATGTTATAGCTGCTCTGTGATCAGTGAAAGTTCAGGCTTTTCATCATTATTACATCATCAGCTGATGACAATCTTTTGAGCTGACTGCAGTCATCATAATGGTTCTAATACAGTTTGGTGAACATACATACATTAGTTGCAAAGTCTAAAGATAAACAGAAAAGCAGTTTTTATATCTACAAAAAAGAAATAAGAGACCACTTTCACAAATGTTTCTTAAAAGCATCTCTACCGTACAGAGTCATTCTTTTCTTTTTTAAATAACACAAACACAACTCCTTCTACTTAATGAGACACTGACGTGGTCTTTACCTGAACCACATCTGGTTTTATAGGAAGATTATAAAAACCACTGCTGGGATTAAACATTGACATTATCCCACAAAAACTGATTTATAAACTCTTCCTGAGTTCAAATATTCTTGCTGTGTTTAGGAATAAATATGAACATGTTTTCTTTGCATTATTATTATTATTCAAGGTCTGAAAAGACTTGATATTTTTCGTTATTTTGACTAGTTGTAGTAAAAGCTCTAAATGGCAATATTTTTAGTTCAGTATTGGGAGAAATGTTGTTGGTAGTTGACAAAATTAAACAACAAAGATTAATTTAATTTTACTCAAACACATACCTATAAATAGTAAAACCAGGGAGTGGGTCTGTATGTCCCAGTGTGATCTTCTTCCTCTTCGTAAGGTGATTGTGTATTATTCTTAGGCTTATACTATAATAGTGGCCAGAAAATGACCAGAAAAAGACAATTACATTAATTGCATTTATTTGTATTGGCATTAAACTAAAATGTCCTGATTGTGACAGCCTTGTGCGTGTTTTGTGTGTGTTACCACTGAAAGGTAAAAGATGAACCTCATGTTAAACACTGTGTGTGTTTTCAGAGAGAGTGACCATCTGTGAAGGAGGGGTGGACATCTCTGACTCAGACGACGAGGATGAGAGTAAGTGCTGTCTTTGTTATTTCTTATGCAGGTGGCTTCTATGATGTGATTGTTTTACACGTCAGACGCCTGTTGTCATGGCGCTGTCTGCTCAAGAGTAAGAGGAAAGAGCAGCAGGACGTGTGAGGTGTGATATGACATGAACGCTTCCCTCTGTCTGTTCAGACCTCCCCAGGACCTTCGATCAGAGCCACCAGGCGCTGCAGCTCATCACCAGATACGTCCCATCGTAAGTCCACTGATCTGAGCTCTGCCACTTAGGGAGATCATAAGAGGAGGTTTTACATTCACACACTTGTTTTTTTCCTTCATTTATTTCTATGTTAAAGGGATACGCCAACATTTTTTTTTTCATGTCTCGCCTCACTCCCAAGTCCATGACCAGCAGATAGACACCATCCTTTCCACTGTGTGTGCAGTAACAAGGGAGATAGAGCTGTATCGCCTGTAATTAGCTTAGCTCAAACACTGGAAGTGTATGGGTAGTGTTAGCCTGCCTCCTACCCAAGCTGAAATCAGCAGTCAGAAGCTGATTTCATTTTAGCTCTAAACTCTGTAAATATATCACTTTATCAACATTTCAAACATGTTTAGGTGAGAAAGTATCCGTTTAGATCAGCAGTGTGATGTTAATTTGTCTAAATACCAGCTGTTTACAATTTTGTTTGGACGAATTCGGCGCTACTCAAGCTAGCTGTTGTGACCAACGCACTTCTGGTTACTTTCACAAAATAAAACACCCGTTGCCCTTTACATACAGAAAACCATGATGATAGAATTTGTGCTTTTATTTGAAACAGGAAGCTAACCTACCCTCCATGTAGCTAGCTTGAACCAAAATAAAGCGTCTATACTTGAACCCTCCGTTTTGACTGATCTCATCCCGTTACCGGCATCTGACCGCTCAAGATGTCTTACTGGAGAGTTTTGTCAGCTCTGAGATGAAGATCGGTCCGTTAAGAATTGTTGAAGAGTTTCTCTGATGACTTTAGGTGGAGGCAGGCTACCACTACCCATACACTTCCAGTGTTTGAGCTAAGCTAATTACAGGCGATACGGCTCTATCTCCCTTGTTACTGCACACACAGTGGAAAGGATGGTGTCTATCTGCTGGTCATGGACTCTGGAGTGAGGCAAGACACGTGAAAAAAAATGCTGGCGTATCCCTTTAACTGAGTTCGGAGTTCGTGAGTGTGAGCAGGGGGGGGGTACTGCTGATGGATGTGGTAAAACATCTTGTTGCACATCAACTAGAAGTTTCAGATCATGTTTGAAAATAAAATTAAATTCATTCATGATTTTCTATCAGAAGAGTTTATTTCATGAAGCTATGACCTTTCATTGCATCGTCCATGTGAGTGATCATCATGTTGACATATCGGAGGATCATGGTTTTTGTAATGGACTAGATTTAATCTGGACTGTGATCCAGACCCGAAAGAACCTGCTGTAGTTCTCCAATAAACTCCTCAACAAGGTTTTCTGGCCACTTCCCTTCGCGTTGAGCTTTGTCTAGTTGTGAGTGTAGAAGGAGAAAAACAGGCTGAGTGTGTTGAATCCATATGATTGTTCAGGACATCCATTGTCTGATCCCACCTCTGGCTCTGGTCTCCCCATGTCCTTGCATAGTCCAAACCTCGTCCTATGATCTTCATCAGGTCTTCACTCACGCTGCTTTAATGCTTGTATTTTGAGCTGCTCAGATCTGCTTCCTCCTTCCAGAACCAGCCGCTTCCTGATGCCCATTTTGCAGGAGAACTTCCCCTTCACCCAGAAATCCTCCAGAACCCTGGTAAGAGACCACAGACGATGCAGCAGGTCAGCTCACATGACCACAACATGGCCACATAAGGGAACCAGATTAGTTAGCCTGTGGAGAGCAAAGAGGTTCCTCTGTGTTAGACAGGTGGAAGGGAGTCAGATACAGTCATCTCATGTCGACAATAATCTATTCATATCCAATATGAATGAATAGGATATGTTTGATTTACTTGTTTAATATAATGTGACTGATCAGGCTGTGGAAGTGGTAGACTGACCTCTCCTACTTGATGGTGCCGTTAAACTCAACTGTGTTCCAAACTAATGGGCACTGTGGTGTTTTGGTGATTGACAGCGTGTTGCTCTCTACAGGAGTGTTACGTTCACAACCTCCTGAGGGTGACGGTCTACATCCCATCCATCAGACGGGACGTCCTGGAGCTGATCATGGGGAAGATGCTCAAACTGGATGTGAGTGTTGAAAACAACAAGCTTTCTGGAGCAGGAGAGGGGAAGTCTCCGTTTGATATCCAACTGTGAACAAATTTGTTAAAGCAGAAGTGCAGTTTTTTTTTTTTTTTTTTAAGTATATTTTTTTTGGCGTTTTATGCCTTTTATTTGATAGATTAGTAGAGATAGACAGGAAAGGGAGGCTCAGGGCTTCAGACTAAATGGTTGCATTTTGCGACTGAAATTTGATACAATGCGAGTAAATTTTTCATCTACTCGCGCATGTGCGACCAGTAAATTTGCCGATTTTTTTTTTAAAGGAGTCATCACCCGGAAATCGCAATTTCTCTTGTTAAAACATGCATATTGGTGTTTGACCTCAGTTGAAACTTGCCTGAAAAGCTGGAGTTTGAAAGCGGCGCCGTTTTTTTCGCTTCAGCTCTTTTTCCGAACAGGAATAGCACACAATGGTGTGCCTTCCTAAAGCACGAGATTTTGATTCTGCTCCTACGGTGACCTCACCGTAGGCTACTTGCCTCTTTCACCACCCAACCCGGCCCGTCCGCTACCTGAAATCGCCGAAGCGGTACCAGGGGGCTGTTTATGTTTTGGAGTCTGCATGCAGGCAAGCCCCCCCCCCCCGGCTCTGTCCTTCCTGCGGCGAATCAACGCGCGCCTCATACAATGCACATCCGGACCAGTCAAAACCTTGCGCGTAATCTCGCGTGATAAAGTCGCGGGAGGAAAAAGGGTCAGAACAAGCTCAATGTTTGATTAAAATTATTTTTTTTTTTTCTAATAAGTTTTACGAATTGATCCAAAGCGATCCAAGGGGGGCTGGATACGTAAAAAACCAGGTGATGACTCCTTTAAATGACCACTGTGATTGGCTAATGTGTGAAAAGAAATGTGCGTTTCTCTTCTCCACATCTCGGAGGAGACGTCTTTCCACAGCAGAGCTCCGTGTGAAACAGGAGACACACAGACCGGCGACCCGCGCACGTGTGTGTGCTGAAAGTCACCTGCATTATTTTTTTTTGACAGCTCGCTACAAACTTAAACATCCCATAATATGCTCGCGCTCTCAGCAGCGGTACTCAAATCGTCACATGGCAACGAAGCAGGTTGACTCGCGCTGCAGAACAGCGCTGCACAGAGCGGTGATTGTCGATCACCGTTTTCAACTCACGTATCCCTCCGCCCAGGGTTAGCGCCCGCCGATCAGCAGTTGGTTAGCTCCAAATAAAAACTGGGCTGGAAATATTTTTATTATAGTGAACAATGGAACTGTGTATTTTCTTTCAGGTAAAACCTCTTTTAGGCCCTGAAAATAGGCCGTTTCTTTGGGTCCATTCACAACAATGTATGTTGTAAATCTCTGGGCAGGGCTATTATGGGCTGGTGTTGCTAACGGGAGGAGTGCAGAGAGTCTTCTACTGCAATTAAAGTACTTAGGGGCTATTTGGAGATCATACTGTACAACCACACTTTAAAAAAAATGCTACTATCCCTTTAATAGACAATGCAAATTCATACTGTGCCTCATTTTCTACTGCAAGACGTTTCTAGAATCAGGTGAGTGTATTCCTCAGGCTGTGGTGAGTCAGAGGTTGTCCCTGCAGGGAAATTTGTCGTGGACAGTCATGTGCTGCAAGTAGCTGCATTACAAACAACAGATAAAAACCAGTACCTCAACATTCCTCGCACAGTTCTCACATACACACAATTCTCCCATTCACACAGATAAATGTTGTTTTGTGTTGTGTGTCAGGTGAGCGCCTCCCGCGCAGACATCGAGGAGGCTGAGGAGAAGATGGAGCAGAGCCAGAGGCCAGAGGAGCAGAGTGAGGAGGGGCTCTTCACCATGGTAACTAACTGACACAGCACTCAACAGTAGTTGTGTTCATATTCATCACAGATGAATGAAACTGTCATTTAGCATCTAAAGCCCCCGGCAGTTACAACACAGGGAAGCAGCAAAGACATGTCAAGTAAAGGTAGAAAAGCACAAAGAATACTTTCCTAATACGACCTGTCGTCTGGCAGGTCATACAATTATAACCTATTATAATAGTTGACCTTATAAGTCATGATAAAATGCTTTATAGTGTGTTATGATTATTGTTATAAAGAGTGTTTATAACTATAGTTATACAGTGTTATAACTGCATTATAACTCATTAGAAGTATGGTTATAATAGGTGTCAAAGTGTCACCAAAATATCAATGTTTACAGGTAAAAGACTTGTTCTACTATGAATTTTTGAAGCTCAATTGGAAATATGGAAGGAAAAAAAAGACATGGAACATTGTTGTCAGTCATCATGTGTCCGTATGTCAGCAGTAACCTGGTGTGATGCAGGTTCAGAACAAATGACATGAAGAAAGAAGAGAGAAAACAATGTGAATGTATCAGAGTAGAAGAAGTGAGTCAGTGTGAACATGATGTGAAGAGGCTGCTGTGTGTGTCTTACTGTGTATTGTCAGTGGTTTTGTTCAGTTTGCTTCTGTGTGTGTGTGTGTCAGGACGAGGACGTGGCAGCGGATGCTTCCTCCAAGACGTCTGCCATGGCTCACCCAACGGCTGAGAAGCTGGACGTCCTCATGTCTGTGATGATGTCTTACATCAAGGACATCTGCCACGACGGAGGTACACTACACCAACTACACATCAGTCCAGCCTGTTTGTGTGTTTGTGTGTGAGGTGAGCGGTGACCTCGGCTGCTTTGTGTCCCTCCTCCAGGCTCTCTGCACGTGGACAGGACCAAGGAACTGTACAGAGATCTGTTGAGTGTGTTTGACAAACTCATTCTGCCAACACACGCGTCCTGCCACGTCCAGTACACACTCTTCTACCTGTGCAGCTTCAGACTGGTCAGTAAAGCTCGCTGTCTGTCGCACACAGCAGCACTCTGAGCTACAACCTCTATCTGCACAGCACAGTGCACCAGTCATTAATTAACCCTCCTGTTGTCCTCCTCGGTCAAGGAAGGAAGGATGAAAGGCAGGAAGGATCAAGGGAAGGAAGGAAGGAAGGACAAAGGGAAAGAAAGAAGGAAGGAAGGCAGGAAGGACGATGGGAAGGAAGGAGGGAAGGAACAACAAAGGGAAGGCAGGATGGACGAAGGGAAAGAAAGAAGGTAGGAAGGAAGGACAAAAGGAAAGAAGGAGGGAAGGAAGGAAGGACAAAGAGAAAGAAAGAAAGAAAGAAAGAAGGAAGGAAGGCAGGAAGGATGAAGGGAAAGAAAGAATAAAGGAAGGAAGGAAGGACAAAAAGGAAAAAGAAGGACAAAGAGAAAGAAAGAAAGAAAGAAAGAAGGAAGGAAGGCAGGAAGGATGAAGGGAAAGAAAGAAGAAAGGAAGGACAAAGGGAAAGAAAGAAAGAAAGAAGGAAGGAAGGCAGGAAGGATGAAGGGAAAGAAAGAAGGAAGGAAGGGAAAAAGGAAGGAAGGAAAGATGGAGGGAGGGAACAGACCAGGTCAACTGGATCAGAAGAGGACAAGTAAGGACAAAGGGAAGGAAGAAAGGAAATAAGCAAGGGGAAAAGAAGGAAAAGAGAAAGGAAGGATGGAGGAAGAGAACAGGAGGGTTAAGGAAAACATGAGTGATCAGACAAACAGGTTTCTCTTCTTTTTAATGGAATAGACTGTTGAGACATCCCAAAATAATCCAATCCAATCCACTTTATTTGTATAGCACATTTTAAAAACAACAAAGTTACCAAAGTGCTGCACAACAGATGAAAAACAGTCAAATAAAGAAAGTTCAAGTTAAAATACAATCAATTAAAAGCAATAAGAAAAGCACAAGATCAGATAATACGATAAGACAGATATCACAAGATCATCAGGGAGTCTGACCAACACGTTGTTGATGGATATCTAGCTGCAAAGATATTCAATCTAGCAGTAGCAGCCTAACAAGGGAAGTTCTTACTACATCCATTACAGCAGTTAAACAAGAGCAAGAGTCGACACTGGTTGAGCTTCTTAAGGAAAAGACGTTTTTGCTGTTCTTCGGCAAAAGTTTGATATAGCAACTTGCTGATTGGCTGAATTGGTTGTACTGCTCCCTCCCACCCCAAACGCTCACAGTGGGGATGAGGCCAGACTCCCCCTCAGGAATGAAATGAGTTGTGTTTCCAGGAGAGGCTGGTTTACCAGGCTACGTTAAAGCAGGAGCCGGATGCTGCTCTGACTCCACATCTGTTTTAGATGTGAGGGACAAACCAGTGGAGAAAGACAGCAAAATAAACTGACCTCTGATCTGTAGTTTCATGACAGTATGGTTACTTTTGATCCCTGCAGTCACATGCTGCCGTCTGAAATCAACACCAAGTATTTACACTTAGTAAAATATCCACCTCTAATGCTTCTGGACACATCCAGTACATATTCCTTTAGTCTGTAATTGCTCCCAGACGTCACTGTGTTCCCTGATGTGTTGCTGTGTCTCCTCCCTCTCAGATGAAGCTCTAATGTGTGTGTGTGTGTGTGTGGTGTTGTGTGTTCAGGCCCTGGCCGAGGCCTTCCTGGACCACCTGTGGAAGATCCTGCAGAGCCCCTCCCAGCCCGCCGTCCTCCGCCAGACGGCGGCCGGCTACCTGGGCAGCTTCCTGGCCCGAGCCAAGTTCATCCCTGTGCTGTGAGTCCACCTGTAGTTTGTACACACACACACACACACACACAGGCAGCTGTACTAACTCTGCCTCCCCCTCCAACCCAACAGCACGGTGCGTGCGTGTCTGGACCTGCTGGTGTCCTGGGTCCACAGCTACATGGACAGGCAGGACAGCAGCGGCAGACAGGCCTGCTGTGACATCAGTCTGCACGGACCCTTCTACTCGGCCTGCCAGGCCGTCTTCTACACACTCATCTTCAGGCACCGGGCCATGCTGGGGGGCAACATGAAGAAAGGTCTGGTCCTCACCCACCTCCCATTCTATTCACTGTCAGCAGCAACCACATGAAGAACACCAAAACACTCATCTGTGTGTGTCTGTGTGTGTGTGTGTGTCAGGTCTAGAGTACCTGCAGGGCCTGAACCTGGAGCGGATCGTCATGTGTCAGCTGAACCCTCTCAAAGTCTGCCTGCCGTCTGTCACCAACATGTTTGCTGCCATCACCAGGTAAACGCCTCCGTCAGACTAACACACAGCTCTCCTCATCACACTAACACACGCACGTCACTGATTGGATTGATTTACTTCTGAGATAGATAGATAGATAGATAGATAGATAGATAGATAGATAGATAGATAGATAGATAGATAGATAGATAGATAGATAGATAGATAGATAGATAGATAGAGATTAACATGGACACACATTCACAAAGATAAAAAACAACAATGAAATAGAATATAGCAATAGATAAATAAATAATATAACAACTTTTAGCAACAATAAAAATGTATAAACATAGAAAAGAATAAGACGCAAGATAGAAAATTTAGGGCGAAATATTAGAAATAAAAATAAATTAGATTAAAGTGCAGTTGTTTGAGAATATTTGTTGATCCTCTGGTGTTCCATAGTTTAGGAGCATAGTGACTAAAAGCAGCATCCCCAAATGTCTTGGTTCTGCTCTGGGGGACAGTTACTGTAAAAGAGAGGAGGAAGAGGATCTGGTGGGTTCAGGAGATATAATCTGGTGTAAGTCCATGGTGGGTCCAGGGCCTGGTGGGTAGGACTTGGTGGGTTCAGGACCTGGTGGGTTCAGGACTTGGTGGGTTCAGGACCTGGTGGGTCCAGGGCCTGGTGGGTTCAGGGCCTGGTGGGTCCAGGACCTGGTGGGTTCTGGTCCTGGTGGGTTCAGGACCTGGTGGGTCCAGGACCTGGTGGGTCCAGGACCTGGTGGGTTCAGGACCTGGTGGGTTCAGGACCTGGTGGGTCCAGGGCCTGGTGGGTCCAGGACCTGGTGGGTTCAGGACCTGGTGGGTCCAGGACCTGGTGGGTTCAGGACCTGGTGGGTCCAGGGCCTGGTGGGTCCAGGGCCTGGTGGGTTCAGGGCCTGGTGGGTCCAGGGCCTGGTGGGTCCAGGGCCTGGTGGGTCCAGGGCCTGGTGGGTTCAGGACCTGGTGGGTTCAGGGCCTGGTGGGTTCAGGGCCTGGTGGGTTCAGGACCTGGTGGGTCCAGGACCTGGTGGGTTCAGGGCCTGGTGGGTTCAGGACCTGGTGGGTTCAGGACCTGGTGGGTCCAGGACCTGGTGGGTTCAGGACTTGGTGGGTTCAGGACCTGGGCCTGGGCTGGTCCACAGAAGGTGGGAGGGGTCAGCTTCGCCTGCTATCAATTATCAATTACTAGACATTTCAGGTGACCCTGTTTGAATTCCAGACGACCCCAAGGTTGAAAAACCCTGATATAACAGGCCGGTGTGTGGCGCAGTGGTTAAAGCAGCCGTCCCATGTAGAGGCAGGCGTCCCCGGTTCGAATCCCGCGTCGGGCATTCCCCCTGTCTCTGCTCTTTCCTGTCTATCTCTACTGTGTGCTGTCAAATAAAGGCAAAAACGCCAAAAAATATACTTAAAAAAAAAGAAAAGAAAAACACTGACATAAGTGGTCACAGGTCCTCCTCCTCCTCAGCAGCAGGTGTGTGTGTGTGTGTGTGTTGCAGGAAGTACCAGGTGGTGTTCTGCTACACCATCATAGAGAGGAACAACCGCCACGTGCTGCCGGTGCTGCGCAGCTCAACAGGAGGAGACGGCGTCAGCACCAACACCAACCCTCTGGACAGCTTCTTCCCCTTCGACCCCTACCTGCTGCACAGGTCAGCATGGACACACACACACACACACACACACACACACACATGCTCACTTCCACATCACAAACATACAGCTAGACAGGGAACCTCCCTTAATGACATAGAAACACAGAGGGAAACTCATTCTCTACACTCACATTTCATTCTGTACTTCAGTAAGAAAACACATTAATGAACATTTATCTGAAAGCACCTGTCCTGTATTTTGACCACTAAGTCATACACACATTAATTAGCTACAATTCCATTCAAACTGAAAACTATTCCCATTTTAAAATATGTTAAATCACAATTGATTCTAACAGATACTGTTTGAACCGCATTTTAAAGGATAATTACCATTTTTTACAGCCTGGACCTTATTTCTAGCATAAAATACAATCATTTCCTCCCCCAGATAACTTTGGTGTCATTACAAGTCGTTCTGATGAAATGAGCTCCAGCTGAGAGCCGTGTATCTGTATAATGTGAGAACACGAGGCAGCGCAATGCAGCCTCTAAATAACACATTATCTGGAGAGAAACTCCTTCATTTCACCAAGATTTAGTTCTGATACACTAGTGCTATTCCCCTCTGAGTCCAGGTTAGCTGTTATCAACATCCAGGGTCTGTAGGTTGACCTACTGACCTCTGACCTGGATGATGTCATCTCTGTAGGTTGACCTACTGGAGTTTCTCTGCAGATAATGTGTTATTTAGAGGCTGCATTGCGCTGCCCCGTGTTCTCACATTATACAGATATACGCGGCTCTCAGCTGGAGCTCATTTCATCAGAACGACTTGTAATGACACCAAAGTTATCTGGGGGAGGAAATGATCGTATTTTATGCTAGAAATAAGGTCCAGATTGTAAAAAAAACAGTAATTATCCTTTAAAGGACTGAGTTTGAAGCTGTCGGTGTGAGTCCAGACTCCTCATGTGAAATGTGTCCACACAGGTCAGGTCAGCTGATCGAGCCACTCTACCAGGTGTGGGAGGAGCTGTCAGACATGGAGACACTTCCTGCAAAGACAGGCAAACAGGTGAGAGGAGGACAAGTCCAGCAGGTCACCATAGGAACCAGGCCGGAAGGAAACATTGTCTCATCTGTGTGAAAGTGGTGCACTGCACCTTTAAATCCCTTTCTTGTGCAGCGACTGAGTGAGTGACAGGTACAGGTAGCCTGGTGTAGGGTGTGTTGTGTCCTTCCTGTTGACTGTCGGCTGAGGTTGTCCACTCTGTGTCTGTCTGTCAGGGCGCCAAGGAGGACGAGGACGACTTCCTTAGTGAAGAGACACCCAAAACAGAGGGCATTGTGGGAATGACTCCCAACTCCTACGACTCCACCCTCCACAGCCCGTGCAGCATCGGTTCACCCCCTCCCTTTGTCTTCCAGAGAGCGCTCTAGTCCTCACCACGCTGGGACTGAGACAACACACTCGGCATGGACCAGACCTGAGCTTCATGATGAACTTGTAAACTCACAGAGACTTGACCTGGAGACAGGAGGGGACACCACAGCACCACTAGACCTGACCTGGAGACAGGAGGGGACACCACAGCACCACTTCATGGCTTGGTGCACCTTTCCCACTGCCGCCAAAAGCCGATTGTTAGTGGGTTTAAACAGGTCTTTTGGCCAGTGGGAAAGGGTATTGGACTTCTCTGACCTTTGAACTCTAAGTGACACGGGACTCAACTTTGTCTGTTTGTCTTTGTCTTCGACTGTGGAAACTTTATGCATCTGAAATGTGTTTAATATATAAAAGAGGAGAGGAGAAGAGGGGAGATGGTGGTGGTGGGACATGTAAAGTTAGTTACAGTTAAATCTGATCTTAATATTACAGGACAGTTTTCTAAAACAGCTGAAAGTTGAACTTCAGCTGAATATTTTTGTACAGGACAGAGGACAATGAGGACAATGAGGACAATGAGGACAGCGATGTTGTTGGTCTCACCTAGACCTGAATAAACGTCTGTGGGATGGGGCTCTGCTACACGACCTTCTGTTGGCTTGTTTTTGACCCACAGTGACATCTCATCGGAACACCATGTGTGTGTGTGTGTGTGGGGGGGTTGGAGCAAATTCTAGTCAACACAGGGTGAAGGTGGGGTACACCTGGACCTGTCATAATTATTACATAATCACCTGATCAGGATCATTTGAGCTGACAATCATTTTGCTTAAAGGGATAGTTCAACATTTTGGCAAATTGGCCCATTGCCATAGGGATCTATAGTCATAGCAGTAGGTCTGTTACCTTTAATTGTCGGTGTAAGCTATTTTTAGAACAGCAGAGCAGAGCCGTGAGCTGCCCAGGGCTACGCTATGAAGGCTCATGGGATTTCTTGGTTTCCCTCATCAAACTCATCAAATACACAATCCAACAACTCCACAACGCTCTGGTGGACAAGTTGTGAGCTGTACATTCACCACGCTATGAGATAATAACACAACATTACCACACAGAGTTGTTTTGTTTTGAGAGGGAAATTCATGCAAAATGGCTGATGCGCGTTGGCTTCAGGGACAGTTTTTCAGCAAGCAGACTGTATTTACCTTAGAAAACGGCTCCATTTTCGTAATTTTTTTTTCTCCAATTTGCCAAAATGTTGAACTATCCCTTTGATGGTTAAAATAGTTTCCATTCTGGGGCATCGTGTTAGAGCGGGAAACTAACAGATGTCATCCCCCTCTCTCTGCCTCCTGTTTCCTGTCTCTCTATTTGTCCATCAAAAATGCTATACTTTTTCTTCATCTGGTTTTCCAGATGTCCTTTTCTTTGGTTTTCCAATGACATCATCACGTTGCACCCCCTTCTTCTTCTATGGTTCAGTGACATGAGTGGAGCCACAGACTGTTTGTCTGGACGGCATCTGATGAGCATCTATTGACATTAGGTGAGGAGGACAAGGTCATGACTCATTTTATTTCTATAGACCATTTTTACAGTTTGTCTCAAAGGGCTTGACACAGCATCATGACAACATCCTCTATCATCTCCATCATCCTCTCATTAGCATCATGGATTTAGTTGCCATGCCAATAAATGGCTCTTCTTCTTCATAAGGTGTATGTGTATTATTACACTATGTTAAGTCTTATCTTATATAAGTGAGACCATTACATAGTTAATGGCAATTATTTATATGGCAATTAATCAACTAAATTGAGGGCGACTTGTCCAATGACTGGGCCTTTTTCTATTAAAGGGATAGTTCAACATTTTTGACAAATTCGCCTATCACCCTAACCCCTATAGTCACAGCAGTAGATTTTTTACCTTTAATTATCGATGCAAGCTGTTTTTAGATCGGCAGGGCAGAGACGTGAGCTGCTCAGTGAACACAATAGGGGTTAATGGTACACCCCCTGTCCCTCAAAACTCATCAAATACACAATCCAACAACTCCAAAACACTCTGTGACCTGCACATTCACCACGCTAAGAGATAAAAACACAACGTTACCAGACAGAGTTGTTTTAGAGGGAAACGTGTAGCTGGAACTACATCCCAGACACGGCTGCTGGGTGGAGTGATTTCACAAGTATTTGCTTCATGTGTCGTAATGTTACATTATGGTACATGATAATTTCATCATGTGGTGAATGTTCAGATCACAACTTGTCCACCAGTGTTTGGGAGTTGTTGGATTGTGTATTTGATGAGTTTGATGAGGGACAAGGGACCTGTACCGTTCACTGAGCAGCTCACGTCTCTGCCCTGCTGATCTCAAAACAACATGCACCGATAATTAAAGGTGATGAACCTATTGCTATGGCTATAGGGATTATGGCAATAGGTGAATTTGCCAAAATATTGAACTATCCCTTTAAGCTAGGCTCAGGTAAATGGCCATTGAATGTAACAAGCTTGGAGAGTCAGTGAATCCCTGTAACATTCATTCAAATAAACAAGGAGCCGGTCCAGTCAGTTATTCCTTTAATATAAAACAGTAACAGAAATAAGATGAGGCCACACCAAAGATGCAGTCTGGTCGAACTACAGGACGAGTCTTTGAAAGCTTTGCATCTGTGTGTAGAAATGAAACCAGTGCAGCCTACGACCGATGTCCGTCTAGACTCTGACTAACAAACACAAGTTACACAGCTGGAGCTACAGCCACAGTGAAGCCGCTCGTCAACATCAACCATGCAGTGACAGGAAGCTGCTCCGGTCCAGCAGCTTTCACAAACCTCATTCTTTGCCTTTAATAATGAGTAAGGGCACGAGGAGAGACAGCATGATGGGAGAGGGACTGTTGTTGTCGTCTTGGTAACAGCTGCTTAGCTCTGCGGCGCAGCTAACCCGTGACGTGACAGTGTGAGGAGGCAGATGGCAGGATTGTCCTCTCCAAGCAAACAAGTCCTTTACATGCAAATCCACCGAGCCAATCTATGTGTGTGGTTAGAAAAGAAGTCAGGCAGGAATATTAACAAGGTGTACAGCAATGTGTGTATGTGTGTGTGTGTGTGTGTGTGTGTGTGGAGGACTGGGTCATGCAGATCCTCCAACAACCACCTGCTCTCAGACCAACACAGAGAGGATTCCAGGATTTCCAGCAGACGTATTTTGGCAGAGCACTCGTCATAGAGACGTGTGAGTGAGTCCTTGGGTCATGGCGGAGTTCAACACACCACGCAGGGACGGGACACACTGATCTGATGTGTGTGTGTGTGTGTGTGTGTGAGGAAGCTTTGGCATCAAAACGTTGGCTGCGCTGTGTTCAATCAGTGGCCGTGAGCTGACGGGTTATTGGATTTGGTTGAAGTGGTGTGGGATGGCGTGGTGTCTGGCTGTGGTGTGCTGGGCCGGGGCCTCTCCAGCGGTGCCCTGGCCTCCCGCCCGCCGTCCCCTCTGGTCTCTGCTGGCTCACATCTGAGGAGGGGCCACGTCTGGGGGCGCCGCCGCCGCCGCCTCGGACGCCTTCTCTGCTGCTGTAGGTCACAAACACACAGCACTCATCATCTTTTCTAATCAACACAGTAGTCCACTCATTTGATGAGAAAAGGTGGAACAAATAATAACTTTTTGCAAATGAAGCAAACTTATCAGAAAAAAAATACCAGCCAATAACTGAAGAATCCTTATTACATTATCGGCAAAAAGTTTAGAAAAAGACATTATTGGCCAATTACACTATTGGCTTTATTACATTTGAAATGGCCAAAATTATTACATTATTGCCTTATTACGTCAAACCCATTATTGTTCTTCATATACCTAGTCATTATTGTTCTCACATGAATAGGGTCAAATTTTTAACCTTTAGATATCTCCATGAAAATGACTGAGTTGATTACTGACATAAGACAAACTAAAAATGTATTACAAGTTTTTTGAAATTCTTTGTTGACATGAGAAAATTTGCATAAATTTTGAATTTCCCTGTTAGGGATGAATGAAGTATTCTCTACTCTAAATTTCACCGTTTTGACAGCATATAAAGGTGTTGTGGTGGAACCAGCATGACAACTGGAATGAGCTGACTCCAGAGGTTCATAAAGGGACCTGTGTACCTGTGTGTGCGATGGATTCTTGAAGAATTATAGTCATCTTGAAATTTAAAGTGGTTTCTTGTGGGTTGACTGATGGAGTCAACTCATTCCAGTTTTCATGCTGGTTCCACCACAGCACCTTTATATACATGTGCCATCAAAACGGTGGAATTTATGCACATTTATGCAAATGTGCTGATGTTAACAAAGAATTTCAAAAAACTTGTAATACATTTTTTGTTTGTCTTAAAGGTGTACAGAAAAGAAAACTGAATTTGAGCCACTCTGGGTCATAAAATTAGTGTAAAAACTCATCTAAGAGACGATGTAGGCCAAACTTTGTGCAAAATTCTATTTTTGAGTAAATCCGGGATGAAAGTGTTGTTGTTTTGTCTGTGAAAGTTGGACAAACGGCCAGGCGCTTCCGATTGTGAACTCGTCAGATCCTGCTCACGATTTCACAAAGCCACTGATATTGGATCTGTCTTCCGTCATTCAAAGTTAAACACCCACGGAGCTCAGGATCTATTGGTCCCCAAGCTCTGTCACCACATTCCCGCGCATCCCTTGGCTGCACGACCAATCAAATCTGTTAAATTTACTCGGGTCATTGGATAACACTTGTATCCTACAAGGAAAATTTTCTCCTCGGGTTACAAAGAGCAGAACAAACGGCCATTTCCGTGAAACCTTTAATGTCAGTAATCAACTCAGTAATTTTCAAAAACATTCCGAGATATCTAAACCTTAAAATCTTTACCCCATTCACGTGAGAAAAATAATGACTAGGCGTATGAATGGACTGTATTTGGGTCTTTTTCTAAACTTTCCCCTATGGGATTCTTCAGGACTTTTTTCTCCTCACTCAGGACATGTTGAGGATACTAAATCAGTTGAGTTTACTTCTGTTGCGATTTGTTCAACGTTGAGCCCTTTTTTGGTGGATACTGTAAATCAGAAGACTCTGAGTGAAACCAGCGTTGTGGTCTCTGCTGCTGTTTTCTGTTTGTGCCATGATCCACAACTGAAGCCCAAATCCCTACACGTATACTTTCAGACTATAACATGTACAGAAATCCACGCCACTGAAAATGCTCTCATTTCTTCATCTGTCTGGGTTTGTTTCCTGTCGTCTTAATTCAACATTTTCATCTTGTTTGTCTTCTGGCTAGGTAAAGGAGTATTCATTGTTCTATGTTCAGAGAACTACGTTTTCTTCAATACTCCATAATATTGGATATTAGAACATTGAATGTTGAATATTAAATCTTTTTTTCCAGTTTTGCTGACTCTGACTCTCCTCTGCCTCGCTTCCTGCACCATGTGACAACTAAATGAACAAATGTTTAGTGGCCACACTGCTTAGACCTGAAACCTGAAATACAATAATATAATCATATAGATATTTAAATGTATTTACTGCATTATTGTAGTTGTCAGATATATTTAATACTCTTAGGTTGGATTGCACCAACAAGGTTTAACTTTAAAATTAAATCATGGTTTAAATTGAATTCTGTCGCACCAAAACTTTAAACTCCAGTTTAAACTGTGTTAGGAGTTTAGGAATAATTTGAAACTGACAGTGGAGAAGGTTTAATTTATCAATGGCTGCATTTTTGAGGTGGAGTGAGCAAAATGAAGAAGTCCCTTGAAGAAAATTGAGGGACAGGCTGTGTCTCTCTGTCTCTCTGTCTCTCAATCTTCTGTCTAATGAGTAGTGATTGATCTTATCGATAAAACATCTGAAAAATGTGTATGTCGTCTGACGTTAGTCGTGTGATCAGTTCAAGGTCTGAGAATGTGTTGATGAACAGCCTTGTTGCTGAGCAACAGCTCCATGTCCTGGTCTCTGACCTCTGCTGTCAGCGCTGGCGCTGCTGACTCCCTCCACCAGCTCCTTGGCCTCCACGGCCAGCTGGAAGGCAGGGTCAGGAAGTGGTGACGGGGTGTTGGGGCTGTCGGTGGCTGGAGACGACCTGTTGCTCCTGACACACACACACACACACACACACACACACACACACACACACACACACACACACACACACACACACACACACACACACACACACACACACACACACACACACACACACACACACACACAGGAGAGGATTACACAGCGCTCATACTGCAGAGGTAGGGGCTGATAATGTGACGTTCAGGGTCTCTTACCCGCCTTCTCCTCCGAACAGGCTGGGTGTTGTCAGCACTTTGTGGACGTTCTGAGGAGAGAGAGAATGTGTCAGTTGAACGAGGTTCTGGGACAGGGGTTTATCAGAGTCACAGACAGAGGGTGATGAAGTGTGTTCATGGCTCATGTTGCTCTGTCTTCACTCAGCTGTCTCTCCTCATCTCATCGAGGCGCTGCAACCAGCTGACCACTATTATCTAACAGACTCCATGCATGAGCTCAGAAGTCAGTACAAGAGCAGTGAGCCCTTCAGCCAGTAGGGGGCAGACTGGCTCCATAGCTGTAAGGTGATTGGCTCAATCTGTGTGCCCAGTGGAAGACGCAGGGTCTGACTCTGCACAGGCAGGACACTGATCAGTATGGAGGGAATTCCCATTGAGCTACAGTCTGATGAAGGTGCTGATGTAGACCAATCATCAACAAGCTGCTTCAGGTTTGGCTCTTGAGAAACCGACAGCTTCTGATTTGACAACACTGGACAGATATTTCTGGAACTGTTGAGAGATATGAAGGAGGCAGTGGGAGAATGAGACCAGATGAGAATGTACGCTGTTATTAGTGTGTGTGTGTGTGTCTGGAGCAGTGACCCACACAGGGGACAGACATGTCTTACCTGGACTTCCACACGTATTTGGTGGAATCAGCAGGTAGGTTTAGTCTGTTAATAGCCAACTTTTTGTTAGTTAGTTTAGCCAGTTAGGCTCAACTTTTCAATGGAGGGATGCCGGGCGCTGCCCCTAAATTACCCAGGATGCCTCAGGGGGCTTTCACACCTACCTCGTTTGGTCCGGACTTTCGGACTTTCCAGATAGTCCGGATCAAATTGACAGATGTGAAAGCGCCCCTCGGACCACGGTCCGGACTAAAGACCGAGTCTTTGGTGCCACCTCGGGAGGTAGTCTCGGTCCGGACTTTCCTGGACCAAGGTCCGCTGCTGTGTAGTGTGAAAGCATTTTTTTGGAAAGTTCGAACTATCAGACCAAATACAGGAAGTCACGTCAGATGCGCTCCTGCCGAAAAAAGTAAATAAACAGAAAAAAAGGAAAAGAGGAGCCGCGGCACCCGGCGGCAACACTTGGGGAGAGGAGGAGATATTATCCTATATCCAGATTTGATCAGAGTGTTTAATATAAATACCGTTTTTTTTAATACATTGACCCGAATATATATTTTTTCCCGCCGAAAAAAGTCTGAAAAAGATGGATATTAATCAGCGGGTGACACCAAACAATGTCTGCTCCAGCAAGTCACAGCTTTTATTTCTCTCTCACACACACAGTGACCTGAGATGCAGCCGCATCTGACAGGAGCGCGTGTGTGCACATAGCGTGTGTCCACTACTACACATACAGCTGATCGCTGCCGCTCTCATCAATAAGAGTATTTTCGCCGCAGCTCGACCCTCTTTCTCTCCTCATCAGCTCCAAACTCACTCTTCTGCACTGGGATTACAAACCACAATGTGCTTTCCCGCAATATTTTTATTTTTTATTTTTTCAGAGCACTTTCTATGCGCTGACGTCAGACGCAAGCTCATCCGTCATGACGTTGGTAGATCCTTTAGTCCGCTGTCATACTAGCAGTGTGAATGCGGACTTTACTGGACTAAATGGAAACGTGTGAAAAAAAAAGAAAAAAAAGTCTGGACCTTGGTCCGAACTATTAGGTGTGAAAGCGCCCTCAGTCATTCTCCTTGACATAAGATGCCGCTCTGGTCTGAGCAGGAAAGGGATTCAAACCGGGTCCGCCCGCAACGAGGACTGTAGCCTCTACACATGGGGCGCCTGCTCAACCTACTGCGTCAATCAATGCCCCTATTTCTTTATTTATTATTATTGTATTTGCTATCTTCATTTATTTAATCCTTTTCAGTGTTATTGATATTTTCATGATTGCCATATGTTGAAGGTGTTTAAAGTGCACACACAAACAAAAACTGTCCTATGACACTGTGTGAACCCGTGCAGGACTCTGACCTGAGCAAAGCACAGCAGCTTCTTGTTGGAGATCTCCAGGTGTTTCCTGCTCAGCTCAGACTTCCTCAGCTGACAGTCGATGGTCGTCAGCCTCTTGTTCAGCACCAGCACCTCCTCCTGACAAACACACACACACACACACACCACCACAGTGTGTGTCAGCACTCGTACACCATTGATTTTGTTGATGACCTTCTGGATCAGAGTGAACTTCAGTTTGTTCTTCTCCACCTCCCACATCAGAAACGTCTCTCTCACAGCTCTCAGAACAGTTTGTGTAATTGTCATAATCTCACCTGTGAAAAGCCTCGGAAACAATCAAAACCTTGTTACTGTGTTGAAAGCTGCTAATCAGCCAATCAATGTCAATTCAACCTTTTCACCAGAGCTTTAAAAAACAAACAGCAAATGTTTAGTTCTAGTTCTAGTTCACCCAAAATTCTAATTCATTATCTCCTCACCCTCATGTCGACTAAGAGCTGTGAGAATTTTCAGAGTCCTCCGTTCCTTCTCTGAGTTACGGGGGGTCCACGCAGCAGTATTTGTCCATATAATGGTTGTCAATGGATACCACTTTTCTTGGTGAAATTTGAATTTTGGGTGAACTATCCCTTTAAAAAATATTCAGACACTTACACATTTGGGTGAAATGATGTCAGTTATGGACTAAACTGGGTTGGTAACCTTGACCTTTGACCCCTCTAACTCTAACTGCTACACATTTAATCCTTCAAATCCTTCAAACCTGTATCATTAGTAAAACATGAACTTCTCAAAACCAGCACAGTGTACAGTGAGATTCTCCTGTCATTACAGGAGATTTATTATTCATGCACTGACAGGTTGACATCTTGTTCCAGAGTTAAAGCTACTATGTGCGTAACTTCTATCGCCCCCTAGAGGATTTCTGTGTCATTACCAGAGGTGTATAAAGTACTCGAAAAAAGTAACTAAGTAAAAGTAGAAGTACCATAAATAAAAATTACTTTGGTAAAAGTAAAAGTCACGCATAAGAAAATTACTTGAGTAAAAGTCTTAAAGTAGCTCACATAAAATGTACTGAAGTATCAAAAGTAAAAAGTAAAAAGAGTGAGAGTGATCGATCCTGTTACATGTTGAGGATCTTTGGAGCCGTCTGTGGCCACAGCTCTCCGCCGCTCCGGCAGCGGATAGTACCGGGCGGGGAGGCCGTTTTGTGGAGAACTACGGAAGACACTGCCATATTTGCATGCAGGTAGGCTGATTATATTTCTATTTTAATTTATAACGTGTAACGAGGTGGCAAACGTAAATGTAACGGAGTAAAAGTACATATTTTTTCTTTAAAATGTAATGAAGTAAAAGCAAAAGTTCTGATTAAAAAAACTACTCCAGTAAAGTACAAATCCCAAAAAAAACTACTTAAGTAGTGTAACGAAGTACATCTACTTCGTTACTATACACCTCTGGTCATTACACTACAGCCAGCACCTCAATATGGCGTATGTCCCGGTGTGACCCGCCCCTCCCCTCCCCACCGTCTCTTCCCCAACAGACCTTCTGCCCAACAGGAAGGCTTTTTCTTTTTAGCAGGATCCACTTCTGAACCTCTTGGCCGCTTCCTCAGGTTCTCCGCCATGTTGCTTCTAGCAGCGCTCTCCTCCCCCCTCCCTTCTCGTTGTCAGGTTAAACCCAGTAGAATGCGTTATGATAGGCTGTTGAGTAAGTTACAGCTTCAAGTCACGACTTACGACTTTGTAACTCCTGTTTTTCCGACCTGTTACCCGTGAAAATGCACTGTAACTTAACTTGTAACTTCCGACCTGTGAACTCGTACCAGATTGAACTGGTACGACTTCACAGGTCGGAAAAACACGAGTTATGGGTTGCCTGGAACGCACCATTATATCAGCGTTGTATCACCTCCTCTTGTAGTGGCTTGTATTTACAGACACGTAGAAGTTACACACCATGTTGTTGATGATGAAGCTTTGTGTAAGTTTAGTTACAAACGCTCTCCTTCTCTCTCACTCCATTCCACTACGATCAGCCAATCACATGGTCCCTGTCATACTTCAGGTGAATCCAGGTGAATTGCTGTGACCTCCTCCAAACACTCTCATCTGTGTTTCCTGCATGACATGATGTAATGTGAAACACACCTTTCCGGGCTCCAGTCCTCGTGCTTGTCTCTTGCTGGCCAGCTGGTTCTTCAGGTCTCTGATCTCAGCCTCCAGCAGCTGGATCACCTCCTCGTAGTCCTGCTCGGCGCTGCTGGTCTGCCGCTGCACCGCCTCGGCCTCGGCCGCCTGCAGACGACTCTTCAGACGAGAGTTTTCCTCCACGGTCAAACATGCTTTCTGGATGGTGGATGTTTACAAAATCAACCTCGGTCATGGAATGTAAAATATACAACAGTATGTCCATGCTGAGTGGACCACTGTGGACACTCATGTCTCACCTCCGATGTCTTCTGCAGTTCATCCTCCAGAGCTTTCTTGCTGTGCTCCATGTCCTTCAGCATCACCTGTAGTAGATGGAGACCAGCAGGATTTTACAGCTGGGTCACCAGACCAGTGGCTCTGAGCCCCTTGGGACTGGGACTGGGACTGGGACTGGGACTGGCTGAGATCAACCAGAAGGTCGGTGGTTCATTCCGGCTCCTCCAGATCACCCCTTGGGCAAGACACTGAACCCACACTTGCCCTCCGATGTCATCAAGTATGAGTGCCAGCTCAATGATTCACTTCCAGTTGGCCAGTGTTTGATGAGTCTGTTAAAGTTTATTTGTGACTGAACACAACGGCTCTCATTCATGAAACTGACTCAGTCTCACTCCCAGTCAGATGCTGTACTTATGTCTGCTCACCAAAAATACTGAAGGAAAGTCCAACAATATGCAGACAGAGCAGGAATATGAAGACTCTGACTGGTTACAACGTTATGGGTAGCAGGGCCGGTCCTAGAATCTGGGGGGTCCAGAGCAAAGAAGCCCCCTTTTACATTTAAGTTCATTTCAGAGTCTGTACTTTCTTACTACTTCAGTAAAATCGAATCATTTCTCTTTTAAAACATGCATATTTTTTTTTTGACCAATCAGTTGAAACTTGGTCTGAAAAGCTGGAGTTTGAAAGCGTCGCCTGTTTTTTCGGTAGCTGCTCTTTTTCCCTGCATCGCTACAGGAATAGCACACAAAGGGTGTGTCTTCCTAAAGCACGAGATTTTGATTCTGCTCCTACGGTGACCTCACCGTGGAGGCTAAGTTTCTTTCACCACCCAACCCCGGCCCGTCCGCTAAAACTGAAAATTCAAAGTCTCGCGCAAGACGGTACCAGGGGGCTGTTTATGTTTTGGAGTCTGCATGCAGGCAAGTCATAAACACAGGAATGTCCTTCCTTGCTTCAAGTGTAATTTTTAACAACAGACAGCGTCATTACATATTATACAATGCACATCCGGACCAGTCAAAACCTATTTCTGTGTTTATGACACAAACGTGATAAAGACTTCCCCGAATGCACCGAGCAGGAAAAAGGGTCAGAACAAGCTCAATGTTTGATTAAAATTATTATTTTTTTTTCTAATAAGTTTTACGAATTGATCCAAAGCGATCCAAGGGGGGCTGGATACGTAAAAAACCAGGTGATGACTCCTTTAAGTTCATTTCAGAGTCTGTACTTTCTTACTACTTCAGTAAAGGAGTTGAATCAATACTTCTACTTTTACCAGAGTATTTTTTTTTCCCATTTAAGTCCTATTCATCAGCCAGTGTTGAATATGACAGAGCCACAATTGAGACAAAATATCTATTAAAATTAAAAAAATATCTGTTAAAATTAAAATATCTAAACAATAAACATCAAACAATAATGTTTTGGGCCAAAATGTGATTTTTTTTTAAATTTAATTTTATTTGACCCCCCCCCCACACCACCACCTTGACTAACTGATTTTCTGTGGGAAACCCTGCAAAGTTAATATAAAAAAATACTAGCCTATGCATGAGTGGATGAATTAGTAAAAAATATATATGAATAATACCGTCCCACGTGATCGGTTCTGATCTGTAATTGGATCGGTGAGGCTTTAGGTGATCGGTGATTGGTATCGGTCACATAAAACCTGATTGGACCATCTCTAGTGTAAATGTACAGTAGGAATTTCAATTCGTATTGGACAATAACATAACAGTGTTTAAACATGACAAACGATTAGGGACAGGTTCCAGGACGTCCTAATATGGTATATATGGATTTTCATGGTAATTGCTGCTGTTTGATACAGCAGAGGTCCTGTCTGTTCTCATGACTATCACTCATTTACTACCATCACTTTATGTGAGTGAATGTTACTGTGTGTGAGTGTGAGCTGACCTTGAGCTGCTTCATCTGGGTCTGCAGCTGCTTCACCTCCGTCTGAAACTGCTCCATCTCCTCACTGCTGTAGCTGCACTCGGACTCATACGTCTGCACACACACAAACAATATGTCTCTGTTCGGTTCAGTCATTACATTCTCACTAACAGACCGCCAAGGCAGGGAAACAGGAAGAGTAAAAGGCAAAACAGACTGAAATATATTTTTACTGAGATAGACAACAATATTTACAGATAAAAACCTTGGTATTTAAAATGTGTTTGTTCACACGGCCTCTCTCTGACTCAAACAGTTTCTGTTCAGTTGAAGTTTAACAGACAGTGAATGTTGATTGTGTGATTGTTTTCCCCCACATCTCCACACAATAAATGTATTTTAAAGGGATAGTATCATTTTTTAAAAGTGGGGTTGTATGATCTCCAAATAGCCCCTAAGTACTTTAATTGCAGTAGAAGACTCTCTGCACTCCTCCCGTTAGCAACGCCAGCCCATAATAGCCCTGCCCAGAGATTTACAACATACATTGTTGTGAATGGACCCAAAGAAACGGCCTATTTTCACGGCCTAAAAGAGGTTTTACCTGAAAAAAAAAACACAGTTCCATTGTTCACTATAATATAATTTTTTCCAGCCCTTCAAAGTGCAGGAAAAACACAGTTTTTATTTGGAGCTAACCCAGGGTTGCCAACTTTTGGTCCTGGGCTGGAGTGAGATTCTGGCATGGGGGGGGGGGCTGTCTATAATAATAGCAGGCCTAATGTTTGATGTAGTTTTTCTCTCTGTCTCTCTCTCTCTCTCTCTCCTCTCTCACACACACACACACACACAAACAATATACCTGCAAACTGTGTAGAGGTGGGGTAGGTGGCAAATGATATCCCTGTCTGGGTGCACTCCCCCAGAAAAAAAATGTTATTTTAAGACGTAAATGAAGCATTCTGGCGTACTCTGAGAAGAAAATAAGGGAAAGCAACATTTGCTTCAGATAAGAGGGAAAAAAGCAGATGTGTGGCTCCTTTCATTGTATGGCTGGAGTGTATGAAACTAGTCTAGTGGGGAACTGGACCAGGACCAGGACCAGGACCAGGACCAGGACCAGCCTATTGAGACAGGACAGAACAGACATGTCCTGTGATGTTTAGCCTTCTATTACAGCCTGATGATACAAGTCAGCTCCTGAAATGTGTGTTTCTCTTCTGTAATAAACATTCTACATACCCTCGGGAGTTTGCAGGTGTGGCACACACACACACACACA
Organism: Decapterus maruadsi; assembly: GCA_030347415.2. NCBI lineage: Eukaryota > Metazoa > Chordata > Actinopteri > Carangiformes > Carangidae > Decapterus > Decapterus maruadsi. Next base: position 26,629,754 of record CM064905.1, on the reverse strand, counting down.
CACACACACACACACATCTTGAGATCATTAAAGCATAGCTCATTGTGTTGTGTTGCTGGTTGCCAGGCTGTGCAGACTGAGAGCAGCTGTGGCTGCAGCTTACAGGTGAGTGGAAGGCCGATGTGTCCATCAGGCTGGCTGCTTCATGGTAGGAGAACATGAAGGGACCCGATCCTAAACCCAGCTCCTCCAGGTCCTCCTGCAGGGTGCTGCGCATGGCCTCCACGAAGTCTGAGAGTCAGCAGACAAACACACAAAGGACAATGTTTGCTATGGGAAAGCAGAAGTTCCCAGCGCGATGACGTGGCGTCACGTAAATTAACGGGTTATATATATTATATATATATATATATTTGGAAACAAAACTCCAGTTTCACTTTCCAGAGACTTTAAGAACAACCATGTCAGATGATTATTTACTACAGATTCTAATAGATCTGTTGGAAATGATCCTTTAGAGACAGACCTGGAATTGCTAAGGTTGACTCAGATCTTTCACCTTGCTGTGGACTAAACTGGATAGGTGTGTGACTTGTTGTGACGTGTGTGTGTGTGTCTGTGTGTGTGTTTTGAATGTGCTTCACCTCCATAGGCCACAGTGCCCTGTGGGTCTGTGGTCAGATTCTGTCTCAACTTCTTCTTCTTTTCTTCTGGGATGTCCAACCCCAGGAAGGACAAGGCCTGAGACACAGACAGACAGAGAAAAAGGAAATAAAGACGTGGAGAGATTTTTATTTAGCCAAACTACCTGCTGACATGGATACAAAAACAAGTTAGCAGAGAATGAAAAGACGCTGTTTTTTGTGAGGTCACATGACCTTGACCTTTCACCTTTGAAGCACCAAAATGGAATCAGTTCACTATTACATCTACCGTAAGTAAATGTTTCTAAATTTGAGTTCTGTCAAGGAGTGAGATGTCATGATTATGAGAATGTGACTGACAGAGGAAGAGATGAACAGAAAAACAATGTATCTGGCTCTGGCTGTCTAAAGGGATATTTCAACATTTTGTCAAATTCTCCTATTGCCATCACCACTCTAGTCATAGCAGTAGGTTCATTACCATTAATTGTCGGTGCAAGCTATTTATTTATTTATTCCTAATATGTTTTTATATGTTTTTATTCCTAATATGTTTTTGATGTTTTTGAGCTACCAGTTAATTTTGAATTTCCCTGTAAGGGATTAATAAAGTATGTCTCTACTCTACTCTACTCTACTCTATTTATACATGCAAGTTGCTCAAGCTAACACTACAGAGGCTCATGGTATTTCCATCTTTCCCTCATCAAACTCATCAAATACACAATCCAACAAGTCCACAACGCTCTGGTGGACAAGTTATAACCTGCACATTCACCACGATATGAGATAATAATGGAACGTTGTTTTCGACAAATTACATCCCAGACACGACTGCTGGGCGGAGTGATTTCAAAAGCAAGTAGTTCCAAGTATTTGCTTCATGTGTCATAATTACAGTATGTTATTATCTCATAGTGTGGTGAATGTGCAGGTCACAACTTGTCCACCAGAGGCTTTTGGTGTTGTTGGATTGTGTATTTAGTTTGATGAGGGAAATGTGGAAATACTATGCAGCTCACGTCTCTGCCCCGCCAATCTAAAAACAGCTTGCACCGACATAGTTAATGAACCTACCTCTAAAACTATAGGGATTATGGCAATAGGCCAATTTGCCAAAATGTTGAAATATCCTTTTAACAACTGTATAATAATAATTATGGCAAATGCTGAAATATACTGAAAAAAACTAAACTAGAATCACCTTCACTGAGACTAGTTTCAGGTCACACTCTTGTTTGAACCATGAACCATTTGTGTGAAAGTGTGTAATTGTTTCTGTGAGGTCTCGAGTTATTACTAAAAAGTTTTTTGTGTGGTCGCATTATTCTGAAATCTCTTCGCAACCAAATCCTGGAGTTCCAGGGCACATTTGGGCCAAATTTGAAGAACTTCCCTTGAGGAGGTCACTGTGACCTTTGGCCTTTGGTTTCTGTTGAAGTACCAATAAAGACCTTGCATAAGAAAAACTAAACAGAGACTAAATATTCAGCTAGAATCCAAATTCATACAGTGCTCTGCAGCAGTAAAACAAAGTGAGTTTGATCCACTGTCAATCTAATCTGAAAGCACTGAGGAAGAACATTCCACATGTTGCACATGTTTAGGCTTCTCAGAGGTTGATAACAATAAGAAACATGAACTCTCCAGAATATTTGAATCCTGAATCTGCTTTATAGTGAATGAAGTCACCAAAGCATTTCTACATTATGTTTGATACAACATTCAACCCCTGTCATAGCCACCAGTGTTCTGGACTCTGGACCTCATAGGGCTCATAATCAGTGATATGCAAAATATATTCCTTCTCAATGTGCATCCAAATCCTGTGTTGTGTTCACTGACAACTCAATACCATTCATTGTTATTTTGTCCTTTGTGACATTTCCTCACCTATTACAGTGTCTCTCAAAGCTAAAAATACCCATAATCCACCTCTCCCTCTCTCTTTTTTGCATTTGTAAAGGAGCCAAAAGATCAAGAGAGAACTGTATTCAACATTGAATCTCTCTGTCTCTCTAATCCTATTAATGAATTGGTAGATTAGGGTCAACCTATGGCTGAGCAGAATCCGGACTAAATTAAAATCAAAGCTGAATAATGGAAACAAAAACCATACAGAGGCCAGGGAACGAGGCAGAGGGGTGGGAAGCTGGACGGGACGAGAATGTGCTGATAGGAGAAAAACTAATGAATACCGTGAGTGTGATAGGGAGAGCAGAGAGAGATCAATAATTAGATGACGGGAGGGCTCTGGGATAAGGGTGAAAAGGCACTAGAGCTGTGAAAAAGTTGAAACTGAGTTAATCACATCAAATACTTCCTGATTGCTGTATTAGACTGAGCCCTCAACCACCGTCATCTCAGCTGTTCACCTCTCACACTCTCACTAGATTTAAAGTGATTAACGGAAACAGATTTTCAGATTTAATTGAATTTAATTTCTGATATCAACTAAACCATCCAGTGAAGCCCCAAAGAAATTTAAATCAAAAGCAACTGGACTTGGTTATTTGTCTAGGAAGACGTTTCACCTCTCATCCAAGAGGCTTCATCAGTTCATGTAGCATCTGACCAGGCTGGGACTGCTCCAACTATCTGGTGTGGAGACCCAGGTATTTAACCTCTGTGAGGGCGTTCACAAGGCCGATGATGTCACTGGAACCCTTTGTGCTCCATGTGCCAACGACAGTCATTGTCACATGGAGCACAAAGGGTTCAGGTTGTGTTATAAACTATTTTTCTTGTCTGTACAACATCCATCGCACGTCTGGATCCCTCCTCTGTTGCTCACCCTGAGCAATTTTTCCCTGTTAAAAGGGAGTTTTTCCTCAGTGGATGTGAGGGTCTAAGGGCAGAGGATGTTGTGGCGGTGATCCGACCCGTGCAGGGAAGTTACACAGTGCAGTTTCAGCCGACTCAACCCAGCTCAGGCTGCAGCGGCAGCACCATTCATCTGATTAACCATTTTTCTACCATTGCAATGAGTCTGGAAACATTATTTTAAGGCCCATAAACTCCACAATGTTACTTTAAATCCATCAGACTGGTGATACATGATGTTTTTCTGTTTTTAGTACTATATTTCAGATTGATTTTTGCTATCCCAAGATAAGGAGACAGCATCAAAAAGAATTTTGGCTGAATGTGACTAAACACTGATTGAAATATTCTCATAGACTGTAAAAAGAATGAACGTAGCATCCGTGACGTCACCCATTGGTTTTGTGGAGTTTTTTTTGTGACTCAAATATGGCGGCCTGAGCAGCGCCATGTTGGATTGGCCGGCTGAGATCCCGCCCACTGGCCTCGAAGCAGCTGTCCACGGACCTGTCACTCAACGTTTCCGCACCCTAATTGGCCAGAATTGTAACCTAATAACAGTAAAACTGTAGAGTTAAAAAAACGTGCTGACACCAGGCTTTGATCATGTTTATTGAGGATGTAAAGTCAGTGATTTTAACATGACAGTTTTGAATATTCTCTGATGACTTGTTCAGTTACAGCAGCACTACAAGTTGCCATATGCATACTGACTTGGTACATCTGATCTCTCATGAACAAAGTCACTGTTATGAAGAAACAAGCTTTGTTATCTGGAGATGACAGGATAATCACACAACAAAAATCTCCTGATAATAACTCATTATCTTGGGATAACGAGCTTTGTGGAGCTTTGAGAAACTGGGTCGGTGATCGGGTTTTTGGTTAGAAATGACTGACAACAGAGCAGCCATGTGTAAAACATAAACACAATGGTTATTGATTATCACGTTACGTTATGCAGCAACATACAAGTCAGTCCTCAGTGACACAGTCAAATATGAAGGGAGTGGACTGGTGATGTGCATCAGGAGGTTGAAGGTGAGACAGAGAGACAGAGTGGAGTCAGGAAGACGTGGACAAGCAGAGGAGGATTCATGTGCCTGTCTGGGCAAATAAACCTGAAGCAGGAGCAGCAGCTCACGGCTTGAATAAATTGCTGCAAAAACACACACCACACACAAGGAGCATCATGACCACAAACAACTTGTCTGACAGGACTCACCAAGTCTAACTTGTCTGATTTGAGGCGTATGTAAGGGTCTAGTGTTATCTTGGGTTTGGCCCCTGTGGGCGACCTCTGGCTGGATGAACCTAGAGAAAAACACAAAAAACAGAATGTTAGTAAGCAGACTGTCAGTGGTAAGCAGACCGTCTGTGGTAAGGAGACCGTCTGTGCCACAGGTGTCAAACTCAAGGCCCGCGGGCCAGATCCGGCTCGCCACGTCATTTTATGTGGCCCGCGAGCTCTTAATTATCTTTGGCCCGCATGATAATATTTATGGTCCGCCGGTATGTTGCACGTACCACTAAAACTACAGATCCCACAATGCACTGCCTGTCTGTACCAGGGAGGCGCGAGCGCGAGTCCTGGTCCCACTTGTTCATCAGCACCAGCAACCTGATCCTCTGTTGTCAATTGAGCGGGCGATCGACGATGTCCTTTTTTTCTTGCCGTTATGAAACACAGCGCGAGTGCAGCCGAACAGCAGAGTTCCTCTGACAGCTCCTCTGTGGAGCTGCAGGTCAACACTGAGGAACACTGGAGAACACAGTGCCGGACTTTTTCTCTTCCCCCCTACTTTTTTTTTTCAGTAGCGCCGTTGTTACAGGTGATGCACACACAGACATCCCTTTACGTTTGTCGTCTGTCTGACCGTCTGTCACTGGACTGCGCTGCAGAACCACGGGTCTATATTATATTAGCCTATTATAGATCCATGTGCAGAACTGTCAGAAATGTCTAATTTCCTGCTGAGAAACGAATGACTGATATGACTGAAGGCATGATGTAAGTCTGCACGTGTCGTCAAGCCCCCATAAGTTAAGTTAAAAAAAAAAGAAAAGAATCGATATTAATCAGTCAAAGTTGTTGATATTGGTTAATGGTTAATCATGTGCATCCCTAATTAGAAATGACTATGGAAAGCTGCAGATAGAGCCATTAGAAATGAATGCGACATTTTTAAAAAAAAATTTAGGCCTATTTAATGATTATTGTTGTTTTATATGCCATAACTTACAAGCTTTATTAGTTTTAGGTTGAATATGTGCAAAAAGGAAATTTCAATAAGTTCTCAACAAACAACCATGTGGCCCTCGGCTTGTACCATTTTTTCAAATCTGGCCCTCGGCGTATTTGAGTTTGACACCCCTGGTCTGTGCTAAGAAGACCGTCTGTGGTAAGAAGACTATCTGTGGTAAGCAGACTGTCTGTGGTAAGCAGACCGTCTGTGCTAAGGAGACTGTCTGTGGTAAGCAGACCGTCTGTGCTAAGGAGACTGTCTGTGGTAAGAAGACTATTTGTGGTAAGCAGACTGTCTGTGGTAAGCAGACTGTCTGTGGTAAGCAGACTGTCAGTGGTAAGCAGACTGTCAGTGGTAAGCAGACTGTCTGTGGTAAGCAGACTGTCTGTGGTAAGCAGACTGTCTGTGGTAAGGAGACCGTCTGTGGTAAGCAGACTATCTGTGGTAAGGAGACCGTCTGTGGTAAGGAGACTGTCAGTGATAAGCAGACTGTCAGTGGTAAGGAGACCGTCTGTGGTAAGGAGACTGTCAGTGGTAAGCAGACTGTCAGTGGTAAGGAGACTGTCAGTGGTAAGCAGACTGTCAGTGGTAAGGAGACTGTCAGTGGTTGTCTGTGGTTGGCAGACTGTCAGTGGTAAGGAGACTGTCTGTGGTTGTCTGTGGTTAGCAGACTGTCTGTGGTTAGCAGACTGTCTGTGGTTAGCAGACTGTCTGTGGTAAGCAGACTGTCTGTGGTAAGAAGACTATCTGTGGTAAGGAGACCGTCTGTGGTTGTCTGTGGTTAGCAGACTGTCAGTGGTAAGGAGACTGTCTGTGGTTGTCTGTGGTAAGCAGACTGTCTGTGGTTGTCTGTGGTAAGCAGACTGTCTGTGGTAAGAAGACTATCTGTGGTAAGGAGACCGTCTGTGGTTGTCTGTGGTTAGCAGACTGTCTGTGGTAAGGAGACTGTCTGTGGTTGTCTGTGGTTAGCAGACTGTCAGTGGTAAGCAGACTGTCAGTGGTAAGGAGACTGTCTGTGGTTGTCTGTGGTAAGCAAACTGTCTGTTGTAAGCAGACTGTCAGTGGTAAGGAGACTGTCAGTGGTTGTCTGTGGTAAGCAGACTGTCAGTGGTAAGGAGACTGTCTGTGGTAAGCAGACTGTCTGGTTGTCTGTGGTAAGCAGACTGTCAGTGGTAAGAAGACTATCTGTGGTAAGGAGACCGTCTGTGGTTGTCTGTGGTTAGCAGACTGTCAGTGGTAAGAAGACTATCTGTGGTAAGGAGACCGTCTGTGGTTGTCTGTGGTTAGCAGACTGTCTGTGGTAAGCAGACTGTCTGTGGTAAGCAGACTGTCTGGTTGTCTGTGGTAAGCAGACTGTCTGTGGTAAGCAGACTGTCTGGTTGTCTGTGGTAAGTAGACTGTCTGTGGTTGTCTGTGGTAAGCAGACTGTGAGTGGTCACTGGACACCTGGTAAACAACACAAGGAGACATATCATTGGTTAATCTGTATTATCAGAGTGGATGGAGTGGATTTGGTGAAGTGGGTGGTGTAGTGATAGGGGAGGTGTGTGAGTGTGTGGGGGTGGGGATAAAAAGCAGATGATTAAAAAGAGGAGTGGGAGAGAGAGGTTGATGATTATATGGATGGGAGTGAGGGAGAACTGTGTGTGTGTGTGGGTGGGGGGGGGCGGGCACAGAGCCCAGGCCTAATATTAATTTGATGAGTTTGTATGTCCCAGATTTGTGTGTGTGTGTTCGCTGCGGCAAGTGTGTGTGCACACCCTCTGTTGCTAGGGGTATGAGCTCCTCCTCGTCCTACCCAGAGGATTTACCCCCTGATTGACAGACCTGCTGTCGTGACAACAGCCATGCTTTAAACCACAGAGTAAAGGTCTGTAACCTGTGCCTGGTGTTGAGTCTTTGCTGGAACAGCAGCTGATGAAAGAATCCCACCTCTTGGTCATCAGCAGCTGTTATGGATCATAACCACCATGTGACGGTGTTAAAAGCTCCTTCACAGCTTCTACCTGAGTCTTGACCTGATGTGTTTTATTTAGCAGTTTATTCTCAGGTGACAACAGGTGCGTGCAAACAGGTTTTACACATAATGACGAGGGTGAGTTCATCTCACTAACAGGATTGAACAGGTCTGATGATCCCGTGGGGGGGGGGGGGGGGCTCACAGCTGACCCACCACACCAGAGCTGTGATGACCCCGACTCAGTCTCACAATCCACTTCTTGTCTGCTTATGTCTCTGGTGTGTGGTGTGTGGGTCGGCCTGTCCATGTGTCTGACTCCCTTTTGTACTCAAATCATCTCAGTTTGATGACGACGTTGTTTAAAGGGATATTTCAACATTTTGGCAAATTTCCATAATCTCTACACTCTTAGAAATAAGGGTTCCAAATGTGTTCTTCTACAAGGGCTGAGACCTGGAACCATTTGCTTCTGACAAATCCTTTCCTGAAGAAAGAATTTTTCAAAGGTTCTTGGTAACACTAAGAGTTCCAGTAAGAACCATTTGATCCGTAAGAAGTCGGATATTTTCTGGATGAAACCCCCAGTAAGGCTTCTGGGTGAAACCAATACACCATAAAAGGGGTTTTTGTAGAACCTCTCATTGAGGGTTTGTAAAAGGTTGTACCTGGAGCCAAAAAGGGTTCTCCAATGAGGACAAGCTGAAGAACCTTATATGGTTCTACATAGCACTTTTATTTCTAAGAGTGTATAGTCATAGCAGTATAGGTTCATTATCTTTAATTGTCGGTGCAAGCTGTTTTTAGATTGGTGGGGCAGAGATGTGAGCTGCATAATACTTCCACATTTCCCTCATCAACTATATCCAACAACTCCAAAACACTCTGGTGGACAAGTTGTGACCTGTCACCACGCTATGAGATAATAACGTAAAATTATGTAACATTACGACGCATGAAGTAAAAAAAGAAAAACAGCTTGCGCTGATTATTACTGCTAAGACTTTAGGGATTACAGCAATAGGCCAATTTGCCAAAATGTTGAAATATCCCTTTAACTTCTGAAACCTGTGTCCTCCACTGTTGCCATGGTGTGAAAGCATCTGTGTGTCTGAGCAGTATCACTGGTGGGGGGGAGGGAGGTGATGCCTCCTTGTCAGCACAACTCTGGGTGGAATCATAAATAATGTGCAAGTGTGCTCACCTCACCACAGACCCTAACCCTGACACCTGCCACAGACACCACCTGGACCTGGACTTGGACCTGGCTAAGCAATAAGAGCCTGGAGGTGAGCTAAGTGGCCACAGCACCTAGGATATAACCTTAGCTGGTGTAATCCAGGCAAATAGGATTGGGGCCGGCTCTGACCACCCTAATCATCAGAGCTGCTGCTCTGATTCACATCAGGACTTTTTCTTTGACTATAAATTGATTGTTTTATATTATGTGTTCTGCACCACATGGTGTCCAGTCAGGTCGTTCATAGTAACACTATGCAGCAGCAGTATCAGAGACAACGCCATGACAATCATGAGTTACCACTCTAACTGATTAAGACCCCTGCAATGTGTGGTGGCATACCAGTCTGCTTTTATACAGCTGGATTGAATACAAAGCTTTGAATGCTGTCTCTTGTGTTATCACAACAGACAGCACACCTCCATCTCTCCACCGATACGAAGAAAGAGTCCCCAGCCTTGAATTATAAAGTGTCAGCTGTCAGGTGACAGTCATGCACTCTTCCATACTCTGGAGGTTTGAATATCCAATGTGAAACATCCCTGACATCCTGGAGATAGCAGGGAGTGTAGCCAGGATCCATCCTCTTCATTTCTCTCCTCTGACTACAGTATATTAATGAGTCTCATGTGCATAATGATCAACTCCCTGTCTCCAGCTCTCTCTTTATTTTAATGATGGCCTTTTGGAATGTGTACAGTCTGCCATGTACTTGTGCAGCGTGCTGATGGATGGGCTGAGCCGCCTGATGTTGATTATGTTTTTAAGGCCAATAATGATCTCAGCACCACGACCCCTGCTTCACTTGTTCCTGTTCACTCTGTGTGCACCAGACTTTGAATAAAACTCTTGTCTTGCCACATCCAGAAATACTGGGATGACACAGGTCTTCACCCTTCAGCCAGTCAACATTAGGGGTGTGTATTGGCAAGAATCTGGCGATACGATACGTATCACGATACGGTCACGATACGATAATATATTGCGATATATTGCGATACTGTAGGAACAACGATATATTGAGTTTCTTTGAAAGAATTTATTTGTAAGAAAATTGTAGCACATAGCACACACATGCTGTTACATGCTTAACATCATTACTGAAGAAATACAAGCATTGGCAGGATTTTTGCATGAAGAAATGAAAAAAATAAGACTAAGTAGTGCTTATCTCCCCCTTGTGTTTTTGTATTTCTGTACATGTTTTATTGATTGGAAAAAAATAAAGTTAAAAAAAATCTCAGCACCACGAATATCGGATTCGCTCCTGTTCACTCTATGCACCAGACTTTGAATAAAACTCTTGTCTTGCCACATCCAGAAATACTGGGATGACACAGGTCTTCACCCTTCAGCCAGTCAACATATGAGGGCTGGAGGCGGTGTGCACCTGGATAGTGAACTGTACTGGTCTCTGACTGGTCTCTTCAGGGGGTTATATTTCCATTTTAGCATAGTAGTTAAAAAATATAAATTTAGTGAAAGAACGTGTTGACAAACTAATTTAATGACGCTTCAGACAGTTTGTCTCTGCCTCCTGTGTTCTTCTTGTTTCTACAACACAGAGTCACTGCTGCTGAAAACAATGGCGTACTCCAGCCGACGTTATTAAGACACGACTCGTCGTGATCCCTCACATTCCTGTGCACTCCTAGGTCCCCTACTGTGCAGTGGTTTCATTTAAATCCCATCCTCTCCTCTCCTCTCTACCTAATCCCCAATCTCTGTAAGGGAGCAAATGTTCCCCATTTTTCATTCTTGATCAGCAGGGTTTATCTCACACATCTGATACGAGGTACTTCTGGGACAAATCACAGAAAGTCTCAGCTCTGATTTGGCAGGTGTTTAACAGTCCTTTAAAGGTTATTTGATGGCAGAGCTGCTTTGTAAAAAGCCATGATACAGATGGTGAGGGGAGTTTCTGTCTACCAGAGAGCACCACATAGCATTTCCCAACAGTAGCTGGACAGTGGTTGGTTGCTGGTGTGTATGGGTGGAACACCAGCACCAGTGACTCAGAGGATCAACACACATCAACAAGTCTGCTAACATAAAACATGGCCCCTGGCACCCTGCATAGATAAGCACTATGGCTGAGGGATGGATGGATATTTTAAGTTCATGGTCATCTAGGGTTGCAAAATTCTGGGAATTTTCAAAGTTGGAAACTTTCCATGGGAATTAACAGGAATATATGGGAATAAATCGTATTGTTTACCTGACCCACGTTTTACCGTCTGTCTCTGGTGGAGTAAAATGACATCTGGTTGGTTTGCCGACGGCGTCATTCAGGTGTCTGACTGCACCTGAAGGCAACACCAGAGCCTCCGTCCTTCCTCACACTACACAGTGGTGACAGTTTTAACAGGCGCTACCTGGAAAACTTTCTCCCCGAGCCGACAGCTCCGCTCAGTTTCCGTGGTTACCTACGGTCACGCTGACACTCAATGTAAAAAATGGTGATTCAACATGGCCGCCAAGGTTCTGTGGGCCCCCCCTTGTATATTTGTAACAACTTGTAACAACTCATTCTAAGGTAGGAGAAAGCTTTCATATACATATATATATTTATATCCACTTCAGTGAAATACGGATTTATGAAAGACATACTTAATTTTTGATAATAAAAAGCCAAATAAATCGCATACTGGGGCTTTAAATATAGTTGGGGAAAACATATTGTAGCATAATCTTGGCTAAAACAACCAGGTTTAAGTATACGTGTACACTTGAATATCTATACTATTCCTCAATCACATGCACACAGCACACTGCTTACTGCAGGGCTGTTGAGGCCTATTTTCTTTCCCAACATTCATGTTTTTGTTGTTCAGTAAAAGAATTGATTGTTCATACAAGAATTAAAACTTAATAAATTTCTACTTACAAATGAATCTGTGAAAAGGTCATGTTTAAATTGTATTGCATTGGATGTCTGCTTATGACAAAACTAAATATTTACATTTATGTTTGGATATGATACAGTTTGTTTAAATTACCCCCAATGTCCAGTTCATTCCCATAAATTCCCATCATTTCCATGGAAAGTTTCCAATTTGAAATATTTCCAAAATTCCCCAGCTTAAAGGGATAGTTCACCCAAAATTCAAATTTCATTTCATAATCAAATTTTATCTACTCACCCTCATGTCGACTAAGAGCTGTGAGAAAGTCCTCCGTTCCTTCTCTGAGTTACGGGGGGTCCACGCAGCAGTATTTGTCCATATAATGGTTGTGAATGGATACCACTTTTCTTCGTCCAAAAAGACACACCAAAAAACATCCAAATACCTCCATACTGCTCGTCTGTAATGTCCCTCTTGTATTGAAGCCCCAACATGAGAAATTGTTCTGCCGGTCAGGAAGAGCAGTGAACTGAGACACTGGGAGCTTCCGCTATAAACAAGGTTAAAATAAAGACTTTTTTTTCCAGAACAATTTCTCATGTGGGGGCTTCAATACAAGAGGGACATTACAGACGAGCAGTATGGAGGGATTTGGATGTTTTTTGGTGTGTCTTTTTGGACGAAGAAAAGTGGTGTCCATTCACAACCATTATGGACAAATACTGCTGCGTGGACCCCCCCGTAACTCAGAGAAGGAACGGAGGACTCTGAACATTCTCACAGCCCTTAGTCGACATGATGGCGGGTAGATGAGTGAAATTTGAATTTTGGGTGAACTATCCCTTTAACTTCCCGTGTGTGTGTGTGTGTGTGTGTGTGTGTGTGTGTGTGTGTGTGTGTGTGTGTGTGTGTGTGTGTGTGTGTGTGTGTGTGTGTGTGTGTGTGTGTGTGTGTGTGTGTGTGGTGTTGTACCTGAAATCTGAATATCTGGTGGGCAGATGTCAGGAGAAGGTGAACACACTGGAGCCGGCTCCTCTGTACAAATCTGCACAGAAAACACACAAATACTTTTGACTGTGGAGAAGAATGTGTGGTGTTGTAAGAGAAATAAAACAGATTTTTTCTTTAAAAAAAAAAAAAAATCAAATTTATTACACTTCCTAACATTGTCTTGTCTCTCAATGTTAATCATTTGAAATGAAACTAAATTAAATGATAACAATAATTGTGTCTTGTTTTGAATCTTAATTTTGAAATTCAATGAAAAGAGGAAAATAGAAGTAGGCTATTGATTGATTAAAAAAACTACATTGACGAATGCATTTTACAGGAAAGATGAATACACAGTTTAACAAAATTAAATCAAGTAAATTAAATTAAAATGAAGTTTTCTCAGTGTATTCTGGTTTTCTTAAACTTTAATATAAGTATATCATTTTTCCAGAGGCTTAACTGATAAAATAGGAAAAGACTTCCATACAGATCAGTTCTTCAGTTCAGTTGAACTGAACCAATGCAAAAGCAGAGGCAACTGTATCATCTTTATATAATTCTCATTAACTTAGAAAAGCTGATAACAAGCCTGAGAGGTGTGGAGACAGAAACCTGTTGATTTTATTCAGTCAGACATTTTGCTGCCCTTTCTTGCAGCACTAATCATTTGCCACTAAATCTGTGAATGGACTGACACAACGTCCAGCCTGTGTATTGATGAGCTGACCTCAGGTGATCTGATGTGGACTTTTAAACGTCCAGAGCTGTAGTTGGTCCCGGCTGCTCGCTGGACTCCGTTGTGGAGGGATGTGCTGCTAGGAAACAGTCCTTTACCTGGGATGAAGGCAATCTCCACTGTGGTGTCTTGACTGGAGAACGGTAAGAAGACAAGGACAGTGATGCTGTTAGAAGCAGAGGAAACAGCTGGCTGACTACTACACTACTCTATGATCAATTCAGACCTAATCCCAGCACCACCCACCTGAGCTTGACTTTGTTCAGCATGCTCTTGGCTTCCTCGTGGGTCACTCCTATCAGGGACTCTTTGTTAATGGCAATCAGCTGATCTCCAGGCCTCAGACGTCCGTCCTGAACAACAAAGACACAGAGCCTTTACTCACAATGAAGATCAAACATGATGGTTAACGCCTGGTTAACCTGCCAGTGGGCCGGTGAGGTTTAATGAGTTTTAAAGGGATAGTTCACCCAAAATTCAAATTTCACTCATTATCTCCTCACCCTCATGTCGACTAAGAGCTGTGAGAATTTTCAGAGTCCTCCGTTCCTTCTCTGAGTTACGGGGGGGTCCGCGCAGCATTATTTGTCTATATAATGGTTGTCAATGGACACCGGCGGTCTTCGTCACAAAAAAACACACCAAAAAACATCCAAATACCTCCATGCTGCTCGTCTGTAATGTCCCTCTTGTATTGAAGCCCCCACATGAGAAATTGTTCCGAAAAAATTAAAAAAGTCTATATTTTAAGTTTATTTGTAGCGGAAGCTCCCAGTGTTTTGGTTCACTACTCTCCTTGTGTCAGTGCAATTCTCATGTGATTTGTACTGACCGACGGGACAATTTCTCATGTCGGGGCTTCAATACAAGAGGGACATTACAGACGAGCAGTATGGAGGTATTTAGATGTTTTTTGGTGTGTCTTTTTGGACAAAGAATCCTGGTGTCCATTGACAATCATTATATGTGACCCGATCCAGCAAAATGAGTCACAGTGACCCAAATGTCAAAGTTGAGATTTTGGTATCAATGGAAAGATTAGAAAATGAGCTTTAAAATGAAACCCTAGTCAAAGTAATACATTTTATAGTTTTCGAGATATGGCCATTTGAATTACGATCTCCTCCTCTCTTATTCTGTTCTAAAACCTGAGAAAATTCCATTCAAAGTTTAGCCGCCTGTGACTCTGGCGTCTGTTCCTGTACCACGTGATTACACGCACCATATACGGCCCCTTGTTGTCATCGATGCACCATTCAATGACCCTCGGAAAGCAGAGAATCTCATAATTCAGATGCTGTTTACAGCTCGTCTCTATCATAAACGGTTCAGAAGTTGTGATGTTTTGTTGATGTTTTGTAAAATATGTGCAAGCGTTGTGTTGACCGCGACGTTCGGTTTAGCATTTAAGCTACGTTCGATTTAGCATCGTTGCTACGTTCTGTTTAGCATCGACTTTCTGTAGCCGTCCCTGCTTATCATAGAGGCACCATTCAATGACCGTCGGAAAGCGGAGAATCCAGCGAATCACATGCAGTTTACAGCTCGTCTCTATCACAAATGGATCAGAAGATATTTCATGTTTTGCAACGATGCAACGCTCATTTTCAGAGGGTTTAAGTAGCAAGTCAACTTTAATCATCATTTACTGCCTTTTCTCAATTATCTGGACTGTGAAACTTTGGGAGAATGTTTTTGAATGCCATTGCTTTGAAATTAGCTAAAAAGAAAAAAAATCGATTTTTTATTGATTTTCCATGTTTACAGCTGATTATCTAAAAATAGAACGTTGCGACTTCCGACTCATTTCGCCAGAGCGGGTCACATATGGACAAATACTGCTGCGTGGACCCCCCCGTAACTCAGAGAAGGAACGGAGGACTCTGAAAATTCTCACAGCTCTTAGTCGACATGAGGGTGAGTAGATAATGAGTGAAATTTGAATTTGGGGTGAACTATCACTTTAAACAAGATTTCCGTTATAAATGTATGGACCACAGGGCATTGATGCAGTACACCAGTGATCATCAAGTGGCGGCCCGCGGGCCGAATCCGGCCCACCGAACCTTCCAATCCGGCCCGTGACTGAGTCCTAATAGTTTACAAGTATTATATTTATCGGGCTCTGTGCGCCTGTAAGTCAATGCGCTGGGAAACGGAGACACGCTCAAAGTGTTTGTGTGTGCCTGTGAGCCCCTGCACTGGGATTAGGAAACGCCGCGGTACCAAAAGCACCATGCATGAAAGTTTAGGGAGCTGCTGGACTGCCATGCACGCTCTCAAAACAAAAAGGATTTGGTAACGGAGCGTGTCTCCTACTGTTTCCCACTGACCTCTGTCGTGTGTGGAAAAACATCGCCTCCGAGATGTAAAATGTGTATTATAGAAGAGAAACAAGCATTTCAGGAGTCCTGACTTGTATCATCAGAACCGACTGTCAGCCTTCGTTCATATTTAGGCTGAAAACCACAGGGCAGGTCAGCAGTGTAAAGCTCCAGCATGGGAGTATCTGAAAGTCAGCTGTCAAGATTTTTCATTTTATATCATACCAAACACCAAAGATATGCATAAATGAAAATTATGAGTTTACAGGTAAAATAAAATATAAACAACTAAGATACTCCAAGAGAAAGACGGTTAAAAATAAAACGTTGGTCGTAAACAATACAACATCACCATGACAACATATTGTCAGGCCTGTATTGTTTAGCCTGGTGCTGGTGGAACACTTGTTTACATAGAGGCTTGTTTATCCTGTTACATGCAGCGTCTGTTGTCTGTCTGACGTCTGCCTGAGTTCACGTGAATCAAGAATACGTTCAGATATGCAACCGCACCGTGAGATGAAGGGAATTCCTACTTACTGGGGCTTTAAGGTAACATTGAATTGGTACTCTCTAAAAAACGTTAGAGTTCATTTTAAAAGATTAAAGGATAACAACAGCTGGGTTTTTTAGACTGTTGGGTGGTTTAATTTTGTTTTCATTAAGTTGGGTAATCTAAGAACCCAATTTGCTGGGTTATTGTTGTTGGGGGTTGAGTTATTAGCTGTTGGGTTGTATTTTCCATTATACTGTGTTGGGTTAATGCAGCCTCTAAATAACCAACATGTTGGGTTGACGTTGGGTGGTAGGAAATTCCCAGCATGCTTTGGGACAGTGTTTTATTCAAATTTAGGTTATTTCTGTTAAATATCCTGCCATCAGCTACACAATCTTTATCTGTGATACTGTTCTACACACTAATTTACTAATTCAATGTTCTACTCAGTTTACAATTACTCTCAAAAAAGCACTTTGACACCATAAGTGAAGGTATGTTTTTGGGTTGTGGTATCCCCATCCAGCTGTGCAGTTCTGACAAGTCAGAAACATTTTGAGATAACAAACAGCATTCTCCCTCTAAGTGGTGTGTGAGGCACAGGAGCTGTTACAAGATCTAATGTTATTCTCATTTCAGAGTTAATGTTAAATAAAACCAGGATCTGCCACAATATAAGCAGTGTAGCTCAATGGGAACCCTTAATGTTATTTACCCAAAATGGGCTGATAAACAACCCAACTGTTGGGTTAAGGAAATCAACCCAACTTGTTGGGTCAAAATAACCCGGCATGTGTTCAGTCCAATATTTAACCAGCATTGGGTTAGAAAATAACCCAGATTGGGTTGTTTTTAACCCAACGTTTTAGGAATTTAAATGCTAGAGTGTCATTTGTAATTAAGATTAACTTAAAAACATTTGATATCGATGACACTTCCCCTGGAGGATTAATAATTGGTCATATTTTGTGAAATTAATGAATGCATAATAATCTCTGTAACAACATCTCTGTCCCGTCTGTCCGTCCTGGGGGAGGGATCCTCCTCTGTTGCTCACCCTCAGCTTTCTCCTGGTTTTCCCTGTAAAAAGGGTTTTCCATGGAGTTTTTCCTCAGTGGATGTGAGGGTGTGAGGGCAGAGGATGTTATTGTGATACCATGTAAAGCCCTTTGAGACAAACTGTTAAAAAACTGTAAAAAAAAAAAAAGTTGCCTTGCCTTGCCTAATCTTGATAATCGTAATACCGTGATTATTTCTCTGACAATATTCGTACCAAGAAAATCTATAGTGGTGACGTCCCTATAAAGAACCGTCAGCAGGGTTCAAGCTCCGCTCACTGCTCCTCAAAAGGAGACAAAGCATCACATGGTGATGGTGTCATGGCGGCTGTCGCCCACTGATGACCTCCACAGGTGAATAACAGCCCCTGAGGATCATCCTCACTCTTTCCTACACAAATCTCTCCCGCATGGTCTGTCACCTTAAAGCTGCTGCATAATCCTCCTGCTGACTCACAGACTCACACAGCATGGATGCTTTGCCTGCTGCTTCCTATAGTCTATAACACAGGGGGATTAAGAGTTGAGTTTTGGGTGAAATGGACAAACTGCTTCTATAAGCAGAAGACTGGGGGTCAGTGTCAGCTGCTGTTGTCATAGAGCCGGGCATTAGTGTACAGTGAGGAGTGAGTCAGAGACTTAATGACAGTATGGCAGCGCAGCTCTACTTTACTGCGCCCTGTGTCAAACACAGTTGCGTGTAGTCTCCTGCAGTGAACCAGTCACCATCTGTTATTGGGGATTGAGTCTGTAAGTCAGTGAAAATAAATGGGCCAAATGAAATCAACATGTCGGCTGCTGCAGCTCCATCCCTCAGACATTCCTCCAGTGCTGATGCTGGATTAATGCAGCTGGAAGAGAGATGGCTGGGAAATTTACAACCATTTGATTTTGGTTGGTTTATACAGTGACAGTATATATTCTATACATATATATATATATATATATTAAGTTAAGTTTTCTCAACATAACACTAGCAGGTATGACAGGGAAATGGGCAGGTTGAGTTGCTAATACTGTCACAGTCAGCAAAGTGTGCGTTCATTTTTGGAACCAATTGTGACTTGTCACTTTTCAACTGCATTCGATAATCGACTTGTTAGGGCTTATGCATTAACAAGAAGTGGCTGGAGGTGTGTGGATTAGTATTTTTTTTATGTATTCTTGGGTTAATATCACTATTACACTACTATAATTATGTTACTATAATTATCTCAATTCTATTGTATTTTCACACGGAAATCGTCCCGTTGTCCTCTACAGTGGACATGCTGTAAAATTAAAATAAAAAATAAATTAAAAAAATCAAAAATTGTAAGGTGTTATTTTAGGCCCAAACAGATAGGAAATCAAAAAAGAAAAGAAATTGTAAGACACTTTTTTTCTCTGGTTCTCAGGAGGATATAGAACCATATAAGGTTCTTCGGCTTGTCCTCGTAGGAAAACCCTTTTGGAGGGTGCTACCTAGAACCCCACTTAAAGGGTTATACTGAGAACCCAACATAATAATGTTAACTGATGAATTGACGCAATCGCAATGACATTGATGCAAATCTCAAGAGATTTGGGCGGACCAGGAAGAGGAGCTTCTGCTGCAAACAAGATTGAAATATGGACTTATTTCATTTTTTTCGGGACAATTTCACATTTCGGGGCTTCAATACAAGACAGACATTACATACGAGCAGCATGGAGGTATTTGGATGTTTTTTGGTGTGTTTTTTTGTGACGAAGACCGCCGGTGTCCATTTGCAACCGTTATATGGACATGCACTGCTACGCCGAGACCCCCTGTAACTCAGAGAAGCCACAGAGGACTCTGAAACTTCTCCCAGCCCTTAGTCCACATGAGGGTGAGTCGATAATGAGTGAAATTTCATTCCGGGGTGAACTATTCCTTTAATTAGGATTTAGTCTGTTTTCATTTGTCATTGTGAAGAGAGAGGGAATCTATACATGCTCCAAAAGGTAGAGCAACACAGGCCTCAGCACAGGGATGAGGGGCCACGCTGGTCTCAAGTACTCTCTGTAATCCACTCACTACTACAGTATCTTGCAATGCAAATGCTGTACTTAGAAACAGCTTAATTCAAGCACCCAAATACAAGAGCATATTCCTTTCATGTGTCTCTCCCCTTCACTCTCCTCCTCTCCCTCCCTGTCACGCTGCCACCGCTGACAGTGAGTAGGCGGACAGAGAGGCGAGGAGGATGGGATTGTGGAGCGGGAAGCTAGAGAAGCTGGAGTAGCTGGAGGAAAGGCAGCGCCGTGTGCAAACAGGACAGCAGCTGATGACTGCTGGAGCATCTTCATGTAGGAACTTCATCCTGACTGCCCCTCTGTGAGGATAACAGGCTTTCACACCAGCAGACAGACAGTGGTCGTCCGTACTAAAGCTGACTTTAAAGACTACAAGTTTTTGTAGTTTTGGCTAACATTTCTTTTGGCCATACAACTCTATAAACAGTAAACAACAACCATAGCCTGATGGAGCCTAAAGATCCCTCTACCTGCTCAGGGGTCGACAATATAAATGGCCCGGTGGCCCGGACGTACTTTTCAAACCGTCAGGGCCACCAGAACGCTCCAAACACTGGCCCGGTGGGGCCAGTGAAAATAAATTTTGAAAAAAATTAACAAGTAAATGAAAACTAATTTTATTCATTAAATCCCGAGCCCGTGGTTTGAAATGATAACTGTCAAATCCTCAGCTCCTCTAGTGCTGACCTACCCGACCGCTGACCTGGATGATGTCATCTCCGTGCGCAGCCAGCGCTGTAACTTGCTATCAGCTAATGCTATGGTCCGTTTCTGCATGTTTCTGACTTGTCAGAACAAAATGAGCAGCTGGATGAAGTTCAGCTCAAGAACCGATAAAAAACCTTTTTCTTTAGCCTGAATCCTCACTCAGCTCTGGCTAGTTGAGCTCGAAAAGGACCCAAATGCAGGACGGAATGATTATTATCAGAACGGGCCAGGCACCGGTCGGAGATGACATCATCCAGATCAGAGGTTAGTAGGTCAGCCTGGAGGAGCCGGATGTTGATAACAACCATATTTGTGGCATATTTACCATTTTAACTCATTGTTAAACCACAGTGGAATAAATACTGTGTATCATCAAAAATTTATTTATTAAGGGGAAATGAAAAATTCAAATTTCTGGGTGGGGATAATGTATTTTTAGAGGCTTCATCCAAAAAGACACACCAAAAAACATCAAATCCTGCTGGATGGACCCCCCGTAACTCAGAGAAGGAACAGAGGACTCTGAAAATTCTCAAGCTCTTACCAAACATGTCAGGGGAGGAGATGATGAGTGAAATTTGAATTTTGCTGAAATATCCCTTTAAATAAAGTTATCCTGATGAATTTGACTACAAGTTTTTGTAGTTTTGGCTAACATTTCTTCTGGCCATACAACACTATAAACAGTAAACAACAACCATAGCCTGATGGAGCCTAAAGATCCCTCTACCTGCTCCTACAGCAGTGGTTCCCAACCTTTTTTGGATCATGACCCCATTTTGACGTCATAAATTTCTGAACGTCAATCAGGATGCACCAGCTCACAATTGAAACTGGTAAAGAGCTAATAGACACAATTGCATGAATGCCACACATAAAGTATCCTGTGTACATAAGATATTTTTATACACTGCATTTTATTTGAACTCAATTTATATTCAAGAAAGTGTAAGTATAGAAAGTTGTTTAAGAATGGATGTGGTGTTTTTAATCAGAATTTTAAAAATAATAATTGGTTAAAAAATATATTTTTTATCAATTACTAGACATTTCAGGCAACCCCATTTGAATTCCAGGTGACCCTACGTGGGGTCCCGACCCCAAGATTGAAAAACACTGTCCTACAGTGTTTCTTGTGTAGACTTTCTGCTACTGTTGCCACTTTAAATTTTGCATGGCTGATTAATATTCATGATGAGATGTGACTACCACAACTTACACTTTCTACACAGCAGCATGTACAGTAGCTGAAAGGAACTAGAATTACTACACTCTTAGAAATAAGGGTTCCAAAAGTGTTCTTCTACAAGGGCTGAGGTTCTACCTGGAACCATTTGCTTCTGAAAAACCCTTTCCTGAAGAAATGGTTTTTTGAGGGTTCTTGGTAACACTAAGGGTTCCAGTAAATGGGTTCTTGGTGGAACTCCCTGTGTGGGTTCTAGATGAAACCGTAAGAAGTGGGATATTTTCTGGATGAAACCCCCAGTAAGGTTTCTGGGTGAAACCAATACGCCATAAAAGGGATTTTTGTAGAACCTCTCATTGGGGGTTCTGGGTGTAACCTTTCACTGATGGTTCTAGATATAACCCTCTATGTTGGGTTCTAGGTAGAACCCTCCAAAAGGATTCGGTTCTACCTGGAGCCAAAAAGGGTTCTCCTATGAGGACAAGCCGAAGAACCTTAAATGGTTCTACATAGCACTTTTATTTCTAAGAGTGTACATGGTTGGCGTTGTATCCCTCCACCATCCAGTTACAGTTGACCTTTGACCATGTATATAAAATGACCCCCCCCCCACCTCCTCACAAGCCAGTTTGCCTTGCGTGTGGACTGTGGAAACACACACACACAAACACACACACTAGCCTCTGTGCAAATGCGTCAATGCGTCACATCTCATCTCATCCTTATGCTGAATTTGAAAGAGTTCCCTCAAGGAGTTAGTGCGATGTCAGGTTCACAAGAATGGGACGGACATCAGCGCATAAATGATACGACAACTGAAATACACAATGCAACCAATCAGAGTTTTCTTGAACAGGATCAGATGTGAGGGTGGAGGCTGCAGGTTCCAGCAGCAGCACAACCAGCTGATACCTGACACTCAGCCAGGCTGCAGAGCTCATCCATCATGCTTACCAGTAGCTTCCTGTCCCGATAGACTCCACATTCTTTTTTTTTCAACCCTCACATGCTTCAGGCTCAGAACCAGGCTATAGTGGCCACAGAACAAACAGCTGCTCTCGATATAAACTGGATACTGAGATTTAATCTAACGTATGCTGATGTATACTTTTGATTGATCTAATGCACCTCCACACACACACATCGTCCCACTCCGGACTTCCTCACTAGAGCATCAAATGTGGATTAAACTGCATGTGAAAAAAGGATCTCTGCTCTTTAGACAGGGCCTGCTACTGCTCCTGTACTCTGCCCGTATCTAATCTAAATGCAGGAGGGGAGGGGGTGGGTGGGGGGGGGTGATGAGGTGGCGGAGCAGCAGCAGCAGGGTGATGCCCCCGGCAGAGTCCTCGCTTGACGACTGACCTTCACGCTCGGTGTAGTTTGTGTGTCCGGGGCCTCTGGGATTTCTGACGCCAGCGCAACACAAACGCCAGCAGATACTGAAGCAGTGTTTAATATTCTTTAATCCAGCATGAACTCCTAAATATTCAACAGAGTTTAATGAGATGACAGGACTGTGTTTGCCACTTTATGCTAATTTCCTCCAGGCAGTCAAGGTGACTCCACAGATAACAGAGACATGGAGGTCTGTTTGCAGAGTCACATGTTGTCATACTGTTAGTTTTATAGTATTCTACATTATTGCTTTCATCCTTTGAAGAAATCCCTCAACTACAAAACTCCTTCATTATGGGGAAAGTCATCAACTACTGTATTATCACCTGGAAGATAGGGCCAATTCCAATTTCTATATTAACCCTCACTTTTCGTAGCCCTCAAAACCAAGTGTTATGGGCTATTTTGACTTAGAAAAGGGACACCCTGTAAAAGCAGATACGTCTGAATCAGTGCCCACGTTGTCTCTGTTGTCCCTGAAATTAAACTTTTTAAAAATATATATTTGCACTGTTACCCGTCCACTTAAAGGGCCACTTCATTTTTTTTTCAACCTGGGCCCTGTTTTCATATGTTTTTCTGTATATGTGAGTGATGGATGCTAACACTTCTGTGGATGCACTGCACCGTGCCGACCACAGGGTCTGCTCTGACCACTTTGAACGGGGATGACAACTGCCAGTCAGAAGAAGAAGAGACGTGCTAAAGGTAGAGACATACGTTCATTTCTCCTTTCTAGTATGTTGCTGGACACTCCTCAGTGGGGGCGGGGGCGGCACTTTGAGATCGCATTGTCCGTCTCTCTTTTTTCGATCCGCCACACCAAACTCACTGCCCCAACAGACCACAGTGGAACACACAGCAACAGTTTCCTCAGGTGAAGGAATAACAACAGTCTGATACAGATCTGGCGCTGTTGCTGCTCTGTTTTTGAAATTTCCGGCTTTGATTCTCTTGTCCGAGACACCTCAATCAAAGGCATCCATCACTCACATATACAGAAAAACCAGGGCCGAAAACAGGGACCCAGGTTGAAAACACGCAAATAGCGTGCCGAGCCGTGCTGTGCCAGTGGAAACGCACCAATAGGTTCATTTCTCCTTTCTAGTATGTTGCTGAACACCCATTGTAACTATCTGTCAGTTTGAAAAAAATGCTCGTTTATACGGCGAACTTTGACAGAGCCACTTGCCCCAATCAAGAGCATTAGCTGGGCTGCAGGCTGCCTGCCTGGCTCAATACTGCAGCGACCTCAATAAAAGTATTATCCATCACTCACATATACAGAAAAAACATATGAAAACAGGGCCCAGGTTGAAAAAAACCGAAGTTGCCCTTTAAGGAGTAATGTAGTTTAAAACAGGATGGCGGAGCGAGCCGAGGCCTGTGTGGGTGAAACTGAGCTGGAGCAGCAGCCGCTCTGCTTCATCCCTGGGGTTTTTGCAGCGTGGAGCCGATCACAGGACGGGTGGAGGACCGACAGACTGGCCCATTCTGCTACGGTCTAATGTCTCCAGAAATACGCTGTCAAGCCACAGCCGCCTGCTGCTAGACGCCGAGGCAGACTGGCATCTCAGTGCTGCTCTCCGTGGTCCTGATGCGGCGCAGGTGAGACAGACATGCCCTCTCTGCATCGGCCGACGGACCATCACTCCGCCGCAGATGGCTGTGGCACGACGCGGTGTTTCTCCAGACAGGACGAACGACTGACCGACCGACTGAACCGTTCCAGACCGGCTCCAAGCAGCAAAAACTCCGCAGGTGACAAAAGATCATAAAATAAAAAAAATTAATGTTATACAACACTGACATAAATAATCCATAAAATGGGCCTAAACTAAGATAATACTAGCCTGGTCGTGCCCACACCAGTGACGTCACGCCTCGCGAGCGTGGCTGACTGCTAGTCTGGCCAACTATTGAACTCCAAAAGATCGTTGAGCCTCTCCAATCTGGGTAGAAAAATTTATTGATGCAGTAGAGTTATACAACACTGACATAAATAATCCAGGTTTGAAGGATGGGAGAAATGGATTCCTAAACTAAGATAATACAATGGTTTTTGTAATATTTATATCTAGAAAATAGTTAAATATGTAGCCTGCTTTCTTTGCAGCTTTCGGTTTGGTGAAAATACGCAATGCATTCTGGGTAGCCCTTGCTTCCAAGGGTGGGGTTGGAAAATCTCAATATTGAGGGTGATACAGCCCTTAAACTTGCCCCTCCTCAACTTCATTTTTCTGAGAATCGGGACAACACTAGCACTAGCCAGAGCATTTTTGAGATTGAGGGTTAAGCGAGGAATTGGAATTCACCCATATTGTACTTTGCATGTAGTTTTTGCAGTTAATTTAGGATTGAAAGAATGTAAATAATACATGTGGACCTTTGGTTATTTTTACTGTGAAGTGACGTGTTTGTCTTGTGGTTATTTGACTTTTTTCCACCTGTTACATTTTAGTCCTTTGCTGCTTCTCTCCTGATTAGTTCACCTCATGTTTCAGTTTTGTTTCAATGTTGGATTTTAAATTTGTAACTACGTCACTTTTTGTTATTAGAAGACTACTTTACACTAATCCCAGTTGTTGTTGTTGTTGTTGTTGTTGTGTGCATGTGGGTTCAGTTTTTTTTTTCTCCCTAAAATGTGTGAGTGTCACAGTTTCTTGCACAATAACAACAAAAGCTGCAAACTGCAGTTTTGGCCAGAAAAAACCTGTTACGTTAAACAGAGTCAGTGTGTTGGGACACAGTGATGATCTGGCCTGCAGTTTGAAAAAAAATGCCTGATCATGTAGCCTAATACTACCACTCAACTACTACTGGCTACTGGCACCAAGATCAAAAAATGAACTGCAAATAAAATGACAAGATTAAAGGAGTCATCACCTGGTTTTTTACGTATCCAGCCCCCTTGGATTTGCATGTAGTTTTTGCAGTTAATTTAGGATTGAAAGAATGTAAATAATGAGGATGAGAAAATACATTTTACCAAACAAACACGTTCCTTTACAGAGTTTGATTCTGTCTCTATACATGTGGACCTTTGGTTATTTTTACTGTGAAGTGACGTGTTTGTCTTGTGGTTATTTGACTTTTTTCCACCTGTTACATTTTAGTCCTTTGCTGCTTCTCTCCTGATTAGTTTACCTCATGTTTCAGTTTTGTTTCAATGTTGGATTTTGAATTTGTAACTACGTCACTTTTTGTTATTAGAAGACCACTTTACACTAATCCCAGTTGTTGTTGTTGTTGTTGTGTGCATGTGGGTTCAGATTTTTTTCCCCTAAAATGTGTGAGTGTCACAGTTTCTTGCACAATAACAACAAAAGCTGCAAACTGCAGTTTTAGAGACCTGTGTCAAACAGAGTCACGGTGGGACACAGTGATGATGCTGGTGCAGTATGAGCCTGATCATGTAGCCTAATACTACCACTCAACTACTGAGGTCACCGATCGGAACACTTTATTTTAAAATTTTTCCTGTGCCTTTTAATTAAGGCACACCATTGTAACTCCTATTCCTGTTTGTAAATACATAGTGTATTTACAACACACTATGTATTTACAATGCAATACATAGTGCCACTTTCAAAGTCCAGCTTTTCAGGCAAGTTTCAACTGAGGTCAAACACCAATATGCATGTTTTAACAAGAGAAATTGCGATTTCCGGGTGATGACTCCTTTAAAAAAAATCTCCTACTTTATCCTTCATCTCCTCCGGTATCTGCAGCTTTGTGTGTTCCGGTGCTCACCCGGTGACAGTCTCCTCCAGACAGAACCTCCTGGATGAAGACAGCCGGGCCCTCCGGCCTGTTGGAGCCTCCTCCGATGGTGATGCCTAGACTGCTGGAGCGCGTCACTGACAGGAGCTGGATCACCCCTTCACCTGGATGACTGACAACACCAACATCTACTGTCAGCACTGTGTGTGCACAGTTTGCATGATGACATTGGCCTATCACAGGTCTAACTGCATCAGCACATACACCAGTTACTAGATAAGCAGACACTGCAGTGTGGATTTACTAGAGACAAACTTTTTCAGCTCCATGTTGTGTTGCTGGAGAGTGATGATAAGTTTATACTGTAGCTGTATTTGTCTCACTTAACTGGGTCACTCACAGTGACAGTGTTAGTGCTGCACTGTTGGCCTCCTCTGAACAGGTAGCTGATGCAGTGGAAGGATTCATGCCAACACCTACTTTGCTCCCAAGAGGATGCTACAATTCTGAATTCTGGATTTGTTTTTGTACATGTATTATGGGTACTAGAGATGTGATTCGTCCAGGACACAGCAGTGTACAGTAATAATAATACCGTGTGTAAGTGTCCTTGTCTGACTGAACTTGGAGACGAAGAAAGGAGGAAAAAATAATGTGGAATGAAAGCAGCAGCTACAGGTGCAAATGTTACTGTTTACATCAATATTTCAAAAAAGCTCCCGCACACTGTATCACTTTTTTCTTATTTATTTGTAACGTTTCGGTCAGAGACCTTCATCAGACATGTCCATGACTGATGAAGGTCTACTAGACTTTTTCTTATTTGTGACCCGATCCAGCAAAATGAGTCACAGTGACCCAAATGTCAAAGTTGAGATTTTGGTATCAATGGAAAGATTAGAAAATGAGCTTTTTCTGAAACTGTTTACATCAATAAAATGTGAAGTTAGTTAAATCAAATCTACCAGTCTATCATATACCAGTCTACCATCACAGTCTACTTATTCAGTCAGAACCAGAAAATCTTCAAAGTTTAGCCTCCATAAGAGACTGTTCAACCTTCCTCATTTTCAAAAAGCAGCTAAAAAACTGGCTCAAATCCAACCAGACCTGTAACCATTTTTAAATTTTTATTTTTTAATACACTGGTCCCCATGCCGGTTCAGACCACTTGGACTTTTGTGATGTTTTGAAAATATGTGGAAACCGTAAGTTGACACTGCAGCACTTTACAAATGTACTACCTCATATGTCCACTGCAACCTTGTATTTAAGCACTGCAACCTTTTATTTAAGCACTATAGCACTTTATCATATGTTATGTTGTTGTTGTCTGTGTTCTCATTCCATCTTAGCACAACTCCAACAATAACCTTGTACTGAGAATCCATTGCATTCAGATGCACCCCCATCTCACCTACTCATCCCAAATGACAGCTTTTTGTTTTGCACTGTAACACTTTATTATACTGTAATATTTTACTGCTTATTATATCTGGACTATTTTTGAAACTTTGGGAGAGTGTTTTCAATCCATTGCTTTGAAAACTCCAAAGAAAACATCGATTTTCTGGTCTGATTTTCATTTTCATCCATGTATCCATTATCTAAAAAATATTTGTTTGTTTGCATCTTTCTTTTTTTCCTCTTCTTCATTTCTTTCTTTATAGTCGCTTAGTGTCAATTATCTTGTAGTTCTTTTGTTGTTGTTTTCTTGTTTGTTTATGATGAATCTTGTTATGTCTACAAATTTATTTTAAAAAAGTTTTAACACCTGCCAGGAGCTTTTGACATATTTTGCCATCTTGGGCTAAAACTGCATTTTCATTTTTGTTCATCAAAGTTTCTGTCCTTTTTCAAAACTGTTTACATCAATAAAATGTGAAGTTAGTTAAATCAAATTCACCCCCGTTCCTGTGTCTAACTGTCATGCAGCAGGAAATTAGCTGTAGACAGTAAAACTTTCCGGCGGTCCTGCTCCACCTGGCGGTTCCTGCTCCTTCCGGTGGCCCTGCTCCATCTTTCTTTCTTTTTTGTGTCATTGTCGTGTGAGCTACTACTAATT
Source organism: Decapterus maruadsi (assembly GCA_030347415.2). Lineage (NCBI taxonomy): Eukaryota > Metazoa > Chordata > Actinopteri > Carangiformes > Carangidae > Decapterus > Decapterus maruadsi. The sequence goes on along the minus strand of CM064905.1, from coordinate 26,601,331 downwards.
TGAATTTCCCTGTTTCCCTGCTGTTTCTGTAGCAGACAAGGGGACTGACTCACTGCTGAGTCAGACTCTAGTGGTCATTAGAGGAACTGCACTGTTTGTCACAGATTAGCTTCATTTGTTCTCAGAGGTTGATGCCTGACAGCATGGCTCCACACAGAACACCACAGGCTCATGTTCGCTAACCTTTTGCACTGTGTTACCTATTCGGACATTCGTGCTGATCTATTTAGTACACTTTCTAAGTCCTATCTTTATTTTAATGATCTTGATGATATGAATAAATTGTGCGTAATTTTAGCCGGAAAACACTGCATTAACGAATGTGCCAAAGCCTGCCATCTCATCCTCAACAGAAGACTGTCTCTAATGAGTTCCACTCCATAAAAACAACTGTTTGTTTGTTTGTTTTTAATTTGGTTTTTCTGTTTTGTTTGTATGGTACCATAATGTACGTTTTTGTTTTTTTTTATTTACGATTGTTATATCTGGTGTCTCACAACTCTCTTTAGAGTGGTCCCCAACACTTTTAATTAATTTTAATTTTGTATTGAATATTGTATTTTTATATTGTCTCCAGATTTTTATCTTATTGTGTGTTGTGGAGTGACACCGAAATAAAGTTTATCTATCTATCTATCTATCTATCTATCTATCTATCTATCTATCTATCTATCTATCTATCTATCTATCTATCTATCTATCTATCTATCTATCTATCTATCTATCTATCTAACCTTAGCTTGTTGAGAGATATTAGTATACTATCAACATTAGCTTGTTTAGGCTAGCCAACATTAGCATCTGTAGTCATCACTGTTCCAGCTCTCAGATTGTAACAATGAGTTTCACACCATGAGTCAGCCCAACTGACTTTAACTTTGTATGTAGATGCACTTTATATTCTGTGACTGCACGTCCTGCTTCAGCCTGCTTCAGCCGGCCACAGTGTGTGGGTTTGGATTATTTGAAATGTGTCGTCTCAGCCGGAAAGAGCTGTGAGGATGAAAATCCATACAAATGGAGAGTTTGTAAATCTGTGCTTTGAGTGAGTATTTGCTGGATGAGAACTGTCGCGCCACCTCTACTGGAGAGCAATGTGCTGGTCGGGGGGTGAACTCCTACCTGAGGGAGCGCAGCATGGGCCCACTGTTGTTATACATGTTCTGAGATCCTGCTGGGCTCAACAACAAAGGACTCTGGGAGCGAGATGAGGAGCCGGATGATGTACTGTCCAGGTAGCGACCACCTTGGAAAACAGACAAACATGACACAAAACAATGTGAGTGGAGGGATAGTTCAACATTTTGGCATTTTTGTCCATTACCTTTAGTTGTCAGTGCAAGCTCTTTTTAGATCGGCGGGACAGAGGCGTGAGCTGTTCCCCTCAGAACTCATCAAATACACAATCCAACAATGTCAAAATGCTATCGTGAAGAAGTTATGACCTGCACATTCGCCACTCTATGAAATAATAATGTATATGAAGCAAACTCACTCAAAATCACTCATCAGCTGTGTCTGGAGTGTCGTTCCAGCTACACATTTGCCTGGAGACAACGCCGTCCCGTAATGTTCCATTATTATCTCATAGTGTGGTGAATGTGCAGGTCACAACTTGTCCACCAGAGTGTTTTGGAGTTGTTGGATTTGAGTTTGATGAGGGAATGGCAAGGCAAGGCAATTTTATTTGTATAGCCCGTTTTTCACAAACAGTTTGTCTCAAAGGGCTTCACATGACATTGTAACAACATCCTCTGTCCTGAGACCCTCACATCCACTGAGGAAAAACTCCATAGAAGTACTATGGCAAAGGCAAAGTACTTTGCAGCTCATGTCTCTCCCCCGCCGATCTAAAAACAATCTAGACCTTATATTATTATTTCTAGCATAAAACTCCTTCATTTCACCCCCAGATTTGGTGTCATTCTTCTGATGAAATGAGCTCCAGCTGATTCCCGTATATCTGAGTCCGGGGTTAGCTGTTATCTAAATAACACATTATCTGCAGAGAAACTCCTTCATTTCACCAAGATTTAGTTCTGATACACTAGTGCTGTTCCCCTCTGAGTCCGGGGTTAGCTGTTATCAACATCCAGGGTCTGTAGGTTGACCTACTGACCTCTGACCTGGATGATGTCATCTCCAACCGCGGTGCGGTTTGGCTTGTTGCTACCGCTACACTGCAAAAACTCAAAATCTTTCCAAGTATATTTGTCTTATTTCTTGTCAAAATGTCTCATTTCTAGTCAAAACTAATCTCATCACCTAAAAATTCACTTGTTTTCAGATTTCTCTGCAAGTTTTTCTTTCTTATTACAAGCACAAAGAACTTGCTCCATTGGCAGATTTTTCTACTGATTTCAAGTGAAAATTGTGAAAGTTAATTTTTAGGTGATGAGATTAGTTTTGACTAGAAATGAGACATTTTGACAAGAAATAAGACAAATATTCTTGGAAAGATTTTGAGTTTTTGCAGTGTAATGCTACGGTTTGTTTCTGCGTGTTTCTGACTTGTCAGAACAAAATGAGCAGCTGGATGAAGTTCAGCTTCCACAGCTTCCTCTCCTCAACCTGGACTCACTAAAGCTCTGGATAGTTGAGATAAAAATGGACCTGAATGCTGAAGCTGAATGATTATTATCAGAATGAGCTGGGCAGCGGTCGGAGATGACATCATCAAGGTCAGAGGTCAGTAGGTCAACCTACAGACCCTGGATGTTGATAACAGCTAACCTCGGACTCAGAGGGGAATAGCACTAGTGTATCAGAACTAAATATTGGTGAAATGAAGGAGTTTCTCTACAGATAATGTGTTATTTAGAGGCTGCATTGTGCTGCCCCGTGTTCTCACATTATACAGATACGCGGCTCTCAGCTGGAGCTCATTTCATCAAAACAACTTGTAATGACACCAAAGTTATCTTGGGGAGGAAATGATGATTTTATGCTAGAAATAAGGTCCAGATTGTAAAAAACGGTAATTATCCTTTAAAGGTAATGAACCTACTGCTATGACTATAGGGATTATGGCAATAGGCCGATTTTCCATCATGTTGAACTATCCCTTTAAGTGACTAATGGTTGACTGTCTTGTGTGTCAGCCCTACAGTATGTCATTCTGCTGTACACCACCCTCCGTGCCTTTTGTTGAGTCTTCATTAGCATGCTACTGTTGACTGTAGATATGAACTTATTATGCTGATTAAAAGAGCTAGAGGACAGGGAACATATATGTTAAGCAGGTTTAAAGGAACAAGACGCAGTTATTCAGTTATGGTGAGTTAACACAATGTGTTTTATAAGAGGTGACGCGTACAGAATTAACATTTCAGACATTAGAATAGAGGCTGTCATCATCAGTTCCCTGCAGCTGCAGCAGCAGCACACAGCCTCTCCACTGGAAAACATGCATCGCCTTGTCAAATGTTTCTTAAGCCTGACTGACTCTAATACCCAACATGCTGACCAAACCAACTGCAGAGCTGCTCACATATCCTCCAGCTTCCACCCTGTCCTTAGAATCAAAGGTATCTCTGATTTTGTGTGTGTGAATGCGTGTGTGTGTGTGTGTGGGGGGGGGGGGGGGGGGTTGTGGAGTCTTTCATAGAGGGAGTTGAAAAGGCTGAAAAAGAGCTGCAGCACCGTATTCCTGCTTCTCAGTGAACAGAGTACTGTTCACCTGTTTTCTTCACAGTGATGATGATGATGATGATGATGAAGGTCTTATCTGCTGAGAGCTGCCTTTGAGTGTGTAAAGCTGACACATGCATACACTGGGTGAAACCAATACGCCGTAAAAGGGATTTTTGTAGAACCTCTCATTGGGGGTTCAGTTCTAGATGTAACCTTTCACAGATGGTTCTAGATATAACCCTTTATGTTGGGTTCTCGATATAAGTCTTTAAAGGGATAGTTCAACATTTTTGAAAATTGGCCCATTGCCTGGACCTTATAGTCATAGCATCAAATACGATCATTTAAAGCAGAAGTAAGTTTGGTCCGTCATTTGGCTAATGCTGCGTTTTTTGAAATCGTAAATTACAGCTTCAAGTCACAACTTACGACTTTGTAGCGTTCCAGGCAACCCACTCGTGTTTCTCCGAGTTTTACGGGAAAGTCACTATAACAGCCACTGCACCGGTGAACTCTAAATAACTGGTACCATTTCCGGTCGGAAAATTTGTTCATTTCATAATATTTTGTGATGATACACATTCACGGCGTGTTATTCCCCACAGCCCTGAGCCCTCTGGTGGCATGTTAAAAACATCCTGCTTTCTCTCTAGGTTGACCAGAGACTCTGATCTGGATGATGTCATCTCTCTATGTAAGTGATTGCTGCCCGGAAGATATAACTGACTTATAAACACAAATAATCATTCCGCTTCTGGCATTCGGGTCCTTTTTCAGCTCAACTAGCCAGAGCTGTAGTGAGGATCCAGGCTGTGGAGAGGAAGCCTCATGGAAGTTGAACTTCATCCAGCTGCTCATTTTGTTCTGAGTTGTGAGTCAGAAACATGCAGAACCGGACCATAGCATTAGCGGTTTTCGAGCAAATACAGGGTAAATACGGAGACTGCTTGTTGGAAAACTGACATCATCCAGATCAGAGGTTAGTAGGTCAACCTAGAGGAGCAGGATGTTGCTAACATGCCACCACGTCTCATCGGAGGGGAATAACACTAGTGTATCATCACAAAATATTGGCGAAATGAACGAGTTTTGCGGCGGATAATGTGTTATTTAGAGGCTGCATTGGGTGCCCCGTGTTCTCGCATTATACGGATATACGCGCCGCTCGATTGGGGCTAATTTCGTCAAAACAACTCCAATTGACACCAAACTTGTCAGGGTGAGTAAATGATCGTATTTGATGCTAGAAATAAGGTCCAGGTTGTAAAAAACGAAAGTTATCCTTTAAAGGTTCAGGAGGAGGGCCTTACATCCATGTCTCCTGATTCTGGACTTGGACTCTGATGTATCAACACCATCCGATGCTCAGAACACACAAGACTGCCCATGTGCTGAAAGTCTGTTTTTCCAACTGTGTACCAGCTGGCTGCCTCCTTCCAGACTCAAACAGATGTTGGTAATTGTGTAATGGACGAGTGCATTGTCATAAGCCATTTTTAAAGGCTGACTTCCTCCATTACCCTGCAGGCTTAGCCCTCTGTCAACCACAGGAAGCTGTTTGGCAGCAGCAGGATGTTCCTTGATGTCCCCCCGCATCATGCGTGCACGTTTACAATCCCTAATTTTGTCATCCTGATTTCGTCATATTCTAACTTTATCGTACTGCACATGACAATTCTTGCAATCCTCTTTGGCAGAGGATCAGTGCAACCGCCGAAAAATTTGCAATGCACTGTTTATAAGAACGGGATCTTGAAAGTCTGCCCACATTAAACCACAACTTGTGGAAATAATTGTGAATATGTAATGTAGTGAGCAGTATGCCTACCTTGCTGGATGGGAGAGTTGCGCGTTGATCCTGTGCTGCCATTGGATCCATACTTCTCCAACAGCTCAGCAAACTCTCTCCTTTTCAAAGAAATAAAAGGAGACATGCTCAGAATATTGTTGAACTAATGACGTGGTTGTTTCTAGATGCTCTGATTTTATTTTTTTATTTTTTATTATTTATTTAAGGACAATGTGTGCTTGCATTGATCATTTACAAGAAAAAGAAAAAAAAGACACATCAGATTTTTGTAGAAGCTAATTTCCATCTGTTGGCGCACACCATAAAACAATGCAAACAAAACATCCAACACCTAACATTAAATCACATACACTACAAAAGCATCGCATGCCATACAAGTAGTCCATAAAAGTAGTGCTTAGTAAAAGGTAAGTGTAATGTACAAAATTTGCAAAGGTGATTGTTAGAGAATATAAAGTGTGGAGCAGGTCGGCAAAGTCCTGGTTAGCAGCGATGGTAAATTGTGGTGCAAAGGAGTTATGCACACAAAATTCTTAGTTTGTTTTCTTAAATTTCCTCCAAAAGTTAAGAGTAGCTCCTAGTAAAGATTCAAATTTCAAAGCATCCTATCTTAAGACTCCTAAGGTGGGATCTGTTAAGAGCTGGGAAGAATTTTCAGAGTGGCTTAGTTCCTTCTCTGAGGACAACATGGTGGACAGGAGAGGCAGGAGAGATATTCTCCAAACACTGGATTTGTCCATATAATGGTTGTCAGATTGTTCCACCTCTGTCCACTTGGTTTCCTTGTTCTTTTCTTCTCCATTGCTGTTCAAAGTTGTGGTAGACAAACCAACCAACATCCAAATACCTCCATCACAGACCCTGATGAATGTCCCACTTGTAAATTGAAGAAATGTTGAGAAATTTGTTGTTGCAATTACTAGCTGGTCAGATAAAAATCACGTGAAATTGCACTTTTCACACAGGAAATTTTAAAGTATAGCAGTGAACCAAGACACTGGGAGCTTCTGCTACAAACAAGTCTTAAAATATATGACTTATTTAATTTTTTAGTAGTAACAATTTCTCATGTTGGGGCTTTTTGGCAATTGACAGATCAATTGGGACATTACAGGAAACTGGAGGCAGAATGGAATGACATATTTGGACTGCTTTTTGAGCTGAACACCGCCTTTTTTGGATCTAAAGGAAACCAATCACAGTGTTTGAAATGATGACTATCCCTATGGACAAATACCTCCTCACTAAGATAGGAGTTTCCCACTCCTTGCTAAGAGTTCAGAGAAGTGTCCTGGAATGGACTCCTAAGCTAAGATTCCTTGCTAAATTTTCAGGTTAAGATAGGAGCTCTCTGAGAGGATTCTTACAACCTTTAAGATAATGAGTTAGAAATTTGAATTTTGGGTTAACACAAATAGTTTTAAGTCCATACAGAAATGTTACAAGGACATATCTATGCATCGAAAATACAAATACAAGGTATAGAAATAAAAATTGATTTTAAAGTGCGGGCTATATAGACAGTATCACCAAGGTCAAGTTCATGCTGGTCAGACTGTGTGAGGCAAGGAGCTTTTTTTTTTGTTTCAAGACAAAAGCAATTCTAGTCAAGGATGTTTTTCTGTTGGTGGAGCCTGTTCCACCTTGATGGCCTTGTAGGAAAAGGAAAGCTGAACTGCTGTGGGACAATGCAGTCTGAAGATGACACACGGCTCCATCCAGACAGTGGAATGATGACTTCACCTCCTCACCTCACCTCGACAGACCTCCCTCAAGCTTAAAGGGAAACTTTGTTTTTTTTTCAAGCTGGTCCCTGTTTTCCTCTGTTTTTCTGTATATGTGAGTGATGATAATACTTGTTGAGTTGACGCTCTGCAGCCGGCGGTGCGGTGTGTTGCGTCAGCAGCACTGATGCTGCTCTAAAGTCCTGCTTCCCGCATCAAGCTGAACGGGCCTGAAAGTTAAAGGGATAGTTCACCCAAAATTCAAATTTCACTCATTATCTACTCACCCTCATGTCGACTAAGAGCTGTGAGAATTTTCAGAGTCCTCCGTTCCTTCTCTGAGTTACGGGGGGGTCCGTGCAGCAGTATTTGTCCATATAATGGTTGTCAATGGACACCAGGTTTCTTCGTCCAAAAAGACACACCAAGAAACATCCAAATACCTCCATACTGCTCGTCTGTAATGTCCCACTTGTATTGAAGAACCGACATGAGAAATTGTTCCGCTGGTCAGTGCAAATCACGTGAGAATTGCACTGACACAGGAAGTGCAGTGAACCAAGACACTGGGAGCTTCTGCTACAAACAAGCTTAAAATATAGACTTATTTAATTTTTTTCGGAACAATTTCTCATGTTGGGGCTTCAATACAAGAGGGACATTACAGATGAGCAGTATGGAGGTATTTGGATGTTTTTTGGTGTGTCTTTTTTGGACGAAGAAACCTGGTGTCCATTGACAACTATTATATGGACAAATACTGCTGCGTGGACCCCCCCGTAACTCAGAGAAGGAATGGAGGACTCTGAAAATTCTCACAGCTCTTAGTCGAGTGAAATTTGAATTTTGGGTGAACTATCCCTTTAAGTCCATACAGAAATGTTACAAGGACATATCTATGCATCGAAAATACAAATACAAGGTATAATATAGAAATAAAAATTGATTTTAAAGTGCGGGCTACATAGACAGTATCACCAAGGTCAAGTTCATGCTGGTCAGACTGTGTGAGGCAAGGAGCTTTTTTTTTTGTTTCAAGACAAAAGCAATTCTAGTCAAGGATGTTTTTCTGTTGGTGGAGCCTGTTCCACCTAAAAGGAAAGCTGAACTGCTGTGGGACAATGCAGTCTGAAGATGACACACTGCTCCATCCAGACAGTGGAATGATGACTTCACCTCCTCACCTCACCTCAACAGACCTCCCTCAAGCTTAAAGGGAAACTTTGGTTTTTTTTCAACCTGGTCCCTGTTTTCCTCTGTTTTTCTGTATATGTGAGTGATGATAATACTTGTTGAGTTGACGATCTGCAGCCGGCGGTGCGGTGTGTTGCGTCAGCAGCACTGATGCTGCTCTAAAGTCCTGCTCCCCGCATCAAGCTGAACGGGCCTGAAAGTTAAAGGGATAGTTCACCCAAAATTCAAATTTCACTCATTATCTACTCACCCTCATGTCGACTAAGAGCTGTGAGAATTTTCAGAGCCCTCCGTTCCTTCTCTGAGTTACGAGGGGGGTCCACGCAGCAGTATTTGTCCATATAATGGTTGTGAATGGACACCAGGTTTCTTTGTCCAAAAAGACACACCAAAAAACATCCAAATACCTCCATACTGCTCGTCTGTAATGTCCCTCTTGTAGCCCCGACATGAGAAATTCCGTCCACCGAGTCAAAATCAAGTCCAAATTGCACTGACACAGGAAGAGCAGTCCAGAAGCAAGACACTGGGAGCTTCTGCTACAAACAAGCTTAAAATATAGACTTATTTCATTTTTTTCGAAAATTTCTCATGTAAATGGCTTATAAGGAAAAACCAGCAGTATGGAGCCTTGGATGTTTTTTGGTGTTATTTTTGGACAAAGAATCCTGGTGTCCATTGACAACCATTATATGTACAAATACCTGCGTATCCGATAACTCAGAATTTTTCTGTTTCTCACAGCTCTTAGTCGATGAGGGTGAGTAGATAATGAGTGAAATTTGAATTTTGGGTTTTTTAAAAACTGAACCTTCTGACCCGATGATGAAACCTGGACCCTTTGGTCCGACAGACCGGCCAAAATAATGCAAACTGAATTTTTGAATGTCTTCCTTTATTTTCAGAATGTATTTTCTTCCAAATAACTTTACAGGACCATCCAACGTCCGGTCCGTGAGAACTCAAATCTAAGTCCAAAGGGTCCATGCAAAAGAACAGCCAGGCAGCCCAGTCCAGAGAGCAGAGGAGAGGGAGACATTTTTTTTATATAAAAAATGAATTACATGGTGAAAATGTTGTTGTAAATGAGTTATAATGGGGAAAAAAAAGAAGTGTGTGCCTGTATTATTATTATTATTATTATTATTATTATTAATAATAATAATGTTTTTTTTTGGTTGGGGCGGGGGGCACTTTTTGGGAAAAAGAACCCCCCCCCCTCCACAAGGCTGGCTACGGGCCTGGAGACGCCTCAATAAAAGTCTTATCCATCACTCACCTCTACAGAAAACCATAGGAAAACAGGACCCAGGTTGAACAAAAAAAGAAGTTTCCCTTTAATGAGACATTTCTAAACCGTATCCTACTGTTATAAGTTACTGTCTCATCTTCTTTGTCTTTTATGCAGTGAAGGATTTGTCTCATATGACTTTTGATTTAGTTATCAGTGGATTTTAGATTTCAATGATATGATTACAATCAAGTCAATTATAGACATAAAAAGAAAAAGTTAAACCAAACCCTCTATCAGATAAAGAGTTATGTTTCACTGGGTGGAGATGGGATGTTTCTCCTGCTACAGTTATCATCCACAACACAACAGTGTGTGTTGATCTGCTGAGGCTGGTGATTTGGATGTGGTGTTTCTAAGCAGATTAAGACGTGTGCTGACATTAACTCCTCCATAAACAGGACACTAATTGGTCTTCATCAGCTCAACAACAGGCTACATCTGGTTCATAACCAATGAGAGATTGAGAGAAATCATAAATCATTGTAAATTTGAGATGCATTTTAAGTACAAATAAAACATTACTTAAAAATGCAACACATAATTGGAAAGATTTTTTTTTTTAGCTTTTTTGGTTGAAGAAAAAAGAAAAACTAAACAGACCATATTATGATTTAGTTTCTGTTTTGGATTTTGAATGAAAAATCAAATAAATCCACGTGAATTTGGTTTTCAGTTGCAAACTAACAAAAAGATAAAGAAAGGACTGGCCTGAAACAAGCCAACAATCTATACATTTTCTAATTTTGACACCATTTTGATTTTAAAACAAACTGTTTTTAAATTACAAAGGCTTTATGCATTTTCTGTTGACACCCCGACCCTTTCTGAGGCAGCTGCATCTAAAACATTTGTGAGTATCTTCAACAAGCTAATTATGGACACCAGTGAAACGATGTCGTTGACAGTTTTGTAGAATTCCAGTAGAATAAAATGATGGTTGTAGGCTACACCAGGAAACTGTCCATTAAGATGGAACATCTGTCTCCAGCTGTGGCCGACACCAAGGGAGACTTTGAATTACAACATGAAGATTCTTGTTTGTTGTGTGCAGTCCTGAACGTTGTTGTTTTCTGTCGGTGATGTCATTCTGCTCCGATCTCCTCCAGCTGGTTAGCATGTAGCGTAGCGGGTGCTAAGCTAGTTTTGACTAGTTTTGGCTTGTTTTAACAGACAGGCAGACAGACATAACCCCTCCTGCCCTGCCGGGCCCCCCCCCCCCACCCCCACCCTCCAGTTCATCTGCTGTGGGCTGCGGGGTAGTTAATACATGGAGCACAGATTAACACACACGCTCATCTCGTCAGGAGCGCTGCCCTGGGTTAAGCTCTTTCCCCTCCCCAAGTCTGCTGTCACTGCACAGCACAGTGACGAGGGGGGGGGGTCAGGATACCTCACCAGTCACTGTTCTGACACAACTACATATTCACCTTGAGGTGACACGACACGTGTTGATACTGGGGGATCTGTCCATCACGGTCACCTGCTCTGACTCCAGATCTGCTCTGTAGCTGAGGTGGAGACCCTGTCTGTGCCTCCTCACTGAGGATTTTACTGGTGTGAGACGACCTGCTCATTTCAAATGCAGATCCACCGCCATCACTGTCTACTTACTGTTACAGGTTGATGTTGTCTAGAGTGGATTTAAAGGGGGAGACGGGGCCTGGTGTTGACAGCTGGCTCTGACCTGGTTTCCACCCAGACTGGTTGTGGTGCGATTAGAAAGCTGAACACTGATACTATGAGCCTCTGGCATCAGTCAGACAAGCTTCTCAATGCTATTTACTGGTTAGCAAACTGGATTCCTTATGAAAGACCAGTTGCACCAACTAAACCTATGTCTATGTCTATGTCTTGAAGGACAATTCCGGGCAAATTCAACTCTTGGGTGTATTTTCTTAACATTTTAGGTCTAAAAGAAGGAATCTGAAGATTTTCATTATCTATCATGTTTTGAACTAAGAACTGTAGTTTTCAGTCCTCCGTTCCTTCTCTGAGTTATCACCACAGGCTATTTGTTCAATAATGGGTAAATGGACACCAGTTTCTTTGTCCAAAAAGACACACCAAAAAACATCCAAATACCTCCATACTGCTCGTCTGTAATGTCCCTCTGGTGTTGAAGCCCCGACATGAGAAACTGTTCTGAAAAAAATTAACTAAGTCTATATTTTAAGCTTGTTTGTAAAGAAGCTCCCAGTGCCTCAGTTCACTGTCTCTTCCTGTGTCAGTGCAAATCTTGATTTGTACTGACCGGCGTGTGTTCAGGTTCTCATGTGGGGGCTTCAATACAAGTGTCATAAACACAGGAATATCAACTCTGGATGTTTTTTGGTTTTTTTGGACAACAGACAGCGTCCATTGACAACCAGGTGGACAAATACTGCTGCGTACTCAAACATGCACCAAGAAGTTTATTTACTTGTAAAAGTCAAAAGTTGATATTCCTGTGTTTATGAACAACAAGGTCTAAAAGAAGGAATCTGAAGATTTTCAGTTTAATGTGTTTTGTGGTAGTTGTGTCTGTCCCCGCATCACCACGGCAGCAATGAATGGGAGTGGATGCAAGTTCTGCTGCTTAGGCTGTTTCCATCCCTCAAAGCCACAGACAGCGTCAGATGGCGACTCAAACATGCACCAGAAGTTTATTTACTTCAACAAGCCGACATGTTTGTGAAACTAGATCTAATTCAAAGTCTCTCAGAGTCTCACGCGAGACCCAAGTTGCCGCTCGGTGTGTTCAGGTGCAGTTGGAGCTACTGTTTATGTCATAAACACAGGAATATCAACTCTTGACTTGCTTGAAGTAAATAAACTTCTGGTGCATGTTTGAGTCGCCATCTGACGCTGTCTGTGGCTTTGAGGGATGTAAACAGCCTAAGCGGCAGAACTTCCATCCGCTCCCATTCATTGCTGCCATGGTGATCCAGGGACAGACACAACTACCGCAAAACAGGAGACATTAAACTGAAAATCTTCAGATTCCTTCTTTTAGACCTAAAATGATAGGAACATACAGCCCCCTGGAATTTGCAGTTTTTTCGAGCTCCCTTTACATCCGTTGCACCAACCACGCTTAAGCCTCGTCTTAATCACACCCGGTCTTGGCGATGCCCATTTAGGATTGCCCATGGTGATATGGCTATTCTAGAGACAGTAGAGCAAGCAGACTGTCTCTCCCCCACCTCACCCCTTTAGGGAGACCAGCAGCAGGCCTCAGTCTGCTCCCTTGAGCGAGACCCATCACAGATCATCTAACTGTCATTCATTTATAAATAATTGATCTAACAAGATATAGAGAGTGAGTGACATTATTATTATCACATGGACTGTAAAGTAGAAAAGCCAATAACAGCCTGGTGAGAAGGGTCAATCTAGTTCAAACACATTGACGTTCACAGTAGTTTAGGTTTAAAGTGATGTTGAGTTAATGTTTTATTAATCTGCTTACTTTGCTTCCTCATCTCTGGCTATGAGAAGGCGCATGTGATTGGTTTGCATAACACTTGTATCCCATGTCCACAGCTCTGGGAAACAAACACAAATGCATGTTCATATCATTGTTGCATCATCAAAGGCCTCCAACAAAATTGCACAGAAAATAGATTTTAGGTCTTATATTAACAAAAACATTCCACTGATATCTGCTTTAAGCCTCCAGGATCTGGTCCCCCCAACAGGTTTCTTCAGAGATCAAATTTCAGATGATTGCCACAGATATTATTAAGATGTCTATTCTAGAGACAGTAGAGCAATCCAGGGGGCAGGCTGTCTTTCAAACTGCCTCTCACCCCTTTAGGGAGACCAGGGTAGCGCAGGCCTCAGGCAAAGAGCAGGATGAGCGAGACCCATCACAGATCATCTAACTGTCATTCATTTCTAAATAATTGATCGAACAAGATATAGAGAGTGAGTGACATTATTATTATCACATGGACTATAAAGTAGAAAAGCCAATAACAGCCTGGTGAGAAGGGTCAATCTCGTTCACAGTAGTTTAGGTTTAAAGTGATGTTGAGTTCATGTTTTATTAATCTGCTTACTTTGCTTCCTCATCTCTGGCTATGAGAAGGCGCATGTGATTGGTTGCAGAGGCTGCTCTCAGGATGTCCACAGCTCTGGGAAACAAACACAAATGCATGTTCATATCATTGTTGCATCATCAAAGGCCTCCAACAAAACACAGACCAGTAGATTTTACCAGGTCTTCACCTTTCACTCGTGACTCCGACTAGACTGTCCCCGTTCACCTCCAGGATCTGGTCCCCTGGCAACAGGTTTCCTATCAGAGATCAAAGAAATGTCAGATGATCATGTCCACAGATATTATTAAGATGTCTAGTCTGGCAACGAGCGGTAGACCTCGGCTCAATCCAGGGGGCGGGGTGAAGGCTGTCTTTCAAACTGCCTCTGCACGCAATAGGGTAGCGCTACGACCAATCAGAGCAAAGAGCAGGATGACGACATCCTGAACACGTTCAGTGCAGTTTCTTGCTCAACTTTTAAAGAAAATGTTGAATTCTTTCAAAGTTGATGCCAACGCCGATTCAAATGATTCCTTGGCCAAAGCCATCTTGTCATGTTCTTCACCATCGCAAGTATGTCGTCATGGCGTTAAGCCCACCCAACGACTCTCTAAACAGATAGAGTGCTGTGATTGGTGAACACAAACGGTGTTCGAGACTCAAAAACTTCCTATGGCTGGTTTCTAGACCGACCGGCGGAGCAAATATTAGCTGCTGCTGCTGCTAGGGGGCGGAGAGATTTCTAGGCTACAGTCCACAGATGTAAAACGACAGACAGGCAACAGACAGTGACATCCACAGTCCCTCAATACCACCACCCTCTAGTATCAAAGTCAAGGTGTACATTTACATCGTTTCACTTATGAACAAATACGTGTAATTAAGTGAGGGATAATGTATAGTTCAGAGGTGTCATGGAGAAATAAACCCCGACAGGAAGTATTCATACTTCAGGAAGGGGTTTATTTCTCCATAACAACCGACCAACTATACATTATACTGCTTATTACATGGTTTACGAGTAAAATAATTAATTTGAAACATAATGATGATCAAAATATGACGTTCATCTATGTTTTTGTTGCCTCATAACGAACCTGCATGTCCGGTCACGGCCGCTTGGATAAACCCGACCTGATTTTATTTTTTGTTATGTGACACAGAACACGAAAATCAAACTGTTTTTAATTGTTCTTGGACACTCAAAAACAAGAACACTTTGTCTTCCAATTTTATTTTTTGTATTTCAAAATGAAAATAGAATAAACCAATGATTTTTGATCTTTAATTCCCATTCATCAAAAGACTGACCGGGTTCTTGCACCGAGATCAGGTGTTGTGTGAACGTGAGCACTGTCTCCCTGACTTGCACACTGGTGTTGGGTGAGAGTTTCCTCCTCTGCTGCTGGACTGTCTTGTACACAGAGGAGATGAGGTCACAGCTCTGTCTCCATGTCAAGGTCTCTACTGACTCTCATCTGCTCCACCACCTGCTCCTGAATTAATGACGGGGGTTTGAACATGTTCTTCAAAGAGCTGTCATCACTAAGGGTGATCAGAGAACCTCTTCTGGTAGGTTAACTTTGTTTTTTTTTGACTCATCATTTAGAAAGTCTGGGTCTAAGTTTGACAGTTTGAAATGCATTGGTGCAGCATCTCAGATATTAAAGGGATAGTTCACCCAAAATTCAAATTTCACTCATTATCTACTCACCCTCATGTTGACTAAGAGTTACGGGGGGGTCCACGCAGCAGTATTTGTCCATATAATGGTTGTCAATGGACACCAGGAGTCCAAAAAGACACACCAAAAAACATCCAAATACCTCCATACTGCTCGTCTGTAATGTCTCTCTTGTATTGAAGCCCCAACATGAGAAATTGTTCTGAAAAAAATTAAATAAGTCTATATTTTAAGCTTGTTTGTAACGGAAGCTCCCAGTGTCTTGGTTCACTGCTCTTCCTGTGTCAGTGCAATTCTCGCAGGATTTGTACTGACCGGCGGAACAATTTCTCATGTGGAGGCTTCAATACAAGAGGGACATTACAGACGAGCAGTATGGAGGTATTTGGATGTTTTTTGGTGTGTCTTTTTGGACAAAGAATCCTGGTGTCCATTGACAACCATTATATGGACAAATACTGCTGCGTGGACCCCCCTGTAACTCAGAGAAGGAACGGAGGACTCTGAAAATTCTCACAGCTCTTAGTCGACATGAGGGTGAGTAGATAATGAGTGAAATTTGAATTTTGGGTGAACTATCACTTTAAGAAGTTCCTTTTTTTCCTTGTGTTGTTTAAAACAGCTTAGAAAGGCTCATCATTATCATCCCCACTGTAACGACAGGAACAAGAGACAGCTACTACTTTAAAAAAAAAGTAATTCATTTCTATTTTTCTAGCTATTAATAACCCAAGTAACAGTATACCACATACTACACCCACTCTGTTCACCAGATTATGACAGAATGAGAATCAAAACTACAAGACTTCAACCATGTTTTGTCGGCAGCAGTGGGTGTTTGAGCCGTCACAGCTGCCATCACTGCTGCTGTCTGCTTAGTTTGACTGCCAGACATTTCATTTGGAATAGAAGGGAGTGGTATTTGCATTAGGGTGGATGGTTATTGAGACAACTCACAGGACACAGTGCTCTAAGACGAGGGTGGATGAGGATTGATTTCTATTTTTTCAGTACACCTCCGTTCCTGGAAAGTCTTTCTTGTTTAATAAAAATAACCCTGGGACAGTGTGACACACAGTACTCACCATCGTTTGAAGCAAGGCCACCTGGTAAAATGCGCTTGACGTAGACTCCAAACTCTTCTCCAGTTACCTCTTTCACTCCTCCGATCACTTTAATTCCTGGTGGGAGAAGAGACAACACACTCTGATCAGGATGTCCAACACACAGATGACAGACTCCCTGACAGAACAACAATATCACATCTTCTCCCATGGCTCTTGGCAACACAACAACATAATTACACCTTCAATAGACAACTCACTATTGAGGTACATTTACACTTTGTCTCTGACCTGATGAAATGGGCCAATGTAACCAGTTGGTGTGGAATTAAAGGGATAGTTCAACATTTTGGCAAATTGGCCCATTGCCATAATCCCCATAGACATAGACGTTTCCTTTTTGACACCGGTTCTCATCGGCAATTTAATTACATTAAAGTGAGTCGGCTACTTGGCATCCTGGAAACCTCCCTGATTTTGGAGATATGCAGTGTTTGTTTGCCATTACTTTCATTATTTCCGCTAAGAGCTTCAGGCGCTACGATCGCATGCACACATCGATTTTATGTCCACAAAGCTTTGATTAATCAAAATATGATAAACACATAACACAGGACCAAATGTCTTAATAAACATGACGTCTGACATCTTTCATCCCAAAAACTCTCTCTCATCAGTCTCCGTAATTTTTGTCTGTCCTCAGTAAATATTCAACATTGCTTCAATTTCTAAACTTCCATCTCACTTCATGTGGTGTTTCTCCCTGGCTGCAGATGCAGAGTTGAACTGAAATCAAATAGATGTCTATGAGGATGAATGAGATCTTGAACATGAAGGCTGGCCAAACCCTAGAGATGTTTAGATTATAGAACACAAAGTGAAGCATGACAAATGTAGCCACCATCAGTTGGGTTTACACTAGTTTGACAATCTCTGTATTTTATTTTGAAAATTGACCGGATTGTCTCGGTTTCTTCATGTGACTTCCTGCAGAACTGATGTGAGGCCATGTTGGAAAAACAGACCAGATGACGAGACCATCGCTGATTAACTGCTGGATAGAAAATACACCATCGGTTAATCATCCATAGTGGCTGATGACAGGCCAGGTGCTTAGGTGTCATTTAGATAATAGTTGGTATTCATGCTGAGCCATGCCCCCTTGATTTAGATAAAAACCCAGTAACAACATCCTCAAAACAGCCAACTGGAGTGCTTTATCCACTGGTCTGTCAGCAATAAGTCATTTCTGTTTGAAATAAAGGCTTTGTCCAATGAGCAGCATAATTAGCTAGCTGATGTTAAAAATCTCACATTAATGACGCTCAGAATGTTTGGCTGTGCACAAGTTTAACCAATTCAGAAATAACATTCAGCCTCCGTGGAACCGGGCATCAAATGATAATTAACAATGTTGCAACTCTTGTGAAGCAGACCACCAGTCTGGTCTGCTGTTCAAACCACTTGGTTAGACCAGTGTAGAACAGCAAGTATAAGATGAAGACATTTCCTTTTTGACAGCGGTTCTCATCAGCAATTGTTACATTAAAGTGAGTCGGCTACTTGGCATCCTGGAAACCTCCCTGATTTTGGAGATATGCAGTGTTTGTTTGCCATTACTTTCATTATTTCCCTGTATACATGATAAATCCTCCCCTGATTACGCGTCTTATGGATTTTGATCGATTTTATGTCCACAAAGCTTTGATTATCAAAATATGATAAACGGGATAGCCCTAGTTGTTAGTCTTAATAAACATGCGCCATGTTATCCATCCCTTTAAAGCAGAACCAGGCTAGTATCCCGGTCTCCAACTTGTTAATGCACTTCCCAAAACACACAGTTTTGCGCATGCGCACTTCCATACATACAAGGGAAAACACAAAGAGGGAAACACAAGTTAACACTAGTAACGAACCTACTGCTATGACGATAGCGATTATAGCAATGGGCCAATTTGCCAAAATGTTGAACTATCCCTTTAAGACCTCATGGTTCAACTTACCACATCCTCGTCATCCCTCAGATCTCAGTGACTACCATCACATTGCTACACTTTGCGTTTCACATTCAACAGATAGTATTTCTATTGTAAAAGAAGGTAATCTCCAAAATTATAATTAGTGTATATTATTACAATAAATATTCAGCATTGCTTCAGTTTCTAAACTTCCATCTCACTTCATGTGGTGTTTCTCCCTGGCTGCAGATGCAGAGTTGAACTGAAATCAAATAGATGTCTATGAGGATGAATGAGATCTTGAACATGAAGGCTGGCCAAACCCTAGAGAGGTAAATACATAGAGTACAAAGTGAAGCATGCTGGGTACAGCCACCATCAGTTGGGTTTACAGCAGTGACCAGATGGTAACACCAACTCTATGTATGACCATTGAGGACTGGGTTCTTATGCTGTAGCAGCACTGATGTGAGGCCATGTTGGAAATAACAGAGATGACGTTTCGTGATTAACTGCTGGATAGAAAATAAGGGTCATATCATCCATAGTGGCTGATGACAGGCCAGGAGCTTAGTGTCATTTAGATAATAGTTGGTATTCATGTGTAGCATCAGCCCCCCTCCTGATTTAGCTAAAAACCCAGTAGTACAGTTTTTAATAAGCTGGGGTCTTTCAGTCCACTGCTTCTGGGGGAGCAATAACCATATCTGTTTGAAATAAAGGCATTAATGCCAAAACATGACATGTTAAAGCAGATATCAGCGGAATGTTTTTGTTAATGTAAGTCCTAAATAGTCCTATTTTCCATCAGCAATCACTTACATGGAGTGTTTCAGCCGTAACACGAGTCTCTCCGTCACTCTGCTCTGCTGTAAACCAGGAGAAAACTTTCCTTGTGGGATACAAGTGTTATCCAATGAGGAGAACCGGGGCATGAAGGGCTGTGTGTGCAGCCAAGGGATGCGCAGAATGTGGTCTTGCGTAGCACGAGGACCAATAGATGCCTATCAGGGCGGGGCTGCTAACTCATTTTGTTAAGTTTTAATATCTTTTCAAGGAAAAGTAGCTTTGTGTTTTTCCTTCAATGTGAAGTCGGTTTATCCAAATCGATCTGTTTATAGAGTTCATGGGTCGGAAGCTCCGCGGTGGAGCCTCCACCTGTGGAGCAGATAGTGAACTTTCACAGGCAACAGGACCGGAGGGCTTGTCAGCTACGGGTTACCTGGAACGCTACAAAGTCATAGTTGTGACTTGAAGCTGTAACTTACGGTTTCAAAACCCTGCCTTGAACGCAGCATTAGCCGAAACGGCCGTGCCGCTGATATCTGCTTTAACTGTGCCACTCCCAATAATAACCAATAACCAATAATAACATTCAGCCTCCGAAAGAGGCATCAAATGTTTCTGACTTAACAGGAGCCTGATTCTGTTCTTGTGAAGCAGACTAACACCAGTCTGGTCTGCTGTTCACACCAACACTACAGACCAGTCTAGAACAACAAGTATAAGATGAAGAGGCAAAATTCTAATTAAATGTTATTTTATTTTACTTCAGTACCCGTGGTTTTGATCAAATTTGTGTCAAAGTGTTTACATGAACTTAGAGAAACCCGTTATTTGGTATCCCTGTATACATGATAAATCCTGGTTTCTGATTACTACGTCTTATGTGCATATGTGTGTTTCATGTTTATTGTTTACAAAAGGAAGCACAACTACTAGGAAATATGTAGGTCAGAAAATTTACAAATTAAAAATGCTGCCATGTTATATAACTTAAAGCAGATGTAAAAGAGACCTCTTTTACATCAATAAATGCATATTTTACAATGAACCGATAGGCTACAGAGCCTCCAGGCAGCGCTGCTCTGTCCAGTAACGCTACACACATGAAACTTTACTTTTAATTCAAATAAACTAATGCGACTGCCACAATTGTTCATCGAGTTCATCAATGAAACCAGCATTTATCTCCTAAAAACACTTTAACCAGCTGTGGTTTACCTCTAAAAACCTGTGGGTAAGTTAATTAACAATCGTTTTCCCCCACAAGATGACGGAGTCGTCTGGCCGGCCGAGCACATCAGGAGACGGGGTGCTGCCTCTGTGATGCCCCGGTCACAGCTCACACACGGGGAGCTTCACTCCTCCGAAAAACGTCCTGGCAAACTTGTACACAGCCGTCATTCGGATAAACCGACCTCACATTGTGGATCTAAACAGTTACTTTCTCTCATGAAAAAATATTAAAACTTAATAGTCCATAGACTCCTCGTTGCTCCAGAAATGCACTCTTGTTGTTGCCACCATTTTTTTAGTAACGTATCTATGGTAACGATTACATCAGCTGGCTGAGATATCGAGGTACTGTCTTTACATGCTCCAGTATCCTGGTTTCTTTCGGAGTTCTCCAGGCAGCAAAATTGGGGTTCTCAAAATCGGGATATGAGCTTATCCCGATTTCTGGAATCAGAAAATGGTGTTTACATGCGCAAACACAAAATCGGGGTACTGAAGTGCATGTAAATGCAGTCATTGCAAGTAACATCTACATGATAGATGTGTGGTTGGGGCAGTATTTAGCTCAGTTGGTAGAACACTCTGTGTTGAGATGTCCTCTGCAGGTTGGTCCCGTGCAGTATCCTGCATGTCATTCCCCCCCTCTCTGCCTCCCATTTCCTGTTTCTCTCAACTGTCCTATACATTAAAGGAGTCATCACCTGGTTTTTTACGTATCCAGCCCCCCTTGGATCGCTTTGGATCAATTCGTAAAACTTATTAGAAAAAAAAAAAAAAAATTTAATCAAACATTGAGCTTGTTCTGACCCTTTTTCCTACCGCGACTTTATCACGCGAGATTACGCGCGAGGTTTTGACTGGTCCGGACGTGCAATGTATGAGGCGCGCGTTGATTCGCCGCAGGAAGGACAGAGCCGGGGGGGGGGGGGCTTGCCTGCATGCAGACTCCAAAACATAAACAGCCCCCTGGTACCGCTTTCAGGTAGCGGACGGGGCGGGGTTGGGTGGTGAAAGAGGCTAGCCTCCACGGTGAGGTCACCGTAGGAGCAGAATCAAAATCTCGTGTCACACCATTGTGTGCCCTGTTCCCTCTCTGCCTCCCATTTCAGGCAAGTTTCAACTGAGGTCAAACACCAGTATGCATGTTTTAACAAGAGAAATTGCGATTTCCGGGTGATGACTCCTTTAAAGGCAAAAAAGCCCCTAAAAAAATATATTAGCCTATATATTAAAAAATAAATAAATAAAAAAAAGATAGATGTGTGGTTGAAGCTTTATAAGCTCACTTCAGTTCAGAACTAGCGGTGTGCATTGCCAAGGACCTCACGATACGCATCACGATACGATACGATATTGCGATATATTGCGATATTCTACGATATTCTTCATAGTTCACTCAAAAATGTAAAAGGCATTATGCATCTTAAAATCCGAGTTGTATGTACATCAGATGATAGTGATAATTTATGGGACAAACTGAGTCAAAACAATGTAATTCAAATTATCCATGCCATTTTATACAAGTGCAAGTTACAACAACAAATTTGCATGAACAACACACTGTCTGAGGTAGCAGTACAGTGACACGGAAGTCGTACTGGATTTACATCTGAAGCATGATTTATTATTTGAAAAAATATCGATATTGGGGGGTATTGAGTGGAGCAGGAGGTTAAAGGGATAGTTCAACATTTTTGAAAATTGGTCCATTGCCATAATCGCTATAGTCATAGCAGTAGGTTCGTTACCTTTAATTGTCAGTGTAAGCTATTTTTAGTACGGCGGAGCGCAGCAACAGGCTGCTCAGGGCTATGCTATGGAGGCTAAGGGAATTTCTTGGTTTCCCTCATCAAACTCATCAAATACACAACCCAGCAACTCAAAAGCGCTGTCATGGACACGTTGTGAGCTGCAGAACCACCACGCTATGAGATGAGACGGAACGTTACGAGACGGAGCTGTTTTAGAGGTAAATTCATGCAAAACCGCTGATGCGCGTTGCGTTCAGGGACAGTTTTTCAGCAAGCAGTCTCCGTATTTACCCTGTATTTACCTCGAAAACGGCTCCGTTTCGTATCGTTCCGTTATTATCTCATAGCGTGGTGGTTCTGCAGCTCACAACGTGTCCACAAAAGCGTTTTGGAGTTTTGGGATTTTGGGATTTTGTATTTGATGAGTTTGATGAGGGAAACCAAGAAATTCCCTCCATAGCCTCCATAGCGTAGCTCTGAGCAGCCTGCTGCTCCGCTCCGCCGTACTGAAAATAGCTTACACCGACAATTAAAGGTAACGAACCTACTGCTATGACTATAGGGGTTATGGCAATGGGCCAATTTTCAAAAATGTTGAACTATCCCTTTAAGCAGGCGCCCCATGTAGAGGCTACAGTCCTCAATCCCCCCTCTCTCTGTCTCTCTCAACTATACTATCAATAAAGGCATCAAAAGCCCCCCCTCAAAAAAAATCGATGTTCAAATTTTAGATATAAAGTATTGTGATATATAGCCATATCGATATTTTTGCCCACCCCATTCAGAACACATTGACTTTACAGCTGTTATGCTGTATGTTTAACTGTTGAATGGCTGCGTATAAGGAAATAGACTCAGTTCCAGGTTTATCTGGTCAACAGACTGTCAGGTCTGCAGTACCCTATCCTGCAGCTGCTGTGGCTCCTGCAACATTCTGTAGTGTTAGAATGAGCAGATTCAGCATCAGACAAACAGTTTCAGAGCATTCTGAAATATTCCTCCTCACACGGCACACTCTCCACCCTCTAAAGAGCCTCTACATCTTCACAGTCCTTCACATTCCTTCCTTTTGCTGCACTGTACAGTGAAATCACTTAAGTGTGACTGCTACACTCGGCCTTATTTAACTATTAGATCAGGCTTCTTTAGCTTAGGGCTGCTGACGGCCTGTAACTGCAGAGACAAAATGGTAACACTAATTGGGTCTGGAGCGAAGGGGTGCATGTTAATTATTGCCTGTTGGAAGAATGGGGTTATAAAGTTCCTCCTCTCATCCCTTCCTTCTGACTCTTCTCAGAGGAAAACAGACTCTTGTTCTTTTGTTCAGCCTCAAAGCGCTCTCCTCCCTGTGCCCATCATCAGATAAGAAAAACATCATTCTAATGCACAGGCACAAGCGGCAGCAGCTAATATAAAAGACAAGCCTCTCTGCCTCTTATTCAGCTCTACATTTTGTTGTACAAATCATTTCCATGTGTCAAGACCGCATTCGTTACCCAAGGATTAAATGTTCCAGCAGACCTTAAAGATGGAGGAATTTAAAGAGCAATCTCTTTCTGAAAACGGTTCAATACCCCAGATGATAGAAAACATGATCAATTACAATTAGTTGTTGTTGTTGTTGTTTTGCTCCACCAATATCTTCATCCATGCTTATCCAGACTCATAGTATAGTGAAGACTGTAGAGAAATGTATTTAATCATCTTTAATCAGGCAGTCTCATTGAGATTCAACAGCTTCCCTGAGAACAGAAGACTCCATCCTTTACACCTAGACACGATCTCAGCATTGAAGAGACATAAAGAATGTGAGTATATTTTACTGATGTTTCTGCTCACAATGAGGGGGAGGGGGGTTGTAGATCCAACATGACACAATTAACAGCGTGCACCCTTCCAGTGTTCACAGCATACACTTCTCCAGATCCAGCAGCAGCCTCAGATACAGGCTTTTGGGGGGGGGGGGGGGGGGTCTTATGCTAAGGCTTTATGTATCAGTACAGCGTGTGCAACTGAACGTGCTCAAGTTGGTCGTCAATAAGCTGATTTGCGTCTCAGTACATACACACACATACGTTCCACCTGTCCTCCACCCCTCCTCACTACAGGGACACGTCAGGTGTCCGTGTAGCTGTGATGCAGATGTGGTGTGGAAGCCTACACACAGTGGAGACTGATACAGTGCACAACCACAGCACCTGTTCACAACTTGCAAGTGTTTAAATACTGGGTCCATTAAAGGATACAGCTTCCACAGCTTCCTCTCCTCAACCTGGACTCACTAAAGCTCTGGGTAGTTGAGATAAAAATGGAACTGAATGCTGAAGCAGAATGATTATTATCAGAATGAGTCAGTGGTCAGAGATGACATCATCCAGGTCAGAGGTCAGTAGGTCAACCTACAGACCCTGGATGTTGATAACAGCTAACCTGGACTCAGAGGGGAATAGCACTAGTGTATCAGAACTAAATATTGGTGAAATGAAGGAGTTTCTCTGCAGATAATGTGTTATTTAGAGGCTGCCCCCCCCCTTCTCTGCCTCCCATTTCCTCTCTCTCTCTCTCTCTACTGTACAGCAAAAAGCCCCCAAAAATAGACTTTAATTTACTAATAAAGAGGATGTGAATAGTTTAGGACACTCCCCCACAACCCTGCAAGAAGCTAGGACAACACAAAGACAAACTGGTTCATTAGCTTGGCTCAGACTGTCAACACTTGACAACGTCAGGGTCAACACATCAATCCCTACAGAAAGCTGTGATGTGGGCTTCTTAATGCAGAGAAATGTAAAATGCTAATTTTATTGTAGGCCAATTGCTGGAAGTGTGTGTCTCTTATGCTATTACAAAGGGATCAAACAACAAGAATTAGGTCTAAGCCTTGTGTATGGCTGGGGGGGTTGATCATGTCCTTTATCCTTGTCCTTGTCCTTGTCCCTCTGCTGGGGACAAAACAAAAGGTTAAATTCTAGTGATCTATGCTGGGATTACGTCCTGTTACTTCCATAGGAAGTGGCACTTTGCCTCCCATGCCAGGTAGAGGAACAGCTAACAGCTTCCCTTACCATCTTACAAAATGGTATCCCTCGCCAGGCCAAAACAGATTGTTTTATGTATGGGATGCAGCCATGGGTAGATAATTGATGCCTTTGCTGAAATTTCACATGCCCATTAATATCACTAATGAAAGAGTGCATCAAAATCCTCCCAGAGCCGCACTCTGTATCCGTTAGTGAATAAGGTGGTGAGTACTGGACTCTAGGGGTGTAAAAAAAAATCGATACACTTAAATATCGCGATATTTTTTCGCGATACGGTATCGATATTCGGTTTTCCGTGTCGATTTTTTTTTTTACTTTATTTTTTAATAAAACATGTACAGAAATACAAAAACTTATTTTTATATATTTTTTTCATTTCTTCATGCAAAATTCCTGCCAATGCTTGTATTTCTTCATCAAGCCGATGTTAAGCATGTAACAGCATGTGTGTGCTATGTGCTACAATTTTCTTACAAATAAATTCTTTCAAAGAAACTCAATATATCGTTCCTACAGTATCACAATATATCGCAATATATCGTATCGCTGCCCCTGTATCGTGATATGTATCGTATCGCCAGATTCTTGCCAATACACACCCCTACTGGACTCAGTGGACTGGAGAAGAACAGGGCAAAAACATTCTGTTTTTCAACTTCACTAAAGACACACTGAGCAGAGCCAGTGAAATCACTCCTCACAGTTCAGCTGAAGGACAGTCAATATTAAAGGGATGTTGTCAACTGAAAAGATAAAAGCCTTTTAATTTGAAACAGTGAGAGGATGTTGAGTTAGTTTTAACCTATAGTGCATTTAACACAGCAAACATCAACAAAGCTACGTTACATCATTCAAATATGAGTATGACCAATCAGCTGCACATCAACACCTGTTACCTTCAGAGGTTTGAGATTGAATGAACTGAATGAAATTGTTGTTGATCCACTGGCGATGCTCCCTGATCACGTGACAGAAACATGTACAACATTTTGAAAGAACAATGGCCAACGGGAAACGTCTGACATTCAGCCAACCATTGGTATAATTTAATCCTTAATGCAACTGTCACTCACTCACTCACTCACTCAGTCATAAGCAGTCATGGATGCAGCACTGGCCTGGGGCCAGTCCAGCTAAAAATACATCTGGTACAAAAATAAAACCCCATTGAATCAAAGGAAAAAATATTTGTGAAATGATGCATCTCATGTAGATCCGTCATCTCAAACATGATTCTGAATACGTTGACAAAGCTTTGAGCAGATTTGTGGGATTAGAAAAGAGCACAGCACATCCACTACAGTAGAATATTTTAGTTTAGAGTGAATTTGCATTTATGCATATGAGCCATTTGTCCTTGTGTAGGCAGCATGGGCTCCACCAGAGCCATGGTGTGGGAGTGAAGTAAGGATAAAAACAACAGCAGCTCCTGCATTCTTAACCTCGCTGAGTTAAGTGGGTTAGGGCTTTCGCCACATGACCTACTTCCCCCCCCCAGGCAAAAACACAGATACTTAGCAGGGATACCTACTCTGTAGAGACAATCCCTTTAAAGTAGGACTTACATTATTTCAGCTATTCCAAATCACACTCCATTCCCAGATAGTGGATGATGATGCAGTGTGCATATGCATTTTGTCGTTAGTATAACTGAGTACTGTATGTTTACCTATGAGGTTATGATAAGCCCCAGTGCCACAGTCCTCGTCCCCAACAAGTGGTAGTAGAAGGAATTAGGAGTTACAGTACCAGCAACAAGCATCCATTTGTCCATTATGGTATGTGGAAGTCAAGATATGGACAGGACTTTACTTTCATGACACACTAATAGCTGATGATGGGAAAGTAACTGTGTGTAGATACCTTACTCAAGCAGAATAAAACCTCACTTCCCCGGACTCTGTCCTTCAGAATAAATACAGGATCATGACTGCATGTCGTCTAGACATGGGGGGTCATAGCAGAACTAATGAAGGCAAACAAACACACACAATTAAAGTGCTATGTAGAACCATATAAGGTTCTTCTGCTTGTCCTCATAGGAGAACCCTTTTTGGCTCCAGGTAGAAACTTTAAAGGTTCTACCTGGAACCCAACTTAAAGGGTTATACGAAGAACCCAACATTAGGGATGTCACGATTATAGATTTTCTTGGTACGATTGTTGTCAGATAAATAATCACGATTATTACAATTAACAACATTATGAATGTGTCAAATCAAATATCATCAAAGTATAATTGCATTACCAATTATATAAACAAATTATTTTAAGTACCTATTAATTTTTTTTTTATTACAAATGAAGCAATAACATCTCAATTCCTACCAGTTCAGTGTTCCTTTGGGTGAATTGACATGAACATAATTTAACCCAGTTACTGTGTATTTACCTTTACTCTGGGGTACAAAGCAAGGTGGTTATTCTGCAGGTGATGATTGACATTGTTCATAATTTGCGTAACTTTGTTTACATCCCGTTGTGCCGATCTGCCGACATGGTTGCAACATAATCTGTTTTGGAAAGTGACGGTATTTAAGAACCTTTACGATTAAATAATTGTGGCGGTTAATACCACGATTAATTATGAAAACAAGTAATCGTGACATCCCTACCCAACATAAAGGGTTATATCTAGAACCAACACATAAAGGGTTCTACCTAGAACCATCTGTGAAAGGTTACACCTAGAACCCCCAATGAGAGGTTCTACAAAAATCCCTTTTATGGCGTATTGGTTTCACCCAGAAGCCTTACTGGGGGTTTCATCCAGAAAATATCCCACTTCTTACAGTTTCATCTAGAACCCACACAGGGAGTTCCACCAAGAACCCTTTTACTGGAACCCTTAGTGTTACCAAGAACCCTCGAAAAACCCTTTCTTCAGGAAAGGGTTTTTCAGAAGCAAATGGTTCCAGGTAGAACCTCAGGCCTTGTAGAAGAACACTTTTAGAACCCTTATTTCTAAGAGTGTATGCATGTCTCCAAAATCAGGCAGGTTTCCAGGATGCCAATAGCCTACTCTCTTCAGCTTGTCATGGGGTATCTTGGTAAAAAGAGTATCTCTGCTTATAGTGAAAGGGACGGAGATGACATGGTGCTTTCAGGAACAAATGTTGGCCCTGGAAGAGAAAACAGAGACTTACCCAGGCCATTCTCACAGTCAGTAAACTCCATGGAATGAACAGCTCGGTCTACTCCATATGGACCCATTAGTGTCCTGTTATAGGGATGGAAAACAGAAGGAAGAGAGGAAGAGACAAAACAGACACAAAATGAGTGCAACATAAACTGGACTGTAAGAGCTAAATAAGCCTTTCTTGAAGGCCCTTTGGTCATAAAGCTTCACACTGAAGTTTGACTTGATGATGAATACTGCAGCAGTACAGGCTACAGGCTCGGGGACTGATGGCAATGTCAGCTACAGAACACAGGAAAACATGTCTAATGTTCATCAACACGTGTCCACAACTAATCTTTTAACCTTGAAAGGCTGTTTTCACATTCATCACTGTGTCATGTCATGACAGTACAGGACAATGCTGGAGCAGTTGTTTCCCCTTTTTGTTTAAACAGCTGACAGAAAGTCTGGGGTGGCAGGTGTGCAGCATTTTAGCTTATATATGTAATATATTTAGTAGGGCCGGGATGATATGCTTTTCTCCTGATTCGATTCTTCTACGATTTTTGGATGCCAATTCATTTAAAGGATAACTTTCGCGATTTCTAGCAATCAAATGCTGATTTTCACCCTGATTTTGTCATTTGGAGTCATTTTTAACACCAGTGAAACAGTTGAATGATTATGATTGTCTACAATGAGCCTCTAAATAACCATTATCCGGAAAACCATATTTCCCCAAAATTTTGTGATGATACACTATGTTATTCCCCTCCGAGTTTTTAAGCATTTATCAACATCCTGCTCCTCTAGGTTGACCTACTAACCACTGACCTGGATGATGTCATCTCCGACTCCCAAAATGAACATTGTCTTTCTATGTTTTGACTATTTAGAACAAAATGAGCAGTGGATGAAGTTCAACTTTTCCTCTCCTCAGCCTGGATTCACTATCTGACTAGTTGAGCAAAAAGGACCCAAATGCAACAATGATTATTATCAGAAATTTAAAAATCATCCAGATCAGCGGTTAGTAGGTCATTGACTGTGTTGATAACATGCCACCACGGGCTCGGATAATAACTGTCTTTTCAGACCTTGAATAATAATAATAATGCTAAGAAAACATGTTCATATTTATTCCTAAAGAACACAGCAAATGAATAAACTTGAACTCAGGAAGAAATGTTTATAAAATCAGGTTTTTATCCTTTAAATTGCGATTCTACAATATTGCTGATTTTCTCGATTTTTAGTCATTTTTAACACCAGTGAAACAGTGGAATGATTATGATTGTCTACAGACTATTCCAGGAACCATATTTCCGCAAAAATACACACCACATGTATCAGTTTTTAAGATTTATTCAGCAGCAATATACTGTCATGGAAAAAATGAAGAGACCACTCCCAAAATGAACATTGTCTCTAGTTTTACTATTTATAGGTATGTGTTTGAGTTTTTGTTTTATTCTATCAACTACCCACAACATTTCTCCCAAAATTTAAAAAATATATACTGTCATTGAGAGCTTTTATTGGCTAATGATTAAACTAGTCTAAATGACATAAATATCAAGTCTTTTCAGACCTTGAATAATAATAATAATGCTAAGAAAACATGTTCATATTTATTCCTAAAGAACACAGCAAGAATATTTGAACTCAGGAAGAGTTTATAAATCAGTTTTTGTGGGATAATGTCAATGTTTAATCCCAGCAGTGGTTTTTATAATCTTCCTATAAAACCAGATGTGGTTCAGGTGATGACCTCATCAGGTGATGACCTCATCAGTGTCTCATTAAGTAGAAGGAGTTGTGTTTGTGTTGATATTTAAAAAAGAAAAGAAACGAATGACTGTAATACATGTAGAAACACTTGTCAAAGTGGTCTCTTAATTTTTTCCATGACTGTATATGTTTACTCTCTTTTCAAAAGCCTGGACTGCATAAAAGAGGCAACAATATACAGTAGATAAGTATTGTATAAAAAAAACAGGCTTCTGAAACCTTTGGGACAAAATGAGATACAGACTGAGGTAAACTGCTACATTTTAACATGTATCTATATGTATATATACACATAATTTTTTCTCCCACCCCTAATATTTAGTCCTTATTCATTTATATATGTGCATCTGGCAACGGCTGGTCCAAAACCCAGAGAACACAACATACTAGTGACAAGATACAATCCTCTTGACAGTTTTTGTTGTGCCCATGAGGAGTAAATGGTGAAAAAACTGCTCTAATCCCTGGACAAATACAGTAAATCTCTCTGGTGAGACTACTGTTCTGTTTACACACCTGCCATCACTTCCGGGGAGTTGGAAATGTTGTATACAGTCTGGAAGCAAGACTGGAGGAGAGAGGTTCACAACGTGTGACTTTGTGACTGTAAGATACATTTTTAACATAGGAGTGACTCAGCACTGAGGAAATAAATTCAGTTTGTAGCTGTGTTGAAAAGGAATGTCAGTGCTGCCTGTGTATGCAGCTGCCATCCCATCACCATCCACCATCCGCCACAACCAGCCATCCATATTTCAAACAGTGTCAGCAGCAGAGGCAACACCAGCCTCCATATCTAAAATAGATCCCATCACATCTCTTCAAATCAAATCTGGAGCACCACTGATAAAATGTTGTATGGCTCCTTTATCTTAGTTTTACAGTATCTACCACATTGTGTGAAATGTCTTGATGTTTGTGATGTGACCTCATAAAAACAGGTGCTGTCTGTGGAATAGACAGAATTAGGGATGCACCGATATGAAAATTTTGGCAGATACCGATATCCGATATGAATTTTTCTGTTATGGCATAAAAACAGGTGCTGAGATGATACATTTTTGTCAGACTGAAAATCATGGAATTTTTGAATGATTTTCAGAATGTATTTTACTTCCAAATAACAAGGTTACAGGCTACCATCCTCCTCGCATTACCTCAACTTTGCTTCAGATGCTGGATATATATCGAATTTTTTAAACATCGATGATATGTTAAAAAATGACAAATTCCCTCTATTAATGTATATCGTGCATCACTAGACAGAATGTAGCTGTGTCCTTCAGATGCTGCTGAGAAATGCTTCCCTCTGTACGGAGCCTATAGTAATGTAGCTAAATATCAGGATGCACAAATAAAAAAATAACAACTATTCTTACACTTTTCTGTGAATTAAAAAGAAAAAGTAATAAGGTATATTGTGTAAGAATTCCTCCATCTAGTGTTGTGGTTGTAGATCACCAGCAACTCAGTCTATTTTTCATGCTGCATTCAGGTGAAATTGGGCAGACGGACGACAGCCGCTGCAACAAGTGTTCCGTCAGCACGAGGCAAAACAATACACGTGACAATATGTTGTCATGGCGATGTGGTACTGACCCACATTTTACCGGCTTTCTCTGGACTTCTGTGACTAAAATGACGTCTGGTCCGTCTGCCCGACTGCACCTGAATGCAGCATCAGTGTAGCCAGTGTTGTGCTAATTACTCGAAAATAGTAACTAGTTACAGTTACTAGTTACTTCACTAAAAAAGTAACTCAGTTAGTAACTCAGTTACTTAAACCAAAATACTTCACTAATTTTAAAAGTTTTTTTTCCAACTCATTAACTTTCTATTCGGTTATAAAACAGTCTCAAATGTGGATGAATCTAAAACTTGTTAATGGCTCCATTTTCGATCAATATATCTGTTTTGTCTCTAAAATTATTAGTAACTTTGGTCGAAAATTATTTTTTTTCCAATGCTCCCATTAAATAAAACTGAACCTCTTTGAACCTCTTTTATTGAAATTCCGTCTTGCGCCGGTGGAGGAATTCTACGGTGCCTCATTTCAGTTCTGTTGTCACTTTAAATAAAGCTTGATTGAAAAACCCTCATGTCAGTTTTTGATCTGATAAAAAAAACGTTTTTTATCATCATCATCATCATCATCATCATGCTGCATGATGTCAGCATGTACAGCAGCATGACCTGAACAGAACTGCAAACATCTTGAGGATCCTACTTTGACCGAGTTACGTTCAAGAACCTGTTTTAATGATGGAAAGTACTAAATTCACTCCAGCGGTTTTTTCCCAATTGATCAGCTGTGTTTACCCAGAGCGGTCGCTCTGAGTTTACCGTTTCAGGAGTCCGTCTGTCGGACTCCAGCCGCGGCTGCTCGGGTGGAGTGGGCGCTGGTGTGTCTCTGTGACTCTGGATCTGTGTCCCAGTTCAGGGGCTGCAGCCTGAACTGACACAGCTTCGGTCTGGGACGCTGCGTTAGCTAACGTTAGCTTAGCTCGTCGTCATCATAGATATAAAAGGGTAGATGCCGCAGTCCATACTGCCGAACAGCGCCGCCATGCGTCTGCTGGCAGCCATCTTAGGCAGGGCATAAGTTCTAAAGAACTGACTAAACGCTGTAACCATGGTAGTAACCCCAGATTTGATTAAATCCCAGTCATTATCCTAGGAGCTGCAGCCTGAACCAACTGAACAATGTAGCTTCAATTAAGTAGTCAATTAATCTTGGACAAAGATTGTACAATCTGTGTTTTTCCTCTCTTTAACCGTCTCGTTTCAGTTTTTGCCGGTCAACTTGCATCTGGTGCACCTGCTGCTTCTCTCGCCCAATCCCTCACTCACTCTCGATCCGCAAATGAATAGAAAAAAAATAAAAAAGGAAAAAACACAGACGTGATCCCACGCTGCCGATTCTCTAATGTTCTCCTGTGGGAGCAACTGAAAGCAGCATAGGAGGCTTTTTACTGGTTCACCGGGCACTCAAGTCACTCACTCAACTGTCTCAGCTGATGCTCTGGTCCTGTTTGATTAGAACGCTCTACCCTTCTATATCTATGGTCGTCATGCCCTGCTCTGCTCTGACCCAGTCCTCTTCATGGAGCGTGTTTGATTAGGCTACGTGTGGGACGCTAGAGGGCGGCCACCAAGCGCTTTGTTTTTCACAGTGTCACAGTGTGCTCTGTCTTTCTTTCAATTCAATGAAACTTGATTGATCGCTAAAATGTTATGGGAAGTGTGTGTCGTAAAACGCAGCGTCTGGTAACGGAAATGGAGTTACTGATTTTAAAAAAACAATGCGTTACGTTATTAGTTACTGAAAAAAGTAACGGCGTTAAGTAACGGCATTACTAATAACGCTTTACTACCCAACACCGAGTCCATTCCTCCTCACTGCGTTACCGCGGTGACTTTTCACAGACACCACCTGGACCTGAGCCGACAGCTCCGGTGTCTCCGCTGAGTTTCCGTGGTTTCCTACCGTCACGCTGCCACTGAAGGTAAAAACATGGAGACAGGACATGGCAGCCAGCAGCCAGCTGACCGTCTCCATGGAGATATGAATGATATGAACTGAAAGGAACACTTCACTTTGTTGATGGGGGGGTTACTGATGAATGAGAAACAGACTCAGGAACCAAATAATCGATTTTCCTGAACAGATAACAGGAAAAGTTACATAATGTCCCTTTAAGACTGTTTGCCGCTGGCTGTACAACAACGTGCCCTATAGGGATAATATAGATTACCTTGACCTTGATCTAAATATAAGGCTTTAGTTGAGATACTTACTACTACTTGGTGATACTGATAATGTGTTATACTAACCAATGACAGCCTCATAAAAACAGACAGAGTTTCATATGTTACAAATCTAAGGAACCAATCCTGTCAACTTGCACAGACCGGAGGCGGAGCTTAATCAACCTGAAACCTTGTCAGTTAATAGACAGAGTTAGCATTAGCACAACAGCTGTGGTTCAAGTCCATATGTTAAAGCAGTGGTTCCCAACCTTTTTTTGCTTGTGACCCCATTTCGACATCACAAATTTCATGTTCAGTCACGTGATCGTGGCTGTCAATCAAGATGCGCCAGCTCAGATATTTCTATATGCTGCATTTTCTTAGAACTTGATTTATATATTCGAGAAAGCACAATTATAGAATGCAGTTGTTTAGAATTGTGTGTGGTGTTTTAATCATAATTTTTAAAGAAACAATTAATTAAAAATAATAATTTTATGAGTAATTGTTTTTTTCAATTACTAGACATTTCAAGCGACCTCATTTGGATTCCAGGCGACCCAACGTGGGGTCCCAACCCCAAGGTTGAAAAACATTGTGTTAAATTAAGATACTGAATTGTTCCTGATGTCTCATTGGTTTGTGAAATATCTACAGTATGTGTGACCTTATTGTCACGTTCAAGGAACTAGAAGACATGAGCTGTGTGACAGGGCATGTTATCCTGCAGGGAGAAGCCATCAGAAGATGAGCACACATCATCAAGGGATGGAAATGGTCTGCAACAATACTCAGGTAAGTTGTGGAAAATCTCCCCCACACTATTACAGTCCCAGCAGCTCAAACTGTTGATGAAAGGCAGAATGGATCCATGCTTCCATGTGGTTTATATCAGATTCTGACCCTGACATCCAAATGTTGCAGCAGAGGCCGAGCCTCATCAAACCAGCCGTTGGTTTTCTGAACTTCTATTGGCCACTTCAATGAGCCGGTGCAGCTGCAGCCTCAGTTTCCTGTTAGCTGACAGGAATGTCGCCAGTATCTTTCATTTTTCCATGTAAATTTGTCTTTTTTTCTTTTCTATTATTTATGTTATGAATTTCTGTATTACATTCTTACTTTGAAGACCAACTGTTGTTGTTTTTTAGGGGAGGTATTTTCCATTTCTCCTGCACAATGTTTAATTTCACTATTTCCATTGTTTATGCAGATTATATAATGTGCAAATAAAAAAATAAAAGTAAAGTAAAGTTACCTATCACCTCCAACCAGTCTAGCCATTCTCCTCTGGGATCAACATGGCATTTTCACAGAGATGACTGCTACTTTATCAATGTGTTCTCTTTTGTGGGCCATCCTCCGTAAAACCAAGAGATGGTTTGTCCAGAAAGACAAAAAGACACACCAAAAAACATCCAAATACCTCCATTCTGCTCGTCTCATCAATTGCCGATGAGAACCGGTGTCAAAGGGGAACAAAGCAAAAAAAATCAATCACAGACTTTCATGATCGATTACCATGGCAACGAATGAAGCTTGGAAGCTTCAAATTTTTTGGGTCAGCCCTAGACATCACAGACGAGCAGTATGGAGGTATTTGGATGTTTTTTGGTGTGTCTTTTTGGACCAAGAAAAGTGGTATCCATTCACAACCATTATATGGACAAATTCTGCTGCGTGGACCCCCCCGTAACTCAGAGAAGGAACGGAGGACTCTGAAAATTCTCACAGCTCTTAGTCGACATGAGGGTGAGTAGATAATGAGTGAAATTTGAATTTTGTGTGAACTATCCCTTTAAATGAGATGAAATAGGAGCTCATCTTGGTGAGAGTTCACACTCTGTACAGTAATCTCCAGTAGATGAGGTTGGCTGAAATGATTGTAGTCTTATATAAGAGCACTGCACAAGCAGCGACCTCTCTGGTTTCATTTTCCTAATCCATCTATAGCACTGGCTCAAGTAGCAATTAAAGAACATCCATGTGCTCAGACTGTGCACTTCAAAAGATACTATATTACCCTGAAGATTAGCCAGAGGAAGCAGTGCATACAGGTTAAGAAGTCATTATTACCAGCTTTTTAGTAAATGGAAGAGACTGTTGCAGCCAGGTATTTTGGGAATCTGGAACAATGTCTTGCGTCAGTGACAGTCACAGGTCCCTGTTTGGTTGGAGCCCAAATGACAAGGGGGGGGGTTATCAATATTTCATGTCCAGAGGGTTTAGCACAAAGAGCTGACAGTCCCTCCTGTCACTGAAACAACCAGGCTAATTGAGGACGCACTGAGATTCAAATGAAACACTATCCTTGTGAATGGAATTATTTTTCTGTGCCCCGTGTGTCTCTCCACACATCTTTGATATATGGACATGTTAAAGGGATAGTTCAACATTTTGGCAAATTGGCCCATTGCCATAATCCCTATAGTCATAGCAGTAGGTTCGTTACCTTTAATTGTCAGTGTAAGCTATTTTTAGAATGGTGGAGCAGAGCCGTGAGCTGCTCAGAGCTACGCTGGAGGCTCATTGGATTTCTTGGTTTCCCTCATCAAACTCATCAAATACACAATCCAACAACTCCACAACGCTCTGGTGGACAAGTTGTGACCTGCACATTCACCACACTATGAGATAATAACACAACGTTACGAAACAGAGCCATTTTCGAGGTAAATATAAGGTAAATACAGAGTCTGCTTGCTGAAAAACTGTCCCTGAAGGCAACGCACATCAGCGGTTTTGCATGAATTTACCTCGAAAACAACTCTGCCTGCTTCTGCGTCGCAGCGACGGTGGAGCTATGGCGTCGACCCTACGCCGTCACTGAGCATTCAAAGTTCTGTGTCGAGGGAACGCGTTGCTCTGCAATTCACCGCCAAGCCGCTAGGGGGTGTGACTGTGTCTTTGTGTGGTTTCGGGGGACTCATGGTTTTCGTCAGGGAACTTGTTGCTTCCGGTCACAGTAAACAATGGCAACTGAAAAACAAACGCTTTTATTGCAAATGTTGAAGCGCAGGTGATGAAGAACACGTTTGTGGAGGTGATCTGTCTGACCAGTCGAGGCTGAACGGGTGAATTTACCACACTGACGTTCTGAGCGGACCAATCACTGAGTCTCTATTGGGTTTGTGGATAAAACAAGACATTTGAGGACCTCATCTTGAGAAACACTGACAATCACTTTTCAACATATTATTGACCAAACAACTAATGGAGTAATCATTTTAATGATCGACAGATCAATCGATAATGAAAATAATCATTAATTGCAAGAATCATCAGTTGCAGCCCTACATTAAAGCTATAGTGCATAACTTCTGTCGCCCCCTAAAGGATTTCTGCATTATTGCAACAATATGGCCGGCTGCTATGGCCCGGTGTAACCCTCCTCTCCTCCTCTCCCCTCCGCTACCCCTGCAGCTCTCCATGGTAGCGGTAATGCACATCACACACAGTAACAGTAACACTCGCAACACACCGAATGTTGCTGGTTACGGTCCGCGGTTCACGGACTAGAACACTCGCGACTCGCCGCACACTGCTCGTCACAGCACACAGACTCCCTGCAGTAAGTTCCACACAGCAACACAGGCTACCTTGTAGCTTACTGCTAACGATGTGGCTAACAGCAGGCTGCTAACGATGTGGCTAACAGCAGGCTGCTAACCATGTGGCTAACAGCAGGCTGCTAACCATGTGGCTGACAGCAGGCTGCTAACGATGTGGCTAACAGCAGGCTGCTAACCATGTGGCTAACAGCAGGCTGCTAACCATGTGGCTGACAGCAGGCTGCTAACCATGTGGCTGACAGCAGGCTGCTAACGATGTGGCTAACAGCAGGCTGCTAACCATGTGGCTAACAGCAGGCTGCTAACCATGTGGCTAACAGCAGGCTGCTAACCATGTGGCTGACAGCAGGCTGCTAACGATGTGGCTAACAGCAGGCTGCTAACCATGTGGCTAACAGCAGGCTGCTAACCATGTGGCTAACAGCAGGCTGCTAACCATGTGGCTAACAGCAGGCTGCTAACAACTGTTGCTTCTAGCAGCAGCGGAGCGCTCTCCTCCCTCCTCCCTTCTTGTTGTCAGGTAAAACCGAGTAAAACATATTGTTTCAGTCGTTTCCTGTCCGCCAGCGCGGGAAAGTCGCTCCAAGACAGTAAATACAAAACAACAAATACTGAAAAATACTGCGAGGTGTTAGAGGAGCCCAACAGCTTAATCAGCGTTGTATCATCTCCTCTTGTAGTGGCTTGGGTGAAACGTTACAGACAGGTAGAAGTCACGCACTATATCTTTAAACAGTGGACACCTGATGCACTGAGCTGCTGAGAGCACTTTACAGCTGCTATCAGCTATGGGCTGCATTCTACTGAGAAAGACAGAATCTTTTCTTTAGTGAAAACAGAGACGGTCTGACGGTCTGACCCTCATCTGGTGGTTCTAGTCCTGTCTGAGGGGATGAGCCTGGAGATCCACTCTTCTCCCTTTAATCAGGATGATTTGGCATCAGAGTTGTAAACACAAAGAAGAGCCAAGCCTGGGAAACTGTGACCTCTTCCGGGGCGTTCCCCTGTGTGCAACCTGAGCAGTCCATTACTGTTTACTGTGGGTTTACTCTGAACATGGTCTGGCAGACTGTAGAAGTAATAGCCTCTTGGATAAACTATATGTCGTCTGAACTGACTTGAATACAGTTTCTTCCAGCTATTCAAACCTGAGTTTCCTTTCAGTAGCCTAATGCTGGGCTCACACCCATTTCCACAGTCCCAGACTAAAGACTGACAGTCTTTGGTAAATCTGAGGAGTCTTACTGGAGTCTCTGCGCGCTCCCGTCATCTCTATCGTTAAGTTTAAGGTGGTAATCTGCCGTCTGCGACTGTGTATCTTTCCCTCGTCTTGGGCTTGCGATTATATCAAACGTTTGATATTATCGCAAATTGCAGTGACGTAACACGATCAACAACCAATAGATTAGTACTGACAAAGTGGAAACAGTGATTGATATAACAGCCAGATAATAACATAATAGCTGGCTCTCGGTTGCAGCGAATGCTAATTTCTCTTAGCCCATCTATGAGATTTTACATTATATGTTAGCATTAAGCTAACAGACTTTATGTTTAGTTGTGATACTGGCTGTGTGTTTTCAAACTATGTGGGTTTGATTGAACATCTTTGATGCTTAAATCCCGTTTACTGTTGGGCAGGCTAATGACATAAAACCTTGAAGCAAGAAGATTTTGCCTTTTGTTTGAGAACTTTTATACAGTAATTCAGTAAGTTTGGAACAAGCTGATTCTTCTTTTTATAAAATGTCTGCTGTGCATGATGGGGAAAAATTGCACGGTAGGAACACCCCCCCCCCTCCAAAAAAAAAAAAAATCTAGGCTAGTAGTCTTGTAAATAGCGGCCCAATAAGATTCACAGTCTTTGTAAAATCTAGTCTGAGACTAAAAGCTCTGAACAACAGTCTTTCGGGAGAGGGGGGGGGGGGGTCACCACTACACACTGTGTTGACCAAGAAGAATACTGCCAACAAATCAAACATTGTCTGTTTGAGGGATTCTTTAAATCTCTGAAGAATTATTTTAACAACATAAAAAAAATAAATGACTATGGTTTATTTATTTATTTATTTATTCTAATCCACAATAAAACTAAACCACATGGTCTTTCTGTTTGAACAGTAAGCTGGTAGATAGGAAGAGAAAGTGTACAGTCATAATAAAAGCTTAGAGGACAGGTGTAAATTAAGTGAGCACAGGATTTAAAGAGAGATGTTTTTTTTCTCTTAAATGACAGATGAATCCCAGGTTGTCTTGTCAGTGTCCCAGTCCCACCACTACCAGGCTACTACCACTCTGTTCACTGACTTCTGCTCTGGATTGACTCCGTTTGCTTTCTTCACAGTAGTCGTTCATTATCATCACAACTTATCCGTCAACACAGCTTCATGTCCATGTCCACCGGATGGACGTGGACGCCTCGCGCGCCAGGCGACAGATGGACACGAGTCTGTTCTGCTGATGGACTGGTCTCTACACACACAAACACACACACATACACACACACACACACGGTAAACACAATCACAGTGTTGCTTGCTTCGCCACGGCACAGATTGGCGCGCGAGCCCGTTTTTACAAACCCAGTTTTTCCGCGCGTGCAGTCACCTCTCTCTAACACCGTCGGTCCAGACCACCGCTACAACAACACACACTCCACAAACCAAGCTGCTTTGTCTTTTTCTTTACCTGCTAATGATGACAGCTCCTTTATACATGACTGAGAAGGTTGGCATCTTGTCACGGAGCCCGGTTCTCCGCTCGGACGGACGGTCAGTCGGAGCTTCCCCAGCTCTTCAGTCCTCAGCGACCGACCACATGATGGTCTGTAGTGTGTAGTAGGCTACAGTCCGCCTCTAATTCCAGTCAAGCGCGCTGTCCGCCCAGTCATCTCCACCTTCACCCACACGTTTAATCTCTTACATAAGCACAGCCGCCGAAAAAGATTCAAAAAGGCAACAGGGAGCAGCAGCAGCAGCAGCAGCCAGACCCGGACCCGGAACCGACTCTTCACCTGACACCTGCCTGCTGCTGGAGTGCGCGTGTGTTGCTGCGAACACAAGCTGGAGTTGCACGCGCAGCACAATCTTTCCTCCCTGCAAGATTGTTGCTTCTGGTTATTTACTCACATTCAGTGATGGGAATAACGGCATTACTAAGGGCACTTCTAGAGTAACGAGCAATCAAAAAAAGAAAAAAAAAGAAGAAAGAATATCCTAATAAATAAATAAAATAATAATAAAAACGGCTACACCCGTTAAAGGGTAATTGTGTTTTTTTTTTTGTTTTTTTTTTACAATTTGGACCTTATTTCTAGCATAAAATTGGTGTCATTACAAGTTGTTCTGGCAAAATAGATCCAGCCAAAAGCCGCATATCCATATAATGCGAGTCTATGGGGCACCGGAATGCAGCCTCTAAATAACACATTATCTGCAGAGAAACTCCTTCATTTCACCACCAACATTTTGTTATGATACACTAGTGTTCCCCTCTGAGTCCACGGTTAGCTGTTATCAACATCCGGGGTCTGTAGGTTGACCTACTGACCTCTGACCTGGATGATGTCATCTCTGAGCGGTGCGGCTTGTACGTTGCTACTGCCACTGGCGTGCACAGGGAGGGGGCAGTCAACCCCCCTTGTGGCTCAATTGTTGAAAAACGCGCGCTAAAGTGCCCCCTTGGAAGCCAAAACACATACTAAAGTGCCCTCTAGGAGCCAAAATGTGTGCTAAAGTGCCCTCATTGGAACATGCGAGGAGAGAGGAGAAGTACGCTCCCAATGCCCCAGAAGGTGCCTTCTTAAGGAGCTAAAACAAAACATGTTAAAAACCAAAAAACGTCAGGAGCCAAAATGTTGTGTTTTGGGAGCCAAAACATGTGTTAAAACAGGCCAAATCGCAGTTTTTTTCAAATCGACATTAAAAAAGGCCAAATCAAACCTGTGGTCGCCGGCCAAACGCACCATGTCACTACGGTCTCACTCTTGTCATTTTCTGAAACTTGGCAGCCCTGAAAGTGCCCTCTAGGAGCCACATCTAGGAGCCATAATGTGTGCTAAAGTGCCCTCTTGGGAGCCAAAACACGTGTTAAAGTGCCCCCTTGGAAGCCAAAACTCGTGCTAATGTGCCCTCTTGGGAGTCAAAACACATGTTAAAACCAAATCGATAACAGGCCAAATCAACATTTAAAAAGGCCAATTTTTTTTCGCCACCGACCTATGGTCGCTGGCCAAACGCACCATGTCGCTACAGTCTCACTCTTGTCATTTTCTAAAACTTGGCAGCCCTGAAAGTGCCTTCTAGGAGCCACATCTAGGGGCCAAAACCCGAGCTAAAGTGGCCTCTTCAGTGGTGAGGACGCGCGTGCCATTTTTTTCCTTTTCACCCCTGCCCTTCAAAAAGTCTGTGCACACCACTGGCTACTGCTAATACTATGGTTCGTGTCTGTGTGTTTCTGACTTCAGAACAAAATGAGCAGCTGGATGAAGTTCAGCTTCCACAGCTTCCTCTCCTCAACCTGGACTCACTAAAGCTCTGGATAGTTGAGATAAAAATGGACCTGAATGCTGAAGCAGAATGATTATTATCAGAATGAGCCGGGCAGCGGTCGGAGATGACATCATCCAGGTCAGAGGTCAGTAGGTCAACCTACAGACCCTGGATGTTGATAACAGCTAACCTGGACTCAGAGGGGAATAGCACTATGTATCAGAACTAAATATTGATGAAATGAACGGTTTCATGGCAGATAATGTGTTATTTAGAGGCTGCATTCTGCTGCCCTGTACTCCATACAGGCGGCTCTCAGCTGGATCTAATTGACCTATGGCTAAGCCACGTCCCCCAAACGCGATGAGCCACTCACAGTGCTCATAGCTAGCCCATACACTCGGACATTCTCTGCTTCCACATCTATTGAAATGCATTGCAGTTAGTCAGATTTCATTCGTTTTTATATGTTTTTTCTTGACATTTAAGTTTAAAATGGTCAAACGGTGTGCATGGGGTACATGCAACTCCGACACTAGGTATCCCAAGAGGCTGGGCGACGAGGTGTATTTTTCTTAACTTTTCCCAAGCCACATCTCAACCTAGAGAAGTGTCTGGATAAAGTTATGCAGTAGACCACAACACCAACTAAACATGGATAAACTTAACAAGGATGTCTACATCTGTTCTAAGTTAAGTCAACAACGTATTTTAGGCAACATATTGTCAGAGATGTTAGCCAGTATCACAACTAAGCATAAAGCCCACTAGCTTAATGCTAACGTATAATGCAAAACTCCATAGACAGGCTAACAGAAATCAGCCTGTTGCTATCGGCTTTTCGCGGCAAACGGCAGCCATAGCAGTAAAGCTAAGTTAAGTTTTGGTGACTTTGAGATGTTATTTAATCTTTCTGTCTCCAACAACCATCAATTTCCTCCTGTGAAATGTCTCCTACTGTGACTGCTGCCATAGCACCTGTCACCGAATGTTGACTGTTTGTCCAAGTGAGTGGAGGGGTATGGCTTAGCCATAGGTCAATTTCATCAGAACGACTTGTAATGACACACCAAAGTTATCTGGGTGAGGAAATTAAGTTTAAGGTCCAGGTTGTACAATCAACCAGTTGAAAAAGATTATTTCCACTTAAAGATATTTAATTACTTTTCTTGGTAATTCTGTAAAGTAATTCAGTAAACATTACTTTTGTCCAACACTGCTCACATCAAGCATATTTTTACAAGAAAAAACAACAACTTGGCTTTACTGTATATGACAGACTGAACGTGGATGTTTTATGAGACTTCTTATCATCCACAGCTTTATGAATATAGTCTAGGAGTGGTCTGGGGTTGAAATATTTCCTCTGCTACAACTACAACTGCTTATTGTGCCAAAGAGAAGAGAAACAGCAGGAGGGGCTTAGATGCCTTTAAACACATTAATGCATAAGTGCCCCACTCTCCATTTAGAAACAGAACTTAATCCTCAGTTGTCATCCATTACATGGAATTGTCATTTGTCATTCAAGCCCGTGAGCATCTGTTTCACTGCTGCCCATTCAGGCTGCAGCCTGTGATTTGTAGACCATTCAATACAATATTGATTATTTTTGTCAAATGAATGAATATATTGTCATGTTAAAGGTATATATTTTAAAAGGTAGTTCCCATTTAGGTCCATTTTCACCATTGTTTACGTTGCCTTAGATGTAAAGTTGTTAAAAAAGCTGAAACTATTTTTATTTTTCAAATCTCCCTTTTTTCTAATATTGATTTATTCATGCCTCAAAATAAAAACAAATATCTATCTATGAACAACAGTAATACAGAATGCAGGGAAGAAGCCTCACAAGTAGACTTTTCATTATTTTAAATGTAGTAGATTTCTGTGTGTGGTTAGAAAGCAGCTCTAGGTTCTATATGTGAGAGTATCAAAGTATCAGTCCACAGAGAAATGCACACAGCCTGTATTACAATAAGACATTGAGCCTTAATAGCAGGCAGCCTTCAGGACTTCTGTGATTTGGGATGAATGGATGGATGGATGGATGAATGAATGAATAGATGGATGGATGAATGAATGAATGCATGCATGCATGCATGAATGAATGGATAGATGGATGGATGAATGAATGAATAGATGAATGGGTGGATGGATGGATGGACGGGTGCAGGGATAGATGGATGGATGGATGCATGAGTAGATGATGGATGCATGGATGGATGCATGAATAGATCGATGGACGGATGCATGGATGGATGGATGGATGAATGCATTAATAGATCGATGGACGGATGCATGAATGGATGGATACTTCATTTATCCACAAGGGGGAAATTCAGAGAAGAAGAAGCTATGAGGCTACACTAAAATGTTTTTGGTTCTTA
The DNA here is from genome assembly GCA_030347415.2 of Decapterus maruadsi. Classification (NCBI taxonomy): domain Eukaryota; kingdom Metazoa; phylum Chordata; class Actinopteri; order Carangiformes; family Carangidae; genus Decapterus; species Decapterus maruadsi. The sequence continues at coordinate 26,557,023 of CM064905.1, read as the reverse complement.
AAACTATAAATATCTTCTATGAAAACAGGAAAAGAGGACAACATGGAACTTTAAGGAGTGACATCCCAAAATAGAGGGGAGCTGTTTATAATATGGGATATAACAGGTTTGCTGGAATATAGGATGATTTCTGATGTGACAGACAATCTGAAGGACTTACTTGTGTTTATCTTTTTAGTCAAAAGTATTTCCTTTTTTCCAATAATAACTTGTTGGGAACCTCAAGTGTTTCCAAGTAAGCGCTGGTGAGAAGGCACCCCCCACACACATCCATCCCATCCGAGGCCAACAAACACATGAGCACAGCAGTAGTAAAGTAGAGCCTTAAAGAGCTGATAAAGTGCAGGTCTATGCCACCCGTCCTGAGCCTGCATGTTAAGTATTAAATTGAGTTTATTGTTATATGATACTCTGAATTCAGAAACAAACACCTCAGTCTAATATCACTCAAAAACATTTGAACTTGGTAAATGTGAGAAACACTGAAAACCATATAATTTCAAGATTACTGAAACCTCACAAAATATTATATAGCAACTGGAAGATTTAATTAACAATACACCTCTGGATGCATGTGTAGGTGCATGCACAACTATTATTCATTTGGTACAGTACAAACAATACATTTACTACCAAGGGTAATACATGTGAAAACGTCCCAGACTATCGGCCTACATCAACTCAGCGTGGCCTCATAATCCCTGACATGGAGGCACAGGAAACGTCCATGAGTCCATTCGGCCTAACTGACTAGGAAACAGCTGAGAACGTACCTGGCAAAGGCAAACCCTAGAGGCACTTTCAGCCTTTGGAACATGTCTCTGTTTTTGTGGAAAAGCTTGGATCTCTGATTGTCGTTGTTAACAGTGGCTCCCCAGATTCCCCGTCATGATGTACTGCGGCGAGCACATGTGAGGAGTGCCAATTGATGAAGCGATGATAAGCTTATGGCAAAAGGATAATACACACAAATCCATATGGCACCACAATGTGCTAAATATAGGCCTTTATAAGAGGGCTACTCAATTACAGCAAACACTAAGCACAGATTATTGCACTAGAAACTGTACACAGAGTTCTATTATTAGTAGGCTATATTCAGTGTTTTGCACTTTATTTTTACTTAACATTACACTCATAGAAATAATAAGGGTTCCAAAAGTGTTCTTCTACAAGGGCTGAGGTTCTACCTGGAACCATTTGCTTCTGAAAAACCCTTTCCCCAAAGAAATGGTTTTTCAAGGGTTCTTGGTAACACTAAGGGTTCCAGTAAAAGGGTTCTTGGTGGAACTCCCTGTGTGGGTTCTAGATGAAACCATAAGAAGTGAGATATTTTCTGGATGAAACCCCCAGTAAGGCTTCTGGGTGAAACCAATACGCCATAAAGGGGATTTTTGTAGAACCTCTCATTGGGGGTTCTAGGTGTAACCTTTCACAGATGGTTCTAGGTAGAACCCTTTATGTGTTGGGTTAATATAATAACGAACCACAGTATTAGCGGTAGCAACAAGCCGTGCCGCACCGTGGTTGGAGATGACATCATCCAGGTCAGTGTTGAGAATTTATTTGTTGAACAGACATTATTTCAGAAGAATAAATAAGTTAATGAGTTCAAATACAAGTTAACATTGATATTGATAAAACAGTTAATATGTTTGAATATGTGGTTCAAAAGGAGACTTCATTTCAGTTGATTTGGAGTAATGTTAATATGGACTTCATGTCCCATGATGCTCTAGGAGCAAGAAGGTAACGTAACGTGATTACGTCAGTCAGTGTTGTTGTGCAGTCAGCCATGTTGAACCCAGAAAACTCGCACACGCTGTATGTTTTTCTCTTTTCTTTTTTTATTATCAACTAAAGTATTTTTGAATGGAAGAAAACGCCTCGCTTCGTAATTTTAAGTTCTGAAGTTAAATCTCAGTCAGAGGTCAGTAGGTCAACCTACAGACCCTGGATGTTGATAACAGCTAACCCCAGACTCAGAGGGAATAGCACTAGTGTATCAGAACAAAATATTGGTGAAATGAACGAGTTTCGTGGCAGATAATGTGTTATTTAGAGGCTTCATTGCGCTGCCCCGTGTTCTCGTATACGGTATACGCAACTCTCAGCTGGAGCTAATTTAATCAGAACAACTTGTAATGACACCAAAGTTATCTGGTTGAGTAAATGACCGTATTTTATGCTAGAAATAAGTTCCAGATTGTAAAAAACGGCAACTATCCTTTAACAACGACCTTTCAAATGAATTGGAATTAAGTAAACCATGTTTTGGACATTTTTGTCTTCCAGAATAACAGAAGAGAGAGGGGTAGAGGAAAAGCAAGTTACATTCACTACCAGGAGAACCACTGAGGTATCCAGTGATTTCACAGTTTCCATCTATACATGCTAATAATTCATCTACAGGCCAAGGTTTGTGAGGTTTACCCAGATTTTGAGATTAGAAGAAGCTGTTGGCCATCCAGCCTCTTACCTAACCCAGTCTTGTACTGAATCCAGAGACAAGCTTTGAGAACACAGATGGAAGCTAACACTTGCCATGGTGGCCAACTCGGTGTCACTGCTGTTATCTTATTTACAGTACTGTACGTAAAGCAATGGCGTCAGTAGGCCTATTTTAGGGGGGCTGAAGCCGGGGCTCATTCCGGGACGGTTGGCAACCCTAGCACTCACACTAGGCAATCGTACCGTGCCCAAACACATTTGCTCCCTAAAGTCCAATTGCTAGTGTGAGTGCAAGTGTTCCGTGCCTGAGAATGGTACACTTCCCTGGCCCGGCACGGTTGGGAGAGGTGTGCTTGGGCACGGTACACTTGGCCAGGAATGCACACACGTAGTTTCTACAGTCAGAGCGCATCTGCCGTGTTGATACAGTATATCAACGTGATGACGTCTGCGTCGGAGGCAACCATGCTTCAGCACGCTTGGGTTCGAGGTAGTGTGAGTGCGGGCCAGAGGGGGACAGGGGAGGGGGGGCATTCGGGCTTCAGCACGGCACCGAACAACTGGCCCTAGTGTGAGTGCGCCCTAACTGTAGCAGCAGCAGACACAGGAGCAGCTCCTGGATGGGGAGTGTGCTAACCTAACTAACAGCAGCAGCAAAGCTAACATCAGGACATCATCTGTTAACCCCCCCTCCCTCCTGTTATCGGACACAACATGAAACTACTCCAGTTAGTGAATCGTGTTGTAACTAAGATATTCGCTGAAAAAAATAGTTTTTATTTGGCCTGCTGATTGATTTATGAGTTATTAAAGAGACCACTAAAGGCTAGGCACTCTAGCCCATAGCGATAACCGATTCATGACCCTACAACCGATTCATCTAAGAATTCATGGCTAATTTGTATCGATTCAGGAGGCTGCTACCGATGCAGCCTAATCTCTCACTTGTTAAAACGAATATCCGGTCGCATCGGTTTATCGTTTACAACCCTAATACTTGGGGCGCCCACTCTAACCACTACACCATGTGACGCCCCAATTAATGTGAAATATTAATCGTGTTGTAAATGGGTCAGTTTTAAAGCTAGAGTGAAGATACAGATATCATATCTGTGCGTTCACACCAAAAGCTTCCAAAGCGTCAAAAACGCTCAAGGGGGGGCGTCAGAGCAGACAGCTCCCAAAACGACAAATATTATCAGCCGCTTTGGACCCTCGTGGTAACACTTTACAATAACCATAGTTTATAAATGGTTAATAAACCATTCATAAATAGTTAATAGACCATTTAGAAATGTAAACAGATAAGCTCACTAACGTTGAATCATCATTTATAAACAGCATATAGACCAATTGTAAATGGTAAATAGACCATTTACAAATGCTCAATAAACCATTTACAAATTGTAAACAGATAGTTTAAAATCATATTTTAATAATTTATTAACAGCATACAGACAAATTATAAATGGTGAATAGACCATTTATAAGAGGTTATTAGACCCAACTACAAATTGTAAACAGATAGTTTACTAATATTTAACAATCATTTATAAACAGTATATAGACCATTTATAAAGTGTAAGTAGAACAGTATATAGACCAATTACAAGTGTAAGTAGAATATTTATAATTAGTCAATAGACCATTTATAAACGGTAAACAGATAAGTTATTAATATTTAACCATCATTTATAATTGGCAAATAGATAATATATGTATGTAAGTTCATAGTTAATTTACCTTAACAATTGGTTTATACACCACCTATAAACATTACTCAAATGGTTATTGTAAAGTTGCAACGTACTTTATAAATGATTAACAATTGGTTTATAAACCACCCATAAACATTACTCAAATGGTTATTGTAAAGTTGCAACATACTTTATAAATGATTAACAATTGGTTTATAAACCACCTATAAACATTACTCAGATGGTTATTGTATCTGGAAGTCAATGTGTTTTGCAGCACTATACTACAAAAAACAGTGTGGCAGAAAGAGAGAGACAACAGATTATCAATAAAACCTTTATTACAAAACTGCAATAGCCACCACATTATTGCAAAAACAAAAAAAATTTAGTGGTATGATAAAAGGTACAACCTGGACTTCAGATGTCCCCCCAGCCACCCTCTCCCACTTGTGACCCCACCCCGCCCCTCCTCCAGTCAGGTCAGGCTGAGAAAGGATGTTAGCAGTTAACTACGTTTCATCTGCTGTCAGTGAAACAACTTCGGTCACATTAAAGGGATAGTTAACCCAAAATTGAAATTTCACTAATCATCGACTCACTCTCATGTCGACTAAGGGCTAGGAGACGTTTCCTCCGTGGCTTCTCTGAGTTACATGAGGGTGAGTAGTGAAATTTCCATTTTGGGTGAACTACCCCTTTAAGTTGAGTGGAATCTTTTCTTCCAGTTTTTTTTTTTTTGCTTTCATTAACACACGTGGTAACAGTTATAGTTGGCGTGTGTTAATGTTAACAGATTGCATACAATACAGACATGTCAACGCTTCAGGTTCAATGAAAATTTGAATTGCTTTGATTTCCATTTTTCAACTAGGATAAGTTTACAGCTAAAAAACAACAAACAAGCTGTTTACCCTTGCCCACTGAAGCCTGGTGTTTCTCAGTCTACGTATTATACAACAACACAACTGAATATAATACATCCATGAGCTCATCTTGGCATCACAAACGTTACCGTCGTCCGCCATGATTAGGTCAGGTGCTGTTGGCTGCACTTTCTCCGTTGACGGTTGCAGTCTCATCAAACTGTCTTCTTTAAAGATTTTTTTCGACCTTGTAAAAGGTCTTCTGCTCATGCTGAAATTAAAAGTGTGGTCAGGACTCAGGAGACTGTAAATGTGCGTTCAGGTTCAGACCAAGAGCGCAGCAGCAGACGCTTTCAGCCCCAACGGCGGCGGTCAAAGGGGCGGGACTTTCAAGCAGCGCGGAAAATCCCTCCCGGTCTGCAACTGGCTGCCGCCGCACTTCCCTCAACTGACGCTCTCGCCGCAATTCCGCGCGTCAACGCTCCCAACGCCCCTCAACGCCAGTCTCCATTGAAAATGAATGACTTCCGGCCGCCGAAACGCTCCCGACGCTTTTGTGTACAGAGAGGGCTCTCAGCATGTGCATCAAGAATGATGCTGCGTTCAAGTATAACTCGCAGGTCGTAAATTCAGGATTCGGAGTAGGAGAAATTCTCAACTGGGGCTTGTTAATATAATACATCCATGGGGCTTTCTCACGCCCCAGTTTGTCGTATAGCGTAATTTTACAATAGCAGTCCACATTTTCACTATTAGAAAAAATTTAAATTGATACGTTTTCATGAATTTTCATGACCTCAGCCTCTGACTTTGTTACTCGAATATTTCCCACGTCCGACCATACACGAACGCAGCATGGTCCTTTGCTTACGACCTACGACCTCATGGCACACATTTGGCGCAAACAGGAAGCTGATTCTTTGCTGAAGCTCTGTCGCCACTATAATAACATCTAAGTCATGTTTATAGGTGGTTTATAAACCAATTGTTAATCATTTATAAAGTATGTTGCAACTTTACAATAACCATTTGAGTAATGTTTATGGGTGGTTTATAAACCAATTGTTAATCATTTATAAAGTACGTTGCAACTTTACAATAACCATTTGAGTAATGTTTATAGGTGGTGTATAAACCAATTGTTAAGGTAAATTAACTATGAACTTACATACATATATTATCTATTTGCCAATTATAAATGATTGTTAAATATTAATAACTTATCTGTTTACCGTTTATAAATGGTCTATTGACTAATTATAAATATTCTACTTACACTTTATAAATGGTCTACATACTGTTTATAAATGTTAGTTAAATATTAGTAAACTGTCTGTTTACAATTTATAGTTGGGTCTAATAACCTCTTATAAATGGTCTATTCACCATTTAAAATTTGTCTGTATGCTGTTAATAAATTATTAAAAGATGATGGTAAACTCTGTTTACAACTTATAAATGGTTTATTAAGCAATTGTAAATGGTCTATTTACCATTTACAATTGGTCTATATGCTGTTTATAAATGATAAGTCATCATTAGTAAGCTTATCTGTTTACATTTCTAAATGGTCTATTAACCATTTCTAAATGGTTTATTAACCATTTATAAACTATGGTTATTGTAAAGTGTTACCCAGTTGGGTTGTCTGGTCTTATTTGAATGGGAAAATGGGAGGAGGTCTGGGTGACATCAAAATAAGCCAAACAGCTGTATTTGAATGGAGTATAACCATTGTGACACAGGCTACTAGTGAAATATAATTAGTTTTCCAGTCTCGAATGCCGCCTGGACATACCCATGATAGTCAAACATCTGAAAAATTACTCAGGTTCACTTTTTTTAGCATCTGCTTTTATACAGTTCATTAGATGTTACTTTATTCTTAGATTAACCTAGCCCATGATTCAATACTCTAAATTCTAAATATTGTGTTTTTTCTGGGCCATTGTGAAAGTTTGTGCTTGCGTACTACATTCGCTCACATCCTGTGCATCTACTGGGGGCTAAGCCCCCCCGTCCTTAAAACCTAGTGACGCCCCTGTGTAGAGGCACTGGTTAGTACAAAAAGGATGTGTGTATGTGACAGATTTTACAACAATTTCATCATATCTACAGTATGATGTAACACTTGCATATCAACATGTCAATCCCTCTGTGAGGTAATTACACAGAACAGAGTGGATGATAGAAGAGCTCATCAACACATCAATTCTGACATTGTGCTATAAATGTGCTCATCAATTCAAAAACCAAAGCTTCACATGTGTCTGTAGAGTAGCCTATATAGCTACAGGATGCCACAAGAAGGGCCAGTGATTCATGTTTATTCTGAAATGTGACAATATAAGATAATAAAACACAGCCAAGTGAAATGGTCAAAAAGAATAAAAACCAGGGACAAGGCTGCACCTAAGGTACTCTTAGAAATAAGGGTTTCAGAAGTGTTCTTCTACAAGGGCTGAGGTTCTACTCGGAACCATTTGCTTCTGAAAAACCCTTTCCTGAAGAAAGGTTTTTCGAGGGGTTCTTGGTAACACTAAGGGTTCCAGTAAGAACCAATTTGATCCAGAGAACCTTTAAAAACCCTTTCCTGAAGAAAGGGTTTTCAAGGGTTCTTGGTAACACTAAGGGTTCCAGTAAAAGGGTTCTTGATGGAACTCCCTGTGGGTTCTAGATGAAACCGTAAGAAGTTGGATATTTTCTGGATGAAACCCCCAGTAAGGCTTCTAGGTGAAACCAATACGCCATAAAAGAGATTTTTGTAGAACCTCTCATTGGGGGTTCTAGGTGTAGAATGAGAAGAGAAAACCAGCACCCTCCAATCAGCTCCTTTTAACTTTTTTTATTGTAGGACAGGCAGGCAAGACAGACGTTTCGACCGAAGTCTTTTTCAAAAAGACTTCGGTCTGTATCGGAAAATGAGAAAGATCACCACCGAGCAGACCGGCGCAAGGGCGGACAATGCAACAACTCGGAGTGCTGTGGTCGGGATGCGCTCTGACATCTCCGCAATTCGAGAGTATGTGGCACTGATGCGAGCTGATATAGCCAAAACTCAGGAGGATATGGAGAAGCTAAGCGCAGCGAAAGCTGCAGAAGAAACGGATGAATAAAAGAGAAATGGCATGAAAAGGCATAAAAAGGGCTCTCATACCATTGTAAGACAGTCAGACCCCCACCCTGAAATGTTGTCTCTGAAACAATGGAAGTTTTACCCCAGACTGGATGTAATCACTTTGTGTATTTACACCTTTTGGTTCAGTGCAGGAAGTGCAAAGGTGTGAGTGATTCATTGTCATATGAAAAGACCCCCTGATGACCAAAGGTCTCCAGATGTGAATGGTATCTCCATGCAAAGTCCCAATTGTTGAGTGAATTAGAGGTGTGTCTGTTCTGGTTGGATACTTAAGGGAAAGAGCAAGAACCTCACTTGGAGTTGATCTGCTTACCAGAGCTCCCACACATCCAAGTGTGTTGCATTATCTGTTTCTTAAGCATTGTTACCATTGGCTATAGTTTGTTAATTTTGTACATCACAATAAACTGGAATGTTAACCCTTCATTTCTAATATTGCCTCATTAAGACTTTCATTCTAAATCGTTAAGAATATATTTATTTGGTCTTTAGTTATATGGTAAGTTTCATTTGGTAACATTCATACCCTTAACCTCTGAGTTGAATAGAAAAGATTGAGTATCATGTCCTTTAACTATTGAGTTATATTTTATGACCTCTGAATATCTCAACCCAGGTGTCAGGGCTGTTCTTCTATGTTAAGAAGGTCACTGAATAGTTTAAGTCTATATCTGCCATCCCTGAACTAAGTCAATCTAAAAGATCTTAGTTATATGGTAAGTTTCACTGGGCGCTATTCACACCCTTAACCTCTGAGTTGAACAGACAAGATTGAGTATCATGTTCTTATACCTCTGAATACTTCAACCCAGACATCAGGGCTATTCTTCTATGTTAAGAAGGTCACTGAATGGTTTTAGTAATCTAAACCATCACTGAGCTAAGACTGATTCCAGATTTCTTAACAATAGAATTAATTCTTAAAGGGTTTATATTTTTAAGTGATTGATTAACTTTTAATTCCACCAATATTTAAGAGTAAAGTTATTTTAAATGGAGTCAGATTAAACGAGTATTTACTTATTACTTATTTACTTATTTTGGTAACCTCAGTTTAACACCGGAAAGACAAGACACGTATTGGGGAGATATTGTTCTATTTCTTTAGATATTTCCTCCCCTACAGTTTGGTGACCCTGACGTGATCTCGTGATTGCAACAAGCAGAAAGGCGAGAAAAGTCAATTCCGGCGAACCAGACAATGAGGTTTGAATTCCTGTATATCTACTTACAGTTTCTCTGGTGAGTACAAAACTACAATTGTCATAAAGATTCAAGGAAAGTTTAAATCCACACTACATATAGACACATGGTATAGAACGGATCGACATATCCACTGATAGATCGGAGACCGTAGAAATCCGATGGGGGGAAAGGTTTCAACTCATAACTCACTAGGACAGGGATGTTCAAGTGTAGAAATAGATGAACAGATAATGGACACAGTTGGTTTGCAAGTCTATGAGACTTTAATTCGTCTGCGCGATCTCGGCGTAAATTTAAAATGGGAAAACAGTGAAATTCTCCACTGGTATTCAACAAAAGGCGTCGCATTAAAATCTAAGAGTAAATTTCATGATCTCCCTGTAGCAATTTTATTATTACTCCGACACAATGATTTAAAGATGATAGCAGAGGGAGAACGTACTTTGGAGAACATCCAAAGTTTAGAAAGACTTCGTTCAGAAGAAATAAAAAACCTAAGAGCACAAATTGATGAATTCCATTATGAAAAAATCAGCTGGGCAAGACAGAGCAAAACAATGGATGCAGAGATCAATCGGCTAAAACAAAAATTAAACTTAGACAAACGCTACACTTCCACATTGGAAAACTACTGTGACGATGTTGGTTTTCCAGTGGCAGCTATTAAAGAGGCTGTCATTAGCTCTAAAGGCATAGAATACGATGATCAAGATGACAGTGAAGATGAGGACCTTGACTACACAGTGACTACTAGACACCCTAAAACTTTTGAAAATAAAGACAAAGAGATTTCCTCAACAACTTACATGCCCAAAGCAAAGAGGCAGTTTGAGTTTTCATGTCGTCAAGACGACGGCCCTCTTTGTAAGTTTAAACACTCTAGTTCCACTCAAAGCCGAATGAAGTCTTGTCTCAAAACAGACAAAATTCCAAAGAAATCTGTCAAAATATCTGTAGTGAAAACAGTAAGAAACGCGAATAATGAAATCACTACCATTTCTCGAGCATTATCATGCGAGGAATGTTCAAGACACAAAGAAGTGATCGGCATCATGCCTCGCCGCGGCCCATTTCAAAGTTATTGGGACAAACTAATGCTTCAGGCGTCTGTTTACAACCTAGAACCCCGAGATGTGTGGCAAATCGTCTTGCTCACCATTCCAGATGAGTTGCATTCTAAAATCCCTCAAGTCCTCAGATCTGGAGAAATTCTTGAGAGACAGCTCGGAGAAACCAATAACGACATCTATGGCCGCTTAAAAGAGGTTTTACTTGAGATGAGGGGACCACCACAGGCCGAGTGGCACAGAATCCTTGAACTTAAACAATCAAATAAAGAAACATTTGAGGCATTTGCAGAGCGTATGTGGGTAGCCTTCAGAGAATACAGTGGGGTGGAGGATTGCAACCGTAACCATGAAATTCTCTTACAAATGCTGCGCAATAATGCTGGACCACACATTCAGAATGCGTTAGCTCTGGGCGGGGACCCACCGCACAACACATTCAACGCGCTCGTTGAATGGGCCACAAAAATAGAGCAGAGGTCAGAAACTTTAAAACCGCGCCCCATAGCCGCACATCAATGGGTAGCTGAGGAAGAAAATAATGTCATCATTTGTGACTATTGTCGTCGCCCAGGCCATAAAATAGAACGTTGTTTCAAATTACGTGATGCCCCACAGTCAAGATCCAAATTCAGGAAAGCAACTGATACATCTCTGCAAGATCAAACAGAAACTACTAACGTGAGAGAGACAGATGTGAGTGGCCCTTACGCAGACATCCTAGCTGCACTACTAAAAATGAAGGAACAAACATAGGGATGCGTGGCCTCCATTGGGAGCGTTGTTTCCAGCGGTAACCGTGTAAAAGTAAAATCTAATCTTGGAGGCCGATTAGTTGACATTTTAATAGACACCGGTGCCGCTTGCTCCTGCACAAACATCCCACTACCTCTGACAAATGAGACCATTCAAATCAAGGGAATAGGTGACACTTTGATGACAGCGACCCTTACAAAACCTGTCCGACTTGATTTAGGCGCAATAGTGTTAACTGAGCCGTTCTGGTATTTACCTGGGAACAGCGAGGGTACAGTTTTGGGCATGGACATAATGGAAAAGCATGGCTTTGTCATCAACTGTTTGGAAAAACAGATTGAGATTGTCACAGAGAAAACTGCTGAGAAAAATTCTGTTAGAAACTGTGCAAATATTATGTCCATCACCACCCCTGACCCAACACAACAGCTGATCGATAAACACAATGACATTTGGATCAACCATGAACATGATTGTGACCTTCCTGACTTTGAAGTGAGTAATGAGAGAAATCCACCATCCCAAGTTTTGACTGAAGACTTATGCAAATGTGCTACAGAAACGCCAAAATCTCACATGCTTAACTCACTTCAAGAAGTGAAAGGAACTTCGAACTATCTCCACGACTGTATCCCACACTTTGCCAGTACTGTGACACCCTTATGTGCATTGTTAAAAGACACCTCAAAGTCCTTTGACATCAAAAACTTGACTGATGAGAATAAAAAAGCGTCCACTGAACCTGAAGGGCGTGTTTACACCACACCAGTCCTACAGATGCCTAAACCAACCAAAATCCAAAGAAATGTCACAGATGGATTTCATTGGTCCATTCACCAGTGCCAAAAGGGAGGTACAAAATGCGTTGATCCCAATTCAACTTGGAAGAATTGTGGCACTAGTCTCAGGGAACCAAATTATCCCTCTGTTTGGAACACCCTTCTAAATTCAACCTGCACACAACTTGACCATCGAGTTCCACCTCCTCACAACTGTACGGCAAATGGATATACAAATATTCTAAGGGGCCATGTACACTCAACATCACACTTCTTCCAAAACGATCACAAACATGGCCCCCCGGATTAGCACCGAAACCAACATTCACTGTAGAGAGAGATCTACACATCTACCCTCTCATAACAGAGCCAGTTATGAGTCTTTCTTCCAGATCTCCATAATCTCACACACAGTTTATTTTCATTTAAGTTTTCTTTTCTTTCTTTCCAAAAGATTTATTTTCATTTAAGTTTTCTTTTCTTTTTATTTCTTTTAATTTAATGGATAAGGATATCAATTATTCAGAACTGTTACAATGATGTATACTAACAATGAATGTACTGTATGTATTGAGTTCTTTGTCACTTTTCCACTTATTCACCCAGAACATAATATTTCCAAATTCCACCACCATATGCTCAATAGGCAGTGTGGTGAAGAATCAGACAATATAATGGGACCACATCATGGGGTATATGACAGTAAGAAACACTGAGACCTTTATTACTTCTCGCGCATGTTGTCATGGAATTTCCAGTTGTATTATCTATACTTGTAACACCTTCAAGCCTTTGTCACAGAGTGCCTCCAGCTACATGCTCTCTACATGGATACTCAGACACTGTCCAGATGTTGCACACACAGTGGTGTGTTACCAGTGAAATGAACTCTTTCCTACGGGGGTTTGACCTGTTGAGCTCATCTATACGCATACACTTGAGCCACACACTCTGCCCTGGTACTCAACCCCCTGCGACCACCAGATCTGCAACGACTGAAATGATATGGGTGTGGGTGTGGACTGTCAATTTTTAATTTGACCCCTATCGTTTTGTTTTTGTTTTTGTGTTTTCCTAGATGGCTCTCAGGGGCCAAAGGGGGGAAACTGTAAGACAGTCAGACCCCCACCCTGAAATGTTGTCTCTGAAACAATGGAAGTTTTACCCCAGACTGGATGTAATCACTTTGTGTATTTACACCTTTTGGTTCAGTGCAGGAAGTGCAAAGGTGTGAGTGATTCATTGTCATATGAAAAGACCCCCTGATGACCAAAGGTCTCCAGATGTGAATGGTATCTCCATGCAAAGTCCCAATTGTTGAGTGAATTAGAGGTGTGTCTGTTCTGGTTGGATACTTAAGGGAAAGAGCAAGAACCTCACTTGGAGTTGATCTGCTTACCAGAGCTCCCACACATCCAAGTGTGTTGCATTATCTGTTTCTTAAGTATTGTTACCATTGGCTATAGTTTGTTAATTTTGTACATCACAATAAACTGGAATGTTAACCCTTCATTTCTAATATTGCCTCATTAAGACTTTCATTCTAAATCGTTAAGAATATATTTATTTGGTCTTTAGTTATATGGTAAGTTTCATTTGGTAACATTCATACCCTTAACCTCTGAGTTGAATAGAAAAGATTGAGTATCATGTCCTTTAACTATTGAGTTATATTTTATGACCTCTGAATATCTCAACCCAGGTGTCAGGGCTGTTCTTCTATGTTAAGAAGGTCACTGAATAGTTTAAGTCTATATCTGCCATCCCTGAACTAAGTCAATCTAAAAGATCTTAGTTATATGGTAAGTTTCACTGGGCGCTATTCACACCCTTAACCTCTGAGTTGAACAGACAAGATTGAGTATCATGTTCTTATACCTCTGAATACTTCAACCCAGACATCAGGGCTATTCTTCTATGTTAAGAAGGTCACTGAATGGTTTTAGTAATCTAAACCATCACTGAGCTAAGACTGATTCCAGATTTCTTAACAATAGAATTAATTCTTAAAGGGTTTATATTTTTAAGTGATTGATTAACTTTTAATTCCACCAATATTTAAGAGTAAAGTTATTTTAAATGGAGTCAGATTAAACGAGTATTTACTTATTACTTATTTACTTATTTTGGTAACCTCAGTTTAACACCGGAAAGACAAGACACGTATTGGGGAGATATTGTTCTATTTCTTTAGATATTTCCTCCCCTACACCATCCCAGCAAATAATCAGTACACTGGACTTTTGCTCTCTGTCGATTGGACCACTTTGTGACTTTATGACTTTGACATGCCAGGCAACGGACGAGACGTTGTTCACTCATGATGGGAAAATATGGACACGTGCAGACACACACGCAATCTGTATGTACTGTCTAGAGCTAGACTTCAGCTCTACATACTGCCTACTACAACATATTATGTCAAAATGTCATAAGTAAAAGAATAATGTTATGCCAAAATGTAAAATGCAAAAGATAAAGAAAAGATGTATGTCAAAATGTAAAATGCTCATTATGTGGGTACTGGGGGCGGGACTAGATAAGCTTTTGCTTCTCCTGCTTTCCCTTTCGGTCATGTGTATTGTATTATTGAACTAAGATGATGTGTGATGATGATGATTAATTGGCATGCCCGAAATGAACTAAATAAATAAATAAATAAATGGCAAACATCCCTTTCAGTGAAGGGGATGGAGTAGGGAAGCTCCAGCACTGGGAGGTCCCTCAACAGAGTGGTCGGCCTTGTCAAATCTGGCAAAGAAGTTGAGTTCCACAGTGAAGGAGACGGGGTCAGTGGGTGATGTGTGGAGCCTTGATGTAGTACAAGCCGGACAAGGACAAGCCGAAGAACCTTTTATGGTTCTACATAGCACTTGTATTTCTAAGAGTGCAGGCTGCCACAAGAAGGGCCAGGGAATCATATTTATTCTGAAACGTGACAATATAAGATAATAAAACACAGCCAAGTGGAATGGTCAAAAAGAACACAAACCAGGGACAATGCTGCACCTAATGGGAGCCTCTGATGGACCCCTCCTCCTGCCTTTTCTTCCCCGCTGATTACCAATTATCTGAGAAAATGAGAAGAGGAGGACGAGGGCAGAGATGCAGGGATGTGTGACATCCACACAGCCTGGCCACAAGCCACAGCAACAGTGTTGTCTTTCTCTTCTTTGGCCATAGATTCTCCAAATTAGAGATGAAAGCATTGTCTTTGGTATTCACATCACGTCACATGTGCAGCTTTAATGTGTGCAATTTTTAAGACCAATTAAATTCATGCACTAGCAGAAACATCCCCCGCTCAAGCTGCCAAGCCCCCGTCTGCTCCACTCTCATCACATGCTCTTATTCAAACCAATGCAACCAGAAAAGTTAGCAATGTCAAAACCCTGTCACAATAAAATGTGTCAAAACCAAAAAAAAAACCTATGTCAGAGAGAGTGAGCGTGGCATCTTCAGACATAGTCTTTGCTGTCTTTACTTAACTTATTGGCACAAATTCAGTTTTTCTTACGTGAAAGCATGTTTAGAATGACAGACAGTGAATCTTTAACCTTGGATATTCATAGTGACATCATGTTGGGATTTGATGTCATTTTGTAAACACTGTAAACATCAAGTAAGGTGTTTTATCAACTTGGCCCATAATATCAGCCAATAATATCGGCACTGATTTTTCAATGATAACCAATACAATAAATGTATTTTTAAATGTGCGGCTTTGGCTCTGATGCAGCGTCTGTCTGGCTTTGTCACACTGTCCCGCCCACAGCCCCCACTGAACAAGATCTGTATTGGCGTTTGTGTCACTATACAAACTGTTTGAAAGTCTTTTATCACAGATTTTGGTTGTAAATATCAGTTTCTTTGATCAATAGTAATCGGAATCAATATCAGCCCTGTAGAATGTCGGTCGACCACAAGTCAGATGTGTGATTAACCTCTCCTCTCATTCCAGATCCTGCCATCATCCATTTCGCACTCCCAAATATGCACAATTACTTCAATAAAATGAGGTCAGAATCTAAACCTTGGAGTATGGAAACGTACTATTCAGCACTATCAAAGGCTTCACATTATGTTAAACAGTTCTCTCAGACTGAGATGGGACTGTTAGCTAAGATAATACAAAGGAGAACCTTTTGAAACACTTTCCCTTGACAAAGTCAACACTGAACTAGCCTATTTTATTAACATTTCAATCATTTTTTCTTTAATAACAGTCCACTTGTGTGTGGCAGATCTTTTTTTAAGTATAGGCTATTTATATCTTTTTACATATATTGACATAAGCAGATTTTCAATAAGGGAATTTCAGAGATTGTTCTTCTAACGTATTTCCAAAGGGATGGACTGCTCCAGAGTGTCTGACATCCTGTAACCACTCCACCATTCACCTTGTTTATTCTGTCAGACTCTGTGAAAGATGTTGTATTAAATACAAAATATCAAGGTACTGTATCTCTATATTATGGGATGATCCTAACAGGGGATGGTTGCTCAATGGCACTACTATTTCTATTGGTACCATGTATTGTTCTTATTGACTAAACTAGTTAGGTTGAACCAACCCTAACCCTTGAGCAGTGTTGGGAAGATTACTTTGGAAATGTAGTTGGTTACAATTACAAGTTACCCTGTTGAAAATGTAATTGTAGTGTAACTATTTCAATTACTTTCCCAAAGTAATGTAACTAATTACATTTGATTACATTTTAATTACTTTTCTTAGTTTTTAATGAATGCTCTCACATTTCAACTATTTTCACACTTTCAGACCTAACAGTTAACATAAAGACAATAGCTATAATAGGCTGATAGGCTCCAGAGGCTACATCTTTTTACTGTGAGAACAGCTGTATACTTTACATTAGGCCTATAGACACATAAGGGTATAGCTGTAACTCTTCAGATCTGACATAGACAGTTTAGATGTCAACAACGTCTTAAAGGGATAGTTCACCCAAAATTCAAATTTCACTCATTATTTCACTCATGTCGACTCTGTGAGAATTTTCAAATACTGCTGCGTGGGCCCCCCGTAACTCAGAGAAGGAACGGAGGACTCTGAGAATTCTCACAGCTCTTAGTCGACATAAGGGTGAGGAGAGATGAGTGAAACTTGAATTTTGGGTGAACTACCCCCTTTAACCGCTCGCAAACACACTTTGCACCACACCAGTGTTCCCTAGTAGTATTATGATATTCACAGCAACAAGCAATTAGCCTACTAACAGTACAGCAGGAGGCACATCCATACCATTGGTGCAGATTTTTAAACCCATCTGCAAAATGTCCACAAATACTACAGCAGCATCTGTAACCCTTCAGCCAGCGGTCACATACGTAAACAGAGAGAGAGAGAGAGAGAGAGAGAGAGAGAGGGAGAGAGCATCAGCTGTCCCTCTGTCACTCTCAGCGTCGGCATGGTCCGGGAAAATGAAACAAAACTCATCCGTCCAGTCACTTTGCCACCTTTTGGTGTGGGCCATGTCATGACTTGCTTACTTTGATAGGCTATTTCACTCAGAGGACCGGCGGATCATCTGGTGCGCGCGCGGTAGTCTACCGTATAGTCCTTTTTTACTTCTCCATGCGCGGCACATCTTCACATTACGCGCTCTCTACACAAGCGTATTATTATATAGGCCTACGTACAGTGTGGGATGACATCGAAATAATGTAGCCTAGGGCAGTGCGCACCTCGTCTCTCATGTTGCCCACTGAGGAGAGGTGCAACAGTGCCGGTGGATCATCGCGGGTCAGACAATTGGCTCTTCCCTAACATCTAACTTGCGGCTTTGGACCCGAGTTTTTCCGATGATTTTTCAAATGTAACTAAAACTGTAATCATGGAAATTTATAAAAGAAACTGTAATTTAATTACACGTTTTCCCAGAGTAATGTAACGGATTACAATTACGTAGATTTTGTAATTAAATTACGTAACGACGTTACATGTAATTCGTTACTCCCCAACACTGCCCTTGAGTTACAGTTCATATCATGCATATGGAGATATCTCATAGCGTGGTGAATGTGCAGCTCACAACTTGCCAACGAAAGCGTTTTGGAGTTTTGGGATTTTGTATTTGATGAGTTTGACGAGGGAAACCAAGAAATTCCATCAGCCTCCACAGCATAGCTCTGAGCAGCCTGCTGCTCCGCTCCGCCATACTAAAAATATCTTACACCGACAATTAAAGGTAACGAACCTACTGCTGTGACTATAGAGATTATGGCAATGGGCCAATTTGCCAAAATGTTGAACTATCCCTTTAAGGATAATGTTTACTTTACAGTATTGGGTTTAAGGCTGCAGCAAATAAAACAATCAATATTTCCCTAATCCTAACAACTGATTTTTTAATCCAATGTCTGGGAGGTGTTAAAAGGCTGTGGTTTAGTAAAACAATAATCCTGCCTAAATGTAAGACATCAAATTCCTGGTATATGCAAAAGAGGCTCAGTTGTTTTCTCTAAATCATAAAAAGTTTCCTCCTCAAGCCTGATGCAGAGACAACTGTTTGTGGTGTGGTTTTTCATTTTTGCGTTGCCTTTCTAATCTCAACCTCAAATCAAATTAAGTGCATCCAGAACCACAATGGGTGGAACTCAGAATCAATGTAAAACCTAAAATTTGGGTGACCTTTAGCATATGAGGCCAAATGTGAACAGCTTGAGCCTTCCTTATGATTTTCTTATGCTACACAAATGTGGCTCTTTTCAAAAACCAGTTGACATTTCTACCATACATTACATTACAATTGGCAATGTTACATTTCTACATATATCACAATAAAAAGCTTGATGCAGTCTACAATATAAATGATTCAACTATAATGGTGGTAAGTTGAACATGTCTCTGCTAAGGTCATGCAATCTTATATATCTGTTAGAGCCTGTTTTTATCTACATCAAAGTGTACAAACTTATTTATCTCACCACCACATTTGTGATTAATGACTTTGTACAGTACCGTATTATGCCACTCTCCTTAAAGGAGAATTACAGTCATTTTCTAAGTAATGCTCTACAGCTCTAGGTCCCCGAGTTCGACCATAGGAAAAAACCTGAGAAAGAACATGTGCAGACCGGACCCAGCTCTGCTCCTGCTAGCTGAGCTACACTGCAGTAAACAGCAAAGTAATGTAAAGTAAAGGGGCAGTTCTTCTAACCGTGACTTTGGCCTCTATTATGCTCAAAATATCACTACACATACTTTACAACATCCACTCTAGGGATGGGACTTTTTGTCAACAAAATGACCAACATTCGACGCATGCTCCCCTCGACAAAAAAGAGTGGGGCGGGGCTTGTGGGGTTTCCATGTGTAAATTGCATTTTGTCTTTCAATATTTCTTATTCAATTCAATTCATTCAGTCAGTGCCACTTTTCCCCTAATGAAATAAAATATTTTAAATAAAACAAATCCACTTTTTCTAAATGGGATAGCTAGGCTACTTGATCCTCATTCTACAGACAGAAGAGATCAGCTGTCCGGGCTCCCTGCAGTCTAGGTGATAGCGCTGTTGATGTCAACACATTTGCATTTAATGTGTAGATGAAATGAGAAAACTGAGGAAGACTTTGAGTTTGTTGTTGTGTCATCATGCTGGCAGCTTCTCAGACACAAGCGACCGGTTGGCTCAGGACCTTAAGCCTCACATTCATCAGCAGCTTCCTTCAGCTGCTATTCATGTTCCAATAGTTGAGTTTGTTTACGTGGTTTTCCAATGGCAATCCAACATTTGGGGTAAGCCACGCAAATTCATTCAGTGAGCATTTGATTTGGGTGACTCGTGTTTACTTTGATCAGCCACTGGATTACATAATATACCAAATCCTGCAATTTTTTTTTTTTTTTAACTCTAATACCTAAAGAAGCTTAGTGGCCCTTCAAAGCATCTTGCAAAGATGCTTTGAAGAACTGAAGAGTGCTTTAAACCTGAACCACAAAGGCTGAACGGTGTTTGGGTGCTGTATATTCAGACTTTACTGTAAAGGTCAAGCCGTCAGTGTTTAGGTACTGTAGTGGCTTTTGCCTTTTTGCTCTGCAGCTGGAGCACAGATTAGTGTTCGTTTAAACTGAGTGAAAAGTGAAGATTTATTGTCATTATCTTTGGATCAGTTGCAGCAGCGCAACATTATCATTCATTTAACCCTTCTGTTGTCTTCCTGAGTCAAACTGACCCAATCTATTTGGAATGGTCCTTCTTTCCTCCCTTCCTTCTGTTTCCCCATCCCTCCTTCCTCCACTCCTTTCCTATCTTTGTTCCTCCCTTCCTCCATCCTTATTTCCCTCCTTTCTTCTTTCTTCCCACAATCATTTATCTTCCTTCCTTCTTCCTTCCGTGACCCTTTCTTTCTTTCTTTCTTTCTTTCTTTCTTTCTTTCTTTCTTTCTTTCTTTCTTTCTTTCTTTCTTTCTTTCTTTCTTTCCCTCCTTCTTCTTCCTTCCTTGACCCAATTGTTCCCTCCCTAAGGAAAGAAGGATGCTTCTTTCCTTACTTTCTCCCTTCCTTCTTCCCACCATCCTTTTCACGTCATTCCTCCTTTCTTTCCCTTTCCCCTGTTCTTCTTCCTTCCCTGATCCAATCTGCTCCCTTCTTTCTTTCTTTCTTTCTTGACCCAGGAGGACAACAAGATGGTTAAAATGGTGCTTGTTTCCACTCCCAGTATTTATTCTCCCTTAGCTCTGTTTATGGTCTTGTAGCTGATTAATGTTTCTGTGTTGACCAGCTTGTCTCAAACTACTGATCTGTTGTCTGGTGCTGCTGGAAAATGCCTACATGAGAGCTGTGAGCTAAAAAGTTAGATGTAGCCTATGTAGAACAGATGATAATTGTCAGTGAGGACCGTGGTCAACGATGAAGAGCTTGATCACACATGTGGTTGGAATGGTTCAGTGAACAGAAATGCTACAGTGCTACACTGCAGAAGAACAGTGGCGTGCACAGACTTTTTGAAGGGCAGGGGCGAAAAGGAAAAAAAGGGCACATACTGTAATAGCACGTCCTCGCCACTTAAGAGAGCACTTTAGCACACGTTTTGGCTCCTGGATGTGGCTCCTAGAAGGCACTTTCAGGACTGCCAAGTTTCAGAAAATGACAAGAGTGAGACTGTAGCGACATGGTGCGTTTGGCCGGCGAAAAATATGTGGCCTTTTTTAACGTTTTTTTTTTTAAGTATATTTTTTTGGCTTTTTCATGCCTTAATTGATAGGACAGTTCAGAGAGTGACAGGAAATGGGAGGCAGAGATGGGGGGAATGACACACAGTATAGGCCCGTCCAATGCGGGACTTGAACCGGGGCCGCCTGCAGCGAGGACTATAGCCTCTGCACATGGGGCGGGTGCTCTACCAACTGAGCTAAACATCTGCCCCACATCGATTTGGTTTTAACATGTGTTTTGGTTCCCAAGAGGGCACATTAGCACGCGTTTCGGCTCCTAGAGAACACTTTAGCATGCGTTTTGGCTTCCAAGAGGACTCTTTAGCACACATTATGGCTCCTAGAAGGCACTTTCAGGGCTGCCAAGTTTCAGAAAATGTTTCTTTTTTAATGTCGATTTGAAAAAAACTGCGATTTGGCCTGTTTTAACACATTTTGGCTCCTAGAGGGCCCTTTAATACACGTTTTGGCTGCCATGAGGTTCACTTTAGCACGTGTTTTGGCTTCCAAGAGGGCGTTTTTCAACAATTGGGCCAAGAGGGCCTGTGCCCCCCCCCCACCCTCTGTCTCTGTCACTAACTCAGAAACAAACCCAGAACTTTCTGAATGGATGCTGCAGTGTAATGTGATGATGACTGGACTCAGTGTTTCCTCTACCTGCTCAAACTTCACTCTCTCATTGACAGGAAACACCCAACGTGGTTGATGAAGACCTGCTGTAGTGATGGAGCCAGAGAGGAAGGAGCCAATGACAGAGAGGTGACAGTGGAGCAGAGAGAAGTGGGCGTGGCTTGAAGCTGCTGTCTCCACCTTTGATTAAAATAATAAACCTCTGTTTACGCTTCTGTCTGCTGATACTAGCTTCACTGTTTGACTCCTTCATGGTCATCTGTGTAGTGAGAGGTGTAACATCGCTTGTTTTTTAGACATGTGAAACGAAGTAAATATCGATAGGCCTACAGGAATAAGGGAATTTATATTTGGGGTTATGATATATTATATATATATATATATATATACATATTCTTTTTCATATACGTATAGCCTATATACAGTATATTATCAATATTTTAATTATTTCATATTAGCTGTTTATTCATTAGCATTTATAAGCACATGTTTAGGTATGTGAATATATATATTTTAGTCTATTTTTTAAAGGGATAGTTCACCCAAAATTCAAATTTCACTCATTATCCTCATGTGCATGCACCCTCATGTGAACTAAGGGCTGTGAGAGTTTTCAGAGTCCTCCGTCCCTTCTCTGAGTTACGGGGGGGTCCACGCAGCAGTATTTGTCCATACTGTATGTGTGGCGGTCTGGGAAAACCCATCAGAAGTCGCCAACGTTCTATTCTGGCAAACAGCCAAAATAGGTGGAAAACTACTATTTTGGCGATTTTTATATTTTGTGTGATTCTGGTATTTTAAATCCCCACTACATTGTGGTGAATAAATATTTTCAGAAAACAAAAGGGAAAGTAGGCCTACTTATTATGTTTTAGTGGTGAGTATCCTACCAGGTGTTGTCAGCTGAGCCACAGAGCAGCGGAGCTGCAGCAGCAGCGACAGCGGAGAGCGGCCGTCTTCGGTCTTGTTGTGATTGATTCAGGTCCATTCACTGACCCTCGGAAAGCAGAGGGTCCCGTGTTTCATATGTTCTTTACAGTTTGCCTCTATCATAAATGGTTCCGAAGTTACAGTACAATGTTTTGTAAAACAATGTGTAAGCGTCGCATCGCACCGTACGTTCGGTTTGGTTTAGCATCGATGCTAAATTTAGTTTAGCGTCTGTTCCCGTATCACGTGATTACATGCCGATGGCCCATTCAAGGACCCTCGGAAAGTGGAAAACCCGGCGATTCAGACGCTGTTTGCTGCTCGTCTCTATCACAAATGGTTCAGAGGATATTTCATGTTTTTTATGTGCAGTCGTAGCCTATCATCCATGGTCCGCTCGTCTTTAGAATGTTACAGCACAGATGTTCTAAGCTATTTTTCTCACTTTTCAGTTTTTTGGTCATGATAGATTAAAATGCCCATAACCTTTGATCTGGAAGGGCTATCTCAGTAATTTAAACAGTTATGAAGAACTATAAAATATCAAAACATGAAAATGTCAAAATCCCACCATGTGAAGGGTTTTCCCAGGCCGCCACACATATAATGGTTGTCAATGGACACCACTTTTCTTCGTCCAAAAAGACACACCAAAAAACATCCAAATACCTCCATACTGCTCGTCTGTAATGTCCCTCTTGTATTGAAGCCCCCACATGAGAAATTGTTCCGCCGCGTGATTTGCACTGACACAGGAAGAGCAGTGAACTGAGACACTGAGAGCTTCCACTACAAACAAGCTTAAAATATAGACTTATTTCATTTTTTTAATTTGGATGTTTTTTGGTGTGTCTTTTTGGACGAAGAAAAGTGGTATCCATTCACAACTATTATATGGACAAATACTGCTGCGTGGACCCCCCGTAACTCAGAGAAGGAACAGAGGACTCTGAAAATTCTCACAGCTCTTAGTCGACATGAGGGTGAGTAGATAATGAGTGAAATTTGAATTTTGGGTGAACTATCCCTTTAACATGTGCATCTACTAAAATAAAACACATCAAACGAGTTGGAAGTGGTTCTCCTAGTTGACCGAGTGCTTGTTGACAGCGTCTCTGTCTTCAGCCTGTTTGACCTCTGAACAAACCAGATCAACACAAACACTTCACTAATTCACTCTGATAAATATCTGAATAATGTCCATTTGCCACACTGTGTACTGTAACATGCACTACACTACACTATACATCAGCAGCACTGACATCCCCCCAAAACCACACACACGCAGATTTGTTCTCCTCTATTTGGCAGCCATGGCAACGACCATTTGCCTCAGAACTTTAATCACTAAATCTGCACAGTGGGTTGTTATCAGATTATGGGATTATCCAATCCACACGGAGAAATCAAACAGGCCCCGACTCAATCACAGAGAGACACAGGCACACATGCTGTCTCTCTGTCTCTCTCTCTCTCTCTCTCTCTCACACACACACACAGACACACACACACAAACACCAGTGTGATGGAGAGCAATACGAGCAGAAGACAAAAAGCTCCAGATGAGTAATCCCAGTTACAAGGCTGCCCTCTGTAGATGAGAGGACAAGCTGCAGCCTGGGTCGGACTCCGCACGCGGCACAGAAACAACTCAGCATCCATGTAGAAATGGAACAGGGCCATAATGATGACTTCTTATTGTAAAAGTACAACTTTATCTCTGGGACCTTTTCCTCGACATATCATGAGTTTATTCTAAGGTTAGCTGTAATGATGATGTTGACATCTTCTGTGATCCGTAAAACACAAGATAAAAACATATCAAAGGCTTCTCCCTCCTATAAAATATTCATTTGAAAAGTACTAACGAGTCTGTTTTAGCTTCAGCATATTTCATATTTCACAGATTGTGAGAGGAAGCTCCCACACACTGTCATCACTTACAAAGATTTTATTAAACTGAACAACGTTTCAGTTCTGAGACCTTCGTCAGGTCCCTTCAGAAGCTTTCTCTCACGTTACTCGACCACCTAGGTCTCCTACGCACCTGTCTGTCCGTGCTGGTGTGCACAAGTTTCAACCATATTTCACAGATTAAAATGCACCACTGTGTGGCTATAGACCATTCTAGCATTAATTAAAGACCAAGCCATCACTACACAACTCTCTCACTAAAATGATGATTTTTTTATGCTATGTGTGTGATATGAGAGGACAACAGAACAGAGCCATCCCATGAGACAACAAGCAGCCATCACACTGTGGTTTACTTTGTATCTAATAACAGAAGGGATTATCATCCCTATCTTTCATTCAAACAAATTAGATATAAATATGACATAGATAAAAAAAAATACTCCTTTAAATTCCTCCAACTTAGAAACTATATTAGGGTGAGCCAAAATAGTCTTTTAACCAAACCCCCAACTTCTGACTAAAATGATATCTGAGGACAGTTTAAGTAAAGGTGCCATAGCAGAGCTATATAATTATTTGCTATCAAAATCGGTTGAAAATGCAGATCATAAACGAGAAGCGTGGGAGGAAGATCTAGGCACAGATATATCATCAGAGGACTGGCAATATATATGCACTAAAGCTCACACCCAATCAGTCAACACTATATTGGCTGCAGCAGTATAAATGGCTGATGAGAATCTATATTACGCCAGTTAAATTAAATAAATGCAATAGGAATATCCCAGATACATGTATAAAATGCACTGAGGCGAAGGGGACATTATTCCATTGTACGTGCACTCTTAGAAATAAGGGTTCTAAAAGTGTTCTTCTACAAGGGCTGAGGTTCTACCTGCTGAAAAACCCTTTCCTGAAAGGGTTTTTCGAGGGTTCTCGGTAACATTAAGGGTTCCAGTAAGAACCATTTTGATCCAGAGAAACTTTTAAAGGGAAAGTTAAAAATTTTTTAAAAACAGTTATATTTACACTCATTCTGTTAATTTGTAGGGATGCAAAACATCCTGAAATATGCAGATGTGTTAGTCAGCAACAAAACTATAATTGTCTTGATGCAGTGATCCTGAATACAAAAAGTGGCTCATCTTACCCCACTCTCCCCTACTCCGCGTACGCATACAGTACTCTGTGACACACAATACACTGCTCGGCGGGAAATCTTCGCATCGACCTGTTTATTGTGACGCTGTACGCCTGACTATGAAAGCTCAAATGTCCACGGACAGTGTGCACTGAGTCCGCGCTGCTCACAGTACGCTTAAGTATGTGGGGGCCTTACGGGTTCCAGTAAAAGGGTTCTTGGTGGAACTCCCTGTGTGGGTTCTAGATGAAACCATAAGAAGTGGGATATTTTCTGGATGAAACCCCCAGTAAGGCTTCTGGGTGAAACCAATACACCATAAAAGGGGTTTTTAGAGGGTTTAGTAGAACCCTCCAAAAGGGTTCAGTCAAAAAGGGTTCTGCTATGAGGACAGGCCGAAGAACCTTATATGGTTCTACATAGCACTTTATTTTGTGACATTTAATAAACAGTTTGACAGATGGAAGAAAAAAAAGATGTTTGTGATTATAAAAAAAACGGTTTTACTAATACTAAGTTTTACTAATATCCAAGAGAGATTTTCTTGTTTGGATCTTTCTTTAGTAAGAACAAGGTGACAATAAAGTTTGATTTGATTTTGATAGAGGATAAGAGGAGGCAACATGCATTAAAGATTGGCTCTGCTTCATTTCATTTCCTGTGATGACCTGCACAACCATAAGCTGATCAGAGGGAGAGGCAAAGTCATGAACAGGAAAACTACTTTGATTTCACGCTTTGACTTTAACTTTTTCAGATCAGCACACCCACACACACACACTGTATAACTGTTTAGGTGTGTTTGCAAAGGGTGAACACACAAGAATCAACCCAGTCCTCCTCACAACCTGTCACACAGCTCATCATCTACCTGTGTAATATTCAAATGACTCTGTTGCTGAAGTACACTCATGCCATGTAAAGACCTTTGAGACAAACTGTTTGTAAAAGCGGCCTATACAAATCAAATGGTCTGGCCGAAGATGGCTGCACCAAGCAAAGAGACTCAAAAGGAAAGAAGACACCAAACAAGCCGCTGAAAATCCTGGAGGAGGATGATGAAGATGTCAGCGCGCTGAAGGATCCCTCTGAGAAGGTCAGTTGGTCACCACCAAGTTGAAACATTAATACATCTTAACTCAATGTACAGTATTTAAAAGTGACAGAGAAGTTGTACCGGTAATGTAAAACAATAGCTTAACGTTAATTCATCTCAGCTTGCTTTCCATCAGTATGTGACCTGGTCTTCAGTTACTGTCGTAGTAAACATTTCATAACTCATTGGCTGCAGTTCCAGCTGTGCTGTGGGCATTTAGCTTCATCACCATTCAAACCAACGTGTCTAACACCTTATATTGCTCCAAATCAATCGACAATGTACTATTTTCTCTCTCAAGTTTTGTTATTTTTTATCACAACGATTAGTGCAACTAACAGCACAATAAGACACGATGACAGACTCCCGGTTGTTACTGCTCTCTTTCTGCAGGCGACATGCGCAGTAGAACCTCTGTGACCGTAGATGGTAATCCCTCTATAGGGATATTTGTTTTCATGACCTTGTGTCTTTGGGTGATTTGTGAAAAAAAAATCAGTTGCAAAGTTAAAGCAGATATCAGTGGAATGTTTTTGTTAATATAAGTCCTAAATAGTCCTATTTTCCGTCAGCAATCACTTACATGGAGTGTTTCAGCCGTGTTTGCTACGACGAGCCTCTCAACAGTTTATCACTCTGCTCTGCTGCAACCCGAGGAGAAAACTTTCCTTGTGGGATACAAGTGTTATCCAATGAGGAGAGAGAACGGCATGAAGGGCTGTGTGTGCAGCCAAGGGATGCGTGTGAATGTGGTGACGTAGCACGAGGACCAATAGATGCCTGACGAGGGCGGGGGCTGCTAACTCATGGTGCGTTCAAGGAAACTTGCATCCCTAACGTAACTTGAAAATCATGTTTTTACCTTCCTGTGAAGTCATCACCAGTTTGATCTGGAACAAGTTCCTGACCCGGACTGTTGGAAGTTATAGAGGTCTCAGCTTGCTTTCCATTAGTATGTGACTTTCACAGGCAACAGGACTGCAAAAACCAGCTGTGCTGCGGGTTACCTGGATTCAAACCAACATATCTTACACCTTATATTGCTCCAAATCAATCAACAATACTATTTTCTCTCTCAAGTTTTGTTATTTTTTATCACAATGTTGTGACTTGAAGACTGTAACTTACGGTTTCAAAAGCGTGCCTTGAATGCAGCATTAATCCCTCTAAGGGATATTTGTTTTCATGGTGACCTTGTGTCTGATATCTGCTTTAACAAACATGGAGCTAGATATGGTTTGTGAATGTCCAATGCACATGAATGGTCATGTTTATTCTATACAGGTTGTCATGTGTGATAGTGTCCTGTAGCTGGAAACACAACTCTACAGTATACTAAGGAGAAAATGCAGCAAAAAAGAGCTTGCCCATACATTGAGAGGGACTTTTTTTTCTTGAAGAAGGGCACCACTGATGGAGAAAATCTCGACATCACTTAATTAGCCTTCAGCTGCATGAAAGGCACTGAGCTTGTTTCAGCTAATTACAGCTGTTAGGGCACACAGCAGCAGCCCACTTATCTGCTCTTGTAATGAAGAAACAGAGCAGTGTCTTTCACCTTTGAGACTTCTAAACAGACACAGGAGACCAGTCAGATGTAAAGAAACATCAATAGTTCAAGATGGAGAATTCAGCAACAAGCAGTTTTCCCTTGGAGGTAAAACCAGTCAGCATTCTGCTCCAGGATCCACGTCCTGTGTGGATAGAAAATCTAACAAAATGAAGTCGTCCACACAAAATCGTTCATCACCCCGGGGAATAGGAACAGGAGCAGTTGGTGGTGGGGAGGGGGGGTTGAAATCCCATTACTGATCATTGATTTTACCTGACAGGGAGGAATGGTGCTGATTCTCACAATGTATGTTGAAGCTGAAAGACAGTAGCTCCAGGAGCAGAGAACGTAGGTGGTCAGATCTGAGGAGCATCATCATTTCCATTCATTCTGGTTTTACAAACAAACAGACCTACATGTAGACATAAAGGGCAGCCATGTTCATCTGGCTGGGTTGATATCAGTTAGGGTTAGAACCATGTGTGTAGCATTAAATTAATAGAGAATTTAATTTACGTTTAATATCCAGAACTATGATTTGAATGGATACACCACAATCAGTTGACTGTAATTAAGAGTAGAGAGGAGACCAACACAAGACATTGTTCCTTTCCTCATCCACTGCTTTTTATGGTGGTGAATAGAACAGTTGGACAGTTGAAATTTATGGGTGAATTCCAGCCCCCCCTCAGCCTCAACCTTTGGCCCTGACCCTTCATTTTGCGCGTTCATGTGAAGTGGTAGGGCTGTCCTGATTCTGGTCCGGACAAGGGTTAGGGCAGGGGTGGGCAATTATTTTTTCCAGAGGGCCACACTGACTACGATAAAGTGAGTGAAGGGCCACACGATTCGAAATCAAATTGAAACATCAAATATTTATTGCTGAATTATAGATATATATATATATATACTCTGCTACATTTTTTTTCGGGGCAGTATTTGGCTCGGTTGGTGGGGCACCCGCCCCGTGTGTTGAGGCTGTGGTCCTCACTGCAGGCGGCCCCGGTTCGGGTCCTGCATCGGGCAGCCCTGTCCTGCGTGTCCTTCCCCCTAAACTGTCTTGTCTGTCTGTAACAACATCTATTGCACGTCTGTCCGTCCTGGGTGAGGGATCCTCCTCTGTTGCTCACCCTGAGGTTTCTCCTGGTTTCCCTGTTAAAAGGGTTTTCCATGGAGTTTTTCCTCAGTCAATGTGAGGGTCTAAGGACAGAGGATGTTGTTACGATGCCGTGTGAAGCCCTTTGAGACACGGGCTATACAAATAAAATTGCCTTGCCTTGCCCTCTCTCTGCCTTCCCATTTCCTGTCTCTCTCAACTGTCCTATCAAATCAAGGCATGAAAAGCCAAAAAATATACAACTCTTCTACAACAGCTTCAGAGCTGGTTAAATCAGTGACTTGTAACTAGTTCCAGGGAGAATGGAGGCTCTCTGCCTTCTACCTAGCGTCTCTTGGCTGAAAACCAACCCCAAATTGGTAAAGAGCATGATCTATAGCTCATTAGAGCCTGATGTGATTAACACTGATCACTAATATCACTGTCTGTCTGGAAATCCCTGGTGACAGCATCAGGCTGTTAAACAGCTGACAAGTCAGTCCAGTCAAAACTGTGGTTTCTGTGGTGACACCCGAACATTTCAGGAGGATGTGGAATAAAGAAAATTAAGAATGAAGAAGAATAAAAATGAAACACAGGACAAAAGTGAACTCGAGCCGGTTAACAGTCGTGGCCAGGCAACAAGTCCAACCAAGTCTAGATACTGCTGATCCTTTAGTAGTAGGGCACGGCATGATGTATAGTAGGTATATAACTTATAAGTAACAGTAGATCAGAACTGAAGAAACATTAACAAGCAAAGAGAAATATCTGAAGAATAAAAACTCTACAAAGCAAAGACTGGAACGAAGCTTCACCTTTCAATGAGGTGACCCAAAGCACATCCAGACAGCCAATCGGCTTTGGGAAAGGCTTTTGGATGTCCCATAGCGGCCCTAACCACAGACCCGACTTGAACCCAACTGATGTGGAGAGACCTGTAAACAACAGTTCCCCAATGATCCTAATCCAGCCTGGCATTAGGTAAGAGGATCTGAATTACAGAGGCTGTTTCCAGGTGTGCACCACTGGTAGAGACTCCCAACCAAGACTGGGAGCGGTACAGACATGGACAGAATTGTTGGTACCCATCTGTTTAAGAAAGAAAAACTCACAAGTCACTGAAATAACATGAAACTGACAAAAATGAAGGACCAAAGGATGTTATCCTAGAAGCTCTGTGGACAGATGAGACTTCACTGGAGCTTTCTGATCCAAAACTGAAGCTTTTTGCCAAGTCCCTTCAGCTCATCGTACATGGATGCAAAAATCAAGCATACAAAGAAAGGTCACCAGGCCTCCTTGAAAAATGGGAAATCTAGGAGCCAATCACGGTCCTAGCAGACCTGTTGGTCTGAATAGTCTACTGGAACCCTCCACCCGAAGCAGCCAGTAAGAAGCTGCAGACCGGTCGACCAAACGGTGCTATTCACATGAATGCGATGCCGGCTTTGAGGGAACGGAATCGCAAATACACATCTTTCAGAATAAAATCAAAGTTGTTTTTCCCCCCTTATACATCTGTATAAGTTAGTTTGATCACAGATCAGGGGTCGTCGCAAAGGGTAATGACCCTAACATCAGCTAAAAATACCCAAGAATGGCCAAGAACAAATGACTGGACTGTTCTGAAATGGCCTTCTATGACTCCTAAGAGTGAGGGATCCCTCCTCTGTTGCTCACCCTGAGGTTTCTACAATTTTTCTCTGTTAAAAGGGTTTTCTAGTTTAGTCTAGGAATTTTTCTTCAGTCGATGTGAGGGTCTAAGGACAGAGGATGTAAAGCCCTTTGAGACTAACTGTAAAAACAGGCTATACAAATAAAATTGCCTTGCCTTGTCTAAACCCTTTTGAATGCCTGTAAAAGGAGCTGGAGAAGGTTATGCTAGTCAACAAAATATCAAGTTAAAGGGACTACAAGGAGTTTCCGAAAGCATAGTGTTTTCACACTACATTTCCCATGAGCCTCTGCACGCACAGTGAAATTCTTGGACTGGTGCAAGATCAGTCAGAGGTAGGAAGACGATTAGATACTGTCGTAGTTTCGACCATAAACGGCTGTGTTATTCCCATGACCCGCTGGGCAGCATCCAAGAATCCGAAACTAGGAAATGCTGAGTGAGTCGACCACTTCATAATAATACCAAAATAACTATAAAGAAAAAAAATGGACCCATTAACAAGTGTTTTATGTGTTAATATGAGACACTTTAATAACAAAAAGCAAACTCCTCGTTGTCTCTTTAAGGGTACCATCATTTTTGTCAAGGCCAGTTTCATTAGTTTGTTTTTTAAACTGATTCTGCTGAACCACAATTCAAAAGCAATGTCTGATTTTTGTTTGTTAAATTTAACTAAATTAATATACAATTATTACTTTTGTCGGGTTAAGTTATTTCAGGGACAATTGTTTTGGTTTTTTTAATTGTTTATTTGTTGAGGACAATGCACATTAATTAACAAATTAACACTGTGGCATTTCTTTCTTTAAGGCTACCAACAAATTTGTCCAAGTACATATATAATGATGCCACACTTTATTTAGATTAACAAGAATCATCCGTAGTAGAGGCCAACACGGTTACTCTTTGCCACAGTGGATGCTGGTCAACCAATGAAGATGACTGCCCACTGACCATAGTTCTGTCAACTGTCATCTGCCCACTCACAGTATGCCCCACTCTGTGGGGGCCTTTACACTGGGTGGGTAGACTCCTTCAACCAGATCATCAGGGCAGGTCTCCATGGAAGTCCATGGTGGTTACAAGTGACCGAAAACACTAGAACTGTGAAGTGCAGAGAAACTGTACCACTGCTCTTTTCTACTACAGTAACCTCATACCTGGCGGAGTATCATGCTGCTAGTGTTAGTGTGTCTGTTCTTGTGTCCACTGTAGACCAAGTATCTTACAAAATATACTGTGCACATCTTGGTGGGGCAATGTTTCTGTTATGG
Organism: Decapterus maruadsi; assembly: GCA_030347415.2. Lineage (NCBI taxonomy): Eukaryota > Metazoa > Chordata > Actinopteri > Carangiformes > Carangidae > Decapterus > Decapterus maruadsi. The sequence continues at coordinate 26,524,567 of CM064905.1, read as the reverse complement.
ATCTGTTATGGATGGTTGGACTCTGTTTCTCTGTGTGCACATGTTCTTCTAAATGTCCTAAATGTCCTATCTCTGATTATTTGTCTGATGTTTTATGTCTTGACTCTCGATTCAAGGTGCAGCTGATAACTTACCTCTTTCGACAAGCATTAATAGCGGGATAGATCATTATGTCAGTGTTGTTTTGTCCACTGTTTTACTTGTTCTGTATTTGCTGTCTTTTAAATTGTTTGTATAGCACTTTGTAACTGTGCTGTGAAAAGTGCGAAAAATAGGATTTTTTAAATTTATTATTATTATGATTTTTATTATTATATTGCTGAAATAACAAATGACTGATTTGCATCAGCATGTCTCACCTGCTTCATCTGTGATTTCCTGTTGAAGAACTCTTGATGAGCCACTTCAGAATCAGTCTGAGGCTCACGTTAGGTGACAGAAGCCTGGTTTGGGCCTGTCTCGTCAAAGGTGTGGAAGATACGCACATGATTTCTAAAGCATTCAACAGAGAGTTATGAAAGTAATGATGACTGGGTATCTGTCACGAAAACTGTTTTTAATATGGTGCGTTTTTTAATCTAATTAGCGCAATTTAAAAAATGTATTCCTTGATTTGTTTTTCCCATTATTCAACATTCATTCTTTTTTCTCATCATATAGTGCCCCCAAAGTCAATGAGTGACCTTGTTAAATAATTATCCCAATATGTCTGCCATAATTATGCAGCCTTATCTTATATTATTACATTTATTCACCACTGACCTTGGTGTAACAGGAAAGGAAGAAAAGGAATGCCCCAGCAGTGTCCCAGATGAGGAGGTGAGAGATGCTGAGGATAGGTGACTCAATGAGAGCACATTGTTTTCCTCTGTCACAGCAGAAGCAAAGCGATGTTTGTTGCCACCAGAGGCCTGAATTCCAGCAGACAGGAGTTGAGTAAATAATCTGTCAGAGTGCATCCAGTCACACCTGCCACAGCTGTCACTGTCTGTGGCCAGTCCCACTATCAAAATCAAGCCAAGGACACCAAGTAAAACAATGTGTTCTCTGTGAGGTTTCAACCTGTGACAGGCTGAAAATATGCATGCATTATTATGCAAATAATGTTTTAATGGGACTAAAGGTTCCTGAATTAAAGTTCCTCTTTGATACAATTCTCATCAGAAACATTATTTGGACAACTCTTGATGCAGGTCTTGTGTTGTGTTCACACTGGTCACAAAGCTAATTTTTCACGTGATAAAATTACATACAAAGTCAATGTACAGACGCGAATGGACATGAATTTGCCTGCTAGAATATTTGTTTTGAACTTGCGTGAACAGGAGAATTTTGCGTGTTCGCCAGTGTTGTTTTTGGCAGGCATTTTAGATTTAGTCTTAGTCTTTCTGACGAAAATTCTTATTAGTTTTCGTCAGTTTTAGTCATTTCTATATGTGATAGTTTTAGTCTAGTTTTAGTCCCTCAACGAGGTTTAGTCTAGTTTTCGTCAGTTTCAGTGAAAAAGAAGTCTTAATTCAATTAAGGAATAGTTTTAAATAATTTTCACCCAGTGGCAAATCATTTATGGTCTTAACCTGACTTCTCGGTGACAAGATGTGTTGAGCAGAATGTTGCATGCAGGTGTGGGTCTGACCACAAGGATGGGATGCAAGCAGATACTTGTTGATTTTAATTGACAGATAGATTACACGCACAATAAGCAGAAGTGTCTGTGTCTGCACTGTGAACGTCTGACCATCCACTGCCAGTATTTCTGCAGAGCCGCTGCAGCGCGCAGACCTCGGTCACCAGAGCAGCTGATCACTGCCTTCACCTGCACCTGCACTCTGATCACAAGCACCGCAATGTTTCATTGTTCTGTTGTTGAAAAATAGTCATAGCCGTTGTTCAAATTTTGTGAAGTGACAATCGCCAATTTGAAATTTAGAGGCGATTGCAGCCCGACCACTAACGTTTTCGTCCGTCCATGTTTCCGTCAATCCAAAACTCACACAATCTCACATGTTTTCCAACAACGCCGTGTTTATCTCTCATCGTCTCGTTATCGTCATGAAAAATTTGAACTTGCATATTTCACATCGTCACGTTGACGAAAACAACACTGGTGTTCGCTTCAACGCGCCATTCATGTCATTTGATCCGCGGGCACAACCCCCCCCTGTGATGCCCCCGTCACTCCCCCAAGCCCCCAAAAAAAAAAGAAATTTGAAGGAGCGGCGGCTAGGATTTAGTACTGCTAAATGAATGTAGAGGAAACACTGACAAGGTTTAATTGACTGGTGACAAGATGGAAGTGAGTGACTGACTTTTTCTATACGGGGAGCATACGTCAATCCGACTGCCCCAAAGTCCGACGGCTCATTTCTCCGACTACCCATTCTACAGCGTTAAGGTTAGGTTTAGGGTAAGGTTAAGGGTTAGGGCTACTTAAGTCGGAATAATGGGAGGTCGGACTAATGGACGGAAAAATAAAGAAATGCATGGTCGGAGAAATGGGCAGTCGGACCGATGTATGGTCGGAGAAATGGGTAGTCGGACAGACGCCACGCGCCCTTTCTATACACATACTGTATGAACAAGGTTTTGATTGTTTCCAAGGCTTTCGCACAAGAGAAATGCATTAACTGAAAGTATTTCTGAGTGACGTCAGAATTACATCAGAACGACTCACAAAAAAAAAAACTGCAATGTTTCATTGGTTTTCATACAAAAAGTGACAAAAATAGTCATAGCAGTGAGTTCATTTCCTTTTTGTCGGTGCAAGCTGTTTTTAGATCAGCGTGGCAGAGACGGAGGCGCACGCTATCTCCATGTTTCCCTTATCCAACTCATCAAATACACAATCCAACAACTCCAAAACACTCTCATGGACAATTTGACTTGCACATTCACCACGCTATGAGATAATAACGTATAATTATGTAACATTACGACACATGAAGCTTTTGAAGTCACTCTTCCAAGCAGCCGTGTCTGGACTGTAGTTTCAGCTACGCGGAACAACTCCATCTCGTAACGTTGTGTTATTATCTCATAGCGTGGTGAATGTGCAGCTCAAAACTTGTCCACCAGAGTGTGGTGGAATTGTTGGATTGTGTATTTCATGATTTTGATGAGTGAAAGGCGAAAATACCACACGATGTGCAGAGCTCACGTCTCTGCCTCGACTATCTAAAAACAGCTTGCACTAACAATTAAAGAGAAAGTTCAACATTTTGGCAAATTGGCCCATTGCCATAACCCCTATAGTCATAGCAGTAGGTTTGTTACTTTTATTAGTCGGTGTAAGATATTTTTAGAACGGTGGAGCAGAGCTGTGAGCTGCTCAGAGCTACGCAAATCGAATTTCTTGGTTTCCCTCATGAAACTCATCAAATACACAATCCAACAACTCCACAATGCTCTGGTGGGCAAGCTGTGACCTGCACATCACAACATTACCACCCAGAGTTGTTTTAGAGGGAAATTCATGCAAAACCGCTGATGCGCGTTGCCTTCAGGGACAGTTTTTTGGCCTTAAACTAATGTTTCCAGGCTCATTGCAATGGTAGAAAAATGGTTAATAGGATGAATGGTGCTGCCACTGCAGCCCAAGCCGGGTCGCGTCGGCTGAAACTGCACTATGTGACTTCCCTGCACAGGTCCTCACCCCTCCCCTCTGGGTCGAAGGAGCTGTGGTGGGTAAAAGCTTACGGTTCTCCTCCGGTCGTCATCGCCGTCGTCGTCACCACCGCTGCCTCCACTCCAGGGCGCTGTGCTCCGCTTCCGCGTGCAGTGCGACCAGGCCGTTTACAGGTGCGTATTTGCATGCAGGCTATTTGGTCATCGATATGTCCAATAACTGGTGCAAACTGTATCGGTGGGCAGGGTTTTCCGTTGGGTGGCGGGCGCCCACCCACGCCCAACCGTGCCTACGCGGCTGCTGTATTTACCTTGAAAACGGCTCCGTTTTGTAAGGTTGTGTTATTATCTCATAGCGTGGTGAATGTGCAGGTCACAACTTGACCACCAGAGCGTTGTGGAGTTGTTGGATTGTGTATTTGATGAGTTTGATGAGGGAAACCAAGAAATCCCATGAGCCTTCGTAGCGTAGCTCTGAGCAGCTCACGGCTCTGCTCCGCTGTTCTGAAAATAGTTTGCACCAACAATTAAAGGTAACAAACCTACTGCTATGACTATAGGGATTATCCCTTTAAATCCTGACTTGTCCATACAAGCTCACCCACCTGCTCTTAGTCACACTATATTATACCAGAGGAATTTTGGTGACCCCTCCATCGTCCCTCACCACCTCCTCACCACTACATCCCCACACGCTGTAAAAAGTAAAAGTAAAAACTAGACCCACTTCTTTATGAGATGAATTTCATCCCACGTATCACTGCTGAGCACAATCCTTCAACAAGCTACATATTACATGAGTTACATGAGTCACCTGATAAAAGAATAATGGAATCCTTCCATTATAAAGTCTAAACTTCAACAAAAGGCCAGGCAGGAGGATTGGCCTGATCCGTCTGCTCCAACAGCAAAATGTGAAATGCAAGTGGAAGAGACAGAGACAGAAAAAGAAGAGAGTTTGGACTAAGCAGTTCACCATCTGTCTGACCGTCTGAACCTCCAGCATGATGTGTGTTGGCAGCCGACCTCCATGGAGGACTGCTCACCGGAACAGTTTACAAGCAGAAAGCTGGATGTTTGTGTGACGCTACGTCACATGTGATCATGATTTACCTTGAATCATCTATGCAACCTGTACACAGTGGTTACACAACCACGCGTTGCTTCAGTCAGTGTTAACAATACAAAACTACCAGAATATGTACAGTTTAATATATACTTCATCTACTAAATGACCTAATAGTGAGGACCAATCAGGTTTCAGATCTGCTGACACTGACACTAGTTACGTTTCCATCCAGCTTTTTCATTTGCATTTTCAAAAATTGCAAATAAATACTTGGATGGAAACATCGGAAATTCAAAAAACGGCAGTTAATGTGCATTTTTACGCTTTGGGGGGGTGGATCTGTCAGTGTATCAATAAAAGGAAAATGCGACTTTTTGTGATGGAAACAGGTTATGAGAATTGACCCAGAGTTTGTGGGTGAAGTGCTGCTGGAGGATGACTTCACCTACCGACCTTCAAACAAATGGAGAACGACGCAATGTCCCAGCTCTCGTCTCTGCACACCGCAACACCAACACGCTCCGTAACAACTAATCTTTTGTTTATGATGGTTAAGACTACACAAACACACACGTTGTAACATTGTATATATGTAGCGTTATCCACCGCTCCATTTATTGATTTTTCACCGGCTTCGTCGTCACCAGATGCACATGCACGAGAGACTGTCATAGTTCCCTACTGTCTGTCTGTGTAAATATCTCATGTTACAACATGAAAACCTGCAGCTTCTATTCAAGTGCAGCCAACTATATGTATTTTCTTTTCAAATTCAGCTGGTGCGGATTATATACAGGTGTGTCTGGTCCGGAAAGTAAGTCAATTGTCCACGATGTTGAGTTCAGCTGAGTGTCAACTGTTCTCATGGATACATGATGTAATCTCACGGTACACTCCTCCTCTCCCGACAATCGCAAAACAATAAGGAATGGAAACAGGCATAAATTTGCATTTGCTTTTTGCGCATTTTCACAAAATCCGCTCTTAAATTCGATACATTCGGATGGAAACGCAGTTACTGATCTAAGTCAGTGTGTAGACTTACTGTGGTGTGGTGACTGACCTCAACTACAGACCTCAACTACTGACCTCAACTACTGACCTCAACTACTGACCTCAACTACAGACCTCAACTACTGACCTCAACTACTGACCTCAACTACAGACCTCAACTACTGACTTGACACCACAGACCTCAACTACAAACCTCAACTACGGACCTGACACCACAGACCTCAACTACTGACCTGACACCACAGACCTCAACTACAGACCTCAACTACTGACCTGACACCACAGACCTCAACTACAGACCTCAACTACTGACCTGACACCACAGACCTGACACCACAGACCTGAAGTACAGACCTCAACTACAAACCTCAACCACTGACCTCAACTACTGACCTGACACCGCAGACCTGAACTACAGACCTGACCCCACAGACCTGAAACTACAGACCTCAACTACAGACCTGACAACATAGACCTGAACTACAGATCTCAACTACAGACCTGACACAACAGACCTGAACTACAGACCTGAACCACAGACCTGAACTACAGACCAGAAACTACAGACTCGAGGCTACAGACCTGACACCACAGACCTGAACTACAGACCTGAACCACAGACCTGAACTACAGACCAGAAACTACAGACCTGAGAGCACAGAGCCGAGGCTACAGACCTGACACCACAGACCTGAGACCACAGACTTGAGACTACAGACCTGACAACATAGACCTTAGACTACAGACTTAAGAGCAAAGACCTGAGACTACAGGCCTGACACCACAGACCTGAACTACAGACCTGAACCACAGACCTGAACTACAGACAGAAACTACAGACCTGAGAGCACAGACCCGAGGCTACAGACCTGACACCACAGACCTGAGACCACAGACTTAAGAGCAAAGACCTGAGACTACAGACCTGAACTACAGACCTGAGACTACAGACCTGAGCTACAGACCTGACACCACAGACCTGACAGCACAGACCTGAGACTACAGACCTGGGAGCACAGACCCAGCAGAGCTCCTCTGGCTTCAGATCAGGAGAAGAGAGTTTTGCAGAGACTGACAGAGATGAGCGTGTTAACTGTGTGTTACTGTGAGATGATTGTAGACGACAAGACACAAGACTGTGGACAGACAGAGACAGAGACTGTGGACAGACAGAGACAGAGACTGTGGACAGACAGAGACAGAGACTGTGGACGTCTCCTCACTATCATGTGTTCTGTTGCTTCTAGTTCTTTTGAGTGACAGATATGAAAGCAAAGGGAAGCCAGTGAAATCTGCTGCGTTGCATCAATTAAAACTACATCTGAAATAAGACAAGATGATGATGTGTCTTTTCCAGTCCAGCCTGTCCTGTCCTGTCCTTCAGGAGGACACATAGAAACGTTACAACAGCCTCACATAATACTGTACAATAAACACTGAATTTCTAAAGTGAGTTACTGAAGAACAGTTTAGCGGTGCGCCCCCCCTCCTCTATAAACCACCCCCTATCTCACCTACCTGCTCTTAATGGTGGGGTTCATCCTGAGAGGAAACAGTCCCAGATCTATGTCCTTACAGTCAGGATTAAACTCTAGAGCTCCTGAGATGTAGATGAGGAAGTAGTCCCAGAGCTCAGGTAACTTCTGGGAGGAGAGAATCATGAGGGCAGCTTTGGTGTCGGCTCCGTTTGTCAGAGAGACGTGTGGAAAAAGAAGGGTGTCATCCAGAGAGGGGCCACCCAGGAGTGTTATATCACCTCCCTCAGTGTGTGTAAGCGTTCCTGTCTGGCCCGACCTCAGCAATCCACTCAGCAGCTACAGTTAGCTGACTGACTCCTCCCCTTGGGGCATAACACAAGCACAAAATGAACCCACCCTCCTCAAACTGCCCCATGGGCTGGTTCACATTGGAAATGTTGTACTCAGGATCAACCTGACGACTGCATCACCGAGCGGCTCAGCTCCCAGCGCTCTGTTATGTAATCCTACTGTAGGCTATACATGCTGTTCCAATGGTGTGGCAAAAAATACCAATATCCTTTCTCTTTGTGTTATTTTATATTTGTGTCATTATTTTATCCCCATGGGCACTTTACCTTTTATTGAACCAGACTGAACTAGTAGCACTATGTGTGTGTTTATTGTGAATGTGTTGAATGATTGTTGCAGCAATGACTGCCCAAGAAAATTTCCCTCCAGGAACAATAAAGCTTTTTTTTTCCATTATTATGTGGATCATGTGTTTTGGGCCATTATTTACTTACTTTCTAGATTAGAGAATGCATAGAATATGTCAATTAGTCACTGCATGGTGTTGACTTGTTTTGTAAGCATCCAAGAATCAAAGCCCTTTAAAGGGATAGTTCGCCCAAAAATTCAAATTTCACTCATTATCTACTCAACCTCATGTCGACTAAGAGCTGTGAGAAAGTCCTACGTTCCTTCTCTGAGTTACGGGGGGTCCACGCAGCAGTATTTGTCCATATAATGGTTGTGAATGGATACCACTTTTCTTCGTCCAAAAAGACACACCAAAAAACATCCAAATACCTCCATACTGCTCGTCTGTAATGTCCCTCTTGTATTGAAGCCCCGACATGAGAAATAGCTCCTTAAAAAATTAATTAAGCCGGCGCAAATCTCGCAAGATTTGGACGGACCAGGAAGAGGAGTTTCCTCTACAAACAAGATACTTATTTAATTTTTGGGGGGGACAAACAAAATTCTCCCAGCTCTTAGTCAACACGAGGGTGAGTAGCCTAGATGATGAGTGAAATTTGAATTTTGGGTGAACTATCCCTTTAACTTCACGTGCAGGATTTTACATGACAGCAGACAAACAGCTACAAAAGGACAACAGACATTAAGCTCCATTGGGACTGAAGCTGTTGTTTTCATCTGTGAGCTCAATAAGTCAGTCAGATTCAACTCAGGTGGACTACGAAACACACGCATTCACACGCACGCGCGTGCGTGCGGCTCAGACTAAACTTGGTTGACTTTCCACCTACCAGTAGATGAGCGACAGCCCGTCGAACCTCTCTAGCTCTCTCCCCCGCTGCTTCAGTAGAGACATGTTCTTCAGACGTGGTCCTAGTCCTGGTCCAGGTCCAGGCTCCTGTGCTGAGCGTGCAAACTGAGTACCCCGGTCCCGGAGACCATCCCTACCCCCCCACCCCGCTCCGACTGCGGGGATGTGTCCGCTCTGAACAACCCGCTCCTCGGTCCACCCGCTCCTCGTCCTGACGGTCTACTACTGTCCGCCCCAGCGGGAGGACTCGACTCCCGAGTGACGCTGCATTCAAAGTCCAATTAAAAAAACGGACACAACAGTAGCAGCCTACCTACGGGCAAACATCCACCTCATTCAGGCTTATGACGCCACGGACTTAAATCTGATAGTCCGTTGATGCTGCACCGAACTATAACATACCACATTACTCCAGTTCATTAGTAGCCTACTTGGATTATTTACCTGACCGTCTATTTTCCTTGAAGTTGTTTTTTTATTCTAGCTAATTTCCTACATATTTTGTTAAAGGGATAGTTCACCCAAAATTCAAATTTCACTCATTATACTCACCCTCGACTAAGGGATGGGAGAACTTTCAGAGTCCTCTGTGGCTTCTCTGAGTTACAGGGGGGGTCCGTGCAGCACTGCATGTCAATATGGCGGTTGACGGAGCTCACTTTTCTTGGTCCAAAAAGACACACCAAAAAACATCCAAATACCTCATACTGTGTCTGTGATGATCCTCTTGTATTAAAGCCTCGACATGAGAAATTGTTTCACCGCGTGATTTGCACTGACACAGGAAGAGCAGTGAACTGAGACACTGGGAGCTTCCACTACAAACAAGCTTCAAATATAGAGAAACTGTTCCGTAAAAGAATTAAATAAGGGGCCGTGTCCACCAGACGCGTTTTCAGCGCTCTGGGCGTATACTTTCCATTCAAACCCTATTGAGTTAGGGCGGTGTTTAGCTCAGTTGGTAGAGCACCCGCCCCATGTGTAGAGGCTATAGTCCTCTGCGGGCGACCCCGGTTCGAATCCAGCGCAGAGTGGCCTTGTCCTGTGTCCTGTGTGGGGGGCTGTCCCCCCCACCCCCCCCCCCCCTGCCTCCCATGTCCTGTCTCTCTCGACTGTCCTGTCTGTTAAAGGTGAAAAAGCCCAAAAAAATATATTTGGGGGAAAAAAAAACTCTATTGAGTTGGGCGCGGAGCTCAGAGCGCTTTGAGTTGAAATCTGTTCATTTTAGAATGAACAGCGTTGCGCTCGTCACTGTCACTTTTCCCCGCATTGACCAATCAGAATCAAGAAAAGTGAGCCCCATTTGCAACCATCATATGGACATGCAGTGCTGCACAGACCTCCCTGTAACTCGGAGAAGGCACGTAGGACTCTGAAACTTAGTCGACATGAGGGTGAGCAGATAATGAGTGTAATTTGAATTTTGGGAGAACTATCCTCTTACAGTAACAGTCAGTGACACCTGCTCTGACCAACAACAACAAAGAAAAACGTGAATTATAATTCTAAAACGCACCCATTTCTTTCAAAAGACAAACATTTCTTGCAGGGGTAAATGGAATAGAGCGATTAAATGCCACTTGGTTGGCTACTTTTTTTTTTTTATTAAAAAAAAGTCTTAATTTAATCAGAATTCATTAGACTTCAGTGTGGCTTAAGATAGAAACTTTAGAAACTTTGTGGATCAGGACTTTTTGTACGACTTGTATAATAGCGATATCTCAAAGACTGCTTCTATCCCTGATCCACATATTGCATTAAATCAATTTATTGAAACCTTTAATTCTGTTGCTGATAAGCATGCTCCCTTCAAGCAACTTAGAATAAAGATAGGAGTAATCCCTGGTTTACTCCAGAAATGGCAGTAAAGCTTAGAGCCAGGGATATTTCATGGAGCCTCTGATTCACAATCTGATTGGATTCGTAATTACTGTCTTGCCATGATTCGCAAGGCAAAATCATCTTCTTACCTGTCCACCCTTTCTGAATGTAGAGGAAATCCAGCTAAATTTTGGAGAACTGTTAAGACATTATCTCACCGCAACACTTCAATCCTGCCAAACTCTGTGACAAGGGCCTCTACAAAAATCTCTGATAAACAAAAACAGTGTGGTTCCTTCAATGAACATTTTGTTACTGCAGACAACCTTTTTGCTGAGTCAAGTTCATTACCTGCTGACCAAGCTTGTGATGGTCTCAGTGTGTGCGGATCAATGATAAAACTTCATCTTTAAAAGCCTGTGTGTTGGGAGTGCCGCAGGGCTCCATCTTAGGACCGCTGCTCTTTAGCACATACATTAATGACCTTCCATCTGTGTGTGATGAACCCTGATGTATGCGGACGATACGGTCCTGTACGCTGCTGGGAAAGACCCCGAAGAAGTAGCTGTGAAACTGTCAATGGCAATGGAAAAAGTTACATGGTGGCTTCAGTACTCTCGTCTTACACTTAATACTAATAAAACAGTAAAATTTTCAAATAAACCACAAAATACTGTTTTCCCAAATATATATGTTAATGGAGAAATAATAAAAAATGTTAATGAGTTCAAATACCTAGGTGTGATACTAGATTCCACTCTTACATTTAAGGGCCATGTCAAGAAAATGAGCCACACGTTGAACTATAACTTGTTAAATTTTAGAAATATCAGGAACTCATTAACAGTTGAAGCCGCGAAAACTTATTTCATTGCCATGATTTTGTCACATTGTAATTACTGTATGTTCTGTTGGTCTCAGGCAAGCCCATCTGTCCTGAAACCCATCAGGTCACTACATAAACAAGCTCTGAAAATTCTAGACAGGAAGTCACGACAGTATTATCACTGTAAAATACTAAACAAATATAAAATGCTTAGTTTAGATCATTTAATGATGTTTTCTGATGTTTGTTTAGTGTACAAAATAACTCATAATGTTGCTCCTCTCCCATTGAAAACCTTTGTGCTCTGAGCACTCCACCAGAGCTTTAAGATCTGTCTCAAGTGGAGATTGTAATATTCCTAAGTGTAGCTCTGCCTTTGCTCAATCTGCCTTTTCTTTTAAATCTGTAAAATCATGGAACAATCTTCCAACTAATCTGAAACTTTGTACAGACTTCAATGTTTTCTCCTGGGAAGTCAAACGATGAATCCTAAGAAATCAGTCATGTCCACTGGCGTGCACAACGGGGGCGGGGGGGCGGCAATGGTGGCCCAATTGTTGAAAAACGCCCTCTTGGAAGCCAAAACACGTGCTTAAGTGCCCTCTTGGAAGCCAAACGTGCTAAAGTGCCCTCATGGGATCCAAAACACGTGCTAAAGTGCCCTCATGGCAGCCAAAATGTGTGCTAAAGTGCTGTCTTGGGAGCCAAAACACATGCTTACGTCCCTCTAGGAGCCACAACATGTGCTAAAGCGCCCTCTAGGAGCCAAAACATGTGCTAAAGTGAACCTCATGGCAGCCAAAATGTGTATTAAAGTGCCCTCTAGGAGCCAAAATGTGTGCTAAAGTGTCCTCTTGGGAGCCAAAACATGTGTTAAAACAGGCTAAATCACAGTTTTTTTCAAATCGACATTAAAAAAGGCCAATTTTTTTTCAAACATGTCACTGCAGTCTCACTCTTGTCATTTTCTGAAACTTGGCAGCCCTTGCCTTCTAGGAGCCACATCTAGGGACCAAAACGTGTGCTAAAGTGCTCTCTTCAGTGGCGAGGACGCGCTATTATGTGCCCTTTTTTTCCTTTTCGCCCCTGCTCTTCAAAAAGTCTGTGCACGCCACTGGTCATGTCAGCATTAATCATGAGCCTAAATTATTTTTAACTTTGACAAAGTATTTTCTGATACGAAATAGGCCTATGTCCTGAGTGTTTGTGATGTGCGAGAGGGTGTATATCTATGTGTGTATGGATGTTTAGAATGCTATGTATAATTCTTACCTTTTCTATTGTTTTTACTTACCTGCCCAGGGACTACAGATGGAAAGTAGCTAGTAAGCTAAATCTGGTACAAGGCATCTCTTCTCATCTCGAGACTAATGTTATTTTGTACATTGTGCCTGATACAAATAAACTTATTAAACTAAACAATGGTCCTGCGAGTGTATGTAGCTCTGGGCCCTGTAGGTTCTCGTTTAGACTTTTCTCTGATCTGGAAGTATTTGATACTTTGTGTAAAATAGATCCAAAGAAATCTACTGGCGCTGATCAGTTGGACCCAACTTTTAAGACTGGCTGCTCCTATTATTACTGATGCGCTGACGCACATTTTTAATTTGACTGTGATCACTGAGAGTATTCCAACTGTGTGGAAGACTGTCTTCGTGTGTCCTTTACACAAAAGTTGTCCTGCAGATGATTTAAATAATTATCGGCCAATATCTAAACTGCCTTGCCTGGCTAAAGTATTAGAGCGATTATTGAATAATCAATTAAAAATATTTTTGTCTACTTTTAACATTTTAAATGCCTTCGGTTATAGGTGTGCTCACAGTACTCTCTCAGCAACAGTCAAAGTTACCAATGACATTGTCAATGCTTTAGATAACAAGCTGGTCTGTGCTACTCTTTTTATTGACCTTTCAAAGGCTTTTGACGCAGTAGACCACTCATTGCTTTTAAATTGCCTTGAAACTATTGGTTTTGATTAGTAATTGGTTTGATAATTATTTGATTGACCGTTTTTAGGCAGTAATGGCTGATGGCTATCAGACAGATAGAGACACGCATAAAGGGGTTCCTCAAGGATCCATTTTAGGCCCTATCTTATTCACCCTTTATATTAACAATTTAGGCATTGACATAGCTAATAGCTCTATTCACTTGTATGCTGATGACACAATTATTTATTCTGTTGCTCCAACTGCTGACTTAGCTCTTAAAAGACTACAGTCTGATTTCCGTACTATAGAGCAAGTTCTAATTAATCTCAAATTAACACTTAACCCCAAACTCTAATTAATCTCAAATTAACACTTAACCCCAAAAAGACAAAATACATGTTATTCACAAGATTGCTCTCTTCTTTGCCATTACATGGTGGTATCTCAACAGTTGACGGGACTGAAATTGAGAGAGTTTCAAGTTACAAATATCTGGGTATTTGGTGGGACGACAAACTGTCCTTTAAAACTCATATTTCTGATCTTACCAAAAAAACTTAAGGGAAAATGATCATTCTTATAGTAATAGATCTTGTCTGTCAATGGAATGTAGAAAAGAACTTGTTCGGGCCATTTTCTTATCTGCACTTGGTTATGGAGATGTCATTAACATGCATGCTGCTCTCTCTACATTGAAACCCCTGGATGCACTTTATCACTCCTCTCTTCGTTTCATTACTGGAGATGTGTTCCGAACCAATCACTGTGTTCTTTATAGCAGGGTTGGAAGACCATCCTTAAGGGTAAGGACGGAGGGAGCAACACTGCATGGTATTTATTTACAAAGCTTTACTTGAAATTCCCAGTATCAGGACAGAATTGGGGAAGACAGCCTTTCAGTTTCATGCCCCCCAAAAGTGGAATAACCTACGAAGCTGTCTGAAACTGGATCATCTTATTTCCTTAGGCTGTTTTAAAAACGTATCATCAAATGTTCTACAACCTGTACGTAATTGTGGATCATGACCTTGATGAATTTGTATATTGTATAATTGTGTTTTTGTAATCAGGGCATCATTGAAAAAGAGAGCTCGCTCTCTTCCCTGAATAAATAAAGGAGAAATTAAATGAAAAATAGCCAAGAACTACTTGTTTGTTCAATGGATGGATTAAGATGTCAGTCTGAAGTCTGATCATTTGTTAGATCTCAGCCAGTCAACATCTGTCTAATCCAAGAGAGGGTAGGGAGTTTCCTTAATGAGTTTTCAAATGTCTTATTGTTTTGTTCTTTGTTTTAATGTATGTACCCAGTGAATTACTGCCATTATTAGATTTAATCTCAGTCATGTTGATGCTTCAGCAACAGAAGTTCCTTCCTGTTGCCAGACAGAGCTGGCACCCTGAGGACAGCTGCCTGCTGGGCGTCCTCTGAGGACGCCGCCAGTTACCTAACTGCTACCCGCTGTGGGCTCTTCACCCCCCACTGTCTTCAGGAACAGGGCAGAGTGTTAAGAGCTGGAATTATAGCTGAGAACCTGTTGCTGCTCACATTATCAGGTATTTAACACTTGCCTTACATGACATATTGTAGATGAGACCTAGAATAGAGTGCCTGCGATCTGTATGAAAAATATAACTATTACTTAAGTATCAAGTACCACACAAAAACAACAACAAAAACAAAGTATAGACGTTTTCACATTAAAGGGATAGTATCATTTTTTTGTGGGGTTGTATGATCTCCAAATAGCCCCTAAGTACTTTAATTGCAGTAGAAGACTCTCTGCACTCCTCCCGTTAGCAACGCCAGCCCATAGCCCTGCCCAGAGATTTACAACATACATTGTTGTGAATGGATCCAAAGAAACGGCCTATTTTCGTGGCGTAAAAGAGGTTTTACCTGAAAAAAAAAAACACAGTTCCATTGTTCGCTGTAATATTTTTTTTCCAGCCCTTCAAAGTGCAGGAAAAACACAGTTTTTATTTGGAGCTAACCAACTGCTGATTGGCGGGCGCTAACCCTGGGCGGAGGGATACGTGAGTTGGTTAGGTCCAAATAAAAACTGTGTTTTTCCTGCACTTTGAAGGGCTGGAAAAAATTATATCGTAGCGAACAATGGAACTGTTTTTGTTTTGTTTTTCAGGTAAAACCTCTTTTAGGCCGTGAAAATACTGTAGGCCGTTTCTTTGGGTCCATTCACAATGTTGTAAATCTTAAAGTACTTAGAGGCTATTTGAAGATCATACAACCCCACTTTAAAAAAAATGATACTATCTATCTAACAAGTCAACCTATGCTCTAACTGTTGTTCTTATATTAATAAAATAAATGTTGCTGTCAATTCTCAAATCTGTGGTTTTAACCCTGTCAGACTTTCATCTACAAGGTGTCAGTGAAACAAGCTGAGTAGAGCTCAGCTCCATCCTGTCCTGTGTCCACTGAGGAGTGCTAGTGAAACTGAAACTGTTTTATTTGGGGTGCTCGGTGGTTGGGTGGTTTGCGTGTCATTCCCCACAGTCTCTCTCCCCATCTTTCAGTCTCTTTCTCCACTTTCCTGTCAATTAAAAGAAAAATGCTCCAAAAAAGTAAAAAGCTGCTGAACATCTATCAGTCATCAACAATCTCAGCTCCCGACTCTCTCCTACTGGCTTTATTCAGTGTTTTTAATGGTTATAATTTTATTATTATAGTCACTGACAGAGAGTGAATAGGTGGAATTTAACTCCCATCTACTGAAGTGTCCCATTGTTATTTATGCTTTTTGCCTTAGGACTATGGATCATTCCAGTATATTTATGCTAATGCTTACTGCTGATACGTTAATTTATATGAATCGTCCTCATTCAATAAATTACATCTTTTTCTAAAAATTGAAACAGTTTAACTCCTCAAGGCAGATGTCACAGACTGAGTGTTTAAGTGAGATATGAAGGGTCTTAAAATAACATCTGTACAGCTCTACAGTAGCAGTCTCAATGGATGAATGATTTTTGTCTAATGTTTCGTTCCTCTGCATATTTTCATCATTGATTCATGTTTTAAAGTTAGTCATATGTGATCCAGTCTGTCATCAGTCACGTGATGTACAGTTCAACTTGATATCATAACTGTTTTACATTAGAAATGTAGTCCATCTAAATCTCTATGAGTCATGTGAAGGCTAAATCATTACACAACATCTCTACAGCCTTTTAGTATGTTTCCCTGTTGTACTTTGTATTTAGTGTTTTTTAACGATGCCAAGGATTAAGAATACTGGAAGATTCATGAGCACAACATCCACATAGGTTACTGCTTTTGGGCAAGGCAATTTTATTTGTATAGCCCATTTTTACAAACAGTTTGTCTCAAAGGGCTTCACATGACATCATAACAACATCCTCTGTCCTTAGACCCTCACATCCACTGAAGGCTCAGGGTGAGCAACAGAGGAGGGACAGACAGACGGGAGAGCAGGCCAGCTTAATGGGAGGACTGGATGGCAGACTGGTTCGGAGGACATGGGAACGGGGGGAGGAGGGAGGGATGCATGTATCTATGTGCTTTTACACAAGGCAGACTGATAAACTTGAACTTCAACTGAGTCCCATCCTGTCAGCAGTGCTCTCATTTGCTTGGCCAAACCATACAATGGTGTTAATATCAAACTGTGTGTTTCATAATGCCTCTGTTCTAATCAGTTTACCGTCCTGTGCACAAAGCTTGTGGTGACTGAGGCGGAGTTAGTAAAACCTATCTCCATCTCCCATGTTTCTTATCGGGCTGCGTACACGCCAATCCCCCTGTTACCTTAATCCCACGGGAGAGCTCTGAGGTTAATAAACCCAGATCAGCTAATCCAGTTAATCCAACATGTCACTGCCTCAAACTCCTGAGCCACTGAGCCACTGAGTCGAACTATTAACCCTGAACCCATACTCACATACACACAGCCTCAGTCGCAGCACGTAGGACAGGCAGTTGGACTTGGCGGATCCATATTACAGCTAATGCTGCTGTTAAATTGATACTATAACCAGCACCGTGATGTCACCCATTGGTGTGGTGATAGGTGCAGCCTCCAGCCACCTCACTTGTTATTTCATCTCTAGTGGGAATTTGATAATGTTTTCTTTTTATGTTGGCGTTCAAATCTTTAGGGTCCATGCAGATGCGTAGGTCTCTGGACTGCTTTTTTACACACACCATCCAATTGACCCACTCTGTGGGCTCCTCCACTTTTTTGATGACCCTCAGAGTTGCCATTCGCTCTAATTCTTGCTTCAGTTTATCTCTCAGCGGCGCTGGAACCCTCCCGGGAGCATGGACGACAGGTTGTGCATCCTCTTTCAGCTGGATCCTGTACGTGAAAGTCAGGACAGCAAACCCCTTGTCAGGATACTGGTCCACTATTGTCTCTACATTGTCATGTGGATTTATGTTAATGCAGTAAACTCTTTTGACAAGGCCCAGCTTTTCACATGCCTCATCACCTAATAGTGAGTCATGGAACAAATATAAACATGAGATTGTGTTTCTTTCCTTTAACACTCACTTTCACTTTGCACTTGCCTTTGGTGGTGATGGGATGTCCATTGTAGGCTTAAAGTGAGCTGGCCTCTGGATGGATGCATGCTTTATCTTCATGGCGCTGATGTCCCGGTTGCTGATTAGATTAGCCTTGGCTCCTGTATCCAGTTTGAGAGGAATAACAGTTCCATTTACAAGCAGTGGCACTGTCCACTTGTCCTGCTCCACCCTGGTAACACTTGCTTTTTCATCCTTCTTCAACATGGTTTCCTCCTGCATCACCATGCCCACAAAAAAAGTGTCACAGAGTGCAGTTTCCTCTACAGCGTGCACGTGTTCACTTCTGCCTTGTTTACTTTTCGAAAAACATTGTTTCGCATAATGATTTTGTCCTTTACACTTATTGCACACTTTACCATAAGCTGGACATTGTTTTGACTCATGCCTGGTGCCACATCTTTTACAGCTAAAAGTCTCTGCATCTTTCGGCCCTTTAGGCAGCCCTTTTCTCCGCTTATCTGTCAGCCACTGCTGCCGCATCCCTCACGCCTTCATTGAATGTTTTAACGTGTTGCAGGGCTAATTCACTGGCGTGACATATCTTCACTGTCCCAGCTAAGGTAAGTTCAGTCTCTCTTAGCAACCGCGCTCTCACTTTTTTGTCACTGATCCCAAACACAACTTGGTCCTGGATTAATGAATCTTGCAGGACGCCAAAGTTGCACGTTTTAGCTTCCAAATTTAAGTCCGTCAAGAATGCATCAAAACTCTCGCCAGGCTGTTGAATGCGTGCACGAAACACATACCGTTCCAAAGTCTGATTTTTCTTCGGTGAGCAGTGCTCATCAAACTTCTGGACGACTGTGTCATACTTGTCTTTATAATCTCCATCCACGTACACAAACGTGTTGAATACCTCCACAGCTTGAGGTCCCGCGACGGTAAGCAGCAGTGCAATTTTCCAGTCCAATTCACTGCGTCAGGCGGTTTCACGCTTTCCATGACGAGTCTTTAGACCACTCCTGGTACCATGTGTTGTTTCAATGATGAAACCTGGGTTCGCTTTAACCAACTTTATTCCTGCATCGATGCCTTGTACAAACACATCACTGTCTGAGCTCACCAACGTGACTGTCTACTTCCTCACTGTGCCAAACCCCTTTTACCAGTGTAGCCATGAAGAGGAATGGGCTCAACTTGAAACCACTCTCACAACTGAACCAGTGTTGGTGTTCTTCGACCCGTCCAGAGAGACAAAGATATCCACTGACTCATCAAAGAATGGGATTGGAGCGGTTCTTCTACAATCGGATGGAGAAGATTGGAGGCCGGTTGCATATGCCTCAAGGACGATGACCTCAGCTGAATGTCGATATGCACAAATTGAAAAAGAGTGCTTGGGACTTGTGTATGGATTTGAGAAATTCCACAGCTATGTGTTTGGTCTACCAAGGTTCGTGGCAGAAACAGACCATAAGCCATCGGTTGAGAACAAAAAACTACATGGTACCAGGCTGTAAATATGTTTTTTTAAGCTGTAAATTCGGCTATTTTAACATGGCAGTCAATGGAGAGTTGCTCCCTTCTGGTACCAGCCCCCATAGGAAGCGGTGGGGATTGCAGTTTTTTGAACGCGGAAGTGAGCTTCACTTCTCAGACCGACAACTGCCCCCTTGGGATGGAATATCAAACTGAAAACAGTTTCTCAATTGACCACAAGCAGACCCCTGCTACTTTGCAAATATCTGTTCCTCATTTGGTGTCCTATATTTATACATGTAGCATATGTGCAAATATGTGGACATGTATATGAAGGAGCATTGGTGTACAGAGTGCACACTTCCTGGGTTTCCTCCAGGTTCTCAGCTCTCCTCCCAGTGCAGAGACAAGTAGGCCCCAAATTCCCTGTAGGTGTTAAAGTGAGTGTGAACGCTTATTTGTCTTTATATGTCAGACCTGAGATATATAGTCATCTGTCTAGGGTGTATACCTCTCCTCCGATGTCATCTGGCTTTGGCAGTTCAGTGTGTGTGTGTGTGTGTGTGTGTGTGTGTTGTATGTACAGTAACAGCAGGTATTCATTTGGTTACCATTTAATTGTTTATCTATCATATATTTTTCCTGATGATAAATCTACTGCTTTGTACTGTACTGTTCCTCATCATGTTCCTCAAATTAAACCAACATTTTTTTCTTTTTTTCACGTGTCTTGTCTCACTCCAGAGTCCATGACCAGCAGATAGACACCATCCTTTCCACTGTGCGTGCAGTAACAAGGGAGATAGAGCTGTATCGCCTGTAATTAGCTTAGCTCAAACACTGGAAATGTATGGGTAGTGTTAGCCTGTCTCCACCTAAAGTCATCAGAGAAACTCTTCAGTAACTCTAAACGGACCGATCTTCGTCTCAGAGCTGACAAAACTCTCGGTCGAGATCGGTCAAAACGGAGGGTTCAAGCAAAGACGGTTTATTTTGGTTCAAGCTAGCTACATCCAGGGTAGGTTAGCTTCCTATTTCAAAGTAAAAGCACTTCTGTATGTAAAGGGCAACGGGTGTTTTATTTTGTGAAAGTAACCAGAAGTGCGTTGGTCACAACGGCTAGCTTGAGAACAGGTGGTATTTAGACAAATTAACGACACACTGCTGATCTAAACGGATACTTTCTCACCTAAAAATGTTTGAAATGTTGATAAAGTGATATATTTACAGAGTTTAGAGCTAAAATGAAATCAGCTTCTGACTGCTGATTTCAGCTTGGGTAGGAGGCAGGCTAACACTACCCATACACTTCCAGTGTTTGAGCTAAGCTAATTACAGGTGATACAGCTCTATCTCCCTTGTTACTGCACGCACAGTGGAAAGGATGGTCTCTATCTGCTGGTCATGGACTTGGGAGTGAAAAAAAAAATTGTTTGCGTATCCCTTTAATATAATTGGTATCATGTATACTTGCTGTGAGGTGGGTTGGCAGAGGACCCCAGACTGGAGTGACAGAAGGACACAGGAACCGTTCAGAGACAACTCTCATGCTCTAGTATCCTCCAGATTAGATTACTGTAACGTTCTCCTTTCCGGTCTTCCCGCCACCACAACTCATAGCCTTCAACTTGTACAAAACTCAGCTGCCAGAATACTCACCAAAACCCATAGATACAGCCATATTACTCCAGTCCTGAAATCACAGGAAGAGCCGATTTCAAGGTCCTTCTAGACTGAATGGCCTGGCTCCATCATACTTGTCTGAACTACTCACACCCTATATCCCACCCCGCCCTCTCTGCTCGGTAAATTCCCATCTTCTGGTTGTTCCCCCAGTTAATAAAAATGTTGCATCATGGTGATTTTACACTTTAAATAAATAAACTAAACTAAACTCTGTGAACTTCCTTCAGTGGATGGGACAGAGTCCTGACCTGAACCCGATGCAGCATCTGGAGAAACCTCAAAACATCTGTCCCCATCCAAACTGACAGAGTTTGTGAGAATCTGCAGAGAAGATCTGATAATCCGGATGTTTGTAAAGTCACATCAGATCCCAGAACAAAAGAAGTCTGAATACATCTGTTTGAAGGCAATTCAAACAACAATATAAAACTGCAGCATAACAAAATGTGATCAAGTGAAAGGGTCTGAAGTCTTTCAGAATGTAGTGTACAAGAGGGTGTGATCTTTTTGTCGTGTGATGTGCAGCCTGAGATCCTGAATCTGTCATACTGCAGCTGTGGCCACAGTGGATCCCAGCAGGTGGATCCAGTCAGCCTCAGTACCAGACTGAAGCTCCTGCAGGTCCCACATGGTAGTACAGCTGCACAATGATGTGAACAGAGTGAAAGCAGTGTGACAGCTGGTAGCACAGCACCCTCTACTGGACAGTCTTATAACTACTTCTGTAACTCTTCCTCAGGAAAGACCTGCTGTCAAAACACATAACTGCAACACTGTTGTTATGTGCACTTCTATAAACTTCAAATATATTGATACAAAGTGACTTCAGCTTGAGGCAAATACAGCAAAGTGGATTGAGTCAAATGGAGTTCTACCTCATGGTCTGATATAGTGAATCTCTGCAGAGTGTTATTTGAGAAATTATTATAACCTTTATTTATTCTCGAGAGACATTGAGGTTACCCTCATTTTCAATGTTGTCGAGTTTACAAATGAAAAACAAGAAGTTAAAATATTGACAGTGGTTACAGTCATTTGAAGTGATTACAAGCCAATATACAGTTAACAAGAAACAAGAAACACAATCATCTGAAGCAGTTACAAATGGAAACACAGTTCCATGACTAAGTACCTAAACTCACTGAGTGAAGGGAGCACGTCCAGTCTCAGAATGTGCTGGAACGCGTTCCAAGAGCTAGGGGCATCATAACAAAAAGCAGTCTTGCCAATACTGGTAGCGACTCGAGGGACTTTGAGTAGCAGTAGTTCTGCCGAACTGGTCATGTAAGTACCAGAGTTCCATTCCAACATATTTGTTACATACAATGGTAATTTGCCTGAAAGAGCTTTAACAATATATAAAAACCAGTGCCTCTTGCGCCTTTCCTCAAGAGAGGGCCAACCAACTTTTCTATACAAAACACAGTGGTGAGTATCATATTTATCACCTGTGATAAATCTTAGAGCTGAATGATAGATTGAATCTTGGCGTTTCAGAGTTGAGGCAGCATCACGTCTATAGATGATGTCACCATAATCCATGACAGACATAAACACTGCTTCAATTATTAATTTTCTTGAGAGCATTGGAAAACAAGATTTGTTTCTGTACAGAAAACTAATTTTTTGCCTCAACTTTAAAATAAGTTCATTAATATGGTATTTGAACGAGAAATCCTCATCTAGCCAGATCACAAGATATTTGTACTCCTTGACTCTCTCAATTTCTGAGCCAGTTTTGGTGTAAAGATGGATACTATTGTAACCAACATTTTTGGATCGGGTAAACAGCATATTTTGTCTTGTTTGCATTAAGCAGCAGTTTATGTTTGATTAATGAATCCTGAAAAGAATTAAAAGCAGTTTGCAAGTTGTTGATGGCTGTCTGAACAGAATGAGAAATACAATATAAAACTATTTCGTCTGCATAAAAATGGACATTACAACCATTTAAAGAAGGAATAATATCATTGATATAAAGAGTAAAAAGCAATGGACCCAAGACCGACCCTTGTGGTACACCTCCACTAACAGATGGCCAAGCTTGACACATTGACGCCTGTCAATCAAGTAGCTCTGAAACCAAGCCAATATTATCCAATCCCATTGTCTCTAATTTTCTCAGGAGAAGATGATGGTCAAGTGTATACAGTAGATCTATAAAAAGAGCAGCACAGTGATACCTCCTGTCCAAAGCTGAAACGATATCGTTTGTAACCAGTGTGATTGCTGAGATTGTGCTATGGTTGGCCCTGAAACCAGACTGATATGGATTTAAGAGCGAGTGGTCTGAAATAAAAAGTTTAAGTTGAGAGCTGACCAAGGATTCCATAATTTTTGCCAGACAAGGTAATTTTTAAATAGGGCAATTGTTATTCAAGTTATCTCTATCTCCACCTTTATGTAAGGGGACCACATGAGCTGATTTCCATTGTATCGGAAATTTTCCAGTTGAAATGGATAGATTAAAAATATCTGTTAAATGTGGGGTGACAATTGGTGCTGCTAGTTTTAAGAAAAAGAAATCCAGATTGTCCTCACCAGTAGAGCACTTAAGATGTATGGCCCATAATTCATCAAGCACCTCACTGCAAGTGAATGGGTGGAAGGAGAGTAGGTTCAGTGATCAATTGGGTTAAATTAAAATTGAGAAATAAATCTTTCATACAGTATAATCTGAGGTGCCACTCAGCCAGTTCACATTAAAATCACCCACAACAATCAGAGAGCTTCAACAGAGTGGACAAAGTGGGAGGGACAAATGTTAGTGTTTGAACATGGGGACGTGTTCTGGACGTATTGAGCTCTCGAGTCCAGTTTTAGCTTCCTGTAACATTTAGAATTGATTGAAGTTCCTCCTCCTTTTGCACAAAAAGCCTAAATCTTTCTCCTGTCATTGTCCTTTCAGAATAATTTTGAAAAGTGAGACAGCACTTCTCACAAGTGTAGAGAACAGTAACACTCAGTCTGTTTTCCTCTTGTATGTGTACAAGCAGGTGTAGGTCTGTGTTCAGATGACATCATAGTGTTAGTAGCCATTTGCTCACACTAGGCTTCAGGGATGGAAAGTAACTGCTCTGTCGTCTTGGATCTTTTAAAGGAAGGGGCTGGTTTGATTCCCAAGATCAAGAGTCAGCTACTGGTCAGATAGCCCACATTCTGCTCCATCCCATAAACACCTGTCCCCCTGAAATAAAGGCAGGTGGGAACCAAAGTGCTCCACACACATTCACTGTCAAATCAAAAATAAATAGATACATTTTTATTAAAAAATATTAAATTCTTGTGTTTTTTTTAAGTCAGTGCAGTATAGATTTTTTCATAAATATCAAAGGAAAGACAGCAGACCATTCAAAAATAAATGTACTCTATATGAGCTTTAGCCTGAAATAGTCACACATGTCACTTTCAGTGTCACTATCTGCAGTTCATGAAAAGTCTAATAAGGGGCTTGTAGCACCTTATTGGTTTCCTGAAAATGTAATAAAATTTGCACTTAACTCAAATGAAAATGTAATAAAACCCAATAATGTAATAACTCAACCAATAATGTAATACCTTATCACATTATTGGGAATTTCAGGAGGGTTCCTGAAAATGTCATAAATTCCCAATAATGTACATATGTAATGATGTATTACATTATGTAAAAATGTTCTGACAATATCAGTCAGGACATTTTATTACATTATTAGTGGATTTTTTTTAATTTTTTTTTTAAACATTTTTGATCAAGTTAAGTGCAAATTTTATCACATTTTCAGGAAATGATTACATTATAGGATGCTACAGTACAGGCCTGATTTCAGTTTCTTCAAATACATATTTTAGAAAAAGAGAAAAAATGTTTCAAAGTCTGTTTCCTCAATTAGTTTCCAGTTCTTCAGAACAAACCTCTGAACTTAAGCCTTGATGAAATACATGAAAACATCACACAGCCAAGACAGGGAATGTGTGTGTGTTTCAATCAGGATCAGAATCAGGTTTCATCTGTATGAACGACCACACACTGCTTTAGAGGCTATAACTGACATTCTGTATTACATTTGACATTAATGTAGTGAATTCTGAGTGTGTGTGTGTGTGTGTGTGTGTGTGTGTGTGTGTGTGTGTGTGTGTGTGTGTGTGTGTGTGTGTGTGTGTGTGTGTGTGTGTGTGTGTGTGTGTGTGTGTGTGTGTGTGTGTGTGTGTGTGTGTGTGTGCTTGGCAGCGATGGCTCTGTGTGGCTTAGCGGTCTGGACACACAGAGCAGCAGTTTCCTGTCAGAGTGGCTTTTCTGGGTTTTGGGGGCTTTATGTTCTGCTGGTCCAGACTTCCTTATGTGTCAGGAGCGAGCAGGGCTGTCCAGTCATTAAGAGGGGGTTAAAGTGTCACCTTTTTGTCCAATAACACCTGATGGCCAGTGTCGCTCTGCTAATAAATATTCAATACAGGCTTCAATTGCTGTTTCTACTCTATGCGTCAAAAGGCTTCTTGGTGCCAACAACGTTTTCCACCTCCTCCAGATCTTTTACGGGACTACAACTGAGTCCATCACATCCCACAGTCTGGTAAGCCAGCTGCACTGTAGCTGGGAGACATGACCTACAGCGTGTGGTGAAGGCGGCACGGTGCATCGTGGGTATGGATCTCCCAGAACTGCCGTATCTATGTTTATTTGAAGCCCTTCTGTCTGGTAAGAGGTTCAGAGTAAACAAAACAAAAACCAACAGTTTCTACCCCAGAGTGGTAGCATCCATTACTCCCCAAAACACCAACAAGTGAACTTACACTGTATGCACCTTTTAGAACAACACTTTTATCTCAATGTTTGCTGCTATTTTAAAGGATAATTACAGTTTTCTACAACCTGGACCTTATTTCTAGCATAAAATATGATCATTTACTCACCCAGATAACTTTGGTGTCATTACAAGTCGTTTAGATGAAATTAGCTCCAGCTGAGAGCCATCTGTATAATGCAACAACACGCAATGCAGCCTCTAAATAACACATTTCACCAATATTTAGTTCTGATACACTAGTGCTATTCCCCTCTGAGTCCGGGGTTAGCTGTTATCAACATCCAGGGTCTGTAGGTTGACCTGCTGACCTCTGACCTGGATGACCTTGTTGCTACCGCTAATGCTACGGTTCGTTTCTGCATGTTTCTGACTTGTCAGAACAAAATGAGCAGCTGGATGAAGTTCAGCTTCCACAGGCTTCCTCTCCTCAACCTGTGACAATTGAGCAAAAATTGTGGGGGGAGATACATTTTAAAAGTTTTACAGTTATTGAAAAAAACAGAGTGATGAACTGTAGCATCTACTGTTGGTTTGGTAGGAATTTTGTAAGTTTTTAAATTTAAATGCTTATTGTGGAGGGGGGGGGGCACACGTCCTTGGAGTTGAGTGGAAGAAGAAGAAGAAGAAGAAGAAGAAGAAGAAGAAGAAGAAGAAGAAGAAGAAGAATGCCTAGGAATACAATAGTGTCCTGGCAGCTTAGCTGCCCGGACCCTAAATATGGGAGGAAAGAAGGAAGGCAAAAGGGAAGGAAAAATAGATGGAGAGAGGGAACAGATTGGGTCAAAAAGGAAGGAAGGAAGGGAGAAAAAGGAAGGGAAAAGGGAAGGAAAGAAGAAGTAACGAAGGGAAGGAAAGAAGAAAGGAAGAAAGGGAAAAAGGATTGTGGAAAGAAGGAAGGGAGAAAGGAAAGAAAGAAGTAAGGATGGAGGAAGAGAACAGATTGGGCCAATTTGACCCAGAAGGACGACAGGAGGGTTAAACAGCACATTACCAGGTTACCAAAAATGCATATGCCAGATAAGATAAGATAAGATAAGGCAATTTTATTTGTATAGTCTGTTTTTACAAACAGTTTGTCTCAAAGGGCTTTACATGGCATCATAACAACATCCCCTTAGACCCTCACATTGACTAGGGAAAAACAAAAAAAAGATAAGATAAGATAAGATATTGCACTAGAGCAGCAGGTATTCACAATTAGTGCAACTAGGACAATATATGCACAGTGTAAATCGTAAGTGCTAATGAATAGAAAATATGTACAGTGATTGAAACAATATTTACAAATGCTAACAAAAAAAACCAACAAACAAAAGGTAAGGTCAATAGGTAAAGAGGAGAAACACACACATTCAAAATAAACATAAATATAATATCTCCAGCCATTTATAGCTGACACTGTTAATGTGTCACGTCGTCTCAGCACATACAGGTAGACAATACCATTTTCTCTGTTGTAATGCAGAGCGACAGCTGGCTTCACTCCCAGGCTGTTGATTGGGTGGAGACTATTTGAGAGCAGGGTGGCTTCTCCATGCCATGCCCATAGATGCTTTTAAAAAATGCAAAGCAGCAGAGGGCTGGGCCTACTGTAGTTTTGATGTGTGTTTGTTTGTAGAAACACCTGTATGGATCGATGTGTGTATGAATGGCATGTGTTTGTCTGAAACCTGAAGAGTGGGGCACTCCTGTCATTGAGAGGCTGTTGAAGACACACCCTGCCTCAGCCATGAAAGAACTCTGCTACACATACCTTCAAGGAACTCGCTTCACTTTTCAAACATCACACTTTCTTATAATCTGTGCATGACCAGCTGTAAATTGAGAGACAGGTGTTTCTAGTGACAAAGTCCTAGTGACTACAACAGCGTGAGTTTTCAGTGGCTTTGTTGATTTGGTACAAAACACCTGAGCACTGTGACCCTAAAGCTTGTTTAGTTCATTGAAGGTGTCATGTAATATTTTTGGTAGCAATAAAGATGTAGGGTGTATTATTTTTAATTTAACCACACTCTTAGAAATAAGGGTTCCAAAAGTGTTCTTCTATAAGGGCTGAGGTTCTACCTGGAACCATTTGCTTTGAGGGTTCTTGGTAACACTAAGGGTTCCCGTAAGAGCCATTCTGATCCAGAGAACCTTTAAAAACCCTTTCCCCAAAGAAATGGTTTTTCAAGGGTCTTGGTAAACCGTAAGAAGTGGGATATTTTCTGGATGAAACCCCCAGTAAGGCTTCTGGGTGAAACCAATGTGCCATGAAAGGGATTTTTGTAGAACCACTCATTGGGGGTTCTAGGTGTAACCTTTCACAGATGGTTCTAGGTAGAACCCTTTATGTGTTAGTTCTAGATATAACCCTTTATGTTGGGTTCTCGGTAGAACCCTCCAAAAGGGTTCCAGGTAGAACCTTTACAAAAAAGGTTCTCCTATGAAGACAAGCCGAAGAACCTTACATGGTTCTACATAGCACTTTCATTTCTAAGAGTGTATAAACTATAATCTTTAAAGTTTTATTCCTACAACAGGAAGTACCTAAACAGTGAGTGGTTCAGGCTACACATTCTGATCTTTTCAGTTTCACAAGTATAAAGACATTAAACACTCCCCATGCTTTAGTTGTCACAGGTGAATATTGTGATGAAAAAGCAAATTGAGCAAATACATTTAGTATCAACATAATAATGGATTTGTGATACTAAAGAAACAAGGAATGGTATGTTGTTCCAGTTTTTCTTTGTAACTCCATCAACATATTTGTTGTCTGTCTCTGTCTGCCACACCTGAGCTGTGATGTGAGTCTGGAATGACATGTTCCACACCCTGCACCATTCACTGACAATGATCCAGAAAAGCTGCTGGCTTGACATTTACACTTTGTACATACAAACAATATGTTGCAGGGAAGAATTCAAACCCGTGGAACCGTTTTAATGTTTCAGATCTCACAGTTTCCACAGGTTTCCAACATTTAAAACTACAGCAGAGCAACAGAAACAGAACATGCAAGGTTTCTAGTACTAAACCTGGGCCCTCCACGATGCAACACAACATGAGCAGTCACCTCAGAAACCCCACCGCTCCATGGCACCACCCTGGGCAGCAATGTGTCCACAGCTCCGTGGTGTCATAGCTGTCATTCCAGCAGTGAACCCACCTCCTCCAGGTAATAAACTGTGGTGACAGCACAGACACACCTCTCCCTCACCCAGGGCACACCTCCCTCAGGAATGTGGACTCCAAGGAAAGTATGCACTTCCCGTTTACATGTCACACCTGCACACATTCAACCACCCAGTATCAGTGACAGACCTATACGCTACTTCTATAATAGTTCGGAGATAGGCCTGAGTAAATGTCTGATGCCAGTCACATAGTATCCTACTGGGCAGTCAGGGCCAGGGCACAAAGTGTAGTGTAGTTGTAGGAAGCACAGTGTCATTTTTATCCACTTGGTACAGGTGTAACCTGTCAGAGCCCAATGATCGTGTCCACACAGCGTCCACAGCTGCAGTCTGTTCAGCCTGGACACTCTCAGAGTGAGAGCTGAGCTTTAATCCTTGGCCTTCAGTCGAACACTGAGGCTGAACCTCCTCTGTTAGGATGTCAAAGACCTATCCTCCTATTGTGTCTGAGGAGAGCAGCTGGTTCTTACTGTTTCCTCTTGTTATACTGCTGTTACTCTGGTTTCAACTTGTTCTCTCAGTACTGGAGCAGTGGCTGAATGCTGCGCTACTTCTGCAACTCTTATATCTCCACACTGCTTCCACAGCTATTCTTTATTTCCACTGTAACAGAGCGTCTTCTGCTACTGCTCCTATGTCACCTGCACCATACGTCCACTGCTTCCTCAGGATATACAGTATGTTGCTCCTTCTCTAAATCATCTCTACCTTTATACCCTTATCCTAAAAATCAAAAATCATTGTAATTGCCCCAGGCTGGCAAGGCAAAAGCATAACTTCAGGTTTACAAAAAAGCATTAATAACAAGGATAAACTGAAATAATATATTGATCCTCATATGAGCCTTGCCCTGCCTCTCAGGTGTTTGATGTGGTCATCCAGACACACTGCACCACTTGTAACTTAACTCCCAGAGGAACAATCATCACTTCAGCTCTCCATCTGGTGCTGCTCTCACAAAGATATCTAGACTGGACTGGTCTGTAGAGTCAGGACACTATCAGTTTTGTACACGGTTCATGAAAGTCAGTTCATTTCACAAAAATAAAGACTGGCACCTTAAAGGGATGGTAGCATTTTTTTAAAAAGTGGGGTTGTATGATCTACAAATAGCCCCTAAGTATTTTAAGACTCTCTGCACTCCTCCCGTTAGCAACGCCAGCCCATAGTCCTGCCCAGAGATTTACAACATAGGCCTACATTGTTGTGAACAGACCCAAAGAAACGGCCTATTTTTGTGGCCTGAAAAAAATACACAGTTCCATTGTTCGCTATAATATAATTTTTTCCAGTCCCTCAAAGTGCAGGAAAAACACAGTTTTTATTTGGACCTAACCAACTCACGTATCCCTCCACCCAGGGTTAGCGCCCGCCGATCAGCAGTTTTAAACCTCTTTTAGGCCGTGAAAATAGGCCATTTCTTTGGGTCCATTCACAACACTGTATGTTGTAAATCTCTGGGCAGGACTATGGGCTGGCGTTGCTAACGGGAGGAGTGCAGAGAGTCTTAAAGTACTTAGTGGCTATTTGTAGATCATACAACCACACTTTAAAAAATGCTACTATCCCTTTAAGCCAAAAACACCTTACTGTGCCTCCAGGCTAACTAAGATAAATGTTATCATGGTTCATGGTGACTATCTAGAACCAGTGGTGCCCGAAAAACAGGAAACATGGCGTATGTGGTTTTCTGATTGCTCAGAATAGAACAGGCAGTGTTTCTTTCATTGTTATACAACTCAGTGAAAGTAAACACAACTTCTCCCTCACCTTCGATGACTGCACTCTGTCTCCCTCATCACACACCTGCAAACTAGGAATCACCTTGGACAGTAAGCTAAGGTTTGACCTCCACATCAATGATTCCACTCTCCTTCTGTGTTGCCACTTTTTTAAAGCTGCTAAAATTCATACATTGATTTACAATTGTATGTTCATCCCCAGTCTGCCCTCATTTGATCATGTGTTTACCGGCACTGATCTTAACTCTTTACAAAGTTGAGTATTAGATGATTTACAATAATATTTTGTTCTAAAATGTTGTGCTTGTCCTTTGAGCAGCATGGTGAGGTGCTGCAGTACAACACTATAACTCCCAGCAGAGGAATCAAATGCAGCTGACATCCCTATGTTCCCCGAGTCCTATGTTCCCCACTTTGTATGGGACCGGGGAACATAGAACCCTTTTTCTAAAAAAGGGTCCTATGTTCGCTTTTCCCCAAAAGGACCCGGGGAACATGCGATTTTTGGTCCCATACCTGGAAGTGGAGTTGTGACTTTGCAGATTTTTGTCTATTTTTGAGTGAGAGTTGGTTAAGTTTAGTAAAAAGACCAGGTAGAGGCTAGACAGGCCAGATAGATAGAGAAAGTCTAGAGAGAGTCCATCGACCAGCAACAGTGGGGGACATAGGAGTGAAGGAACATAGGACCCTTTTGGGGAAAAACGGGGAACATAGGACCCTTTTGGGGAAAAACGGGGAACATAGGACCCTTTTTCAAAAAGGGCAACATAGAACCTGGGGGACATAGGTACACTCCTGAGGATGTAAGCAGATAAAAAACTATGTAAAAAGAGTGTAACACTGCTGCCCTGCAGCAGCTAGTGGAGCTGTAACGCCGCTCCACGCTGCCCTGCAGCAGCTGGTGGAGCTGTAACGCCGCTCCCCGCTGCCCTGCAGCAGCCAGCAGCTGGTGGAGCTGTAACGCCGCTCCACGCTGCCCTGCAGCAGCTAGTGGAGCTGTAACGCCGCTCCACGCTGCCCTGCAGCAGATAGCGGAGCTGTAACGCCGCTCCACGCTGCCCTGCAGCAGCTAGCGGAGCTGTAACGCCGCTCCACGCTGCCCTGCAGCAGCTAGCGGAGCTGTAACGCCGCTCCACGCTGCCCTGCAGCAGCTAGCGGAGCTGTAACGCCGCTCCACGCTGCCCTGCAGCGGCTAGTGGACCACCCCACCCCGGGGTCTTCATCAGCCAGTGCATCAGTCCTTCCTGTTGGCTGTTTCATGCCCACGCTGATGATCAGAATGCTGCCGTACCGGTTCTACAGTCCAGCCATACATTCCATCTGTGGTGAACCTGGACCAACCTCTCAGGCTACACCCTGTTGGAATGCTTCACCTTTCATCACAGACCAAGCAGCCGAGCTCTGGCACATCGCTGTTGATGTTGCAATCAAAACCTTTGATAACAAAGATAAACTCCACGATCACTTTGATCCACTTTGAAGTTTCATTTTGAAGATTTACAACAATTTCAGATGTGATGCTTTATTTGTTACAGTTCAGCGTTATAGTGTAGGCTATCTGACGACGTCTAATGAAAATGTTCATTGTACAGTGGACACGTGAATAAATGAATCCTAGTGTAGTGTCAGGTTGTAGTTTGGGCAGGCTGTGTGTTTACTAGAGGGCTCATTGATTCATCAGTGATTTTAGTCAGCCATGTCCTGTTACTTGGTTACAGAGGACAGCGAAGAATGCATGAAGGAATGCTGTGTTGATGAGATTAGTGTGTGTGTGGGGGGTTGCACAAGATCATATTGTGTACAGTATATATAATATATCTCTGTTGGCCTCTGATGGTGGATCTAATCACAGTGAAGTCACATTTAGCTATTTACAGTACACAACAACAACCCATGTCATTATGTTGTGCTGTTTGTCCCTCACATTGATCTCTACTGTCTCCAACCTGATACATTCATCTAGATGTTGTTGGCTGACGTCATCTACCTCCTCTAGCAGCAGCACTACTCCCTCATTTCCAAATTGCAATCATATGTATGAGGTAATGTGAAGGCAGCTGGACATTGGTGAAGACAGAACACTTATGGCGCGTTTCCACTAGCACGGCACGGCTCGGCACACTATTTGTGTGTTTCCACTAGCCCTAGTACCTGGTACCAGGTCCCATTTTTAGTACCTCCTCGGCCCTGGTTCCAAGCGAGCCGAAGCGATACTATAATGTGATGTGAGCCGACTTCCTTCCGCTGATTGGGCAGAGCATCAGCACGAGCACGACGTCGGCCATGAGAATCAAACCCCGAAATTTCAAAAACAGAGCAGCAACAGCGCCAGCTGATCTGTATCAGACTGTTGTTATTCCTTCACCTGAGGAAACTGTTGCTGTGTGTAAATCCACACTGTGGTCTGCAGCGTTTCCCCTACTGTTCTATTGGCGGGGCCCAAAAACAACAGCCCTCCCCAATCCTACAAAATGTTGTTACAGATCAGTAATAACCCACATCCTTCCTTCTTACTGTAAACAGACAACTTTATGCCATTATTATAAGACTTCACATGGTGTAATAATTCACATACACCTCATGAAGAGAAAGAGCCATTTATTGGCTTTGCAACTAAATCCATAATGCTAATGTCAACTGATGCTTATTGAAATGTGGTGGTCAAATATTAGAAATGAAGCGTGTGGTAAAACGCCAAAATTAATTGATCGTAAAGGTTACTAAATGCCGTGACTTTCCGAAAAAGATTATGTCTTAAAGTAAAGGAAGATGCACAGATATTGGTCCATTTATCTAACGTAACACTGAATTGGTGGGAATTTAAATGTTAACGTGTCATTTATAATTTTAAAAAATGATTACGGACGACAAGGAGTTTTGGAAAAGCGAAGCTCCATCTCATAACGTTCCATTATTATCTCATAGCGTGGTGGTTGTGCAGCCCATAACGTGTCCACAACAGCGTTTTTGAGTTGTTGGGTTGTGTATTTGATGAGGGAAACCAAGAAATTCCCTTTGCCTCCGTAGCGTAGCTCTGAGCAGCCTGCTGCTCTGCTCCGCCGTACTAAAAGTAGCTTGCACCGACAATTAAAAGTAACGAACCAATGCTATGACTATAGGGATTATGGCAATGGGCCGATTTGCCAAAATGTGAACTATCCCTTTAACGACTTATATTTCAAATACTTCCCACGGTGGATTAATAACTGGTCCTATATTTAGAGATTGGTTATGTAATTATATTTTGACTATATTTAATTTTACACATTCATAGTTTTGTGAAGTTATTGATGCATTATAATCATGATAATACTGTGATTATTTCTCTGACAATAATCGTACCAAGAAAATATAATCCTGACATGCCTATTGAGAAGTGAAGCTGTGAGTCAGACAGCAGCGGTGGTTCAGCTCCTTTAAACTTGAACTCCCTGGGGTCAAAGGTCAGGATGTCATGAACTCTAAGGTTCACTGTCATATGATTTTAAAGGGATAGTATCATTTTTCTTTAAAGTGGGGTTGTATGATCTACAAATAGCCCCTAAGTACTTTAATTGCAGTAGAAGACTCTCTACACTCCTCCCGTTAGCAACGCCAGCCCATAGCCCTGCCCAGAGATTTACAACATACAGTGTTGTGAATGGACCCAAAGAAACGGCCTATTTTACCTGAAAAAAAATACACATTCCATTGTTCACTATAATATAATTTTTTCCACCCATCTCATCCCCCCATGGACCAGTCTGCCACCCAGTCCTCCCCATTGAGCTGCCAGCTCTCCCTGCCGCCCCCTCCCCTCACCAGAGGCTGCCTTCATCAACTCTTGTTAACATTTCCATATTTCGCACATTCTGTGTCATAAACTATAAACTGTTTTCTTGTCTGTAACAACATCTCTGTCCCGTCTGTCCGTCCTGGGTGAGGGATCCTCCTCTGTTGCTCACCCTGAGCTTTCTCCTGGTTTTCCCTGTTAAAAGGGTTTTCCATGGAGTTTTTCCTCAGTGGATGTGAGGGTCTAAGGACAGAGGATGTTGTTATGATGTCATGTGAAGCCCTTTGAAACAAACTGTTTGTAAAATACAGGCTATACAAATAAAATTGCCTTGTCTTGCCTCAAAGTGCAGGAAAAACACAGTTTAGATTTGGACCTCATACATCTTACAACCCCACTTTTAAAAAACATGCTGATATCCCTTTAAGAACAAACCATATCAAGGGTGGGGACTACCCACTCTATAAGCAGACACGTGAAGATGAAATACATGAAGAAGACCTGAGCTGGGTTTCTTTCTGAACAGGGAGAGAAAGAGGCAGCGCAGCAGGAAAGGACAGAACCCAGCAGCACTCTGTCGGTTTCCTCAGTCACACATGACAACATGGAAACACACACACACTCTGTTTCTTGCAGCTGATAACAGTGGTGGAGTGACCTTCTGCACAGATGTTTAATGACACTGGCTCACCTCTCCAGAGGGATGGAAACAATGACACTGCAAAAACTCCAAATCTCTCTAAGAATCTGTGTCTTATTTCTTGTCAAAATGTTTCATTTCTAGTCAAAAATAATCTCTTTCCACATAAAATAAGACTCATAACCTAAAAATTAACTTGTTTTTACAGTTTTCACTTGTTCCAAACTAATTTTCAAATGAAATAAGTGGAAAAATCTGCCAGTGAAAGCAAGTTTTTTGTGTTTGTAATAAGGAAGAACTTATTTAAAGGCTAGGGAGGCAGCTTTTTTTGGACAGTATTAGGCAAAAACTTACACACTAACCTTGTTTTTTCTGTGAAAAAAGATTTGTAATCTGTTTTCAGCCTGCAAAGAATCTACCCGAAGAAATCACAGAGCAGCAGCCCTTATTTAAAAAAACGTGGAAAATCTGGCTGAGGGGATGAGAACCGTGTGGACTCAACTCAAAGCTTTTTTCTAGATTTCTGCCTCCCTTGCCTTTAAAGTGGAAAATTAGCTTGAAAAAATGTCTAAAAACAAGCTACTTTTTAAATGTGATGAGTCTTTTTATTTATTTTTTTAAGTATAATTAGATTCATTTTGACTAGAAATAAGACAAATTCTTGGTAAGATTTTGAGTTATTGCAGTGGAGTCTACAGTCGATCAGAGATTACACATAATGTCCATACGCTGTTTGAATACTTTCAAATGTCAAGAATAGTTCAACAAGTCAAGTTCACACCATCAACAACACAAGGAGCAGCAGAGGTGCAGACACACAAACACACAAACACAAAGCCAAGTTTAGAGGATTCTCACACAAGAGTCTCAGACGTGACACAAGTCACATGTTGTAATGCATCAGCCTCTGCTCTGCTACACACACACACACACACACACACACACACACACACACACACACACACACACACACACACACACACACACACACACACACACACACACACACACCTCAGCCCAAATCAAACCAGCGACAGAGCCCTGATTGAAGACTACAACAGACCTTTAACCTCTCCTGTGTCTCCTGGTCTGAGAGAACATTCAGTTTCATTTCAGAGGAGGAAACACCTGCTCTCAGATCTGTTTGACCTTATCTCTAAATCCTCAGTGTAAACAGCAAAAGCTCAGCCTTCACTGATTGTATACAGTACCACTGTAGTCCATCAGGGCTGAATCAGCTTGGCCTGACACTCTGAAGACCAGCTAACACACCATGGGAAATGTAGTGGTGGAGACTGACCCAGCAGCTGGACCCCAGACCAGCTGGACCCCAGACCCCAGCAGCTGGAGCCCAGACCCCAGCAGCTGGACTGGACTGGGTGACTGGTACCTATCAGTCCCACTGCCCTCGGCCTGCTCTCTGTATAATCATTACCTGCTAGGTCACCTGGAACTTACACACACACACACACACACACACACAACAATCAGGCAGGAGGACACTATCCAGTCCGACGGGCTCAGCCAGTGCCACACCCTTCAGCTGTGTGTCACCTCACCTACCCATACTGCACATCTACACACACACGCACATTTTTCTTAACTAATCTCTAACTGTTCCGTATGTCTCAGGACAGTGTATTGGTGTTCTGTGTTGTTTTTGCAGTGTGTGTGTGTGTGTGTGTGTGTGTGTGTGTTTGATTAATATGTGGGAGGTGACAGCAGCTGAAGGCAGGGAGGGGCGGGGCTGTCCCGTAGCCCCGCCCCCCTCGCCGACAGGTTGACGGGTTGAGGCGAAAGCACTAAAAGTGAAGCAGCAGGTGATGAGTTCAGTGGCGCTCGGAGACAGGGACGCTGTGCGGACTGTGTGGACCTATCAGACACGACGGAGCAGTGTGTGCAGCGGAGCGGACGGAGCACACACACACACATACACACACACAGCTGAGGGTCACCTGTACTGGGACGGACTGGTCGCGAGCCGCTGACAGGTGAACTGTCGCCATGTTCAAGAAGAAGAGCAAGTCCACTGTGATAACGCAGCCCAAGCCCGCGTGAGTAGCACACTTTGTCTCACTCTTCTTCTAACTCTGTCCCTGTCTTCTGTCCCTGTCTTCTCCTCTTCGCTGTTCATTTAAAGCGACATGGTTCCTCTGGAGTCACGTCGACACCTCCACCACCGGAACTCACCTCACCGTGTCTTTGCGACACTGACTCACTCTGATGTTTCTCAACAATAACGTGAAAAGTATTGAAATGTACAGAATAGATATAGACATTATGAGAACGAGTAGGAATAAACACAGTGTGCTCTTTATTTTCACTATGTAAATGGAAATCATACCTGCACCTTTTGGTTGCATGTCGCCTATTGCTGACTAAGATACATTTTGTCAGTCTCTTTTTTTAAATAATTGACCTAATGAATAAATAAAATAAACTAGTTGTGTAATAGGATATATCATATTTAGAGTAGCTAGAGTAAAACATTTCTTTTTTCATCCCTGCAAAGGAAATTCAAATGTCAGGAAGCTCATCACAAAAAGCAGATACAGCCACACTTCCAATTCATCCTGATGAGCACAGACTAACAGTGACAGCACAAGGACATACCATAAAATAAGTTCAGATGAAATGAAGTGCAAATGTAGAGCTTAAAATGAATTAAAAGCGCAGTCTGTAACCTTATATTTATTTCTTTTTTATGGGTCACATTGAGTTTGTATGCTGAGCCTAACATGTAACAAGAGAACAAGCTGCGCCTCAGGCTGGATGAACAGTTCATTCTCTCTGCTGTGGGTTGACTATTAATGAAGAGTGGATGTCAAATGAATGGAATGCTAAAGACTATTTTGCAGGAAAGTGTGCATTGGATTGCACAATGTGCTTCAAGCGAGCGGAGGGTGTGGCTGATAGGGCCGTGCAGTAAAGTTGTAGTAACTGGTTTGATAAGTTACGAGGCTGCCCTCCTCCCCACAAGACACAGAGTACAGACCAACTGCCTGCAGCCTCTCCCACAGAGTAGCTGGCGCTGGCTCAGGCTCAGGCTGTCACACAGGCTTTCTGCCCTGGAAACAATAAAGTGTAAAGTTTGAAGTGAGGTCATTTTCCCTAGAGACTACTCATTTTCATTTCAGCCAAATGTCTTGGCTGTGGCGTTGCTCCACCCTGGGGTGGTGCTGACCGCCCATACAGACAATGGAGAGCTGCTGCTCCCCGTCACTCAGCAGGTGGAAAGAATAGAAGAAGATACCAGAATAACTATTTTACAGGTATCTTCCATCTTCCATCATCTTCAGTCTGTCACAGGACTGTGCTGTTCACCCACCTCAGTCTATACCATTCATTTTGAG
This sequence comes from Decapterus maruadsi, assembly GCA_030347415.2. Taxonomy (NCBI): domain Eukaryota; kingdom Metazoa; phylum Chordata; class Actinopteri; order Carangiformes; family Carangidae; genus Decapterus; species Decapterus maruadsi. The sequence continues at coordinate 26,486,104 of CM064905.1, read as the reverse complement.
TTTGAGGATCAGAGGTGAATTGTGAAGATAATGTCGTAGTGTAGATCAGTCCAATAGAAGTCAGACAAGTTTAGCAAAATAAAGTATTATATTATATTCATTCTTTGCTTTATTTCGCAAAAATACAAATGCAATGTCTGATAGTCCGGCTCAAGATTGTCAAGAGCTGAACTGCTTCGACATAATTCTATGACTTAAAGCAGATATCAGTGGAATGTTTTTGTTAATATAAGTCCTAAATAGTCCTATTTTCCGTCAGCAATCACTTACATGGAGTGTTTCCACCGTAACACGAGTCTCTCCGTCACTCTGCTCTGCTGTAAACCAGGAGAAAATTTTCCTTGTGGGATACAAGTGTTATCCAATGAGGAGAGAGAACGGCATGAAGGGCTGTGTGTGCAGCCAAGGGGTGCGCGTGAATGTGGTGACGTAGCAAAATAGATGCCTGAAATAACTCATGCAATGAAACTCGTACTGTGTTTTTCCTTCCTGTGAAGTCATCCAGTTCTGGTAAGTTCACGGGTCGGAAGTTACGAGTGGTCGTTATAGTGACTTTCACAGACAACAGGACGGTAAAAACACGAGCTACGGGTTACCTGGAACGCTACAAAGTCGTAGTTGTGACTTGAAGCTGTAACTTACGGTTTCAAAAGCCTGCCTTGAATGCAGCATTAGCCGAAACGGCCGTGCCGCTGATATCTGCTTTAAGTTAGTTCTATCTAAGCCACAGTCAAGCCCCTGATGAGCCTGATAATAAACAATAATGGAATCTTTGCAATGCCGCTGCATTCACTCCATTTTCTACATGCTGATCTTCTACAGTGTAAAAGATCGACAGTAAAGATGGCTGCACCACTAAAGCCTCAGGAACGGTGTTCTGCTCCCAGCTTTACAACCCAAGAGAATAAGTGACACAAGTTTAAGCCAGTTAATTTTCAAATGTCATAGTAGAGGTAGCGGAGTATATTTCCTCTCTTTAGACATGGATGGATGATAACTAACCTACAGAGCAAAGAGTTCAAAGAAGCAAATATGGCTACAGAAAGGTAGAATAACCAGGACGCAGGGCTGCACAGAGATGCACCACCACTAGAAACAACACGGCCTTCCTGTTTGTTTATTGTCTCATACTCGGTGCATGTGCCTGGGCTTTAAGCACGTGGATGGGGAGGGGGCTGCTCACACACAGCGGGGCTCTGGCTTCACTGTGACGCTCACAACGCTCCACACCCTCCATGACTTAGTGCTGGAGCGTTCTGGTTCTAATTTGACCCTCTCCCTGTGGAGACCTCTGAGCTCAGGAACGGCTCCGCTGCCAGTTCCTTCCCAGAACCCGGAGAACCTCTGTGGGAACACTGAATCTGAGCCACCCAGTTTCCCAGGGAACCACTGACAGCATGTCTGGGCACAGAACAGAGTCAACAGGTAGAGCTATTGTAGTGTTGTTTAAAGGGATAGTTCACCCAAAATTCAAATTTCACTCATTATCTACTCCCCCTCATGTCGACTAAGAGCTGTGAGAATTTTCAGAGTCCTCCGTTCCTTCTCTGAGTTACGGGGGGGTCCACGCAGCAGTATTTGTCCATATAATGGTTGTCAATGGACACCAGGTTTCTTTGTCCAAAAAGACACACCAAAAAACATCCAAATATCTCCATATTGCTCGTCTGTAATGTCCCTCTTGTATTGAAGCCCTGACATGAGAAACTGTTCCGCTGGTCAGTACAAATCACGTGAGATTTGCACTGACACAGGAAGAGCAGTGAACCAAGACACTGAGAGCTTCCTCTACAAACAAGCTTAAAATATAGACTTATTTAATTTTTTTCGGAACAATTTCTCATGTGGGGGCTTCAATACAAGAAGGACATTACAGACGAGCAGTATGGAGGTATTTGGATGTTTTTTTTGGTGTGTCTTTTTGGACAAAGAAACCTGGTGTCCATTGACAACCATTATATGGACAAATACTGCTGCATGGACCCCCCCGTAACTCAGAGAAGGAACGGAGGACTCTGAAAATTCTAACAGCTCTTAGTCGACATGAGGGGGAGTAGATAATGAGTGAAATTTGAATTTTGGGTGAACTATCCCTTTAATGATTGTGTAAAAAAAAAAAAACCTACTCTGGGAATCAAGACAAAGACTGTTTGTAGTTGTGCAACACAGAGGGAATGTTCAGGGTGGTGTTTGTTATCATCTCTTCTGGAGGTGAAACCATGTATTCTCCACTGTGTGTGTGTGTGTCCATGTAATAGATGTGTGCTCACACATGGACCTGTCAGTCTGAAGGTTGCAGCGAGAGAAGAGCAGTGTTGGTGTTTGCTGTGCTGGGACCGTTTCTGCAGAGCTCTGCAGGATTCACCAGTTCAAACTTGTTTCATATCAAAACCAGGAGAGGCTGTGAAATGAAAGTCAGTGTCCAGTCAGTGTGCAGCGCTCAGCAGTCATTATGTAACACGTGCACAAACGGTGCATGGGCGTGGATGTGTGTTTAAAGCAGTGGGCGGTGGAGCAGACGCTCAGGGACGGTCTTTGCTCTGCGTTTCTCACAGATGTTCCAACACTGATTTGAGGGACACCTAGTTGGTGTGACCCAGAACTGACCCTGAATCAGTGTGAGTGCATCACTGATGATTAGACTGGGAAAGCTACGTTGGAGCTTTGTAGCTGATGCAGCAGTCAATCATGGCAGTAACACAAACTAGATAACAACACACTGACTGATAGTATAGTCGTCTGTTCATTGTTTGTGTTTGTGCCACGGTCAGTTTACAGCTGACCCAACACCAGTGTCCACTGTCCAAAGTGGCAGCGCTCCCTGCTGGACACACTGTGTACTGATCCAGGTCTGAAACAGAGCCTTGAAGTGAGGACTCTCACCTCTCGTTGTGTATTTGAGTGGCACCATCTTTCATCAGCTAGAACCAGCTGTAAACACTTCTGTCTCCCCTCATTTAAATTCAGTATCGACACAACTTGATCCAGCAACTGTTGAACCCTCAAGGTTACAGCGATGTTAGCAGAACTGGTTTCAGGGATTATGCAAATGCAACATCGAAATGAATATATAAATGTATTATATATCATGTATTATGTATTATGTCCCTAATTCTTAGGTCATTATGTTTATTAGTTCATCATGTCCTGAACTGCTGACTGTATGAAGAGTAAATAAACATGAATGAATACAATTCCAGTGAGACTCTGGAGCCTCGGCAGTGATCCCCAGTAACACACTGAGTGATACCAGGATTCACAAGGACACTCAGACACACCTTGCAGTGGGTGATAGTTGTCACGGTGATTGGACTGGGTGTGTCTCCTGTGTGATAGCAGGTACTGTAAAAGCCTGCTGGGCCAGTTCCTCTTACTTCAAGGCCAGGTGTCTGTGTGTCCTCAGTGTCCTCGCCGTCCCAGAGAGTCCATTCAGCTGAGAGACATCAGCATTCACAGAGACTGTAGTCCTGGGCTGGAAGGACGTTGTTGTTGACTCTGAGAGTAATCTGTGAGTCATCTGCCTGGTATTTCCATCCCAGAGAAAATACAGCAGTGTGTAGCAGTGTAATTATGGCTCATTACATTATTATTACCAGCTCACTGCTGAAGAACATTAGTGCATCTATACGTATATTAAATGAATAACTTCAGCTTGGTTCTCTTTGAGTCATTTGGAACAAACCCAGAACAAGAGCAAGGGTATATTTTTTAATTGATCACATGACATTAAAGGGATAGTAGCATTTTTTTTTAAAAGTGGGGTTGTATGATCTACAAATAGCCCCTAAGTACTTACCTAAGCACTCCTCCCGTTAGCAACGCCAGCCCATAGCCCTGCCCAGAGATTTACAACATAGCCTACAGTGTCGTGAACAGACCCAAAGAAACGGCCTATTTTCACGGCCTAAAAGAGGTTTTACCTGAAAAAAATACACATTTCCATTGTTCACTATGATATATTTTTTTCAAGTCCCTCAAAGTGCAGGAAAAACACAGTTTTTATTTGGAGCTAACCAACTGCTGATTGGCGGATGCTAACCCTGGGCGGAGGGATATGTAAGGCTGCGAAAATAGGCCGCTTCTTTGGGTCCATTCACAACAATGTATGTTGTAAATCTCTAGGCAGGGCTATGGGCTGGCGTTGCTAACGGGAGGAGTGCTTAGGTAAGTACTTAGGGGATATTTGTAGATCATACAACCACACTTTAAAAAAATGTTACTATCCCTTTAAACTTCCAGAAGCAGTACAAAAACACAAGCACATCAACGTCCACCTAACAGGTTCTTCACTGGAATTATTTTAATGTTGATACATTCTCTTTAACCTACCACTGAGTTAGTACTTAGTGATTATCATGCCAGCCTGATGACAATGAAAACAATGAATAGTTTTCATTGGCTGGCACCAGATAATAATGTGCTGCCGTTACAATAAGCCGATGTCCCATGATGTCATTACAGAAGTCACCACACCCCTTCAGCCTCATTCTAATCAACACAATGAAGACGTCTGTGGTTCTGGATGACCTTCTCTATCAATGTTCTCTTCCACTGAAAGTTTCCCGTGCACTTTCTGATCATCAGATGATACAAAATCTCTGTGTGTGTGTGTGTGTGTGTCTCTCACAGTGCTCCATCCTCAGAGCTGAGCGCTCTGATCGAGAAGCTGCAGAAGAATGCCGACAAAGTGGAGAAGAACATCTACGACGTGGAGCAGAACCTCAACAAGGTGCAGATCACTTCATCTGACTCAGGATTTGACAAAATAAAAGTGAAAGATAAAACCAAAAGGACGGGTTGTGTCAGTATTCTCTCTCACACAGATGTTAATGTTTCACAATTCTGTGTAATATAAAGTAAATCCAAGGCTACGTAAATACTGAAGCAAACCACTTCATTGTACTCTTAAAGGGATAGTTCACCCAAAATTCAAATTTCACTCATTATCTACTCACCCTCATGTCGACTAAGAGCTGTGAGAATTTGCCATGTTGCCATGAAATGCCATGTTGAACCATGTAGAGCCTGCAAGTGGATTAACTGGTGGCACAGAAGATCAGACAGTAGAGAGTATGCTCATTGTAGATGTGATGAATGAAACATCAACGCAGTTGTAAAATACTGCAAAACAAAAAAACAACATCAAGAACATCACTTGAGTTTGTGTTTGTTCTGCTGATGTTTGTGTTTACTCTGACCATTAATTGTAGCCAGCGGTGTTGACTGTCACTGTGTTTTTGCTGCAGGATGTGAGTAAGATCAACGAGGGCAAGCAGCCTCTGTATCAGGATGACACCAACAAGAGGATCCTCAACTCTCTGGAGCTGCTCAGCGGCCTGGACGAGGACGCCGTCAACGCCAAGCGTCTCCAGCACCCGCAGGCTGAGATGATAGAGCAGGAGTGAGTGGCACTCAGCTCACCTCAACTTCATACTGTGTGCTGTCGTCTGTGTAGCATCAGAACTACACTTCAGCCTTTATTTGAGACAGACACATACTGGAGACAATCTTACATCTAGAAAAATGTAGTAGAATGTACATTTACACAATTAGTCCACGTTTGTAGCAAAACAATCCTGTCATATCTCCAATCTGCTGTTTATTAGGGCACCGGCCATCGCCAGGGCACTCGACCCAACAGCTATGAAATAGCTGTAGGGACGAGTGCCCGGCGAAGCCGGGCACTATTGTTATTCTGTGGATTTTTTCCTAGTTATTATTTTTCATCTTCCGGACGATTTTCGATTCGCTACTAGTCTTGCAACTCGAAGAGTTGCAGGACATATTATATATCAAAACGTGCGTCCTGATCGGGATCGCTAAGCTATTACTTTTCTAAGCAGTCTACGAATTTTTCGCGACGTAAGTCGCGAAAAACTGCGAAAAATTTCCCATAGAGAATGCATGGGAGAAGGTAAAAAAACGAACAAATCATCGGATTTTTCATACTGCCAACTGTTGTCTACTGCTCAGGCATACTTTCACCTAGAGACTCCGTTTAAACTTTAAATAGTAGACACAAGTCTTGTGTATTGGTGTATTACTCCTCGTTTTGATAGGTTGAATAGTTTTTGATCAATCCCTGATCAATGACCATGATCATTTTTGGAGAAATTATGAGATTATAATGGGTGTGTATTGCACGGAATGTTCGTGCTAGAGTGCGTGATGTCATCAGCTAGAGTGGGGGGAAAGCCCTGAATAACTCCTGAATCTTTCTCTTTCCAAACTCCTCTTGGACACAATTTACACTGTACACACATAATTTTTTCACAGTTTTGTAGCCAACTTGTTGTGTCTCCCACAATGTGTTCAAAATATCAGAGAGACTTACAGAATTTGAATTAGCAGCCTCTGAGTGCGGCCATGTCTGTCTCTTTGCCTCATTGACTCCAATACAAATATTTTCTGAGAGGAGCAGAACGGACCGATGTTTTAAAACTGCCCGTGTCGCCAAAATATTAACTGTAGAAACACCAAATCGTACCAGAATTTTCAGGAAGGCCTTAGGGCACCATTGATCCGTGTCTTGTTCTGATAGGAGCTACCGTTTTGTCAGAATAAGCCTAAATGCGAGACCAGTGCAGAGGCAGAAAATCAGTCTTTTTCTCGACGTTTCTGTCTGCCTCAGCCTGGTGGCCCCTATCGTCATGGGCAACCAGCTCAAGTTGTCATGGTAACCTCTGATCCTCAGGCCAGGGTCGTTAACTCCATAAACAATCCACCTGGAGCTCGTTAAGATGTTTGTAAACACAGACACAGAGCTAAATCAGACTGATACAGGATGCAGCTCAGTCACACACACAGACTCTAGAACCAGCTTCATGTCATTACAGTTACACACACACACACACATTAAAAACACACAGGTAACATAAAAATTCCACAGGTTCTAACACACACAGGTAACTTCCTGTGATTACAGTTAAAGACACACAAACACATCAAATGCGCGCATAAACTGCTCTAACACAGGTAACTTCATGTTATTACAGCTCCTCCATATCAGTGCATAGAGATAGGATCATGTGTCTGATCAGCTCTGTCTTGACCTTAAGATCGTGGGTTTGATTCCCATGTTGACAGAGATGGTTAGAACGGCAGTAGCTCCTGGTGCCCTTTCAAAATTTCCCGAGAGGAAATTTTCTAGTTCTTTATATTAACTCATTATTTCTTATCACTTTCACACTGAAAGCTTTCTAGTCACCCAATGGGTACAATCCCTACATGGAATTTGAAAATCCACAGGTTTGATTGACATAAACTGCTTTGTTTAACAACAACACGGATTATAATTATTATTATTATTATTATTATTAATAATAATAATAATAATAATAATAATAATAATAATAATAATAATAATAATAATAATAATAATAATAATTATAATAATAATAATAATTATTATTATTATTATTATTATTATTATTATTATTATTATTATTATTATTATTATATATTCATTTATTTATTCAGTTATTTTCTCTCTCCCCTGTTTCTTTTTTTTTGCTTTCACCCTTCTTTCCCTTTTTTTTCTTCCCAGCCTTATTCAATCATTCAGACACACAGAACAACACATGTACATGTTCTTTTTTTATTGTTATTTTTTTTTATTAAACCCACAAGCATATTCCAAACAATAATATCAGTACTATAAAATAACATAACATGTACATGTTCTTCAACATACTCACATACATTATGCACCTTCCACCACAACTTATGTACAGCACTGTTACCATCACAACTCTTTGTTATTTTGTTTAAATTGTCTTGTCCATTTGTGTAATAACCATAGTACCTAATAATAATAATAATAAAAATTGACCAATAAAAAAAACAAAAACAACAACAACAATAGAAAAATATCACAGTTGATGTGACTGAGAAAACTATAAATTCAGTAGGATAGATATAGAATTCAAATAGTCATTAATTATTAATGAGTGAGCAAGCTTTTATTGGAGAATCTCTGCTGTTGAATATTCTGGTGTGAAGAGCAATCTGAATTCAGAGAGAAATATCATCTTTATCTTGTTAGGCTGAATGTAATGAGTTATTAATCATCATCACTGTGTGTGTGTGTGTGTGTGTGTTCAGCATGAGGCAGCTGCGGGAGAGAGTGATGAAGCTGAGAGAAGACCACGACCGTATCTACCACCTGGTCCGCACCGAGGGAAGACCCAGCATCAACTGGGGCAACATGATCGATGAGAAGCTGGTAGGAAGCTGTGCTGCTCCAGACCGGCTCAGACTGGAACATACATCTTGACTTATTTTACTCAACCGTCTTAAAGGGACAGTTCAAGATTTTGGCAAATTGGCCCATTGCCATAATCCCTATAGTCATAGCAGTAGGTTCATTACTTTAATACCTGGTGGACAAGTTGTAACCTGCACATTCACCACGCTATGAGATAATAACACAATGTAAATTCATGCAAAACCACTGATGCACGTTGCCTTCAGGGACAGTTTTTCATCAACAGTCTCTGTATTTCCCTCTAAAACAACTCTGTGTGGTAACGTTGTGTTATTATCTCATAGCGTGGTGAATGTGCAGGTCACAACTTGTCCACCAGAGCGTTGTGGAGTTGTTGGATTGTGTATTTGATGAGTAGAAGAAGAAATGCCTTTAGCCTCCGTAGCGTAGCTCTGAGCAGCTTGCCGCTCTGCTCCGCCGTTCTAAAAATAGCTTGCACTGGCAAATAAAGGTAACGAACCTACTGCTATGACTATAGAGATTATGACGATGGGCCAATTTGCCAAAATCTTGAACTTTCCCTTTAAAAAAACTATATAGTAAGTAATTCACAAAAAACAAACGAAGATACCAGGTGACAAACCAAAGGAAGGAATTAGAGTATAAACTACATGTACAGCAGTGTCACAGAGTTGAAGAGTCCAGACTGTCACACTTGTCTGTGTGAAGTGGACTAAAGTGTCTCTTTCGTCTCCCTGCCCAGGACAACCTGAACAACAAGGGCTTTGGACAGGACCTGCCAACTGTGGAGAACGAGGTGGAGGAACACAACATCTTCCACAGCGAGGTGGAGGCTCTGGCCCCTCACATCTCCACCGGCGGTGACAAGGTATGAAGAGCTGAGTCATGTCAGGATGCACTAGGTGTTGAACAGAGACAGAGTGGATAGATGAACTATGGAGCAACATTTCAATCATCTATTAGCAACAGAGCTGCTACGTCAATGGAGCATTAGCTCAACCTGTTTTTGTGTTAATGTATGTTTTCTTTGTTTCAGGAGTACGTCAGTGGCCTCCAGATGAAGTACAACAAACTGCTGGTGGAGGAGGGGGGGCCCCCCCCCCCCCCCCCCCCCACACACACAAACTCTGACTTTCTGAGCCCAGAGCTGTGTACCGTTCCACCTGTCACCACCTGCGTGCTTTTCAGCCAGTTTCTGTGTTTACAGACAAACACTTCCACCTTCTTTTAAGTTTACTTTATTGTACCGAAACAAACGTTGCAACACGTGCTCAAAGCTTCAGCTCAGTTTCACTCAGCTGTCAGGCGTCCAACTAAACTGTATTGTAAATGTTTTGCCCCAAACTGATCCGTGGTCAGTGGGCTGTCTAGAAGTGGCTCAAATGAGCTCTACTGAGAACAAGCTGTTTCTGTGCAATGCACCTTTAAGTAACATGGTGACTGTACACGGCAAAGATTATTACCACTTTATGACTTTATGAATTGGTCGGTCTTTCATCAGTTTAGCTCAGGAGTTTGTTGCTGGTCACTGCAGCCATAGAAATAGAGGTGGTAGGCGTTTTCTCACTGTGGTGACATCACCACAGGAGCTGAGTCTGAACAGCCTGTATGAGCAGCGTTTTACCAGTCGCTGGGCTGCAGAGTCCATGCAGGACCCGTTGGTCGGCTCAGGGAGGATCACTTTATGGAGAGACCAGAAAAAAATGGTTTTCAGAATATGGGACCTTTAAAATTTCTACTTCCTATGATCATCAGAATTCCCCTCATCATTCAGTACACATTATTCACATGTGTTTTAAACTGCTCACATTGTCAATTGTATACATAAAAATGAGCCTTTCTCCAATTAAGTTCATTAGTACATCGCCCTCCAGTCATCAAGTCGTCATTTTCTCAGCCAGCGTCTTGTTCCCTTGTCTTAGACCAGCTCCAGTGCTCGTCAGCGAAACCTGCTGAGCCTGCGGGACTACATGCAGCGCTGCACCAACGAGCTGTACTGGATGGACCAACAGGCTGGAGAGAGGATCAACTACGACTGGAGCGACACCAACCTGGACTACCCCGCCCGCCAGAGGCAGTACGAGGTAGCTGAGAAGTGCACATACACCAACGCATAACAACCAGCTACACTTTCAACATCCAATACCCAATCTACTCCTTCCCTGTGCCCCCCCCCCCACACACAGAACTTCATTGGCAAATGCCTGGAGTCTAAGGAGGCCACCATCACCAAGCTGAACGAGGATGGAGAGAAGCTGATTGCCTCTGCACATCCTGGGAAGAATGTCATCGAGGTAAAGACTTTGACTTCTTGTTGCTGCACATCTGGGCGTCCAGAGCCTGGGCTTTCCCAGGGATCCATTTAGATCCAGGTTCCTCTGGCTGCAGATATCCTCCCAAATGACCTCTTACCCTTCCCCCCTCAAATGATGCAAAGCCTGCAAAGCTGGTTCAGGCAGACAACTCAAGCCACCATATAGTGTAAACACATACAGATACTACAGACAGACTACAGGGGTGCAACGTGGGTGACTAACAAATAACAGGAAAAAGTAAAATAGAGACAGGAAAAGGTAAACTAGTCTCATAAGTAAAAATAGGAAGTCATGTTTTAGGAGGGCGGGGCTGGAGAGGTTCCAGGTTCCAGCCCCGCCCTCCTCCCACCCTGGAGGAAGAAGTAAGGACGAAGGGAAGGAAGCAAGGAAGGAAGGACTGGAGAGAAAAAAGGATTGTGGGAAGAAGGAAGGGAACAGGGAAAGAAAAAAAGATGGAGGGAGGAACCAGATTTGTTCAAGGAAGGAAGAAGGGAAGGATGGGAGGTACAGTAAGAAGGAATGGGAAAAGGAATTGTGGAAAGAGGGAAGGGAGAAAGGAAGGAAGGGAACAGATTTGTTCAAGGAAGGACGGAAGGAAAAAAGGATTGTGGAAAGAGGGAAGGGAGAAGGGAAAAAAGGAATTTGGAGGGAGGAACCAGAAGGAGAAGAAGGAAGGATGGAGGAAGGGAACAGATTATGTCAATTTGACCCAGAAGGACGACTTGGTAGCTAGAATGGAGTTCATCTACATTTTATTTTAAAATGTTTATCAATGTACATCGTCTCTCTTCATCAAATAAAAGGAATTGTATTGTACTCTGATGACTCAAACGGTATCTCAGGTTTTCCTTGGTGCACATTTTAGTTTTTTAATGTAACTATTATGTTTTTTAATGTTTTTTAATGTAACTAATGTACACAAACTGTTGAGTCTAATCACTTCCTCACACCCTTTCTCTGTCAGGCTCACATGGAGGCGGTTCACGCTGACTGGAAGGAGTACCTGAACCTGCTCATCTGTGAGGAGAACCACCTGAAACACATGGATGAGTACCATAAGGTTAGACAAACACCTGCATGCACACACATTTTTCTGCTTTTCTGACAAATCTATTTTCCTGTTTTTTCTGGCTATTTTTTTCCCTGTTTCATTGAGTATTTTTTTCTGTTTTTTGTAATAATTCTTTTCTCTGAGATACTTCGAAATCTCGTGAGAACATCCAACCTGCAAGATATATCCCATCATGAACCAGGTCGATGGCTTTATGTCCACTACTTCCTGAACTTCAGCCAGCTCCTTTATTTCCTGTTTTAGGACATTTTTTTTTTACATTATTGGACAAACTGATTAATTCCAGGTGTGTCTGACGACCTCACAACAATGGTCAGACACACCTGGATCTAACAATGTATAAGGAGCTGGCTTAAGATCAGGAAGTAGTGGAGCTGTGCATAAAGCCTATTAAGGCATGTGATTAGTTACACACAGGGTATGATACTCTGGTTATGTTTTAGACTCTATCCTTCTATTGTAAGCCTAATGCTCAGTGTAGCAGGGAAGGAGTAGAATAGTTTTGGCCAAGCATCAGTGTCTGAGTGTGCGTCTGTGTGTGTCCAGTACCACAAGGAGGCCCGTGACACTCAGGACCTGCAGAAGCGGCTGGAGACAGAGGTCAACCAGAAGTACAACCCAGAGTTCAAGGACGTGTATCAGATGGAAGGTCTGATCAGGGAGCTGGATGTGAGTCTTCCATCTCAACATGGAGGTCTGATAATATCTTCTCCAGCAGATGAAAATACTATACTGACATGTTTGTATTTCTGTGTGTGTGAAGGACCAAGCCAAAGCCATGGACAACTTTGATGAACGGGTCAAGGCTCTTCAGAAGCGCAGCCTGCAGGTGATGCCTCTGAAGTACCGCAGAGAAACGCCCCAGAAGCTGCTGCCGGTTGAAGCTCTGTGTGAGTTTGACACAGATGAGGTACGTCCTGTCACTGGAACCATGTCTGATACTCTCTACATCTGAGAAATGACGTACTGTACATACTGCTGGTCTGTAATGTCCCTCTGGTATTGAAGCCCCCACATGAGAAATTGTTCCGCAAGACAGGAAGAGCAGTGAACTGAGACACTGGCGTTGATCCAAACAAGCTTAAAATATAGACCGTTGAATTTTTCAGAAAATTTCTCATGTTGGGGCTTCAATACAAGAGGGACTTTTCTTATGCCCTGATGAATTAAAGTTTTTTGCTTTTTTTTGGACCAAGAAAAGTATTCACAACTTGTCAAATCCATGCGTGGAGTGCCTGAAGAGAAGCCCAGTGCTTTTTCTCACAGCTTTAATCGAGACATTTGTATTTATTTGCTAGCAATGTCAACATTCAGCACTCCAAACAAGCTTAAAATATAGACTTATTGAATTTTTTTTTTTGGGAGTGCGACTGTACCCAACTGCAGCCTCAGGCTGATTCACATTGTTAGTCCCCCTGCCAGATGTTATTAGGCACGGCCCTTAGGGGAAATCAAACAGTAATAACAGTGATACATTCAGGTAAGAGAAAATCAAAGTAATAACAATAATACATTCCAGTAAATTTGAGTAGATGATGAGTGAAATTTGAATGTTGGGTGAACTAACCCTTTAAAATATTTCTCAGTTCAGTTTGAGGTTTTGTTCAACATCAGCTTGAGATCATTTCCAGCCAGCTGAATTAAATCAAACTGTGATTTTGTAGACGCCTTCTAATGTAAGAAAAAAGAGAAAAGAGAAAAGTGAATTGAAGAAATGACATGTTGATGACAGATGTTGGTCGTGTACAGGGACAGATCCTGCGCGGGGAGAGGTACACTCTGCTCCGGAACAATGGCACCAAATGGGACGTGAAGGACGCAGCTGGACGTAAAATCAGTGCCCCCGCCGTCTGCTTCATGATCCCCCCCACCGACCCCGAGGCTGTGGCCGTCTCTGACAAGTGAGTGTGTGCAAATATATAAAGGACACGTGACTCCCTCTAATCATTTATTGTATCAACTCCAACGTTTCACTGGGGTGCAGCTGTAACAGGATGTCATGTTGTGTGCTTCCAGCCTGGCCAGCCAGCAGAGGGCCGTGAAACAGAAGATGGCAAGCAGCAAGTCAACTCTGCAGAAACGCTTTGATGAGCTGAAGAGGGAGAGTGGGACAGGCACAGCTACAGGTGCACCACACACACTGCTCTGTCTTCATGTTGCCAATGCCCACTGATCACCAGGATGTCTTTTAGTAGAACCAGAGGAAGCAGCCGATGTGATCTTTGACCCTGTGCAGACCTGGTGTTCACCTCTGTGTGATCTGAGTGGTCAGCTCGAAGTTCAGGTGTAAATGTACCTGAAACACATTAAGGATGCATGTGTGTCCAAGTGTTTACTGGTTAAAGACAACCACACATGCCTGTTTGTCTGCATAGAAAGCAGTGAAGCTGCTGATAATCATCACAAGTGGGATGGCTGGAGACACATTTTCAACTTGACAGACTTGAACCTGATCACTTTGACAAGGCTGGATCAGCATCCCCCAGCTCCAGGTTCCAAGTTCCAGCTGGTGACACCCACCCTGGTGTCACCAGTTGATTTATGTCTCATTCATTAGTTGCAGATGTTCTAAGAAATGTTGATGGTCCAACATTAAAGCACCTGGTTAATGTCCTATGTGATAAGAGGTTTCTTTCAACAACTTGGGCAAATAAAGTGGTTTGTATGAGTGGATCTCAAGAAACCTAAACTGACACAAATTAGACCAAAGACAATATATACGGAAGCGTATTGCATTCACAAAAATCCTGTTTTTCTGAGTAATTTATTTTTTGGTCTGTTTTTCAAGGTAATTTTTTCTGCTTTTCTGAGTCATCTTTTTTCCTGTTTTTCTGGCTATTTTTTCTCCCCTGTTTCATTTAGTATTTTTTTTCTGTTTTTGTGATAATTTTTTTCTCTGAGATACTTCGAAATCTCATGAGAACATCCAACCTGCAAGATATATCCCATCATCTTCAACTTTCTATACTGAACCAGGTCGATAGGCTTTATGCACAGCTCCACTACTTCCTGAACTTCAGCCAGCTCCTTTATTTCCTGTTTTATATTATTTTTTTTTACATCATTGGACATTTTTTTTTACATTATTGGACAAACTGATTAATTCCAGGTGTGTCTGACGACCTCACAACAATGGTCAGACACACCTGGATCTAATAATGTATAAGGAGCTGGCTTAAGATCAGGAAGTAGTGGAGCTGTGCATAAAGCCTATTAAGGCATGTGATTAGTTACACACAGGGTATGATACTCTGGTTATGTTTTAGACTCTATCCTTCTATTGTAAGCCTAATGCTCAGTGTAGCAGGGAAGGAGTAGAATAGTCAGAAAAACAGGGGGAAAAAAATACACAGAAAAAAATGTTTTTTTAAGTGAATGCAATACGCTTCCGTATACATTGTGCCACTGTGTTATTTAAGGATAGACTTATAGTGAAAATAACTAATTCTAATTAGATAATCCAGAATAGCTGTCAACCTGTTTCCTTGTTTGACTCTGTACCACTGAGAAGGGGAAAGCAAATACTGACCATCATCATGCTGTGTGTGACTGTGTGATCTCAGACAAGCAGGAGCAGCAGTGCCGTCAGCTGATGGCCGGTCTGGATAAAGTCGTCACTGACCTGGACAAACAGGAGAAGGCCATTTATGCACGAGTGCGCCCACCACTGGAGCAGACCAGGCCGCTGCAGGACAGTTCTGACCGCCTGCATGACATGAAGGTAGGACCTCCACTTAATTCTGCTGTATGAAAAACACAATCCCACATCTTTAAACTCACATGTCTGTGTGTGGTGTTTCCCTTCAGGACATCGCTGCAGCTGTCAACAGGATTGAACCAGATAAATCCTCCAAAGTGCAGGAAGCAAAGAAATTCTTGGTCTCAAACCCGAACTGCGTTAGTGCTCCGCAGCTTAACGGCAAGGTGGACGAGGCCAACAAGAAGTACACCAAAGTTGAGCAGCTTCTCCAGAGCTCTCAGGAGAAGTATGGGACTTGATAGATATCTCAGTGTTCCTCTGTGTTACCCGGTTCAAAATTGTTGAATATGGTCCATTTCTCTTCATCTAACAACTCTCCTTCGTTTTAGACTGAAAAATTCCAACCAACTGGAGAATTCCATTCAGAATGGAAAAACTCTCCTGTCCACCTATGAGAACAAGCTGGCCAGGGAGGAAGTTGCTCCAGCAGACAACACCTCACTGGAGAAAACCCAGCGGGACCTTGCAGTAAGCATTTGCACTGTGTGGCACACATTAGAATAATATCCTGCACTGACTGACTTTTGGGCGGCATGATGGTGCAGTGGTTATCACTGTTGCCTCTCAGTAGGAGAGTTCTGGATTTGATTCCCGGGCTTGCGTTGTGTCCCATCGGGGTGGAGTTTGCACGTTGTCCCTGTACCTGTGTTGGTTCCCTCCAGGTTCTCCAGCTTCCACCAGAAGTCTTAAGACATGCACATTAGGGTAAAGGGATAGTTCAACATTTTGACAAATTGGCCCATCGCCATAATCCCTATAGTCATATCAGTAGGTTTGTTACCTTTAATTGTCGGTGCAAGCTATTTTTAGAACGGCGGAGCAGAGCCGTGAGCTGCTCAGAGCTACGCTACGGAGGCTCATGGGATTTCTTGGTTTCCCTCATCAAACTCATAAAATACACAATCCAACAACTCCACAACGCTCTGGTGGACAAGTTGTGACCTGCACATTCACCACGCTATGAGATAATAACACAACGTTACCACACAGAGTTGTTTTAGAGGGAAATACATGTAAAACTGCTGATGCACGTTGCCTTCAGGGACAGTTTTTCAGCAAACAGACTCTGTATTTACCTCTAAAACAGCTCCGTTTCGTAATGTTCTGTTATTATCTCATAGCGTGGTGAATGTGCAACTCACAACAAGTTTTGCGATTTTGTATGTGATGAGTTTGATGAGGGAAACCAAAAAATCCCATGAGCCTCCGTAGCGTAGCTCTGAGCAGCTCACGGCTCTTCTCCACCGTTCTAAAAATAGCTTGCACAAATAAAGGTAACAAACCTACTGCTATGACTATAGGGATTATGGCAATGGGCCAATTTGCCAAAATGTTGAACTATCCCTTTAATTGGTGACTCAAAATTGTCCGTGGGGCCAAAAGTGTGAGTGATGTCAAATTTGTAAAATTGCCAGAAAGAAAACCTGGAACCAAGCAACAGATTGGGTGGTATAGAGGCAAATGTTAACATATCTGCCCCTGAGGCCCAAAACAAGTGTGTCCCCAGTGTATCCACCTTTAGCAGCACATAGCCAGTGGAGTGTGCCTTTGCAAACATAAATACTGGATGATAAATGCTGGTATAAACTGTAAGAGAAAGAAAGCTCCACATTGAATCTTCATTGAATCTAATTTGCCACCCTCAGGATATTGCATCAGACCTGAGGTCCAACAGATCTGTGATCTCAGAGACAGAGCAGAACCTGCGCTCGGCCAAAAACAGCTGTGACAACATGGCTGTCAAATTCCAAGAGCACTGCCCTGACATTGAGAGACAGGAATCTGATGTCCAGAAGCTCAACAAGCGCTACAACAACCTCAACAGGCAGACTGACACCAGGTCAGATGATCAGACCAAGTTCAAAATGCATTCAAAAATAATGAAAGAAACAAGTTTATTGAATACTTTACACAATAATATCTGAATACTGATCTGTTGTGCTGTGGTTTGCAGGTCTCAGAGTTTGCAGAGAGCCAAGATGGCATACAACAATTACCGCAATGATTATGACAACCTGAACAGCTGGCTGTCTCGTGTCCCAAACTACGAACCCCGTGAAACTGATGATGTCCGACAAGTGGAGACCAAACTGAAGAATCAGAGGGTGAGAGTGATAAATATTCCTGGGGAAGCACAATATTTTACCAGTGGTTGCGTAGAACAACAATTAAATGAACCTTTGTTTTCTACAGAACTTACTTTCTGATATCGCAAGAAAAGAGTCTGACTTGAACAACGTCTCCAAAAACGCACAGCTGTACCAACAAGCTATCAAAGTAAGACGTTCTGTATTGATTTGACCACCACTGTCATCATTACTGTGGACGTACAGAATAACAAATTAGACAAGGTTCGATGAATATGTTGCTGGCTCTTCTTTGTAGGACTATGAGGGTGAATCTGAGAAGTTCAGATCCATCCTTGACCTTGAGGATGGACTTGTGCCTCAGACATACAAGAGGAGCCGGCTGGAATCACCTGCTCTTGCTGTCAAGGCAGAGGTGAAGTATACACAAGACACACAACCTGCAATGAAATGTGCATTTTGTAAACTTGAATGTAAAACACTTCTTTGTGAGCTGTTTTCCAGTATTGGTTAGTCATTGCAGCCACCAACACATGTTGCATGAGACACAACTATACATTTCACACTTTTATATATTTATATCATGTGTGTAATATGTGTGGACTGGATTTAAAGGGATAGTGCACCCAAAATTCAAATTGCACTCATTATCTACTCACCCTCATGTGGACTAAGGGCTGGGAGAAGTTTCAGAGTTATCTGTGGCTTCTCTGAGTTAAGTTTCAGTTATCCATGTGGCAAATGGATACCAACTGTCTTCATAACAACAAACAAAAGACACACCAAAGCCCCAAGAAAAAAGATAAATAAGTCTATATTTCAAGCTTGTTTTGTAGTGGAAGCTCCTCTTCCCAGTTCGTCCAATTTGGACGAATGAGGGTCCGTCCTCTTCCCGGTTTGTCAAATTATGTAGTTGACATTACATACAAGCAGCATGGAGGTATTTGGATGTTTTTTGGTGTGTTACGAAGACAGTTGGTATCCATTTGCAACCGTTATATGGACATCATTTAGACCCCCTGTAACTCAGAAAAGGCTGTTGCCCTTATTATGTTTCAATTTGAATTTTGGGTGAAATCCCTAACATTTAGGAGGCAGTTACAGTCAGTTACATCAGTCAGAGCAGGGTAAACAACACACATAGTGGAACTAGTTGCAAAATCTAACCTTCACCATGTGAAGATTAATTGAATGATTAATTCAACTGCCTTTTTTCTAGATGTTTTTCTAATAAATTACCAACTAAGTGCAGACATTATGCAAGGGGTGGCAAATAGACATAACTTTGTTTAAATGGTCAAAACCCATAAAGGTTCTGAACTACTGTGGGATCATTCTGTGGGCTTTACAAGACTTGATTTCACTGTTTACAGGAAGCTGCTATTGAGGCCAAGTTCACTGAAGTGAATGCTGTGAATAAGCAAAGGTTGCAGAATCTTGAGTTTGCCGAAAGTCTTCTCAAACAGGTATTTTCACACAATTATATTGACAACAGTAATATCAACATTAAAAACAGCACTGATAATAATGATTTTCCATTTATAGCAACCTGAGATTTCCATGGTCCAAGTTACAAATGTCAAGTCAGTCAATACAACCCCGGGAGAAGAACCATGGAGAATCAGGAAACAGCTGGAGGATGAAATCCAGAGGAGAGAACATCTACAGAAAGAACTTGAGACCATCCAAACTGACATCTATGTCCTTGAAGGACAGAAGCCCCAAGATACAATTGTCAAGAAGGAGCTGATCAAAAAGGTTCCTGATCCCCAGCTGGATGAAGAGGTTCATAAAGTCCAACAGAGACTCTCAGAAGAACGCCGCACTACCCATGTCCTGGAGAATGACCTTGAAGTGCTGAAGCTGAAGCTGCGTGGCCTTGAGACTGAGGTCAAAGAAGGGGCGCAGCAATACACAGTGAAAGAGGTCCTGCGTATTGAAAGAGATCGGGGTCAGGAAGAGGAGGTGCGCAAGCTTCGGGAGGACCTGGATGAGCTGAGAAGGCAGAAGCTGGTGAAAGACAATGAGCTAATTCAGATACAAAAACAAATGACTCTCCTGGCTGAAGAGAAGAACAGGGAACAAGAGGTGATCACTGAAGAGGAGGTGATCAAAGTTCAGAATGACCCCCAACTTGAAACAGAGTATCGGGTGCTCCTGGATAGAAAGCAGAAGGAAATGGATGGCAGGAAGCAGCTGGAGGATGAACTACAATTCCTTCAGGAGAAGCTACGACGGCTGGAGAAGGAAAAATCGATGGCAGAGGAGAAGATCTCCATCAAGGAGGTACTGAAAGTAGAGAAAGATGTTTCCTTTGAAAGGGAGGTTGAAAATCTCAGGCGACAGTACGAAGATGAGAAGGCCAAACGAAGATCATCACAGCGAGAAAAAGCTGACCTCCAGAGGAAAATTACCAGCCTGGAGGAGGAGAAGTCCAAGGTGATTGTCCAAGAGAAAGTGCGGGAGATTGTCAGGCCTGACCCCAAGGCTGAGAATGAGGTGGCCAATCTCCGTCTTGAAGTTGTGGAGCACCAGAGGCGCTATAAAGATTCAGAGCTCCAGCTTAAATCCCTTCAGGAAGAGCTGACCATGCTGAGGAACAGAGGACCTCAAGTGGAAATCAAAGAGATCGTCAAAGAAGTCATCAAATACAAAACTGATCCAACAACTGAAAGAGAACTGGAGAGACTTCGCAATGAAATCGTTGACAAAAGTCACCAGACAGAGAAATCTGAGATGGAGATCCGCCAACTTCGTGATGATATTCAAAGATGGAAGGACACCAAACCCCAAGTGCAGACAAAGGAGGTGGTGAATGAAGTTCTGCAGTACAGAGAAGATCCCAAGACCAAGGAGGAGATTGAAGTTCTCAAAAGGAAACTTGCAGATGAACAGAAGAAACGGCTTGATCTTGAGAGAGACCGGTCAGCTCAAGAAGAGAAGATCAGAGTGAAGAAGATAGATCTTTCTCAGGTTCGTGAGAAGATTGTTCAGCAAGAAGTGGTGAAGATGGAAGAAGACCCTCTCCTCAGGTCAGAGTGTGACACCTTTTCACTAAACATCAGCACTGAGCAGAGAAACAGAGAGAACCTGAAAACAGAGCTCCACCAACTGCAGAGACAGAAGGCTGACTTGGATCTGCAACTGGAGGAACTCGAGCGTGAGCGCAGGTCAAGACGTGATGCAGAATTGGAGATCCAAAGGCTTCGGGTCAGGCTTAGTGAACTGGAGATCCGCGACAAAGAAAACCGTGAAAAGGTGACAGTCAAACAGAAGGTAGTGTTGCAGCAGGATCCCCAGCAGGAGAAGGAACACTCCATCCTCAAACTACAGCTTGATGAAGAGAGGCACAAACGCACCCTGCTTGAGAAAGAGTTGAATGCCCTTGTCCAGCAGCAGCACACACTAGAGAGGATGGATGTGAAGGAAAGAGTTGTCCGCACTGAGAAGGTTCAGGTTGAGAGGGATCCAGAGGCTGAGATTGAGATCGAGAACCTAAGGAGGACTCTAGAAGAGGAGAAAAGAAGAAAGCATGAACTTGACATGGAGTTGTCCACCCTCACTACCAAGCTTTCTGAAGTGGAGTTCACTAACACCAAGTCTACGAAAGAGCTGGACTACATCCGTGATGAAAGTAACCGTCTACAGCAAGAAAATCAAAGGCTGCAGAATGAGATCCGTAAACTGCGCTCTGAGATTGACATCACCAGCAAAGAGACTCGGATCATTACTGAGTCAGCACCAAGGGAGGATGGGAAGAATCTGGAGTTGAGGCATGAATCCCTCCAGAAGGAACTTGCAGAACTCAGGGGCATAACCAATCAAAAGGATGAAGAAATTGAAAAGCTTCAAAAGAGCCTGTCAGCAGTGAGAATAAAGAGGGAGCAGAGGGAGAGTCATCTCCGACGGTCTATCGTCGTTATTGATCCAGATACGGGCAAGGAGATGCGACCAGAAGAGGCCTACAAGCTGGGGCTGATCGACTGGAAGATGTTTGTCAACCTGCAGAGTCAGGAGTGCGACTGGGAGGAGATCACAGTGAAGGGTCCCTCGGGAGAATCCTCGGTTCTTCATGACAGAAAATCAGGGAAGAAGTTCTCCATCGATGATGCGTTGCGTCTTGGACACATCACAAATCGCCATCTTCAGCAGTACATAAACAAAGAAATCTCCATCCAGGAGTTTGGTGTAATGGTGTCGGGCAAGAATCAATAAATGTAAGAAAATGGATTTTTGGTTTGACTGTAAAAGCTTCAAACTGTTTCATGCGTATTGTCTGACAAATGAACTTGTTTTTTCATGTACTTCTGCTCTGGCTACTTTGGTGACGTGGCAATATTTGGAATATATTCCTATATATTCCTAATTATTTACTTAAATAGTTTTATGGTACGAGCATACCTGGATTGATATTACCATCATTACAGCCAAATACATAACAACATTAAATTGTGGTAGGAGAAGTTTGCTTAGCTGAGCTTTAATTTTTTTAAACTGGGTATTAGGGTGGAAAATATATATTTGATATTGTCACTACCACTGTCATTTACAAGGGTACTACTTGTTTCATTTATTCGTGGGGTCTTTCCTGGTTTATCTGATGTGTGCTCTGAAAGCTTAATAAAAGTCAAACAGAGAACATTTCATGTGTCTTGTATGTTTTAATTTTTTTTTTAATCATTTCTTTGGTAGGTAATGTTTTATAAAAACCAAGGATGAAATAAAGAAGTATGAATAAAAAATGATTAAGTGAGAGGGAAAATGCCTTGTAATGTAGCCCTAGAATAGCAATTTTCTACCTTTATTTTCCCCTTCTGATTTCCCAAACCTTGTCTTATCTTTTAGTGATGAACTCCTACTAAGCACTGAACATCTACACAATTCAAGTTTATTTCTAGGCCTACAGCCATTTTTTTTCTGTCTCAAAGGGCTTTACATAGCATCATAGCATCCTCTGCACTCCTAAGGAAAAAACAGGAGAAACCTCAGGGTGAGCAACAGGGGAGAGATCGCTCACCCAGGACGGGCCGCAGACATGTTGTTTGTTACACAAAAAACCAACCAACAAACAAACAGCTGAAAAAAGGCTCTCAGACACAGACATTTCAAGTTTCCAGATGATCTATTAAACCAGACAAAAACAGATATAAAAAACTCCCAGTTCTAACCCCCCCCCCAAAAAAAAAATAAATAAAATAAAAATAAAAACATGATCTGGGTTACTGCTAGACCTGGAACACTCTGCATTGTAGGAGACAATCAGTTAATGAAGGTGACCCAGGACCTAGACATCAAAGTAAATCTGCCTTCTGGAGAGAAGCTGTGGACTGAGCTCAGAGAGCCATGTGGCTGAGCTGAAGCTGCTCTGTGAGGAGGAATGATCCAAACACCCAGGGACGTGCACATGATTATAGAGGGGCAGGGGCTCAAAGTCAGAAAAGGGCAGGACATTTTTTTTTGGTCCTTTACACAATATGGATCCGCCGTAAACACAGTGCATATTATTTTGAAAATTAACCCGGTGTTTTATTTTGTATTTTCTACACTACTTCCTGTCTCGCACTATCAGCTCTGCTCTGTGCAGAATTGATGTGCCGTGCTCCGACGTCCGGCAAAAACAGAAGCTGACACATTGAATAATAGAATAATACAGCGTTTTTCTGAAATATTACCCATATTAAATGCTGGATAAGTGGACTGCGACTAGACCATAACTCACAGGTTCAAGTTGCTCCACTGTCACGTCTCCTCAGTTATCCGTTGCCAACTCCTCAGCAAGCAAAGTCGCTATTGGCTGCCCCAAAAGTCGCTAGAAGTCGCTAAATGATGTCATTACCTCAGGGGACGGGGGGGGGACGGGCGTTAGCGGCCGGCAGCGGCGCTCTGTATGTGTTTATGGAGTGGATCAGTGCGTCTCTGAATGCAGCGGAGACGGCTCTGTGACACTACTGTGCAGGCTGACAGCCAGTGAGGGCTCGCGGCAGCGCCGCTGCTCGTTGGAAACAGCTGTAATAACGTGATTTCAGGTCCTGAAACGTTTGTAATATCTCCGGGAAAAAGTCGCTAGATTTGTCGCTAGTCGCTTTTTACAAAAGAAGTCGCCAAGAGGGTTGGGAAAGTCGCCAAATTTAGCGACAAAGTCGCTAAGTTGGCAACACCCGGGCGCAGTTGGCTCTCTCTCCTCTCACTCGCCCTCTCTCTCTCTCTGGCGGAAGCGGCAGGCTCAAACAACCCGGTATTACAAGAAAACGTGGAGTTTTTGTACCGCTAACATCCCTGACAGGAATTTATTAATGTTGTTTAAAAAAAAAAAAACTAAAAAAAAACACACACACACAGGCAGAGGGCACTTTTTAAGACGAGGCAAAAAAGGGCAGGGGCTCAAGCACCCATAGGGCCCTATGTGTGCACGTGCCTGCAAACACCAAGCGCTGGGAAGCTTTGATCAGCTACAGGAAGAACTGTTTTCAGGGGATAAGTAAACACACTATTAACCATCAGTATGTAGGCTAGTTTTTAGTGCTTATGATGAGAAAAACATTTTTAACTCTGTTTAAACTACATAGGCTACTAATGGGTAGCTATCCATGTGTTATAAATGATGAATTCAGTAGTGTCACCACTGTTTCCACTAGATCAGCTAATGTGAATGACTGTGATCAATAAAGACACAAGATTGTGATATCCACTGGCCTATTTTACATATTTGTGACTTAATTAAATGGAGATGACAACAGTTTTTAAGTGTGGTAGAGCAAAGTTTGAAAAATATTTAAGACATAAGCTCTTTTTTACTTTAAAATAGCATAAGGTTCATTAAACATTCTGTGTTAAAGGGATAGTTCAACATTTTGGCAAATTGGCCCATGCATTGCCATAATCCCTAGCCTTACTGCCATGAGCCGTGAGAGTTAGAGTTACGCTACGGAGGCTCATGGGATTTCTAGGTTTCCCTCATCAAAATCATCAAATACACAATCCAACAACTCCAAAACAGTCTGATGGACACGCACATTCACCACACAATGAGATATACAGGTAATACTCAATGCGGCGTGGCATGGATGATATCAGCCGGTGTTATGGAAGACCAGGATGCTTCAATAGCGGCCTTCAGCTCTTTTGCATTGCTCGGTCTCGTCTTCCATAACACCTGAGCAGTGCCACAGGATGATATCCATGCCACGCCGCATTGAAGCAGTAATTCAGGCAAATGGGGGCCCAACCAAGTACTGAATACACAAAATGATTATACTTTTCTGATGGCTGACATTTCATTTATTCAAACTCATTGTTCATGTGATATTCTAATTTTTTGAGACTCTGATTTTGGGGTCAAAATTCTAACAAATAAAAGCTTGAAATATCTTGCAATGCATGTTGTGAGTAAATAATATATTCATTTCACCTTTTAAGTTGAATTACTTAAATGAATGAACTTTTTCACGATATTCTAATTTTCTGAGTATTACCTCCTATGTTTTAGAGGTAGCTCTGAGCAACTCGCGGCTCTGCTCCGCCGTTCTAAAAATAGCTTGCACAAATAAAGGCAACGAACCAACTGTTATGACTATATAGGGATTATAGCAATGGGCCAATTTGCCAAAAATGTTGAACTATCCCTTTAGCAAGTCATACATACATACCATACATATAGCCTACTAATAAACGCCTTGGTTTAAGCACAGATTTGACGTCACTATGTATTTAGTTGCTTTTTGTATAAAAGTTCAGCTGTGCTGAATGAGTATTTCATGCATTGTAAAGACAGTAAGTCAGCAGCAAACAGAGCAGAGTGTGGTAGCGGATATTACATCGGGAGGAGGGGTTCCTCCTCATGTGATTAGTGGGTGTGTGTTGTCTTTCCCCTCATTCAGTGCGACGTTTTATTAAGTTGTAAGATGGCGACGGTGCATCTAAGGATCGGGGACCTAGTGTGGTGAGATAACCTTTAAACACTGTTCCACCCCTTCACAGCCGCTACATCAACTCACATTACGTCAAGTAGTGTCGTATTACTTGCCTAACGCTAACATTTCTTGCCGGTGTTGACCACAGGGAAAGAAGTGAAGTGTTCGCGTACTAGGTTAGTTGATGGTCAACCCAAACAAATTGCTAACCAAGCTGACTCAGCCAACAGCTGTCGTTAGCTGTTAGCTAGCGGACAAGCTACAGGAAAGGTTTAGACTTCATATAGGTAGTTCTTTCGGGTACAAATCTGTTGTTAGTTAGAAGTTTCTGTTCGTCATGACGACGGATTTAACCGTGAAGCTTTAGTGAAATACTTTTTCCAGTATTTTGACGTGTAGTGGTTGTGACGAGCTTTGCTAGCACCTTAGCTTAAGCGGATTTCTACTGTATGTGGCTCTGTATCTGCTCGGCTTCCGTGTTAACTGTGGCCGCTCTTTTTCTGCTTTACTTCCATGTTTTTCTCAACGACTGACTTTGGGTCAATTTAACTCGCACGTGCGCTTTATTTATGCGGACTGTAACGTCCAAATTCTGCAATACCGTCTGTCGTTGTTTGGTAGCAGTAGTTTAATGTCGGTGTCATCATTATCATGACAAAATATATGGAGTGAAAGTGGGGCAGGGTTCCATTTACATCAGGAAAACAACACTTTTCAGTTGCATATCCGTTTCTTTAAAGTGGATGATCTAAGTTAACTAATTTCAGTCACTTTGCCGAGCAGTTTCCTGTAACATCCTGCTGTTTTTAAGCATGTCCGACTCCATACTGACAAATGGTAACTGCTAAATACACAAGAGTAGAAGTGGCTGATACTCTTCAACCAGAGGCCTGTGACAGGCAGCTAATGTGGCAACAGGAAGAGTATGAGGACATATCAGCAAACGAGCTAGCATGAAGATTAGATCAAGTAGAACTCAATCAACACCAGGGGAGAATAAGAATTTAAACACAATTTCCAAACAGCCTCTCACTCACAGCTAACACTGTATTGTGTTATGCTGAAGGAGCCAATCCCAGCTGCACAGGATGCTGTATCCACAACAAAACATTGATTGCAACTTGACTAGATTATTTTCAGTACTCAGTTATATGGATGCATTTGGTTGGATTTATCAGCACAAGACATAACATAAGGGTTAACCTACTGTATCATTCCTGTTTCAGGGGGAAGCTTGGTCGCTACCCGCCATGGCCAGGAAAGGTAAGGAGTAAAGACGTCTTATACTTTGGTTTGTGTGACAAATCCTATGCTAATTGCACCAAAACATTTTTACATTACAGATAGTAAGCCCTCCAAAGGATCTGAAAAAGCCCAGGGGCAAGAAATGCCACTTTGTGAAATTCTTTGGAACTGAAGACCAGTAAGTCTGCAGCGTATGGTTTCCGACCTCGCAATGCTTCACCAGCGAATATGGAAGTGTAACATATTGGGTTTATGTGTGTTTTTCCAGTGCCTGGATCAAAGTAGAACAGCTGAAGCCCTACCATGCTCACAAGGAGGAGATGATCAAGATAAACAAAGGGAAGCGCTTCCAGCAGGCAGTTGATGCGGTGGAGGACTTCCTAAAGAAAGCAAAGGGAAAAGAACAGGTAAGAGGGCCGTCTGCTAGCAGCTGATCCAGCTCCTCTTAATGGATCTTATTCTAATCACTTTGTATTTCTTCTCATTGTCTTCTGGGTTGTCTGTAATTTGTGGAATTTTATTCACATGCACCTAAGGCATGGATTTCAGGCTTGTCATGTCATTACTACTATGTTTTCATTTTAAAACCAAAATAGTCTGCACCCAGAGCGCTTCAGCAGTTGATCGATAATTACGTCTCTACAGAGTGCACGCAGCAGAACTCACATCACATGACCATTTACATACACTACTAAGTATGCAATAGCTGGTGTCAATAGAAGGCGGATTGTTTTCTGCCGTTGATTAGTTGCAGAAAATACTATGAATTAGGAACAGCAAAGGCAGCTGTGGCATTAAGATACAGACTGACTGAGCAACGAGGTCTTGACTGGCACTCGCCTCGCAAAGGAAAGAGTGACCACAGACAGAGTTTCCAAACTCCTAGCAGGATATGTCACAACGAAGCAGTGTGTACTCTATTTTTAGATCGCTATCTTTCCAGTGCTAGCCTTGCTACAAGAAGAAGGGAGGCAGCGAGGAGGAGGCTGTGGGGAACGTGGAGGAAGAGGCCTTGCTTCTGTTGGGCACATGGTTGTGTTCATCACAACGTGCGGCTGTCAAATCACTGCAAAGTTCAGCTTGATGAAAACACAAAGCTGGTCATTTCAATTATAATTATCAGGAGTGAGGTGAATGTCTAGGCTTGTGTTGCATAAAAAGTCACCTTAATTTTGATCTAGGGGAGCGCCGGGTCGAATGATACATGGGTCGATTGATACACAGCGATTTCTTCGAAAACCACACAACCTTGAGCCGTCAGATTTCATCACTCAGCACTCAACACCGACCAATCCCGGGAAAGCTCGTGAAATGACGTCACGCCATTCAAAAGTTATTCCCGCGATCCGGTTTTTGACTACAGAAAGTAAAATCTTGCGTGCGGTAGTTTTTTTGTGATCAACAGTTGTATTGTGTGTTTCATGCAATAATAATATGACCTAACAGATGAATTGGTACATAAACAGGTCCTAATGTATGCAATGTCATGGTTTTGAAGTTTAGAGACAAAACAGGTTTTAGTCTCAGTAGTCGCTGGAGGGACGATTGATACAGCTGTTTCAAATGCCCCTCACGCCGCCGTGTAGTAATTGTGGTCACATTGCGCGATAAATATCTGTATAAATCACCAAATTCATAACTGTTTACAATGAACAACAACCGATGTGAATGAACAACATGTATTTTTATAAACACCACATATTTTTAATGAACAAAACGTGTTCATGACATTAACAGATATTCAGCGAAGTGAGGGGAAAATGCTGAGGGTAAAATGACAATATGATCACTGTGTATCCATAAACATGACTTAGGACGGGAAATAAGTCAGTGAAATGAAAATGCAGTCGTCCAACAACAAAAGAAGAAAGGTGAGTTTAATCGAAATGCGGATCTTGACAATCACGCATGGGACAAAAATATCAGTTTGACCTATTTATATTGTGAGAAATGATGTGACATTTTGGCAGTGATGAGTACACTAGTATGTTGTCTGATATGCTTCATAAAAACCAGAGTAAGGTCAATAGTTTCTGTTTAAAACATGCTGTTTCAGCCGTCCCTCCTCTGTGTTTCAAACAACCCACATAGGTGGGGCGTTTGAGACAAATGTCAACTTACGTTCAAAGGTATAAAACAGCGCGATCATCCAACACGTGTTAAATTACACTTGTAACTAAGAGACTACACATGTGAGTTGTTGATCACATGATAATAAAATGTGTGTACATAATGTCATCTTTGAAAAAGACGTGTATCAATCAACCCAGCGCTCCTCTATTCATTCATTCATCTTTGCAGTCCTATTGGCCAGCCCACAAACTGATTAATCACTACTTCTTAATGAATAGTGAAGTGAGACTGTTCCAGTAAGTCTGCTCTTCTTGACCTCCATGGAAAACCTCTGGCTGTCACAGTAAACATGTAGGACTGAGCCATCTATTGTACCTGTGTATTTCTGCTTGTTTATCATGGATGGTTGTGTAGAGCAGTGGCAGGGGGAACGCAACAGACCGGCTCATATTGGTGTGTGATGGGGACGTCTCACTGTCTTTTTCCTGGGAGTGTTTCCTCAGTGGATGTGAGGGTCTAAGGACAGAGGATGTTGTGATAATGCTGTGTAAAGACCTTGGAGACAAACTGTGGCCTATACAAATAAACTTGTCTGGCCTTAAAAAATGGCTGCACCAAGCAATGGTAGCATGTGTGTGTGTTTTTTTTGACAGAACTCAGATGGCAAAGGAGACTCAAAAGGAAAGAAGACACCAAACAAGCCGCTGAAAATCCTGGAGGAGGATGATGAAGATCTCAGCGCGCTGAAGGATCCCTCTGAGAAGGTCAGTTGGTCACCGCCAAGTTGAAACATTAATACATCTTAACTCAATGTACAGTATTTAAAAGTGACAGAGAAGTTGACTGGAGTGAAGCAATGGAGACCCCAACCCTTTACTCATCTTTAGACTTTTGATCTTCAGTCTTCTGACCTCGATGCATGGAGCTAGATCCTCACTGTCTGCAAGGAGGATCAACTCCAGAACAGCTGTGACTGTTCACATCTTTTAACTGAGAGCTCAAACATGCACAAGATTCTTTCACAACCAGTCTG
Organism: Decapterus maruadsi; assembly: GCA_030347415.2. Classification (NCBI taxonomy): domain Eukaryota; kingdom Metazoa; phylum Chordata; class Actinopteri; order Carangiformes; family Carangidae; genus Decapterus; species Decapterus maruadsi. The sequence continues at coordinate 26,456,382 of CM064905.1, read as the reverse complement.
GGCATTTCAAATTAAAAAAAGGTTTTCCTCAAAATGTTAATAGACAGTGCATCATTTAACCCAAGAGCTGGAGTCAGTGTTGACAATGGAGACTCAACATGGTGTTCTGATCCTCATAACAACAGGAGCTACTCTATCTCCACTGTCCAGGCCCTCATTAGTCTGTGCAGGGACAAGTCCTTGTAGATGGAAATGGATTCTGCTAAGCTAGTCACCTTTTGTCAGGACACGGGATGCTACACAGCGCCAGGAAGTGCAGGAAAGATGAAAGAATTATACAAGACGACACTCAGTGATTAGAAGTTCTTGGCCACTGACTGGCTTGTGTCAGACCAAATACTTCCCCTGGTTTCCCCATTATGTATCTGTCGTTCACTTTACATCTGACAAATTTGACATACTTCACCCATATGCCATCTGCCATTACAGGTTAACTTGTGATGTCTAAGTCATCTTCATATCTGCAATTCTTAAAAAGTCTTAGTTTGAAAGACTAAAGTTTCCTTAAAATGGCCTTAGTAGCTGATCTCAAATGGAGCTGCTGCAAATAGACCTCTAATATGATGTATGTGGTGACAACCATGACATGGCAAATATTAATGAGTTTTTGCTGATAGAATTAGTTAAAGCTGTCAATTGATTTTTATTTTTCCGCCTCTTGTTGCAGTCCATGTTAATTGAACTGCCTAATGGAGTTTTCTTCATAGGTTGATCAGTAATAAATGGTGTTCTTCTATAGTTAAGCCTTAGATTTAATTTGATGAATCTTGCAGAAAGTTCAAATTATTTAGTCACGATTCATGATTTGTTTTTTGTGTTAGATTCTGCAGATCATCAGAGCTGGCTTACAAAACCCAGCCTTAAGGTCTTTGCACACTGAGTCCGTTTTTTTCGCATGCGTTTTTCGTCCCTGTCATCCGACAAAAAACGTTACGCGCAGGCTCCTTGCACACTGAGTCCGTTGCGGTTTTTCGCATGCGATTTTATTTTGTGTTCTAAATTTCGGAGAGGGAGACAAAAATCGTCACGCAGTGGTGCACTTTGTGGTTCTGTCACTTGTTGAGAAATGAAAGAAAAAGAGTCCATGCTGCGAGGACGTATAGTAGCGAGGGGATCTGCTGCTTAATGAGCATCGGGACCATCATCATCACTTCAACAGTTTATTTTAGGATGTCAATCTCCACTTTGATAGATATTGATTATTAGCTCACACAGTAAACAGAAGACGGCCACTTTCCATGATCCTGAACAGCGGCTGGTGCACACAGACACACACACGTGAACAGCGGCTGGTACACGCACAGCATACAGACAGACACACTCGCAGCGGCGATCCCCCCCACACCCTCCTCTCTCTCCCTCTCCAGCCTCAAAACGCTGATGTGATTGGTCAAAAGGCTTTTCACGGATGCGAAAAACGCATTAAATCGAACCTGTTCCGAAAACTTTTATGACGGACGAAAGTTTCGGAGTCGGTGTGTAAACATGATTGACACAACATGAGGTCGAATTTATTTTTTGACGTGCGGCAATTTCGGACGAAAAAAACGGACTCGGTGTGCAAAGGCCTTTACTCAGCTCCCCCTTGTTTCAATGCTGCCTTTAAGTGAACAGGTCCACCTGAAGCTGTGGAGCTAATATTGTCAGAATAACAGTCACATGACATCAGCACCATGATGAAAGGGCTTCTCTGGCATCTCTATTGATGGGTATCCATTCAGATCAGGCAGGTGTTGTCCAGGTTTTCGACTGCTGTCTGTCTGAGACTTGTAGCTCCTCTCAGCGGACGGCTCCTCCGTCAGTGACAGAGAAACGTCTCCATCACATGGACCTCTGCAAGTTCACCCTTTGATTTAGAAGGTGAATGTGTGTCTCTCTCCTCCTTAAGGACTTAACTGACTCTGACCCCGAGCCATCCATTATTGAGAGGCTGGGTGCTGGACCTGGCTCAGGATTCAAATGGGAAAGCAGTGTAGGTGACCCCCCCCCCCCCCCCTCACCCCGCTCCCACCCCCACCTCCTCTCCCACCAAGCCTGCCTTGCCTTGCTGTTTTTCTACCTGACCTTAACCTTTGGCTTTAATCACCACCAACTGCAGACCTTTCCCTTCTGACCTGTTTGGTGCTCACTGTTGACTCCTGAAACTGTGTTTGCCTTGTGCTCTTGAGATGGTCACTAACTCTGAATGTGGAGCCCAAACGGAGGCCGAGGCTTCAGTTGAGTTGACCCATGTGTTGGCTTCCTGCTTTCCATTAGCAGCCTTGCTCCCGAGGACCAGGGTTGTTGACCACTTACAAACCGGTGTGCTCACCAGAGCTTGTGTTTGTGTGTGCAAATAGACATCACACTGCAAGATGAGAGATGAGTCATTAACTGTTCCTTTTATGTCAGTGGAAACCTTTTTTTTTTTTTACAAGAGAGATTGCTGCTGTAGTTAAAGGGATAGTACCATTTTTTTAAAAGTGGGGTTGTATGATCTCCAAATAGCCCCTAAGTACTTTAATTGCAGTAGAAGTCTCTCTGCACTCCTCCCGTTAGCAACGCCAGCCCATAGCCCTGCCCAGAGATTTACAACATACATTGTTGTGAATGGACCCAAAGAAACGGCCTATTTTCACGGCCTAAAAGAGGTTTTACCTGGAAAAAAAATACACAGTTCCTTTGTTCGCTTTAATATATTTTTTTCCAGCCTTTCAAAGTGCAGGAAAAACACAGTTTTTATTTGGAGCTAACCAACTCACGTATCCCTCCGCCCAGGGGCTATTTGGAGATCATATAACCCCACTTTATAAAAAATGCTACTATCCCTTTAAGTGCAGCAGTTTTAGAACTCCAAAAACCAATGAAATAACATGCTTTGGCCCCAAACTTTACATCATCAGGAAGTTTTTTCTTTGAATGTAATTGGTTGATTAAACTGAACCAGCTGAGGTTTGTCAGATACTAAATTTCCATGGGCTGTTCACATGTAAACAGAGAGGGCACATTTCCTTATCATATGCAAAAACACAACCATCCTCCGTCTCTGGCGCTGCAGAATATTGTGCTCATATTTTGCTGCTTAAAAATCTGAATCCAGTTTATTTAGCCTAATCTTGGTTTCAAGGAGTTGGTTTCAAATTGATCTATAATTTCATACCATTGTCTTGGAGTTGTACCAAGTTTCCACTCACATAGGGAGGAGCAGACAGTGACTGGCTTTGTGGTTCTCACTAATCTTTCAATAGAAGTGCACTGTACCTGAAGTGTTAGAATCAGTGCTGTCTGGTTTTAGAGGACTTGTTTTCACTCTTCTCACCTGATAACTACACACTGAAGACAGGTTTTGGCTGGACAGCCAACAGTGATCGGTGTACTACTGGTAGAAATGAATATAAAAAAGACCAGACATTCAATTCAGGCTATAAAGCACACAGCAGTCGTGTCAGTCGGTGCACCTCTGGTTCTGTTGAAAAGCAACCTGTCGTTCTCTGGGTGAATTGTGCAGCTGTTTGAACACACACAGGCTCCTCCTTGGTTTGATGAACCTCAACAGTTCAGGGCACAACCTTCAGTTCGTGACCTGAAACTGTAGAAGGTAGTGGACCAAGGCGGGAGCTCTGATGTGTCGGCAGACTCGGCACTGCAGTCAAAATGTTAAGGGTTTCTGCGTTGAGCTTTTTGTCCTGTTAATACATCCATCTCCATGAAGAACACTGTCCCACTCAACTCTTGTTCTGTTGCAGCCTGTGAAGGATGACCCACATTTCCACCACTTCCTGCTCAGCCAGTCTGAGAAGGTATGAACAAGCACTGCTGCACACTTCATCTTTTCTTCTCAGTGTTATATCAGTTGTTCTCACTGCTATGCTGTCTGTGTTAGTTCCAGTGATGTTTTAATGTGATAACCATCACAATGTCATTCAGCTCCATTCACATTCTAATGCATTTCAAAGTATCAGAAGCATTACCATCTTCACTTAAATAAAATGGATATGGAAGACTACAGATTATTGTACATATCCTTGAGAATAATGGGAGCAAGGTTATACACATCCAAGAAATAGGAAAACACAAGGTACACTGAACCAACTGAAAATCCTAACCGTAAAACAAACTGGAACAAGGATTTTATGAAGCGTTCCACCTCTACATGTGATGAGTACATTGAGTTTATTGTTTATTGTGATTTATTTGTATTTGTTTATTTGTTATTTGTTTCCTCTCTGTCCACAGCCTGCTTCATCAATGGAGCCCATTAGCAAGCGCTTGAAGATCGTTGAAGAGGTAAAGTAACTGACTGTACCCTTTAGAGAAGTAACTGATCAAAATGTCCCGACCTCAGTTTATTTATATGAATACAAATAAATCTTTCTGCATGATTTGTTTTACATCTGTAGGAGTAGTGTAGAGTTTAATCACATTTTCGAAGCATTAATGTTCCTCACATGATGTATGTTGCCAACCGGGGTCTGACTTTAAGTTTCCTTGATGATGATGTTGACTTTGTTTTTGGTTGTGCAGGACACAGGGTCAACATCTATCCAGGCAGCAGACAGCACAGCCATCAATGGCAGCATCACACCCACAGATAAAAGGTATTAACACATCTCACTACAGCAGCGTTGAACATCATCATCACAACAACTGTGGACATTTTACTGGATCATAAACATCATGCAGTAGATTGTTTTTACTGATTCACGATGAGTTCCACAGATTTCCGCTGAGCCCTTTATTGGAAAGAGCACATCAACACTTTAGTTTGTCAGATCTTCATGTCACCAATATCAAAACCTGGCCGCATTATTTTATGGATGTGAAAGTAAATGTGTCCTGGGCTACAATATAGGACCAAGTGTTCTACTGACATCCACTGTTATGGTCGGATAAGTCCCAATGCAGTTTAAAGGGATAGTTCAACATTTTGGCAAATTGACCCATTGCCATAATCCCTATAGTCATAGCAGTAGGTTTGTTACCTTAAATTGTCGGTGAGCTGCTCAGAGCTACGCTACGGAGGCTCATGGTTCTTGGTTTCCCTCATCAAACTCATCAAATACACAATCCAACAACTCCACAACGCTCTGGTGGACAAGTTGTGACCTGCACATTCACCACGCTATGAGATAATAACAGAATGTTATGAAACAGAGCTGTTTTCGAGGTAAATACAGTCTGCTTGCTTAAAAACTGTCCCTGAAGGCAACGCGCATCAGCGATTTTGCATGAATTTCCCTCTAATACAACTCTGTGTGGTAACGTTGTGTTATTATCTCATAGCGTGGTGAATGTGCAGGTCACAACTTGTCCACCAGAGCGTTGTGGAGTTGTTGGATTGTGTATTTGATGAGTTTGATGAGGGAAACCAAGAAATCCCATGAGCCTCCGTAGCGTAACTCTGAGCAGCTTGCCGCTCTGCTCCGCCATTCTAAAAATAGCTTGCACCGACAATTAAAGGTAACAAACCTACTGCTGTGACTATAGGGATTATGGTGATGCCAAAATGTTGAACTATCCCTTTAATGTTTACTGTTTCAAATGGGTAAAACCTGGAAGAGCTGTGTGCAGCCTATTGAGGATCTCGAGCTCTTCATTCCCCTGCCGCTCACAAGCTTCACCTCACCCATACACCCAAGCACATTGGCAATTAGACATTTGTTGTAAATAACAAGGCTTACCTGTTCATCTGCACATAAAGCACAGAAGACAGGTCCAACCTTTATTTGATAGCACAGTGAGATAGACAGGAAAGGGGGAAGCAGAGAGAGGGGGAATGACACGCGGGACTCGAACTGGGGACACCTGCGTTGAGGACTATAGCCTCTACATGGGGCGGCTGCTTTAACCACTGCTCCACGCACCGCCCCAGAGATGCATTTTAAAGAAGTAGTCCATCAACCCAGGCTGTAGTGTGATTGTAGAGAGTGTCGTCCTGAGGGACTGACCTCTCTGTTCAGACCTCTCATCAACACGGAGCTGCTGCTGGACACTGTTGTTGTTCTCGTTTCACACTAAACTATTGTGTGTTAAGTCCAGGGAATCTACTACCTGTCTTCTTGTTACTCTGTTATGCTTGAAACTTTTCTCCGAAGTCACTGGAATGACTTTGAATATTTAAGCAGGTGTTCTAAAGTGCGCTGTGTGTGTGTATATGAATGATGTAATTTTTCAATTCATTGTGTGTTTGCTCATGTTTTGATCCGTTTGTCTTCCAGGATAGGCTTCCTGGGTCTGGGGCTGATGGGTAGTGGTATCGTTTCTAACCTGCTGAAAATGGGTCACGTCGTCACGGTGTGGAATCGCACAGCAGAAAAGGTATGTGATGAAACACACCTAACTACAGCAAACTCTGCTTCAAATGTCATTTCAGTGATGTGGTAGAACTCACACTGTGTCCCCTTGAGCAACTGGGTTCACAGCACTAGCGGAACCAGGCTGGGGGCGGGGCACATGACCGGGCCCTTTAAACCCAAATAATAAAGCTCATCATTACATCATTTTACAACATACACATGGCCACAACAACGGGGCTTACACACTTGTGAAGTCCATCAAACGGACATGAAGTAACAAACCAAGAGAACAACAAAAACACTAGGCTACACGGCCCCCAATAATAAAAGAATACAAAAGCAGTTCAGCACCACGGATAGCGGCCACATCATTTTGACACCCACTTTAAAGCCTTTGGAAACATGACTTTAAATAGTAAAAATGCTTATATTATATCAAAGTCAAGTGCCTCATTAAGCATCTACAAAAGTCTGAGTGACAATAACTAATCATAACTATTAGAAAACCTGGTTTTAAAACAGCTCATTTTGCATTGAGGCATGTATTGAGGCCTCTGGTCAGGACAGTGTGGGCGTGGCAGATAACACTTATGATTGACAGCTCCCTCGTTTTGATTGACAGCTGGCTCCGCTCACTGACCGTTAAAAAAAAAAAAAAAAGTCCTCACCGGAGGATGAGCATCGATCGATGCTGGCTAGCTAGCTAACTAGACAGCTAGACCAGCTTTCCTTTGGGAGCGATATAACCGTCTTTGGCCATTGTCTCACAGAAAAAAAATGCTTTTAACCGTCACTCGTGTGTGTGTGTGTGTGTGTGTGAGCGTGACGAGGTGCTGACAGACAGATACAGGCAGGTCGCGCTAGAACGCTAATTAATGCTAAACGCTAATCGCTAATCTACTCTACACACATGCACGCCACCACTGCCACCCCCTCTCTCTCCAAAAAAAAAAACAGGCTGGGTGTAGAGAGGAGTTGTGAGGAGTTACGAGGAGTTGTGGGCACACAATTCGACAGAGACAGACACGGCAGGTCGAGCTAGAACGCTAATAAATGCTAAAAGCTAATCGCCGGTTTACCCCCAACCCCCACCCCTCCAAAAAATTTTTTTTTAAAAACGGCTGTAGAGAGGAGCTGTCATGGGAGCTGTGGGCAGAGTGACTGACATGGCTCTGGTTGTGAGGACTTCAGAGGAGGAGCAGCGACCGGGAGCAGAACGGTTTTGTTTGCCACCACTGGGGGGCTGGATAACAAAAAAGTGATTTATTGGTTTGAATTTATGTTTTAAATCATAGAGATAATTTATTGAATTCAAACCCACTGTACAAATATTTCGAATTCGGATGAGAACTTTTTTCTAATTAATTTTACATGTTTAATATTATGTACATAAGACCCTAAAATACATAGAAGGCTTTTGTGGATTTGGGTTTCCAAAGGCTTTAACTATTTCAACTACTGAGAGCACAGTAGGCTATATCAATAGCTAACTGGCACATTGGCCTATATGTTCATGTAGAAACACAATTTCAATATGAAGTAGCTACTCAACACTATCACTAGCATACAAGAGCCAGCGCTCTACCTGTAGCAGCTACACAACGGCCGTCGGGTCACTCAGACACTAGCAGCTGTTTATCATCACTGATCGTCATAGTTACTCGACTCCCTGTCAACATTGAATCCCATGTTTGAGTTTGAATACAGCAGGGACTTCTTCTATTGAATTTCAGCGTCTTCTTCTCTGTGGCGGCGCTGCAGCGCCACACGCTCCACACACACCTGCAGTAGGCTATGTAGTGTTTTGGGTCGTTTTCAGTGGATCCATGTAGACGCAGATATTTCTGGAAACAATGCCGTGTTTACAGAGATTTTTTCAAAACAATTAAGAAAAAGATTGGATTTGGTGAAGCCTCGTATTTGCCTCCATCCTACTGCGCTCCTCAAGTGGTTTTTAATTAGTTTTAACTTGGAGAATGAACACTCAGAGGTTGCAACAGAGTCAGAGATAAAAGGAGGACGGAGCTAACCTCACTGGATGTAGAAGTGCTGCCCTCCCAGCCCCCCCTGAAGCCCCGCCCCTGGTTCACAGAGTTCCAAATAGTTAATTGTGGATGTCCAGTCACAACCAAACTGTCTCCTCCACAGACCACTGCTTCCATCCTCATGTCACAGCAAATAAAACAACAACAAAACCTGTGTAAATGGTACTATGCCTGTCTGCACCTACCTTGCCATACCACAGGGAGTGGCCCCTGGAACCTAGTGTGTTCTAAACAAAGAAAACTAGACCTTTGAGCCCATAAAACCCCGTCATAGACCACAAGCCTCAGTGCAGTCAACATTCATACATGACGTTAACTGTCTTAGTCCACATTTACAGTTCACTACACATAGTCAACATGCAATGGCTGGCATCGCTCATTTGAAATCACAGCCGGCCATGTGGCTTTTTCCAGGCCTTGCAGTCAGACAGCATGCTGTGGATTGGCTGGAAAATAGGGAATGAAAGGCTGGCTGCAAACAGGGAAAGAGCCGCTCCAACACAGGTGGCAGGTGTTTGGGCTTCTACCGGAGCCTGACGTGTAATCAGCACTAATCTCTCTAGAGTTTGAGACCTCTGCTGCTACAGAGATGATTTGTTTTTAGTAGCTGGTACGTGTGGCTTTCATGTAGGTGTTAGTGTATCACATGTTTCCAGTCATCTAATACTAACATTTGGTGGTAATGATGTTGCAAATGTAACAACAAAGTCAAAAAGAAAGAAGCTATTTGCTAATGAACTTGGATTATTGCAATCCAGAATGTCTAACATCTTCCAGACCAACTAATTCCAATTTGTGTGTTCCAGTGTGACCTGTTCATCCAGGAGGGGGCCAGGTTAGGCCGGACTCCTGCTGAAGTAGCCTCCATGTGTGACATCACCTTTTCCTGTGTCTCAGACCCAAAGGCTGCCAGAGATGTGAGTATCATACATCTACAGTAAATGACTTCCTGCTCAAGTGCTGATCATATGTTTACAGGAACTCCTTCATGTCTTTGTGTCAGGTGGTGCTGGGACCCAGTGGAGTGCTGCAGGGGATCAGGCCAGGCAAATGCTACATAGAGATGTCAACTGTAGACCCAGAGACTATCACAGAACTCTCACAGGTACGCACCAGTCTGCACACAAACACACACACGCTACTCGCTCTACTTTCTCTTTTTTTAAATATTTTATTTAAGTTTTCAGTTATGCAAAAACAGTACAATAGAGGCCTGCATTTGGGACCCGGCGGGACCCATCGCAAATCTCGTAGGAGCGGGCGGTTTAAACTTTGCTGTGGGCGGGAGCAGGCGGCTTAAAAAAAACACTGCGGGATTAGGGATCAATTTATTTAATTAAAAATGAAATAGGAGCACTACTCCTCACCAATGTAGGTAGGCCTGTAACATCCCAGATTGGTTGTCAGCCGTTCAGCCTGTCACCCTCCGGTCTCTCTGCTACTGGACTGGACTGCAGGTGATGTCATGTCAATCAGCTGCGTGAAGAGCGGAAGTTTTGTGCTGTTGCGAGCTGACGTGACTGTTGTGTTTCATGTACTGGGGTAAATTAAACATCTACTATTATTCCTTGTCCCGGACACTTCTGTGAAACTAGTGTTTCCCACACACTCATTTATTCAATTACGTCCACCACGAATGAACCCCCCCAGTCGGACGATGGTTCCGTTCATTCATCTCAGCAGAGCGCTGCACATGCATAATACCTAGGGGGCAAAGTCCCATTTTTTTGGAAAACCGACACGTAGCGTTGTAAAAGGTTGTCCACCAGAAATGATATCTAGGACCTTCAAGGATTAAAACCTGGGTGGACAACCCTCATCCATTTTGATAAAGCTAGGGGTCCAAAATCCCTCTTCTTGGTCATTTTCTGGCGAAAGTATGTAAATGCAAATATTTAACTCTGGTACTACAATGGCATAAATAGTCATACAACTCTAAAATTTGGCAGAAGTATCTTGACACATAGGGGAAGGCGAGAAAAAAAAGATTCTGGGGTTTGTTGCAACTTGATTTTAAGATGGATCACCCTCAACATCCCAAAAAAGACCAAAAAAACAACTGTTCGGACTGACAAATTCTCATGAAAATTATTATTTTTCAGCACTTTATGGAGGACATCTATTATAGTAACACAAATCTTTCTTTAATTCATAAGCTTCAATTTGAGTCCAAGCTAGCCTTTCTATCTCAAAACCCCCCTTGTCCCAGCCCTTCAGGCTCTCTATCTGTTCATTTTGGGGCTAGATCCTTCATCAAATGTATTCTAATGGGGCCAGTTAACATGGAGTTTTTCACTATAGGTGTTGCCTTGTTTGGAGACAGCCTGTAGCTTTCCAGTAGCTAGTAGAAAGGCTAGCTTGGACTCAAATGGAACCTTATGAACTAAACAAAATTTCTTGTTTTACATGACCTTTGTGATAGATGTTCTCCATTTGTCCTGAAAAACTAATCATTTATCATTCAGAATTTATTTTCCTTCCTGGGATGTTGAGCTGCTCTGTATCTACACCGTGTTGTCCACCCAGGTTTTAATCCTTGAAGGTCCTAGATATCATTTCTGGTGGACAACCTTTTAAAAATCCGTGTCTGATTTTTTTGCTTTGCCCCCTGGGTAATAACATTTTGAGGTTTGTCCAGGTGTCACATGGGGATGTTTAGCTCATGGATGTTGATGATAACTCATCATCAAGTCAAACTGCAGGCGGGAGCAACGGTTTTGATTTCTCATGACATACAGTGTGATCTTCTCTAAGGATAAACAGCTCATCATTTCTCATCCATTTCGATGTAGAGAGGGAGGAATCTGACTTCCAGGTTAATGTGATGCATTTTCTGTAAACAGTAAAAGCTATGTCAACAAACTCAGATTTAACTCTGGAGCTATTCCTGAAACAATGTTCTAATAGTATTAATGTGCTATTAATGTAATGAATTGTTTGTTAAATTGTCAGGTGATCACGTCGCGGGGCGGCCGGTTCCTGGAGGCTCCTGTGGCAGGAAGCCAGCAGCTCTCCAATGATGGAATGCTGGTCATCCTGGCAGCCGGAGACAGAACGGTCTATGAGGACTGTAGCAGCTGCTTCCAGGCCATGGGCAAGACCTCCTTCTTCCTGGGTATGTAGAATCCATATCACAACGTGTACAGTCCATGTCCCAGCCCATCAGGCTTCACTGCTGATGGGGCTACATGACTCTATCAAATGAGAATCACCGAAGCCATATTTCTAATAAACACATACATTCATCAGATCCAGTGTGATGTGACAACAGAAATGAAAGTCTTCTTAAAGCTAAGTGTTGAAAGAGCGTCATCAACCTGACAGTGGAACATAAAAACTATCAACATCAGCCTCTTGTTTTACATGACCTTTGTGATCGTTTGTCATTTGTCCTTGTACAACTTCTCATCTTATCATTCACAGGGTTTATTTTCCTTCCTGCTGTTCCCCGCTGCTCTGTATCACACAGTGTACTGTCACATTGTTATTTGCCCTGGGGGGAGAAGTAGGAGTGCATTGATGCAACTAATGTCCCGGTTTAAAAATGAGCTGTACAGATGAACTTGCATTGCCATTTAGAAATGACATTTTGAGGTTTGAATCTAGATTCTAAGAGGATAAATTGTGCAGCTGCAGCTGGATGCATTGATGATAACTCATCATCAAGGACAAACTGTCCTGGTTCTAAGGAAAGTAGTGTTTTGACACATTGTGTTAAATGGATGGTGAGATCTAAGATACGGACGGGAAACGTAACCTCTTGGTTTCTCCCAAGTACTGTATATCACAAATAATGGGACACCTTTATGTTTTTGTCACACTTCAGTCTATCAAACATAAAAAACAACTCTGATAACAATGATCCTTTGAAAGCTGAGATTCTCTAAACAGTCTCTTGCCTAAACTGTTGTAGCAGCTTTGGTCTCAGTATTGAATTCCCTGAAGTCCCTGATGACTGAAGTACTGAGCTCAAATCATGTTGTTTGCTGCAGAGGCAGAATATCCCACAAAACTGCTTTAGACTGATTGAATTTAGTAAACAGGGTAATATGTGAGCAGAGTGAATGATGAGTAGAGACACAAGCTGTGTCCTTGATATCAGATCCAACTCTCACCTCTGCTTTCTGCCTTTTCATTTGTCGAGTGCGTTGCAGACGTTGCACTGCACACGAGCAACAACAGAATGTTGTTATCTGTTTGTCTAAACATGTGTGTGTCTTGTGTGTTACTAGGTGAAGCAGGGAATGCAGCAAGGATGATGCTGATCCTCAACATGGTGCAGGGCAGCTTCATGGCCACCATAGCAGAGGGGCTGACCCTGGCCCAGGCCACCGGCCAGTCACAGCAGACCTTCTTGGACATCCTCTGTCAGGGCCAGATGGCCAGCACCTTTGTGGACCAGAAATGCCAAAGTAAGACATTTTGTCCATTAATGACCTCCACCTTACATGATGATCACATTTTATTCTATCAAATAGAATCTGTCCGTACATTTTCAACTGCTGCAGACAGGCTGGACTCTTGTTTACACAGAGGTGTCACTGATGATAACCCTCCTTCCCTTGTCTTCTAGATATTTTACAGGGCAACTTTAAGCCAGACTACTATTTGAAACATATTCAGAAGGATCTGAGGCTAGCCATCTCCATGGGCGACATGGCCAACCATCCAACCCCAATGGCTGCAGCTGCCAATGAGGTACCACTGTGTGCTTTTATGTCTTCATGTTTTCTGGTGTGCACTGAAGCCTGTTTACAACTGAGACCAGCTGATGCTGTACAGCCACTAGGATCAATGCAAATGAGACACATACTAATTAATATGTTATGTAATCTATCAACATTTAGCTTCACATCTGTTAAGATGAGATAAAGACAAGATAGGGCCCTATAAGCACCCAGAGGTTTCCTTCAAAACATTGAGAAATGAGTGTAAACTTCTCACCCTCAAGTGTTGGCTGTGAAGTAGAAGAGGAAAGGACACAAGCCACGCTTCTGGCTTTTTTCAAAGACTGCGTTCGTCGATTCCATTAAATAGTTGACAGTCTGATTTTTAAAATGTTCTTGTAGCGCCATCATCACAGAAAATGTGACTATTATTATAAAAACCTCTATTTAATTGACCTCATCACTGCTCCTCTGGCTCACCCCGTGGAGAAAAAATACTTGAAGATAAAAAGCAGTATCAACTACAGCATTAGAGGAAACTCGTCACAGGACACATTACTATAAGGTTACTTGGTGGTGGACACCTCGGTACAGGTACACCTAGCTAAAGACTGGAAGTACCTTTCTCCTTTTTACCAAAATATGAACAGATGCTGAATTAACCAAAGGAGAGAAGCAAGAATCTATAGTACAACTGAAACTTGTTTTGTTTTTGTCTGTCCCTGTGCAGGTTTACAAGAGGGCTAAGGCACTGGACCAGTCAGACAATGATATTTCTGCAGTCTACAGAGCCTACATTCACTAGAAAGGGGTGTGACCTATCTTCTGGACCACACAGTCTTTAATCCATTCTTATTTCTCCCTCATTTACTGGTTTTTATTTTAAAATTGTAGTTGTTTTACTTTAGTTGTCTGCAGCGCCAGCTGTTACTTTCCCACAAGTTGCAGGATGCATTTCCTTTTTTTTTAGAGGCAACAACCTTGACCATTCTACTGACTTCACTGGGGAAATGTATGCTGTAAGGCTGCAAGGGCCCTGACACGCTGCCTGTGTTTCATCTGCATGACAGTCACAGCTCGTCCTGCTGTTCATTTGAACACACAACCTGTGAGATACACATCTGCAGAAGCCACATCTATGGTGTTCTTCATGCATGATGTGATCCAGTGCAGACAGACAGGAAAAAGGCCTCTTGATTTACATTATTGTCATATTGACACCATACAAGTAACATGTTTAATTTTGGTGTCAGCGTCACAGACATAGAAAGAACACAGTATTATTTTATTAACCATTTTAGTTTAGGAACAGCATGTGCAGACAGCAGTGATCCAATGGAGAGCAGTATTTTAGTATTTTACCCACAAACACTCTGTATTCTGCTGTGAATGAGAGTAAATGAGGTCAGTAAAGGGTTAGAACAAAGAAGAATTAGACGGTCAATTACTGGCGGCGGCGGCAGCAGACATTCTGGCGGCGTGGACTGGGTTCAGAGCAGTGGCTGTCATGCAGGCAAAACACAGGCACAAGATCTCCAGACGAGGTTGCAGCTCTGCACTGCTGCAGTTCCTGACAAGTCAAACAGTAGAAAGTAAAGCATGGTGTCTGTGAGGACGTCACACCCAGCGCTGCTCTCAGCAGCGCGGCTCGTGACGACGAATTGCTGTCAGGTTTTGTGAATGCAAAAATCCGCAAGATTTTTTTTGTTGATGTTCAAATGAAGAGTTTATTTAATTGAGTGTGATATTTGCTTTTCTTAGATATCTTAAATGTCCAGAATTCCATGAGCGAAAACACCAAGAACATGCAACTGCATTGCCTTAATATTGTAACCCCTCGTCCTTCGATGATAGATGTATTTATTTATGTTTCTTTCCAGGGTCCTCTTGGTGCAGTTTGTTCATGGCTCGTTTCTGTATTTGGCGATAATGATTATGATTATGACGATGATGATGCTTTTACGTTGGTGTTAATGATCTTTCTTGAACAGGTTAGGGACAGAGCAACAGATGTGTTGAGGCCTTAAAATGCAGTAACAAATGATGTTTCTCATCAAGACTTGAGATTTCCACATTTAAAAAAAACCCCTCATTCTTTTATTTGGAAGAGTTCTCATTTCTACTGTGTTTTTCTTTTTTAATATATTAACCTGCAACTAGATGAATCCACTGTTTGAGTTGCATTTTAACTGTAATTCATATTTATGCCCCAGTGTCATTTTTTTTTTCTGGTCAGTTCTAAAAACTTGTGGCAGAGTTTTGAAGCCAAGTTTAGACCCTTGTATAAAACACACAATTAAAAACCAAACTAAAGAAGCAGGTTTTGGTTGTTAGTGGTGAGAAGACACAGTACACCCTCAGCCCCACACACACAACTCACTTCAGCGTAACTCTTTGTGTTTCCACTCTTTCATTTCTCATGGAGCCCTCAAAAAAGAGTTGAGGTAGAATGAAGGGAGGGGAGGTGCCACATGACATGAGGTAGAGGTTGTCACAGTCCTGAGGGGTCATCAGCTGATGCTGAGGTCAGGTCAAGGTCATTCAGATGTTCTGATCACCCAGTTATGATTGAATTAACAAAATTAAGAGACTGTTAAAATATTATATGTTGCTGAAAAGTGAAAAGTATTTATTTAATATATTTGATCAGGTTTTTAACACTGATGCCATACTGTGCATCATGAGTCTAATCTGGTCTCGCAGGATGGTGTTCCGTCTCTGAACGGGGATCTGAGTGACTCCGACACAGAAGAATCATTACAGTAATGGGTTAGGGTTTTAAAGGGATAGTATCATTTTTTTTAAAGTGGGGTTGTATGATCTCCAAATAGCCCCTAAGTACTTTAATTGCAGTAGAAGACTCTCTGCACTCCTCCTGTTAGCAACGCCAGCCCATAGCCCTGCCCAGAGATTTACAACATACATTGTTGTGAATGGACCCAAAGAAACGGCCTATTTTCACGGCCTAAAAGAGGTTTTACCTGAAAAAAAAAACACAGTTCCATTGTTCGCTATAATATAATTTTTTCCAGCCCTTCAAAGTGCAGGAAAAACACAGTTTTTATTTGGACCTAACCAACTCACGTATCCCTCCGCCCAGGGTTAGCGCCCGCCGATCAGCAGTTGGTTAGCTCCAAATAAAAACTGTGTTTTTCCTGCACTTTGAAGGGCTATGGGCTGGCGTTGCTAACAGGAGGAGTGCAGAGAGTCTTCTAGTGCAATTAAACACTATTTGTAGATCATACAACCCCACTTAAAAAAATGCTGCTGTCCCTTTAATGGGATTTCCTGAGTTCACAATGCATGTCATGCAAATTTTCTGTAGGGGGTCATTCTGGATAGGGACTAAAGTTTTGACCCGTGACAACCTCTACTAGTATGCAGGTGTCTCACATGGCTCTGCTGCTCAGCTCTGTTGATCCTCACCTTCAGAGGACTCGTCAAAAGCCAGACAGAAGCACAAATGAAACAAGACAGCTTTAATGTGTCGGTGCCTGTTGAAGCACTTTTCACTGTCCCACTAAAACCTGCTGATGTCCACTGTGTGAGTAGTAGCTATGTGTGGGTGTTAGCGTACTGCAGGCTGACCTTATCCCATGTCTGTCAGGTTTGGACAAATTCACATGTTCATGCAGACACGAGTCATGATGACAACAAATCTACATTTTTTCTTCCCTGGTTCTTTTCAAAAATAAAAATGTGTCTCAAGAAGTAGCATGTCAGTTCTCAACCGCACTGTCCATGTCTGGGTTGAGACTGAGCAATAGAAACACACGAGTGTGCACCATCAGACCCAAACCTGTAACTGCTTGTGTTGTTGTTCTTTTACAGTTCGGATCTCACTGAATGTTAATTAGTTGACCATAAAACAGACTGATTTAGTTGCATGTTAAGAATCCATCATCACCTTTTCTGCCAAACAAACGTTTCAGTTTTTACTTAAGGCTACACACCACATTTAAACAAGTGTTTTTAGAAGACAGATGTAAATAGCATATTAGGTTGAGTAGAGTTTCTTTTATATCTACAATAACTGGGATTAATGACAACAATTTCTCTTTGTTTTGACGCCACAGAGCAACTGTCTAACATCTTTGTGTCTTAATACTGTAGATTGGTCAGTTCAAGTGTAAATGGTTTATTGATATGTGGCTTATATAATCTGTCTTATAACATTTAAATGACAGTGACTTGGATCCCATTAAAGGAAGGAGGCTGTAACTTTGGTTTTGGGGACATATGATTTTGTGTACATGTGGAAATATCAAGACTTTTGTGCTGTTTAATAAATCCTTTCCTGATTACTGACACCCATGCATGTTTTGTGACTGATGGTAGATTTGATGGTGATGGCGAGTTAATATCTTTATTATGTCTTTTTTTTCTTTTGTGGCTCCAGCTTCTAATCCATTGGTTCTTGTTGAAACGAAACATTGAAAACACCAAACACAAATGTACAGTTGCTTTAAACACCGATCTGGTAATTATCAAAGACTTTTCAACTAAATTTAAGAGAGAAAGAGGACATTTTCAGTGATGGATGAATCTTTTTGCCAGCAATATTTGAATCTACATCTAATTTGCTGTCTGCAACAGTGTCTCACTGATGTGTTTTTCACCCTCCTGTTGCTGTCCTGGGTCAAGGAAGGAAGCACAGAAAGAAGAAAGGAAGGACAAAAGGGAAAGATGGGAGGAAAGAGGAAGGGAGGACGAAGGGAAAGAAGTAAGAAAAGGAAAGGAAGGACGAGGGGAAGGAAGGAAGAAAAGAAAGAAGGAAGGGAGGACGAAGGGAAGGAAGGAAGAAAAGAAAGAAAGAAGGAAGGGCAAAGATGAAGGATGAAGGGAAAGAAGGAAGGACAAATGGAAAGATAGAAGGAGGGAGGGAACATATTGGGTCAAAAAGGAAGGAAGAAGTAGGGGACGAAGGGAAGGGGAAAGGATGGAAAGAAAGATAAAAGGAGGGAACAGATCAGGTCAATTGCATCAAAAGCATAAGGAAGAAAATTGAGGACAAAGGCAGAAAGGAAGGAAGAAAAGAGGGAAAGGAAAAAAGGATTGTGGAATGGAGGAAGGGAACAGAAGGACAACAGGAGGGTTTAATAGCCTAGTCAAGGACAAGAGTTGTAGAAAATGTGTGCCCCGGCAGAGGAGTAAAATATGCCTACGGGTTTTATTCTGTTCTTTTCCTGGGATTTGTTCACAACAGGAAAAGAGGAAATATTTCTGCTTTAGAAGTGTGGGCTGACTGCTGTCAGGCCTTGTGAGGTAGGCAATGATGATCTAATCTAATAATAATAGGCTATAGCCTATAGGTAACAGGGCCACATTGCGGAAAATAATATGAAATAGCCTATCAATAGTTGTATTATTTGAGTATAAAGTTGTAAATTAACAGGAAAAATAAACAATGAATAAAGGATTAAACAGTTCAGATTTAGCAGATGTTTAACTGTCGTAATATTTTCCATGTCACCTGAGCGCAGCGCTGGGCGGAAGTTTTATTGCCGTTAAAAGGCCTCTGAAGAAGTGGGCGGGTCTACGTTAATAGTGAATGTGTGACCAGCCCAATGGTGCGTTCAGAGCCACTCGTAAATATCTAAACTAATTCACTTCGTGGTGGTTTGGTCGAAATACACAGCTGGAAAATACATAGCTTCCTTTATATGAGTGTGGAAGGACTTCTATTTTACATGTCAGTAGGTCGTCACATGATTGTAAAAGCTGTTCAATGTTTTGTATTTACCGCTGAAATCAATCGTTTATAGCATTTCCGACGATCCCTGAATGCAGCATATCTTCCGCTAAGCTAGTAAATACTGAGACACCTTCATCCCGAGGAGAGGACAGTGTTTCCAACGGTTCCTGTCGCGGCTCTGCTTCTGCTCCCTGCACAACATGCTGAACCCACAGAGGTCTCTGTCCGAGCTGCCCAAGATGTCCGCTGCCAGCCAGGTGGAGAGAGCCGTGCTGGTGAGTCTGCTGCACCGCCACCGGCCAGGGGACCGCAGCGGCTCCGCGGCTCCGCGGCTAGCTGCTTCCCTCACTGACCCGTCGGTGACTGTGTCATCATGTTTTTGTATTTGTGGTAACGTTAGATACTTGAAAGAGTGTAGCTGCAGCCGGGTGGTGGAGGATGTGGGGCGGCGACAGGGACAGCTCCATCCCGGTGTGCAGGTGCTGCCTGCCAGGCTGAGGCTGGCCCTGTCAGTTACTCTGTTATTATGTTGTCAGTGGGCCTGTGCGCGTACGTGTGTGCGTGTGTACGTGTGGCAATGCTGAGCACATTACTTTATGAAAGTAATTCGTTATAGTTACTTTCACCAAAAAGTAACTGAGTTAGTTTCTGCATTACTACACAAAAAAGTAATCATTGCGTTACCAGCCCCCCCCCGCTCAATTCCTATGTCAACTTAGACTCGCCCCCCTAACCTTAACTGACTGGTTGATGGGCTGAAAAGAAACTTCTTGAGTCACATAATAACTGTGGGAACAGTAACGTTACCAGGGGCGTAGCACCAAATTCTGGGCCCTGTACACTAGTAATGTCAGTGGGCCCCTATCTCAAGTTGTTTTTGAGGTAGGCTAAATTTATACACACAATCTCTTTTCAGCACTAGGACTGGCTTTGCATTTACCTCGGAAACAACTAAAGTATAACGTTGCGTTATATCATATCTCTGCCGGTCTAAAAATAGCTTGCACTGACAATCAAAGGTAACAAATCTACTCCTAAAACTATAGGGATTATGGCATTGGGCTAATTTGCCAAAATGTTGAACTATCCCTTTAACAGTTGCTTCCCCTAATTCTGCCTTCTTTCTTTTTCGTTCTGCCTTTTCTTTTTCTGATACCCCGATTTCTGTTTTTTGGGTGGCATGATGAAAGCTAGCCTCATCCAATCTGGGCTCACTGACCGACAGTGGCCTAAACCATTTTACGCCTCCAAGAGGGGGCTGCTAGAATGTCCAATATGTTGGGAGGACTTTGACACAGAGTTCATTCTCTTGTGATGTCATCAGTATATTTGAAATTAGTTATGACACCAATTAATTGGGGGTCCCAATTTATTTTAAATAAAAAAAATCACACACAAAAAAGAATAACTTCAGGATTTTCATGGGCCCTCTCCCTACACGGGTCCCGGGTAGTCAGCCCCCCCCCCACTACCACACCCATGGCCGTTACTGAGTAGTAATGCCGTTATTCCCATCACTGATGTGTGGTCACAGCTGATAAGACTAAAGTGACAGTGAGGCTGACCAATGAATGGACAGCAGCCAGCTGGCACCGTCCTATCAGAGACCTTGTAGCTCAGCTCCATGAGCTGCAGATCTCCTGCTGCAGTGACGTCACTGTCCCTGGGATGAGACAGATTCCAATCCCAGCCTTTGAAGACTAATGATTTTCAGTCCATGAAGACATGTTAAAGTAGTGAAGCTGGAAAAGATCTTTTCCTGTAACTGATTTAGACTTTCTACATCTTTTGATCATATCCTTGGATAATTGATTGATGCTCTGGTCAGTTCAGAGTCAACTTCATAACAAGTTGTTTAGTCCAGACCTATTTTGAGTGTTCTACCACAGAAGGACACTGGAACCAGGCCCAGACAAGTGTTCCACTGTACAGCAGTATTTCTAACCACACAGAATATTTTCCATAATCATTTTTTTCCTTTTTGCCTTGCTTACTGTAGCAAATAAAACTTGGAACATAAAACCCTAAAATACTGCAGCGCAACGCAACATCTTCTAACAATGTAGACTAGAATAGCTAAAAGTCAGTGTAGTGACTATTTGTCTTTCAATCAAATTGAAATCTAACAATAAAAGACCACTGATGTGTGAAACCTTTCCACCATGGCTGTGTGAAGTCTTTCCTGAGCTCACTGTGACCTTGACCTTTGACCCCCACAATCCATCCTAAATCTAATCAGTTCATATTTGAGTCCAGTTGAAGACTGGTGCTCTGGAACCCTAGCCTCGTAAACCAGCCTCCCCCGGAAATGCATTTAATTCATTTCTCAGGGAGAGTCTGGCCTCATACCCGTTGAAAGCGTTTCGCCAGAAATCGGCCGTCTACCGAGCCAATCAGCGTCGCCGCTGTGGATTGACACAGCACGTTGGCCAATCAGGGCCTGAAAACATCGCTACATGGACTGGACTCACCTACAACAAACATGGCGGAGCGTCAAACAGCGGCGTAAAAACGGCAGTAAGGGAAGTTCTAAATGAAATACCATCAATTACAGAACAGAGCAAGAGTCGGCGCTTGTTGAGTTTCTTGGAGGAAAAGACGTTATCGCTGTTCTTCTTCGGTCGCTGATTGGCTCGGTAGGCGGAGTGTTTCGGCGAAACGGATACAACGGGTATGAGGCCAGACTCTCCCTGAGAAATGAATTAAATGCATTTCCGGGGGAGGCTGGTTTACGAGGCTACTGGAACCCTAACCTTAAAGCTCATCATATAGGCTCCTGATTAATTAGTTAGTTAACATTGTTTATTTTTCAATTGTCTTAAAGGGATAGTTCACCCAGAAATGATATTTCACTCATTATCTACTCACCCTCATGTGGACTAAGGGCTGGGAGTAGTTTCAGAGTCCTATGTAGCTTCTCTGAGTCACAGGGGGTCTTGGCGTAGCAGTGCATGTCCATGTAACGGTTGCAAATGGACACCAACTGTCTTCGTCACAAAGAAACACACCAGAAAACATCCAAATACCTCCATGCTGCTCGTAATGTCTTGTATTGAAGCCGCGAAATGCGAAATTGTTCTGAAGAAAATTAAATAGCCTAAGTCTATATTTCAAGCTTGTTTTGTAGTGGAAGCTTTTCGAAGCTCCTCTTCCCGCTTTGTCAAATTTGGACGAACTGGGAAGAGGACGGACCCTGGTTCGTCTAAATTTAATGAAGCAGGAAGAGGAGCTTCCGCTACAAAACAAGCTTGAAATATGGACTTATTCAATTTTTTTTGGAACAATTTTGCATTTCAGGGCTTCAATACAAGGGGGACATTACATATGAGCAGCATGGAGGTATTTGGATGTTTTTTGGTGTGTTTTTTTGTGACGAAGACCGCTGGTGTCCATCTGCAACCGTTACATGAACATGCACTGCTACGTCGAGACCCCCTGTAACTCAGAGAAGCCACGGAGGACTCTGAAACTTCTCCCAGCCCTTAGTCCACATGAGGGGGAGGAGATAATGAGTAATGAAATTTTGGGTGAACTATTCTTTTAAGGTGAGACAGCCTGGTTTCTCGTGTCTTGCTCTGCCTGCTTGTTTGGACAATACATCACAAAGAACACCCAGTGCTGTTGTTTGTGGCACTGAATTCATTTTCTAGCCTGAACCACCAACCCGTGGTGAATTAGTCTACCTCTCATTTATTTGAACACAAGTTTATTTGAGGACAAAAACAACATTGAGTGAGGCTACCACTAGAACCAAACTAACACTAGAAACTAGAAAATACTCTGTGTTTAGGGTGTAAGAGAATATCAATACACTGAAATATTGCAGTGTTTCATTTCAATATTGATATTCAAAAGCACTTTCACGGCACTGCTTCATTGTTGTGTTGCTAGTAGCAGCTATAGCTGAGCAGTGGAGTAGCATCATTTACTCCATAGTTGGGTGCATTTATGAAAAAAAAGCACCTAATCGTAAAAAAATTCTAACAAAAGGTTTCTCAACTGTTTTTTATAGTATTAGATGTCCTTAATAACATACTAAAAGTTTACCAAAGTTTGACCACTAGAAAGGTGTCATTTTCAGGATGGCGTCCTAATGTAAATGTAATGGGTTGAAAGCCTGGAGAGACATCCCAGGTGAATAGGGTAAAAATTTTAACTAACAGGTATCACCATGAAACTTCTCAAGTTTATCACTTACATTAAGACAAATATTTTTTGTATTACAAGTTTTGTCAAATTTTATGTTTATATTAAGTAAATGAGACAATAACTAATTAAATATGTGCTAAATTGCATACTTTTCCAGAACTTTTCCAGATCCACTTCAGCAGCACTTACACACACCAAACCTTCCAGTTTGATCATTTTCCATATTCTGAAGGTTTTTACAGAGGGGATTGTTGATATATCATTCACAGCCTGATTTATACAATATTTGAGTCCTGAAAACATGAGGAAATGTGATTTATTTAGGGCTGGTGACAGCATTTTCTCACTTACAAAGTGATAAAAAGAGATATCCAAAATCTCCTCAGTAAGACCTTCTGACTCTAATGTGTTCTAATGTGTCAACAAAATAAAAGAAGACTTTTGAAAGTGGCTTTATCCATTAAATTTTTGGATCTGGAAAAGTATGCAATTTAGCGCATATTTAATTAGTTATTGCCTCATTTACATATTTAAACATAACATATGACAAAACTTATAATACAAAAAATATTTGTCTTAATGTAAGTGATAAACTTGTGAAGTTTCATGGTGATACCTGTTAGTTAAAAATTTTACCCTATTCACCTGGGGGGGTCTCTCCAGGCTTTCAACCCATTACATTTACATTAGGGTCTCCTGAAAATGACTTTCAACAAACCATTACAACTTTTAGTATGTTATTAGGACATCTAATCTTGAAAAACACTCCTTTTGTTAGTTTTTTACAAAAGTCATAAATGCACCCGACTAACAGGACTGTTGTGTTATACTTGAACCTATTACAGTTTTTCTCAATCGCTTTGGTGCTGTTCTCAGATCAGAATGAAGGTTCTCATAACTATTAGTTCAACCTCCACAACATGTAGTCATTTGTGCACATCAAGTCATAAATTTCTCCTTCCTCTAACAAATTGACTGTTCTGGACATTATCACTTGAACTTTAACCATACACCTGTGTTTTATAACATTAATTTGAGTCATATCAGTAAAATGAACTGTACTTTTCAAATAATAGTCTTTCCCTAAAAAACAAAGTCCAAATGAGGCATTTCATTGAAAGTGTGAGTTCTAGATTAGAAAATTGTAATGAACTAGTTTTCATCTCTGTTCAAACTCATTGTAAATGTTGGTGTTTGAGTCTCACTCTGTTGTGTGTGTTTGCCAGGAGGAGGAATTCAACTGGCTGCTGAATTCAGAAGAAAACCTGTCCTGAAGCATTGCTCCAGGATTTTTGAAGTAAACATTTTTTTTTATTTCACTGCTTTAGCTTTGCTTCACTAGAGACCAGATTTACCTCAAAGAGTGTTTCTTATGGAGATTAGTAGTGTACTGTAGTCCTCACTGCAGGCCCAAATCAGAATTGCAATGAGCATATGCAGTCAAAAATGGCATACCATTCAGTATTAGTTACTCCACTACTAGGCTAATGTGTAACTTTACTCCCCGTCTTGAACATTTTCAGGTAGTATCTCCTTTTCTTGAAAAACACATAGAGAATAAAGTGTCATAATGAAAACATTTTGACTATCTTGTTCATAAACGATGATGGCAAGACTTCTCATTTTGCCATAATTTCACTGACATCAGTACTTGCTTTTGAGGGATGGACAATCCATTTTGAGCAAGTGACGCACTTTTGCAGGTTGTCCACTAGGTTTTGCAGTTTGTAACAATTGTTTTGAGAAATGCACTAACTGTTGTGCAAATGTTAAGAGTGAGGTGAGAATAGCACCAAAGCGATTGAGAAAAACTGTAACCATACACCTGTGTGTGTGTGTGTGTGTGTGTGTGTGTGTGCATGAATGTGAGTGTAAACCTTTAGAATAAAGTGAAGTGCAAAGTCCAAATGAGGCAGCACATGACTGAAAGTGTGAGTTCTAGATTAGAAGCAGTGTAATGAACGCTGTTCATCTCTGTTCATTGTGTTGGTGTTTGAGTCTCACCTCTGTTGTGTGTGTTTGCCAGGAGGAGGAATTCAACTGGCTGCTGAAAGAAGAAGTACACGCTGTCCTGAAGCAGCTCCAGGATGTTTTGAAGGTAAACATTTACATTTCACCTGCTGCTGCCAGTGCCGCCCCATGGAGAGGCTACAGTCCTCACTGCAGGCCCCGGTTCGAATCCCGCACCAGGCATGCCACCCCCCCTCTCTGCCTCCCCCTTTCCCGTCTCTCTCCTATTCTCCTATTGATTAAAGGCAATAAAAAGCCCCCCAAAACATAGAGTAAAAGATAATTACTGTTTTTTACAACCTGGACCTTATTTCTAGCATAAAATATGATCATTTCCTCACACAGATAACTTTGGTGTCATTACAAGTCGTTCTGATGAAATTGGCTTTTTCTCTTTTTTCTTTCTTTTTAAATATTCTAAAATTTTGGTTTTCTCATTTTTTTTTTTTTTTTTAAAGGAGTCATCACCTGGTTTTTTACGTATCCAGCCCCCCCTTGGATCGCTTTGGATCAATTCGTAAAACTTATTAGAAAAAATAATAATAATTTTAATCAAACATTGAGCTTGTTCTGACCCTTTTTCCTACCGCGACTTTATCACGCAATGGGCCAATTTTGACTGGTCCGGATGTTGCATTATCCCTTTGAAGGCAGGAAAAGAGCCCCCTGCATAGAGTAAAAGATAATTACTGTTTTTTACAACCTGGACCTTATTTCTAGCATAAAATATGATCATTTCCTCACCCAGATAACTTTAGTGTCATTACAAGTCGTTCTGATGAAATTGGCTTTTTCAAACTTTTTCAGGCAAGTTTTGAGGTCAAATATTCTAAAATTTTGGTTTTCCGGGTGATGACTCCTTTAACATTTTTATCTCAACTAGCCGGAGCTTTAGTGAGTCCAGGTTGAGGAGAGGAAGGTCAGAGGTCAGTAGCGTCAACCTCTATGTCTAACTCCTAGAATGTGGAACAGGCTTCATCAGTCAGGGACAGACAGACATCAGCTGCACAGCTTTGTCTATGGAGTTCCACAACTAGGTGTTATGATGTAAGAACAGCTGTACAGGGGCGGTGTTTAGCTCAGTTGGCAGAGCACCCGCCCCATGTGTTGAGGCTATAGTCCTCGCTGCAGGCGGCCCCGGTTCGAATACTGCATGTCATTCCCCCCATCTCTGCCTCCCATTTCCTGTCATACTCTCAACTGTCCTGTCAAATAAAGGCCTGAAAAGCCAAAAATATATATACAAAAAGAACAGCTGTACAACACCTCAGCCACAGGCAGTGCTTCCTACTACTACTACTACTACTACAGGTTATTATAGAGTTATTGTTATGGTGTATTTCTATTGTCTGTGTGATGCAGTTTAATCTTCATGTCAACAGGAGGCGTCCAGGCGTTTCTCCATGCCCACCCCAGGCCTGGAGAGTCAGCTCAAACAGGAGAACTTCATCCTCGGCAGCTCAACGTAATACTTCATATTTACTGCTTTTCCAGTTTGCATTTGATAGACGTCGTTGCTACAATGTGTGACATGGCGACAATGTGCTGGTTGTGTTGCAGCATGGATCAGGTGAAGGGGGTTCTGACTCTGCAGGGAGAGGCTCTGGTCCAGGCTGTGAGTTGGACTGTTGATGTGTTTTAGTATTCAAATGAACTTTGATTAAAGGTAACAGTCCTCTGTTAATGTTTTGCTTTTTTTTTTAACAGGATATAAACCTGAAGGTTGCCAAGAGTAGCCAGGTGCTGCACTTCCAGTTCAGAGAGGACAAGCAGTGGAAGCTGCAGCAGGTAGAGAGGGATTCCTTTTCTTTGTCTCTTCTTGCACTTGTGACAGACAGCAAATATGCACACAGCAGCACGTTATGAGGAACTCCTGCTCATCTACTTATTCATGCTGACTTATGCAATGAGTCAGTCATGTGCTGCATGAAACCCTGTGCATCCAGGTGAGGACTTAGTTAATGTTCAAACGTTTTTGACGTGACTGTTGGTCGGAGTGTTTCTCAAACTATTGAGCTCCTTCACATCCTACTCAACATGGAGCAGTACCGCTTCACCCAATACGCACACTACACAAAATAACAGAGGCCCCCGTGAAAAAAAAAACCTGACGACGTGACCGTCCGTTGCACATGTACCGGATACCCAGCATATCAGCCTTTAGCACACCACGATGAAGCTGGGTTATCCCTCAGGGAATTAAGGGGGAAGTATATATAGTTATACAAAATGGAAAGTAATGGATACATATTGACTAAGAAATGGATAAATATTGGCTGACATTGAATTTTGTTTGCTTGGATAGCCTACAGGCAAGTAGATGCAGATATCTTAGTGAATTAAATAAAACTTGTGAAATATTATGACAATGGCGCTAAAAAAATAATAATTATATAATAAATAATAATATAGATTAGCTACATTTGAAGTAGCCTATATGAAAGTAAAAGTCAAAAGTGCAGCCAATTTGATGGAGCTGAATTAATAGTAGCTTCATGGTGAGTTATTTCTAACATGAACATGTTTACATGCCCAACGTTTAAGACTGTAAGATTGTTTGTTTACACATTTAGTTTGATTTGATTTGTTCTGAATGTATTCTTAGTTAGAGCAACAGTGCGATATGTTTGAAAGGGGGATGAGTGGAAGCACTGGGTGTCAGGTGCGATCAGGGCTGTCCCTGACCAAAATGGGGCCCTAAGCGAAAAAATTTCTTCGGGGCCCTACTATAATCGATTATAATGCAAACTACGACCACTAATACTGGCAGTATTACTACTTCTATTATTAATAGGCCTATATATTAAAAAAAAAAAAACTATTGCTAATTGCTACCTATTATTACTATAGTATTATTACTGGCATCATTATCATCATTATTAATATTATATGGGCTACAACTTCAATCCTATAAAATATAGGCTACTAATTACCAAACAGACTGATATTTCAAAATGTAGCTACATTCAAATGTAGTTCCGTCTGTCAACTGAAGTATCAAATACACTAATTTCTATCAATATTTAGCTCTAATAGCTACCAAGCTGCCTGTCATAGATTAAATTCACCAACAGATGACGACCTAGGCTACATCCATTAAAATAACATTATCCAAATCCTTTTGTTCTGATTATAAACTTTAACATGCAGAAACGGACCAACAACTGATACATTTACCACTGCCTTTCAACAGAGGTGAATGCACATCATCCAGATCAAAGCTGTTAACAAATCAATCTCCAGACCAGGATGTCCAACATCTAGACTCAATGGACTGGAGGGCAGGCTACATCTCTCCTCCTCACAAAATCTGGAGTAAATGCAGCAGCAGCTGTTGAGTATGGATAATGTTTAGTGCTTGATTATGCCACAAAGTTTTACATGTAGTGCTAGGCACATTTACAACATTAACAGCGCTAACGAAAATTAACGGCACCGTTCATGTCAACAAATTCCAAATGAAGCACCAAACTTGTTTTGTGATCAATGATTGCTGTCAATCATTGCTAGAAATAAGGTCCAGGTTGTAAAAAACGAAAGTTATCCTTTAAGACTGTAAGATTGTTTGTTTACACATTTAGTTTGATTTGATTTGTTCTGAATGTATTCTTAGTTAGAGCAACAGTGCGATATGTTTAAAAGGGGGATGAGTGGAAGCACTGGGTGTCAGGTGCGACTGTTGAACATTTGTGGAGTTCAGTTAGAAGGATGTTGGAGGTCTGAGCCAGCTCTGATATGGAGCCATGACAACAGCAGCTCTGTTGATGAGAGAGGTCAGAGGAGGAGACTCTACTGCCAGGCTGCTGTCAACCTCCAGTCTCCACACCACAAAACAGCAAGGCAGTTTGATTTGTATAGGCCATTTTTTACAAAGTGTTAGTCTGAAAGGTCTTTACATAGCATCATAACAACATCCTCTGTCCTGAGACCCTCACATCCACTGAGGATAAACTACCAAGAAAAAACCCCCCAGGAGAATGCTGGTTTACTCACTAACTGCTGTCTCCAGAGGTGGAAGACAAGACAACCCTTAGCATGCTAACATGCTAACTTCTCTTTCCAGCACTTACTCACTGTAACCTCTAATCTGAAGAGCTAGAAACTGACAGAATGTATAATGACCATCGTATGAATGAATGAATGAATGAATAATTTTTTTAATTTTGGTGTCATGCCACCACTGTGGACCATCCCATATGAAATTAAAAGACACATTTAATGACAAATACAAAAAAAGACTAAACAGTCCTTCCTGTTGGTGTTACCTGCAACACAGGTGTGATATAAATAAACAATTTAAAGGGATAGTAGCATTTTTTTTAAAGTGTGGTTGTATGATCTACAAATAGCCCCTAAGTACTTTAATTGCAGTAGAAGACTCTCTGCACTCCTCCCGTTAGCAACGCCAGCCCATAGCCCTGCCCAGAGATTTACAACATAGAGTGTTGTGAATGGACCCAAAGAAACAGCCTATTTTCACGGCCTAAAAGAGGTTTTACCTGAAAAAAATATACAGTTCCATTGTTCGCTATAATATAATTTTTTCCAGCCCCTCAAAGTGCAGGAAAAACACAGTTTTTATTTGGAGCTAACCAACTCAAATAAATTCAAATGTTGAAGGGCTGAGTGTGCAGAGAGTCTTCTACTGCAATTAAAATACTTTAAAAAATGCTATTTGTAGATCATACAACCCCACTTTAAAAAAATGATACTATCCCTTTAAGTACTCATTGCCCAAGCCTTCTCAAGAAATAAAGAAAATGCAAATATATTCGACTGAAAAAGATGCTTTAGCTTCTCAACATCGTCTAACCACATGAATTCATTATTTGGATCTACCTTACTAAACATTTTTTGTCTTCCATAGTTATAAAAAGGGCAGTAGAACACAAAATGACTTTCATTCTCCACCTCTTGGATGTCGCATAAGTAACAAATTCTATTGTCTTCTGCTGTGCTGATATGTCTGCCTCTCCATATGAAGACCAAGAATACCAGCTCTCAATTGAGCACACAGGTCTTTGTACACACATTGTAAACACAACAATAGAAGACGTTTCATCAGGGAACGTTGCTTATTGTATGGATGACGTAACGTTCCTGTGTCCCCTCCTCCCTCAGATCCAGGATGCCAGGAACCATGTGAACCAGGCTCTGCAGCTGCTCAACAGTCATGATGAAAGCTACCACTTCAAGACGGGGGCTGAGGTCAATAAGGTCAGCCGCCCCCCGCCCACTTTTTGTTGTTTTTTTTACTGTGATTTACATGAAGCTGAAGTTTGTTTTGATGTTGTAGCTCATGGATGCGGTGATGCTCCAGCTGACGCGAGCAAGAAACCGTCTCACCACGCCAGCCTCCATGACGCTGCCGGAGCTGGCCACCAGCGGTCTGATGGTACAGGCCAGCAGCTACACACACTCCACTCTCACTACACACTGAGGAGCAGAGGATAGTGAAGATCAATCATCTCGCTGTATTTCTGTCATGATACTGCAAAAATCATTCCTGGTTGTTGAAGAATGCAAACATAGAAACAGAAACACATCTCAGTTTTTATTCTCTGGAACAGGAACAGACAGCTGGCATCACAGTAGCATTTAAAGGGACAGGCTCTGAAAGCAGCCGTTGAGAACAGGGCTGTTGAGGATGAGATGAGCTGTGATGTTTGATTTTGACCACAGTATGTCACAGACAGGCAAAATAATTTGTGGGAAAGGGGGCAGAATATGTCTCCTTTAAGTTCACGTACACTTAAAGCAGATATCAGGACAGGCTCTGAAAGCAGCCGTTGAGAACAGGGCTGTTGAGGATGAGATGAGCTGTGATGTTTGATTTTGACCACAGCATGTCACAGACAGGTCAAATAATTTGTGGGAAAGGGGGCAGAATATGTCTCCTTTAAGTTCACGTACACTTAACATTAGTCTGGGTGGCCGTGTCTCCACTGTAGACAGGACCCACCAGGGTCTGATGGATGCTGATCATCATGTAATCCCGTTATCGCATATTTATCAGACTTATCACCAGGGCTACTGCTACTCTCGTCTTTTACTGACTTATTCTCTCTTTTTTCTGGCCATTTTTTTATTTTTAATAACATTTGTGTTTTAAAAATGCATCTTATTTTGGGGCTTTCTCTTAGCGTCACATCCTGCTTTGAGTCTGACCAATCAGCACAGAGTAAAATCTCAAGCTCCACCAGGACTTTTTCAGGGCCGATCTGAGTACCTAACCCCAGACAGGGACTCCGTTCAGCCCCGTAAAGGTTCCTGTAAGTGGCCCTGTGGGGGGGGGTTCCTGCAGTGGAGACACGCCCCAACAGGGCTGGCTGTAAAATGACCCCCAAGTTCCTGCAGTGGAAACGCACCTAATGATCAGGGCCGTAGCACCAAATTCTGGGCCCTGTTAATGTCAGTGGGCCCCTACCCAGGCCAGCGCATGAAGTGCAGAGTTATTTGTGGTGGCAAAAAATGTTATTCGTCCAACAAAGTATTTTAAAAAAGAATATCTTGACACGTCAGCGAGTTTTAATAAGCATTCATGAATGGAGTCACACAAACACAACCCAACAGGAGTACAGTCAGTGAGTGAAGATGTTCTCAGGCTGCTATCTTATAGTTTCCCAAAACACATAGCAGCAGACTAAATATACAACACCCTGGTGGTTCTGCCTAGCTTCACCACCAGGACACAACAACCCCTTGTAAATGTCCACAGGACTCTGTTGTAGGAGCTTCTCTGGCTCCTGACCTTTAACCTGTCCTGAGTGGTCTCTGTCTGGTGAATCTCACACTGATGTCATGAAAGGGATTAAAGCAGATATCAGTGGAATGTTTTTGTTAATATAAGTCCTAAATAGTCCTATTTTCCGTCAGCAATCACTTACATGGAGTGTTTCAGCCGTAACACGAGTCTCTCCGTCACTCTGCTCTGCTGTAAACCAGGAGAAAACTTTCCTTGTGGGATACAAGTGTTATCCAATGAGGAGAGAGAACGGCATGAAGGGCTGTGTGTGCAGCCAAGGGGGCCCTGAATGTGGTGACGTAGCACGAGGACCAATAGATGCCTGACGAGGGCGGGGGCTGCTAACTCATGGTGCGTTCAAGGAAACTCGTACTTTGTGTTTTTTCTTCCTGTGAAGTCATACCGGTTCGATCTGGTACGAGTTCACGGGTCAGAAGTTACGAGAGGCCGTTATAGTGACTTTCACAGACACAGACAACAGGACGGTAAAAACACGAGTTACGGGTTACCTGGAACGCTACAAAGTCGTAGTTGTGACTTGAAGCTGTAACTTACGGTTTCAAAAGCCTGCCTTGAATGGAGCATTACACAAACACAACCCAACAGATATCTGCTTTAACTAAGTACAACTTCCCACAAGGAGAAAGGAAGTTCACCCACAAACATGGTTATACAGCACTTTGTCAGCATACTATGGGTTAACACCAGAATTTCCCATTACATATTTTCAAGGTAAATGTATACAAAGCCATGGATGTGTGTTCCCGTCCAGGCAGTTTTTCGGCATGCAGTCTCTGCATTTGCCTCAAAACAAGTCTGTGTCGTAACGTCCTGTTTTAGGGCAGCATGAGGACAGCTAGCCTCCAGGTCAATCTGGGCTCACTGACGTTACACTTGTCACCAGACTAAACCCTTTTGCGCCTCCAAGAGGGGGCCCTCAGAATGTCCATGATGTTGGACAGAGTTCATTCTCTCAGTTGATGTCATCAGTATATTTGAACTAAATTATGACACAAATTAATTGGAGGGCCCAATTCATTCGAAATAAAAACATCACACAAAGAAATAATAATTTCAGGATTTTCATTTGCCCTCTCTAGTCAGATCCCCTTTTTCCCCCCACTACCACGCCCATGCTAATGATACTCCACCCTCCTTATGATAAAGAGTGACTATCA
The DNA here is from genome assembly GCA_030347415.2 of Decapterus maruadsi. Taxonomy (NCBI): domain Eukaryota; kingdom Metazoa; phylum Chordata; class Actinopteri; order Carangiformes; family Carangidae; genus Decapterus; species Decapterus maruadsi. The sequence continues at coordinate 26,423,618 of CM064905.1, read as the reverse complement.
CCATCACAGCTCACTTCTTCTATGTAGTCTTTATTCCTACTCCTGGCAGATCAGGTGACTGTGTCAGTGACAGTGGATGGAGTAAGGAGTCGGAGAGAGAGGATGACACACAGCAAAGAGCTGTGGGTCAGATTTGAAGCCATTGTTGCTGCAGTCACCTGGCTGTCCAGCTGAGGCGTCCTGCAGCGTGGGTATGGGTCTCTAGTCTCTGATACATGTTTGATGTTCCTCTCTGTCTCTACGTTACAGAAAATGTTCTCTCCTCCCATGCCTGGAGATGTGATGGTGAACTTTTACATCAACTTAAGTAAGCTGTGTCTGACGGTGTACCAGCTCCATGTGCTGCCTCCCAACACCACCAAGGTTTGAACCCGTGCCGTCCTGCATCGCTACATGAGGCTGCTGACACACAGCGCTGTGTGACTGACGGAGCTGTTTTCTCTCTCATCTTCACAGAACTTCAAGCCAGCTGGAGGGTCAGTGCTGCACAACCCTGGAGCCATGTTGTAAGGCCTGCTTCCTTCTCTTGAGCTCATGGATACATGAACAAGTTAGAGCCAATAACAGTAACCATGTCCTATGGATCCTGTAAATCCTATCAATAAATATATAAATGTAGAGAAGTTGTAGATAGGTTGTTGTGAATACATTTGGGTCCAATCAGACGCCTCACTGATGGATAATTCTGACTTAAAGGGATATTATCATTTTTTTAAAGTGGGGTTGTATGATCTACAAATAGCCCCTAAGTACTTTAATTGCAGTAGAAGACTCTCTGCACTCCTCCCGTTAGCAATGCCAGTCCATAATAGCCCTGCCCAGAGATTTACAACATACATTGTTGTGAATGGACCCAAAGAAACGGCCTATTTTCACGGCCTAAAAGAGGTTTTACCTTGATATTATAGCGAACAATGGAAATGTGTATTTTTTTTCAGGTAAAACCTCTTTTAGGCCGCGAAAATAGACTGCAATTTAAATACTTAGGGGCTATTTGTAGATCATACAACCCCACTTTAAAAAATGCTACTATCCCTTTAAATGCTGCTCTTCCCTTCCAGTGAGCTCAACAACAACCGCTTCGAGGTGAGCCATGTCCACAAGGTGGAGTGTGTAGTGCCTTGGCTCAACGACACGCTGGTGTTCTTCACCATCTCTCTGCAGCTCTGCCAGCAGCTCAAGGACAAGGTGGGTCATAAACAGCCTTCCATCTGGTCATTCGTACGGCATTGAAATAAAGAGGAACATTATGCAACACTACGGAACAATGAAACAAGAAAGTTGACAATAACACCCAACGTGTGAGACGTGTATCCATCCCCCTGTCTTATCTCTCTAAAGCTGAGATTGTTCTCCACACTCTTCTAGACTAGATGATTAGATTATTAGAACTAGGAGATATCATCACATACGTCCTGACTGGCTGTCTGTTTCTTCTCCTTACTTATGGACTTGTGCCGTCTTATTTATCTGAACTGTATCCACCATGTTCTCTTTCTCTCTTAATTCACACCCTTTTGTTTGAACCTTGGCCAATAAGAGGTCAGCTGGTTGTAGGGCCTTCTCCTCCAGAAGCTGCCTCCACTGCAAAGTCCCATCATAGAACATAGCTTTTACTCTGATTTCAGCTCTGTCTAGTTTTATCCTTGTTTGTTTGTTTGTCTTCCTTGTCTTGTTTGATTCTAACATTGCTTATTTGGCCTTTGATTATTCTTAACCCTCCTGTTGTCCACCTGGGTCAAGGAAGGAAGGAAGGAAGGAAGGAAGGAAGGAAGGGAAAGATGGGAGGAAAGAGGAAGGGGAAAAGGAAGGAAAGATGGATAGAGGAAACAGATTGGGTCAAAAAGGGAGAGAGGGATCGAGGGAAGGAAGGAGGGAGGGAGGGGAAAAAGGATTGTGGAAAGAAGGAAAGGAAAAAGGAAGGAAAGATGGGTAGAGGAAACAGATTGGGTCAAAAAGGGAGAGAGGGATCGAGGGAAGGAAGGAGGGAGGGAGGGGAAAAAGGACTGTGGAAAGAAGGAAAGGAAAAAGGAAGGAAAGAAAGATGGATAGAGGAAACAGATTGGGTCAAAAGGGAAGGGGGGGAGGGTTGTGGAAAGAAGGAAGGGAAAAGGGAAGGAAAGAAAGATGGAGGGAGGGAACAGATTCGTTCTAGGAAGGAAGAAGCCAGGAAAGAAGGAAGGGAAAAGGGAAGGAAAGAAAGATGGAGGGTTAATTGGATCAAAAGAGGAAGGAAGAAGAAGTAAGGACGAAAGGAAGGAAGGAAAGACAAATGGAGGGAGGGAACAGATTCGGTCTAGGAAGGAAGAAGGGAGGGAAGAAGGAAGGAAAGAAAGATGGAGGGTAAAAAAATGTTTAAGTATATATTTTTTGGCTTTTATTGCCTTTAATGGATAGTGCAGTGGAGAGAGGGGAAGGGAATGGGGAGGCAGAGAGAGGGAATGACACGCAGGAATGGGCCGTCCGACACGGGACTGGAACTGAGATTTTATACCATGGTGATTTTGCACTTTAAAGAAACTGATAGATTGACTGGCTTAAAGAGAGGTTCTGTATGGTTGCACATGAACATCATTTTAAAGATCAGGGCCTTGGAGGAGTGTAAGCAGACCTTCTGCAGCTGGTCTGCAGCCGTCTGGACAGATGAGATGATCTGTTGTCTCTGGCAGATTGATGTAGAATAAACTCTCATGCACTGTCAGAACACGTGTAGAGATCATTTCCTGTGTTTCTGCAGGTGTGTTTAGTAGGGGTGTAAGAAAAAATCGATACACTTAAATATCGCTCTTTTTTTTCGCGATACGGTATCGATATTCGGTTTTCCGTATCGATTTTTTTTTTTACTTTATTTTTTAATAAAACATGTACAGAAATACAAAAACACAAGGGGGGGATAAGCACTACTTAGTCTTATTTTTTTCATTTCTTCATGCAAAATTCCTGCCAATGCTTGTATTTCTTCAGCAAGCCGATGTTAAGCATGTAACAGCATGTGTGTGCTATGTGCTACAATTTTCTTACAAATAAATTCTTTCAAAGAAACTCAATATATCGTTCCTACAGTATCGCAATATATCGTATCGCTGCCCCTGTATCGTGATACGTATCGTATCGCCAGATTCTTGCCAATACACACCCCTAGTGTTTAGCCTTTGCTGTTTGGGTAGCTCATCATCTGCTAACTGTCCTGTTGTCTCTGCCCTTTGCAGATATCTGTCTTTTCCAGTTTCTGGAACTACAGACCTTTCTGATCCGACTCCAGTCCATCCTCCAGACTAACCAGAGAAATGTAAGGGACATCCTGGGAAGGTTTTTATTTTTTTATATATGTATTTGTCATCTAGTCCGAGTTGTTGCAGGAAGAGGCCAAGGAGCCAATCAGAAGCTGACAGATATGAATATTTGCCATTCCCGGTTGTGTTAGCCCACCTGATTAACATTCCTTCTGTAAGTGTAGCATCTCACTGACACGAACCTCTGAGAGAGTGAATGTGATTGTTGTTGATTTATCATTAGAATGATTCTTTTTTTTACATTCGACAAACTCCATAGTTACTGAGTATTAACTGGTTCTCATCCAGAGGTTTTGCGTTAGCTGTGTAGTTGTGTGAAACGTTACTGTGTGTTCTCAGGGTCGGAGGCGTTAGGAGCTCATGTTTCATTCACAGGTGTTTGCATCCTTTAATCAGCATCTCACCCTGAGTGATAGGGAACCACCACACAAACTAAACCTTCTGCCAAAGTTACAACAGCTTTCATTATTGTCAGCTCATAACTCAACTTCTTCAGTGTCGTTTCCCACTCGGAGCAGCAGTTGAACATCCTGGGAAGTGTTTGCCTTCTGTGTCTGCATGAAAACTGTGAAGCTTCCCCGTGTGTTAGCACCTGAATGTGTGGAGCTGTTGAGCTAATGTGTCTGTTGATGTCATTTTTTGATCGTCTGCTCTGTGATCATATTTATTTTCCGTATTTTGCACATTGTTTATTCTCTGTAAACACTAATCTAATCATGAACAAATGGCTTAATTCCAGTAAGTGTTATTCTATTTTGAAAAGCTGCCCGTTATATAAAATGTGGAAATTATTTATCTGTGCAATAAAATATTCAGAAATAAGCTGCATATGTTAGTCTGCTCTCCTTTGTTTTCTCCCTGTGAGTCCTAATAAAGACACATCTGTCTTAACACTGGTTCAGTCCCTCAGGACCTGGACGTGTGCCAGCAGGTGCTTTGTCAAAAAGGGAATCATTTGGCCCTGGCTTTAGAATCTAAAAGCAGATCTGCAGTCAGTTGTTCCACCAAGGTCAGGTGTTATCAAGACAGACTGGGCTGCAGCTGTGACCAGATGTGGACACCATGCAGGAATGATGTGCACTTTCACAGGCAACAGGTCAGAAAAACAGGAGTTACAGGTTCCCTGGAACGCTACAAAGTCGTAAGTCGTGACTTGAAGCCGTAACTTACGGTTTCAAAAGCCTGGCTGGAACGCAGCATTAGCTAAAACCACCGGATCGCTGACTTGGATCGTTGGGGGGGGGGGGGGGGGGGGGGGTTGTATATCGTACAACTTTGAATTAGAATCATCAGATTCAATGACTAGAGTGAAGCAGAACTCAGCAGGTTCAAGCGTCCTCCTCCAGACAGGAGCCCTTATCTCATCATGTTGTTTTATTTGATGATAAAGTCCAGTCCACATTCTTCCTGCTCTCTGTGTTATCCTGTATTACTTTAAAGGGATAGTTCACCCAAAATTCCAATTTGACTTATTATCTACTCACCCTCATGTCGACTAAGAGCTGGGAGAATTTTCAGAGTCCTCCGTACCAGACTAACCAGAGAAATGTAAGGGACATCCTGGGAAGGTTTTTATTTTTTTATATATGTATTTGTCCTTCTCTGAGTTACGGGGGGTTCACATTCCTTCAGTATTTGTCTATATAATGGTTGTCAATGGAGTCAAAGCGCTTCACATTGCTGGTCACATTCACCCTTTCACACACACATTCATACAGCGCAGGAATCTAAGCATTCACACACATTGGTACACCCAATGGACACATCGGGGGACAAGAGTGGGTTCAGTGGGCACTTCAACATGCTGCCAGGAGGAACCTGGAATCAAACCACCAACCTTCCAGTTAGTGGTCACTCCTCTACCTCCTGATCATGTTCCTTATTCTATTTTTCACTTTTACATTAAACTCCCTTTGAGATACTATGACCTGGATAAATGAGAATATGCACAGGCTTTTTCACTTTACATGAAATACTTAATTATTATATTTCAGTAATTTAATAACAGCATGGAACAATGAGGAGAACCTGTGAGTAATTACAACATATTCTTCAGAACTTTTAAAAACACATTTGTGTTTTTAAAAGTACTATTTCTTACTACTTATTTATCTAAAATTTTGAATACATCAATCTTTGGGGGTCGGCCCCGCAGGCTGGGAACCACTGGTCTAGAGGATGTGATGTCATCAACAGGTGGGTCAACATGGGTCAAATAGTTGAGACATTTTGATGCCACAGATGAAAGCGTCAAGCTTCAAATCCCAGCACAGCAGAGAGTTCGCCTTTTCCTCAGTTGTAAAACAATGACGGTGTGAGCAGCACTGAACTGGATCCATCTGCCTGTGCTGTAATGATCTGGGCCTTTCATTTAAAGGGATAGTTCAACATTTTGGCAAATTGGCCCATTGCCATAATCGCTATAGTCATAGCAGTAGGTTCGTTACCTTTAATTGTCATCAGATTCAATGACTAGAGTGAAGCAGAACTCAGCAGGTTCAGCAGGCTGCTCAGGAGCCCTTATGCTCATCATGTTGTTTTATTTGATGATAAAGTCCAATTCTTCCTGCTCTCTGTGTTTCCTGTCATTAAACTCATCAAATACAACATCCCAAAATTCCACAGCGCTTTTTATCTAGACAAGTTGTGACCTGGGAGAACCACCATCCGTTCTTCTGAGATAATAACGGGGGGTCGATAGCAGTAAACGGAGCCGTTTGTGAATGGTAAATACAGGGTAAATACGGAGACTGCTTGCTGAAAAACTGTCCCTGAAAATTGTTCAAAAAAATTCATCAAGTCTATTTTGCATGAATTTACCTCAAAAACGGTTCCGCTCTTCCTGTGTCAACGTTCCGAACAATTTCTCATGTGCGTGGTGAATTCTTCAGAACTTTTAAAACCACATTTGTGTTTTTAAAAGTACTATTTCTTACTACTTATTTATCTAAAATTTTGAATACATCAATTTTGGATTTTGTATTTGATGAGTTTAATGAAGGAAACCAAGAAATGATGTCATCAACAGGTGGGTCAACATAGGTCAAATAGTTGAGACATTTTGATGCCACAGATGAAAGCGTCAAGCTTCAAATCCCAGCACAGCAGAGAGTTCGCCTTTTCCTCAGTTGTAAAACAATGCTGGTGTGTTTGAGCAGCACTGAACTGGATCCATCTGCCTGTGCTGTAATGATCCAGGCCTTTTATTTAAATAGCTTAGTGCAGCTTTCCTCCATGAAGGAACAATCCATGAACACAGAGAAACATTGACATTTTTATGACTTTTATATTTTTATTGCTGAGTAAAAAGTTTCAAATTAAAAGACAAACAAAGCAGGAGGCTTGTGTTCAGCTCTACAGAGACGGCTCAGTTTCCACCTCCTCTGTTTCCTAGCAATTAACTACACACAGCAGTGACAGTCAACAACATGGACTGGTAGATTTCCAGGGAGCAAAAGGCTTGTGAACAGCTTTTCATTCTATGTGCACATTTGTTTACAGACAGTAAAACAATAAAATCTAAGCTGATGTTTTGGCACAGGTTCAGGCTACGGGGCTCTGCTCCATCAGGGCTCCAGAGCCATGTTCTCTATCCCAACCTTCCGTCTGCGAGGCTGTGGATGAAGCAGAAACAGCAGGATGTGAGTTGTGGGAACTGGGAATCCAGCATGGATCCTCTAATGAGAGCAGCACATCCTCAGCTGCTCTGAGCCGTCACCAGAGACCTGGACGGTGATGCAAGGTGCACGGCTTCAGGACTGACTCTGCCCTCTGATGGTGGTTTACTATCATGGTGAGCAGGGTAAATCACCACGGTAACTTCCATGGAACTCCTAACTTCAAAGGATCAGATCAAAACCAACAGCCATACAACAGACCATTTTTAATGTTGTATGGATGTGTTTTTATCCCTCTGCAACACGAATTTCCCCTTGGGGACAATAAAGCTGAAGTTGAAGTTGACCAATCAGATTCAGTCATTATTCCTACAGGAGGCTGAGGAGAACAAGAGACTTTACAAATATGTGACAATGACAAATAATAGTGATCAGTACATTTATATAAATAATTCAATAAATATATGGTTATAGCTTCATTTCATTTAACATAGATTCTTAAAGGCATAGTTCACCCAAAATTCAAATTTGTGAATGGACACAGCAGTATTTGTCCATATAATGGTTGTGAATGGACACCACTTTTCTTTGTCCAAAAAGACACACCAAAAAACATCCAAATACCTCCATACTGCTCGTCTGTAATGTCCCTCTTGTATTGAAGCCCTGACATGAGAAATTGTTCCGCCGGTCAGTGCAAATCACGCGAGATTTGCACTGACACAGGAAGAGCAGTGAACTGAGACACTGGGAGCTTCCACTACAAACAAGATTAAAATACAGACTATATTGTATGGAGGTATTTGGATGTTTTTTGGAGTGTCTTTTTGGATGAAGAAGAGTGGTATCCATTCACAACCATTATATGGATAAATAACTCAGAGAAGGAACGGAGGACTCTGACAATTCTCACAGCTCTTAGTCGACATGAGGGTGAGGAGATAATGAGTGAAATTTGAATTTTGGGTGAACTATCCCTTTAAGTATTTATTCACAGTTTTGCGGAGGTTTAGAATCAACAGGCCTGCAACAAGCAGCTGCTAGTATAGGTTATCTATGGTCAACTGGTCTAGCATGTTAGGTCAAAAAGTACTCCCTCAATTCCCCCAATTTCCCAGAATGCACCATTGTTTTTAAGCAGATCTTTTCAGGTTGTTTCCTAGTTGTCAGTAGAAAAACACTCTCTCACTCTCCTCTTCGCTTCCTGTTTTTTTAAATATTATGTATTTATTTGTTCTGCTAAAGTTTGCTGGAAAGAGTGATGTTAATTCACCCTGAACTTCTTTTTCTCACTGACCCATGAATAAAGTACCCGGTATGATATGAAAAGACACTGATATCTGCAAGTACCATCATGTCTCCTCCTGTTACCTGGGAGACAGTAAGAGCTTCATCACTGTGAAGCTGTGTGATCTAGTTATTTAGTGTGAACTCTTTCTGTTTACGCAATTTGCTCAGTTCTTGTAACCTCATGTGTTGTCATATTGATGAGGATGTTTCCTGTGTGTTGAGCTCTCCCCCTGGTTTTTATCCGACCCTGTGAAGCTGATCTACCCTGTAGCAAGGACAGCATCAGTTACTAGGGCAATTTACCCATGCAACAAGTGAATCACTGCTGTAACTCAGACAAGCCAGCGTTACACCTGAAGCTGTAGAACAGGTCTGAGTCAGTTGTTGTTGATGTCATCAGTAGTGCAAATGTATGATACCATATACTAAGACACATCTATTGTAAACAGAAATGCAGGTCTTATTTCCATACTGTGAAAACCTGCATCTAGGAGATTGCAGGGGTAAAGTGATGGAACAGTCCACCTGGCCTTCTACAACCATGTTTTTCCTTCTGGTCTGACATTTGTGTGTGTGTACAGTATATGTGTGTGTGTTACCTTCTGTTCATCACAGCAGCAGCAGCAGCAGCAGCGGATGAGAACCAGGATGACCAGCAGCAGAACCATACCTGTCAACACAGTCAATGGAGCAGGGACAGACAGACGGACAGACAGACAGACGGAAAGACAGACAGACAGGCAGACAGACAGACAGACAGACAGACAGACAGACAGACAGACAGACAGACAGACAGACAGACAGACACAGACAGACAGACAGACAGACAGACAGACAGGCAGACAGACAGGCAGGCAGACAGGCAGACAGACAGGCAGACAGACACACAGACACACAGACAGACAGACAGACACACAGACAGGCAGGCAGACAGGCAGACAGACAGACAGACAGACAGACAGACAGACAGACACACACACACACACAGACAGACAGGCAGACAGACAGACACACAGACAGACAGGCAGACAGACAGACACACAGACAGACAGACAGACAGGCAGGCAGGCAGACAGACACACAGACAGACAGACAGACACACAGACAGGCAGGCAGACAGGCAGACAGACAGGCAGACAGACAGGCAGGCAGACAGACACACAGACAGACAGACAGACACACAGACAGGCAGGCAGACAGGCAGACAGACAGACACACAGACAGACAGACAGACACACAGGCAGGCAGACAGGCAGACAGACAGACACACAGACAGACAGACAGACACACAGGCAGGCAGACAGGCAGACAGACAGACAGACAGACAGACAGACAGACAGACAGACAGACAGACAGGCAGACAGACAGACAGACAGACACACAGACAGACAGGCAGACAGACAGACACACAGACAGACAGACAGACAGACAGACAGACAGACAGACAGACAGACAGGCAGACAGACAGACAGGCAGACAGACAGGCAGGCAGACAGACACACAGACAGACAGACAGACAGACAGACAGACAGACAGGCAGACAGACAGACAGACAGACAGACAGACAGACAGACAGACAGACAGACAGGCAGACAGGCAGACAGACAGACAGACAGACAGAGAGTTAATTTAGTTTATTTGTAATGGGACTCTGCATACTCAAACATACAAATAATAATAAATATGCCAGATTCAGCTCAAGAGCTGATTTCCATCTGCAGTCCCATGGTCCACAAATAACAACACAGTTAGACAAAGACAAAACAAATAGATATTAAAGTGAATTTATTCGACAATAAATGTTCACTAAACTGCATCATCAGGTAGTATCTGTCGTAAAATGCTATTTTTATGTCTGGGTCATAAAATTAGTGTAAAAACTCATCTATCAGACGATGTTTTGTTTTTGTTTTATTGTTTGCACTGACAGACATACAATCAGTACAAGTACAAAAACAGTAAAAAAAAAATAAAAAAAAATAAAAAGATAAAAGTGCAGGAAAGATCAATGAAGCCCAAAGGGCTTATAAACGATCTCCCCTTCTAACCTATAGATAACTTTACTCCCCCCTCCCCACCCTATACCCACTCCTCCCCAATTTCACATGCACAAGCATACAATTGCATATCCTCATCTCATACACAGGCAGATATATAAATCCAACATTTACCATTAGAATTTATATATAGCAAAGAAAAAAATATATAAATAAATACATACAAGACCCAATGATGCACGGATGTAACTAGGTCTGGAGGTATTGTTTGAACTTAGTTTTAAATGTATTTATAGAAAAACTAGATTCTAAAAAATGTTTTATATCATTCCATAGCACTGCACCTTGATAGACAAATGAGAATTTAGCAACAGAGGTCCTACAAAAAGGAAGATGTAAATCATTCTTTCTTGTGTATGATAATGTGAGTTAAACTCAAAATAACTTTGAAAAAAAATGGGTGTTTTTTTGTTAAGTTGTAATTGTTTAAATAGTGGTTTTGTTGGGGCTAGATAAGAAGAGTTGGTGGTAATTCTTACAAAGGGTTTCTGACATCTATGAATTGCTTGTAAATAGAAAGAGTAAGTGCTGGCCCAAATTATATTACAGTATGAGATATGAGAATAGATTAAGCTGTAATACAAGATTAGAAGTGTACTTTTTTTCAAATGTTGTTTTACCCTTTTTATAATGCCTAAAGATTTTACAAAACAAAATCACAATGATTCTTAAAGCAGAGTTTTTCATCGATGTAGACGCCCAAGAACTTTGCTGATGAAACTTGTGCAAGTACGCTATCATTGATATAGATTTTGGCTTTATCTGCATTGTAATTCTTGTTTTTATTTCTGAAAATAATGAAGTTTAACTTTGTGAAGAATGGAATGTGAAGATTTTCAGTTTAATGTCTCATGTTTTGCGGTAGTTGTGTCTGTCCCTGCATCGCTACGGCAGCAATGAATGGGAGTGGATGCAAGTTCCGCTGGTTAGGCTGTTTACATGCCATCTGACGCTGTCTGTGGAAAAAAATCACGGCTTTGAGGGATGTAAACAGCCTAACCAGCGGAGCTTGCATCCACTCCCATTGAATGCTGCCGTGGCGATCCGGGGACAGACGGAGCTACCGCAAAACAGGAGTGATTAAAACTGAAAATCTTCGGGGCGGTGTTTAGCTCAGTTGGTAGAGCACCCGCCCCATATGCAGAGGCTATAGTCCTCGCTGCAGGTGGCCCCGGTTCGAGTCCCGCGTCGGACGGCCCTATACTGCGTGTCATCCCCCCCCCATCTCTGCCTCCCATTTCCTGTCACACTATCCTATCAATAAAGGCATAAAAAGCCAAAAAAAAAAAAAAAAAAAAAAAAAAAAAAAAAAGGGGACCCAGGACGGAGCCCTGTGGGACCCCGTACCTCAAAAAAAAAAAAAAAAAAAAAAAACTGAAAATCTTCACATTCCTTCTTTTAGACCTAAATAGTAACATACACCCCCGAGTTGAATTCGCCTGGAATCGTCCTTTAATGTTCCTCTTGAATGCTACGTATGTTGAAGGCCTACTTTCTCTTTAGACCAGTGCTATGTGTTCCATGCTGAGCAACCATAAATCAATAAACCTTCTGTGCAAATGCTGTCTTCCTAAACTGTACCTCACAGCCCCCCCTGGTGGCTGACCTTGTTATTGTCACATTATTTTTCTTTTTGCTAAAATCTCCCAGGGGCGGTGGTGCCAACACCAACACCACACACTGAATCCTCCTGACTGGTGCATTTATTTTTATTATCACATGTGTCATTAGCAGACAGAACTGTCCAGGTTTACTGCAGTGTCATAGATAAGAATGGTGACAGATGGTGTACGATCCCACTTTCTCCAGCTTTACTCACCGATGAAGATGAAGAAAACTGCAAAGGAAGCAATGTCCCAGTCCGACTGGAAGAACTCCTTGGACTGCAGTCTGGTGACCACGTCATTGAACTGATCCTCCAGCTCCTGTTGGAAGTCCCTCTGCTCCATCTCTGTCTGCACAGACACACAGAGTACACACACCACAGCTCAACAAGCTTCACAGTCCATGTGCCTGACCCAGGTACCTGACAGGTGACTTATTAAAGGGATAGTTCACCCGAAATTCAAATTTCACTCATTATCTACTCATCCTCATGTCGACTAAGAGCTGTGAGAATTTTCAGAGTCCTCCGTTCCTTTTCTGAGTTACGGGGGGTCCACGCAGCAGTATTTGTCCATATAATGGTTGTCAATGGACACCAGGTTTCTTCGTCCACAAAGACGCACCAAAAGACATCCAAATACCTCCATACTGCTCGTCTGTAATGTCCCTTTTGTATTGAAGCCCAGACATGAGAAATTGTTCAGAAAAAAATTCAATAAGTCTATATTTGAAGCTTGTTTGTAGCGGAAGCTCCCAGTGTCTCAGTTCACTGCTCTTCCTGTGTCAGTGCAAATCTCACGTGATTTACATATCTGTCTTAAAAATCAACCATGTCTCTTGCAGGGATATATGGTATGTGGAGTGGTGACATGGAGAAGAAGGTCTCACTTTATGCCGATGACCTGTTGCTTTTTATCTCTTATCCAACGGCCTCATTACCCCCTGTTCTGTTGCTGCTCAGTCAGTTTGACTGAAAAGTGAGCTCTTCCCCATCTAGAAGGACTTTGACCAAACTCATTGACTGCTCTGTTTGGGGAGAAATAGTTAACTACAGCAAAGCAATGCTCAACGAGAAATTCTCATGCACAATGGCTGGAAGACATTCTTATGTCAGCAATCAAACAAGAAGTTCCAGAAAGTGTGGGGCCCCTTCCTAAAAGCATTCCAGACTCCGTAAAGGCTTGACCTTTGGGACCCTGATGCTACTGTGGTAGTGACAGGGGAGGGATTATACACATTGTACATATAGTTATTTCTTTTCTTTTTACATTCTTGTATGTGCATCCTCCATCTAAATGTCTCCTCATTCACTTCATGTTCATTTGAATACGTTGTGATTGACCTGCTCATTTCATATGTCGGTAATGACTATTCATCTCTGGACTTTTTTCAATAAAAAGACCTTGATTTTTTTTTAATCAATCAGGTGTTGCTCCTCTTCACACTAGCCATTAAGATTTCCCTTCATAAAACACCTTTGCATGTATGGGCTGGGAACTCATCATATTCAAAATTAGAATATATAGCTAAGTTAATCTGATGATATATTTAAATAAGGATTTTACGACAAAGCGTTAAGGCAAGAATTAATACTACAATCAGCCAATCAGATGTGTGTGAGGACAGTCAGCTGCTTCAGGCTGCTTTGCATCTGTCTCACAACACAGTTTCTTGACTATGTCCTCATGCTACTGCTGCTGCAATATACTAAGTTGTTGTTGTTTTGGCAAATTACAGCCTTGCTGTATGACCAGAAATATTATGATGTTTGACCTCAATACAACTCACAACCATTATATGGACATTCTGCTGCGTGGACCCCCCCGTAACTCAGAGAAGGAACAGAGGACTCTGAAAATTCTCACAGCTCTTAGTCGACATGAGGGTGAGTAGATAATGAGTGAAATTTGAATTTGGGGTGAACTATCCCTTTAAGGTAAGTGTGTATGTTTGTCTGAGGACTGTGATTTTGTGTTGTTTCTGTGAAGTGACTTGTGTTTGTCAAGATGAGGTTAGAAAGAAAACAGCATGTGTTCCAGCTGTGATGTCACAGAGTCCCACAGGTCAAACAGCTGGATTCCTCTGAACCCGTTTCATTTTCTCTGTCCCACGACAGAGCTCTGAGCCTCCTGCAGTCATCTACATCTCTGACAGCAAACACACAACTTTTATTTCTAACAACAGACTGTGTTGACAGGTAACCAGGGTGAAATCATTACTGATGCTGTTGTGAATCACTCTCTCTCACTCTGAACCAGCTCCAAGTCTAAAACCTGACAACATAGGCTACACCTGAAGAAACCAACAGTTGAGTTGTCACAGTAAACCGCTGTATGAAGCAAACAAACAGTATTGACAGTATATGTGAGGTGACAGCGAGCAGCGGCTGTATGGTCTTACCTGTCAGTGTCAGGCGTCGCTTGATTTAATCTGTTTCCTTCCGGGTGTGAAGATCTACCTGCGCACCTGTTCTAACTCACCTGACACCGCCCCGCCTTCCTCCTTCCGCATGAAAAACAAACGCTCTCTGACGTGAAAGGCGACAGTGGCTCGACCAGCAGCGTTATCTGCCCGCGAAAGTAGGTCGTCCGCTGCAATTGCACATCATCATCATCATCGTCGTCGTCATCATCAGAGATACTAAGCAGCTGAGTAGGGAAAAAGACTGCTAATTCTCTACTTATAGCCTATAGTTTTTTTCCTGACTTTTATTCCAATACAATCAAAAGGCAAAATCTTGTACCTTTGACAATGTCTCAATTTTACTGAAGTTATGGAGTCTGTGATTTTTTTTTTTAAATTATTGGCATAAACTCAGTGCTGCATTCAGTGGCATCCTGATCCAACCTGGCATGTCAAGCAGGTATAAGGAAGTAGACCAGGATGACAGTAAATGGGGTTGTTAATGTTTCACTAGTATGACTACAGTAGGTATGAGGAGGAAACCACAGCACAGCAATAACAACAACAGCTTAGAGGTCAAAGTGAAATCAATCATACAGTAAGTCGAAGGAAAAATGAACTGCCACACACACGCACGCACGCACGCACGCACGCACGCACGCACGCACGCACACACACACACACACACACACACACACACACACACACACACACACACACACACACACACACACACACACACACACACACACACACACACACACACACACACACACACACACACACACACACACACACATGCAAACTAATGGGTGAATAATGAATGGAAATGATGTCAGCCAGGCACCAGAAGGAGAGACAAGAGGAACACTTCATGGTATATTTGTGAAAGTAGATCAATGGTCTAAATTACATTGCTTTTAATTCAATGTGCTGTCCTTTGATTACTTGTTTGATTACTAAACTCAAACAATTATCAAACATTATCAAAAAAGACAAGATTTAGAAACGAGAAAAAAAATCAGAGCCATTTACCCCTTTAACAGTATTATGACCACTTCCAGTTATTAAATATGATTTTCTTTTGTTGTAAAATATCCAAAATAATGCATTAAAACAATAAAACCATGTAAACAACCATTGTTATTGTTTAACCCATTCAACTACATAGATTTACCTGAAAAAGCACTGTCCCACATTAGGAAAAAACACCTGTCCCACATTAGGATGGCATGTTTCCCAAAGTGGGACAGTAAAATTTTGACAAAAAATCAAAATATTGAGAATGGTTACACCATATTAAGATATATTTCAATACATCAACATATTATGAACACATTTTGACAAAAAAATGCAATAATATTGTATTTTTAAATAAATTATGGCCTTAACATTAACTTTGTCCAAACCCTAAGTAACTAGCATTTTGGTGGTCTTCACGCAGGGTGTCTCTGGTTTTTCCCTCCCAAACCTATGATTGGACATTTGAGATGTCATGTGATTTTGATAAGGCAATATCACAGCTTGTGTTAAAATGAACTTTATTTTGCTATAGGAAGACCTAACCCAAATTAAGTGTCCCAATTAGGCAAAAATCCCACATTAAAATATTGTTGTCTACGGTGTGAGGGTCTAAGGACAGATGATGTTGTTATGATGTCATATGAAGCCCTTTGAGACAAACTGTAAAAAACAGGCTATACAAATAACATTGCCTTGCCTTAATACTGTGCACACTATTCCTCTAGTTTTCTTCTTCTTCCTTTTTTCATTTTTACTGGGAGCCAGAGATTCCCAAATGATACTGAAGTTAGTCATGCATACAATACAGTTTTCCTTCTTCTCATTTTTATAAAAGAAAGAGACAGAATGAGAAAAAAAACACAGAGAAAGAAACAAATATTTAATTGAAAAATACATTAAAATATTATGGAAAAGATCAAGAAAAAAGACCTGAGGATGTACAGAGACAATATTTCCTCAGTAGTTTGCAGGTTGCTGCTCTACAGTCTGGACTTAGTAATTGCTAGCTCTACGTGAAACTGGTGCAACCCATTTTAATTTAGTAATGACTAAATCTTGATTTAGTCAACCGGCCCCAGCAGAGAAGCCTGTTCCTCTAGTTTCTCTTCTAATAATAGCCTGATACTTTAATGTATCACTTATTTCTTTATGTTCTGTATTTTTCCTCTCTTTTATTCCTTTTTAGGCTGTAGTTCAAATATGATTTGTCAATGTTTATGCTGTGTTAAATAATGAGGTCACACGTTGAAACCTGTTATTTGTTTAGTTGAGAAGTTATGGTTTGTTATGTTGCGCTTTGGAAAGTGTTGGTGTAGGTGAATGACACGCAACACTGTTCACTGACAGACAACATCCGTAGCCAATGAACACATTCAACTTCCGCTGTCGTCAGAGTTTTCCCTACGTGGAAGCCGGAAGAGTTTCCCTCCCGGTCTTCCGGGTTGGAGCAGCTACAGGATCTGAAGTTGTTGTTGCCGGAGCGATGGCCGAGGCTCCTGCGCTGTCTCTCCGGGTGTCGGAGATCAAGAACCCGGTGGATCTGTTCGAGCGCTACAACACCGATGAGATCCGCCAGATCGAGCGCAAAGTCCGCGCGGAGATCGAGCAGAAGAAAGAGGAGCTGAGGCAGATGGTGGGGGAGCGCTACCGGGACCTGATCGATGCCGCCGACACCATCGGGGAGATGAGGCAGTGCTCGGAGAGCGTGGTCCGGTCCATCCAGGACATGCACCAGTACTGCCAGCAGCTGAAGCAAGGAAGAGCCGCTGCCGTGAGCGGCTGCAGACCGGAGGTGAGCCGAGCGCGTCACCTGACGTAGCCTACACCTGCGTCATATGTGCAGCAGCAAACTTCCCTTATTATAAAGGCAGATCACTGGCTTTATAGAATATTAACCTCAGTTATAATTACTTGATGCCTAATGTGGAGCCATCAGCTGATCAGACCGTCACAGCCCATCTGTCCACGGTCCACGGTCCTGCATCCTCCACGTCTCAGTGGAGCTGTCAGTCACAGCTCAGATATCCAGCTCTGTGGTAGGCTAGATCATGGTCATTCCCAGTTAATCAGCACACTATCACCTGCCTGGACAGGGTTGCTTGTTCTGTTTGCTGAATTCTAATGATTTTGAATGGAAATTGAGGGAAGACAGGGAGCCTAGTGTAAAGAATGGCTCACAAAGTGTGAGCTATCAGCAGCTCGTCCCCTTACAGGAGCCAAAGCATGGATGAAATACCAACGCTAAGCTACACAACTTCACTCAGACTTCTACTGAAATGAATAGATTGATAGATGGCAAGGCAATTTTATTTCTGTAGCCCATTTTTACAAACGGTGAAGGCAGGTTGGGCCATATACAGGAACAGGGACGGCTTAATGGGAGCTCTGGATGGCAGACAGTGGTTCATGAGCAGGGAGGGCAGATCGATAGAATGCCATTGCAGCTGGATCAAAATGCAAAGAAAAAATGACAGGATTCAGAAAAAAGTAGGGGGAAGTTACAATTGAAGAAAATGTTCATGTGTGTGGATGAATCACTGACCACAGATCAGATCATCTCAGTAACGTCTTCAGATTTGGCAGAAACGTTCACTTTGTTAGATTAGATTTTCAGCAGTAGTAGGTCAGACCAAACTCTTTCTTGGCATGACGGTGATAAGAAAATTGTGGAATTATGGGTGAAGTATCCCTTTAATGTGGAGATCCATATGAGTGTATTGATATAATACGACAATAAATGTAAACAAGAGGAGCTCTCAGCCCCTTCCATTGTGTCAATGTAGAGATAGTTGGAGAAACATGATTCAAGCAGCTATTCTGGGGTGTTTGATATGACATGTCTGACATGTGTGAAGTCTTTGTGCCACACGTCTAAACGTGGGTGTGGTCTTCTTGTAGAGCCAGAGGCAGTGGCAGGAGAAGTTTTACACCACGGCTGCCCAAATCAAACTCCTCCTGGAGATCCCAGAGCGCATCTGGAGCGCCATGGAGGCTTCCCAGTACCTGCAGGCCACCCAGCTCTACCTGCTGTGCTGCCACCTGCACAGCCTGCTGCACCTGGACTCTGCAGCGGGGGGGCACTACAGCCCCATCCTGGCCCGCTACCCCATCCTGGTCCGGCAGGTGGCCACCACAGGACACTTCAGGTACTGGATGTGTTGGTGTCTCTGCGCTGGGGACAGCCAGAGCATTAGTGAGCATTAAAGGGATAGTTCAACATTTTGGCAAATTGGCCCATTGCCATAATCCCTATAGTCATAGCAGTAGGTTCGTTACCTTTAATTGTCGGTGCAAGCTATTTTTAGAACGGTGGAGCAGAGCCGTGAGCTGCTCAGAGCTACGCTACGGAGGCTCATGGGATTTCTTGGTTTCCCTCATCAAACTCATCAAATACAACTCCAAAATGCTTTCATGGACAAGCTGCACATTCACCATGCTATTAGATAATAACGGAACGTTACCAAACGGAGCTGTTTTCGAGGTAAATACAAGGAAAATAGTACACAAGTCTGCTTGCTGAAAAACTGTCCCTGAAGGCAACGCGCATCAGCAGTTTTGCATGAATTTCCCTCTACAACAACTCTGTGAGGTAACGTTGTGTTATTATCTGTGTGGTGAATGTGCAGCTCACAACTTGTCCACCAGAGCGTTGTGGAGTTGTTGGATTGTGTATTTGATGAGTTTGATGAGGGAAACCAAGAAATTTCCTTTATCCTCCGTAGCGTAGCTTTGAGCAGCTCACGGCTCTGCTCCGGTAACGAACCTACTGCTATGGCTATTATTGTAGCAATGGGCCAATTTGCCAAAATGTTGAACTACCCCTTTAACATGAACACAACTTCAATGTTACAGTGACCTCAGAAAACACTTCTCTGCCATTAATTAGGTCATAAATGATGGCACATACACACACACACACACACACACACACGGTGGTGTATTGTTTTTATACAGAGATCTTGCTGTACTGCTGTTTAAGCCCTTGTTGGTTTATTTATTTATTTAACGGGGAAAAAGCAACACTAACTGACAGTATTTAAATGAAACTACAAGTGAACCAGCGTTAGCCAGTAGGGCTCATTTTCAAATTCAAAATTCAAATTCAATTCAAAAATACTTTATTATTCTGTTTGGAACTTCGATTGTGGAAGGACATCAAAGTGCAGGTGCAATTTTCATCCGTTGTACCTGGCCACATGTTAAAAGCAACTTAAAAACCCCAAAAGGGCAACACTTAAGAAATGCATGAAAATACAACTTACAGATACCTGATAAAAGCTCATAATAACAAATAGGACATGTAATGTAATGTAAATACAGTGTTTCCCACAGGATTTCAGGAGACTGTGGCGCTCACCGACAATCAAAATTCCGCCTCAAAATTTACAATGCAGAACAAACCCTGTATGTACAGGCAGAGATCAGAGATGGTGTTTTAAATAACCATGCTAGCGTTTCATCAGAATCCGTGTATCATTCGTTCTTTCCATTTTCGATTGGAAATCAAAAATCAAAAAAGGAAAAAGTGACAGATTATTTTGTTTTTCGTTTTTTAATCGAACAAAAAAATGTATGTTTTTTCATATTTCAATTTTAATCAGATCAAAAATACGAAATGGAAAAACGGGCAACAGGACAGAATTTGATTTTAATATTCAATTGGGTCGGGTTTACGTCACCCGGAAGTTTGGCGATATCAAAGAGACACAAGATCATTCATAGTTTTCATAGACGTGATCTGTGGAGCTGGAGGGTTCATCAGCTCAGCGACAAGACTGGACACTGCAGAGCATCAACCACCAAGACTAGTCCACACGAGCCCGGGTATTTTTGAAACCGGAGTTTTGCTCCGCGTCCACACGAGTGGTGTAATTAAAATACTCCGTACTACCAAATGACGCAATGCACAAAGGCTGTTTTGACCAATCAAAATACAGTGGAAACCGCTTATGGATCAAAAGGCATGGGACGGAATCATTTATAGTGTTCATTTTTGGTCATTTTGTGGATGAAAACATGCGCAACAACAATAAAGTGTTCCTTTGACATGCACGGCTGCAGCAGTCTGCACACATCGTCACCTGGCTGACTGACCACGGTGCGGCGCAACTCATTATCACTGGCTGTTGTGTTGTCTGTCAAAACACGGATGAATGAAACATATCCACTTCATATCAACCGCGGACGTCACGAATAGATTTTCGGCTTTTTGGCTCATTCCGTTCATCTCCGCATCGGCTATCACTGCATGACAGCAGTGCGGTCGGACCCGGTGACATAGGCTACTGCCTGTTCATTCATGAAATTCATCCCGAATGCGGCGCTACTGACAGTTTTGGTGTAAACAACCTCTGCAGGCAGTGTTTACATCAACGTGGCAACTATGACAAACGAGAACAACAATCACGGTTGCAGTGTCCACACGCACCCGGTGAAACCAACCGGGTCCGAAAACCCCACCCTGGACCCCGGTTTCAAAAAATTTCAGGATTCAGCTTGCGTGTGGACAGAGCAAAACCGGGATCATACATTCACGGTTTCAAAAATACCTGGGCTCGTGTGGACTAGGCCATCTCACTGGTCATTTAATTAGACCCCCCCCCCCCCCCCTACCGTTCTCAAATTGACGCTGGGACTCAGGTCTCCTAGTGGGCCGGGTCTGGCTCCAAGTTTGAGCAAATAAATGAGCGGAGATCCGACCAGGAGCCTGGACCCGATGTGGCTGGACTCACGAGCATTCATTCTTTATTAATTCTAAAAATAAAAAATAAAAAAAAGCCCGTAGTTGTTCATTGAGACGTAAAGTGTGGCCAGCTGGTGATCTATGCGGATCGAGAGTGAGGTGAGCAAGCGAGAGAGAAACAGCGCTGGTGCACCAGATGCAGGTTGACCAACACACACCCTGCCTTCACCTCCTAAATGACACCTGTAGCCTAAGCTTTTATCTTGGCTTTTAGTGGGCGAGGTGAGGGATTCTCCAGGCAGGAACTGTTTCAGTGACTGAAATAGGCTACTGGCGAAAAAAAAACCAGCGACGAGAGCTGGATGTGATCGCTCAAAACTTGACACTGTGTCTTATGACAAGTCTTGGTGGTTGATGCTCTGTGCAGTGTCCAGTCTTGTCGCTGAGCTGATGTACCCTCCAGCTCCGCAGATCACGTCTATGAAAACTATGAATGATCTTTGTAACTGTGTCTCTTTGATATCGCCAAACTTCCGGGTGACGCTGTTAAATATTAAAATCAAATTCTGTCCTGTTGCCCGTTTTTCCATTTCGTATTTTTGATCCGTAAAAAACAAATTTTTTTCATCTGTTTGATTAAAAAACAAAAAACAAAATAATCTGTCACTTTTTCCTTTTTTGCTTTTTGATTTCCAATCGAAAATGGAAAGAACGAATGATTCATCAGCTCTCATCTCTGCCAGTCAGCCTCTCAAACTGCCGCCTCTCTTGCGTGTGTCCACAATTTTTTTTTTCTGTGACAGACTGTGGCGGGCCCAAACGAGACTGTGGCGGGCCGCCACAGTCTAGTCAATTATTGGGAAACACTGATATATACAAATTTGACATTTTGGCAACAGGTGTATCAACACTGGCATGCAGACATATTGTGCTGTCAGGGAAAAAAAATGCAGCTAGAAAAACATGTAAATATCACATCGAGCGATGACATCAGCACAAACAATAGCAAGCATTAAGAAACGCTGCCTCTGCTTGTCTACTCTGACCTGGACAAGGTCCTCGACTGTCCAGATGTGTTAACACAGCAGCAGCATCTGTCTTGCTAGGCTGGCTTGGGCTTTTACATAGACGTCAGTTAGGCTCTGACTGCCTCCACTCCCAGCATACAGCCCCTCCATTCCTGCTGTAAACTCTTTTCTTGTCTGTAACAACATCTATGTCATGTCTGGGTGAGGGATCCCTCTCTGTCTCTCACCCTGAGTTTTTCCTCAGTGGATGTGAGGGTATAAGGCCAGAGGATGTAGTTATGATCCTGTGTAAAGACAAACTGGTGGTAAAATCGGGCTGTACAAATAAAGATGAACATGTTGTTGGAAGCTGTGTTCCAGGTCAGTAAGCAGTCTGTCCTCCTGCAGGTCCACCATCCTGCTGGACAGCAGGTCTCTGCTGCGGGGCCGGGCCGTGTCGGACCAAGCTATCGCTGAGTCCCTGGTGTCCACCATGCTGCTGGAGGACAGCTCTCCACGCCAGGCCTTGGCTGACTTCTTATTGGCCCGGAAAGCCTCTATCCATCAACTGCTCAACCAGCCACAGCACGGTATTCCTCTGACTGTAACACCTGCTGATGTGTGGGTTTTAATGTCATACTGTTAAAGGGATAGTTCAACATTTTGGCAAATTCACCTATTGTCATAATCTCCATAGTCACAGCAGCAGGTTCATTACCTTTAATTGTTGGTGCAAGCTATTTTTAGATCGGTGGAGCAGAGCCATGAGCTGCTCAGCTAACACAACAGACGTGCACGTTATTTTCGCAAACTAAATACACAATCCAACAACTTTCAAACACTCTGGTGGACAAGTTGTGACCTGCACATTCACTATGCTATGAAAATATAATGTAACATTATGTAACACTACAACACATGAAGCAAATACTTGGAACTACTTGCACTTTTGAAATCATTCCGCCCAGCAGTTGTGTCTATACAGTATGTAGTTCCGGCTACGCATTTACCTCCAAAACAACTCTGTGTGGTAACGTTGTGTTATTATCTCATAGTGTGGTGAATGTGCAGGTCACAACTTGTCCACCAGAGTGTTTTGGAGTTGTTGGATTGTGTACTTTAGTTTGATGAGGGAAAGGCGGAATACCGCGCACTGTGCACAGCTCACATCTCTGCCCCGCCTATCTAAAAACAGCTTGCACCGACAATAAAGGCAATGAACCTACTGCTATGACTATAGGGATTATGGCAATAGGCAAATTTGCCAAAATGTTGAACTATCCCTTTAACGGTGTCAGTCAGAATGTGTACCACCTCATAAAGATCTGTGTGTGTTTGTGTTCAGGTGCAGGGATCAAAGCCCAGGTATGCAGCCTGGTGGAGCTGCTGGTCACCACTCTGTTCCAGGCCTATGCTGTATTCTACCTTCCCCCAGAGGGGGGCCCCAGGCCGGGGGGGGCCCTGAGCTGTGGCCTGCTCTTCTCTATCCTGGAGAACGTTACCTCAAGCAGCCCTGCAGGTAAACAGCTGGGACGTCCAGGAAGTTCTGCTTCACCAAGCCTCTCATGAATCCAGACTTATAGTTCTAGACCTTGAGTTAAAGGTTTTAATGTCTCCTCCATCGCCCCCCCCCTCCTCAGCTAAAGTCACAAAGGTTCTGCAGGAGGAGTCCAGTACAGGCAGCTGGTTCAGGTACCTGCCTCCCTCCATCACTGAGTTCCAGCCCGCCCTCCGTACCCTGGCTCAGCCAATCCAGAGAGAGCAGCTGCGGGACACCTTGCAGCAGTGGATTGATATGTGAGGACACGGCTCATCTATTCCAGATCAGCTGCTTCATCTGCTTTAGATGCTTGACATGACATCAACATAGAGCATAGACTCACAGAGTCAGATTCCTGCTGCTGCCTTTTCTTGAATACACAAACGAACAACGAAGAAGTGAATGCAACACAATCTTATACTGTCTAATGATGATTTTAGATTCAAATGTAGAGAACCAGAACTCCACCCCCTCCCTCACTGTTCTCAGGTAAACGCTCCCCTGTTGCATTGTCCTGTCTGGATGTCCTCAGGTGTAAGGAAGACATCTGCCGTGGCGTGGGCAGCCTCCTGGTCTACGTGAAGAGCCTGAAGGGGCTGGCGGCCATCAGAGACGCTGTGTGGGACCTGCTGTCCACCGACTCCATCAGCCAGCACTGGAGCTCCGTGTGCCAGCAGCTGCTGGAGCGCCCCCTGGTGGTGTGGGACGACTTCCTCCAGCAGCTCTTCCTCCAGCGCCTGCAGGTCGGTGCTCTTTTAGCTCCACACATGTTTGAGTCGTCTGCAGTTTTCTGGAATGTCTTATTCTGGGTCAGGCCTGTCTGTTGATGGGAATAACCGCACTACTTTTTTCAGTAATGAGTAACTGAATCAAACTGAGGAAGCTCTCTTGCATGTGATGTTTAATGAAAGAACAAGTCTGCAGAGTATGTACTGCCACCCAGGAGTCTCAATGATGAACTGCTTCTCATGTTTGTGGTGGACATGTATATTACTGCTGCAGTGTCTTTTTCTCTTCCTCCCTGGGTTCCTCTCAGGGTCCTACATTTATATATTCAAAATTTACCCTGAATTTCCCTCTAAAACAGCTTTGTTTTGTAATGTTGCATTATTATCTCATAGCATGGTGAGTTTTGGAATTTTGTATTGGATGAGTTTGATGAGGGAAACCAAGAAATTCCCTTAGCCTCTATAGCATAGCCCTGAGCAGCTCACGGCTCTGCTCCGCCGTTCTAAAAATAGCTTGCACCGACAATTAAAGGTAACAAACCTATGACTATAGGGATTATGGCAAAGGGCCAATTTGCCAAAATGTTGAACTTCATGCACCCTGCCGGTTAATTCCAGATAAACTGGAGATTAGGGTTATGGTTAAGGGGTTAAGGGGTAGGAGGTTAGGGGGGCGACTACACGTGATTTGACATATTTGAGCATTTTATAAAAAAAGTGACTCAGACAATATAATGATGCAAACATGAACAACACAAAGTACAATGACTCATTCCCGCCTTTCCCCCCCAGACCATCACCAAAGAAGAAACGGAAGCCATCTCAGCCAGCTCCGTCCAGCTCCTCAGCTCCGCTGTGAAGGACCTGGAGGGACAGACGCTCCAGACGTCTTCAGGGTGCAGCCGCGGGGCCCAGTATGAGGTGGACGTGTCTTCCTTCCTGTGGTCAGAGTCCCCGGGGGACCTGCTGAGTGATGCGGCGTGGGTTGGCGTGGCCCAGCGGGGGCAGCAGCAGCAGAGGAGCGGCCTGGCCATGAAGACCCAGGCCCTCACGCCCTGTGTGCAGAACTTCTGCTCTTGCTTGGACGCAAAGCTGAAGGCCAGGCTGGATGACCTGCAGCACTACCTTCCCTCCCAGGACACAGGTGGGTCAGTGTCAGTTGTCTGTCTGGAGTGCAGGCTACAGACAGACTTATTGATGGAAGGTGGCTGGTCCCAGTCCTGATCAGACCAGAGGGTCAAAACACACCTGCTCTCCACAAGTAAGACTTATTAGAATTAGTTATTAGAATATCTGAGCGATGTCCTCACGTTGAAGTCCAACAAACAAAACCTTTAATTGTCGGTGCAAGCTATTTTTAGAACGGTGGAGCAGAGCCGTGAGCTGCTCAGAGCTACACTACGGAGGCTCATGGGATTTCTTGGTTTCCCTCATCAAACTCATCAAATACACAATCCAACAACTCCACAACGCTCTGGTGGACAAGTTGTGAGCTGTCACCACACCACACAATCACCACACTATGAGATAAATGAAACTGAGCCATTTTCAAGGTAAATACAGAGACTGCTTGCTGAAAAACTGTCCCTGAAGGCAACACGCATCAGCAGTTTTGCATGAATTTCCCTCTAAAACAACTCTGTGTGGTAACGTTGTGTTATTATCTCATAGCGTGGTGAATGTGCAGGTCACAACTTGTCCACCAGAGCGTTGTGGAGTTGTAGGATTGTGTATTTGATGAGTTTCATGAGGGAAACCAAGAAATTGGACGGGCTTTCATCTAGCATTGGGGAGATCATGATGTTTTTTGCCATGAAACAGGAAGTTCTTATAACTCAGCACACACATCCATCGACTGACAGGCGTCCTGGCCTGAAGACATCATCTTGCTCATATACAGTCCTGGTCATAGCAGCACCACCTGAAAGCAGGAAGGGACATGTAGATGGACATCATCATGTAACATTATTACTGTCCCAGCCATTTCAACCTGAATCAGTGAATACTGATGAATGTTCTGTTTCTCCATCTCCCAGTCTCCTCGTCTGGATCTTCTGATGGCTCCTCACCATCCTCATTCAACCGTTACATGGACTCCCCAGCGGTGGAGGAGGCTTTGCGTGAAGGCTCCCTGGCCTGCGTGCGCCACATCCTCTCCTCCATCCGCTCCAAACTGGCCGCGGCCTCGCCCGACTCCAGCCCCTCTCGGCTCAGCTCGGTCTTGTTCATGGCTCGGCTGTGCCAGTCCATGAGCGAGCTCTGCTTTAACCTGAAGCAATGCATCCTGGGAAAACAGAGCGGGACCGAGGCCAAGACCAGGGGGACCCCCAGGCAGGGCAAGAAGCTGGGCAAAGCCAGGGCCACTGCAGAGCTCAGCCCCACCGAGGCCAGGTGGGCCGGTCTGAAGGAGGAGCTTCTGGGCTGCAGCATGGAGGCGTACCGCATCTGGAGCTCCGCCCTCTCCAAAGTCAGAACCTGTCAAATATCTCTAAGTTTTATCTGCTGCACGCTGCAGAAAGGAGGTTTTCTGTTGAATGTAGCGTCACCTTTGAATCAAACGTGTGTGTGGACACAGGTGCTGCTGGATAAGTTTGGCTCGGTGCTGCATGCGGGGTCTGCAGGCGCCATCCTCACAACAGCAACCAACTGGGAGGATCTGGAGATCCAAGAGGAGGCGGAGTCTGGGAGCAGCGTCACATCCAAAATCCGTCTTCCAGTCCAGGTCAGACACTGTGCCGTCTTTAACTCCCTGGTTTCTCAGCAGAGAGTCAGAGATCTGATGGGAATGTGTGTTTTTTTGCCTCTTCCCGGCAGCCGTCCTGGTTCGTCCAGTCGCTGCTGTTCCAGCTGTGTGTGGAGGTGAACAGGGTGGGCAGCCACGCCCTGCCTCAGCCCACCCTGCACGAGCTGCTGCACGCCTGTCTGGACAGAGCCCTGCAACATTACCACAGTCTGTCACAGCAGGCCCACAGCAAGGTCTCACACACACACACACACACACACAAAGTTCTTGGTTATCTGGAAAACATGTACAGGACAGGAATCATTTTCATGATTTTTGAAAAGTAACATGGTTGAGTTTGGTAGGAGGATGGAGAAAAATAGAGAAGGAGAAGAGGCTGACACAGAAGGAAGAGAGCAGCCTGTTGTTATAGACCTGGATAATAGTCCAGTCATTTCATGAAAAAAGGTTGAACAAATTGCAACAGAAGCAAACTCAACTGATTTAGTATCCTCAACATGACCTGAATGAGGGAAAAAAGCCCTGAAGAATCCCATTAGGGGAAAGTTTAGAAAAAGACCCAAATATAGTCCATTCATACACCTAGTCATTATTGTTCTCACGTGGATAGGGTCAAATGTTTAACCTTTAGATATCTCCATGAAAATTACTGAGTTGATTACTCACATTAAAGGGATAGTTCAACATTTTGGCAAATTGGCTCCCTTGGTTTCTCAGCAGATCAGCTATAGTCATGATGGGAATGTGTGGTTTTGCCTCTTCCCGGCACCTTTAATTGTAGGTGTTCCAGCTGTTTTCAGGTGAACAGGGGAGCGGGCTGCTCAGAGCTACGCCATGGAGGCTAGGGAATTTCTTGGTTTCCCTCATTAAACTCATCAAATACAAAATCCTGCTCCACAGCGCTTTTGGACAAGTTGTGAGCTGCAAACCACCACGTCTGAGATAATGATGGAACGATACGAGACGGAGCTGTTTCAGAGGTAAATTCATGCAAAACCGCTGATGCGCGTTGTTCTCATCTGGGACAATTTTTCAGCAAGACAGTCTCCGTTTTACCCTGATTTTTCGAAAAGGCTCCGTTTCGTTTGTTCCGTCATTATCTCATAGAGAAGGTGAAGAGCAGCTCACAGAAGGAAGAAGCAGCGCTGTTGTTATAGCTGGGTTGTGTCATTTGATGAGTTTGATGAGGGAAACCAAGAAATTCCATTAGCCTCCATGACCTAGAATGAGCAGCCTGTTGCTCCATTAGGGGTAAGTTTAGAAAATAGACCCAAATATATCAATTCAATGCCTAGTCATTATTGTTCTATGAATAGGGACATTTTTAACAATGGGACAATTTGCCAAAATGTTGAACTATCCCTTTAAGACAAACAAAAAATGTATTACAAGTTTTCTGAAATTCTTTTTAACATGAGCAAATTTGAATACATTTGCATAAATTCCACCGTTTTGACGGCACATAAAAGTGTTGTGGTGGAACCAACATGAAAACTGTAATGAGTCGACTCCAGAGGTTCATCAAGGGACCTGTGTTTACTTTCACTTTCATCAGCACCAACTGTAGCTTTAATGAGCTAGGTTGCTAGGCTACCATGGAAAACCAGTGCTTCCTGCAGCGACGGATTCTTGAAGAATTATAGTCATCTTGAAATTCAAAGTGGTTTCTTGTCGGTTGAGTCCACTTTTCATGTTGGTACCACCACAGCACCTTTATATATACATGTGCCATCAAAACGGTGGAATTTATGCAGTTTTATGCAAATTTGCTGATGTTAACAAAGAATTTCAAAAAGCTTTTTGTGTTTGTCTTAATGTAACTAATCAACTCAGTAATTTATGTGTAAAGGTTAAACTTTTGACCCTATTCACGTGAGAACACTAATGACTAGGCGTATGAATGGACTATATTTGGGTCTTTTTCTAAACTTTCCCCTAATGGGATTCTTCAGGGCTTTTTTCCCTCATTCAGGACATGTTCAACCTTTTTCATCAAATGACTGGACTAGATTAAGCCGGGATATGTTGATTATCCTGGCTGAATTTAGCCTGAAGTCGGTTGTTCAAAAGCAGGTTAGATTTATCCTGGTCAAGTTACTATGGTGATGTATTCTCTGCAGCTAGCCTGCTCCAGACCAGAATAACAGCCAGGTTTAGTTGATTCTGTTGTCTTTATCTGTGAAGTCAGGCACTGATGACAAATCAATGAGTTTCATACAGTTCTTCCATGTTCTTGTACATATTGGCCTGATTTTTAATTTCTTGAAGCAGCAGACTGCTTCATGTTTTTATATTGAACTAACTTTCACCTCTTATTATTATTAGTTGTGCAGTATGAACTTTACTTTAAGAGATTTGTGCAATGATTTGTCTGCCACACTCTCTCTGAGCTGTATGACAGCGGGGTTGCTTTTTTTTTCTTTCTTCATCTTATAAGAAGTGTCACCTTACGTCAGCATTAAAGGGATAGTTCACCCAAAATTCAAATTTCACTCATTATCTACCCACCCTCACGTCGACTAAGAGCTGTGAGAATTTTCAGAGTCCTCCGTTCCTTCTCTGAGTTACGGGGGGGTCCACGCAGCAGTATTTGTCCATATAATGGTTGTCAATGGACACCAGGTTTCTTTGTCCAAAAAGACACACCAAATAACATTCAAATACCTCCATACTGCTCGTCTGTAATGTCCCTCTCGTATTGAAGCCCCGACATGGAGAAATTGTTCCAGTGGTCAGTACAAATCGCGTGAGAATTGCACTGACACAGGAAGAGCAGTGAACTGAGACACTGGGAGCTTCCGTTACAAACAAGCTTAAAATATAGACTTATTTCATTTTTTTCGGAACAATTTCTCATGTCGGGGCTTCAATACAAGAGGGACATTACAGACGAGCAGTATGGAGGTATTTGGATGTTTTTTTGGTGTGACTTTTTGAGGGAAACCAAGAAACCTGGTGTCCATTGACAACCATTATATGGACAAATACTGCTGCGTGGACCCCCCGTAACTCAGAGAAGGAACGGAGGACTCTGAAAATTCTCACAGCTCTTAGTCGACATGAGGGTGAGGAGATAATGAGTGAAATTTGAATTTTGGGTGAACTATCCCTTTAAGATCCACTGTTCACCGGAGGAAAGTAGCCACACCTGTCCTGTCATCGGTGAATCTGTGATCACTCTGTGGTTTATCAAGGAGAGCCGTGGTCATGCACTTAGATGAATTAGTTTCACCTTGACAGCCTGTTCTGCTGGTAGAACAACCAATTCAACCAGGATGGATTTATGAGACTTAACTTGGATTTCTTTATGCTGCTTTGGAACAACAGGCCCCAGATGAAGGAAATCAGGCAGAAATGATCAGGATCACCATGAGCTTAATCATTTGTCAATCTCTCTGCTTTGCTTCCCTGTGCCACTCTGTCCTACAGGACAGCGTGTTCCACATGACTCAGAACAGAGCCCTGCAGCTGCTGTTTGACCTCCGGTACCTCAACAGCACTCTGGGCAGCAGACAGGAGGAGGGGAGGAGCTCCCGCTCACACCAAGACCACAGGTCTCTGTCACAATACACAGCACTGCTTCACCACTTGAGACACAGGCTAGGTTTACACGAAGACGGTGTGAACAGAAGACGCAAGAGTGGCGTCGCGTCTTCACTTTTTATTTCGCGTCTACACGAGCGTTCTCGGGAGAAAATCTGTGTGCATACGGTGACGCAAAAGTGTGTACAAATCCATTGGTAATGCATGCCAGACGACTAGGTGGTGCTGTGATACACTAACACAAACGCCGCGATGCGTACGCGCATCAAACTTGTCCCACCATAGACTAGTTCTACCAGGTCTCGTCCAAACCCGGCGTCTCGTTCGCCTCAGACGAATCGGAGCATCCAGAATTTCCAGGAGTTGAGAGCAGATCCTCCTCTGCTCGCCAATTGTATGTGTACATATTCTGTACATTTGAAAGAAACATTCTTGTACATTAGTTGTAGATGCCATGTAGTGTGTGTGTGTGTGTGTGTGTGTGTGTGTGGGTGTGTCACATCCGGGGTCTCGGGGAGGAGTCAGGTGGGAAGCGTAGTAAAATCAGCTGTTCGTCACCTGTGAATGAATGAACTGAGAGGGTGAGGAGGGAAGGTCCTACTTTTGCTGACCGCTAAAGTTAACACTGAGACGTTTTTAGCTTTAAGTGTAATTGTTTCACTGCCTGTGTTTTAGCTTAATAAAAGGGATAGTTCAACATTTTGGCAAATTGGCCCATTGCCATAATCGCTATAGTCATAGCAGTAGGTTCGTTACCTTTAATTGTAGGTGTAAGCTATTTTCAGTACAGCGGAGCGGAGCAACAGGCTGCTCAGAGCTACGCTATGGAGGCTAAGGGAATTTCTTGGTTTCCGTCATCAAACTCATCAAATACAAAATCCCAAAACTCCAAAACGCTTTTGTGGACAAGTTGTGAGCTGCACAACCACGACGCTATGAGATAATAACGGAACGATACGAAACGGAGCCGTTTTCGAGGTAAATACAGGGTAAATACGGAGACTGCTTGCTGAAACGCAACGCGCATCAGCGGTTTTGTATGAATTTACCTCGAAAACGGCTCCGTTTCGTAACGTTCCGTCATTATCTCATAGCGTGGTGGTTCTGCAGCTCACAACATGTCTACAAAAGCGCTGTGGAGTTTTAGGATTTTGTATTTGAGTTTAATGAAGGAAACCAAGAAATTCCCTTAGCCTCCATAGCGTAGCTCTGAGCAGCGTGCAAATCATGAGAATTGCCTGACCGCTTATTTAATTTTTTTTGGGAACTGCTCCACCGTTCTAAAAATAGCTTACACCTACAATTAAAGGTAACAAACCTACTGCTATGACTATAGCGATTATGGCAATGGGCCAATTTGCCAAAATGTTGAACTATCCCTTTAATAAACGTTATGTTAATCGCCATTCATCTGAAGCTCAGTCTTTTATTATTGAAGCGCGTCCGGCAAGTACAAACGTTTCCCTCACTTAGCCTCTCGGCGACCATTGTTTCACCTATAGTCGCCCTAACATTAGTTATTGCGGGTCTGAAGGGTGGATGTAATCCGACATGTTTGTTTGTATCGTGACGTCAACACGCCTACTTGACGTGAGCAGAACAGCAGATCTGAGCCAGTTTTGCGTCTTGGCCTGTTTAGACGGAGACGCTGCGCTGGAGCGTATTCAACTTTTCCACTTTCAAGGGTGGTTTGAGATTTTGGCGTCTTCAAGCCCCAAAAACGCCGTCACCGTATAAACGAAAGGCACTTCCGATAGAATATTTTATCGTCTTTACTCGCAAGCGTCTTCGTGTAAACGGCCTCACAGTTTGAATCTACCTGAGTTTTACCTCAGCTCTGACTACTGCACCTGAACAATAAAGTATGATACAGACATGGACATAATAACTGAATCACCTAAAGGATTTCCTCTTCCAGTCATGATGAAGTCTGTTTGTGACAAACAGCAAATATTTCAACCATTTCTATAATATCAGATATAAACTGTATGTACTTTTAAAAATATTTAAACCCCCGAGCAGAAATGTAATGTGTCCAGCAGTTCAGTAGTAATAATAATGATATTTATAAAAAATATATATTTTTAAAGGGATAGTTCACCCAAAATTAAAATTTCACTCATTATCTACTCAACCTCATGTCGACTAAGAGCTGTGAGAATTTTCAGAGTCCTCCGTTCCTTCTCTGAGTTACGGGGGGTCCACGCAGCAGTATTTGTCCATATAATGGTTGTGAATGGATACCAACTTTCTTCATCACAAAAAAACACACCAAAAAAACATCCAAATAGCCTCCATACTGCTCGTCTGTAATGTCCCTCTTGTATTGAAGCCCCCACATGAGAAATTGTTCCGCTGGTCAGGAAGAGCAGTGAACTGAGACACTGGGAGCTTCCGCTACAAACAAGCTTAAAATATAGACTTATTTCATTTTTTTCGGAACAATTTCTCATTTGGTTGTTTTTTCGTCTTTTTGGACGAAGAAAAGTGAGCCCCGTTCGCAACCGTCATATGGACATGCAGAGCTGCGTGGAGTCCCGTTGTAACTCCAAGAAGTGAAATTTGAATTTTGGATGAACTATCCCTTTAATGTGAAATTGGACAATTAATAATGGAAACAAAGCCTCTTTTTCTTTACGTAATTGAGAGCTGCAATGCAGCCAGTGTGCAAGGAAGTGACATGACAAGATGTCACTGAACGATAGCAGATGACATCAATCATAAACATACACACAGAAGCAAGAATTCATCAAAAAGCAGTTTTATTACATAACTAAGATTTGTAAAAATCACTTTAGAATCAGTCTTCACTATTTATATGACAGGAAGTTCTCATTGTGCTGTGTCTTCCAGATTTCATGAGGTCTGTGATTGGCTGGAAAGCTTCATTGATCCCTTTGACCTGGACGTGTTCACACCTCCACTGAACGCCAACCTCAACCGTCTGTCCCAGAGAACCTCGGTACTGCCCCCAGTCCACCTGTACACGTTGATAGCTGTATAGGTGTATATATGCTGCTGTGTTACCTGATGATGTTTCCTGTTTCCAAAAAAACACAGAGGGAATTTATATTCTCCCTTAAAACTGTAAAAAAAAAAGATCACAGCCAGCTGCAGCAATGACATGACCAAGGGTTTCTTCCTACTTCTTCTTCACCAATCAATCCACCTCGTTTGCTGTCCTGGCCACGCCCCCACACCAAGGCTTGTCCTCCTATCGTTGCCCATGTAGCGTGTCACAGTGTGTTGTTGTCTGTCAGGTGCTGCTGGGGCTTCTGACGGGCTCAGAGAAGCAGTTCAGCTCACGGAGCAGCAGCCTCAACTCCCAGGAGCTGTACAACATCCTGCCGCTGGCCAGCAGCCAGATCAGGTCAGAGCGCAACGCCACTTCACTCACTCTCATTCACATCTCAGTCTTCCTGGTTGAAGAAGCTGAAGGCTTTCCTGATCCATGGACGTCGGAACTATTTTCTGAGAGGGGGGGCGGGATTTTTTTTTGGGAGGGTCGGGGGAGAGACGCACACTTACAGTATCAATAATTAACGAACTATAATGCAGCATCTTAATTGTTAAAGGGATAGTTCAACATTTTTGAAACTTGGCCCATTGCCATAATCGCTATAGTCATTACAATAGGTTCGTTACCTTTAATTGTCGGTGTAAGCTATTTTCAGTACGGCGGAGCGGAGCAACAGGCTGCTCAGGGCTATGCTATGGAGGCTAAGGGAATTTCTTGGTTTCCCTCATTAAACTCATCAAATACACAACCCAGCAACTCAAAAGCGCTGTCGTGGACATGTTGTGAGCTGCAGAACCACCACGCTATGAGATAATAACGGAACGTTACGAGACGGAGCTGTTTTAGAGGTAAATTCATGCAAAACCGCTGATGCGCGTTGCGTTCAGGGACAGTTTTTCAGCAAGCAGTCTCCGTATTTACCCTGTATTTACCTCGAAAACGGCTCCGTTTCGTATCGTTCCGTTATTATCTCATAGCGTCGTGGTTGTGCAGCTCACAACTTGTCCACAAAAGCGTTTTGGAGTTTTGGGATTTTGTATTTGATGAGTTTGATGAGGGAAACCAAGAAATTCCATTAGCCTCCATAGCGTAGCTCTGAGCAGCATGCAGCTCCGCTCCGCCGTACTGAAAATAGCTTACACCGACAATAAAAGGTAACGAACCTATACTGCTATGACTATAGCGATTATGGCAATGGGCCAATTTTCAAAAATGTTGAACTATCCCTTTAAGAAAATGAAACAAAATGAATGAATGAATAACCCAAGCCTTTATTAAGACACATAACACTAGGCTATAAAAACAGCATTCAGAAAAAGAACAGTTTGCGCTCCAAAGGGCTTTCACACTTTTCCAAAAGTGGACCTTCTCTCAGTTGACCTGCTGATGAATTCTTCAAGCAGGGCCGAAACATCGCATTCATCAATAAGGTCACTATGTGCTGTTGCATCCTCTGCAGGTTTGGCCTCCTGCCTCTCAGCATGTCCAACACATCCAAGTCCAGGTCTGAGACCAGGAGCTCTGAGACCCCCCACCAGCTGGTGAGTAACAGGTTTGGGGGCCAGACTGTGAAGCTGGCCTGAGTGTGACTGAGTTGTTGTGTAGGGGATTTGAGTTTTGTTGTTTACTTTCTTCACAGCCTCAGTGTGTCTTCATTTCTCCTTTTCATTGTGTTGTTCCACCTGTCTGTCTCTGACCCTCTGCCCTCCAGCTTTTCTGAGTGCCCACACCCAGGCAAGTCCTTTAGTGTGGCTTGATGTGTGCTGATTGTGTTGTTAGTTGGTTTACCGTTGCTGTACCTGCAGTGTGAGAGTGTATTATTAAAGGGATAGTGCACCCAAAATTCAAATTTCACTCATTATCTCCTCACCTTCATGTCCCTCTTGGATTGAAGCCCCGACATGAGAAATTGTTCTGAAAAAAATTAAATAAGTCTATATTTGAAGCTTGTTTGTAGCGGAAGCTCCCAGTGTCTCAGTTCACTGCTCTTCCTGTGTCTCGCGTGATTTGCACTGACCAGCGGAACAATTTTTTTTGACAAAAAAAAGAGAGAGAGAGAGACCTGCTAAAAAGTGTCACGACTTCCTGTATGTGGCCCTTCAAAATAAAAGCCCCATAGTATTTCACATAGTTAGTTAGTATAGTCACATTGATTTTGAGTTAATATTGACAAGGCATGACTCCAAAGGTTTGTTTGTTTTTTCCTGCAACCAATCGACCAGTGATTTTTCAGTCGACCAGTGCTTGGTCGACTATTGGGGGCAGCCCTAGAAGTGATTTATGTTTTCTTTTTCAGGTTTGAAAATGCCACATCCAATACCCTGTACCATTCAATTTTATTTTATTCAATGCAATTTACGTCAAAGATACAGGAAGTGATAATACACACACACAGCAGCCGATAAAATCTGTTGTTCAATATCTCATGACTGATGAAAAATTTGCCGTGTTGTGTGCAGTAGAATTTTGATGCATCGTAGAATCGTTACCTGGTGAATCGTAATCGAGTGAAATTTGAATTTTGGGTGAACTATCTCTTTAATTGTAAACTCATTCTAGAGGCTGGAAAAACTAATCACTCTGCTTGGGCTCCAGTCGTGTTTTTGTTTTTTTAAAATCAGACTGCAGAGTGTCTTTAGGCAGCTGTCTCTCGGTGGACTAGTCCTGTCTTGAGATCCACAAAATCTAAGTGAGCTCTGTTTTCAGATGAGCACGGACACAAACAGCACATGTTTCTGTGTATCTCAAGGTCAGGTTCATCCAGTTTGATCTGTTTCCATGAAAGACTGTCAGCACTTTGGGGAATAATCCTGTTTCCTGCCTGACTTTGCTATAGGAGCTTTATGGCTAGCTGGCTAGGCTAGCTAGGCTAGCAGTTAGCACCTGGGCTACACATGTCCTGCACTGGAGACACTGGATTTCATTCATTCAGGTTTCATGTGAATCTGTGGCTCTGGCAAGGTTATTATAGTTTTAACATTTTCATTAGTTTTAATTTGTATTTAGTTTGATTTTTTTTCCAGTTTTGTGTTCAACAAGTGCTGAAGCAGTTTTAGTTTAGTTTTTATTTAGTCATTTAGTTTATTGTAGTTAATCTGTCAGACCTCTGAAGATGAACTTCCAAATTAGTGGGATTTTTCCCTTTTAGTTGCATTCCATAACATTCCCATCAGTCCTCATCATGATGCATTCTGGAGCTCCAAGTCGTCTCATATTGAGCTGTGGTGTTTTCTTTCTCTCTAAGCTGATGTTATCTGAGTTTGAGTTCGTTTTACATTGTTCATTGTAGTTTTGATTTAGTTCTTTTTTATTTTTTTATTTCATTCTTCTGAAGACAGATGAGACGTGTGTAACTGCCACAGCCACAGTATGTGTGAAGTCAAATGGACGGGGCAGCGAGCCTCAGGCAGTAGGAGGATTAGGGTTGTCCTGGAGACCCTGATCCTCCGCCAGTGGAAGTGACCTGTCTGCTTCTTTGAATGAACCGTGGACTCACTCAGTGATTGAAACCTCCACATTCACTTAGCATGTGGTGCTATTGTATTCTCTTCCAATACCTGATCTGACAGCTTGTCTCCTCCTGTCTCACCCAGGCTCCTCTGTCCTCCACCGCAGACAGAGAGGACAGCTTCCGGCCAGGCAGCCTGTTCAGACAACTTGCTGATCAGGACGAAGACACAGCAGCTCCGTCTTTATTCAAACTCAGCTGGCTGTCCAGCATGGCCAAATAACCCTTTACCGCTCAGACTTTTTATTTGTTTTTGCATTAACTTTATAAAGATAATATGTATAAAAATAAATATAATTTTGTCTTTTGAAAAAGGCTCTTGTGTTTGAATTCAGTCACACTATTACATCTTTACCTGCATTCAGTGTTGTTGGGAGCATTCTAACCTCTAGGGACTGTGGAAATTGTCCAACAGTCATTTCTAACATCACTGCAGCAACTGGATCATTCAGCCTCAACGGACTTACAGTTTTTCTTGATTGTTTACACACAATTTCTGGTTCTTGAGGCACAATGACCTCAACATCTAACTCATCCACCAGCTCTCTTAACCAAATCTGCTGAACTACAAGCACAATTCCTGCTTTACACTCAAATTGCAGTTCAAGAACACACATTTTTCAAAACACTACACACAATCCTCTGCATTTGGCACAATTTTTTCACGAGTAACACAGTGTTATTCAAAACTCTAAAGTCAGTTTCCCGACTATGCACACTGACTCATCACAAGCTTCAGCAAAAAGGGGCAACAGGCAGTGAAGGACTGACAGAGAGACACCAAACAGAGAGAGGCCACACATACTGTAACACAAAGACACACACAGACACACATATTTGTAGCATTGATCATAATGATGAGAAAAGAAAATGCATTGATCACCAAAGTTATTTCTTGATGGAAGGATTCAAACGTAGATTAGAACAAACTCTTTGACTACAAAGAGTGCTGCTCTACTCAGTGAGCTACATGTTACTGTTATCTTAGCCTCTCAAAATTATATGTTCACTCTTTCAAAATCATCCGGCCATAAACCAGCTGACCCTGACCCACTCATCGTCACACGGCCACCTCGGTCGCGTCTTCATGCATTTCATTTGTTACCAAGTATTTGAGTGTTCTGAGTATAAAAACAATATTCTAAAATATTTTACAACACATTTACATACTGTCTGTAATTACTGTAAAAAAAAGAAAAGAAAAAGCCTAAATCATCATGATGAATGGAGTAGGCCTAGAAGTGTTTTCCATTCATCACAGTGTTTTACACTGAGCACATCAGTGTTCAACTGGTTCTTATAAATGTCTAGTCATATGATGGTTTGTGTGTGTCATTTGAGACTAAAATAGCATTTTGAGAAGAAATTACATTGTTTTGAATGTAAAGTTTCATTTTGCAGGAGAAGTTAGGAGTTTTGTCCATTGTGTGTGTTATTTTGGATTTGTGTGTAGAGTTTTGAGAGTATGAGGCATTCTTTCAAAAAATGTGTGTAAGCAATCGAGAAAAACTGTAAACCTGTGATGCAGAACCTTTGTCTCCCCCTTCTGGACACAAGAGTCATTGCATTAATTTATTGATTGCTGAGACATTGCATCTCTTAAGTATTTAGTACGGAGCCCCAGATATGACATGCGGGAAAAAAATAACAATTTGTGGCCACAAAATAACGTGCGCATGAAATACTAAAACCCAATAGTATATTATTCCTGGACAGCTGGGCAAGCAAATCGAACGCACCTTCTCAAACAGGAACAGTCACGCTGTCACACAATGGACAGGGATAGTATGGTAGAGTTTTATTTGAGGCTGACTTTTTCAGTGGATTTCAAGCTGAAACTCTAAACAGAGCTGAGCCTGGATCAGGTCTGACTGCAGGATAAGTGATCCAGAGGATGTAGCCATGCAGGTTAAAGGAGACACCTTGGTGCCACGATGCAGAACTCTGGCTTTATGCTCAACACACCTGGCTCAGGACTGAGCTCCACTTGAAAAGTGTCCTCCTGATGTGTGTGCAGGGCTGCAGCTCCGACACGCGTTTACCACCACACATCGCACCACACAACACTAAGCAGGAGTCTGATTGGCTACAACGTTGGTCAGCTGACCCAGCTGTCCAGGAGTACGTCAGTATTTTGTTCACATGTTATATCTATTTCGAGGGAACAAATTAATATTTCGTGGCCAAAAATTAGTATTTTTTTCCCACATGTCATATCTGGGGCTCCAGCCCAACTTTATAATGAACAGAACAGATCTCCAGTCTCCTGAAATATGCTACAGCGGCACGCACGCACACATAGCTACACACACACACACACACACAGTGGTCTGAAGTTTGCTTTAACTTGATCTCATTTATTAAAGTAACCCAATTTTCACACTGTATAAATGTTCATATGGAAATGAGCTGTGTTTGTGTAGTTTGGTACCTGGTTCATCAGTGTCAGCAGTAAATACAACCACAGCTCTATTCAAACAGACAGCAGCAACAAAAACATCTTTATCCAACTCACACACACTACTGTAGGTCCAGTCAGTCAGGTGTGGTTCACACACAGTAATATAAATGGACAATAGACCTAAAAACAGAAACAAGCTGTTTAATTGGGTCTAGTGAAAT
Organism: Decapterus maruadsi; assembly: GCA_030347415.2. Classification (NCBI taxonomy): domain Eukaryota; kingdom Metazoa; phylum Chordata; class Actinopteri; order Carangiformes; family Carangidae; genus Decapterus; species Decapterus maruadsi. Next base: position 26,383,937 of record CM064905.1, on the reverse strand, counting down.
CCAGACATTAAACACCAGTTCTTATGATAATAATCATACGCTTTTTTTTTTCTTCTTCTTTTTTTTTTTTTTACAAACTTTCTGGAAAAAAGGGAGTTCTTAATACGCACTAGGGATGCACCGATATGAAAATTTTGGCCGATACCGATATCCGATATGAATTTTTCTGTTATGGCCGATAACCGATATTTACCGATATCGATATGTGTTGTTTCTGAGATGATCAATTTTTGTACAGACTGAAAATCATGTAAACTGAATTTTTGAACGTCTTCCTTTATTTTCAGAATGTATTTTACTTCCAAATAACAAGGTTACAGGTTACACATCATGGCCAAATCCCCCCTCCCCCTCCCCCTCCTTCTCCCTCTCCCGAAACAGCAACTAGACGGATATACATCGGTTGTGCATATCGACCCAATTTTACTCATCGGACCGATACCGATATGTTAAAAAATGACGAACATCGGCCGATACCGATATTAATGCCGATATATCGTGCATCCCTAATACGCACATCAGGCTGTCTTGAGGTGCAGGGCAAATAAAATCACTGTGATATCCTAAAAGAGTGTGCGGGCAACAAGCACCTTTAAGTATTGAAATAGATCTGATGAACATATTGATGCAGTATCAGCTGCCTCACTGTCTACATGAGGCTTCTCAGTGTGGACGCTGAGGAGCAGAGAGCTGTGCTGTCTGTCTCTACTTCTTCCTGTCTATTTTGCTCATCATGGCCTTGACGTCGACAGGAGCCGAGGCAGCAGCAGCCTTCGCCTTCTCCTCCTCCTCCTGCTGCCAGAGGATGATGGGATGGATGCCCAGGCTTCGGTTCTGAGCGTTTTGCTCCAGCTGGGCCGGACTGAGGTGATGAGGGAGGACAAGATCATCAATATACAATATGATGTAGTTGAAGATTTATTTGTCCATGTTTTAATGATTGTAATATTAATAATAATCCAACAACTTATTTGGACTTTGAGAGGGGTCACTCCAGGAAAATGAAACGTTGACATTTGATATCTTAAAGATCAGAGGTCAAGATCACTGTGACATCATAATGATCTGCAAAAATACTGGCTCTCATTCAGTGCTGTAGCTCAGCACATGACTGCTAAAAACAATCTCACAGGAGGAAACAATAAACATGCAGAATATTGGACATGAATTGAATTGTAGCCACTGACCTGAAGTTATGAGCCGGGGGGTTCAGAGCCTTCTTCTGGATGTCTTTGTACACCGGCGACTTGAGGTAACGGAAGAAAGTATCCTGTAATGAGACAAGAACGCTGGTGACCTGCTTCGCCCAACCAAAATGCCTTAAAGGGCCAACGAGGAGTTTCTATTGGGTTATAAAACAGTCTCACGTTAATGTGGATGAATCTACGCTACCCACACTTGTTAATGGCTCCATTTTCGATCAATATATCGTTTTGTCTCTATCATTATTTTGTTATTATTAGTGGTGGTGGAAATGCTGGTCGAGCCGACCAGCGTTTCCTTACTTTCAGTTTCGCGGACGCAAATGAGAATAACGGCGATTCGGGCGGCGTTATGGTCGGAACTACGACGGTAACTGAACCTCTTTGAACCTCTGACTTTAATCCTTGATGAATGAAAACATGAGTCCGTCTTGCGCCGGTGGAGGAATTCTACGGTGGCAGCGTGAAAACACTTCGCTTTTCCAAAACTCCTCGTTGTCCCTTTAAAGGAGAATTACCGTTTTTGATGACACCAAAGTTATCTGGGTGAGGAAATGATCGTATTTTATGCTAGAAATAAGGTCCAGATTTAAAAAAAAATGGTAATTACTAGGGCCGGAAAATTAACGTGTTAATTAACGCAATTAAACAATTAATCGCATTTTATTTTTTTCAAGGAACAAAGTTTTTATTATATATAATTTTTCAGTTCTTCCTTTTTATACACATTTAATTGTATTTGGTTATTTGGAGAATAGAACTGTTATTATGTTATTATTATGTTATTATAACTTAGTATACTGGCCTCAGGCTGTACCATCGCTAACACACCAGTGCAGTGTTTCCCACAGGATTTCAGGAGACTGTGGCGCTACCGACCGGGGGGGGGGTTTCAATCAAAATTCCGCCTCAAAATTTACAATGCAGAACAAACCCTGTATGTACAGGCAGAGATCAGAGATGGTGTTTTAAATAACCATGCTAGCGTTTCATCAGAATCCGTGTATCATTCGTTCTTTCCATTTTCGATTGGAAATCAAAAATCAAAAAAGGAAAAAGTGACAGATTATTTTGTTTTTCGTTTTTTAATCGAACACGAAATATGAAAAAATGTATGTTTTTTCATATTTCAATTTTAGGCTCAGATCAAAAATACGAAATGGAAAAACGGGCAACAGGACAGAATTTGATTTTAATATTCAATTGGGTCGGGTTTACGTCACCCGGAAGTTTGGCGATATCAAAGAGACACAAGATCATTCATAGTTTTCATAGACGTGATCTGTGGAGCTGGAGGGTACATCAGCTCAGCGACAAGACTGGACACTGCAGAGCATCAACCACCAAGACTAGTCCACACGAGCCCGGGTATTTTTGAAACCGGAGTTTTGCTCCGCGTCCACACGAGTGGTGTAATTAAAATACTCCGTACACGCAACCGTGGAAACCGCTACCAAATGACGCAATGCACACGTGGAAGGCTGTTTTGACCAATCAAAATACAGTGGAAACCGCTTATGGATCAAAAGGCATGGGACGGAATCATTTATAGTGTTCATTTTTGGTCATTTTGTGGATGAAAACATGCGCAACAACAATAAAGTGTTCCTTTGACATGCACGGCTGCAGCAGTCTGCACACATCGTCACCTGGCTGACTGACCACGGTGCGGCGCAACTCATTATCACTGGCTGTTGTGTTGTCTGTCAAAACACGGATGAATGAAACATATCCACTTCATATCAACCGCGGACGTCACGAATAGATTTTCGGCTTTTTGGCTCATTCCGTTCATCTCCGCATCGGCTATCACTGCATGACAGCAGTGCGACCCCCCTCCCGTCGGACCCGGTGACATAGGCTACTGCCTGTTCATTCATGAAATTCATCCCGAAGCTGCGGCGCTACTGTAGTAGTTTTAAAAACACACCGGCAGCGGCTGTAAACAACCTCTGCAGGCAGTGTTTACATCAGCACGTGCGCAACTATGACGTAAACGAGAACAACAATCACGGTTGCAGTGTCCACACGCACCCGGTGAAACCAACCGGGTCCGAAAACCCCACCCTGGACCCCGGTTTCAAAAAACCACGGTTTCAGGATTCCAAAAGCGCGGTTGCGTGTGGACAGAGCATACAACCGGGATCATACATTCACGGTTTCAAAAATACCTGGGCTCGTGTGGACTAGGCCATCTCACTGGTCATTTAATTAGACCCCCCCCCCCCCCCCGCTACCGTTCTCAAATAGACGCTGGGACTCAGGTCTCCTAGTGGGCCGGGTCTGGCTCCAAGTTTGAGCAAATAAATGAGCGGAGATCCGACCAGGAGCCTGGACCCGATGTGGCCGGACTCACGAGCATTCATTCTTTATTAATTCTAAAAATAAAAAATAAAAAAAAGCCCGTAGTTGTTCATTGAGACGTAAAGTGTGGCCAGCTGGTGATCTATGCGGATCGAGAGTGAGCGAGTGAGCAAGCGAGAGAGAAACAGCGCTGGTGCACCAGATGCAGGTTGACCAACACACACCCTGCCTTCACCTCCTAAATGACACCTGTAGCCTAAGCTTTTATCTTGGCTTTTAGTGGGCGAGGTGAGGGATTCTCCAGGCAGGAACTGTTTCAGTGACTGAAATAGGCTACTGGCGAAAAAAAAAACCAGCGACGAGAGCTGGATGTGATCGCTCAAAACTTGACACTGTGTCTTATGACAAGTCTTGGTGGTTGATGCTCTGTGCAGTGTCCAGTCTTGTCGCTGAGCTGATGTACCCTCCAGCTCCGCAGATCACGTCTATGAAAACTATGAATGATCTTTGTAACTGTGTCTCTTTGATATCGCCAAACTTCCGGGTGACGTAAACCCGACCCAATTAAATATTAAAATCAAATTCTGTCCTGTTGCCCGTTTTTCCATTTCGTATTTTTGATCCGAGCCTAAAATTGAAATATGAAAAAACAGAATTTTTTTCATATTTCGTGTTTGATTAAAAAACAAAAAACAAAATAATCTGTCACTTTTTCCTTTTTTGCTTTTTGATTTCCAATCGAAAATGGAAAGAACGAATGATTCATCAGCTCTCATCTCTGCCAGTCAGCCTCTCAAACTGCCGCCTCTCTTGCGTGTGTCCACAATTTTTTTTTTCTGTGACAGACTGTGGCGGGCCCAAACGAGACTGTGGCGGGCCGCCACAGTCTAGTCAATTATTGGGAAACACTGCAGTGAGTAACAAGTCAAAAAGCCGCCGACCCTGAGCTGCCTGCGGAGTTTTAACGCAGACTGAACGCAGCTCAAACCGACCTGGTGCCTCAGCACTGCAACCACTGTTGCTTAAGCTTATGTATTCAATCATTATAAAATGGTACACTAAAATCCATGTGAAAAAAAATGTTTCTCACTGTTCTCAGGTCAAATATTTATATGCAATTAAAATGCGATTAATTAATTACAAAGCCTCTGATTAATTAGATTAATTTTTTTAATCGAGTCCCGGCCCTAGTAATTACCCTTTAAGTTTAATTTTCACCTGAGAGACTTCTATCAGACATTCCAGTAATAATGCACAATAATGACCTGAGGGATGAATGCTGATCTACTGACTGCAATGCTGCTCTGCAACAGCAAACAAACCTTCTTCATCAGCAAGAAGACGTGAGTCTGAGCCGCCTCCAGCACGTAGCGGTGAGGATGGTCCAGGCCCTTCACCGTCAGACCCATCGTCCTGCCATCTATGTTAATCCAGCGAGGGGCTCCAGGGGCCAGGAAGGTCCTGCACACACACACACACACACACACACACTATCAATGTGATAGTAATGACAGTGAAAGTCAAGGAGGTGCAGAGCTCTGAAATGTAAGAACCACAGCTCCTGTGTTCAGTCACATTTGCTTTCATGTTAAGTTGTAATGAGGTGTGTGTATTGTGAGCAACAGAAACTGCTTCTACGTTCTTTGTGGAGATCAAACACATGGAAACAAAACTGCTTGGCTTACTTGAAGATGGTCTCAGCCTTTGCTGTCATGGAGGACGCAGTGCCCCATTTCAGCTCCTCAGCTGCTTCCCAAAAAGCCAAGTTCTCCCCTGGGACACACACACACACACACACACACACACACACACACACACACACACACACACACACACACACACGTGTTATATTAGGTGCTAACTGCTTTGCCGTCGTCTTGTGTCAGCTTTCTGCTACCATCTCTTCAGTAATGGTGGGTTTTGAACCAAGTCTTAAATCAGCTGTAAAATACACTCAGACATGAGTGTCATGGTTAGGCTTCCTATCCAGGACAATGTGGCCCTGAGTGTTTTTGTCAGTAGGTATAGCCTGACCCTTGACTGCAACGTCACCTTCCTTCCTGTCAGCTTTCTGCTACCATCGTAAATCATCTGTAAAACACACTACAGTAAAAACAATTATTTATCATCTTATTTGTTTCTCATCTCTTAGTTACGTTGTTAGGCTCCGTTATAAACGAGTCAAAACCGACCCTAACAACAAATATGTCATAATTTTAACCAGATTCTGTTTTTTTTGGTTTAAATAGAGGTTCCTGACAAAGTCAAAAGGCCGTGATAAATAAACTAATTTATGTGGCACATTTATGCATTCAAAACCTAAAAACGGGTGGCGACCCTAACACAAAAGGACGGTTCGATTCCCAGCTGGCTAAACTTGGCTGAAGACAGTAAACATAATAAACTTAATAAGTTTAGCATGTTAGTGGATGATCTTGTGAGTCCAGTGTCCCAAACAGAGACGGTGGAGACAACTTTGAGAACATACAGATGTGTTAGAGGAGGGGCTTGTGTGTGTGCTGGACAGACAGATGGAGGAGGAATCAGGTGTGGAGTCAGAGTGGTGCCAGGTGTCCACAGACTCACCGCTGAACTCCTTCTTCAGGAAGACCTTGAAGTCGTCTCGGCCTCGCAGGTCGGTCAGCAGCTCAAACAGGCTGAAGGACCAGCGCTCCACTCGCATCTTGGTGGGGACATCCACTCTGAACGCACACAGGGTTCACATTCATCACTCTGTCCTTTAAAATGATCCACGTTTCACTCAATAAAGTTTTGAATCCTGCTAAATGATCCATTGAATATGCTAAACCACCTGTGTGAGTCAGAATATTCAAGCAGCAGCATTACAAAGGAAAGACTGACTGACTGTGGAACCTGTGGGATAAAAAGTTTGATACACAGAGACTGCTGTAGAATCCATTCAAACACAATTGAATCAGCAATTAATTAATTAATTGTCATTTTCATATTTATTTCTTCTTTTTTAAGTCATTGGTGAACACAGAAAACATTTCAATCTAATTCATCTTTATTTCAAAACCCACAATCTTTAACTAATGTTCACAAAGGACTGAGACTGGAGGAGTTGGTGTGACTGGTTTTTCTTCTGTGATAGTTCATCACAATTTCAAAAAAAAAAAAAAACATTCATTCACAGATTAAAAGCTGCTTTAAAGTGAGAGTTCCCAAATTAAATAAAACGCTAGTAACCTATAAACCTTAAGTATGCTTAAAGCAGAAGTCAGCGATCTGGTCGTTTTGCCTAATGCTGCGTTCAAGGCAGGCTTTTGAAACCGTAAGTTACAGCTTCAAGTCACGACTACGACTTTGTAGCGTTCCAGGTAACCTGTAACTCGTGTTTTTCCGTCCTGTTGCCTGTGAAAGTCACTATAACGGCCTCTTGTAACTTCCGACCCGTGAACTCGTACCAGATGGAACCGGTATGACTTCACAGGAAGGAAAAACACAAGTTACGAGTTTCCTTGAACGCACCATGAGTTAGCAGCCCCCACCCTCGTCAGGCATCTATTGGTCCTCGTGCTACGTCACCACATTCACGATGCGATGCATCCCTTGGCTGCACACACAGCCCTTCATGGCGTTCTCTCTCCTCATTGGATAACACTTGTATCCCACAAGGAAAGTTTTCTCCTGGTTTACAGCAGAGCAGAGTGACGGAGAGACCAAACACTCTATGGAAGTGATTGCTGACGGAAAATAGGACTATTTAGGACTTCTGCTTTAACTCACCTCCTCGTGTTGAGATTCCACAATTCATCGTTGTCTGTTTGCCAGGGGTTGCTGGGCAGACATGGAGCCAGGAACGGGTCATGGGTTTTGTAGTTGGTGATGTACTTGACCAGGCTGCAGAGACCAGATGGATGGAGACTCAGAACCAGTTCCAACCAGACTTAACAGTCATTTCTCTTACTAAGAGAAATCATCAATGATTATCATCAGTCTACTGTATGTAAGAAACTGTTGAGTCCTCTACGTCAACTTACGCTCCAAGGGACACACTAGATTTGACCTTTGACCTCATGATGGCTTGTTGATAGAAGATGTTCTGGAAGAAAAGACCATAATATGTCATTGTAAACCTATATTTGTCATTGTGGAACTATCCACTTCCACATCCTGCTCACTGACGTTTGACATCAGTTTCCCTAGTTTCTACAGTGAGCTGCGGGGAAGTCTTACTGTTATAACCACAGAAGATCAGTGTGTGTGTGTGTGTGTTTTTATTTTCTGTCTTACCTTACGTCTATATTCGTCGAAGGTGATTTTCTGTCAGACAAAGAAAAAGAAGTGAGTGACAGAGAACAGGGACCTGCTGCAGACACAAACACACAACCTGATACTGTAGATCCTCAAGGACAAAGGTTACTACGTTTGGCATTCGTTGTGATTAAAATGAACGTTGTTGAGGCTGAGCTTTCCTAAGGCCTTCAATTAGGCTCAAAGAGATTCTGATCTTGTAAAGTGATGACAATAACTCTAAAGAGAAGCCCTAGCCGTGTTTCCTGGGACTCTCTGTAACAGATTCTCTGTCCAACTGTGCTGAAAGCATTTTACAACAATGACTTTTCTTAAGCTTGTTCAGTGTGTTGAGCTCTGATTGGACAGTAACAGCTGGGGAACAGCTGGTTTTGTTGCTTGTAATGTGCAGGTGTTTCATTTCACCACTGTGTCTTCATCAGTGTGAGGACATCTGTGTGAAAGGAGACAAAGACAGGACAAGGGACAAAGCACTGATGGTTACAGGACTTTCTAACCTTAGACATAAAAACAAACTTGAAAGGAGATGTGTCTTCAATTTAGCAGAAAAAAATGATATCCAGTAAAAGACCAGCTGTGTGTGTGTGCAAGAGTGTGTACTGACCTGTTACCTCATCTGCAAGGGGGTCAATGAGACGGTCTGGACCACTACAGTCCATAGCACTGTGAGTGCGGCGCTGGACACACACAGGACAGAGGACAGGATGAATGTACAGCCAATAACATGATCACATTATAACAACATCTCTGACACACACTGACCGGAGGTTTGTTCACTATCCAGTACGCCCTCTCCTGGCAGTCAAACACCACGCGGTCCGGCTTCTTCCTCTCCTTACCAGCCCTGACACACACACACACACACACACACACTGTTGTATAGTTCTATGCTGTGTAACCTCTCTGGACATGTATTTACCTACAGTATAGTGTATAGAAAACAATATAGATAAGACGATGAAAGATTTCAAAAGTCTAAATAGTCAAGAAGTGAAAGTGAACATCAAACATCTTTTTCTTAGTTCCCGCTGGGAGCTTTTGTCCCATTAGTCTCATTCCACACATGTCCTATCTGTCCTCTCCCTGGACTGTCCCAGACTGATCAGAGGGGACCTACTTGTGCTGTTCAGTGGCCTGCATCACAATGAAGTCCCACTTGTGGTTCAGCCATTCATGCAGGTGGTTGTAATGCACCTGTTAAAGACACAAAGGACAGTGACGGTGAAAGGGACAGTGATGGTGGCAGAGACAGTGATGGAGACAGGGGCAGACATGGACACAGACTGGTACCTGTTCATAGGCCTCTAACATGCCCTTCTTACGGATGTTTCTCTTTGCCAGGTAAATAGCTGCAATCACAATAAAACAATTAGTTTCTGCTTTTCAGTTGGACAAGTCTGCAGGAAATGTGGTGCATTGGTTGTAGTAACAGGGCCGTTGTACAGGGGAGAAAGGTGGTGCCCAGCGCCCAGTAGGGCCCCAAAAAACCCCAGTAGGCCTAGTCTAATCTTTGTATGACTGAATTATTCTGCATAAGACCCTGACTAATACTCATAGTAATGCTGCTTTAGCATCAAAACAAAGTTGGCTAATTTTGTTGCGTTGCGTTTCGTACGAACTGATGAAGCCCCTCAGAGGAGAAACGTCTTCCCAGACAAATACAAGTCCAATTGCCTATGATTCAATTTGCCCAGAAAGGAACGATGACCTGGATGAATGAGAATATCCATAGACAAAGTATAGGCTGAATAAAAAAATAATACATACGTATCCTGAGAAGAAAAAGTGAAAAAGTCAGGGGGTGGGGGCCCAGAATTCTTAGCAACGGCCCTGTGTAGCAAGGGTTTATCACTGGCCCTGTACATACATGTCTAATAACATTTCTGTTGGTGATCTTTCAGTGCCATGTAGTGAAGTCATATATAATCATACAACAACCTTCAATCCTGCTTCACAGAACAGAGCTGAATCACTCTTGATGTTTCTGTATCATACTCACCATAGTCTGTATCATCTGCAACCCAGTTCTCTTTAGGCCAAAAGTAGGGGGTCTGAAAACAGTATCACTGACATAAATCACAAACACAATTCTGGACAAAAAACCTGACTAACAGGGGGTTGTAACCAAGCCTGTCTAGAATAAATACAAAACTAAAGGAAAGTAACACGTTTTACATTTTCAATGAAAATAGGAAACATGAGACTAAACGATTCTGTGCAGTCGTGTAGACAAAGTTACACACTAACTGTAATGTTGGTCAAAAGAGACCTGAAAAAAATTGAAGACGTTTCAGAACACCAGATCCCATACAGGATGATGATGTAACTGTGAACCAACCATCATGCTCTTCTCTTTGAAGCAGCAGAATGTTGATAGAAGAAGTGATACAGCACTTGTACTGCAACAACACAGTAGTGTTTCCAGGACCTGGATGATGCTTGACCAGTTCAATTCTAATTCACAGTCAGACATAAATGCCAGAACATAATATTGAATGTCAAAAACATAAAGGGTTCTACCTAGAACCATCTGTGAAAGGTTACACCTAGAACCCCCAATGAGAGGTTCTACGAAAACACCTTTTATGGCGTATTGGTTTCACCAGAAGCCTTACTGGGGGTTTCATCCAGAAAATATCCCACTTTGTACGGTTTCATCTAGAACCAACACAGGGAGTTCCACCAAGAACACTTTAACTGGAACCCTTAGTGTTACCAAGAACCCTCAAAAAACCCTTTCTTCAGGAAAGGGTTTTTCAGAAGCAAATGGTTCCAGGTAGAACCTCAGCCCTTTTAGAAGAACACTTTTAGAACCCTTATTTCTAAGAGTGTACATTATATACATCATGAACATATGTGTTACCTGGAAGCGGTACAGGCTGCTGTCATTGCACATGACCAGTTTCTTGTGGTTCTGCAGGGGGTAGATGTATCCATAGGCAACCAGCATGGTGCCGAAGACATGAGCCTCTGGAACAACACACACAGGAGGAAGACGAGGAGAAGGACATGAAGAAGATGAAGCAGTGAAGACACCAACATGTTGTCATACCATGCAGTAACAGGTCCTACCTTCTACTTCAACCTTCATCTTGCTGGCGATCCATGCAATGATGTCCTGACCTGTGTAGAAGCAAAGAAGATCTGAAACACTGCACAGACAGACCCCCCCCCCCCCACACACACATACACACAGTGAGTTAAACACACTCCAGTTCTGAGACCGATGCATATCGTCTCAAATGTTCTCTCTTTAGAGACCAGATGATGTTCTATCACTCCTGCTCTTTCATTTTGCTGTCAGTATTGTTGCCGTGGCGCTGGCAGCAGTCAGAGCCAGAGACATATTGTTTTCAGGTTCTCCATCCGTCCCATTCTCTTGGATGTGGTAACTTATAACTGTAGAATTGAAATAGTAGAAATTTGGACTCAAGGATGAACTCAGTTGACCCTGGTAATTAAAGGTCAAAGCTGGCAGTGACCTCAGCACACAGCTGGTTATCCTTGAACTCACTTCATATTTCACACAAATCACCACTGGGATCAAAGACAAACAATTTCAACTTTGGAAGTTTAAGGTCAATTCTCTTTTTAGCCATGATTGACACAAAAATAAAGAGATACAACAACACTAAAGGATGACTAAAGGGAGAACCTGCATAGCAGGAGGCCATGTTGGCTGGTGACATGGTGGGTTTAGCCCAAGTATCAACCTTTCCCCTGATCGCCTAAACCAGATTAAAAAGCCACTTTGGCTCTTCAAGTCCAGATCTCATCCAATTGTGGGTTTCCTTATTTAGCTTGCATTAGCAGCTTTAACAGTAAAGCCTTGTCACAGTCTATTTTAAAGGAATAGTTCACCCCAGAATGATATTTCACTCATTATATACTCACCCTCGTGTCGACTAAGGGCTGGGAGAAGTTTCAGAGTCCTCCATGGCTTCCCTGAGTTACAGGAGGTCTTGGCGTAGCAGTGCATGTTTAACCTTTGCACCTTTGCAACCTTTGCATGTCCATGTAACGGTTGCAAATGGACACCGGTGGTCTTCGCCACAAAAAAACACACACCAAAAAACATCCAAATACCTCCATGCTGCTCGTCTGTAATGTCTGTCTTGTATTGAAGCCCCGACATGAGAAATTGTCCCAAAAAAATTAAATAAGTCCATATGCTTGTTTGAAGCAGAAGCTCCTCTTCCCAGTCCGTCCAAATCTCGTGAGATTTGCGTCGACGTCATTGCGATTAACTGACGCCGCCACAAATCTCGCGAGACTTAGGCAGACCAGGAAGAGGAGCTTCCGCTGCAAACAAGCTTGAAATATGGACTTATTTAATTTTTTTCTGAACAATTTCTCATGTCGGGGCTTCAATACAAGAGGGACATTACAGACGAGCAGTATGGAGGTATTTGGATGTTTTTTGGGGTGTTTTTTTTGTGACGAAGACCGCCAGTGGGAGGACTCTGAAATTGCTCCCTGCCCTTAATTGACATGAGGGTGAGTAGATACTGAGTGAAATATCATTCTGGGGTGAACTCTTCTTTTTAATATGCGTGGGATCTAGTTAGTGTGTTTTCTATGAAGAGAATAAAAAAAAGATTTGATCTTTTCTTAAGGGGACATAAAAGTTCAGAAATGACAAACCTGAACAGGTCATTCAGTGTTTTCAATACAATCCAACCAGTGCCTTGGACAAAATACCTGGATACATTTTCTATTTAGTCATTCAAGACAAATACAACTCAACTTGAAATGATTCATATGTGTGTAAATGAAACTATTTTAGTAGAAGTCTCATCAAAATCTCACAAAAACAAAACAGTTATATATTTAAAGGGATAGTTCATCCAAAGTCCTCCGTTCCTTCTCTGAGTTACGGGGGGGTCCACGCAGCAGTATTTGTCCATATAATGGTTGTCAATGGATACCACTTTTCTTTGTCCAAAAAGACACACCAAAAAACATCCAAATACCTCCATACTGCTCGTCTGTAATGTCCCTCTTGTATTGAAGCCCCCACATGAGAAACCGAAAAAAATTCAATAAGTCTATATTTTAAGCTTGTTTGTAGCGGAAGCTTCCAGTGTCTCAGTTCACTGCTCTTCCAAATCTCATGTGATTTACACTGACCGGCGGAACAATTTCTCATGTCAGGGCTTCAATACAAGAGGGACATTACAGACGAGCAGTATGGAGGTATTTGGATGTTTTTTGGTGTGTCTTTTTGGACAAAGAAAAGTGGTATCCATTCACAACCATTATATGGACAAATACTGCTGCGTGGACCCCCCCGTGACTCAGAGAAGGAACGGAGGACTCTGAAAATTCTCACAGCTCTTAGTCGACATGAGGGTGAGGAGATAATGAGTGAGATTTGAATTATGGGTGAACTATGCCACATTTTGATCAAAATAGTAATGAATTGTTGTCTGTACATAACAACACAAACACATAATTGAGTTTTTGTCAACACAACAAGCTGAAAACAAAATGTAACACATTGCACACCCAGTTGTCACAGCCACAGCCTTTTGTGTGTGTGTGTGTAGGTGTGTGTGTGTGGGTCTCACCAGTGATAACATGTGGGATTGTAGTGACATTGAGTTTCTGCTCCGACCCTTTCACTCCACTCTTGGGGTCTTGCATCTCCACCACAATGGCCTCCAGCTGTGAACCAAACAATGCAGAAGATATTCACACACTGTGATGTCAGCTGTCACACACATCCTGTACAGATGAAACAGCATGAAAACTGAGGGTGTTTTTATTACTGTCATTGTGATGTTGCCTTTAAAAGGCCCTGGAGGGAGATCATTTGAAATGGGAGTAATACCGCTATTATTTATCAGGAGTTAAAGGGATAGTAGCATTTTTTTAAAGTGGGGTTGTATGATCTATAAATAGCCCCTAAGTAGGTACTTAAATTGCAGTAGAAGACTCTCTGCACTAACTGTAAACTGTCTTGTCTTCTCTGTAACAACATCTGTCTGTCCGTCCTGGGTGAGGGATCCCTCCTCTGTTGCTCATCCTGAGGTTTTCCCTGTTAAAAGGGTTTTCTATGGAATTTTTCCTCCTTGGATGTGAGGGTCTAAGGACAGAGGATGTTGTTATGATGCCATGTCCTTTGAGACAAACTGTTTGTAAAAAACTGGCTATACAAATAAAATTGCCTTGCCATAACCCTGTCCAGAGATTTACAACATACAGTGTTGTGAACAGACCCAAAGAAACTGCCTATTTTCACGGCCTAAAAGAGGTTTTACCAGGAAAAATGTTGTTTTTATTTGGATCTGACCAACTCACTTCGCCCAGGGTTAGCGCCTTCCGATCAGCAGTTGGTTAGGTCCAAATAAAAACTGTGTTTTTCCTGCACTTTGAAGGGCTGGAAAAAATGATATTATAGTGAACAATGGAACTGTGTATTTTTTTTCAGGTAAAACCTCTTTTAGGCCGTGAAAATAGGCCGTTTCTTTGGGTCCATTCACAACAATGTATGTTGTAAATCTCTGGGCAGGGCTATTATGGGCTGGCGTTGCTAACGGGAGGAGTGCAGAGAGTCTTCTACTGCAATTAAAGTACTTAGGGGCTATTTGGAGATCATACAACCTCACTTTAAAAAAAAATGATACTATCCCTTTAAAATGTGTTCACAGGTTAGAACAGTTTATGGTGGACACTTGTTTGTAACAAGCACTCTGCATCACAGTCATGGCTGTTGCTGTATTCATATTATTTTAAAGTTCCATATTGTTTGTGATTCAAATAATGGCACAGGTTTGGTACATTGTGAAAAAATAGCTAATAATAATAAAAAGAATAATAACTTTTGCAAATTCAGTAAAGAGCACACGAGAAACAGCAAGTTAATGCGGAGCAGGAAGTAAAGACAAGAATTATGGAAGACCAAATAATTCACTGATAATTAATAAGAGGGTGGTGCAGCCTGGTGGTTAATGCGGAGCAGGAAGTAAAGACAAGAACTATGGAAGACCAAATAATTGTAGTGTGTAATGTGATGTGTTTAGTGTGGAAGTTCAGTTCAGTGACTTCTTTTCTTTTCCACTGTTTTTATTTGTTCATTGTACATCTTTTTTCTGTTTCCCCTGCTCCTGTGAGCGCTGTCATTAAATAGACTCGTGTTTTTCAGTCTCTGATTCAGTCTCTTGTGCCCTCTGACTTCATGTGTAGCCTATAGCAACAGCAGAGCAGCAAAGCTGATTGGCTTTAAGGTGGAATTAGTGATGATCTTTAACAATCCTCTGGTCTTCTGTTAACAAACAACCCATGTGCAAAGTGAATGCAAATACACATGCACTTGATGAGACCCTATGTAAAAGCAAACAAACAAAACAAAACAACTATTGATGACATGGAGTATGAGATACTGCAATGTTGGATACCTACAAGTTATTTTCCCAGCTATATCTGTGTTCTCTAAAGTCTAATTTATGTCCAGAATAATGTTAATAATTGAACTGTCTTTTATGTAAGTTATAATTATTCTTGCAATTTATACTCATACATTTCTATGCTACCCACCCACCTTTTTGATGCATTGCATTCGGGGCCGGAAATGTTGCACCCGGTCAGGTCGGGCTGTTCTTATTGTCATATTTGCTGATAGATGAAAACCAAATCAGGTGAAAAAATGAAAAACAAAACAAAACAGATAAACTCCTGCTCTGTTATATTCCAGTTGTAGTGGCTGACAGAGATGGTGTCCTGTGTGTGTGAACACACTCCTCTGTAAGGGATTGCAGGACAGTGTGGGAAGGATGGATTTATCCACCAATCAGCTGTGGGGAAACTTCTGCTCTTTATCCCCCAGCAATGACAGAGAAAAGAGTTGGCTGGTTCAGAGGTGTCCTGTTCAACCACTGTCAGAGTGCACATGCAGTTTAGTGGTGACTTCATCTCTGCTTTTGTTGGGAGTTGTAACACAGTTAACAACTAAGAAACTCAGAAATTCAGTTAAAGGGTTAGTTCACCCAAAATTCAAATTTCACTCATTATCTCACCCTCATGTTGACTAAGAGCTGTGAGAATTTTCAGAGTCCTCCGTTTTTTGAATAAGTCTATATTTTAAGCTTAGCGGAAGCTCCCAGTGTCTCAGTTCACTGCTCTTCCTGTGTCGGTGAAAATCTTGTGTGATTTGCACTGACCGGCAGAACAATTTCTCATGTCGGCCGGGGCTTCAATACAAGAGAAGGCACGGAGGACTCTGAAAATTCTCACAGCTCTTACTGTATACGTTCACACCAAAAGCTTCCAAAGCGTCAAAAACGCCGGAAGTCAATTCATTTTCAATGAGAGCCCGGCAACACTGAGCGTCCAAAGCGTCACCAGGCGTTGCCGCGCTTCCAAAGTGTCACCAGGTGAGAAGTTGAGCCCTGGTCAACTTTATGGTAATTAGCTATGACGCGGCTAAGCGGCAACCAGTGGCAACCTGTCAGAATAGAGATGTCCGTCGGCTGCCTTTTTCTTCTTCTTTTTTTTGGATTTCGGCTCCCCAATTACCAGCGTGATCGAAGTTTGATGCCAGTCACGTGACGAGCAGCCAAAGCGGCTGATAATTTGTCGTTTTGGGAGCTGTCTGCTCTGACGCCCACCCTCGAGCGTTTTTTGATGCTTTGGAAGCTTTTGGTGTGAACGCACAGTTAGTCAACATGAGGGTGAGATAATGAGTGAAATTTGAATTTTGGGTGAACTATCCCTTTAATCTGGATCAGCTCGTAAAAGTATTTACTAGTTTAAAAGCAACAGGTTTTTTGATCGCTTGTTGTCAGTGTTCTTGGACAGCAGCATTTAGTAGAGCCACACCTGTAGCCTCCTGTGTGGGCTAGCTGTTACAACTGGTAAAAAATTATAGGAGAATTGTCTTATAAAAACCAACAACAGTAAACAAATACCAATACTAAATGGAATAATAATGCAGTCTAATATGCAATTTACAATCAGCTGTGTGCGAAAAACTAAAACACAGTGCGGATTTTGGTGTTTGAACTATACTGGTGAGGGGCGACCGCTGCAGTTTAGTGGATTCCTACAGCACGTGAACGCAGCAGTGGGCAGGGGTGAGCTCGGCCCTCAAGTCCTCCTCGCTGTCTGTATCGATGAAGTTGTTTCAAAGATGGCGGATTTCCTGCCGTCCCGCTCACTTTTATCTGTATGTTTTCCTAACTGTCTTCTCACAAGTGGCGAGGCAGAACAGCTGCGGAAATCTAAGGAGATAGATAAGTGTATTCATCGAGATAAGACTTATGTTAAACGGTTAGTAAAGATACTATTACTTGGAGCTGGCGAGAGCGGCAAGTCCACTTTCCTCAAGCAGATGCGCATTATTCATGGGCAGGACTTCGATCAGAAGGCCAAAGAGGAATTCAAAACCACGATTTTTAGTAACGTTATCAAAGGTAAGACTGAACCGAGTGTTCTCTGTGTTTGACGCGGGGAAGCGGGTTTGTTTGAGCCCTATATCGCTCCTCTACTTTAGGTGGAACTGAGTATCGGGTGGGAAGTTGGTAGCCATGCTAGCTTCAGCTCTACCGATGGAACTCTACAAAGCTAAGTGTGGTTAGCTGGTTCAGCGACCCAGAAACGCCCATGTCACTTGTGTTCGTGTTGCCGTTGGGGATGCGGGCTGGAGCCGGTGTTGTGCACCGTGCTCGTTGACCGCTGTTTGTTCACAGCCTCGCAGACATTTTTCGCTTTTCTAACCACGAGTCACAGAATCGTACACAATGGTTTGACATTGTCCTGGTGGCTCTGGCTCCTCATGGCCGCTGTTATCACCCAAACATGCCTCCTCGTCTTCCCCTCAGAGAACAGCACGGAATGTAGAGGAGTAACGTTAGGCTGCTGTGTTAGCTACAGTCTGAGCAGGCAAACAGCCCATTGTAAAAACTGTATGTTACATGTAGATTGTACAAAGAGGAACTACCGTGGCAACCACGACAGGACGGGTAGAGGATGGAGTTGTTTACTGGAGACCGTTAGTACACCTGGTAGCCCCGCCCAAGCCGAGTCTGCCTCAAAACAATGTGCTACGTTCAAGTTAACAATCATTTTCAATGTGAGATGAAAAAGTAAATGGTCTCAGGGAGTTGGAGGACGCTGTTGATGCAGAATGATGCCTGATCATTGTCATCAGAGTTGTTGATAAAGAAGGGCCAGCACATGGGTTGGCATCATCATCATCATCATCATCATCCATCCCCATGGTTTTGTCTGAGGGGAAGTCAAGTGTGTCTTCTTGATAGTGGACGGAGGGATGTCACGATTATACATTTTCCTGGTACGATGATTGTCAGAGAAATAATCACAGTGTTACGATTATCATGATTATTATACATAATTAATTTCACAACAGTGTGAATGTGTAAAATCAAATACCTATAGTCAAAATATAATTACATTACTCAATGTTTACACAAAATATTTCAAGTATCTATTAATATGATCAATTATTAACCCCGCAAAGTAAACACTTACGTTTATTTTAATCATTGTTTTGTTTTATTGTTGTTTTTTTATTAAAAATGACACGTTAACATTTAAATTCCTACCAATTTAATGTTACGTTAGTTAAATGGACCAGTATCTGAGCATTTACCTTTATTTTTGCGCGCATCTGTTGACATGGTTCCGACATAATCTTTTCTACAGAGTAACGTATTCAGGAGTCTTTACGATGAATTAATTGTGTTCATACCACGATTAATTGTGAAAACAAGTAATCGTGACATCCCAATATTATTTGTACAGCCCGTTTTTACAAACAGTTTGTCTCAAAGGGCTTCCACATGACATCATAACAACATCCTCTGTCCTTAGACCCTCACATCCACTGAGGAGAAACTCCATAGAAAACCCTTTAACAGGGAAAACCAGGAGAAAGCTCAGGGTGAGCAACAGAGGAGGATCCCTCCCCCAGGACGGACAGAGATGTTGTTACAGACCAGATCAAATGGATACTTGTTGTTATTGTAGAGACATGCGTATGTATGTCATGTTATTTCCAAACACATTTAATTTGACTCAACTGTGTGGTGGATGACAATGAGCAGGAGCTGAGGGCTGAAGCTGACTTCCACTTCTGTCACAGTGATTGTGTGCGTGCGTGTGACGTGACGTGTGTGTGTGTGTCTGTGTGTTTGCGTCCCTGTGAATAAGTGCAAAGAAGGAAGTGTGATGAGGCTGGAAAGGCTTACTCAGCTTCAGTCGGGGGGAAGTTACCCATGCTTGATGTGGTTAAACTGAAAAAGAAACTGTTGGTGCCAGTAAACTATTGATTGGTTGCTGTGGTGACACTGTTGCCACGGTGTTGGTGTGAAACTGATGAAACTGTAGCAAGTCTCTGTTCCTCATGTAAACCTGAACGAAACACTGTTAGCGCTGTTTGAGACGCAAGTCATACACAACTATATCTTACACACTGCTACACTCTGGCATGTGTTAGGATGCGGGTCAGTGTGTGTGTTAGGATGCGGGTCAGTGTGTGTGTTAGGATACGGTCAGTGTGTAGCTGTGGGTCTGATCCAACACCTCCATCATGGTGAAATCCCTTCTCTTCTGCCTTGATCAAAGATGACCAATCAGGAACTGAGAATTTAGAGCCATTTCCTGTTCAGTCATGTTCTCTCCATGTCAAACTCTCACACACGTCTCATGTGGTTCTGTCCTACACTCCCCATCATGAATGTTCCATACTTGTGATTATTTGCATTTACTGGATGTGTATAATTTAGTTCCTCTTAAACATGCTCTTATTCTGTTTCAGATATGAAGTTATTCTCTCATACATGTAGTCGCTGTCAAATCTACAGTCCACTACATTTTCATATAGCCCACTACCATTCATTCATACACATCCTCCGTTACAGATAATACCTATTTTGCAAGCTGTAACTGTTCGTTCACACCAAAAGCTTCCAAAGCGCCAAAACACCGGAAGTCAATTAATTTTCAGTGAGAGCCCGGCGACACTGAGCGTCCGAAGCATCACCTGGTGTCACCGCACTTCCAAAGTGTGCGTCCAAAGCGTCACCAGACGAGAAGTATGGTCAACTTTAGGGTAATTAGCTATGATGCGGTTTGGCGGCAACCAGCAGCAACCTGTTAGAATAGAGATGTCCTTCACCTGCCTTTTTTTTGGTATTTTGCATGGGTATGTATGAGTAGTCTCTGTTCAAGAGAGCACAGTGTTGTATGAATGAGTATGATGTTAAAGGGATACGCCCACATTTTTTTAACGTGTCTTGCTTCACTCCTGAGTCCATGACCAGCAGATAGACGCCGTCCTTTCCACTGTGTGAGCAGTAACGAGGGAGATAGAGCTGTATCTCCTGTAATTAGCTTAGCTCAAACACTGGAAGTGTATGGGTAATGGTAGCCTGCCTCCTCCTAAAGTCATCAGAGACACTCTTCAGCAACTCTAAACGGACCGATCTTCATCTCAGAGCTGACAAAACTCTCTGATAAGGCATCTTGATTGGTCAGATGCCGTAACGGGACGAGATCGGTCAAAACGGAGGGTTCAAGTAAAGACGCTTTATTTCGCGCTTCCGCCCCTCAGCTGTGTGTGAGTGTATGTGTGTAGCCTATGTGTTAGTGTGTGGGTTTATGCCTGGTTTATGCTTCTGCGTTGCGGTGACGGTGGAGCTATGGCGTCGACCCTACGCTGTCACTGAGCATTCGAAGTTCTGCGTCGAGGGAACGCGTTGCTCTGCAATTCACCGCCAAGCCGCGAGGGGGGTGTGGCTGTGTATTTGTGTGGTTTCAGGGGGCTCATATGGTTTTCGTCAGGGAACTTGTTGCTTCCGGTCACAGTAAACAATGGCAACTGAAAAACAAACGCTTTTATTGCAAATGTTGAAGCGCAGGTGACGAAGAACACGTTTGTGGAGGTGGTCTGTCCGACCAGCTGAGGCTGAACGGGTGAATTTACCACACTGACGTTCTGAGTGGACCAATCACAGTCCCCGCGGTTCGCAGTCAGGACTTTTTGGAGGTGCGCGTCAGGCTACAGCGTAGGGTCCGCGTCAACGCCGTAGCTACGCCGTCCCTACGACGCAGAAGCAAAAATCAGGCTAACACTACCCATACACTTCCAGTGTTTGAGCTAAGCTAATTACAGGTGATACGGCTCTATCTCCCTTGCTGACTTTCGATTCACAGGGATTTTGTAGATTCTTGCTCAGATATGAACGTGGTTCTCAGACGTCATCTCAGTAAACCCGGTCCCAGGGTTTACTGAGGTTATCTCCCTTGTTACTGCACGCACAGTGGAAAGGATGGTGTCTATCTGCTGGTCATGGACTCAGGAGTGAGGCAAGACACGAAAAAAAAATGTTGGCGTATCCCTTTAAAGTGTGTGCGTGCTCTCTGCCGACAGAAAATCTAACCTTTAATGGACATTGCCCAAGGCTCAGAAGATGATGTTTAGCAGAGAAATGTCTGATCCCACAGACAGACTTTTGTGTGAGTGTGGATACACCATTGTTTTGTGTTGATTTTTGAGATTTTATTCTATATTACACTAGGGTTCACCAAAAAAAATGTTTTAGATTTGCTTGTTTTGGTTGGTGGTGTGTGTCTGTATTGATTGGTTCATGGAAAACGAAAACTAGCTTTGCAACTTTTTGCAACCTAGAAAAGTATTGTTTCATTTGTCAGAGAGACGGAGGCTCCAGTGTGGAGCATTTAGTTCACACTGACAGGCTCAGAGAGTTACAATGAACCTATGTCTCTACCTTTAGCACGTCTCTTCTTCTTCTGACTGGCAGTAGTCATCCAGGTCAAAGTGGTCACAGCAGACCCTGTGGTCGGCATGGCGACGGTGCAGTGCATCCAGAGTGTTAGCATCCATTTGTAGCAGCTAACTGTTAGCCATAACTTGTGAAAGCTGTGTGAAGAGCAGCCCAACATTTAGTTGTTATAGTTAGTAAATTCTCCGTCGTCTCTCTTCACCTCAGTCAGGTAACAGGATTCCCCACCAGTGTTTATTTCACACCAGTCCACAGCAGGCAGACAAAACAAACTCACACATCAACATACCAAAACAGCAGACAACACAGATTTCAGAACGAGATTTCTAGCGTGGTGAGATTTGGACACAGATCACAACAAACAGCGACCTCCAGCTAAAGGTAGAGACATAGGTTCATTTCTCCTTTCTAGTGTGTTGCTGGACACTCATTGTAACTCTCTGAGCCTGTCAGTGTGTGAACTTTGACGGAGGGAGCCACTTGGCCGGTTGAAGAGCGTTAGCTGGGCTGCAGGCTGCCTGCCGCCTCAATACTGGACACACCTCAATACAAGTATTATCATCACTCACCTACAGAAAAACAGAGGAAAACAGGACCCAGGTTGAAAAAAACAAAGTTTCCCTTTCAGAGGATCTATGAGTGCTGGTATCGGTGTTTGTTCTGGAAATGACAAGAGGAAAGAGTTAGCGGGCCAGAGTCAGCAGCAGCAGGCTGCAGCAGCAGGCTGGATCACTGTGACCTACAACAGTCTGTAAACACTGAGCCTCACATCCCATAAGTATGCTCATCTATGGAGTGAAGAACATGCACCAAGAACCCCATAAATCAACGTGTTGTGACTCTGCAGACACACACATTCACACATGGAAGTGTTGCAGCAGTTAGCCTGCTGTGTGTAGGCATTGAAACCTTCATCAACCAAAGGGCAAAAGTTCATCAGCTTCATTCAGCCTGGAAGAAGGTCAACATGTAGAAACCTAGAAAGATAACATGAGGTTATGCTGATGTATGGTATTTCTAGGGTACCCCCCCCCACACACACACACACACAGAGCAGCAAACCACCCAGCAGACCATCATAACATAGGGTTGGTTGATGATCAGAAAATCAATCTGGTGCTTTGGTGATAATTGCATTAATCATTTTGAAGGTTTTCAGGTGACAGTAGAATATGGCTGGGTTTAGATAGAATACTAATTCTCCCTTCAAGTCTGAAATGTTCAGTTTGGAGCAAAGAGGTGTTGATTCAACATAAATGGTTGACGACTGAAGACAACACCTACTGTCTTCACAGATGTTGGCTGTTATTACACACACAGATCTGAATGAAGACAGTCTTGTCATCATCAGCATGGTTTATTCTAGCTGACTTTGATTGGCTGTAGTATTTGTACTACTGCTGTTTTATTTCTCATTCATAATTTTCTTTATAGCCACAAAATACTGCATGTTTACAATATTCAGTGTGTTGCTGATTTGCACTATTTGTATAAATGATGTATTTCCTCTGGTTTCTCTTTATTGGATGATTGAATCCCATGTTAGATGAAGTGTTCCATGACGGAGCTCTAGTGGAGAGGAAAGCTCCGACTGGGTCAGGGGTCAGAGCAGATTGAGAAACACTGAGTAATCCTGTAATAAGCAGCTTTAGCTTGTGCTCTGCAGCACGTTTAGTGTTTGCTCTCTGTGCATCTGACACTAGATTGGCTGGGAGTGTGTGGACAGCAGGTAATAGGACCCCCCACCTCACAGCAACACACCATGTCACTGACCCCCGCCAGGGCAATTTATTTTGTTAACTTTCGCTGCGAGTATTTGTACTTATGTGTGTTGTTATTGTGTAGGTATGTCTGTGGAATGTTGGCATGTGTGGATCATTGTGTTGCTGCTCCTGCACTTTTGATGTGCTTCCACAATTGCAGGGTTTCCCCCAGTGCTTTATAAGCCTGGCGGGCCGCCAGGCTTTGCTTGCCCCCCCGCCAGGCTAAGCGTCGCGCTTGTTTATTTATTTTATTTATTTAATTTTTTTTTAATGCACCAGAAACATGATACCAAAGACGGTATAGAGCTTTTAACCGCATCTAGTGATACGATTGACAGTGTTTCCTCTACATTCATTTAGCAGTGGCGGCCTGCCACACCTAAATCCTCGCAGCCGCTCCTTCAAATGTCTTGTTTTTTTTAATTGTCGCAAATCCACCACCGCCACATGCCTCCACCTTCACAGCAGAGTCACCTCGCGAGTAGCTACTAAGGTAAACTACAGATAACTATCTTGCTCAGTATCTACTCTTTGCACCCCTCTGCACCTGGATGACAGACCGCAGCGTGTTTTCCCGCAGAAGCATTTAAGTCAGGTGACAGAATGACAACAGACTCAGGACAGATCCGTGGTCCCTGTTGCCGGTGTGTTTTTAAAATTAGCGGGTTTGATTCTCGTGTTTCAGTGCTGGTGGAAAAGAAAAAACCCAACAAGTGTGCGTCAGTCCGTTGGGCTTTTAATGATGTTATTGTAGCGCATACAGTAGCCTAAGTTTAACAGGACACAGCCTCTACTGCGCCGTAACATAAACGTGCATGAGCTCCCCCTCCTCCCCGCGGCCGTCAGCTGGTGTCTCGGGGTGCGAGGAGGAGGAGGAGGAGGAGGAGGGCGGGGGGGGGGGGGTAAAGGCGATGACGGCGGCGACACCGACGCCTGGCCCATTTCCTGTGTAGGAGCCGTCCGTGGGGTTAGGCTACTTAATCAAAAGTCTCTTGAAGTGGCCCAGGTTATCAAACTAAGAGAAATATGATCTGTGGTGGTTTAAATAGTCAAAATACAGACGTTATCATGACGTGAGGAAAAAAAGAAAAAGAGATGTTGATTCGGTGGTTTTCAGAAGATGATTTTTTTTTTTTTGCTTTAACCCCTGAAAGTGGTTAAAGTGGTTACACAGCATAGCCTACCTCCTTAGGCCTGAGTTCCCTGTTCCCCCTTGGCCATGTTTGCACTTTTTTATTTATGTTAATTTATTTTACCTTTAAATTTGACCAGAAATGGCTTGTTTTCTTAGATTCACTTGGATTTTACTTAAGTTTAAACAATTGATATGATTTATTTTTATTTTTATTTTATTTTTTTTGTGTTTGTTAAAACTGTATTGAGTAATGTTAATAAATAGCTTACAATAACACACAATTTTTTTAATTTTTTTTTTTACAAAACCGCCGGTGGGCCGCCGGTGGGCTTCTCTAGCGGCCCTACCACCAGGCTTAGCAAGTTTTCTGGGGGAAACCCTGCAATTGAATGATAAAGTACTCTTGAATTAGAATTAGAATTCAAGAAATCACTGCGTGGCGAATGTGCAGGTCACAACTTGTCCACCAGAGCGTTGTGGAGTTGTTGGATTGTGTATTTGATGAGTTTGATGAGGGAAACCAAGAAATCCCATGAGCCTCCGTAACGTAGCTCTGAGCAGCTCACGGCTCTGCTCTGCCATTCTAAAAATATACACCAACAACAATTTAAGGTAACGAACCTACTGCTGTGACTATAGTGATTATGGCAATGAGCCAATTTGCCAAAATGTTGAACTATCCCTTTAAGATTGATTAAAGTACATCTGTCATAAAGTGCTATGAAGTGTGTTGTGCTCCCATGTCAGCACACATCTGGTCTAAAAGCTGCCTTTAACAAGGTTGACAAGGCCAGTAACTAGTTAAGGTTCCTGGTCCAGATGTGCAGTCATTCCTCTGCCTGCCAGCACTTGTCCCTGAATAAGACAATGGTTCCAGACACGGTCCTGTCCGTCCTGCTGCCTCCTTCATTCTCTTCACAGTGCTGCTGTTCCCAACGCCATCACTCATTATCCCTGTACAATTTGTCCACTACATCTCATATTAGTTCACCTGTTGTAGTGCTGGGGATATTCAGACAACATAATGAGCAGGGATGAACCATATGGACAGAATTTCATATCACAATGTTTATGCCAGATGTCTCGATGTTGTTATGATATGACTATGGTTTCAGGGAGAAGTGAGCATTCTTCAAAAAATACCAATAGAGATCCAACACTGGCCTCTCAGCCTATTTAATGGGAGATAAATTCAATCAAGCTTTTCAGTGAGGTGAGCAGCCTGACGCTGACATACAGTAACAGTCAGGCTGTTACCATTCCGACTAGATAACCTGTCCTTTTTCTGGTTATAGTTTTCTCTCCTTCAGCGCTCACGTTCTCACTACACGCTGTTCTGGCCGAGTGGGGGATACCTGTTGTGGAGCTGGATGGATGCGTTGTTCATTGTGTTGTTGTACCAGTTGGTCCAAATAAAAACTGTGTTTTTCCTGCACTTTGAGGGGCTGGAAAAAATAACATTATAGCGAACAATGGAACTGTGTATTTTTTTTTCAGGTAAAACCTCTTTTAGGCCGTGAAAATAGGCCGTTTCTTTGGGTCCATTCACAACACTGTATGTTGTAAATCTCTGGGCAGGGCTATGGGCTGGCGTTGCTAACGGGAGGAGTGCAGAGAGTCTTCTACTGCAATTAAAGTACTTAGGGGCTATTTGGAGATCATACAACCCCACTTTAAAAAAAATGATACTATCCCTTTAAATCTCCCAGCAGACTGGCACATTGGATCAACAACAACCTGATGTTTCTTTTCCCCTCCAGGTATCCGAGTGTTGGTGGACGCTCGTGAGAAATTACACATCCCATGGGGCGACCCCTCAAATCAGCGACACGGAGACACCATGATGGCGTTTGACACCCGCTCAGCCATGGCACATGGTCACGGCATGGTGGAGACCAAAGTTTTTCAGCACTATCTCCCATCCATCTGCGCCCTGTGGGCCGACCAGGGCATCCAGAACGCCTACGACCGCCGCAGGGAGTTCCAGCTGGTGAGTACCGGTCCCGGTCCCAGTGTCCATACACAAGACCACACGTCCTCTTTCACTCATCCTTGCTTTTCTGGAGCAGCTGTTGAAGTTGACGGGGTTGTGTCACAGGAAGAGGACACGTTTAGATGATTGTAGCTAATACCAAGCACAACCACAAAACACAAGCATTCATTTTATTTCTAAAGCATTGGGGCTATGTAGTGTTTTTAAGAATGAAAGGTTGGATACCAAAACTGGCATTGTCTCTACAATGTAAAGGGATAGTTCAACATTTTGCTGCCATAATCCCTCTAGTCATAGCAGTGGGTTCATCACCTTTAACTATTAATGTAGTTTTGAGATCCACTGGGCAGAGACGTGAGCTGCTCAGTGAACACAACTCTGGTGGACAAGTTGTGACCTGCACATTCACCACACTATGAAGTTACCAGACAGAGTTGTTTTCAAAGGTAAATTCATAGTCGGAACTACATTTCAAACACGGCTTCTGGGCGGAGTGATTTCAAAGTGCAAGTAGTTCTGAGTATTTGCCTTATGTGTCGTAATGTTACAGGTGATGAGGGACAGGGGACCTGTACCGTTCACTGAGCAGCTCACGTCTCTGCCCTGCTGATCTCAAAACAACATGCACCGATAATTAAAGGTGATGAACCTACTGCTGTGACTATAGGGATTATGGTGATAGGCGGATATGCCAAAATGTTGAACTATCCCTTTTAAAGAAAGTCTCAGAACTAGCAACCTGCTCAAGAGCCCCTCCCACCCCACTCACAGCTGCTGTGATCACATCTCAGGCTGTTTCCCTGTGTCTGTGAAAGTCAGTCATTACTGTTGAGTAGGTTGAAGAAGCACTGACAGTAAGAGATGAAGGCTCTTCCTCCTCCTCCTCCTCACAGTGGACTGAGCTGAGCTGCAGCTGCTGCACACACACACACACACACACACACACACACACACACACACACACACACACACACACACACACACACACACACACAGAGACAGGCTTCTCCCTGTGCTCTCTGTCCCTCTGCCGTCCGTCCCCACGCCCTTCCTTCCTCCGTGTCTCCCTCTACTCTCCACAAGTTCAACTCGTGCTCTGACAGTGTGTCACTTACAGGAAAATGATTTCTAACTGAACACACACACACACACAGATGCAAGGGTGAGCACGAATGAGCAGCTAACTGGTAAAACTGATCTGTTCCACACTTCTATCCCTGTGCAGTGTATCCATGGTGTTGTGCTATAATGGACACTAAAGCAGGAAATGCAGCATGAACTAGTTCAGGCGCTGGGAAATGACCAGCTCAACTACCAAACTCGCCAGCAGTAGGTTGTGAAAAATAGGGAGATTATTGTTCATCGGTGTATCAGGGTTCATTCGCCAGGTGTGCCTATAAATTGTGGTCGTTTCTCGCCTTGTATTTTAAACCTGATGACCCGGGCCATTAAATTGGAAGTGGATTGTTTGCGGTCCACAGAAGGTTATCACCAACACAGTATTATGTTCTTGTCCTTCTCGCTGGCGAATTGAAACGCACACAGGTAACGTAGGTCAGCAGGGCACAAACGCATCACAGCGCTGCGCCTCGGCTGACACATCCGCAGGTTGCACAGTAATCTACTGTCTGACAAAAAGCTGGCTGCAGGCGGGATTTTCTTTTCTTTATCCGGCGAAAAGTAACGGATTTCTTAAAGTCCCCCTCCCACGACCCCTTTTGGTTATTTTAAAACCAGCAGCTCATTAGCGATGCACCTCTGGAGGGTGGGCGGAGACTGCGCTGCTCTGCACCCGCTGGGCGACAAATGTTGGACTTCTCATTATAAGATGATTTATTTATACAGTATATTTACTACAGAGGAAGAAAACAGGAGCCAGTAAACATTAACAACTACACAGGGGAATGAATCCAGTTTAAAACGCTTGTGAAACAGCGGAGTCTTTAACAACTTCTTGAAGTGTTGCTTACTTTCTTCATTCTAATAATGAATTGGCAGCTATAAAACATAAGAAGTGATGTATTTGACATGTAGTTGTAGCTTTTCTTCCTGAGCCTGAGGAGAAGCAGGCTGAGCAGGATGGCTGCAGCTTTAAACCACCAGCTGCCTCTGTCAGTTGGTGCTGATGCTGCTGATGTACAGTTAAAGGGATAGTTGCATGGGGGGTTGCACTTTTTAAAGTGGGGTTGGTTAGCTCCAAATAAAAACTGTGTTTTTCCTGCACTTTGAAAGTCTGGAAAAAATTATATTATAGAGGACAATGGAACTGTGTATTTTTTTTCAGGTAAAACCTCTTTTAGGCCGTGAAAATAGGCCGTTTCTTTGGGTCCATTCACAACAATGTATGTTGTAAATCTCTGGGCAGGGCTATGGGCTGGCGTTGCTAACGGGAGGAATGCAGAGAGTCTTCTACTGCAATTAAAGTACTTAGGGGCTATTTGTAGATCATACAACCCCACTTTAAAAAAAATGATACTATCCCTTTAATGTGAGCCACTTCCATATTGATATCCAGTATACGGGTGAACATGTGACGTGACGATGGAGACGGAGCTCAGACTTGTTCTGATGAAATGACTATCTCTTCTTTCTCTCTCAGGGGGAGTCGGTCAAGTATTTCCTGGACAATTTGGAAAAACTTGGACAGTCGGTAAGTCATGCCCACTCCACACCACACCACTCCACTCCACTCCCAGCAGACAGGGTGCATGCTGGGACAGATTGGGTTGATAGCACTGAGCCCGTTGAATGAAAAGAGAAGTGAAACTGTTGCCTTCCTGTCCTTACTCATGTCTCTGATGTGAACACACTATTTCTTTATGTTGCTACTGGACAAGTCAAACACAACTTCATAGTCCCAGCTATTATTGAAGAGTAAAGGCTCTGACTTTTACAAAGTTAAAGTAAAAAAAAAACAAAAAACAGTCTGAATGAGAGACAGGAAATGACACATTAGCAGATGCAGATGTGGTGGGGGGATTGTCTTAAAGCCCAAAGTCAATGCAAGAATTCTCTTTTTATTATTGAGGAGCTCAGCTTCCTGTTGGTCAGTCAGTGCCTCTGTGTGAGAATACACAGCTACAAATGCCTGGGCTGTGCCTGCAAACTGCTAAAAGCCTTGTTAGAGGGCTGATTGGTGAATGGGGGTGAACATTCCTGATGTCTCATCTGTAAATACAAACCACCACACACAAACATTTGAAATCAGTGCAGATGATTTGTAAATCCTATTCCCATCATTCACAAAATGACACCTATCCAACCCAGAATGACACAAGAGAGATCATCTGTGCCTCAGTTTACTGCTGTGTACAGCTGCTTTACTCCTCAGCCATGGACAGTTCTCCTCATTAGTCCTGTGGTTTATACTCCACTGAATGCTGTTCTCTGTCACTACAAACTCCCAACCTTCAAAAATGAAGTCTGACCCAGTTCATCTCAGTTTGTTTATGGTCACAGCAGTAGGTTTGTTACCTTTATTTGTCGGTGCAAGCTATTTTTAGAACGGCGGAGCAGAGCCGTGAGCTGCTCAGAGCTACGCTACGGAGGCTCATGGGATTTCTTGGTTTCCCTCATCAAACTCATCAAATACACAATCCAACAACTAACACAACGTTACCACACAGAGTTGTTTTAGAGGGAAATTCATGCAAAACCGCTGATGCGCGTTGCCTTCAGGGACAGTTTTTCAGCAAGCCGTCTTTGTATTTAACTCTAAAGCAACTCTGTGTGGTAACGTTGTGTTATTATCTCATAGCGTGGTGAATGTGCAGGTCACAACTTGTCCACCAGAGCGTTGTGGAGTTGTTGGATTGTGTATTTGATGAGTTTGATGAGGGAAACCAAGAAATCCCATGAGCCTCCGTAGCGTAGCTCTGACCAGCTCACGGCTCTGCTCCGCCGTTCTAAAAATATCTTGCACCGACAAACCTACTGCTATGACTATAGGGATTATGGCGATGGGCCAATTTGCCACAATGTTTAACTATCCCTTTAACAGCACTATACGACACTTTTGTCGATTAAATGCATTTTAATTTGACTACTACTCCTTGCTCCTTCTGACTGAAGCTACTGTGTGATATTGTGATATGATATTTGTACCATGTTGTGCTTTGTTCTCGTCCTTGTCGAATTGTCTAAATCTGGCATATTTACATATTGTATGTTCAAGAATATGCAGAGTCCAGAGTCACTGCTGGATCTTAGACTAACTCCAGCTAAACAAACAGCTGTTACAACTGAGCAGTACGCTCAAAAAAGGAAATGAACACATGTCATTATCTTTACTCATCTGAATATCCTGTCCTAAACCAGGCAGGTATTTTGCTTCTTACCCTTCACAACATAGTAGGAATTTCTGTGTACACAAGGCAAAACAGAAACAGAATGGATGCTGCATCCCATATGCACGTTGCCCTCTCTTATTGCACCCTTCCTTCAAAAAACTATACAGGCTACGCTCACTGCATGACTGTGATTCATAACCATGATGACAGTAAATCAATTCAACATGTGTGTATTCCAATTCCACGAACCTACTGCTGTGACTATAGGGGTTATGGTGATGGGCCAATGCAAATGTGTTTTATTTACAAATGACACAGTTTTTTAGGGCCCGAGCGGCGAGGCACTCGCCCGGCGAAGGCCCTATTGAAATTGCTATGTTTATTATTATTATTTGTCTGACTTTTAAATCGCATTTTTGGGGACCTCAACATGCCCCAAAACGCGTGAATTTTGGCATGCGCATCGGGTCTTGCAAAAAATTTGATATTTTGAAGTCGTTGGAAATGGGCGTGGCCAAATGCCTCTATAGCGCCCCCTAGAAATTTTCAAAAACCGCTCCCCATAGGGTTTTTTTTGGAGTTGGAGCACAAAATTCAGTACACATGTGTACCGTCCCAAGACACACAAAAAAGCCTCTTATTTTCATGGTGAAATCCAAACCGGAAGTCGGCCATTTTGAATTGAAATTTTGACCTATTTGAACGAACTACTCCTAGAGTTTTCGTCCGATTGACTCCAAACTGGCTGGCTACCTTCTACATGCCATGCTGACCTCATCTTGTGCGAAACATGTCTCTACGTCAAAGGGCGTGGCTGTTAAGGAAGACATTTTGGTCCACTTCCATGTTCGCGCCACTTCACTTGGAACGGCTCTCAGTCCAACATACTTGATCGTAGCCACTTCAAACTTGCTGGACATGATGACGGCTTCTTCCTGAATAGTCTGATGTATTAGCTTCCCACGTCACTCATAGCGCCCCCAGTGGTAACCGGAAGTATACAGGAATTATGCTAACATGGATTAATCCTAGATAACTCACCACATCAGCTTGACCCCAGATACATGCTGAAACACGTCAACAAAGCTACATTACGAATTTTGTGAGGGGCTGTCAAATAGCCCCCATGTGGCGGCGACAGGAAGTGCGGTCCACCCAAAACGAACTCCTCCTAGGGGTTTCGCACCATCACCTTCATATTCGCTAGGATCATCCACAGACTTCCCTGAGGACGGCTTGTGCTCTAC
Source organism: Decapterus maruadsi (assembly GCA_030347415.2). Taxonomy (NCBI): domain Eukaryota; kingdom Metazoa; phylum Chordata; class Actinopteri; order Carangiformes; family Carangidae; genus Decapterus; species Decapterus maruadsi. Next base: position 26,351,960 of record CM064905.1, on the reverse strand, counting down.
AGCTCTGTAGGTCAAAGGGGGTCGTGGCCGCAGTTTGCCGCCGCCATCTTTGATGTCTCGCCATGCAACTTTGAAGTGCTATCACGCCCACAGATTTGATCGCAGCAGCTTCAAACTTGCTGGAGATAATAAGGGCGTGATCCTGAACAGTCCGACATATTATTTTCCTATGTTGCTCATAAAGGTAGCCTGAAACGTCAAAATGCGTTAAAAATACGAACTTCACCAAATCACCGTCATTTCACTTCAAAAACATGCTGAACAAGATATGTTGTGAACGCTGTGACCATACGGGCAACGGCGTCCATGTGGTGGCGCTGTGACTGTCGCCCCTCTGAAATTACGTTTGCCCTTTTGATGGCTTTAATAAACTCGTATCATCATGAAAATTGATACACAGGTCAAGGGTGGGATGGTCTTTGATCTGATAGGGCGAAAAATGCCTCTACAGCGCCCCCTTGAAATTTTCAGAAACCCCTCCCCAGAGGGGTTTTTTTGGAGTTGGAACATGAAAATCGGTTGTGTAAGTTGTCAAACAAAAACAAAAAACTCTTGCACCATTGGTCTATTCCAAACAGGAAGTTTCCCATTTTGATTTTGTCGCTTCCACCGCGGCCCCTGCGCGCCTCAGGCCCCTGCGGTCGCATGGACCAAGCGACCCCCAAACTGATGATGCTTTAATTTCTTTTGTTTTTCTCTCTTCTCTTTTCTTGGCTTAATAAACATGAACCTTTTCCATTAGCTCCACTCCTCATTGAATTACATTTACATTGGAAGTAAATCTCATCTGTTGAGAAGGGGGGGGGGGGTTAAATGCTAATTGAATAGCTAAGGTAAACTGAAGTGAAGTGAAGCTTCAGACTCTGGCTCTCCATACAGTAACTATAGCAGAACTACATACTGTGTAGGTGCTGCAATCGTCATGGTACCACTGGAGCAGACAGTGAACTCACCCCCCACCAGCAACCCTAGCAGCAAGCTCCTTGACCTTGTATATATAGGTTCATGTCTCCATGATTGTCATGTGTGTCTGCAGGACTACCTCCCCAGCCAGCAGGACATCCTCCTGGCCAGAAAGCCCACCAAGGGGATCCACGAGTACGACTTTGAGATTAAGAATGTGCCTTTCAAGATGGTGGACGTGGGCGGTCAGCGCTCCGAGCGGCGGCGCTGGTTCGAATGCTTCGACTCTGTTACTTCCATCCTTTTCCTCGTCTCCTCCTCTGAATACGACCAGGTGAGTCAGCCTGAAGCTGCACAGTGAGGACACAGAGCATCCTGGCTGCAGCTGACTAATGTGTGGCCAGTATCTATATTAAAGGCAGGAGAGCAGTCTAACACAGGAACCCTCTCTGGGTCAGTGAGTGGATGACAGAGGAGGCTGCATCAGATGGGGGGGGGGGGGTTAGCTGGTGCTCGTGCATGGGCTCTGAGGTTGAAATTGAACCGTCTTTTATTTGAGAATTGACGGTAAATATTGTCTTGATCAGTGGAGGAGAGTTTAGTGAAAGCCAGTCTCAGGATGCAGGTGGGGAAAAACCCTCTGCTGTCACCGTGGCAACGTGTGTGTAAGGGGGAAAGGGAGGGGCGGAGGTAGGAATGGGCGATATTTTATCGTTTGCGAAAGAATTTGTCATATCGCGATAATAAAGATAAATTCCAGTTGATGATTTTTTTGTTGTTTTACTTCATTGTGCTCAGATTTACTCCCCTTTGATGACGCTGTGTGCAACTCTCTTAGGGGCTGTCATCAGACGCGCTCTCAGCGCTTAGCGCTCTCTCTCCCCTTCGTTAGAATGCCGCTGTTGCTAGGTTACAGAAGGAGTCCTCTGACACTACGTGTTCCTGCCTTGTTTAATGTAAACACTACAACGAGGCTCAGAAATACACAATAGCATTAGCAGCAGCTTTTGACATGGACCCTGAGGTCGGCCTGCCTTCAATACAGGTGTGGGTCACGATACAAACCGGGCCACGTCTTGGTTGTGTTGCTGTCGGTAACGTATTTCTTTTTTTTTTTTTTTGTAATTCAAGTTTTTATTTCTTTTATCTCTGGTGTATGACATTAGAACATTTTACATTTTCAGACATCTTATGCACGTTACATGAGGTGTCAGTGGCATAGAAAAACAAAAATAAAATAAGAATACCACATAAATTATGTAAATGATATAAATGATGCGATGATGTAATGATAGTGGACATATTGATGCATTCACATAGCTGGGAAACATATACATACAATAGGTGGATACATACATGTTGGATACACTCAAAAAACGGCGTTCAAGCTGTAGGGTCATCAGTCATAGTGATGTGAGTCCAAAACAAGTCCCAGACTGGTGCCTTGACCATGTTCTTGTTATTCATCTTGTCGAGCATAACTTCATATGAAGCTGTTTTAACCATAATGTTTATCCACTCTTTTAGTTCAGGGGCTTTAGGTGTTTTCCACAGTTTAAGTATTGCCCTGGCAGCCGTTGTAGTCCCTGCCATGATTACAGAGAACTCTGCACTTGATATGTTAACTATTTGGCTTCTGTCTCCTAATAGACATAACCTGGGAGATAACGGTATGCCACTTCCCAGCCATTTACTCAAATTGTCCAGGACTGTTTTCCAAAAAGGCTGAATGACAGGGCACTCCCAGATACAATGTAACAGAGTACCTACGTCTTTCTGAAATTTCCAACACAGGTTATTGTTCATTATGCCTGCTCTATTTAGTCTTTGTGGAGTCCAGTAGTACCTATGTGTTATTTTGTATTGTGTAAATTTCCCTTTAGCTTCCCTAATGAATTTCCTGTTGTTAGATATGATTCTCATCCATTCCTCTTCGTCCATCAGACATCCCAGGTCTCTCTCCCATATCGTTTTCAGACCCTGACAGCTATCGCTGAGCAGTTGGTTTGTTGTTCTATAAAATATAGAGGCTCGGCGATGCTCCACAGGCAACATGAAATAGTCCGTGATGTGGTTTCCATCTTTATACTGAATCTTGGATGTAATACAGTCTCTGATCTGTAGATATTTCCAGAAATGGTCCTTTCCCTTAAGGTTGTATTTCGTTTTTATATCAAGGAAAGACATAAACACACCTTCCTCATATAGATCAGCAACATGACATAGTCCCTTGAGGTGCCATTCCTTCCAATATACTGATTTCTTCCCAATTTTTATCATGGGGTTGTGCCACAGAGAAGAATATCTTTGTTTACAATGTGATAATTTATGCATTTTATGTATTTTGATCCAGATCTCTTTGGAGTGAGCCATAATAGGGTTCACTACGTTACAAGTAGGCTGAGATAATCTATCAATAGGAGTAAAAGGTCCCGCCCTTTCTTGATTCTGATTGGTCAATGCGGGGAAAAGTGACATTCACAAGCGCAGCCCTGTTCTAAAAGTTGAACAGATTTCAACTCGAAGCGCTCTGAGCGCCGCGACAAAAAGAAGCAAGCGCCGAGGGCGTTTTCCCGCCGAGGGCGCTGAGCGCTGTGAGCGCCGGACTCAATAGGGTTTGAATGGAAAGTTGACGCCCCGAGCGCTAAAAACACGTCTGGTGGACACGGCCCCTTAATTCGAGTGCCCAGTATTTTTTTTTCAGAATCAGAATAAGAATGGAAGTTGACTTCTCCTGGCTGATCTCAGTGCTGCTGCATACACGCTCTGGTACAAGTCTGGTGTGTGTGTGTGATAAGATAATGTCAGTGTAGGGAGGCAGATGTGTGCTTCTGTTGTTGGACTGTTAAACCAACCCATTGCTCATTCCAGAGAGACGTTGTCATAACAACCCCTGACTCCAGCCCTTGTCTCTCCCGTCCCCCCTCCCTCCAGCTGCTGATGGAGGACCGGCAGACCAACCGGCTCAGCGAGTCCCTCAACATCTTCGAGACCATCGTCAACAACCGGGTTTTCAGCAACGTCTCCATCATCCTGTTCCTGAACAAGACGGACCTGCTGGAGGAGAAGGTGAAGCAGGTGTCCATCAAAGACTACTTCCCCGAGTTCTCCGGCCAGCCCAGCAGCCTGGCCGACGTCCAGCGCTTCCTGGTGGAATGCTTCCGCAAGAAGCGGCGCGAGCAGCAGCAGAAGCCGCTCTACCACCACTTCACCACGGCCATCAACACGGAGAACATCCGGCTGGTGTTCCGCGACGTCAAGGACACCATCCTCCATGACAACCTCAAGCAGCTGATGCTGCAGTGAGGAGGAGGAGGAGGAGGAGGAGGAGGGATGGGTGGAGGCCCCCTCCCCCTCTGCCTCCACCACCGCCAGGCCCTTAGTGGAGCAGGCAGTGACACTTTTGAACTTTGACTGTGTATTAAAGCCACCACTACTACCAGCCCCCCCCTCCCCCTCCCCCACCCACGCTTGCTCTCTGCCTTACTGAGCTTGTTCACTGTGACTTCTAATACCTGGCTCTGGCTCAGAGCCCCCAGCAACCCCCCCCCCCGCCCTCTGTCCCCTGGCCAGACGGGGCTGTGTGGCCGTTCTTCTCTGTGTTGATTGGCCCGTCACACCACACACTGATCTGCTGTCAGTTTGTGGCAGGGTGTGGCTCTGGTTTTAAACTGAATGCAGCGCCCAGATGCGCAGAGCTCAGTTACCGTCGCCAGGTGTTTGAGGGGGCGGGGCTATGTTTTTTTTTTTCTCAGGGCACATTGTGAACCACTTCTCCCACTTGATGCCAACGCCCTTCAACCAGCCATGTGACACACGTTGGGGGGTTTTTGTCTCTAAATCCGAACTGTAGCCACCTTCAGCCTGGACCACATCGTACCATCTCGGTTCTGACCACTGACCACCTGCTTTTTGCATGTTTTGTTTTGTGTCATCTGAACTACGTGCCTTTGCATTTACACCTGCCTTTAAAGGGATAGTTCACCTATCACCATACCCCTCAAGTCATAGCAGTAGGTTTGTTACCTTTAATTGTTGGTGCAAGCTGTTTCTAGATCGGCGGGGCTCAGCGCTACGGAGGCATATGGTATTTCCATGTTTCCCTCATCAACTATATATACAATCCAACAACTCCAAAACACTCTGGTGGACAAGTTGCGACCTGCACATTCACCACGCTATGAGATAATAACAGAACAGAGTGTTGGAGGCAAATCAATGGAACTACATTCCAGACATGGCTGCTGGGCGGAATGATTTCAAAAAGCAAGTAGTTCCACTGTCGTAATGTTACATAATTCTACGTCATTATTTCATAGCGTGGTGAATGTGCAGGTCACAATTTCACCAGAGCGTTGTGGAGTTGTTGGATTTAGTTTGATGAGGGAAATGTAGAAATACCATGCAGCTCACGTCTCTGCCCTGCCCATCTAAAAACAGCTTGCACTGACATTTCAAGTTAATGAACCTACTGCTATGACTATAGGGATTATGGCAATGGGTGAATTTGCCAAAATGTTGAACTATCCCTTTAATAACTTCCATCATCTCAGTTCTTCCCAATTGATCTAAAGAATCAGTTCCTCATCAAGGAAGTTTATCAAGCAGAAATACAAACATGATTGATCTTTGTGTTTCCTCGTCTTACACTTGACTAAATTGAGAATCTTTGTTGGTGGGACAAAACAAGACATTTGATAACATCCTCTTGGATTCATCGATAATAAAAGATTTGCAATCCTAATTTAATGTCAGTGTGGAAACTACAACAAGCAGCACCACAGATAAGTCGGGCCAGAACATCTAGGAGCCCAAGTACTGATGCAGACAGCAGGTGAAGCTGTTGAAGCCATCAGGGTCAAGACCTTACTGTTAAAGGGATAGTATCATTTTTTTTAAAGTGTGGTTGTATGATCTCCAAATAGCCCCTAAGTACTTTAATTGCAGTAGAAGACTCTCTACACTCCTCCCGTTAGCAACACCAGCCCATAGCCCTGCCCACAGATTTACAACATACATTGTTGTGAATGGACCCAAAGAAACGGCCTATTTTTACGGCCTAAAAGAGGTTTTACCTGAAAAAAAAATACACAGTTCCATTGTTCACTATAATATAATTTTTCCAGCCCTTCAAAGTGCAGGAAAAACACAGTTTTTGTTTTTGCAGAGAGTCTTCTACTGCAATTAAAGTACTTAGGGGCTATTTGTAAATCATACAACCACACTTAAAAAAAAATGCTACTATCCCTTTAAAGGCTAGTGGAGAGCCAGTGAGTCAGCTGAGTCAGAAGCATCATGTGGTCATTCCACTGTCCCTCTTGCTTCATTCATGCTGATGGTGGATGATGTGGTCCAGGTTAAAAACGGTGACATTAACAGAGAAACCCCATCACATCCCATCCTAACATTCTCTCTTCACCACCAGTGCTGTGTATTATACAAGTGAGGGGGTGGGGAGGGAGGGGGGGGGCAGTCAGGCTGGTCTGTTCTCTCTGAAGGTACCTGTTCATGTCCACCTGTCCCTTCCTCACATAACAGCTAACTCAGAAGAAAAGGGATGAAGCCAGCCCGTCTGTTACTAATGACCCTCTGACTGCGTGCGGTCGGTCTAGAGCTTCTACAGAGTTCACATTGTCCTTAACTCCTTTTTCTAATTCATCATCCTGTATCTTTCACGCCAACCTCACTAACAGCCGATGTAACCCTCCACCAACGTGTATGTATGACCGCAAGTGTTATTAAGATTCCATTATGACTTTGTTTATTTAAAAGAGATGAGGGCGCCTGGTGGTTTGTCTTCAGGTGGTGTCAGCTTGCTCCGTGCTAACTCCATCACTGAAGATGTTATAGATGTTCAATCTGACTCACAGATCCATTTTAAAGAGACTTGACAGGATGAGCAGAGGGCCTTAAAGGGATACGCCAACATTTTTTTTTTCATGTCTCGCCTCACTCCTGAGTCCATGACCAGCAGATGGACACCATCCTTTCCACTGTGCATGCAGTAACAAGGGAGATAGAGCCATATCACCTGTAATTAGCTTAGCTCAAACACTGGAAGTGTATGGGTAGTGTTAGCCTGCCTCCTACCTGAGCTGAAATCAGCATCAGAAGCTGATTTCATTTTAGCTCTAAACTCTGAAATGTCGATAAAGTGATATATTTACAAATATGTTTAGGTGAGAAAGTATCCGTTTAGATCAGCAGTGTGTCGTTAATTTGTCTAAATACCAGCTGTTTACTATTTTGTTTGGATGAATTTGGCGCTACTCAAGCTAGCTGTTGTGACCAACGCACTTCTGGTTACTTTCACAAAATAAAACACCCGTTGCCCTTTACATACAGAAGTGCTTTTACTTTGAAACAGGAAGCTAACCTACCCTCCATGTAGCTTGAACCAAAATAAACCGTCTTTACTTGAACCCTCCGTTTTGACCGATCTCAAGGCAAGATACGAAAAAAAAAATGTTGGCGTATCCCTTTAACAGACAGAGTGTCCTGCCCTCTGTCTACACAGGAGAATCTTCCATACAGCTTTCTGCTTGTGTGGGTCCAACAGGTTTATATCTAGCCATCTCCTGTTACACCTCAAATCCAGACCAGACTCAGATCCTTCCTCTACTTCCTGCTGCAGCGCTCCAGACCAACACCGTGGCCCTTCAACTGAATGTTAGGGCAGCAAACACAAAATGTAGGGGCACATGCACAAGTAGATGAAAAATGTACTTGCACCGTCTCAAGTGCCTCCATGTAGGGGCAAACTGGAGCCCTGCACTGAGAGAGAAGAACCAGTGGAGCTGTGACATCACACTCTGTTGGCACCACAGTTACTGTGGTGGATGTCATAGTCAAGACAAGGCAACTTTATTTGTCTTAACAGTTTGTGTGAAGGAGTGTGTTTTCAGGAGGTGGGTGTGTGTGTCAGATCAGTCAGATGCAGCATCACATTCCTCACTTTGCTTTATTTAGAGTCAGTGATCATTTACACTGGTAGGAAACATTTAGAGACCAACCAGACGTCTGCTGTCACTCAGTGTGTGCTAGCATGGAGCAATCAATCACATGGCTGATTTTGGTGTGTGTGTGTGTGTGTGTGTGTTCCCAGCTCTAAAAGAGGAAGTTGACCAACAGGCCTGACAAAATCTCTGTGAATTCCTCAAACTGTGCAGCGCCAGTCACAACAGTTGTCCCTCTGTGTGCCTGTGTGCACCAGGATCAATCTGTGTGTGTGTCTGTTCTGCTGCTGCTGGGACAGACACACACACACACACACACACACACACACACACAGACAGTGTGTCTGTTCTGCTGGGACAGCCAAAGTCACATCTCAGCAGAGCAGAGGCCTCTTTGTCTGGATCTTTATGTCATGTCATCACTTTGGGTCAGAAGGAAGCCTATGAACACACAGTGTGAAGTGCTGCAGCTGAGACCAGGACCAGGACCCTGGTCCAGGTCCAGACCCAGACCTGCTGCTGGTGACTGCAGCACAGACAGTGTATTGATGAGCAGACTGAGTGATGATGTGACATCACATGGATCCACAGTCTGAGCGGTGACGTCCTTCTGAAGCATGTGGCTTTCATCCCTCCTCTGACATTTGATCAGAGTTGAACTAATGTCTCCTGCCTGGGCGTCCGTCACACTCAACACCACCATCATCGTGTCTGACAGTCGTCACAGACGGCCAGACGCTCCTCACATCAGACAGTCTGCTGCCCCCTTTCCACACCTTAAAGTAACATTGCGGAGTTTATGGGCCTTAAAATAATGTTTCCAGACTCACTGCAATGGTAGAAAAATGGTTAATAGAATGAATGGTGGTGCCGCTGCAGGCTGAGCGGGGTCGCCTCGGCTGAAACTGCACTATGCGACTTCCCTGCACGGGTCGGATCACCGCCACAATACCCCAAACATCCTCTCTAAACAGCCCTGTTCACAACGGCTGCTTTCAGTGCCTGTCTCTTTAAATGCTAATGAACCACTGCTTGCCCCGCCCCTTCTACTGCCACCAGGTAGAGGTGGGATTATGCAAATTCACAAACTAGTTCTATCATTTGTGACCCGCTCTGGCGAAATGAGTCGGAAGTCGCAACGTTCTATTTTTAGATAATCAGCTGTAAACATGGAAAATCAATAAAAAAATCGATTTTTTTCTTTTTAGCTAATTTCAAAGCAATGACATTCAAAAACGATCTCCCAAAGTTTCACAGTCCAGATAATTGAGAAAGGCCAGTAAATGATGATTAAAGTTGACTTGCTACTTAAACCCTCTGAAGATGAGCGTAGCATCGTTGCAAAACATGAAATATCTTCTGAACCGTTCGTGATAGAGACGAGCTGTAAACTGCATCTGATTCGCTGGATTCTCCGCTTTCCGACGGTCATTGAATGGTGCCTCTATGATAAACAGGGACGGCTACAGAAACAGATGCTAAACCGAGTAGCATCGACGCTAACAGAGCTAGCGTCGATGCTAAACAGAACGTAGCAACGATGCTAAGTCGAACGTAGCTTAAATGCTAAACCGAACGTCGCGGTCAACACAACGCTTGCACATATTTTACAAAACATCAACAAAACATCACAACTTCTGAACCGTTTATGATAGAGACGAGCTGTAAACAGCATCTGAATTTTGAGATTCTCTGCTTTCCGAAGGTCATTGAATGGTGCATCGATGACAACAACGGGGTGCGTGTAATCACGTGGTGCAGGAACAGACGCCAGAGTCACTGGCAAAACTTTAAATGCGGTTTTCTCAGATTTTAGAACAGAATAAGAGAGGAGGAGATCGTAATTCAAATGACCATACCTCGAAAACCATAAAATGTATGATTTTGACTAGGGTTTCATTTTGAAGCTTATTTTCTAATCTTTCCATTGATACCAAAATCTCAACTTTGACATTTGGGTCACTGTGACTCATTTTGATGGATCGGGTCACATTTGAAGACAGCAGCTTGTAAAAGCACGTGGATTTCAACTTAGAGAGCCTGAAAATGTGCTTTCTCACATTTTGGGGCCAGAAGGCAAGACAAACACCCACACATCAAAACAGTAACGGGGACTAAAACAGTACCTGGTACCAGGGACTAGGGACTAGTGGAAAAGCGCCATCTGTGTGTTTGTTGTGACGGTCTTACTGATGGGGACAAGGAGTGGACGGAGGTCTGGAACAGCGAGGACACTTCACCCCCTCCCTCTGCTCCTCTAGCAGCAAACTAACTTCTACAAAGAGCCCGTTGTATGTTTGAGAAAGCTTCAGATTGTGTAGCGCCCACAGCAGTAGACATGTCTGCCTTCTGATCTCAGACCAGCCCGTCTCTGCCTCCTTTCACTTCACTCGCATGTTCACCTTCCCACTTGGACGAGTCAGCAGACCCTGCTGCTGCTGCTGTTGGGTGCTTTCTGATCTGGGAACAGCGACCAGCTGCTTTGATCCCTGTTCCCAGAGTTTTTGTTGCCTCATGTTGTTTAGTGACGCCGGCGTCCGCTGAGTGGACATGCCCTGTCAGTGTTGTGATCAACAGTTGGACTGAGAAAAAAAAAGCTGCTTGTTGTGAAAAGTGTTGGGTTGTAAATACCTGTGAGAGGAACCCGGTGTCACTGTACATAGTCCAAACTATGCAACAGCACTGCTCCACAGACACACCTTGGTTTTCTGTCGGCTTCAATCACAATCTCACTGACTAATGATTCTGTTTGTTAGAAAGCTGTCTGTATCAGGAAAAATCTGCCAAATAATACTGATTGTTAGTGCCTCTTCTCCACTCTCTAATCGTGTAAACAAAGCTTTTATACTGTGTCTTGTTTTGTTTTTTAATGTCACCCAAACAGTCTGACGTTGTCATACTAAGTCATTTACAAACGTTTCTCTTCTCAGTCGTGGTATTTCCAGATAGTCAAGCCTTCATTGTACAGTCTAACTTATACTGTCTGACCTTCTACTCTGAATAAATCCAGCTGTTGTTTTTTTTTTTTAAAAGCTGTCTGTGCTCTCACTCTCTTCTCCACTTTCCTGTCTCTCTCACAATTAGGGTTGCAAAGGATGGAAAATTTCCAGTAAATTAACGGTAAATTTCCGGAAACTTTCCATGGGAAATTGGAAATTTTCCACGGGAATTATTGGGAATTTATGGGAATTAACTAGAAATTGGGGGTAATTGAAACAAACAAACAAAAAAATCTTGTCTTTAACGTTATCTTGTTATTATTTAGTGGTCGGGTCGCCCAGCATTTCTTAGTTTTGGTTTTGCGGATGCTGCCCTGTGGGTTATGGGAATAATGTCACCAAATCACCGTTTATGGTTCGTCTGTCTTGCGCCGGTCCAAGAATTTCACCGTGCACGGAGGCTCATGGGAAATGTAGTGTGAACACACTTTGCTTTCAAAAACTCCTGGTTGTCCCTTTAAATGAAAGGAGCCCTCCTATTGTGCTTTGGGCTCAAAAGTGTGGCCTCCAGGGTTCAAGGAATCATGTGCATGTGATGGAGGAATGCACAGTGCATGTAGGGGGCGTGGCCTAACAGCCCTGCAGGAAGCAGTGTGCATGGAATAGCATAGATATTCAAGTTGCTTGCATTAAATCTGGTTGTTTTAGCCAAGATTATGCTACAATATATTTTCTCCAACTATATTTAAGTTCCCTGTTAAGGGCCAACCTTCAATTTTGTAAATTTCCGATTTATTCCCGTTAATTCCCGTATATTCCCGTTAATTCCCATAAATTCCCATTAATTCCCATTAATTCCCATGGAAAGTTTCCAACTTTGAAAATTCCCGGAATTTTGCAACCCTACTCACACTGTTGCTATAAGAGACATAAAACCCCCAATTAATTCGGTATTTATGGGAAAAACATTATAATATACCAGGATTACAGTATATCAAAAATATGTGTTTATAATGGGAGTCAATGGGCCCAGATTGGGCCTGAAGGTAGCGAGTGTATTTACATAGTGCATATCTACAATATAACAATAAAACACATATCCTGACCAAGGTTCATACAATTAAGTTGTAAACTGACCAAGATACTGAGAATCAAAACATAAACGCAAAATATGAACGAAGCCCATTTAGATATTTTATTATGATTCAAACTTTGCACACACACCGACATTTTCTCATCCACATTCACACCACTCTTTACATCAGTCTCCACACACCAAAACCATTTTAGGGGGGTCACCTGACCCACAACCTGTTTTTCCTTTATTTTGAAGCCAGAAGTTTAGATTTATTAGGTTTTCATGGAAAAAGCTTCATAATATGTCAGGATTACAGTGGTTTCACTGGGAGTCAATGGGTCCAATTTGCGCCCGAGGGATATCTGCCTATACAAACCGCGTATCTCCTATCCTATAGACTTTACAGTAGTGAGGAGGATTTGGAATATTAAAAATCATCATGAACAAGATTCTTGGGAAATTTCATTTAATTCGCTTTAAAACTGATCGAGATATTGAGGATAAAAAAAAACAAGAATCTCAAAATGTGCATGTTTGGCTTCTTAACCCTTGAGGCCTCTAGGGGTAGCAAAGGGATACAGTATCCTAAATCACCACCTATTATTATATACATGTAGTGAAACTTCACTTAGGGCAAATGCAGTGGATTATTAACATTCATAAACATTCAGATGTTTGTTATTTTTGATTGAGAATACACAATCAGTTCCTAATAGAAAGAATACATTCAGGAACATGATTTTTAAAGAGTGAAAGCGTGTGAAACAGTGGTTTAAGTGTATTGGTATGGCAACCCTTTTTAACATTTAAAACCCAGACTGATATGTGTTGCAGATATCTGTCATTCAGGTTTGCCTCATCCAAAAGAACATCTCAGATATCCACAAGTACTTCCTTCTAGGACAAACGACATCGTCACCTTTACCATTCATATGGTGTATGAGGTTTGTCATTGCAGATATCCACTATGTGAATTACGGATATCTGTAACTGAATTACAACTATTCTTATTTCCAGTTTGAGATATCTACAATGTGATTCTGACTATAATTCCAGTTCAAGATATCTTTAATTCACCTCAATGAAAGATATCTAGGCTGCATGTCCCTTTTTAGGCATCTCAAATTAAAGCAGATATCAGTGGAATGTTTTTGTTAATATAAGTCCTAAATAGTCCTATTTTCCGTCAGCAATCACTTACATGGAGTGTTTCAGCCGTAACACGAGTCTCTCAGTCACTCTGCTCTGCTGTAAACCAGGAGAAAACTTTCCTTGTGGGATACAAGTGTTATCCAATGAGGAGAGAGAACGGCATGAAGGGCTGTGTGTGCAGCCAAGGGATGCGCGTGAATGTGGTGACAGAGCACGAGGACCAATAGATGCCTGACGAGGGCGGGGGCTGCTAACTCATGGTGCTTCAAGGAAAACGTTTTGTGTTTTTTTCCTGTGAAGTCAAACCAGTTCGATCTGGTGACGAGTTCACGGGTCGGAATCCGCTGAGTGGCCGTTATAGTGACTTTCACAGACAACAGGACGGTAAAAACACGAGTTACAGGTTACCTGGAACGCTACAAAGTCGTAGTTGTGACTTGAAGCTGTAACTTACGGTTTCAAAAGCCTGCCTTGAACGCAGCATTCGCCGAAACGGCCGTGTCGCTGATATCTGCTTTAAGTTTTGAACAAAATGATGTTGTAGATATCTGTGACTGGAATTGTGTATTGACAGTCATAATTCAGTTACAGATATCCACATAACGGATATCTGCAACTATGACAAACCCCATACACCATATGAATGGTAAAAGTGACGTCATTTGTCCTAGGAAGAATGTAGTTGTGGATATCTGAAATGTTCTTTTTGACGAGGCAAAACTGAATGACAGATATCTTGAATCAAAAATCCAACTACACAAACTGTAATTACGACTAGTCAGAAAAACGTTGTTGATATCTACTATGTTAATCCTGGATAGTCAAACTTTTAAATGTTAAATCTGCTTGTGTTTACCCAAAGAACATGCATTGATTAATTACGGTGGCCTGGAGGTGCACGTTGCAGTCTATCACACGGAGAGACTGACATCCTCAGGCTCACATTCAACCCTACAAGTCATTTAGTGTGTGTGTGTGTGTGTGTTTTGTACTGTGGGAGGAAGCAGGAACAGGAGAACATGCCCAGTATACTATACACCTCCACAGTGACAACAGAAAGAAGACATGACTATGTAGCCATTAGAGGGCGCTGTGAACAGCTGGGAGACATGGCTACAGTCATATACAGCAGTGGTTGTACATCAGGGACCCCTTGTTACAACCAAAAACGTAATAACGGCCAATAACGTAATAACTGCCAATAACGTAATAATTTTGGCCATTTCAAATGTAATAAAGCCAATAGTGTAATAATGTGCCAACAATGTAATAAAACTTTTGAGCCAATAACGTAATAACTTTTTGCCGATAATGTAATAAGGCATTACATTATTGGCTGGTTATTACGTTATTGGCCTGGTATTAAAAAAAACCTTTCAAAATGTAATAACTGGTGCCGATAATGTAATGCCTTATTACATTATCGGCAAAAAGTTATTACGTTATTGGCTCAAAAGTTTTATTACATTATTGGCACATTATTACACTATTGGCTTTATTACATTTGAAATGGCCAAAATTATTACATTATTGGCAGTTATTACGTTATTGGTTGTAACACCCCTATTGACACACATTAGACCACGGACCCCCACTGGACCCCAAAGTTTTGAAACAAACACCTGAAATACAAAAATATTTGTTCTGAGACTGAATAATGTTACTTTCTTAGTAAATATACTGTATGTTCAAATTAGGGCCACTGGCCTTCATTTTTTGAAATATTTTAGGGAAATTACTGGGAAAAAAAGTGGTAACATTTCTCAAAAATAAAAAAGAAATTTAGGAAAAAAATGGTAACATTTCCCTAAAAATGAAAAATAAAAATCTAAACTGTAAAAAGCTGGTGAAATTTCAAAGACTGTTAAATCTCAATGGATCCTTCCTGGATAAATGAAGGTTAAATACATTTTTTTTTTTTTTTAAAACACAGAAGTGGACGATCTGGGTTTGGGGGGGTCTGTCCTGTCTTTTGTGAAACAGGTGTACACTCTATCCATTTACTACACATACACGCACACACACACACACACACACCCTACCCGAGCAAACACCACACTAGACATACAAAGGAATAAGAGGTTGGACATTTTATTTCAAAAAGACATAAGGAAACCAGTGCAGCAGTCACCTGCTCCTACTCAATTAAAGAAACAGGAAACAAGTGACATTAAAAAAGATCAAATCATCATATAAACAGTTGAAATAAAGAGGATACAGTGAGTAAGAAAAGATTTGGTGAGCTGAACATGTCCTCTGGTCGTGCCTGTGGGGCAGGAGGAGGGGACTTTGAGGGAGGAGCTTCATGTGGAGTCTCTCCTGTCAAATGTCTCCCTCACATCTTTGCAGCAGAGAAGTCAGGAAATACTGAAGGACTAAGGCTCAGGATGAACCAGCGCTGCTGCTGCAGTATTGCTGTTGTTAAATGTTGAACAGCATATCAATGACATGGATGTGTGCACCATCACAACAGACTCAGACAGACAGGACAGACTGCATGGCTACATGTTCTATTCCAGCTGGAGATCCTTCCCCATGCAACAAGGCTGATTGTCTACTGATGACTTACACGTCAAAGCTGGAGAAGTGAGGTGGTGTGTGTCCAGCAGGGGTGGGACATCTACATGCAGCTGTCCAGAGATACTTATAAGTCATTGATGAAAACACACAGTCCTAAGCAGCCCCACACGGAAAGAATCTGATATACAGTATATGCAGCAGATACGCACAGATAAACTGCATATAGGTTTCATATCCTCATGAGGATATATAGGATATATGAAAACGGCCAATTTTATGTATGTCACATATATTCAAACCTATAGGTTCTTTCTGTGTGGAGCAATCCACAACCGTGATAGGACAGAAGCCTCTGATACACTCTTAGAAATAAGGGTTCCAGAAGTGTTCTTCTACAAGGGCTGAGGTTCTACCTGGAACCATTTGCTTCTGAAAAACTCTTTCCTGAAGAAAGCGTTTTTCGAGGGTTCTTGGTAACACTAAGGGTTCCAGTAAAAGGGTTCTTGGAGGAACTCCCTGTGTGGGTTCTAGATGAAACCGTAAGAAGTGGGATATTTTTTGGATGAAACCCCCAGTAAGGCTTCTGGGTGAAACCAATACGCCATAAAAGGGATTTTTGTAGAACCTCTCACTGGGGGTTCTAGGTGTAACCTTTCACAGATGGTTCTAGGTAGAACCCTTTATGTGTTGGGTTCTAGATATAACCCTTTATGTTGGGTTCTAGGTATAACCCTTTATGTTGGGTTCTAGATATAACCCTTTATGTTGGGTTCTAGGTATAACCCTTTATGTTGGGTTCTAGATATAACCCTTTAAGTTTGGTTCTAGGTAGAACCCGTTCTCCTATGAGGACAAGCCGAAGAACCTTATATGGTTCTACATAGCACTTTTATTTCTAAGAGTGTACATATCATGACTTTACTCTGAGGGATGCTCACGATGCTTCAGTATCCATGACAGCTGTGCATGTTTCCTGAGGTAGCACTCAACTGAAAACAAAGTAGTGACACAAAGGAGTGTGAAACCTCTTCCTAAACAAAACAGCAGGAACAGAACATGTGAGTTATGTTGTAAAAGAGCTGACAGCGACACCATGTGTCCAGCACGATGTCTCTTTGGTCTCATGGGAGACAGGAGAGACAGCGTCCTTCCCTGGAGGGAGAGAACTTCAAGCTTGTCAGAAAGTGAGGAAGTGACACCTGAGATTCAGAGCCAATAGCAGCCATGACACTGCAACCTCTCGCTGTTCATCTGGACTTGGAAGTGTTGTGTACATATTTGCTTTGTTGATACTCTTGTCCTCAGTGATGAGATGACATCTTGTTCATAGTACAGAGGCGCCCTGATCCACAGCCTGTCTCACAGGACTGTCCTCTGGGACCAGATCCACCTCCAAGAAGTCTGTTGGGTCACTGTCCTGAGACCGTCTCCCCTCTTTCTCTGGGCTCTTGTCTTTCTCTTTGTTTTTGCTCCGTCTCTGGCACACGCTGGACTTAGGCAGGCAGACCAGAGCCAGGCAGATGGCGCTGAGCCCCATGCCCACTGCACAGGAGTAGAAGGCAGCACCGTAGTTCTGTGTGGCGTCCACCAGCACACCTGGTGAAGAGAGATGAGTCAACTGTCAGAATCTCTAGAGAGGCAAGGCAATTTGAAATACCTGACGCAGCACAAAATATGGATGTAGTTTAATTCCCAGAAGATTACAGCAAGTTATAGTTAAATTATGTAGTTCAACTGCATGGAGTAGTGTCCCCAAGACTGCATACAGGTATACGGAAGAGGATTAGAACCACTGTGGGAAAAAAAGTAAGTTCTGACTTTATTTCTCAGAATTCTTTTGTTGCATTCAAAACAACTTGGAAGTCGGAAAAAAATGAGCTTCGAGTTGTAAAAAATGAAATGAATGGCGGCGAACTCGGAAATTACAGGTCGGAAACTCGGGTATCATATCAGAGCTCCGACTTTCCGACTTGATGTCATGACAACATTGAAACATGGCAGCCCTCGTCTTAAACGGTTAGAATTTAGACATTTTAAGTTGTTTGTTGAGGTTTGAATGCTTGTTTTTGTGTATTATTGCAGCAGCCAAAATACTGTACGTTTATATTAAAGGGATAGTATCATTTTTTTAAAGTGGGGTTGTATGATCTACAAATAGCCCCTAAGTACTTTAATTACAGTAGAAGACTCTCTGCACTCCTCCCGTTAGCAACGCCAGCCCATAGCCCTGCCCAGAGATTTACATCATACATTGTTGTGAATGGATCCATCCGGCCTAAAAGAGGTTTTACATTATATTATAGCGAACAATGGAACTGTGTATTTTTTTCAGGTAAAACCTCTTTTAGGTCGTGAAAATAGGCCGTTTCTTTGGGTCCATTCACTACAATGTATGTTGTAAATCTCTGGTCAGGGCTATTATGGGCTGGCGTTGCTAACGGGAGGAGTGCAGAGAGTCTTCTACTGCAATTAAAGTACTTAGGGGCTATTTGTAGATCATACAACCACACTTTAAAAAAACTGATACTATCCCTTTAAACTGTGATTGTTGTATGGTGTGAAATTGCGGTCCTCGTATGTGACGGAAATAACGTTTAATGGTCAAGGCTATAACATTATACTGTATGTGCACTCATCTGCAGCGTCTCCTCTCCTCCAAAATAAACATCATTTGTTTCAAAGTTTCACAGTCCAGATAATCGAGAAAAGGCAGTAAATGATGATTAAAGTTGACTTGCTACTTAAACCCTCTGAAAATGAGCGTTGCGTCGTTGCAAAACATGAAATATCTTCTGATCCATTTGTGATAGAGACGAGCTGTAAACTTCATCTGATTCGCTGGATTCTCCGCTTTCCGACGGTCATTGAATGGTGCCTCTATGATAAGCAGGGACGGCTACAGAAACAGATGCTAAACCGAGTAGCATCGACGCTAACAGAGCTAGCGCCGATGCTAAACAGAACGTAGCAACGATGCTAAATCGAACGTAGCTTAAATGCTAAACCGAACGTCGCGGTCAACACAACGCTTGCACATATTTTACAAAACATCAACAAAACATCACAACTTCTGAACCGTTTATGATAGAGACGAGCTGTAAACAGCATCTGAATTGTGAGATTCTCTGCTTTCCGAGGGTCATTGAATGGTGCATCGATGACAACAAGGGACCGTATATGGTGCGTGTAATCACGTGGTAGGCCTACAGGAACAGACGCCAGAGTCACTGGCTAAACTTTGAATGGAATTTTCTCAGGTTTTAGAACAGAATAAGAGAGGAGGAGATCGTAATTCAAATTTTTCTTCCGAGTTCCTGCAGCGTGAATGCAACGATGTTGGAAGTCGGAAATTTCAGAGTTGGGAATTCCGACCTCCGAGTTGTTATAAATGCAGCATTTGTTTACAGTAACTTTTTTCCTCAGAATTCTGGGAAAAAAGTCAGAAGTCATTTCTTTTTCAACAGCAGCTCTAATCCTCTTCCGTACTGGTATCTCTCAAAGGAAATAGAGATATATTCAAATCAATGTTAAGCAAAAGATGTATATTGTTCCATTTCAGCAGCTGCCTATGGACTAATGCTTTTGGCCAACAAAAAAAGTAAAAAAAAAAATTAAAAAAAGAAAGAAAATGAATCTGTTACCTCCCAGGGGGGGTCCAGCCAGCCCAGCAAAGCTCTGGATACACACGTACACTCCCACAGAGGACGCCATCTTCTGGATGCCCACCACGTCCTCCTCTGCCAGCATGGGGATGTGTGTGGAGCCCACCGTGCCCATGAAGAAGCCGTAGAGAGCGCAGCAAACCACCAGGCCCCAAAACTCTGTGACAAAAGTGAAGACCACCAGAACCAGACACAGTAGAACCACACAGCCCAACAACACCAGAATCTTCCTGCAGGAGACTTTGTTCAGCACCACTCCGATGGACAGGCGACCCAAGATCTCAGCCACGGCCATCACAGACAGCATGTAGGAGGCCATGCCGGGCTCCACGCCCCGGCTCTTGCTCAGTTCGATGATGTAGAGCTGTGGAGCGAAGAAGCCCAGAGTGGCAAACAGGCCAAAGAGGGAGTACCAGATGAAGGCTGCGTCTCTGAGCACAGAGAAGTCCAGGAGTTTAGGGCGTACGGGCTTGAGAGGACCGGCCTCTGCCAGTTCCAACTCTTCCTTGTCATCCTTCTCTTTCAGTGGGGAGGAGTGTGTGGATAGTGGCGGCTCTGGCTCCTCTTCGCCCTGCACCTCACACTCCATCAGAGCTTTGCTTTCTGCTCCTGCAGTCCTAAGGTCTACATTGGAGGCTGACAGGGAAGTGACACCTGAGTCGTCTGAGCCTCGGGAGGCCCCGGAGCTGAGGGAGGTTCTGGTTTGTTCGTCCTCCAGCTCGTAAACAGACTGCAGCTGCTTCGGAGAGAGACAGTCTTTGTCCGATACGTCGTCCTCCTTTACCGCTTCTGGCTCAATAACAATTGGACGAAGAAGAAGCCCACAGCCAATCACAGAAGCCTGAATGGTGCCGAGGACAACCAGACAGTATCTCCAGCCAATGTGCTGTTTCAACGTAGTGAAGGCTGTGGAGAGATGAATGATGGATCGTTTAACTCTGGTAAATGATTGTACTCCCTGAAAATGTGTTGCAATTACAGTTTTTCTCCATTGGTTCAAAACAGAAATGACATTCTCAAACATCTTGGTGAATGTTCACAACAAAATTGTATTTCTCATTCATTTCATCAAGTCGCAAATCTTTGTAAATGATTAAGTACAGATAGCTGCAGTTAGCACAATGTCCAAGTAAATAGATCTTACTGTATTATATATTATATTATATTATGCTGTATACTGTACATTTTCCTTTTACTCTGATGTATGGAAGTTACTTCATGTGTGTGAAAACCAATGGTTACCTTTCCTTGACCGTATGAGAGTACAATGTGTGACGTTAAACCTTGGAGGCTACTCTTACCATAAAATCCTTTTTTTCAGTTTACTGTAATACACAATTGTCTTCTGTATCTAGACAAAAAGAACTTGACAGAGACATGAGGGAGGACATGAGAGGTGGACATGAGGGAGAATGAGACATAGCAGTAGGTTCGTTACCTTTATTTGTCAGTGTAAGTGATTTTTAGAACGGCGGAACAGAGCCGTGAGCTGCTCAGAGCTACGCTACGGAGGCTCATGGGATTTCTTGGTTTCCCTCATCAAATACACAATCCAACTCCACAACACTCTGGTGGACAAGTTGTGACCTGCACATTCACCACGCTATGAGATAACACAACGTTACGAAACGGAGCCCTTTTAGAGGGATCCAAAGGTGAATGTGCAGGTCACAACTTGTCCACCAGAGCGTTGTGGAGTGGTTGGATTGTGTATTTGATGAGTTTGATGAGGGAAACCAAGAAATCCCATGAGCCTCCGTAGCGTAGCTCTGAGCAGCTCACGACTCTGCTCCGCCGTTCTAAAAATAGCTTGCACCGATAATTAAAAGTAACAAACCTGCTGCTATGACTATAGGGATTATGGCAATGGGCCAATTTGCCAAAATGTTGTTTAAAACTATAAAAACCTTGGTGTGAAGTCAAGTCAAGTCAATATTAGTTCTATAGAGTAAAGGTCAACTCACCTGGAGCAAATGCAAATATAGCGAAGGATTCTCCGGAGGAAGCAACAGAGGTGACGAGGGCTCGGCGTCTGGAGAAGTACTGGGCTAAGATGGTGATGGTGGGGAGGAAGGAGAGGCAGTAGCCCAGGCCTGTAAACAAAGAGGAGAAGAGAGGGGGACATGACAGCCACTGGTCCCACAGGCATGTAGGAACACTGCATGGGTAGGGGGGTGGGTCGAGGGTCAAGGTGGCAGTGCACGCCCCTCCAGGCTGCTTGACATGACTCAGCTTGTTACAGCTGCTGCTGGAAGACAAAGGGTGTGTAAAGACAAAAAAAGAGAAGTGGGGGTGATCCAGTTAGCTGTGTTGCATTAGCACCGTGGGAGAGCTAGCATTGCTTTCTGTCCAAGGGAAAGAAAAACACAAAGCTCAACCAATAAATGAGTTGATGATGCAATCTGTCCAACCTCCTTCATCCTGGTTCAGCCTGCCTCCTTTTCTCTCTGCTTCCTTTTGGACTTGTTCTTCAGTTCTTATGTAAAGATGTTTTGCCTCTCATCCCAAAGACAAAACTCTGAAGAACTGAAGAATCATTTCCCAGTCAACAAGTACACCTTCACTTTTATCAGATCTCAAGGAGAGTGTTTCTGGTTCATCAGACGGTGTGTTCACCTGAGTGTTAGCTTTATGTATTAGAGCCAAAGCTTACTGCACTAACACACATTCCTATTCACATTTCTATTCTTGTTTCCACTGTGGGACAGACAGACAGACAGACAGACAGATAGACAGACAGACAGACAGACAGACAGACAGACAGACAGACAGACAGACAGACAGACAGACAGACAGACAGACAGACAGACAGACAGATAGATACCTGAGATGATGCCGATGGTGATGTACATCTCGTTGATGGAGGTGGTGAACGCCGACGTGACGGTTCCCAGACTGATGAGGAAGCCTCCAATCATTACCACGGGACGGTAGCCGAAGCGGTTGCTCAGCAACGTGGACAGGGGAGCTGAGGACAGGGTGAAAGACAAGAGCAATTATTTCATTACAGTCACTTTAACTCACAACAAGTTGTCATTGATTATGAAAATAGAGCAGCAACTGTTGTGATACCAGAAGAGATACAAAGTAGACTTTTCAGTAAACAGGTCATATGTTGCAATCCCCTCTGTAAAAACCTTCAGAATATAGACAGGAATACAATTCTGAGGAAAAACTCTGTTTGAGAGAACAATGTTTAAAGACTTGGACTGTAAAATTCCATAGACTGTTAATGTAAATTGTTGTGAATGGACCCAAAGAAACGGCCTATTTTCACGGCCTAAAAGAGGTTTTACATGAAAAAAAATACACAGTCACATTGTTGGCTATAATTATAACACGATATATCGGCATTAATATCGATATCGGCCGATGTTCGTCATTTTTTAACATATCGGTATCGGTCCGATGAGTAAAATTGGGCCGATATGCACAACTGATATTTGTTTGGGCGCGTCAGTGACGCAGAGGGAGTACAAGATTGTGGGATGTTGAACTGAACTTTTCACACTTTTCACTGTGTCAAAAGAAGACACTTGAAAAGCAGTATGCAACACCTGCAAAGTTGAGGTAATGCGAGGAGGATGGGAGCCTGTAACCTTGTTATTTGGAAGTAAAATACATTCTGAAAATAAAGGAAGACATTCAAAAATTCAGTTTGCATGATTTTCAGTCTGTACAAAAATGTATCATCTCAGAAACTTAAAAAAAACAACAACACATATCGATATCGGTAAATATCGATTATTGGCCATAATAGATAAATTCATATTGGATATCGGTAGCGGCCAAAATTTTCATATCGGTGCATCCCTAGCTATAATATAATTTTTCCAGTCCTTCAAAGTGCAGGAAAAACACAGTTTTTATTTGGACCTAACCAACTCACGTATCCCTCCGCCCAGGGTTAGCACCCGCCGATCAGCAGTTGGTTAGCTCCAAATAAAAACTGTGTTTTTCCTGCACTTTGAAGGGCTGGAAAAAATGATATTATAGCGAACAATGGAACTGTGTATTTTTTTTCAGGTAAAACCTCTTTTAGGCCGTGAAAATAGGCCGTTTCTTTGGGTCCATTCACAACAATGTATGTTGTAAATCTCTGGGCAGGGCTATGGGCTGGCGTTGCTGACGGGAGGAGTGCAGAGAGTCTTCTACTGCAATTAAAGTACTTAGGGGCTATTTGTAGATCATACAACCCCACTTTAAAAAAATGCTACTTTCCCTTTAAAGCAGTGTTTTTGCCTGTATTGACTGGCCCCATGATGACTCATTGTTAGACAGCAGTCAGAGGAAGAGTGGGATGTGCAGCTGCCACTGACCAGTGAAGGTAAAGATGAAGACACAGATGGAGATGACCCAAGACACTCGGCTGTTGCTCTCCTCAAACTCTTCCATCAGGTCCTGGAGGAAGACCCCTAAGCTCTTGATGGTGCCGTAGGTGCAGACCTCCACCATGAAGAAGGCCCCGGCCACGGCCCAGCCCCAACCCCCATCAGGCACCTGGGGGTAAACTTTAGGACCCAAACACTGCTGGGCACCGGACCACCTCATGGCTACCACACACACCACCTGGAGACACACACATAGTCATCACTCACACACACTGTTAGTTAAGGAGGATACGTTTATACAAGGCACTAGGCCCTGTTTAAAATAACACAGCTCTTGTACAATAGGCTATAGCAGGAAGTCCCTGCTCCATCTCTGCATCCGTTTTGAGGTATTTGGCCTAAATATTAGATTAAGTGGTGTAGTACTAGTGGTAGTAATATCACTGTTGATGGTGAGAGTTGGTCAGTGCCAGAAAGACACTTTTCCTCAGTTCCAGTAATCCACATCAGAACTCAGAGCCAACAGGAGAGCATGTGTTGAAAGGTGATGATAATTCTGGCGCTGGGCCCTACTGGGCTGAATTATTCTGCATAAGAGCCTGACTAATACTGTATTAGCATAAAAAAGTAGACTAAATAAAAAAAATGATAATACATACGTAGTCTAAGAAAAAAAGTGGAAAAGTCAGGGGGCCACTTTAGTATTCTTTCAGGGGGGGCAGAATTCCTAGCAATGGCTCAGTGTGTTTGGGCCATTCACTACAGGTTGATCCAGGACTCATCACGTGCAGTGATGAGGTAACACCTCACTCAGAGATTAATAATCACTCATGTGTCTACTCTAAAACATCCTGGATTTGGATGCTCGTTTCTGACTATCACAGAGCGTGCACGTGCTTGTGTTGTCCGCAGTGCAGTGAGGAGGGGATGACGTCAGAGCAGCCACAGACAGACACAGACAGTCAACCTGCTGCTGACACTGATGAACGCTGAACATATTCAACATACACGTCTATAGGTGACGCAGTTTCCTGATGCATGAGTGTGGCGGTAACTGCTGTAAAGGCGAGCTGAGCTCCATCCCTCTGTCTGCAGGTAGACGGGAACCAGGATGCAGACTAGATTGGGAGTAAACAAACACCAGGCTGTTCAGAGGCTTGTCTGCAGGAGGAGGAGGAGGAGGAGGAGGAGGCAGAGCATCCCACCGCCGGAGCCGCCGAGCGCACACTTACCGGAGGGTTGATGATGTGCAGGAGGAGAGGAGAGGAGAGGAGAGGCTGCTGGAGAACCAGCCCAGTTTCTAGGTCATCATCATCATCATCATCATCATCATCATCATCCTCCTCTGGCTCGTGACTGTTCGCGCTATGAAACGTCTCGAGCCTTCGGTTCTGCTCCGACTACCAGCTCATCTATATGGTCGCTAAGGCACGAGCCTCTCTTGTCTTCAGTCAGTAATTCTTGTCTTCAGTCAGTAATTCTTGTCTTCAGTCAGTAGTTCCTGCTTTGGCAGCTTCCTACCGGCTCGAGCCGGTATTCACACACGAGCGCGCGAGCCTTATGAACGCGCACAGCTTCTTTATGGGGAATGCGGAAAACCTCTCTCTCTCTCTCTCTCTCTCTCTCTCTCTCTCTCTCTCTCTCACACACACACACACACACTGAACAAAGACGGAAATGATTTGCTTGTGCCTGGATGAAAATTAAATCCTGTCTCTGTCATTTGATTGTATTTTGTCCTAGTGAGCTACCACACCGTCCACTCGGCCCTCACCTCCACCAAACACCTGCTGCTCATGTTTAAATGTAGGGTCTGTTGTGTCTAGTTGTGTAAATGTATTTTTAATGTGGTTTTGTCTGGATATTGTGGTACTATTCTTTGACCATGTCGTTTTCTGCACATGGCCTGTAACCTCTGACTTCTGCAGACAAGTATTTTCTGTTCTATTTAACACAGACATCTTCTTTTGATGTTATAAATATTTCTTTTTTTTTTAATTGACTCAAAGTTGAGGTTAGATTAGATTTAGATTAGATTTCAGGTTAGATTTCCTCAACATTGCTCTGTTTTGTCCCATCACATGAGAAGCAGCTGCTGAACACAACTGAAGGATGTTTGACTATTTACTATTCAATCATTCATGTACAAGAGCTTTGAGGCTGAGAAGTGATGATGTTTAGTTCACAACAACAGTAGTTATTCCTCCGTCTCCTCAGAGGGCCCTGACCCCTGACCCCTGACCCCAGGGCTCTCTGCCTCATTCACCACCAATCAGCACCTTTTTTGAAATAACATGTAGCTGTCAGCAGTTTGTCACTGTGACAGAATGACTATGATCTAAAGTTATTGAACTATGCTGTTGTTCCTGTAGGAAACTCAACTTGCCCCTCAAGAAATAAAATAGCACAAAACAAGTCAATGTGATTTGAATCATCAACATTTTCCAGATTTCCATGCTAGATTCAGACAGTATTTATGACTCACCTGCCTCTCAGCTGCTTCGGCGCACACAGAAGAAGCTGTCACTGTGACAGGCTGCTTCCACAGGCTGCTCAAAGTCCAGCCTTCATCTGGGTGTGTGTGTGTGAGAGAGAGAGAGAGACAGCATGATTGTAAGTGGTTAAGCAACAACACTTAACTACTAACAATCATAATCAATCTTTAAAATTACAGTAGAAGCGTTTTTCTTTGATATTTTTCTTCTTTGTGTTCATCTACTTTCATTCTGACAGCTGACACACACTGCCCGATGCCTCAGTCAGTTCTGGGTATCACTGCCTCTTATTTGTCTTGTCTTTTAAAGGAGAATTCCGGTCATTTTCTAAGTAATGCTCTACAGCTCTAGGTCCCCGAGTGCAACCATAGAAAGAAATCTGAGAAAAACTTGTGCAGCCCGGACCCAGCTCTGCTCCTGCTGGCTGAGCTACACTGCAGTTAAACAGTGAAGTAATGGGGGCAGTTCTTCTAACTTTGGCCTCTAAAATGATTTTGGATGGGAAAAAAAGCATCAATATGAATATAACATATTTCTTCCCATCCAAAATATTTTTTTTCCTCCTAAATCGTCCTGGGTGAGGGATCCTCTTCTGTTGCTCACCCTGAGGTTTCTCCGATTTTTCCCTGTTTAAAGGGTTTTCCATGGAGTTTTTCCTCAGTGGATGTGAGGGTCTAAGGACAGAGGATGTTGTTATGATGTCATGTGAAGCCCTTTGAGACAAACTGTTTGTGAAAAACGGGCTATACAAATAAAATTGCCTTGCCTTGCCTAAATCCATGTTTTCCTCAGCTTTTTGTCTTTGTTGCTATGAAACAGTCCCGAGCTGGACAGTAAGGTCTACCCAGGAAGCTACAGTAAACAGAGGTACATGATAAAAACACACTCTCTCATATTAAATTATGCACAGTGTTGTGTGGTCCAATAATTTTACCATGTGCGTGGAAGCTCTTGGGAAATGTTGTGTGAAAACACCTTACAAAACTCCTTGTTGTCCCTTTAACTGCAGATATCAGCAGGAAAATGTTTTTGTTGAACATGTTTTCCTCAGATTTTTTCCTATTTTCCATCAGCACCTAGAGCTGTATTCTCCTTTAACAAGGAAACAAGGCAGTTACAATCTCTGATCTTCAGTTATTCTGCAATTTGTAGTTCCCACTGTACGAACTGAACTGGTCAAGAAAGCATTTAGGTGTCTGTCACCTAACGCTTGGGATTAATTACAATCTGAACTGGTCCTTGTACACTGAATGACTTTCTGGTGAAATCATTGCATCTACCTTGTCTGTGTTTTGTAAGCAAGTTTTAATGTTGTTGGTCTGTTTTTGTTTTTTGTTTTTTACCGTTTATATTCCTCAGTGGGACTGTAGGAGCCATTTCGCCTTAATTTCGTTGTTTTAATATTGGCGGTTTTATTTTGGTAACTTCCGGTGACACCGGAAGTTCAAGGAAAAACTCCACGGCAATCAGGGACCAGGTGTTGCTGGTCCAAGGCAAACAGTTTTTTGACCGTGTTTATCTGTGCTGTTTCGTGTCCTTACCGCCACAGGAGGAAAGAGGTATTTTATACTTTTGTAATAAATGTGTTTTTTGGTATCACCGTGACTTTTGACATTGTTTTACAACAGGACGGTCCAAACACCTATGGACCAGCCGAGCGTGCCCATCTTACAGGGACAAGACGGGCACTACAGGGACTAACCTGGCTAAATGAAGCAAAAAAAAAAAAAAGTGTTTTTCTAATCTTACTCATGGTTGTATTTGTACTTATTTATTTGCACCATGTTAAAAGCAATTTAAAAAATACAGGAATGATACAGGAATAGAAAGTGCGGGAGAGGTTAAAAAACCCTACATGGGTTTAAATAAGAATCTACCTTGTCCCGATAATTATACATACAATCAGAGAACAACAACAAAAAAGAAAAAAAGCAACAACAAATAACTAAAAAGAAAGCAAAACAAGTACCAAATTATAGCAATCGCTCAAGGAAGTCATAACTAAAAAACATGGGAATGTATAAATATATAATAGTTGTATTTGAGTGAGTGTATGAGCAAACAAAAAAGATAAATGGTTGAGACCTTGGAGAGATAGAACTCTTTGGTTTCTGGTACTTGTCCGTCCTCTCCATTCCTCTGCCTCTACTATTTGAAGTGCATGTGAGGTTACAGCAGGTTGTAATGTTTATGTCCTGAATTGTAAAGTTGTAAAGATCCAGAACAACGATCTATCACTGATATCTGATGTACACCGTGTTCTTCGCAGGGTCAAATTATGCCCTGCTGTGATTGAAGACGTCACAGATTGCAAGAGAAAAGAAGAAATGGAAATGAAATGAAATTTTATGAATGACCCGCTTTTCTTCAGTGAATTAATTGTAATCATATTTAATACATGTAATCGACCATACCCTATGCTCCCCACAGGAGAAAAAACTATTCCAGCCAACTCCTCCACTGTCAATCAATGTCCTAATGATGCAACAGTAGATACAGATCAGCAGCAATGACTAGTCAACAGAAGCACATTATGACAAGCCCCTTTGGGATTGGCTACTGCTACAATGACAGATTCTTATGGGGGCCTCTTCAGACTCCACACATTACACATGCCACAGCAGCAGGAGCTCGGTTAGACTCTGTCTTGTGTTTACATGATGCATATTCTTAAATAATGTGTTTGATCAGCCTGAGGGCCAGGCAGCACTCTGGGTGCAACACTGGATAGGCTTGTTTCTTGTATGTGTGCACAGGGTCAGTAGGTTTTTGCGTCTTCTGTGGGTCTTCTTACCCACACTTACCAGAACTTAAAGGGCTATGGGCTGGCGTTGCTACAGGACGAGTGCAGAGAGTCTTCTACTGCAATTAAAGTACTTAGGGGCTATTTGTAGATCATACAACCCCACTTTAAAAAATGATACTACTCAACATCCAAGCCCAGGTAGTCTGTCATAACCACCATAGCACAAAGTTTGCAGATGAAATATTATCCTTCAATTATATTTCAGCTTTCTATTTAGCCTTTTAAAGCAGATATCAGCGGAATGTTATTGTTAATATAAGTCCTAAATAGTCCTATTTTCCGTCAGCAATCACTTACATGGACTGTTTCAGCCATAACACGAGTCTCTCCGTCACTCTGCTCTGCTGCAACCCGAGGAGAACATTTTTCTTGTGGGATACAAGTGTTATCCAATGAGAAGAGAGAACGGCATGAAGGGCTGTGTGTGCAGCCAAGGGGTGCGCGTGAATGTGGTGACATAGCACGAGGACCAATAGATGCCTGACGAGGGCGGGGGCTGCTAACTCATGGTGCGTTCAAGGAAACTCGTACTTTGTGTTTTTCCTTCCTGTGAAGTCGTACCAGTTTGATCTGGTACGAGTTCATTATAAAAACACAAGCTACGGGTTGCCTGGAACGTTACAAAGTCGTAGTTGTGACTTGAAGCTGTAACTTACGGTTTCAAAAGCCTGCCTTGAATGCAGCATTCGGCGAAACGACCGTGCCGCTGATGTCTGCTTTAAGTTCAATGCCAGTCCAGTTTGGATGTCAGACTATGACTATGAGTGTCACAATGTCTAAAGGTCATTGTATCAACAACTTCATATTCACCGTTTCCACATGTGAACATCACATTTAAAGGGATAGTTCAACATTTTGGCAAATTGGCCCATTGCCATAATTGCTATAGTCATAGCAGTAGGTTCGTTACCTTTAATTGTAAGCTATTTTCAGTACAGCGGAGCGGAGCAACACGCTGCTCAGAGCTACGCTATGGAGGCTAAGGGAATTTCTTGGTTTCCCTCATTAAACTCATCAAATACAAAATCCCAAAACTCCAAAACGCTTTTGTGGACAAGTTGTGAGCTGCACAACCACCACGCTATGAGATAATAACGGAACGATATGAAACGGAGCCGTTTTCGAGGTAAATACAGGGTAAATACGGAGACTGCTTGCTGAAAAACTGTCCCTGAAGGCAATGCGCATCCGCGGTTTTGCATGAATTTACCTCAAAAACAGCTCCGTTTCGTATCATTCCGTTATTATCTCATAGCGTGGTGGTTCTGCAGATCACAACTTGTCCACAAAAGTGCTTTGGAGTTTTGGGATTTTGTATTTGATGAGTTTGATGAGGGAAACCAAGAAATTCCCTTAGCCTCCATAGCATAGCTCTGAGCAGCCTGTTGCTACGCTCCGCCGTACTGAAAATATCTTGCACTGACAATTAAAGGTAACGAACCAACTGCTATGACTATAGCGATTATGGCAATGGGCCAATTTGCCAAAATGTTGAACTATCCCTTTAAGAGGCTGTAAATGTTATTAAATGTTTGACCTGTGACATGTGTCTAATCACTGTTACATAACCACACACACACACACACACACACACACACACACACACACACACACACACACACACACACACACACACACACACACACACACACACACACACACACACACACACACACACACACACACACACACACACACACGTTATCTATGAACAACAAACAGGACATGAATCAAGACAGACTCTTTGCTTTGCATAGGCTTGTTCTTCCTCCATACTGAGTTTATTTCTTTGTTTCTTTGACTTGTTTTGGTTTTGTGCAATTAGCAAAATACTTTTACTCTTTTACAAATGATAATAGGTGCAAACAAACATACAGTACGTACACACCTCCTGACGTGTATGCAGAAGGCAAACACAGACACATTTAATATACAGTATGTCAATGCATTAAAATACAATACCGAATAATAATCAAAAACTATTTGTAATACAGTATTAGATATTATCTATGAGAAAAAATAACAATATTGCTACAATAATGCAACGTAACAAAATATTCGTCAAGTAATGAAGCTATAAAAAATTGTGGTTATATTTACGCTCCAGCATGCACCTCATATTTTCATAAAATGTTTCTGCTTATTGAAATGACTTGACCTCTACTTCTTGGTCAGTGATTTGTTGCTGTGTCAACTTCAATATTAATGTTCGTTTTTTCCATTTAAAAGAGAAAATAAAATGAACTTGGCACCCTGAAAGACTTTTTTTGTTGTTCATCTCTTGCTGGCGCCTGTCTGTCCGTTTGTCCATCTGTCCTTCTACACTTTCATGAGCGTCTCCCATGGCCACCTCCAGTCCCATCGCGGCACCAGTTAATCTACCAAGACACACGGACACACCTGTTAGTCCAGCCCACAGGATTTGTTCAATGAAGATCTTGGCAATTTAAGGGATATTTCAACATTTTGGCAAAATTGGCCCATTGTCATAACCCCTCTAGTCACAGCAGTAGGTTCGTTACTTTTAATTGTCGGTGCAAGCTGGTTTTAGATCAGCGGGGCAGATACAAGCTGCTCAGCTAACGCTACGGAGGCATTTGGTATTTCCACCTTTCCCTCATCAAACTCATCAAATACACAATCCAACAACTCCACAACGCTCTGGTGGACAAATTGTGACCTGCACATTCACCACGGTATGAGACAATAATGCAACGTTATGAGACAGTTGTTTTCAAGAAAAATGCGTTTCTGACACTAAATCCCAGAAACGGCTGCTGTTGCATAATTATAGTAGTTATTATTTCATAGTGTCCACAAGTGTGAGTGTTACGGAGTTGTTGGATTATGTATTTAGTTTGATGAGAGAAATCCTGTGCTGCTCACGTCTCTGTCCTGCCGATCTAAAAACAGCTTGCACCAACAATTAAAGGTAGTGAACCTACTCCTAAAACTATAGGGATTATGACAATTGGTGAATTTGCCAAAATGTTGAAATATCCCTTAAAAGAAAACACAGGAACCAAGCAAGACATATTTCTGTCACATGTGCTTTCATCAACTCCAGCAGCAACCAGACAGTGAACCCTTTGCATTCTTGCATTGACTGGTCATAAAGTGTGATCCCATCTTCATCATATGCAAACAGACATGGTGCAGTTAAGCTGATCTTGTCTTGTGTCTTTATTGAACTGGGCCATTAAACATTCACAGTGCTGACTGGAAACAGTCAGTGAACCTTGGCTTTGATAACTTGTTGAACCTCCTCTGAACCCACCTTCTTAGCTTTCAACAGATGTGAGCTGCACAGGGGTTCCACATTTCCCTCATCAAACTAAATACACAATCCAACAACTCTAAAACAGCCTCGTGGACAAGTTGTGACTTTCACATTGACCATTCAATGATATAATAACGTATAATTACTTAACATTATGACACATGAAGCAAATACTCAGAAGTACTTGTGCTTTTGAAATCACTCCGCCCAGCAGCCTTGTCTGGGATGTAGTTCCAACTACGCATTTGCCTCCAAAACAACTCCAGGTAACACTTTACTTGACGCCTATCTCTATAACACATTATAACAATATGTCTAATGAGTTATAATGCAGTTATAACACTGCATAACTATAGTTATAAACACTCACAAATGATCACAATGCTTTATAATAATAATCATAACACACTATAAAGCATTTTATCATGACTTATAAGGTCAGGTATTATAATACATTATAATTGTTAGTAACTGTCTGACAATGACCACATCGATAATGCATTATAAATATAGTTATAATGTGTTATAATTTGCTTATAGATGTGTATAACTATCATCATAAATACCTATAAATTACCATAAGGCTTTGTAACAATAAGCATAACATATCAGAACATTTTATAATGGCTTATAAGATCAAGTATTATAATAGAGTTATAATTGCTCTATGATGCGTTATGCTAATTATTATAAAGCTTTATGGTAATTTATGAGTGTTTATAATGATGGTTATAAACTCGCTTTTAGTTATTTTGCTCCTTTTAAATGGAATAATTTACTGTCTAATTATTATAAAAAACATTCTTGTTGATCTTATGGTTTCTGAATGTACATGTAAAATTTATGTTGAATGTTTATAATTATGTATTGTAATGTGTTTGACTGGTATTGATTTGTATTGTGCTGTAATCAGGGCGCCATTGGAAATGAGAGCTTGCTCTCAACTGGCCCCCCTGAATAAATAAAGGTGATGATGATGAATGATGGTTATACATGTCTATAAGATAATTATAACACATTATAACTATATTCATAATGTATTATCAATGTGGGCATTGTGAAAGAGTTACTAACAATTATAACCTATTACAATACCTGACCTTATAAGTCATGATAAAATGCTTTATAATGTGTTATGATTATTGTTATAAATCATTATGATCATTTATGAGTGTTTAGTTATACAGTGTTATAACTGCATTATAACTCATTATAAGTATGGTTATAATGTGTTATAAAGATAGGCGTCAAGTAAGTGTTACCTAACTCCGCCTTGTAGTGTTCCATTGTTATCTCATAGTGTGGTAAATGTGCAGGTCACAACTTGTCCACCAGAGTGTTTTGGAGTTGTTGGATTGAGTATTTGATAAGTTTCATGAGGGAAACGGGAAAATACCATGCTGCACCGCCGATCTAAAAACAGATCTAAATCTACTGCTAAAACTACAGGGTTATGGTGATAGAATTTGCCAAAATGTTGAAAGAAAAATCTATTCAGGAATACAGATCATTCCTAAATGATGACATGATAAAAGATAGTTAGCTTTTACGCCACATTTAGCTGATTTGTGTATTTACAGCAGTCAGACTCTGATCCAACTGATCCAAATCATTCACGCAAAAATGTAGTTTTTCACTTTTACACTCAAGTTTTTATCTGGATATTCATTATTCAATTATGGAGTTGAATGTAAATCAGAAATAGAATAAGAAGGATCATTGTGTTTGTGATATGAAAACTACGGTGGCCCTGAAGTGCAAATCTCTTAATGTTGTTGTGTTTTGTCTTAATGTTGTTGTGTTTTGTCTTAATTTCGTTGTGTTTTGTCTTAATTTTGTTGTGTTTTCTCTTAATGTTGTTGTGTTTTCTCTTAATGTTGTTGTGTTTTCTCTTAATTTCGTTGTGTTTTCTCTTAATGTTGTTGTGTTTTCTCTTAATGTTGTTGTGTTTTGTCTTAATGTTGTTGTGTTTTGTCTTAATTTCGTTGTGTTTTGTCTTAATTTTGTTGTGTTTTCTCTTAATGTTGTTGTGTTTTCTCTTAATGTTGTTGTGTTTTCTCTTAATGTTGTTGTGTTTTCTCTTTTTGTGTGGTTTTCTCATTTGCTGTTGTTGTCTGATTTGCCGTTGTGTTTTGCACTTCAGGGCCACCGTAGAAAACACTGCAGTGAAGGTTGCTGCTGTGAAAGTGAGCAAGGTTAGTCTGCCACCAGTCTGCCACAGAGAAGCAGTTAGTTGGGAAGGTGGAGGATTTGATGTTAATACATTACTGTTGTAGCAGATCTAGCTATAGCTGACAGTTAACACTTCTGGATGCTCACGGGAGGAAACTCATTCTCATCGTCCAGACACACAGGTCCAGCAGCAAACTCGTGCTCTGGAATGATTTCGCCTTTCTTTGCCCCACCGTCTTCAGAAAAGCCTGGATGCAAACACATGAGACAAACAGAGAAGAAGAACAACCCTCAGGATGCATGCAGCATTTTAACATGAGACACTTTACATTGAAAAGATTAACATTATGCACTAGGAGCTTCTAGCTGTCACAACTCGGATCTTTCTGACTTGAAAAAGTGCACTCGAAGTCGGAGCTCGAGTCGGAGCTCCAACTTGATGAAGGTGAGAAAACAATCTAGCCGGACTTCGCTGAGAATCAGCTGTCTGACGTCACACAACAATCTTAACCCGTGCACAGGCACACAGTCAATCATAAAACATCAGTCAAAATGCATTTAAAGGAGTCATCACCTGGTTTTTTACGTATCCAGCCCCCCTTGGATCGCTTTGGATCAATTCGTAAAACTTATTAGAAAAAAAAAAAAAAGAGAATCAGCCGTTTTGACTGATGTGCATTGTCACACAAAGGACAGATCTTAACTCCAAAACATAAACAGCCCCCTGCACAGGCACACAGTCAATCATAAAACATCAGTCAAAATGCATTTAAATGCCAAAGAACATTAAAACATTCTGGTTTAAATTGTTCTTGTGCCCTTTCTAATGTTTTTATGCCTCACGTGAAGCACTTTGAATTCATAGTTTGTCCCATTGCCATGTTTTTGGTTATCCTGACCTGGTGTGTCTCCAACGCTTTGAAGTCAGAACTCTGAGTTATCAACTGGGAAAGATGGGAGCTCCGACTGAGCATAAGAGTTCTTGGGTATCAGTAGTGGGTCACTTGATCTGGTCTGTGCTTGCCCTTTAGTTCCTGATGTTCATAAGTTGTCAAGATGAAGTTAAAGGATAGGGTGCTTTTCCAAACACTTGATACCGCTAATTCCTCATCAAGCTCCATTGTTACAGATTGACAGATAAAGGGATGGTATCATTTTTTTTAAAGTGTGGTTGTATGATCTACAAATAGCCCCTAAGTACTTTAATTGCAGTAGAAGACTCTCTGCACTCCTCCCGTTAGCAACGCCAGCCCATAGCCCTGCCCAGAGATTTACAACATACATTGTTGTGAATGGATCCAAAGAAACGGCCTATTTTCACGGCCTAAAAGAGGTTTTACCTGAAAAAAAATACACAGTTCCATTGTTCACTATAATATAATTTTATCCAGCCCCTCAAAGTGCGGTTTTAATTTGGAGCTAACCAACTGCTAACCGGCGGGCGCTAACCCTGGGCGGAGGGATACGTGAGTTGGTTAGGTTCCTACTATCCCTTTAAAACACATATTTATTTATGGTGAAAAATACGTCTTCAGCATTAGTTAGAAACTGCTCCACTGACTAATATTAGTGGTCATTCTCTCAGCTCCTGTACAGAAGGGGCCTCTGTTTGACTGGTTTGTTGTGCTACTTATGCCTAATTGTGCCAAGAACAACAGAACGTAGATGCCGCAATAAATGGCACATTATGAAAGATAGCAAAGACCAGGATGAATGTGTCACAAAATGAAGTGACAGCAAGACCCAGAAGCCAAGTCAGACTGACAAAACAATAAAAAACTATTTAAACTGCTTCAAACTCAGAAGAGACCTGGATACAAATACAGTATGTGAGACACAAGCAACCACTGCAAATTTGAGATCTCTACGAGAGTTTGGCTGGAAGAATGTAGTGAGATTTTTTATAACTCCTAAATTAACAGCACTACGAACAGGCACACAGAGCCGAGGCTTTTGTTGGAGACTAACCATGTTCATGTTTTCTGGACCCGTCCGAAAATTCAGTTATTTTGGAGGGAGGTATTAACCGAGATAAATAAAATTATAAGAGTGGATTTAGAATTTTCTTTTGTTGTTTTATATCTCGGCAAAATTCCGAAAACATTCTTGCATAAAGACAGATACTTGAAGAGTCTTCTGGCTAGTGGTAGGAAAGCCATAACCAGAAAGTGGATACAACTAGATCCTCCAACATTGATCCAGTGGCACGGGATCATTCACGAAATTTACTGTATGGAGAAACTTACTTTTATTTTAAGACTTCAGCTGGAGAAGTGTATGGAACGCTGGGAAAAATGGATCGAATATGCGCCTTGAAAAGTGATGTATGTATTGTGTATGTACAGTATGTATGTGTAATAGAATATTTTGATGAACTGTACCACCCATGATGATCTCATGTTCTATGTACATGTTGATAAATAAAAATTAAAAAAAAAAAAAAATCCCAACCAAAGCAGCACAGCTGTATGTGCATGCCACTCAGACCACAATTAAGCTAATTGCATCTCTGTATAATCAAACCATAAAAATAATGGCCAAGAAACCAACAAAGTGGCATCACTGTCTCATCTTGAAGCAGCAGAATTTGTTTGGTTTTGACAATTTCTTAAAATTCTCTTCTGTCAGATTGGGTTTTAAATGTTTGCAGAACTTGTCTCCAGATGTGCTGAGCAGCCGTTGTAGCAGACAGAACAGTGATAGGATCACCAGGGTTACGGCAAGTGGCAGCTGTAAAAGAAGACCTCCTTTGGACAATCAGCCTTCTCTGTAAAGGGTCCCCAGATGTGGAATTCACGACCGACTGAAATAAAACTAACCCCAGACATTAGAATTTTTAATACAAAGGTTACAATCTGGCTGAAACAAAGTCAAACTGTATGCATTTTTAACGTATCATGACTTGGTATGATTTTAGAAGTATTATACTTTTTATAATGTTGTTATGTAACTTTGATGTCTTTCTTCTTACCTTCTTTTTTCTACTAAAAGCCTAACTGAGTTGGAAACTAGCATTAGCTACAGTATAATCTCTGTCTGCAGAACATCAGTCACATTGACTTGTTGTAACGAGTGGAAGTGTTAAAGGGATAGTTCAACATTTTGGCAAATTGGCCCATTGCCATAACCCCTATAGTCATAGCAGTAGGTTTGTTACCTTTAATTGTCGGTGTAAGCTATTTTCAGTACGGCGGAGCGGAGCAACAGGCTGCTCAGAGCTACGCTATGGAGGCTAAGGGAATTTCTTGGTTTCCCTCATCAAACTCATCAAATACACAATCCCAAAACTCCAAAACGCTTTTGTGGACAAGTTGTGAGCTGCAGAACCACGACGCTA
Source organism: Decapterus maruadsi (assembly GCA_030347415.2). Classification (NCBI taxonomy): domain Eukaryota; kingdom Metazoa; phylum Chordata; class Actinopteri; order Carangiformes; family Carangidae; genus Decapterus; species Decapterus maruadsi. Next base: position 26,314,329 of record CM064905.1, on the reverse strand, counting down.
TGAGATAATAACGGAACGATACGAAACGGAGCCGTTTTCGAGGTAAATACAGGGTAAATACGGAGACTGCTTGCTGAAAAACTGTCCCTGAACGCAACGCGCATCAGCGGTTTTGCATGAATTTACCTCTAAAACAGCTCTGTCTCGTAACGCTCCGTTATTATCTCATAGCGTGGTGGTTCTGCAGCTCACAACGTGTCCACGACAGCGCTTTTGAGTTGCTGGGTTGTGTATTTGATGAGTTTAATGAGGGAAACCAAGAAATTCCTTTAGCCTCCATAGCGCAGCCCTGAGCAGCCTGCTGCTGCGCTCCGCCGTACTGAAAATAGCTTACACCAACAATTAAAGGTAACGAACCTACTGCTATGACTATAGCGATTATGGCAATGGGCCAATTTTCAAAAATGTTGAACTATCCCTTTAACCTTCACTGTCAAATAAAGTGAATGAAATGAGATGACAACGATGCAGCGTGCTGTGAGCACTAACCAGTGAGGGTTGCAGTGACAGGTCCAGACGCTGGTAAGGCAGCTGTTGCAGCGTAGGATGGACAGGTCTGTGGCGGGGACGGCCCCGTGGCCTCGGAGCCGTCCGACTCGCTGCTTTCAGCTTGGTCCTCATCAACACCAAACAGCCTGAGAGAGGGAGAGAGAGAGAGAGAGAGCCGCTGCTGCTCTGAGTGCTTTGATGTGAATGAGGCAGTGTTTGTTGAGGAACACATCCATGACTTATGTGTCGCTAGGGTTGCAAAATTCCGGGAATTTTCAAAGTTGGAAACTTTCCATGGGAATTTATGGGAATTAAAGGATAACTTTCGTTTTTTACAACCTGGACCTTATTTCTAGCATCAAATACGATCATTTAGTCACCCAGACAAGTTTGGTGTCATTTGGAGTCGTTTTGACGAAATTAGCCCCAATCGAGCGGCGCGTATATCCGTATAATGCGAGAACACGGGGCACCCAATGCAGCCTCTAAATAACACATTATCCGCCGCAAAATTTGTTCATTTCGCCAATATTTTGTGATGATACACTAGTGTTATTCCCCTCCGAGCCCGTGGTGGCATGTTATCAACATCCGGCTCCTCCAGGTTGACCTACTAACCTCTGATCTGGATGATGTCATCTCCGACCGGTGCCCGGCTCGTTCTGATAATAATCATTCCGCTTCGGCATTCGGGTCCTTTTTAGCTCAACTAGCCAGAGCTGTAGTGAGGATCCAGGCTGAGGAGAGGAAGCTGTGGAAGCTGAACTTCATCCAGCTGCTCATTTTGTTCTGACGAGTCAGAAACATGCAGAAACGGACCATAGCATTAGCGATAGCAAGTTAGCCGCGCCGCGCCGCCGTCGGAGATGACATCATCCAGATCAGAGGTTAGTAGGTCAACCTAGAGGAGCAGGATGTTGCTAACATGCCACCACGGGCTCGGAGGGGAATAACACTAGTGTATCATCACAAAATATTGGCGAAATGAACGAGTTTTGCGGCGGATAATGTGTTATTTAGAGGCTGCATTGGGTGCCCCGTGTTCTCGCATTATACGCCGCTCGATTGGGGCTAATTTCGTCAAAACGACTCCAAATGACACCAAAGTTGTCTGGGTGACTAAATGATCGTATTTGATGCTAGAAATAAGGTCCAGGTTGTAAAAAACTAAAGTTATCCTTTAACGGGAATATACGGGAAGTAACGGGAATAAATCAGAAATTTACAAAATTGAAGGTTGGCCCTTAACAGGGAACTTAAATATAGTTGGAGAAAATATATTGTAGCATAATCTTGGCTAAAACAACCAGATTTAATGCAAGCAACTTGAATATCTCTGCTATTCCATGCACACTGCTTCCTGCAGGGCTGTTAGGCCACGCCCCCTACATGCACTGTGCATTCCTCCATCACATGCACAGATGATTCCTTGAACCCTGGAGGCCACACTTTTGAGCCCAAAGCACAATAGGAGGGCTCCTTTCATTTAAAGGGACAACCAGGAGTTTTTGAAAGCAAAGTGTGTTCACACTACATTTCCCATGAGCCTCCGTGCACGGTGAAATTCTTGGACCGGCGCAAGACAGACGAACCAAAACTAAGAAATGCTAGGCGACCCGACCACTAAATAATAACAAAATAATGTTAAAGACAAGATTTTTTTTTGATACAGTTTGTTTCAATTACCCCCAATTTCTAGTTAATTCCCATAAATTCCCAATAATTCCCATAAATTCCCATAATTCCTGTGGAAAATTTCCAATTTGGAATATTTCCAAAATTCCCCAGCTTAATTTCCCATGGAAAGTTTCCGGAAATTTACCGTTAATTTATTGGAAATTTTCCATCCTTTGCAACCCTATGTGTTGCTCATGGCGACAGGTGCTGATCTCACCTGTGTTTGTGGGCCAGTGTGCACTCGCCTCCATCCAGTGGATCCACGTTATAGATGAACAGCTGGCCGTTGGTTGTTGCCACCAGCAACCGTGGAAGCTTTTGGATCCTGAAACATCAGGTGGAGTTTCTGTTACAGCTTTTAGCATCGCAGACATGGACTTAATTCCATCGGATCCCGGTCTGGTATCAGATTCATCAAACAACAACACACAGACACACACACGCTGAGGCTCACATTGCCAGGGTGCAGACGTTCTTCTGTCCAGAGGAGACGAGGTGAACGGTGGCGAAGGCTCGGTCCTGGCTCATCATGCCAGATACCTGAGCAGGGAGGTAGCTGCTGGCTGCTGAGAACATCTTCCCCATGTAGGCCGTCCAGGTGGCAGCCTCGTCCCCCCCGCTGTGGACACGGCAACAGGCTCATGTCAAACCTGGGTCCTCGTCCAACTGGGTTTACACCAGTGGACCAGGGTTCATACAATGAACTAAAACTAAAACTAGCAGGGAATCATTTAGTTAAAGCAGATATCAGCAGTACGGCCGTTTCGGCTAATGCTGCGTTCAAGGCAGGCTTTTGAAACCGTAAGTTACAGCTTCAAGTCACAACTACAACTTTGTAGCGTTCCAGGTAACCTGTAACTCGTGTTTTTACCGTCCTGTTGTCTGTGAAAGTCACTATAACGGCCTCTCGTAACTTCCGACCCGTGAACTCGTACCAGATCGAACTGGTATGACTTCACAGGAAGGAAAAACACAAAGTACGAGTTTCCTTGAACGCACCATGAGTTAGCAGCCCCCGCCCTCGTCAGGCATCTATTGGTCCTCGTGCTACGTCACCACATTCACGCGCACCCCTTGGCTGCACACACAGCCCTTCATGCTGTTCTCTCTCCTCATTGGATAACGCTTGTATCCCACAAGGAAAGTTTTCTCCTGGTTTACAGCAGAGCAGAGTGACGGAGAGACTCGTGTTACGGCTGAAACACTCCATGTAAGTGATTGCTGACGGAAAATAGGACTATTTAGGACTTATATTAACAAAAACATTCCACTGATATCTGCTTTAATCATTTAGTTAACTGACATAAAAATAAAAACAAAAACAAGAAGTAACTAAAACTAAAGTGAATGTCAGAAAAGGACAGGATAGAAAACTTCATTGATCCCCAAGGATCAATGCCTTGGGCCTGGACTGAGCCTTCCTCAGTGAGAGCCCAGGCTTTTCCTTCCACTTGAGCTGATTGTCCAGATGGACACCCAGGTATTTGTAGGACTCCACAATTTTTTTTTTGATTATTAATTGTCACTGGGACAGCCTCCTCTTTCTTCTTCCTAAAATCACTGCTAAATAAATAAATAAGTAAATATCTATTTTTCTTTCAATAAAGAAGCTCATTTCTTCCCTCACTGTGGGACAGACGTACTGCCGAGTTGTGTTTTGTTTGTTTAGGGATGTTGTTTCGACAACAACAGCTTAGTTTTCTTAGAGATTCTAAAGCTGCAGCTCAATATGGGACGACCTGGAGTACGACCCACAGAGTGGACGTGATGAGGACAGATGGGAAGATTATGGGATGCAACTAAAAGGGGAAAAGTTCATCTTCAGAAGTCTGACAGAGGCTTTCTCCTAAAACCGGAAAAACTACAACTAAGACTAAAACCTAGTCAGTGTAGTGTGTGTGTGTGTGTGTGTGTGTGTGTACCTTGGTCCAAGTTGTTCCAGTTTAAAGATATGCACCGTCTCCGTGTTGCTGGAAGCACAGAGGAACTGGCCGTCATGGCTGAAGGACAGAGAGCTTATGTTGACGTACCTGCAGACAGAAAGCCACAGCCACAGCCACATCAACATACCAAGTACATACAGCCCATAATTCTCTTTCCCCATGAGAGCTGCCTGTGACCATCAGTCACCAAGTCAACACAGATCACTAAATAATCAGCATTACGCTGTCTGCACGGCACTCATCTGACTTCAGACAGACGTTCCTCTTGAGTTACTATTAAAGGGATAGTTCACCCAAAATTCAAATTTCACCCTCATGTCGGCTACGAGCTGTGAGAATTTTCCCTCTTGTATTGAGGCCCCGACATGAGAAATTGCAGACATTATGGACATTACAGACGAGCAGTATGGAGGTATTTGGATGTTTTTTGGTGTGTCTTTTTGGACCAAGAAAAGTGGTGTCCATTGACAACCATTATATGGACAAATACTGCTGCGTGGACTCAGAGAAGGAACGGAGGACTCTGAAAATTCTCACAGCTCTTAGTCGACATGAGGGTGAGTAGGTAATGAGTGAAATTTGAATTATGGGTGAACTATCCCTTTAAGGAGGAGTAGTCACACAAAGAACTAAAAAAGAGCTCGATGTGCAGTTCCCGTAACGACCAGAGAGGTCTGGATCTGCATCAACAGGAGCCAGTGATGCTGAATGAGGGAGTGGCACTAAGAGCATGAACACAGGGACATGGAGTCTGACCTCTTCATCCCCCGCCGGAACTCAAACAGACGAAGGCCTTCTGGGATGGAGAAGACTCGGATGACGGTGCCCTGTAGACAGACAGGTTCTAGATTTACTAGTCTGTACAGGAACCAGCAGAGTGATGAATGACTCATGGAAATGTAGCCTATTGGTCAAAGACATCATACAGTATGGCCTGAGGAAGGTAGAGGAGGATTCATTCTCTGAAAGCATCCACAGCAGTAAAAAGACTAGATGCTGATGGCCTGCCACTGTGGGACACATGCTGGTCCCTGCATGGGCTCTGTCTTACTCTCTCTGAGGCGCTGGCCAGTCTGGTGGCCGGGGTGTTGAAGGTGAGAGCTGCCACAGGACTGTCATGAGCTGGGATCATGGTGACTGTGCTCTGGAACCAGCAAGACACAGGAAGATAGACCGTTACTATAGTTACTAGACAGACAGACAGACAGACAGACAGACAGACAGACAGACAGACAGACAGACAGACAGACAGACAGACAGACAGACAGACAGACAGACAGACAGACAGACAGACAGACAGACAGACAGACAGACAGACAGACAGACAGACAGACAGACAGACAGACAGACAGATAGATAGATAGATAGATAGATAGATAGATAGATAGATAGATAGATAGATAGATAGATAGATAGATAGATAGATAGATAGATAGATAGACAGACAGACAGACAGATAGATAGATAGATAGATAGGCAGGCTCACACACCATCTAGTGTCACAAAGTGGTATTACACCCACCCCGCCTTCTTTTATTCTCTTCTTTTTTATTGTTATTTTTAAATTCATTCATTCCTTTTTTATTCTTATGAAGACTACATCTATAGTGCATTATGAGCGCATTCATAGTGAATTATAATGCTCATTATAATCAATCATAATGCATTATGACTGCATTCATAAACACATATAAAGCTTCATGATGCACTATATCAACAGTTATAAATATAGCTTATAATGACTTATAAATCCAGGTGTCTTATGAGTGCTCTTGACTGGTTATAAACTACAGGCTGACTGATGAGGCTTATAATACATTACAACTACTCCTACCCCTCTATACACACACCTCAACAATCAATTGTTATAAGGACTCATAGGATGCCATAAGTATATATAGATGATCAATGTATGCTTTAAGTAAAGTGAGGTTCATATAGATGCATCTATAATGCATGAAAATGAGTTACACTTTACTTAACGCCAACAATGAAACATCATGATTAGCTATACTGCATTATAGATGTATCTATATGAACCTCACTTTACTTAAAGCATACATTGATCATCTATATATACTTATGGCATCCTATGAGTCCTTATAACAATTGATTGTTGAGGTGTGTGTATAGAGGGGTATGAGTAGTTGTAATGTATTATAAGCCTCATCAGTCAGCCTGTAGTTTATAACCAGTCAAGAGCACTCATAAGACACTTGGATTTATAAGTCATTATAAGCTATATTTATAACTGTTTATATAGTGCATCATGAAGCTTTATATGTGTTTATGAATGCAGTCATAATGCATTATGATTGATTATAATGAGCATTATAATTCACTATGAATGCGCTCATAATGCACTATAGATGTAGTCTTCATAGAAAGTGTTACCAATTATTATTATTATTTTATCTTTATTTTTAATCCTCATTATGCTTTCTATGTCTTTTATTTGAATCACTGTGCAGCACCTTAGGATACTTGGATGTTTTGAAAATGTGCATATAAATGAAAAATTAATGGATTAGATTGACAGTGTCAGATCATTTCTGATCTTAAACATATCTCCTTTTAAGCTTAAGACACAGGAGTCATGCACCATTCAGATGTTTAGAAACCTTCAGGCAAATTTGTACATTTGTAATGTTGGGTACTATAGATAAAATATTCCCACGTATTTAATTTAATGAAATCTAATGAAATTTTAATGAAAAAACATCTGATACAGGATATAAATCCTCTACATCAGACTCATTTTTCCCTTCCTTCTTTCCAAATATTCCTTGTTTCTGAACATCTTTTGATGTATCTGCAGACAGGCCTGCATGTGACTCCATGACAGAAACAAGCTGCCGTGTTTCCATCCTGATGCCAGATGAAGCCACAGAGAGCACGGGGAGGCGTTCTCTCTCTGGCTCACTTTACATGGACAGTCAGCGTGAGCCTGGACTCCACTGCTGCATTCCCAGGTAAAAAGAAACCTGAGACCATCTGAACATGGTGCAACTTAAGAAGATTAGGAGTTTGACCTGCCAACAGAAGAACAATGAGAGCTGCATCCTGTGAGAAAAGAACTAATAACTTGTAGCTATGACAACAATAACTTGTATCACATGTCCGAGTTAACACCCAATCTGTTCCCTTCCTCCATCCTTCCTTCTTAACTTCCTTTCCTCCCTTCCTTCTTTCCACAAACCTTTTTCCTTTCCTTCCTTCCTTCCCTTTGTCCTCATTTCCTCTTCCTTCCTCTTTTGATCCAATTGACCCCATCTGTTCCCTCCTTCCTTCCATCTTTCTTCGCATCGGCTTTCCCTTCCTTCTTTCTTCCCTTCTTCCTTCCATTTTCTTCCTCCCTTGAACAAATCTGTTCCCTCCCTCCATCTTTCATTCCTTCATTTTTCCCTTCCTTCTTTCCCTTGTCCTTACTTTTTCCTTCCTTTTTGACCCAATCAGTTCCCTCCCTCCTTCCATCTTTGCTTCCTTCCTCTTTCCTCTCATATTTCCTTTCATCCTTCTTTCCCATCACCCTTCCTTCCTTCCTTCCTTCCTTCCTTCCTTCCTTCCCTTTGTCCTCATTTCCTCTTCCTTCCTCTTTTGATCCAATTGACCCCATCTGTTCCCTCCTTCCTTCCATCTTTCTTCGCATCGGCTTTCCCTTCCTTCTTTCTTCCCTTCTTCCTTCCATTTTCTTCCTCCCTTGAACAAATCTGTTCCCTCCCTCCATCTTTCATTCCTTCATTTTTCCCTTCCTTCTTTCCCTTGTCCTTACTTTTTCCTTCCTTTTTGACTCAATCAGTTCCCTCCCTCCTTCCATCTTTGCTTCCTTCCTCTTTCCTCTCACCTTTCCTTTCATCCTTCCATCCTTCTTTCCCATCACCCTTCCTTCCTTCCTTCCTTCCTTCCTTCCTTCCTTCCTTCCTTCCTTCCTTCCTTCCTTCCTTCCTTCCTTCCTTCCTTCCTTCCTTCCTTCCTTCCTTCCTTCCTTCCTTCCTTCCCTTTGTCCTCATTTCCTCTTCCTTCCTCTTTTGATCCAATTGACCCCATCTGTTCCCTCCTTCCTTCCATCTTTCTTCGCATCGGCTTTCCCTTCCTTCTTTCTTCCCTTCTTCCTTCCATTTTCTTCCTCCCTTGAACAAATCTGTTCCCTCCCTCCATCTTTCATTCCTTCATTTTTCCCTTCCTTCTTTCCCTTGTCCTTCCTTTTTCCTTCCTTTTTGACCCAATCAGTTCCCTCCCTCCTTCCATCTTTGCTTCCTTCCTCTTTCCTCTCATCTTTCCTTTCATCCTTCCATCCTTCTTTCCCATCACCCTTCCTTCTTTCCTTCCTTCCTTCCTTCCTTCCTTCCTTCCTCCAGGAGAACAACAGGAGACCTCAATTTCTAGTCATGTTTTTACATTTGTTAGATCTTACACACAATGTGAATCCTTCCTTCCTTCCTTCCTTCCTCATTTCCTCTTCCTTCCTCTTTTGATCCAATTGACCCCATCTGTTCCCTCCTTCCTTCCATCTTTCTTCGCATCGGCTTTCCCTTCCTTCTTTCTTCCCTTCTTCCTTCCATTTTCTTCCTCCCTTGAACAAATCTGTTCCCTCCCTCCATCTTTCATTCCTTCATTTTTCCCTTCCTTCTTTCCCTTGTCCTTACTTTTTCCTTCCTTTTTGACCCAATCAGTTCCCTCCCTCCTTCCATCTTTGCTTCCTTCCTCTTTCCTCTCATCTTTCCTTTCATCCTTCCATCCTTCCATCCTTCCATCCTTCCTTCCTTCCTTCCTTCCTTCCTTCCTTCCTTCCTTCCTTCCTTCCCTTTGTCCTCATTTCCTCTTCCTTCCTCTTTTGATCCAATTGACCCCATCTGTTCCCTCCTTCCTTCCATCTTTCTTCGCATCGGCTTTCCCTTCCTTCTTTCTTCCCTTCTTCCTTCCATTTTCTTCCTCCCTTGAACAAATCTGTTCCCTCCATCCATCTTTCATTCCTTCATTTTTCCCTTCCTTCTTTCCCTTGTCCTTACTTTTTCCTTCCTTTTTGACCCAATCAGTTCCCTCCCTCCTTCCATCTTTGCTTCCTTCCTCTTTCCTCTCATCTTTCCTTTCATCCTTCCATTGTTCTTTCCCATCACCCTTCCTTCCTTCCTTCCTTCCTCCCTTCCTTCCTTCCTTCCTTCCTTCCCTTTGTCCTCATTTCCTCGTCCTTCCTCTTTTGATCCAATTGACCCCATCTGTTCCCTCCTTCCTTCCATCTTTCTTCGCATCGGCTTTCCCTTCCTTCTTTCTTCCCTTCTTCCTTCCATTTTCTTCCTCCCTTGAACAAATCTGTTCCCTCCCTCCATCTTTCATTCCTTCATTTTTCCCTTCCTTCTTTCCCTTGTCCTTACTTTTTCCTTCCTTTCTGACCCAATCAGTTCCCTCCCTCCTTCTATCTTTGCTTCCTTCCTCTTTCCTCTCATCTTTCCTTTCATCCTTCCATCCTTCTTTCCCATCACCCTTCCTTCTTTCTTTCCTTCCTTCCTTCCTTCCTTCCTTCCTTCCTTCCTTCCTTCCTTCCTTCCTTCCTTCCTTCCTTCCTTCCTTCCCTTTGTCCTCATTTCCTCTTCCTTCCTCTTTTGATCCAATTGACCCCATCTGTTCCCTCCTTCCTTCCATCTTTCTTCGCATCGGCTTTCCCTTCCTTCTTTCTTCCCTTCTTCCTTCCATTTTCTTCCTCCCTTGAACAAATCTGTTCCCTCCCTCCATCTTTCATTCCTTCATTTTTCCCTTCCTTCTTTCCCTTGTCCTTACTTTTTCCTTCCTTTTTGACCCAATCAGTTCCCTCCCTCCTTCTATCTTTGCTTCCTTCCTCTTTCCTCTCATCTTTCCTTTCATCCTTCCATCCTTCTTTCCCATCACCCTTCCTTCCTTCCTTCCTTCCTTCCTTCCTTCCTTCCTTCCTTCCTTCCTTCCTTCCTTCCTTCCTTCCTTCCTTCCTTCCTTCCTCCAGGAGAACAACAGGAGACCTCTATTTCTAGTCATGTTTTTACATTTGTTAGATCTTACACACAATGTGAATCTAAGGACACGACAACACACGCTTACCAAATTGTTGGCATCATACACTATGATCTCCCCGATGGTGGCACTGCCGGGATAAGCCAGGTAGGAGTTGGAATGATTGATGGACAGAGCACAGAGACCTGCAGGACAGAAAATATTCATAGAGGGAAAAAAAGAAGAAGCGCCCTGAAAAGCAGCATTTCTCCACAGCTCCTACTGTAACTCTGGTACAGGAGCTGCTCCACGCTGTGTCTGACCTGAGGGGTTGGACGGAGTGTTGAGCAGAGTCTTCAGCAGCTTCATGTCTTTAATGTTGTGGATATAAATGGACTCTTCAAGGCACACCACAAGTCTCTGCAAGACAAAACAGTCAGTGAACATGTGTCATAACAACATCCAAACAGTTCACAATCGCTTTCTCAAAGCTGCAGTTTAAAGGGATAGTTCAACATTTTGCCAAATTGGCCCATTGCCATAATTGTTATAGTCACAGCAGGTTAGTTACATTTATTTGTCGGTGCAAGCTATTTTTAGAACGGCGGAGCAGAGCCGTGAGCTGCTCAGAGCTACGCTACGGAGGCTCATGGGATCGCTTGGTTTCCCTCATCAAACTCATGAAATACACAATCCAACAACTCCACAACGCTCTGGTGGACAAGTTGTGACCTGCGCATTCACCACGCTATGAGATAATAACACAACGTTACCACACAGAGTTGTTTTAGAGGGAAATACAGAGACTGTTGTTGAAAAACTGTCCCTGAAGGCAACGTGCATCAGCGGTTTTGCATGAATTTCCCTCTAAAACAACTCTGTGTGGTAACGTTGTGTTATTATCTCATAGCGTGGTGAATGTGCAGGTCACAACTTGTCACCAGAGCGTTGTGGAGTTGTTGGATTGTGTATTTCATGAGTTTGATAACAGTTACAGTATAGTGATGCATTTTTCTTATAATGTTGCACCTGTGTGTGTTTCTCAGCTTCTCAGCCAAACAGGCTCCTTTCTTGTTGTTGAAAGGCACTCTATGTAAGTGCTGAAATAACTGCCCCCCACCCTTCTGAAAATGCCATTGCGTGTGCTCATTAGCAGGAGGTTGAAATGAGCTCACCTGTCTGTTGAGCTTGACAGCGAGGATGTTGTTGGGGTAGCTGTAGTTGCAGATCTCTGTCCCCTTTTTAAAGTGGTAGATGTTCATACGCTGTGGCATGGAGGCACTCACCACAACGACCAGACTGCTGGAGAAGAGACGCTCCACGATGTAGACATCTGGGGTCTCTGCAAACACGCAGACAGCAGACACACAGCCAGTGATTAGTGCAGTCAACAAAACAGCCTGCAGCTGGAAAGCATTTACCTACGAAGCACCATTATTATTATACCCATTATATCAAACTACAAGCACTGTTAACTGTCACCTCACTGTTTGTGCTATGAGATTTTATTCAATGAAATTTTTTCCCAGAGCTTAACTTTTTTTTTTAATGACACCACCCCCAAGGTAAAGAACAACCTCAGAAACAAAAAATATACTTAAAAAAAAGAAAAAAAAGAAAGCAGCTGATACACAGTACAATGACTCAAATACTCAAATGATTGAGTGCGGTGCTTCCAACAAACATGATGCTAAGTTTACAGATGTGTTTTGGAAGGGAGTGATGTGTTCCACCATTTGTATTGTATTTATTGTATTGTTTTTATTCCTTGTGGCGTACTGTTGTATTTTATTTATTTATTTATTTATTTATTTATTAGGGACTACGGACATAAATTAGCCGCTTGGCTATAATCCGGCTACAATTTACTGCAGTATTTTTTTTAACACCAATGTTCATTAAAGGGATAGTATCATTTTTTTTAAAGTGGGGTTGTATGATCTACAAATAGCCCCTAAGTACTTTAATTGCAGTAGAAGACTCTCTGCACTCCTCCCGTTAGCAACGCCAGCCCATAATAGCCCTGCCCAGAGATTTACAACATACATTGTTGTGAATGGACCCAAAGAAACGGCCTATTTTCACGGCCTAAAAGAGGTTTTACCTGAAAAAAAAATGCACATTTCCATTGTTCGCTATAATATAATTTTTTCCAGCCAGGGCTATGGGCTGGTGTTGCTAACGGGAGGAGTGCAGAGAGTCTTCTACTGCAATTAAAGTATTTAGGGGCTATTTGTAGATCATACAACCTCACTTTAAAAAAATGCTACTATCCCTTTAACAAGTGTGGGTAGCATAGATTCATCCACATTGACGTGAGACTTTTTTATAACCAAATAGAAACTCCTTGTTGTCCCTTTAATAGCCATCAGATTGTGTGTGCTAGGTATATTTGGGTAGCATTAATGTTCTATTGTGAAAGTATTTCTGTCTCTGTTGAACACTTTGAATGACTGTGTGTTTGGTGATAAGTGAACCTGAAGTTCATGGTTTCAGTTTTAGTTTATGCCACAACAGAATGTTTTACATTAAAGGGATAGTTCAACAATTTGGTAAAAATTCTTCTGTTGCCATAAATCTATAGTCATAGGTGTAGGTTCATTGTCTTTAATCATCAGCGAAATGAGGTCCGTGTGGCAGAGATGCGAGCTGCTCAGTTAACTCACTGGAGGTGAACGGAACAGATCCCCTGTCCCGCATCAAACTCACATTCACCACGCTATGAAATAATCATTCATTACAAGACGGAGTTGTTTTTGAGGCAAATGCGTATGAGTATTTGCTTCATGTGTCGTAATGTTACATCATAATACATGATTATTTCAGAGCGTGGTGAATGTGCACGTCACAACTTGTCCACTGGAGTGTTTGATGCGGGACAGGGGACCTGTACCATTCACCTCCACTGTGTTTACTGAGCAGCTCACATCTCTGCACCGCTGATCTCAAAACAACATGCACCGATAATTAAAGGTGATGAACCTGCTGCTGTGACTATAGGGATTATGGTGAAAGGCAAATTTGCAAAAATGTTGAACTATCCCTTTAAGTGTGTTCTCAGTTAAATGTTTGTCCCACAGTGATACAGATCCATATTTACCACTCTCATGGATGCAGTCCAGTTTTTCCACCATGGTCAGAGAAAAGAGTTTGTAGCCAGTCTTCGTTCCCAAGGCCAGTGACCTGCAACACACACACACACACACACACACAAACACACAGTTCCTCTCAGTATTTCCAGTGCAAACATTCCTTTGTTTCTGGACTCTTGTCACTCCCTAGTGGTGGAACCTGTAATGACACAAGGTAAGGAGACACCACCATCTCAACGTTCTCTTGTAATGAGGATGCATGCAGGGGTTTCGTTGTTGTCGTGACCAGATATACTTCCATCCCATAGTGTCTGGTGAGGACCAGCCTGAGATGTGGTCTAATGACTGTGCTGAGCTCTGGTGGCTCAGCCTGCAGAGTCTGGTCCAGGTTCAAACCAAGCTCACATACTTTGGTAACACTTTACAACAGGGGTCCCTTCATTAACGCTAGTTAGTACATTATTAAACATTAATGAACTGTTTACAGATATATTTACAATCATTATTATGTTTTACTTAGGATTAGGAAACACATTAATTAACCCTCCTGTTGTCCTCCTGGGTCAAGGGAGTAAGCATGAAGGGGAAAAAGGAAGGAAGGAAGGAATGCAGGAAGGACGAAGGGAAAGAAAGAAGGAAGGAAGGACAAAGGGAAAGATGGGAGGAAAGAAGGAAGGGAAAATGGAGAAAAGATATATGGAGGGAAGGAATGGATTGGGTCGAAAAGGAAAGAAGAAGTAAGAAGAGAAGGAAGGAATAGAAAAAGGATTGTGGAAAGAAGGAAGCGATAAGAAAGGAAAGAAAGATGGAGGGAAGGAAGGAGCAGATCAGGTCAACTGGGTCAAAAAGTAAGGATGAAGACCCAGGACATCTAGTAAGCAGTTCATTAATGTTTACTACTCTTAATAGATGTAAAAGTTGAATAATGTAATTAGTTATCATTATGCATTACTCAGCATGAATGAACACATTAGTTAGTTTATATATTAATGCTTAATGATGTTAATTATGTGACCCTTATTGTAAAGTGTTAGCCATACTTCCTGTATCTTCCTGTCTCTGCCCTCAGATATAGTATGCTTCTAAACAGATGATGTTTAAACTGACACTTTTTTTTAACAGCAGTCATTTTCATAATGGCCACCTGCCTTCATTCCTGTCCTGTCTCATCCTGTCTTTTAACAGGAGGAAACCTGCAGCACTATACAATATATTTTCACTGCTGCTGCAGAACAAAATGAGTGTGTGATGCAGCTTTCTGTGAGAGCGTGGTAGCATAAGGAGAAGACTTGACTTGATGCTTTGCGTCTGCTGTCACTCCGGCTCTGACTGGCTTTGGAAGAATTCAGTCCTGTAAGATGGACAGAACCACAGAGACTCCAGGCGACATAAACAATCACCATCTGAGACTCACATTATTGCACATTCCCCTTTACATACTGCACTTTCACATACACATACTCACTGTCTCTCACGCCCCACGCACCACCCTACCCCTTCTTGCATAGACACACGCCCACAAATACACATTCCATTTCCTGCTATTAAGTAGCTAGATAGATAATAGGATGAATAATGGGATGAATGAGAGTTTGTACCTATTAAAGGGATAGTAGCAGTTTTTTAAAGTGTGGTTGTATGATCTCCAAATAGCCCCTAAATACTTTAATTGCAGTAGAAGACTCTCTGCACTCCTCCCGTTAGCAACGCCAGCCCATAGCCCTGCCCAGAGATTTACAACATACATTGTTGTGAATGGACCCAAAGAAACGGACTATTTTCACGGCCTAAAAGAGGTTTTACCTGAAAAAAAAAATACAGTTCCATTGTTGGCTATAATATAATTTTTTCCAGCCCCTCAAAGTGCAGGAAAAACACAGTTTTTATTTGGAGCTAACCAACTGCTGATCGGCGGGCGCTAACCCTGGGCGGAGGGATACGTGAGTTGGTTAGGTGCAGAGAGTCTTCTACTGCAATTAAAGTACTTAGAGGCTATTTGTAGATCATACACCCCCCCCCCCAAAAAAAATAAATAAAAAAAAATGCTACTATCCCTTTAACAAGTGTGGGTAGCATAGATTCATCCACATTGACGTGAGACTTTTTTATAACCAAATAGAAACTCCTTGTTGTCCCTTTAATAGCCATCAGATTGTCTGTCACAGAATACATGCTACATATTTTATTACAGATCTAGTTCAAAAATGTGATTTTACAAAGAGTAATAATCTGCTCTAATAATGTAAATTATGTATATGTATATATTATGTATATTATTAACACAGTTTTTATTTGGACCTAACCAACTCTCGTATCCCTTCGCCCAGGGTTAGCGCCCGCCGAACAGCAGTTGGTTAGCTCCAAATAAAAACTGTGGTTTTCCTGCACTTTGAGGGACTGGAAAAAATTATATTATAGTGAACAATGGAACTGTGTATATTTTTTTCAGGTAAAACCTCTTTTAGGCCGTGAAAATAGGCCGTTTCTTTGGGTCCATTCACAACAATGTATGTTGTAAATCTCTGGGCAGGGCTATGGGCTGGCGTTGCTAACGGGAGGAGTGTAGAGAGTCTTCTACTGCAATTAAAGTACTTAGGGGCTATTTGTAGATCATACAACCCCACTTTAAAAAAATGATACTATCCCTTTAAGATTACAATTGAGTAACCTGTACCTTCTGCCCCAAGGCATCAATTCATATCCTTGTTTGCTCAGATATCTGCTGAAGAGCAGATGGAGGCAGCGTGCTGATTATTTGACCTGTTGTGCTTTAAATGTAATGGTCAGGTTACCAAACCAAGTTGTAATGTCATAGCGGAGGATGGTTTCTATGGCTGCTCTGTAAAACAACAACATAACATATTCCACTCCAAACCTAAGCTTGCACAGAAAGTACAGGCGCTGGCTAATTCCTGAACAAACAGAGTCAACATGGTGAGCCCACTGGAACTAAGAATCTAAATAAATACCCTCTGAGACCTCCTGTTGCAACACTTGCAATGTGGCCAACAACCCTTAACTGAAATCAATGAAGAGGGAGCATTAGTGGTGTCTTGACCTTTAGACCTTAGTTTGAGTCAGTGTTTGAAATCACTGAGCCTTAACATCACACCTCTTGTGCTTGGACAGTTTGAAATGCAAGGTTGGTCCTCAGGATACCCTGAGTTAGAGTCTCTGGTAAGCTTAACACTTCCCATAATGCACCTTAAAGTGATAGTTCACCCAAAATTCAAATTTCACTCATTATCTACTCACCCTCATGTCGACTAAGAGCTGTGAGAATTTTCAGAGTCCTCCGTTCCTTCTCTGAGTTACAGGGGGGTCCACGCAGCTATTTGTCTATATAATGGTTGTCAATGGACACCAGGATTCTTTGTCCAAAAAGACACACCAAAAAACATTCAAATACCTTCATACTGCTCTTCTGTAATGTCCCTCTTGTATTGAAGCCCCGACATGAGAAATTGTTCTGCTGGTCAGTACAAATCATGTGAGAATTGCACTGACACAGGAAGAGCAGTGAACCAAGACACTGGGAGCTTCCACTACAAACAAGCTTAAAATATAGACTTATTTAATTTTGTTCGGAACAATTTCTCATGTCGGGGCTTCAATACATTACAGGACATTACAGACGAGCAGTATGGAGGTATTTGGATGTTTTTTGGTGTGTCTTTTTGGATGAAGAAACCTGGTGTCCATTGACAACCATTATATGGACAAATACTGCTGCGTGGACCCCCCCGTAACTCAGAGAAGGAACGGAGGACTCTGAAAATTCTCACAGTTCTTAGTCGACATGAGGGTGAGGAGATAATGAGTGAAATTTGAATTTTGGGTGAACTATCCCTTTAATATCATGGTTATTATGCAGTTCCCAAATTTTCAATGTCACCATCCCATTCAGATTTAAGTGAAAAAGTCTTAAGTCTCTATTCTCAAAGTCATGACAAGGCCCCTGAACTTTGGAGAGAAAACAGAGAAAACAGAATGCTGAATTGTGCTCCAAATGAGAAGTGAGTTGCCATGTCCCTGTGTGGACTGCTGCTGCTGCTGCTGCTGCTTTTTCACACAGCTGTGTGTTTAGTGTGTGTGCAGCTCGGGGTGAGGCTGTGTGTATTTGTGTCTAGAGTTTCAGGGAGGAATCAAACAGGATTTGTGTGGCGCTGACTCAGCCGCTTGTTACCCGCCCGCTTGCTTACGTGGAGTCTTGGTTGAAAGAGGCACAGCCAAACCCGATCCCCGGTCCGTCCGGTCCGGCGGAACCACCGGTCCCCTCCACGATCTCCATCCCGATTCCCAGCAACCTCCTTCCCTCCCTCCGCCCTGGATTGGAGGCCTGGGATCGGCTGCTCCTCTTCGCTCGATGTCGGCGGAAGACAGCTCCAATGTGGAAGAAATGTGTCCCGTGTGAGGAGCAGATGAAGGCTCGAAGCAGAGGAACCGGGTTTCTCCGCTCGAGCCGGATTTAAAAGGCGGATTGAGTGCAGATCCTGCAGAGGTCGGATCCCCGGAGTCCCCAGGGTAGGAAGAAGGAAAAGAAGCAAAACAAGAACAGCTGACGCGCTACCTCACATCTCCGTCTCTTCTGATTGGCTGATGGGGAGACCATGTTGCCGTTGTCTCCTATTCTGATTGGTCAGGTGTATGATAGCGCGTTCCCATTGGCGTAGACGGATTTGTTTGTGTTCGTCCATTCATGTGATGGAGCAAAATTCCTCCCAGAGGGAATAAATACAAATTGTATCCAGACACACTGCTGCTGAATGTGAATGGATTTCTGTGTCCGATAGAGCCTGAGTGATTTTATTTCTGTATTTACATTGGCCCATAGCAACAGGTATGGGAACTGTAACTGTTATATGATTCACAGCCGAAAAAAACCCGTTACATTATATTTCATTTTGATGTCTTTCTTTCATGGTAGCCTATAGCTACATTCTCACATAGTTGCACATATTTACATAATGTACACATTGTCACCATGAGTGAAAAGGAGCAGGATGAAGAAAACTTATAGTACCTGTCCCTCTCTGTTATAATTACAATGGCTTACTTCAACACTAGTATTGTAGGCTACTCTGTTTCAAAATATTGAGAATGATGAAACATAGTAATGACAAGTAAACAAACAAAATAGCAGTAGACACCACTGTCTATCTATCTTTTCCCTTCTTTTTCTCTTTCTCCTTCTTTTTTGTAGATGCTTGTCTTTTCTTTTAAACATTTTCTTAAGCTGAGACATAGGCTACTTGTACAACTTTTCAGTTGCTTGTTTTGTGAATGCCATAGTTTTACACCTGCAACAGAAATACACATTTATTTTAAGCTTGGCGGTGCAATGTATGTTTAAAATCAAGCTTCAGTCTTTTTCCCCTTCTTCCAGTTTGAACAAGTTTTGTAAATGTTCTGCTAATGATCTGTTCTTTGCCTTAAATATAATTTTTAAGGTCTGTCAATTATATCGGCCATTTTCAACAAACCTGCAGAAACAAAAATTTATTTGAGGGATGTCTATGCCTGCGCAGCACCTTACCATATACCCATAAAAACAGAGACAAGTTGTGAAGATGACAGAGGTGGTGCACTCAAGCCTGGGCCAATATGGTTTATTTTCATATTTAAAAAATCTTATAACACAACCATTAATGCCAATACAGCCCCACAAACCCAGAACATCTCACCACGACATTACATTTGTTTGGTGCTGTTATCATTTCAGCCTGGGAAGCAAGCACCGGATCACTTCACCTCATACATGTATCTACTGTAATATGAGGAACAGCGTCTGAATGAATGCATCATAAGAATAAGAATGACTTACTAAAATTCATTAGTTTTGCAGCTCATCTACTATATCATCATATTGTGGCATTGTGCGACCATGCATTTACTGTAATCATTTACATATGTGACAAAGGCAGAATATTAAAAAGACACTCCATGTCCATGACCTTAATATCCCTTAGCAAATAGTAGTATACTTGAAGTTTATTTTATTAAGTATGCTTGAGTACAAAAGTATGCTATGGACCGTGTACTTGTAGCATACTAGAAAATGTAATACTTCTTCAGACTAAATTGGAACATTTTAAATTTATAAAAGTAGTATACTTTATAGGTCATTTTAAGTTTACAAAAGTACACTTTCAAGTATGCAACAAGTACACTCATCTATAAACTCCTAGTGTACTAACTTCTAGTCTACTTCTATTTTAGTTTATTAAAGTATACTTTATAAGCTCATTTTAAGTTTACAAAAGTACACTTTCAAGTATGCAACAAGTACACTCATCTACTGTATAAACTCCTAGTGTACTAACTTCTAGTCTACTTCTATTTTAGTTTATTAAAGTATACTTTATAAGCTCATTTTAAGTTTACAAAAGTACACTTTCAAGTTTACTGCCCCAGTTTTAGTATAAAATGAGTATATTTGTAGTACACTTTAATAAACTACTTTCTGCTAAGGGATCAAATACAATTATAACCTTGGTGTCATTGTAGGAGGAGCAACAAAGCTGTGTAAAAGCAGTAGCCTATATCACATAAAAAACAAAAACACGCAGACAGAAGTAACATGAAAATATCAATGTACTGAAAACAGAAGACAGAAGTGTCCCATTAGGAACCAGACACTGTGTAAAATATATTTTATTCACAAATATCACAAAACACAGGTGCTGACAGTGTTCTCCCATCACATTGAAACATATCAGTAGTTCCATGCACATGCACATGGTTTCATAACAGATGTATTTTCTGGGATGTCTTCCATCTGGATACTGTATATCCGGTTCAGTTCAGTGCTGCAAAGTAAAAGTGCAAACATGTTAGAACGATTGAAGCCTCACAGTTGAACCGAAAGATAAAATGAGCTCCGTTTTGTGTTTCCATAATACTGAGAGCTGCTTTCAAACAGGAGACTGCAGATTTGACACCTGATGAGGATTATCATTTACTGCATCTATGTTCCCACTGTCCTATCAAAAAGGGCAAAAAATGCCAGAAAAAAACTTTTTCTTTTTTAAAAAAAAGAGAGGATATTATTTGTGTTGATAATTTCAGTGTGTGAGATGTGTCAAAAAAAATTTGTGTCATTGAAATATCTGAGTGTAAATCTAGAGTGGTCCACAGCTACCTTAAAATCCCAGATCACCATGGTTCCATCCAGGCCCACACTGCTGTACTTCTCCACCTTGGCTGTCTCGCCTGATACAACACACATCTGCCTGCAGGACACATCACAATACAACACACAAGGCATTTACATTATTAGAGCAGATTATTACTCTTTGTAAAATCACATTTTTGAACTAGATCTGTAATAAAATTTGTATCATGTATTCTGTGACAGACAATCTGATGGCTATTAAAGGGACAACAAGGAGTTTCTATTTGGTTATAAAAAAAAGTCTCACGTCAATGTGGATGAATCTATGCTACCCACACTTGTTAAAGGGATAGTAGCATTTTTTTTAAAAGTGTGGTTGTATGATCTCCAAATAGCCCCTAAGTACTTTAATTGCAGTAGAAGACTCTCTGCACTCCTCCCATTAGCAACACCAGCCCATAATAGCCCTGCCCAGAGATTTACAACATACAGTGTTGTGAATGGACCCAAAGAAAGAGGTTTTACTTGAAAAAACAAACAAAAACAAAAACATTGTTCGCTATAATATAATTTTTTCCAGCCCTTCAAAGTGCAGGAAAAACACAGTTTTTATTTGGACCTAACCAACTCATGTATCCCTCCGCCCAGGGTTAGCGCCCGCCGATCAGCAGTTGGTTAGCTCCAAATAAAAACTGTGTTTTTCCTGCACTTTGAAGGGCTGCAAAAAATTATATTACAGCGAACAATGGAACTGTGTATATTTTTCAGGTAAAACCTCTTTTCGGGCACGAAAATAGGCCGTTTCTTTGGGTCCATTCACAACACTGTATGTTGTAAATCTCTGGGCGGGGCTATGGGCTGGCGTTGCTAATGCGAGGAGTGTAGAGAGTCTTCTACTGCAATTAAAGTACTTAGGGGCTATTTGGAGATCATACAACCCCACTTTAAAAAAATGCTACTATCCCTTTAATGGCTCCATTTTCGATCAATATATCATTTTGTCTCTATCGTTATTTTGTTATTTTAATTAATGGTGGAAATGCTGGGAGAGCCGACCAGCGTTTCCTTCCTATCGGTTTCGCGGACGCTGCCTGGCGGGTCATGGGAATAACGCCGCCAAATCGCCGTTCATGGTCAGAACTACGACGGTGTCTGATTGTCTTCCAACCTCTGACTGTCATTGTTGATGAATTCTTGGCTCTCTCATTCTTGGCCGGTCCAAGAAATTCACCGTGCGCGCGAAGGCTCCTCGTTCGTCACTTTAACATCATTTTCTGGGTTAAGGGTTTTCACTGATGTCATAACATTTTGTAGGTGTGCTCAAAGTTGATTAATGCATGGAAACACACTTTTAGTTCTGTTTTACTGTGCATTGTATTTATAAATCAGTAACTGCAATAACTTGTTTAAAAAAAAGGCTACAGTCCTCAGCGCAGGCGTCCCCGGTTCGAATCCTGCGTCGGGCAGACCTTTCCCCCTCTCTCTGCCTCCCCCTTTCCTGTCTATCTCTACTGTGTGCTATCAAATAAAGGCAAAAACGCCAAAAAAAAAAAAAAAAAGCTTTGTAAGTATGACAAGAGTCATGGTAAAAAGTATTTTTCAGAAATGGTTAGGGCTATAGTGACAACATGGTGATAGGCTACTGTTGGATCCCAGTGCACACCTGACTCCCTCTGGATACTTAATGAATGTTTTATCAGGAGGAGTTTTATACTTTTCATTAAAAATTGACTGGAATGACTGAACCGGTCATGCTTACAGGTCTCCAGAAAGATCAGGAAGGAGGCTCTGCAGTTCATGGTGGGCAACTCAACAGCTGCTTCATTGTATTTCATTGTGTATTGTGAGCACATACTATCAGCAACCCAAACTGAAAACCACCTTGGTGGATCCTCAAATCCCTTACGTGATGCTGTTCTGGTGAAGGGTGCCCAGCTCATTGCTGTCGTCGTCAGTGGCCTTCTTGTCCAGGTTACGGAAATGTTGCATGGCTGACATATTGCTTTTAGCCGCCTGCTTGGGGATGTCCAGCTTCTTCACAAACTCCAGGGAACCAGGACCTTTATAGGTGAACTGGTATGGGCAACAGTCATGACCCTGACGTTGACACAAGAGATTAAGAATGTAAGTATATATTCAAGTTCATTATGACCATATCTGACTGTGTTCATATTGGATATAGGGTAGATAGTGTTGAGTGAATAAAAATCAAATGGAAATCTGGTTTGGGGTCCAAACAATGAGTTCTAAGATGCCAAAACAGCAGATGTGTTGATTTCAATCCAAACACAAATACTGATGATTATAGCTTTAAATTGGGGACATGAATACTAGAAGTGTAGTGGGTGATCTGGTCCCCTCCGTCCTGCTGGGGATACACTCACACAGGTCAAACACATCCCATACACACATATAAACATAGAACAGGCAATAGTTACCGCAGCAACAATGTCAGTGGGGCTGACATAGAGGACACTCAGCAGTGGCAGGTACTCAGTGGTCAGCTGGGTGACTCTGGGCAGACAGAGAGAGGACATACTGTGAGGTCACCAGCCACTCGTCATACACAAAGATACACTCTTAGAAATAAGGGTTCCAAAAGTGTTCTTCTACAAGGGCTGAGGTTCTACCTGGAACATTTCTGAAAAACCTTTTCCTGAAGAAAGGGCTTTTCAAGGGTTCTTGGTAACACTAAGGGTTCCAGTAAAAGGGTTCTTGGTGGAACTCCCTGTGTGGGTTCTAGATGAAACCGTAAGAAGTGGGATATTTTCTGGATGAAACCCCCAGTAAGGCTTCTGGGTGAAACCAATACGCCATAAAAGGGATTTTTGTAGAACCTCTCATTGGGGGTTCTAGGTGGAACCTTTCACAGATGGTTCTAGGTAGAACCCTTTATGTGTTGGTTCTAGATATAACCCTTTATGTTGGGTTCTCGGTATAACCCTTTAAGTTTGGTTGTAGGTAGAACCCTCCAAAAGGGTTCAGCCAAAAAGGGTTCTCCTATGAGGACAAGCCGAAGAACCTTATATGGTTCTACATAGCACTTTTATTTATATATATAAGAGTGTACATGGACAGCTGAATGTTATACCTCATCTGGATTCTGGTTCAATATTAATACCGTAGTACTCACTCTTTCTTCTGGGTAGCATCCGCCACAGTGATGCTGCTGTTGTGGGCCACCCACGCCAGATGGTCTCCACTGGGAGAGAAGGAGACACTGTGCACCCAGCCTCCACAGTCCTTATGCTCCAGCAGCACCTCACCAAAAGGCATCTTAGCCCCCCAGGCAGTGGGTCCAGGCTTGTCTTCGATGTCCTTGATGTAGGCTGAGAAAATCCTGAGAAGCAAAGAAATGTGTTGTAGATTGAAGACTTTATAGCATTAGGTTGCTGTTTGGACTGATACAGTGACATTGTTAAAGTCATTAATTACATACATACACATTTTCTGTGTACGATATAAATTCAATATAACTAAGAGCTGTATTAAAGGGATAGTTCACCCAAAATTCAAATTTCACTCATTATCTACTGTCACCTTGCACACCTTGCACACCACTCCATATAATGGTTGTGAATGGATACCACTTTTCTTTGTCCAAAAAGACACACCAAAAAACATCCAAACTTCCATACTGCTTGTCTGTAATGTCCCTCTTGTATTGAAGCCCCCACATGAAAAATTAATATATTTTAAGCTTGTTTGTAGTGGAAGCTCCCAGTGTCTCAGTTCGCTGCTCTTCCTTTTGCACTGATCAGTGGAACAATTTCTCATGTCGGGGCTTCAATACAAGAGGGACATTACAGACGAGCAGTATGGAGGTATTTGGATGTTTTTTGGTGTGTCTTTTTGGACCAAGAAAAGTGGTATCCATTCACAACCATTATATGGACAAATACTGCTGCGTGGACCCCCCGTAACTCAGAGAAGGAATGGAGGACTCTGAAAATTCTCACAGCTCTTAGTCGACATGAGGGTGAGTAGATAATGAGTGAAATTTGAATTTTGGGTGAACTATCCCTTTAATCAATATTATGTACCATATAATATTGCTAAGGAGTCTGCTCTAAGAATTGAGGTACATACAATAATGCAGACTCCCTGACAGTGTTATAGAGCAGTGGTGCACCCAACTTCCACAAGATGTTTAGTTCAATAATAATAGAAAGGGACCGGTGCAATAAAAGAACTTAGCCCTAGACTAACTTTAAAGCAGATATCAGCGGTACGGCCGTGCTGCATTCAAGGCAGGCTTTTGAAACCGTAAGTTACAGCTTCAAGTCACAACTACGACTCTGTAGCGTTCCAGGTAACCCGTAGCTCGTGTTTTTACCGTCCTGTTGCCTGTGAAAGTCACTATAACGGCCACTCGTAACTTCCGACCCGTGAACTCGTACCAGATCGAACTGGTATGACTTCACAGGAAGGAAAAACACAAAGTAAGAGTTTCCTTGAACGCACCATGAGTTAGCAGCCCCCGCCCTCGTCAGGCATCTATTGGTCCTCGTGCTACGTCACCACATTTACGCGCACCCCTTGGCTGCACACACAGCCCTTCATGCCGTTCTCTCTCCTCATTGGATAACACTTGTATCCTACAAGGAAAGTTTTCTCCTCGGGTTACAGCAGAGCAGAGTGACGGAGAGACTCGTGTTACGGCTGAAACACTCCATGTAAGTGATTGCTGACGGAAAATAGGACTATTTAGGACTTATATTAACAAAAACATTCCACTGATATCTGCTTTAACGAAATTATTTGTGTTTCATGGAAATATTTCTGTCTGATTCTGCTTTTTCTCTTCAACATGCAGTTCAATAGTTCTAAAGGGTCTTACCTGCAGTGGAGGTCTGCCGACCCAGCTGCCAGTAGGATGTTGTTAGGATGCCAGGCCAGACACATGACAGTGGAGCGAATAGGCTTCTTGATGTGTTTACTCAGCCACCTGGTGGGAAGGGAAAGAGGTCAAACCCTGCATTTGAATGTGCTGAACAGAAATCTATGTATGAAGTAAAGAAAATGGTGATTCAGGTGAGACACAATGCTCAGTGTTTGTCCATATTACACCGCTCCAAGATGAGATATTATTATCAATTATGTTCAAGTTGTAAATTGAAATGTGATGCTATTTTCTAACCAGTCATTCTCCTTCTCAAAGTAGCAGACGGAGATGAGACGGGCACCGCTGCCCAGGGCAAACTTGTTTTCCAGAGGTGACCACTTCACACATGTGGCTGCACGGTTGATGCGCACCAGGACCAGGGTGGGTTTCCACACGCCGTCCTCCTTGAGAGTCCACACGTAGGCATTGCGGTCAGAGGCACATGTCACAATGCGGTTGGACTCAGGGGCCCAGTCGATGCCTGTCAACATAATGAGGCTGCATCAAAGGAGGAATGTCCAGACTGCCAACAAGTACTGTATTAGCTTTGATTCAAAATCCTATATTTTACTTTAATTAAGGGATAGTTCAACATTTTAGCAAATTGGCCCATTGCCATAATCCCTATAGTCATAGCAGTAGGTTTGTTACCTTTAATTGTCGGTGCAAGCTATTTTTAGAACGGCGGAGCAGAGCCGTGAGCTGCTCAGAGCTACGCTACGGAGGCTCATGGGATTTCTTGGTTTCCCTCATCAAACTCATCAAATACACAATCCAACAACTCCACAACGCTCTGGTGGACAAGTTGTGACCTGCACATTCACCACGCTATGAAATAATAACACAACGTTACCACACAGAGTTGTTTTAGAGGGAAATACAGAGACTGCTTGATGAAAAACTGTCCCCGAAGGCAACGTGCATGAATTTTGTTGCATGAGTTTTGGAGTTTTGGGATTTGGGGATTTTGTATTTGATGAGTTTGGTGAGGGAAACCAAGAAATCCCATGAGCCTCCCATGGGCGGCTGTGGTTCGATTCCCGCCTCCCCCAGTCCGCATGTCAGTGCAAGTGTCCTTGGGCAAGACACTGAACCCACACTTGTCCTCCCATGTGTCATCGGATGTGTGCAGAAGGTCACCCAGCTCACTCATGATCAGCATGTAGTGTTCATGTGATGCCGCGGTGTTCTGAACCAATCAGGTCGCTGATCACCTGCCTGAGCTATTGATCGCTGCTGCTCGCAGAGGAAGAGCAGCGGAGGAGCCGTCATCGTCGGGACTCATTCATTCAACTATCTTTCATTCAGATTGTGCGTCCGTTATTTTTTTTTATTATTATTTTTTTATTTTATTGTTATGTGTTTTATTTTATGTTTATCATAATGCATAATTCATTTCTATTTATGTTTCCTTTACAATCACAATTCAGATCAGAGAAATAAATGAGTGGCATGGGAATAAGTGTGTGGATCATTGACTGACATCAGACATCATCACATGTGTTCTGGCAGGACACCCCTGTGGAGATTGCAGTTAAACAATCATAAAAGAATCAGTTCACCTTCATTCAGAGGTCTCATCAGTACTTCTTCACAGGATGTATGAATGTGTGTGAATGGTTAGCTTCCAAAGCCTGTCTGTGAACAGCGCTGTATGAATGCGACCATTACATTGTAAAGCGCTTTGAGTGGTCCAAGTGACTAGAAAAGCGCTATATAAGTGCAAGTCCATTTGCCATTTACCTCCGTAGCGTAGCTCTGAGCAGCTCACGGCTCTGCTCCGCCGTTCTAACAATAGCTTACACCGACAATTAAAGGTAACGAACCTACTGCTAAGACTATAGGGATTATGGCAATGGGCCAAAATGTTGAACTATCCCTTTAAGAAATTAAAAAAAAACATCACATCAATACACTGAATTGTGGATATTTATATCAGTGGTCAATAGTTTTTTTTATTTTAATCATTATTTACCTTTACTAATTTATGAAGGAACTAGGTTTTTGCCTTGTGACTGCAATACCCCATTTACCCCTGTACATTCCTTCATAAACATTCAACTTCTGGCTAGACTGTTTCTGTTGTCAGAGGACTTCAGTAGATCTACTCAGACTTCTTACTCTAAAGTTCTTTAATGGGCATGCTTGTCAGTGATGAGATACTGTAGGATCTGATGTAGCTTTTACAGCTAATTTGGTTGGCGTGACGGGAGCGTACCTATGTTCCCCAGGTCCTATGTTCCCCGGGTCCTATGTTCCCCTATAGAAAATGGGTCCTATGTTCCCCGTTTTTACCAAAAAGGGTCCTATGTTCCCCGGTCGCAATACATACTGGGGAACATAGGACCCTTTTTCTGAAAAAAGGTCCTATGTTCCCCAGTAGCAGCGGGGAACATAAGACCTTTTTCAAAAAAAGGGTCCTATGTTCCCCGCTGTTGCTGATGGATGGACTCTATCTATCTGTCTTGTCTAGCCTCTACCTAGTCTTTTTACTAAACTTAACCAACTCCCTTCTTCATTGCCTAAACCTAACCAATGGGGCAATTACACTTCTCACTCAAAGTCACAACTCCACTTCTCAGTCAAAAATAGACAAAAAATATGGCAAGTCATAACTCCACTTCCAGGTATGGGACCAAAAATTACATGTTTCCCGGGTCCTTTTGGGGAATAGCGGGGAACATAGGATCCTTTCTCTAAAATAGGGTTCTATGTTCCCCGGTCTGGACACAAAGGGGAACATAGGACCCTTTTGGGGAAAAGCGGGGGACATAGGACCTTTTTTTAGAATAAGGGTTCTATGTTCCCTTGTCCCATACAAAGTGGGGAACATAGGACCTGGGGAACATAGGACCCGGGGAACATAGGGATGATCCCGGCGTGACATGTCTTTCTATTACTTCATTTTATATTTGTTGAGTCACCGTTTTCACCCAACATAATCCGTCTCCCCCTGTACCTTTAGGGGAGTCAGATTGTGGTGGGGAGCTGGAAATTCTATAACACATATTGCAGCCGTGTGGCAGTGGATAGGCCTGAGATCCACAGGTGGGTTGTCTCAGGGAACTCGGAGGGGCTCGTAGTCCGGTGAGGTCGGTGTAAACACACTAAACCTGATACCTTCAGAGTAAGTGAGGGCAACCATGTGTCTGACGGCTGCTATCCCTCACCAGGTCAATTAATGTGGTAAGAAACAGTCTTGTTCTGAGCGTATCAGGTGGCAGATTCACTATATTTATAGTATACTATTGATGACTTTGCATTGGATAGCATGTTACAACCAAAAACGTAATAATGGCCAATAACGTAATAACTGCCAATAATGTAATAATTTTGGCCATTTCAAATGTAATAAAGCCAATAGTGTAATAATGTGCCAATTCTTTTGAGCCAATAACGTGGCAACTTTTTGCCGATAATAATTTACATTATTGGCTGGTTATTACGTTATTGGCCTGGTATTAAAAAAAACCTTTCAAAATGTAATAACTGGTGCCGATAATGTAATGCCTTATTACATTATCGGCAAAAAGTTATTACGTTATTGGCCTGGTATTAAAAAAAAACCTTTCAAAATGTAATAACTGGTGCCGATAATGTAATGCCTTATTACATTATCGGCAAAAAGTTATTACGTTATTGGCTCAAAAGTTTTATTACATTATTGGCACATTATTACACTATTGGCTTTATTACATTTGAAATGGCCAAAATTATTACGTTATTGGCAGTTATTACGTTATTGGCCGTTATTACGTTTTTGGTTGTAACATAGCAACAAGGCCACTGGCCCTAATTTGAATGTACAAAACTTTATTCAGTCTTGGAACAAATATTTGTGTATTTCTGGTGTTTGACACAAATTAGACCATGGACCCTCATTGGACAAAATATTGAGGCAGTTTAGGGGTCATTGATGTAAACAGCTAGTGAACATGCTGTTGTTGTTGTTGTTCAATATAAGTGTGGTGATATGTCATTTAGTGTTATTATTGTAAATGCTGGGTGTAGGTGGCAGTACCTGTGATCCGTCCACTGTGCTCAGTCAGCTCATGGATCTTGGTCCAGCCTTTGCCTTTTTTTTCGTAGATATTCACCACGTTGTTGTTAGGGCTCACTGCAATCTCTGTCAAGTCATGGGAATAGATTGGAGACTCAGTGTCAGTGACAATGTCATGTTCTGTATCAAATTCAAATTGTTCTGAGATAGGCAAGGCAAGGTGATTTTATTTGCATAGGCCATTTTTACAAACAGTTTGTCTCAAAGGGTTTCATGGCATCAACAACATCCTCTGTCCTTACACCCTCACATCCACTGAGGAAAAACTCCATAGAAAACCCTTTAACAGGGAAAACCAGGAGAAAGCTCAGGGTGAGCAACAGATACATGCTGTTCGGGAATATCCCTGTACTTGTGCTATTCCAGGATGCATACAGTGCTATCCCAGTGTCTAGTGCATATGTCTTGTTCCAGTCCGTGCCTGTACATGCCTGTTTTTGTCTACCATTTTTTCTTTGTCTTTGGAATTTCTTTGGGACCTCTGCCTGCTGCTTGTTTGTTGTAGTGTTGTAGTGTTGTAGTGTTCCTGGCTGTCTTCTCTAGCCAACACAGCTGTAAGATTAAGATGAACCTTTTCATCATGGTTCTCAGCTATTATGAACTTGTGGACAGAAACTTGAGACAAGAAAAACAGGAAAATTCTAGGATCTGAATTTGCAACATGCTTGTCTCTTTGCATGTCTTTTGCATTGAACAAACGTGCTTCAGTGAGTGTAGCACTGCATTTTCCAGGGGGTAACTGGGGTTGATGCAGTGTCAGATACCCATAGCATTAGACATTCTGCATCTCAAGTGCAGTCAGATCATGCACTAAAGCCTTTCGAGTCCATTTCCTGTATTGATAATCAGATTCTCTGGTTCTCCTGACAACATTAGTGCAGTATGAGGGTGGAGGGAAAGAGAATGAGGCATTTTAAAGGGATAGTTCACCAAAAATTCAAATTTCACTCATTATCTACTCACCCTCATGTCAACTAAGAGCTGTGAGAATTTTCAGAAGTCCTCCGTGCCTTCTCTGAGTTACGGGGGGGGGTCCATGCAGCAGTATTTGTCCATATAATGGTTGTCAATGGACACCAGGTTTCTTTGTCCAAAAAGACACACCAAAAAACATCCAAATACCTCCATACTGCTCGTCTGTAATGTCAATGAGAAATTGTTCCGCTGGTCAGTACAAATCACGTGAGATTTGCACTGACACAGGAAGAGCAGTGAACCAAGACACTGGGAGCTTCCGCTACAAACAAGCTTAAAATATAGACTTATTTAATTTTTTTCAGAACAATTTCCCATGTCGAGGCTTCAATACAAGAGGGACATTACAGACGAGCAGTATGGAGGTATTTGGATGTTTTTTGGTGTGTCTTTTTGGACGAAGAAAGTTGGTGTCCATTCACAACCATTATATGGACAAATACTGCTGCGCGGACCCCCCCGTAACTCAGAGAAGGAACAGAGGACTCTGAAAATTCTCGCAGCTCTTAGTTGACATGAGATTGAGTAGATAATGAGTGAAATTTGAATTTTGGGTGAACTATCCCTTTAAGGTATTCATTTATGCACAACTGCATACATGTTACTCTATTGGACGATGCAGGGAGCTCAGTGTGATTGGCTGTTTGACTCACGGCTCCTGTCTTTGTTCCAGGCGTGGCAGGAAAGCGGCTCCAGGCCAAAGCTGTAGAGTGACATGTCTGAACAGAGGCAGGAGAAGCTGCTGGAATGTGGCTGCTGTCCCAGCTGGTCTACAGATGTGCTGCTGCAGGTCCCAGGGGGAGATTAGAGACAGGGAGACACTTAGTTGAGAAACATGATGTTATAAGAACTGCCTGGTAATTTCACATTCTATGCAAAGTCTGTCAGCGACATTGTGAACTGTGTCACTGATGAGTGTGAGTTATCTACACTTTAATCAGGTGTGGTGCACAATGTGCAAACATGCCTTCACAGTTCCCAACAGTCTCTGCCCTCTAACACTAAACCATTGACAGGATTTCATCCTAAATATATTCTAACTCAGTCTTGAGCCTTCATGTGGTGGTGTATTTGTTTAGTATCATTAGACAGACAGAGAACCATTGACGACATCCATTATATTAGAGAAAAGATTAGGCTCAGATTGAAAGGACAAACCAGTTTCACCAGCAACTACAACATTGTTATTTCAACTTATTGAAGATGACTTGATGTAATAAAAAAGTGAGGACTCACCTTTTCTTGTGTGTGTAATCTGTCTTCGTGGACTCTGGCCAGTCAACACGAAGGGAGCTGTGCAGTCTGACTTGGTGAAGGAAGTGACTGTGGTGTTATTGAAGGGAGTGAGAGAAAGGTGGGTGTGTCTTCTAATAGCTCTTGCAAGGCCGAGCAAACAAGCACCTACGGTACGGCAGGAGAAGTTGTTGTGATGAAGCCCTGCAGTCACATCAACACTCAGCTCTTCCACATGATTTACTGTGACAGGTCTTTTGCAACTGAAGTGAGGTGGTTGTAGATGGGGAGAGATTATGTGTTGTCTCAGATTTAAATACCTTGGTGTGCTCATTGATAACAATCTCACCTTCAAAGAGCATATCTAAAAGGCTTCCAAGTGCATGCAGTTTAGTTGCATGTCGAGTCGACTAGGGCTGCACTGCATTCAATCATCTTTTCTCATATTGTTTGACTACTTGGTCTCTTGGCAACACCGCTCTCAAACCATTTCTTTCTCTATAGAGAATGTGAAGCTGACGTCACGCTGCTAAAGGTTGTGGGACATCTTTGGAGGAATTCCTCCATCTGAGCAAGTTGTAAAAGAGAAAGTAAAAGAGATGAGGAAGACACAAAAAAAGAAAAGAAAAAAGAAACAGAGAAGGGGAAGGGAAACAAAGGAGGAACATATCATGATAAACTCAAATTTAACAAGAAACAAAGGTAGACAGAAAAACTACTTATTAAGACCCAGATTTACTCCCTCCACTGACATCGTGAACTTTCTCATTTTTCGTATTAGTGCATATACTGCTGTGGCATTTTTTATGCAGCAGTACTGTCCCACCATGATTACTTTAAGCGACTTTGGGAACTTTTTTCAGGGGGGGCGAGCAAGTGTTTACATCCGCGATCCTCCAAAGATGGCGCCCAACTTCCAACGGCGTGACGTAACTTAACATTCTCTATACAAAAAAACCCTTAAAGCAGATATCAGCGGTTCGGCCGTTTCGGCTAATGCTGCATTCAAGGCAGGCTTTTGAAACCGTAAGTTACAGCTTCAAGTCACAACTACGACTCTGTAGCGTTCCAGGCAACCCGTAGCTCGTGTTTTTACCGTCCTGTTGCCTGTGAAAGTCACTATAACGACCACTCGTAATGACCCGAACTAAGATCGAACTGGTATGACTTCACAGGAAGGAAAAACACAAAGTACGAGTTTCCTTGAACGCAACATGAGTTAGCAGCCCCCGCCCTCGTCAGGCATCT
Source organism: Decapterus maruadsi (assembly GCA_030347415.2). NCBI lineage: Eukaryota > Metazoa > Chordata > Actinopteri > Carangiformes > Carangidae > Decapterus > Decapterus maruadsi. The sequence goes on along the minus strand of CM064905.1, from coordinate 26,281,652 downwards.
ATTGGTCCTTGTGCTCCGTCACCACATTCACGCGCACCCCTTGGCTGCAACCTTCTGACTTTCTCTCTCCTCATTGGATAACACTTGTATCCCACAAGGAAAGTTTTCTCCTCGGGTTGCAGCAGAGCAGAGTGACGGAGAGACTCGCGTTTCGGCTGAAACACTCTATGTAAGTGATTGTTGACGGAAAATAGGACTATTTAGGACTTATATTAACAAAAACATTCCACTGATATCTGCTTTAAAGGTACATTGTGTAGGAATTCCTCCATCTAGTGTTGTGGTTGTAGATCACCAGCAGCTCAGTCGTATTTCTCATGCTGCATTCAGGTGAAATCAGTTAGATGGCAGACGGACGACAGCTGCTGCAGGTAACATCTTAAACAAGCCTCTATTTGTTCCATCAGAAAAAAAATACACGGACAATATGTTGTCATGGCGATTAAATATTTTCTCTGGACTTCTGGGACTAAAATGACATCTGGTTTGTTACCGACGGCCGTCTGTCCGACCGCACCTGAATGCAGCATCAGTGTAACGCTCCATTCCTCCTCACTGCGTTACCGCGGTGACTTTTCCCAGACGCCACCTGGACCTGAGCCGACAGCTCCGGTGTCTCCGCTGAGTTTCCGTGGTTTCCTACCGTCACGCTGCCACTGAAGGTAAAAACATGGAGACAGGACATGGCAGCCAGCAGCCAGCTGACCGTCTCCATGGAGATATGAATGATATGAACTGAAAGGAACACTTCACTTTGTTGATGGGGGGGTTACTGATGAATGAAAAACAGACTCAAGAACCAAATAATCGTGAATCGTTTTCATGAATAGATAACAGGAGAAGTTACACAATGTCCCTTTAAGGTGCTGGACAGGAAATCCAATAACTATCATCATTGCCATATTTTATTGAAATAAAATTGGAAAACCTGATTAAATATTCACACTCTCATCTTATGTACAAAACCATACATGGACCTGCATTGATTCAGTTCATAAATATGGTATCAACATGTAGGTACTGGGATGGCAGCTAAAAGAGACAACATTTTTTTTAAATAATGCATCCACAAAATGTCTAGAGGGGTGCAGAATAAAAGTATTAATTTTACTGAAAATTTTTAAAATAGTATATAAATAATTGTTTAATAAATTTTGGCGGGTCCAAAAAATGTAAATATTTACATCTGGTCACATTGGCAACGTGGGCATGGAATGATCTCTGTGGCAACAGCATTAGAACGTTGATGTCATGTGGAACTGGCAACCAGTAAAACGGAAGGTTGGAGCGAGAACTGGCAGTGACAGTTCTACACCTACTGGCCAGGAGGAACTAAACTTGTAGCTATCATTTTAAAAAGTGGCTAATAGTGGTCAAGGCTGTGAACATTCAATTTTCCGTCATGTTGTCTGTCAGTAGTGTTGCTTTTTGTGCATGGCTTCTAATTTGTTTAATGTTGTAATCTCATTGTGTCTTGTTTATTTATTTATTTTTTCTGTTGATGTTGGTGTTGCTGCTTCACGTCGCTTCAGTTTAGTTTATGTTGTGTGTATATGGACTTTTGCTTAGTTCTCTGCCTTTTAACCACTATTCAGATCAGTGGCGTGCACAGACTTTTTGAAGGGCAGGGGCGGAAAGGAAAAAAAGAGCACATAATAGCGTGTCCTCACCACTGAAGAGGGCACTTTAGCACACGTTTTCAGCTCCTAGATGTGGCTCCTAGAAGGCACTTTCAGGGCTGCTCAGTTTCAGAAAATGAGGAGAGTGAGACCATAGTGACATGGTGCAAATTGGCCTTTTTAATGTCGATTTGGCCAGTTATCGATACCTTAAAACTATAAAAACATCAATTTGGTTTTAACATGTGTTTTGGCCCCCAAGAGGGCACTTTAGCACATGTTTTGACTCAAAAGAGGGCACTTCAGCACACATTATGGCTCCTATATGTGGCTCTTAGAGGGCACTTTCACTGAGTGATGTGGTGCATTTGGGTGGCGAAGAAAAATTTGGCCTTTTTTAATGTCAATTTGGCCTGTTTTAACACGTGTTTTGGCTCCCAAGAGGGCACTTTAGCACACATTTTGGCTGCCATGAGGGCACTTTAGCACACATTTTGGCTGCCATGAGGGCACTTTAGCACACATTTTGGCTGCCATGAGGGCACTTTAGCACACGTAGTGGCTCCTAGAGGGCACTTTAGCGCATGTTCTGGTTTCCAAAAGGGCACTTTAGCATGCATTTTGGCTCATAGAGTGCACTTAAGCATGCGTTTTGGCTTCTAGAGGGCACTTTAGCACACGTTTTGGCTTCCATGAGTGCACTTAAGCATGTGTTTTGGCTCCTAGAGGGCACTTTAGCACACGTTTTGGCTCCTAGAGGGCACTTTAGCACACGTTTTGGCTCCATAAGGGCATGAGTTTTGGCTCCTAGAGGGCACTTAAGCACGCGTTTTGGCTCCTAGAGGGCACTTTAGGACACGTTTCGGCTTCCAAGAGGGCACTTTAGCACACGTTTTGGCTTCCTAAAGGGCACTTTAGCATGCGTTTTGGCTCCTAGAGGGCACTTTAGCACACGTTTTGGCTTCCAAAAGGGCACTTTAGCACGCGCTTTGGCTTCCAAGAGGGCACTTTAGCGCGTGTTTTTCAACAATTGGGCCACGAGGGGGGGCGATCGCCCCCCCCCTGCCCCCCCCCCCCTGTGCACGCCAAAGATTCAGATTGAACTTTTTAATCATTGAATGTATTATTAACAGATGTAAAATAGCCTTTTGCTTAATTCTGGCACATAAATGTGTATTATTAATATACACTGTTCCTGATCTTTAAACCTTTAAATAAATACATAAGTATTCAGTAATTATAACTAGGGATGTCCCGATCACGTTTTTTTGCCCCCGATCCGAGTCCGAGTCATTTGATTTTGAGTATCTGCCGATTCCGAGTCCCGATCCGATACTTTGGCAATGCATTAATGTAGATGTATCATCCCACTATTTTTCTGTTCTTTGTGCTCTACGATGTAACAATATCACAATCTCACAATAACAGCCTACTCTACCTCAATAACAAGCCCATGACATTTATTGCAGTATTGTAAGACATGTCATGATATCAAACTCTCACTGTATGATATCAGTAGCTCCATAGTATAATATTAATTCCATAATCCATAAGTCAACAGGAACATTTGATCAAAAGTAAAATAGCTTATGCCTTTCAATCACCAGCCTCTCTCCCCTGATCCCACCCTCACCTGCCTGTCTGCCCCCACCTCACTCACCTCGCTCCTTCTCCCTCCCCCCCTCACTCACTCCCTCTGCTCCTCCTCCCTCCCTCACCCAGTTCACGTCGCTCCTTCTCCCTCTCTAACTTTAAATAAATACCTGGTTCTGTATCTGCCGTCACACAACGGTAGGCTATATTTTTTCAACAGTGTGAGAAGTTTAACGATGTCCGCTCCATCGCGCGGCCGCCGCGCGGTCGGTCCGTGTGTCTGTCTCACGTGCGTTACGTCTGACTCGCTCTCATTAGAAGCTGCAGTGACCGTTGTTGCTGCAGGTGTGGAGCGCTAAACATCAACAACAACAGCTGATTGGAAGTCAGCAGTGAAACAACGCAGCCACACACACACTAACAGTGAACTGACACGGTGACACGGACTACCGCCAGCGCCGTCATTTCATATATTTACATGTTCGTGATGCGCAGCCACACACACCATGGAGCTCTGCTCCACGCCGGGCACAGTGTTGCACCCAATGCGCGCCGCTGGCGTGGCTTTGGGTAATGAGCCCACATGAGGCACGTCTACAGTACAAGTAATGGGTTTAAGAGTGCGCCCTGCGACCGTCTTCGCTTTAGACAGATAGGGAAAACCCTGAAATCAGCTGATATGTCATATATCCGATCCAGATCGGGATGTAACGTCCGATTCCGATCGAGTCCGAAATCACGTGATCGGCCCCGATTTCCGATCACGTGATCGGATCGGGACATCCCTAATTATAACTGCTTTAGAAGTGGCCACTGTCCCTATTCTGAGAGGTGTGTATCTTCATGTGTGACAGACAGACGCTCTACGAAAAATTCACTCGATGTGTTCTTATTTGGTGTTTTTTTCTGGACAGTGGTTTTAGCAGCAGCAGAAGCGGCGGCGGCAGCAGCAGGCAGCTGTTTTCTCTGAAAAAGCTCTTTCAACCATTTGTAAAGCAAGTTGTAGTTGTCTGAGGCCTGACAGGTGTGTCATCAGCACTTCTCTCAGAGTGCGTTCACATGTGGAACCCTGCATGTTTCAGGAGTCAAGTTCCGTTATTAGTTTTGGTTATTCAATTAGCCTCCCCCTTCATTTTTCAGATTTTTATATAATTATTTGAAAAGCTTGTGATCACAGGAGTAAACTCAACTCAAGTGTGTTTAGTTGTGCTGCTCTCCACCAGTAGATGGCAGTCACAGCCTGGTGATGTGATAGGCTAATGGAGCTACAGCTGCAGCTACACTGTAACACATTAAAATGATTATCTTCCTTTAAGTTCTTCCTGGATCTTTGCCGCCCCCTGTGGGGGGGTCACTGCCTCAGAGAAGGGGACCAGAATGAAGCAGAGGTGGAGCAGGGACCCCCTGCAATACATGCTATTATACTGAACTGGGCCTAGCGCCATGTATGTGCTTTCAAACCTAAGCTGTTCAAATAATACACAGGTTCATAGTAATCATGGGCATGGTACACTGCCGCTGCCAATTGTTTTAAGCATAAGGAAATGAAAAAAAAGACATTGACGTTGAAGACCTCTGCCACAGTGAGCAACACTTAGGCAGGTCCAGTCTGGTCAGTGAAGCAAACCAAATGATGATCCAGTGGGAGGTAAGAGGTTAAATACTGCTACAGGAGATTTCAGCTTTAACTTGGAAACAGTCATTCAAGGACAGTGATAATGAAATACGGTAGCTACTGTTTATTATTATTATTGAACAATGTCAGAATGTAATTTGCTTAAATGAATGAGAAATTCAATTTCTTAAAAAAAAAAAAGAATATCCCCCCCAAAAATCTGAGATTTAAGCTTCATGTTTTATAAAACTCCTGAGAACGGAGCCAAAGCTAATTAAAAAAAACAACTGCAGAGATGATTATTAATTCCATTTATGACTGTGGGTGTGTGATTGACATGAGCTTCTTTAGATAACTGTACATCTTCTCAACATAAGACAGACCTCAAAGTCAAAGTTTACACTTTACCAGTTACGGTATTTCCCAAAACAGTGATGACATCATAAGACTAAAACGGATGAATAAAAAAAGAGGCTGTATGATGTGGTCCAGGCATTTGTTTGGAGAAGTGGAGGTCTGGTTGCAGTTGTGAAGATGGCCAGATGTTCCAGCTGCAGGGTTTCTAAAGCACACTGTGCTCCACTGTGTCATTGTCTAGCCTCTGAGATGAGACAAGCAGTAGTTACATGCTGAAATATGATGACATTTGAAATCATAGAGCACAATGAAATCTTTTAGAAGGATAATAGTGTTCTGTGGCCTCAGCATGTCTATTTTTACCTCTGAACTTTGTGGCTGAAGCGGTTTGCAGTGTCATGTGATGGTTTTTAATTTAGCCTTCAACAGGTTGGTCAGAGTCTTTCTTTAGCTCTGTTCCTCCTCTCCTTCTACTGCAGAATGAACTGCTGTAGCCTACACAACCACCATGAATCAACAACACAGTAATGAAAAGCTTTAGTTTTTAACCTAGATCATCTTATTGATCCAGATCCAGATCAATAATTAGAAGCGTGGATGTTGCTGTTGTTCCCTTGGAGCACCAGGCCCTCTTGGAGTCCACCAGGGGACTTTCTTATTGGACGTCTGGGCCAGTCATCACCATGACGATGGGTGCATCTGGTGGTCATGTGCTGTAACAGTGTTCCCCATTGCTGCACAACAACCTGGCGTAATAAACCCTTCACTGTTCTACTACAAGTTTGGTTTCCATAACCTATAGCTACCTGGGAGAAGGTACATCAGTTTAATGCCAGTGTAAAATGTGCCAAATGAAATCTGGCATTCCAAATTTTAACTGTACTTAAAAAAGGATAGGGATAAAGTGGGGTTGCCCAGAGATTTACAACATACATTGTTGTGAACAGACCCAAGAAACGGCCTATTTTCACCGCCTAAAAGAGGTTTTACCTGAAAAAATAAAAATACACAGTTCCATTGTTCACTATAATATAATTTTTTCCAGCCCTTAAAAGTGCAGGAAAAACACAGTTTTTATTTGGAAGCTAACCAACTGCTGATCGGCAGGTGCTAACCCTGGGCGGAGGGATACGTGAGTTGGTTATTTCCCTTATTTATTCATGAGTGTCTCTTTTCAGATGTGAAATGTAGTAAAAATCGCTTTTTAAGATTTATACTATCTAATGAATGTTTTCCCTCACCTTTGAAAAGAAAATTCATGCTGGAAAGTTATTGTACTGACCTTCTACTGTCAAAAAAATCAGATGTAACTTTTTGAAATTTCCTATTCCACCGAAAGCTAAAGAAGTGCATTTTAAAACAATGAATGAGATATACCCTTGTAGACAACTCACATGACAAGCTTAAAATATAGACTTATTTAATTTTGTTTGGAACAATTTCTCATGTCAGGGCTTCAATACAAGAGGGACATTACAGACGAGCAGTATGGAGGTATTTGGATGTTTTTTGGTGGTAAAATGGTGAAAAGTGGTATCCATTCACAACCATTATATGGACAAATAGTGCTGCGTGGACCCCCCCGTAACTCAGAGAAGGAACGGAGGACTCTGAAAATTCTCACAGCTCTTAGTCGACATGAGGGTGAGGAGATAATGAGTGAAATTTGAATTTTGGATGAACTATCCCTTTAATGTGCATGTTGCTATAGAAGATAAAACCACTGTACAGTTAGGATTATTAAGGAAAAAGAAAAAAAAGGAATCTTTTTATTTTATTTATTAATTTGCAAAATTGAAAGTTTTATTCACACATGATAACTTTTGATGATTTTTTTTTATTGTTTTGTTTGTTTTTGTTTTTTTTAAAGGTTTTGTTGGGTGGGAAAAAACCAGAGCACCTGGAGAAAACCCTAAAGAAAGGAATTAATTAACTCCTTCGCGACCATTTACGAGTTAACTCGTCACAGCCTGCCAGACGTTCACGACCACTGACGCTACAGGGGGACACCGGCGCTACAGCGGGCGCTGTGAGCTGCCGCCCCCGCCCCACAGCACTCAGCGGCGGCCAGTCACCCAGTAGCGTCTTGGAGCTGTCTCTGCTGCGGCCAGAGACCCGCTTCACTGCACTCCATGCTGCCCTCCCACCCCCACCCCCCCAGATTTGCCTCCAAAAGTATTTATTTAGCTGTAGAAATGATTTGGGAGACGCCACACGGCAGAGTCACGGTAAAATGAGCAGATTGACACCTGACACAAAAGTGCGTTTTTCTCCGAAACTAGAGCGGGAGCGCCGTTTTTGGAGAAACTGAGCTCTCTTCTTCTCCTTCCTGCACGAAACAGTGGAAAAACTCGCCGTTTTTTCGAGGAGCACGTTGGAAAGTCACTCTTCAACCACGTGAAAACCGTTTGTTTCTAGGTGGTGTACAGATTTTGGTTCGATGTAAGAATAAAGCTAAGTAAATAGCCAAAAACATGCGGTCCTGAGCTGATGGGATGAGAAATTTGTGCGGTCGCGAAAGAGTTAATTAAGAACATTGTCCGATTTACTTGAAACTTGACGTGCGTGATCCCGGTCAGCCCCTGAGCGCCCCTCCCCACATCTGGCTTCATAGCGCCACCTGGTGGACGAACAACACATTGCATTTACCCGCAACGCTTTTTCGCCCTTCTCGCTTCGTGCCATGGCGCCCGCGCACCTCAGGCCTCCGCGGTGGCATGGGTGAGCGAGGGCCGATCATCGCCGCTTGCGGCTTTAATTTTTTTTTTTTTTTTTTAAGGTTTTGTTGGGTGGGAAAAAACCAGAGCACCTGGAGAAAACCCTAAAGAAAGGAATTAATTAATTAAGAACATTGTCCAATTTACTGGAAATGACGTGCGTGATCCCGGTCAGCCCCTGAGCGCCCCTCCCCACATCTGGCTTCATAGCGCCACCTGATGGACGAACAACACATTGCATTTACCCGCAACGATTTTTCGCCCTTCTCGCTTCACGCCACAGCCCCTGCGCGCCTCAGGCCCCCGCGGTGGCATGGGCGAGTGAGGGCCGATCATCGCCGCTTGCGGCTTTAATTTTTTTTATTTTTTTTTAAGGTTTTGTTGGGTGGGAAAAAACCAGAGCACCTGGAGAAAACCCTAAAGAAAGGAATTAATTAATTAAGAACATTGTCCGATTTACTGGAAACTTGACGTGCGTGATCCCGGTCAGCCCCTGAGCGCCCCTCCCCACATCTGGCTTCATAGCGCCACCTGGTGGACAAACAACACAGCAACGCTTTTTCGCCCTTCTCGCTTCGCGCCACTAGCCTCGTAAACCAGCCTCCCCCGGAAATGCATTTCATTTCATTTCTCAGGGAGAGTCTGGCCTCATCCTCGTTGAAACCGCTTGGCCAGAAATCGGCCGTCTACCGAGCCAATCAGCGTCGCCGCTGTGATTGACACAGCACGTTGGCCAATCAGGGCCTGAAAACATCGCTACATGGACTGGACTCACCTACAACAAACATGGCGGAGCGTCAAACAGCGGCGTAAAAACAGCAGTAAGGGAAGTTCTAAATGAAACCATCACTTAAACAAGAGCAAGAGTCGGGGCTTGTTGAGTTTCTTGGAGGAAAAGACGTTCTCGCTGTTCTTCTTCGGTCCGTGATTGGCCAACGTGCTGTGTCAATCACAGCACGTTGGCCAATCAGGGACTGATTGACTCGGTAGGCGGAGTATTTCGGCGAAACGGTTACAACGGAGATGAGGCCAGACTCCCCCTGTGAAATGAAATGAAATGCATTTCTGGGGGAGGCTGGTTTACGAGGCTATCGCGCCACGGCCCCCGCGGTCGCATAGGGGAGTGAGGGCCGATCATCGGCTTTAATTTTTGTGTGTGTGTGTTTTTTTTTTTAAGGTTTTGTTGGGTGGGAAAAACCAGAGCACCTGGAGAAAACCCTAAAGAAAGGAATTAATTAATTAAGAAGAAGAGAAGAAAAATGGAGAAAGGTGTGGAGAATCAGGATGGAGAGGGCTTTGGGAGATGGACATGACAGCATGTCAGATGGGGGGGAGGCAGGTCTTGAAGGGTTTTGCAGAGGCCTGCGGCAGACGGTAGGATGGGCGCGTCTGCTGGAGGTCCACTATAGTGGTTTGTCTGTACCTCAGGTCTGGGTTATTGTGTGCCGGTTTGGATAACCGAGCTGAATACAGGGCAAACGAGGTGGCTTCAGCTGCAGCGGGCATGGGGTGGACTGGGGTGCAGGGTGGTGTATGAACCAGTCTGTGTGGTTCCTGACTGGACAGACACTGTGCTGCTGTCAGAAGGTCACGGGTGACGTACTGATGGAGCTGCTGCTGCTTCTGGGAAGCCTGTTTTGCATTCCTCACTTCAGAGGCCAATTCCTCTTTCTTGCCCTGCTCCAGTCGAGCACGTTTTTCAGCTGCAGTGGTCAAGTTGATGTTGTCCAGTTTGACTCTTTCCTCTCGGAGCTTTTGAGCCTTCAGTTTTTGATTTCTGGCCGACAGCGCGTCAGCGTCTTTGTTTGCCTGCAGCCAACGTAAGTTGTCCTGTCGCTCTGCCTTTGTGTCCTGCTCTCTCTTGAGGATGGCTTTCTGCCGGTGGTCGGACACAGACTGAAGTGCAGCAGCCCTCTTTTCCTCTTTTTCCTTCCGCTGCTTTGCAAATTCAGCCTCTCTCCTGGCCGTATCTCGGGCAAGTCTCTGTTGCTCTTGCAGCTCTTTAGCAGCAGCCTGTTTCTCCTTTGCAGCAGCCAGTTGGTCACTAACTATGTCTTTTTGGACTTGGAGTCTTCTCAGTGTTGCTGGCTGTTCACGTTTTCGATTGAGCAGTAGTCCATTTGTTGGAATCTGAAGTTTCTCCCCCTCGATTCTCTGGTTTTCTCTCTGGAGCTGTGACCTTCTGATATCCTCCAGTTGGTTCTTCAGGTTGATTTTCTTTGACTGAGCTTTTCTTTCCATTTCGCGTCTTTGCTCCTCTGCGTGGAGTTGGTCGAGCCTGCGAAGATATTCTGCATCTTTCTTGCCTTCCTGCCTCTCCTTCTGTCTTTGCAGTTGTTTTTCTTTCACCTGTTGTGTCCAGTATTGTGTGACAGCTTGTGTTTTCTTTTGCTTTCGCTCACAGGTCTTTTGCTGCTCTTGTCTCAGATCTTCTATCACTCGATGCCGTGCCAGTTCTTCATATTTTCTTTTTTCATTCTGCTCTATTTGTTTCTGTCTTTCCTTCAGTTCAGCCATGACCCGGTTCTCCTGAGCTAAATGTGTATTTAGGACGTCGCTGAATTTTTTCCCGCGCGTGTTGGGCTTTGTGTCGTACATGTCCACTGATGGCTTCCTGTTGGTGTTGATGTTAATTTCAGTGTGCTGAATTCTGCACGCAGATTGAATTCCAACCCATTCGTTTTTGTACAGATTGGCCATGTTCTTTGAAGCCATTTCTATTTGTTGAATGCTTCAAGAGTTTGACAGTTTTATGTCAGTTTCAAGTATCCTCACAACGAGAGTCCACGTCTGACTGCTCTGCAAGACTGTCTGCGATTGTCTGAGTCTGTGAGCAGCTACATACAAGCCAACATCAAAGGAACCTTATGACATCATCACTCTGACATCATCACTGTTCATTTAGATGTTAGAATCTTGTGTAAGATGATGACATCATCACATCTATTCATTGTGATTCCGGAATGGTAAGCTAATGACATCATCACAGACAGACTGATAGGCAAGAAGACAGACAGACAGACAGACAGACAGACAGACAGACAGACAGACAGACAGACAGACAGACTGACAGACTGATAGGCAGGAAGAGAGACAGACAGACAGACAGAAAGAGAGACAGACAGACAGACTGACTGATAGGCAGGAAGAGAGACAGACAGACAGACTGACTGATAGGCAGGAAGACAGACAGAGAGACAGACAGACAGAAAGAGAGACAGACAGACAGACTGACTGATAGGCAGGAAGAGAGACAGACAGACAGACTGACTGATAGGCAGGAAGACAGACAGAGAGACAGACAGACAGAAAGAGAGACAGACAGACAGACAGACTGACTGATAGGCAGGAAGAGAGACAGACAGACAGACAGACAGACAGACAGACAGAGAGACAGACAGACAGACAGACAGACAGACAGACTGATAGGCAGGAAGAGAGACAGACAGACAGACTGACTGATAGGCAGGAAGACAGACAGAGAGACAGACAGACAGAAAGAGAGACAGACAGACAGACAGACAGACTGACAGACTGATAGGCAGGAAGACAGACTGACAGACAGACAGACAGACAGACTGACAGACTGATAGGCAGGAAGAGAGACAGACAGACAGACTGACTGATAGGCAGGAAGACAGACAGAGAGACAGACAGACAGACAGAAAGAGAGACAGACAGACAGACTGACTTATAGGCAGACAGACAGACAGACAGACTGACTGATAGGCAGGAAGAGAGACAGACAGACAGACTGACTGATAGGCAGGAAGACAGACAGAGAGACAGACAGACAGAAAGAGAGACAGACAGACAGACAGACAGACTGACTGACTGATAGGCAGGAAGACAGACTGACAGACAGACAGACTGACTGACAGGCAGACAGACAGACAGACAGACAGACAGAGAGACAGACAGACAGAAAGAGAGACAGACAGACAGACTGACTTATAGGCAGGAAGACAGACAGAGAGACAGACAGACAGAAAGAGAGACAGACAGACAGACTGACTTATAGGCAGGAAGACAGACAGAGAGACAGACAGAGAGACAGACAGACAGACTGACTTATAGGCAGGAAGAGAGACAAACAGACACAGACAGAGAGACAGACAGAAACCGACAGACAGGAACAGGTTATGGACAAAAAGGTCTTTATTCTCACTGAATAAATGGTCTCAGGGACGACAGGAACACGCCGGGGACAAGGATGAGCACAAGGGAACTGACATCCTCCTAAGACCTGCCAGTGCATTTTGTCCTCTGTGGGGGACATGACTCTGAGTCCTCTAAGTCAAGCATCATTTATATAATCCATCTGAATCTACTGTCCCTTTAAGAGAAGACACTGATGGTCCAGTTGTGGGGGAGTGGCCAACACACACACACAAAAACATTGTGTTTTCAAAATGGCGCAAATTTGAAATCCACATTTTATCATTACATTCTGTATGAAGCAAGTCCCGATGTCCTCTCCTCTACAAGGGACAGTCAATAAAAAAAATTATTAAAAAGTTTATTGTTGCAATATGTTTCTTTGGACCACAATAAATGATCAGAAAAAGGCAGGTGCATTTCTCTTCTTGTGAAAGGTTCATTAATAGGCTTCTTAATGTGTTGACCTGTGTGTGACTTTAGTGATGTTTGAGTTCATGGACTTTGAAACATTTTAATAACTAAATGAACTGATGTGAACGGTCTGTTCTTAGACTCTTTCTATTTCCACATTCTATGACACAGCTGCTGTAAACTAAGGCTAACTGCTAGCCTGGTACTTCACTGGCACAAGTAACCATGGTAACACAGCCATATAATAACATAATCCTGTAATCATCCATCATGAAGTAGCCTGTTTTTAGAGCAGCTCTTCTTTTTTATATCCTGTTTATATTTTGTGTTTTAACAGAGGACACTTTCAAAGCGACGTAATGGCGTGGTGCTCAGAGTGGTTAAAGCGTTGACTGGATCTCCAGTTGGAAGGTCCCTGCACCGATCCAAATCCAAGGAAGTGCTGGTTTGGAGATGAGCATACAATTAAAGCCCTCTGTGATTTGTGGCTTTAGAAACCTCTTCTTGGAAATGAAAGCAACTTTGTTTATTGTTGGAAAAAGATCATGTCTCACAGCCTGATGACTCATGACTCATGTGCCCAAAGCAGGACATAGAAACCCAGAGAGTAAAGAATATGAGTGTTGGAGGTCAATCAGTTCCAAAGTGAAACCAGCACCATATCTCCAGCATCTATCATAAAGCCTTTTCTTTTAAATCTGTAAAATCATGGAACAGTCTTCCAACTAATCTGAAGCTTTGCACAGACCTCAATGTTTTTTCCTGGGAGGTCAAGCAATGGATCATAAAAAATCAGACATGTCAGCATTAATCATAAGTCATAATTTCTTTTAACCTTGGTAAAGTGTGTAGTACTTTAGGTCTATGTCTTGAATGTTTGTGATGTGTTACATGGTGTATATATGTATAGAATGCTATGTAAACTGTTAATTCTTACCTTTTCTATCCTACTCTTTTATTGTTTTCTACCTGCCCAGGGACTACAGATGGAAAGTAGCTAGTAAGCTAAATCTGGTACAAAGCATCTCTTCTCATCTTGAGACTAATGTTATTTTGTACGCTGTCCCTGTTACAAATAAACTTATTAAACTAAAAAGGATAATTACTGCTTTTTACATTCTGGACCTTATTTCTAGCATAAAACATTTCTTCACCCAGATAACTTTGGTGTCATTACAAGTCGTTCTGATGAAATTAGCTCCAGCCGAGAGCCACGTATATCTGTATAATGTGAGAACACGAGGCAGCGCAATGCAGCCTCTAAATTATCTGCAGAGACACTCCTTCATTTCACCAAGATTTAGTTCTGATACACTAGTGCTATTCCCTCTGAGTCCAGGTTAGCTGTTATCAACATCCAGGGTCTGTAGGTTGACCTACTGACCTCTGACCTGGATGATGTCATCTCCGACCGCTGCCCGGCTCATTCTGATAATAATCATTCTGCTTCAGCATTCAGGTCCATTTTGATCTCAACTATCCAGAGCTTTAGTGAGTCCAGGTTGAGGAGAGGAAGCTGTGGAAGCTGAACTTCATCCAGCTGCTCATTTTGTTCTGACAAGTCAGAAACACGCAGAAACGAACTGTAGCATTAGCGGTAGCAACAAGCCGCGCTGGACGGCGGTCGGAGATGATGATCAGAGGTCAGTAGGTCAACCTACAGAGATGACATCATCCAGGTCAGAGGTCAGTAGGTCAACCTACAGAGATGACATCATCCAGGTCAGAGGTCAGTAGGTCAACCTACAGACCCTGGATGTTGATAACAGTTAACCTGGACTCAGAGGGGAATAGCACTAGTGTATCAGAACTAAATCTTGGTGAAATGAAGGAGTTTCTCTGCAGATAATGTGTTATTTAGAGGCTGCTCACATCATACAGATATACGCGGCTCTCAGCTGGAGCTCATTTCATCAGAACGACTTGTAATGACACCAAAGTTATTTGGGTGAGGAAATGATCTGATTTTATACTAGAAATAAGGCCCAGATTGTTAAAAAAAACAACAACCAGTAATCATCCTTTAAACTGATGCGTTCTAAAACACCAGTCCTGCTGTAAATCCTCCAGCATGAAGCTTGTGATTTGTGGTATGAGCGGTAGAACATCATTCAACAGATCAGAAGTGATAGTGTGTGAAGCTGTTGTTGGCTGTTACTACACAGAGAGGCTCCTGTCATTAAACCAACACTAACTTTCACTTCCAGTGCTGTTTACAACATGTTTGTTCATTGTAAAGTCAGCTTTTCTCAAATCGGAGCCTTCTGAATACTTAGTGGTAGTAAGCAGTGCACTTACTTAATGATAGTTGTTCAGTTGCATTCTAATACAGAATAGAACGAAAACAACTAAATACGCATTTACTTCCACTCCCTCTACTCCTCCTGTGACAGTGAGTGAGTGAGTGAAAGGTAAAGGATTGTGAGGTATGTAAACAGAGACACACACCAGCTGTGCCACATTCCATGAATAGCAGACACACTCCCTCCACCTGCTGCTGCAACGCGATGAGAGCAAAATAGAAACTGCAGAAAACTCTTCAGTACAAATACTGAACAACCCTCATGACGATTCCAGCAGCTTTGCAGAACGAACTCTGGACCAGTTGCTGCGCTCAATCATAGATTCACAAACAGAAGAAATACAGTAAAAAAGAAAAATACAAAATCATTTCTGATTTGCCAGATCTTCTGTTTTCCTCGTCTTTCTATCTTTTTGTACAAGATCATCCCAAATAGGTCATGACTGACATGACTGAAGTGTTTCCTCCATGTAACAATAAACAGATGAATCAGATACTATTGATGTATTTGCATTTGCTAAATCATCAAAATTCAAGTTGTAAATTTGTTTCAGTCTACGAGGTGAACCGCTGTTCACTTCAGCTTCAGCCTTCAGGGTGGGTTTTCAACCTGAGGTTTTCTCAAGGGGGCAGTTGTCGGTCTGAGAAGTGAAGCTCACTTCCACGTTCAAAGAACTGCAATCCCCTCTTCTTCCTGTGGGGGCTGGTGTCAGAAAGCAGCATGTCTCCATAGACCCCCATGTTCAAATCACTGACTTTACAGCTTAAAAAAAACATATTTACAGCCTGGTACATCTTATTTTTTTGGTCTCTTTTACTGTTATTAGGATAAGATTCTGGCCAATCAGGGCGCAGAGACATTCAGTGACAGGTCTGGAGCGGTCCGGAGACAGGCTGCTTCGATGCCAGTGGGCGGGTTCTTGGCCGGCCAATCCAACATGGCGCTGTTCAGGCCGCCATATTGGAGTCAGAAAAACGACTCCACAAAACCAATGGGTGACGTCACGGATGCTACGTCCATTCTTGTTACAGTCTATGGGTTCTCTGTTTGGACAGTGAAAACAATTGAAAATGTATCAGTTAAAATCTACGGTTTTGTTAAGTTAGAACAAATTATAAATGTGCTTGTATGTACTTTGTGTCAAACGAACAAGAAATGTGTTAATTGTAGCCCACACAGGCTGATGTTGTGGTAACTGTGGGAAGAACAATGGGTCATCAAACATTGAGCTTGTTTGTCCAGGTGGCCATACTGGCCAAATGCCTCCTGTCATGTTGAATGGCAGTGTTTTGACTGGTCCGTTGATGTCATTAAAGGAGGTTCAACATTTTTGAAAATTGGCCCATTGCAGGAATCACAGAGCCATAGCAGGGGGGCTTGCCTTACATTTAGACTGTCGGTAAACAGCCCCCTGGTACCGCCTACGGCGATTTCAGGTAGCTGACGGGCAGGGGTTGGGTGGTGAAAGAATTTCTTGGTTTCCCTCATCAAACTCATCAAATGAGGTCACCCAGCAACAGAATCAAAATCTCGTGCTTTAGGAAGGACACCATTGTGAGCTGCATTCCTGTTCACCACGGAAAAAGAGATGAGATGGAAAAACGAGACGGAAACTGTTTTCAGGCAAGTTTCAACTGAGGTCAAACACCAATATGTATGTTTTAACAAGAGAAATTGCGATTTCCGGGTGATGACTCCTTTAAGTTAGAACAAATTATAAATGTGCTTGTATGTACTTTGTGTCAAACGAACAAGAAATGTGTTACTGTAATTGTAGCCCACACAGGCTGATGTTGTGGTAACTGTGGGAAGAACAATGGGTCATAGTGTAAGCATCGAGGTGTTTGTCCAGGTGGCACATACATGGCCAAATGCCTCCTGTCATGTTGAATGGCAGTGTTTTGGAGTGTTGTGTCTTAAAGAACATGTGATTCAAGTTTTGGAGACTTGAGAAGAGGTTTTTGCTCTCTGTGTGTGTCAGGTTAAACATGTGTGCCATGCACGTCATTTTAGTGTGTTAGCAATTGGAACAAAGACACAACCCAGTGACAACCCAGCATGTTGGACATGTTTGGATCCACAGTTTCTAGGCATGACTAACCTACTTTCCAGTTCCCTGCCGTCTTCCTCAGGCACCTGTTACTCATCACCTCCATATTTACCCCTCATTGCTCAATAAAAGAGAAAAGACAGTTGAAGTCATTATTTAATGTCCAAGTTTCAGAACATGTTATACTATCTCAGACCAATCCAGTCAATCAGTTCTATTATCTTTTAACTCCTTTTCAAATGAATTCAATCCCATAACTGCTTAAAGAAATCTACTTAATAATATATTGAGCAGATAATGACACTTATGGGGATGCAAACCGACATCTGAGACAAAACTCTGCTCTGAGATCAGATTCAAGAGAGAGATATCACTTCAATTAGTGTCATTCTTCCTGCTGCTTGTGTTCAGCCGTGCTCACTGTGATGGCATGCCGCTGGTCATCTGGATGAGACGTACACACACTGTGTGTGTCATCCCCAGTGATGAGGGGCAGGGGCGTAGCAGCAAACTCTGGGCCCTGTACACTGGTGATGTCAGTGGGCTCCTATCTCTATCTGCCCGTGCATGAAGCACTGAGTTGTTTTTGAGGTAAATTTATACAAAGATGCCAAAGCACGTTTCCGTCGGGGGCAGTTTTTCGGCAAGCAATCTCTTTTCAGTGCTATACTGGCTTTGTATTTATCAAAAACAACTCGTAGTGTTCAGTTATTATCTCATATCATATCTCCATCGATCTAATCTACTCTAAACTATAGGGATTATGGCATTGGGACAATTTGCCAAAATGTTGAACTATCCCTTTAACAGTTGCTTCCCCTAATTCTGCCTTCTTTCTTTTTCTGATTTATGTTTTTTGGGCAGCATGATGAAAGCTAGCCTCATTCCATCTGGGCTCACTGACGTTACACTTGTCGCTGGCCGCTCTCTTTGGGTGGACTAAACCATACTGCTCCAAGGGGGGGGGGGGGCCCCCAGAATGTCTAATATGTTACTTTGACACATTCTGAGTTCATTCTGTTTTGATTTAATCAGTATATTTGAAATAAATTATGACATCAATTAATTGAGGGGCCAATTCATTTGAAATCAACATCACACAAAAAAAAGAATAACTTCAGGATTTTCATGGGCCCTCTCCTCTCCCTTCACGGGCCCTGGGTAGTCAGGTCCCTGTTTACCTCCACTACCACACCTATGATGGGGGGGGAGAAGTAGGTCATGTGTACAGTGTTCCCTGAAAGGGTTTTAGGAAAAGACAGACTCCCTTTTCCCTGAGTCTCAGTTTCTCAAATCAACAAAAATGCAACAAACATGTGCTTTTGCTTCTGAGTGTTGTGACCAGTGAGCCTGTCACACCACACAGCACACACGTTATCATGTGCTCCATCATGATGCACTCCAGTGGGATTTATCTGATTGGGACAGTTGAGCCAGCCCAGCCCAACCCCCCCCAGCTGAAACAAAAAAAATGCATTGATCTGCAGTGGGTGTTGCTCTAATAGCTGAAGGGAAATAACTTGTAACCAGTGTGGCCTGTTTTTAACACCGGTGTTGAGCTGACGTGTGGGTGGGTTGGACAGGTAGAACAGGCCTTTGACGTCAGTGCAGCTGCTCTTCCTGCTGGGATGGACTGGCTGTGTATAGCCAGTGGAGTGAATGACAATGGGGAATGATATGAAGCAGGTTAGGGGGGGGGGCTGTCACACCAGCTTAGTGTTATCTGACTAACTTGAATGAACTGGACCTTCTGCTACATATGCTGTGACAGGCTTATGTAAGAGGCCATGTGTTCCTGATGAAAGGAGCTTTGCTGTTACCTTTGCTAACTAGCAGGGCCGTACAGGGGAGAAAGGTGATGATGATTCTAGGGGCCCAGTGCCCAGTAGGGCCCACAAAAAACCCCAGTAGTCTAATCTTTGTACTGAATTTTTCTGCATAAGACCCGGACTAATACTCATAGTAATGCTGCATTAGCATCAAAACAAAGTAGGCTAAATGAAAAATGATAATACATACGTAGTCTAAGAAAAAAAAAAGTGGAAAAGTCTGGGGGTAGAGGCCCACTTCAGTATTCTTTTAGGGGGCCCAGAATTCCTAGCAATGGTCCTAGTTAGCATCCCACAAAGTGTGTTTGCAGCTGTAGGTACTCAGTGGTGTTGAATGAATATTCTGTTGGTTCAAAGCTCCTTCAGACACGCTTGTTTGTACTATAGTAACGCTATATCAAAGCCTTAAAGGACAATTCCGGGCAAATTCAACTTGGTGCCCATTCATCGCTGCCGTGGCGACGCAGGGACAAGAGGGGACAGACACAACTACCGCAAAACAGGAGCAATTAAACTAAAAATCTTCAGATTCCTTCTTTTAGACCTAAAATGTTAGGAAAATACAGCCCGAGTTGAATTTGCCCAGAATCGTCCTTTAAATCTACAGCGTAATAGTGCAAATTCTGTCAACTTGACAGAAAGAGAGCTGCCACCTCTCAGCAAAATGGAATGGCAGCACAGTAGTTCAGTATTGGTGTTGTCTGAGATTAGTGTTTGGATTCATATTACTCTTCAAATAAACAATTCACAGTTGGTCAATAATTTATTTGATTTTACAAAACAATATTTACAGTGTAAGAACAATTCTTTGTTTGTACTCATAATCCAACCATCCATGCATCCCTGAAATCCACCCAACCGTGATAAACCAAACCGCTGAAGAGTGAAAAACTAACTCTGGCCTGGACGGACTCGGCAGCCTCCAGCGTCAGCGCCAGCGCCTCCAGTTTTACTTTGGTCGCTCGTCTTCAGTGGAGCTCCAACAGCAAACACTGGTCAGTTTCTATTCTAGAATAATAACAAAAGTCTGGTTTTGATCAACAACAGGACTGAAAGGGATGATTTGTTCTTTTTGACATGGGACTGTGTGAGGTAACCATGCAGAGTCAGTGCATTACCTGCAGTAGATTCATTCAGTAACAACAGTCCGCTAAGACGTCAGTTGATGAGCAGAACTGTTTATTTAAAAAAAAAAACATCCACTGAAACAATCTAATATCTGTTCAAATGTCTTCTGTGGTTCCCATTAAACAGGATTTTCCTTTGGCACTACATCTTCATCAATGTTTCCTCAGTGGGAGCACTGATCATAATCTACTGCTGGTAACCAGGAGTCCAAACTATCCCTTCTATATTCTAGAGCAGGCATCCCAGTGAACATCACGCAACACTAGGATTTAGACTTATTCTAACACTGATGGTGACAGGATGCAGAAGCAGAGCCAGGCCTGTTGGAACTCAACATCTGTCCAAAATGTCCCTCAGTGTTGAGTGGCACCACCATCATACTGCACTGACTCCCTACACTGCTCTAGTGTGAGCAATGAGGAGAGGGAGTGTGCAACAATGGGCAAAGACAAAGACAGCCCACGTTTGAAAATATCACAACTTGTGTCCGCCTTCCTCTGGTTTCATCCTCAGAAGTTGCGTAGAGTAAGTGTCACAGGCTGTGATGAAGCCCCCCGCTCCCCCGACCTCTTCATCTCTTCCTCTTGCTTTGTCGGAGCATCTTCTTCCTCCTCAGGATCATTTCATAGAGTTTGTCCAGGCCGTGCTGCAGACCCTGGCCGCTGAGTGCTGAGCAGGCCTGTGTGTGATGCAGTGTGGAGGAGCTGAGCTCATGGAGGGCCAGAACCTTCTCCACCTGGAACACAGACAGGAAGACGCTTTAAATGACAGACTGGGGGACATTAAAGGGACAGTATCATTTTTTAAAGGATATATTTTTGGGGCTTTTTTGCCTTTATTAGACAGGACAGTAGAGAGTGTGACAGGAAATGGGAGGCAGAGATGGGGGGAATGACACGCAGGACAGGGCTGTCCGACGCGGGACTAAAAGAGATTTTACCTGGAAGAAAAAATACACAGTTCCATTGTTCACTATAATATAATTTTTTCAGACTCTTCCAACTGAGGAAAAACACCCCCAATTTTTTTTGGAGCTAACCAACTCACGTATCCCTCCGCCCAGGGTTAGCGCCCACTGATCAGCAGTTGGTTAGCTCCAAATAAAAACTGTGTTTTTCCTGCACTTTGAAGGGCTGGAAAAAATTATATTATAGCGAACAACGGAACTATGTATTTTTTTCAGGTAAAACCTCTTTTAGGCCGTGAAAATAGGCCGTTTCTTTGGGTCCATTCACAACACTGTATATTGTAAATCTCTGGGCAGGGCTATTATGGGCTGGCGTTGCTAACGGGAGGAGTGCAGAGAGTCTTCTACTGCAATTAAAGTACTTAGGGGCTATTTGGAGATCATACAACCACACTTTAAAAAAAAATGCTACTATCCCTTTAAAGGTCAAACGGACCAGTATTTCTTACATTTACATTTACTTTGATGCACACCTGCCTCTGTGTTTCCAACATAATCTATTTTGATGGTGATGGTGACAAAAAATGATACTGTCCCTTCTATTGGTTTAACTGACAAAACATTTTACAGCAGAAGGCTCAGCAGGGTTTCCTCAATGCTACCAAAAGGGAAATGGCCATGATGGTTCAGTCTGACTTTAGACTGACAAAAGAACTCAACACTTCATAGCCAAAATTAAATGTTCAGCTTTCATCAATTAAAGAGAAAACGATTGTGTCAGAGATCCACAGAGAACCAGCTTTTACATGCCTGAAGATTAGACCCAGCATTCTGTACTATCCATTTTCTGTCTTAGCCTACATAGCAGTAAAACAAACATACACTCCTCACAAATAGCCTAGTTAGGGATGTTTGGCTTTACAGGTCAACTTCATTTAACCTTCTCTAAACTTGTGAATGCACATGTCCAGTTGTTCAGTGTTTCAGTTCTTAATAACATGCTGTTCTCTAACAAGCTGATTAACACTTTTTAAAGATCAAAAACACTTGTTCTGCTTCAACAGTTTGGATTGAGACATTGAGATGTTTGTTGTTATTCGCTGACACCATTGCATCCTTCTACTCAAAAGGCTTTCATGATAGAATATCACTGTAGCATCAACATCATTTCATTTTTATAAGGACATCCTTTTCAAATATCCCTAACTTCTTTGTTAGACCTCCTGACATTATAAAGACTACAAGATGAAGGAGAGTGATGAAGGCCACAGTTAACCTGGTTTAGAAATATGTTTGTTGTTTCTAAGAAAAGCAGCAATTTTCAATATGATGAGTTCAGAGTCACTGGTGCCATATTCACAACCCACAAGGTACAATCTGTTCCATCATATCTTGCTATGCAAAATGCAGACTGTTGATGTTAGAGTAATTACCTCTGAGGCTGACATGGCTCTGTCCAGGTCCTGTTTGTTAGCAAGAACCAATAGGGGCACTCCTTGGTTCTCTGCTGCCCGGGCGATCCTGTGGAGCTCTACCTTGGCTTCCTCCATGCGCTCCGTCTCAGCTGCATCCACCACGAACACCAGGCCGTCCGTCCTCCTGGTGTAGGACTTCCAGAGAGGCCGAAGTTTCTCCTGACCGCCGACGTCCCACACTTGGAACGTGGTGCTGTTGGTTTTGGCGTTCCCCACGGCCACTTTAATCCGCTCAGTGTTGAATCCCTTGGTGGGGATCGTCTCCACAAACTCCTGCAGTTTGAGTCTGTAGAGGAGGGAGGTTTTTCCTGCAGAGTCTAAACCAATCACTACGATGTGCAACGACTGTAAGCCAGGGAGGAGCTGGGTGTGGGGGGCAATTTCTGTTAGTTGGTTCCCCATGTTTACAGTTCCAGAACAATCCCTCAAAGGATGTGTAGGACCAAACTATTGCCTTGGTGGATGGTTTCCTGTTGTTCAGGTCCGTGGATCACTTGTGTCAGAAGGCTTTGAAGGTAGCAGGAGGGGGAGGGAGCAGGCCTTTTGGCTGAAGACCACTTCACACTCCTGGCCTCACTTCAAAGGCTGCTGAGGAGTCTAGACTTGGGGACAGGCAGCCGGCCACTGTCACTGAGGACCTGGAGACAAGATAGGAGGGGAGGGGGGAGGAAGGAGTTTTAACAGAGTAGAGTGCTAGGCTGTCAGTAGACCAGCCATCTGCCTTACAATAAAGGAACACAACCATGGATCAAACTGCACTATCAATGTTTCAGAACAGTTAGCAGCAGTAGTTTGTTCCATCTTGTGCAGAAATTGTTACAGTCAGGCATCAATCAACAACAAACTTAAAGGGATAGAAGGGATAAAAGGTTCTATCAACCAAAACACAAGCCGGGTTGGAACTTTGATGCTCAATATCTCGGAACTACCCGAAACGGAGATAGAACCCTATAATTCTAAGATCACCGTAGCTTCCGCTACAAACAAGCTTAAAATATAGACTCATTGAATTTTTTTAGGAACGATTTCTCATGTCGGGGCTTCAATACAAGAGGGACATTACAGACGAGCAGTATGGAGGTATTTGGATGTTTTTTGGTGTGTCTTTTTGGACCAAGAAAAGTGGTGTCCATTCACAACCATTATATGGACAAATACTGCTGCGTGGACCCCCCGTAACTCAGAGAAGGAACGGAGGACTCTGAAAATTCTCACAGCTCTTAGTCGACATGAGGGTGAGGAGATAATGAGTGAAATTTGAATTTTGAGTGAACTATCCCTTTAAGTCACTAATGTTACACATGGAAAAGGTGCTGGCTGAAACTATTCAGCTTAGAAGGTCCTACCATTTAATTCTTCATTTCAGTTAAGCCTATGGAGCTCTTTATGGTTTCAGTGGAACAGAAAGTTCCAAAATGATCAGTCCTGTTTTGTAGTTTTCTATCATACTTTTCATTTCTTTTAAACTGCTCTGTGACATCTTACAGCTTCACCACAGCCACACATACACAATGCTTTGTAATGTAGTGTTTCTACTTGGTTATTAGTTAAAGCAGATATCAGCGGCACGGCCGTTTCGGCGAATGCTGCATTCAATGCAGGCCTTTGAAACCGTAAGCTACAGCTTCAAGTCAAAACTACAACTTTGTAGCGTTCCAGGTAACCCGTAGCTCGTCCTTTTGTCTGTGAAAGTTCACGATAACGTGTTTCTACTCGAACCGGTATGACTTATTTTCCTTGAACGCACCATGTTAAGCCCTTCCCTCGTGCTATCACCACATTCACGCATCTGCACACACAGCCCTTCATGCCGTTCTCTCTCCTCATTGGATAACACTTGTATCCTACAAGGAAAGTTTTCTCCTCGGGTTACAGCAGAGCAGAGTGACGAAGAGACTTGTGTTACGGCTGAAACACTCCATGTAAGTGATTGCTGACGGAAAATAGGACTATTTAGGACTTATATTAACAAAAACATTCCACTGATATCTGCTTTAAGTTTCCGTTATCCATCACCTCCCCTCTCTTTTTTGGGGGAATATTAAGACGAGCATGCACTGTTTTCTAAAGTCAGTGGAATATATTTAGTCCATATGAAATGACTGAGGTTGTGGTTACAGTGCTGGAGGAGATGAAAGTGAGCAGTGAAAAGCTGTGGTGAGCCGCTGGGAGCTAGGCTAGCTGTGGGACACAGCTGAAACAGGCTGCGGTGAATGGCGACCTGAAGCGGGACAAGAAGCTTTGTCCTGCAGCTGGACGTTAGGTTCCAGTCGTCTCCTACACATTACTGGAAAACTGGAGCAGAGAATGTGAGCGGAGAGGCTGCCGCCCCCCCCCCGGCTCCACAGCAGCAACTACACTAGGTGTTTAATGTCCTGCCTCGCGGAACAACACTTTCTAGGCAACAACAAAGTCAACAATGGTGTGCAATGATTCTTACCTGTCAGCAAACCCGCGCGACTTTTACACGACTGATGATTGCTCACGTGCGACGAAGATCCGAATCTTCAGTTCAGTTCAGTTCAGTTCAGTTCAGTTCAGTAACCAAGGCTACAGGTCGATAGTGGATGAACGTGTTTCTCCGATTGTTGCACCACAACAAGTAGCGACAAGGCTCGTGCAGATGACTTTTAGAAAAACACCCGAGCAACCCCCACCGTGACGTAGGCTATGTGAAACCACGCCCATTAATACGGAAGCCTCGAAGGCAAGACAGAATTGTTTTTTTACTTTGGTGGAATCACAGTAATAGGCAAGTAGCTGCAGAATGCAGATGGATCAAACCAAACTCACTATAGCCTAATCTAAATAATGTCTTTGCCAGTCTCTAACAAAAACAAAACATTTATAGTTAAATAGAATATTCTTTATGAGGAGGATGCTGGTTGAGGGCAGTGGAAGTAGGCTACCTCTTGTCCAATTCACTTCAAATCTTTATTGTCATATGCACCCGAGACAGCGTCACAGTAGCCTACAATGAAATTCCATGTGATACCTCCAGAAACATATCATTTAAAAAGCAAGTAATAATAAAATCAACTCTAGTTTGAATGACAGTAGCCTAATAAGTAGTGCAAAACAATAATCAATAGTGCAAAAATGTAGCTAAAGTGTCATGGGGCAGTCTGCAGAGGGAGGGGTAGAGGGTAGGGGTTGTGTTTTCATGTTCAGCCTCAGAGAGCTAACAGCTGGTCATGGGTCAGTATGAGCCAGCGATGACATAATGGCTCACCTGCATTGACCTGTATGATAACAGCCCACGGAGTTCTTTCCTTGATGCCTGCTGCTCATTCTGATAATGATGTGTGTGTGTGTGTGTGTGTGTGTGTGTGTGTGTGTGTGTGTGTGTGTGTGTGTGTGTGTGTGTGTGTGTGTGTGTGTGTGTGTGTGACTGATGACCTATTGATTGGCTGCCTGGAGCCTGGTTGACTGACTGCTTGTTGAGAAAACATGATGACTGATGAGGTTCTGAGAGGTCACAGAAAATAATAGTTTCCAGGTAGTTTGATAAATATTGCCATGAACAGTGACAGTATTCCATGTTGTGTGAAAGTATTCCGTGTTGTGTGACAGTATTCCGTATTGTGCTGTTTGATCCAGCAGTGGAAACTCAGGAGGAGGCAGCTGTTTTGAATAGCAGCAGAGCTGTCAGATGGTTTGCAGATTGAGGGTGACATTATTACATTGGGAATTCTTCTGAAGCATTTGGAGTGTGGGTGTGTTTGTGTGTGAGGCTGTAAAAGGGCATTCATACAAAGAGCATGTTAAAGGGATAGTTCACCCAAAATTCAAATTTCACTCATTATCTACTCACCCTCATGTCGACTAAGAGCTGTGAGAATTTTCAGAGTCCTCTGTTCCTTCTCTGAGTTACAGGGGGGTCCACGCAGCAGGATTTGTCTATATAATGGTTTTGAATGGACACCACCTTTCTTGGTCCAAAAAGACACACCAAAAAACATCCAAATACCTCCATACTGCTCGTCTGTAATGTCCCTCTTGTATTGAAGCCCCCACATGAGAAATTGTTCTGGAAAAAATTAAATAAGTCTATATTTTAAGCTTGTTTGTAGCAGAAGCTCCCAGTGTCTCAGTTCACTGCTCTTCCTGTGTCAGTGCAAATCTCGCGTGATTTTCACTGAACAATTTCTCATGTGGGGGCTTCAATACAAGAGGGACATTACAGACGAGCAGTATGGAGGTATTTGGATGTTTTTCGGTGTGTCTTTTTGGACGAAGAAAGTTGGTGTCTATTGACAACCATCTGGACAAATACTGCTGTGCGGACCCCCCGTAACTCAGAGAAGGAACGGATGACTCCGAAAATTCATGAGGGGGAGTAGATAATGAGTGAAATTTGAATTTTGGGTGAACTATCCCTTTAATTTAAATGCAGATAAAATGTAGACAGAATGAATTCATTTAATTTTTTAAAAAGTTATCTAAATATTCAAACAATATCATATCTGTAGCCCTGGCCTTGGAGCAGTCAGCTGACATCGGGTGAGGATGGGGTAGGCCCACACCCTGGACAGGTCCCAGGTCTATCACACAGCTCAGTTACTATGAAACACAGCATTGTAATGAATGTGGTGCAGCAATGATTTGTCCAGCCTGCTCCAGCTCTCTGTTCTCCTCTCAGACCAGGAGATCATGTTTCTCACAAACTCCTCTGAACAAGGACAGAGTCAGAGCAGAAGCCTTCACCACTCCTCTGACCAGACTGACCTCTCTCCAGGCCACAAGACAGGTGAGTGAACGTTTATTTTTCTAATTCTATAGTCATAAATTAACACTCATTCATTAATTTGTGTAGAGGATGAGATGGTTTATTGGTTCTAGATTAGGTGCTTTCTAAAATGTGACATTTTGTCTGAGAAACAGAGGTGTGAACATCTGGCTGTGTGAAGTTAATGTGAAACTGTTTAGAATATGGGGTGGGGGGGTGGGTCGTGGTGCAGTGGGTAAAGCGGCCGCCCCATGTAGAGGGTACAGTCCTCACTGCAGGCGGCCGGGGCTCGAATCCCGCGACGGCAGCCCTTTCCGGCGTGTCATTCCCCCTCTCTCTGCCTCCCCCTCTCCTGTCTGTCTCCAATAAAGGCAAAAAGCCAAAAAAATATACTTACATAGGGATCAGCTGGATCAGCTTAGTCTACTGTCAGACACATACAGTAGTAGCACAGGATGTGCAAACGTACATCTGCATGTTATTGTTGTGTCAGGAGACAGAGTGTAACGCCACACTCTGCTCTTCATTCAGCTGCAATCGAAGCCTTGACTTGTAAATAATACACAGTAACACAACACCACGCCTTCTGTAGCTGAGAGCTTCATGTGCTGCACTCATGCCCTAGTTTTTTTTTGTTTTTTGCCATATGCAGTTTCCACACAGTAGAATACACAACACCCCCTCTTATGCTTGAATCACAATAACATGTGATTTTTGATCAATGAATGTCAAAGTTGGAATCATTTGGTATTGGACACAGTCCTCTTTTATTCTAGTTGTGGATTCATTTTCACAGTGATGTTTGGAAGAGATTGATCAATAACGTTTTCAGAAGATATACATTTTATCAGGAATAAATCACAAAGTCACTCATTTCATGAGAAAAAAAAAAAAATCCAACTCTACGAACAACAGTGTAAATTAAAATGGAAAATGTTTGGATACGTTTCTAAACAACTTTGTCTGATGTGACACAAAATTCAGTGGATTGACTAGAAAGAATGGATTGTGATAGCAACAATTTACAGTAGTAATTATGGTATTGTAGCAGAGCCAACTATACATTTTTAAAGGGACAACAAGGAGTTTATTTGGTTCTAAAAGAGTCTCATATTAATGTGGACGAATCTACATTACCACTTGTTTATCGTTATTTTGTTACAGTTATTAGTGGTCGACTTGCCCAACATTTCCTACTTTTGGTTTCCCAACTATACATTTTTAAAGGGACAACAAGGAGTTTATTTGGTTCTAAAAGAGTCTCATATTAATGTGGACGAATCTACATTAACACTTGTTAATGGCTCCATTTTTGATAAATATATCGTTTTGTCTTTATCGTTATTTTGTTACAGTTATTGCACTGGTCCAAGAATTTCACTGTGAATTTCCGTGCAGAGGCTCATGGGAAATAGTGTGACTGAAAACACTTTTCCTAAACTCCTTGTTGTCGATATAAGTGATATTCAAGTCCATTAAACCATAATAATACTTATTGAAAAAAGGACATGAGGCGTTTTGCATTATATAATATTACAGGTGTGATGTTCATCTTGTTACTCTGTATATTTGTGTTGTAGTGTGTTTTCTGTTTAAGATTCTGATTGTGACTATTGTGACTGTGACGTGTGTGTTTTTGGGTCATTGACAGATTGTTCCATATTCCTCCAGCTGCAGCGCAGCAGGATGTCTGGGATGCACTGGGAGGCCAGGCAGCGGCAACGCTTTGTAAACCGCAGGATAAGGAACAAACAGCAGGTTTGTAACATGGAACCGTTGACTGATACTTGATTTTACTTTTCACTTTCCTAATAGTTCATAATATCACAAAAAGTAAAAACAACTCACAACAGACGCATGACCTTGTGGTGACATATGTGATAATGCAGGTGGCGTTAATAAGAGAATTTCTACTGCTACTGTACAACAGCTAAGCTGATTAGAAAAGGAGCTGAGACATGTGACACTCCAGCATGGGGTCACGACTGTGTGTTGCACTTTGCTGATGTCCAGGATGCATTCAGAGCTAGAAATAAAAATATTTTTGTTAAATACCTGGGATCAATCGCAGCAAATTTGAATATTTCAGCACCTAACCCTTTGTCCTTGGGAAATATATCTTTTATAAGGCACTGAAGTAATTCCATAAGAGCCAGTGCTGCATGGCTGAGACCAGAGAGCAGCTCGTCTTCACTGGTTCTCTGATGGACTTAGTGATTACAAATTATTATTTTTCAGCACTTTATGGAGAACATCTATACCTAACACATATATAGAACATTTCTTTAGTTCATAAGCTTCAATTTGAGTCCAAGCTAGCCTTTCTACTAGCTACTGGAAAGCTACAGGCTGTCTCCAAACAAGGCAACACCTATTGTGAAAAACTCCATGTTAACTGGCCCCATTAGAATACATTGTATTCCTGGGATCTCCCAAAATGAACAGATAGAGAGAGACATCCGTTGGCCACAGCAAAACCTGGCGGTTTTGAGATAGAAAGGCTAGCTTGGACTCAAATAGAAGCTCATGAATTAAAGAAATTTTCTATATATGTTTTTTTGTCCTCCATAAAGTTTTGAAAAATAATAATTTTCATGAGAATTTGTCAGACCAACAGTTGTTTTTTTTTTGGTCTTTTTTGGGATGTTGAAAACCAGGTGATATCTTTAAATCAAGTTGGAACAAACCACAGAATCTTTTTTCTTGCCTTCCCTTTGTCAAGATACTTCTGAAAAAGAGTTGTATGACTTTTTATGCCATTGTAGTACCTAAGTATTTGCATTTATATACTTTCGCCAGCAAAATGACCCAAAAAGAGGGGCTTTGGACCCCGTAGCTTTCCTGCAGCTAGTTGACCAGGTTGTCCACCCAGGTTTTAATCCTTGAAGGTCCTAGAGATCATTTCTGGTGGACAACCTTTTACAACGCTCCGTGTCGGTTTTCCCAAAAAAATGTGACTTTGCCCCCTAGGTAATAGGTTTTCATTCTGTTTTAACACATAACGTCTCACCTGTGGCAGTGGGTCAGTGACTCATTGCAGTAACAAGCAGGGCAGAGGAAGAGCACACTTCACCAGGAATCTTAGTCAGACGCAGCCTGTTTTCTCCAGCTCGTATAATACAGCTGTATTAATCCTGAAGGCAAGTATATATAAAAAAATATATATTTTAGTTCAGTTTTAAGAGGACCATGTTCTTAATTACCAGGCAACAGCTGGGATGCTTTTATACAGACTGTGTAGATGAACAGAAGTGGGGATGGGACGCCCCCTTGTGGTGAGCCAGTGCTGGTGTCCAGTGTATCTGATAAAATTCCATTTACCGGTAGCCTATGCTACAATCTGCTAAAAAAAAATCCATGATCCATAAAATGAGAGCGTGCTGGCCAGTCCAGGTTTTGGTGAGAGCTGCATGGTGGAGTGCTGAGGAAAAATCTACACAGAATTGGCCAAAGGTGACTGTGGCTTGAACGTGGTTGTTGAGAGAGCAGACTGAGCAGAGCAGTGAAGTACCTCCTGTCCAATTCCCAAAACACTGCCTTGTGGGGTTCCTGTGTTTATGGTTAAAGGGATAGTTCACCCAAAATTGATTGAGTCCTCCGTAGCTTCTCTGAGTTACAGGGGGTCTCGGCGTAGCAGTGCATGTCCATGTAACGGTCGCAAATGGACACCAACGGTCTTTGTACAAAAAGACACACCAAAAAACATCCAAATACCTCCATGCTGCTCGTCTGTAATGTCCAGCTTGTATTGAAGCCCCGACATGCGAAATTGTCCCGAAAAAAATTAAATAAGTCTGTATTTCAAGCTTGTTTGTTGTGGAAGCTTCTCAAAGCTCCTCTTCCCGGTTTGTCAAATTTGGACGAACCGGGAAGAGGAGCTTCTGCTACAAAACAAGATTGAAGAGGGTCCAAGGTGCCAGGTATAAATGATTGGATGTGGCTCATAATGATCCTCTTGAAGCATTTCATCACTATCATTCAGACAGTTTGCTTTGAACTTTTTTGGCAATGGAATAATGGTGTTTGTTTTGTAGCAGATGGGGACTGTGGCTTGAGACAGAGAGAGGTTAAATATGTCTGCTAGGACCTCAGCAGCACTGAAGAGCCGTCGGTGTCTGGGTGGGTGGGCTGCTTTTAGGGATGCACCGATGCATCGGCCGACCATCGGCATCAGGCAACAGTTGGGATGCTTTTATACAGACTGTGTAGAAAAACGTGAACAGAAGTGGGGATGTTTATGTTGGTTTAAATGCCCATGAACAGCTGTGGTGAGGAGGAACCTTTCTTCTTTCCTTTTTCTGGGGGGAAGATACTGGTGTCCAGTGTTGATCCGTGATCTGTTCCATTAATATCTTCAGTTCAGCCACATGTGATCAATTGATTTATGAAAAAAAAAAATGATCCATAAAATGAGAGTTGCTGGCCAGTAAACACGGTTTTAAGTGAGAGCTGTCATGGTGGAGTGCTGAGGAAAAAGGAGCACAGAATTGGCCAAACGTGGTTTTGAATCAGACTGAGCTTAAAACACCGTTAGAGAAACTCGTCTGTCCAATTTTTCCCAAAACACTGCCTTGTGGGGTTCCTGTGTTTACACCGGTTAAAGGGAATCACCCAAAAATGGAGCGATGATTGAACTGTCATTACGTCCTCCGTCTGCTTCTCTGAGTTAGACAAGAGCTGGGACACAAACACCGCAGCGGTGGCGTGTTACATGCTACACGAGAGAGACGCCAGGTGAAAGGCAGAGAGCCTCCGTTCTCACTGTAACTAGTCACAAGTCATGTAGATTATCACAAATAGGACTCCATGGGGCTTTTTAATTGAGGTTGTATGTGAAGCCACTGGAGAAATCCTGCTCAACTCCTCTTTCAGTAAGGCTATTACAACAACAACTCTTATCATTCTGTCTCTGTGTTAATGAGCAAGTTGGTTAATTGCAGATAAATGGGGTTAGGGAGAAAGTTCAAGTAATTTAACATATTTGAGCATTTTATTTAATAAAAATAATGGCATAGTTACCTTTCTTGGTAACTAATTACTTTTAATGAAACTCTAACTCTTGGCCACTGTAAGTGTTTTAAGGTCATGTCAACTAAAAATTGACATTAAAGATTGTTTTTGTTTCATGAATTTGTCTAACTGAATTTGTGCTCATTGAATAATATGATGAAGAGCTGAAAGACTTTTACAGTAGTTCAGTAATGTTTCTGTGGCACCAAAGACGGAATAGCAAAAAGAAAAACATCGTCTGCCATCGGACCATCAGCAGCATTTTAAACATCGAATCAGCCCAGAATTTCACAATCGGTGCATCCCTAGCTGCTTTGTGAACCTTTATTCTCCTCAGGGTCTTGACCACGTCTAGATGAAATGATGAGTGATGGTGATGAACTCTGATTTGTACCTCGTCTTCCAAAAGGCTCAGTGTTGAGTTCAGCAGGTGTATGATGTCCTTCTAGTTTCTGACATATTGTTTTTCCTGCTTCTGGCTCTGCGTAGGTCGTATCTGAATCTTTTGTAGTCATATAGACATTGCCTGAAGCATATCTTGTGAGCGATCTTACAATTTGGTGGATTTCAACTCTACATTTTAACCAGAACAATTGACAATTAAAGGTGTACAGAAAAGAAAACTGAATTTGAGCCCACTCTGGGTCATAAAATTAGTGTAAAAACTCATCTATCAGACGTTGTAGGCCAAACTTTGTGCAAAATTCTATTTTTGAGTAAATCCGGGATGAAAGTGTTGTATTTTTTTTCCGCATTGGACAATGCAGGCGCACGGACTATACGTCAGCCTGCTCACGATTCAAAAGCCACTGATATTGGATCTGTCATCCGTCATTCAAACGTCTAAACACGCACACACACACGGAGCTCGGACTTAAGCAATTCCCGGTGGATCAAATCCGTTAAATTTACTCGGGTAAAGTCGTGTTGCAGCTCGGCACAACTCGGCGCGACAAACGAAACAAACGGCCATTTCTGTACACCTTTAACAGATGAACAATTTTAGATATGGGAGCCCAACTGAATGTTGGGTAATGATCCAGGGCATGTTTCTTCTTCTCTCTAACATGTCCAGGCAAGCCACTCATCATTTGTCACCACAACACAATCATTCACATGCAAAACAAGGGCGGGCATTGCTCGGTGCTCAGTGGTCACACAGCAACACCATCACTGATAAAACTCCTGAATCTCAGCCCTGGGAAGATATAAGAAATGCACAACAAAATTTGAGTGACATTATTATTATTATATAGTTTCCCAAGAAACATTTAGAAGCCAAATGTCCAGCTACTTATAGACCACTGCAACTGTCCTTCTATGTTGACTCAGGTATTATCATATTAAAGCAGAGACCTGGCCTGACACAACATATTAAAGGAGAATTCCGGCCATATTTGACCCCTAAATCGTTTTCCTGATGGTCACCCAGTGTTGGGGGGAGCAAAAACGCAACTAAAATTGATGTGTTATACCATAGCTAGACAGCGGATAGCGACAACGCTAACGGTGGTAATTCTTTGAAACACTCAGAAAACAATCAAAAGGTTTTATTGTAGTGGGTGATATCGTTTTTCATGGTGGTGAGTTTTTCCAAATTTGAATGTTCAGTTCAAGTTTTATTCTGTCTTTCCAATTGAGTAGTATTGTTTTTTTGGCCATGGTTGTGGAGATGAGGATGAATGTTTGATGATGTTTTGGGATTGGTAAGGAAGTGTCACCGGTGGGGTGGGTTGGGATGCTGAGGCTGAGCATCTTGGATAGCTCTCCTATGACCTCCGACTAGGGATGTCACCATCACCATCAAAATTGATTATGTTGGAAACACAGAGGCAGGTGTGCATCAAAGTAAATGTAAATGTAAGAAATACTGGTCCGTTTGACCTTTAAAGGGATAGTAGCATTTTTTTTTAAAGTGGGGTTGTATGATCTACAAATAGCCCCTAAGTACTTTAATTGCAGTAGAAGACTCTCTGCACTCCTCCCGTTAGCAACGCCAGCCCATAGCCCTAACCAACTCACGTATCCCTCCGCCCAGGGTTAGCGCCCGCCGATCAGCAGTTGGTTAGCTCCAAATAAAAACAGTGTTTTTCCTGCACTTTGAAGGGCTGGAAAAAATTATATTATAGTGAACAATGGAACTGTGTATTTTTTTCAGGTAAAACCTCTTTTGGCCGTGAAAATAGGCCGTTTCTTTGGGTCCATTCACAACACTGTATGTTGTAAATCTCTGGGCAGGGCTATGGGCTGGCGTTGCTAACGGGAGGAGTGCAGAGAGTCTTCTACTACAATTAAAGTACTTAGGGGCTATTAGTAGATCATACAACCACACTTTAAAAAAATGCTACTATCCCTTTAACATATCTAATTATGCTATCTTTTCCTTCTATTGTCTCTGCACTGGTGTTTATTCCCATTCACCTTTCTCTCTACAGCTGGCACCCAGTGGTCCTGATACCAGCTCAGGCAATGCAGCCAAACCTCATCCAACACAAGAGCAAACAGGTATCATGATGCTGTATTGATTTATATAAATAACAAGGACGAACAGTCAAAAAGCTCAGATGGATTGTTTCTTGAGTTTGTTTTAGCTGCTCATATATTCCTTTTCAACGAAAGGATGCATATCCAAAAACAAAATTGTGCAGGTGCTGAGCTAAAACAATTATTAATCACCGCTATTCATCATGAAGAGCTTGAATATTCCTTTTCCACAGCTATTTTAGATAGTTCTCCTGACGTTCCCTAAACCAGCCTACCCAGCGGTATTCCCATTATGCTGGCTGCCTCTCCTTCCTGCATGCCGCCACTCCTTTTGACCGAAATATCCCATTCACCATGCCATTCCATATTCCATGTTTTAAACTGTTTCTTGTCTGTACACAACATCTATTGCACGTCTGCCCATCCTGGGTGAGGGATCCGTCCTGTCTCTCACTCTTGTTTCTCCTGTTTTTCCTCAGTGGATGTGAGAGTCTAAGGACAGAGGATGTTGTTATGATGCCATGTGAAGCCCTTTGAGACAAACTGTTTGTAAGAATGGGCTATACAAATAAACTTGCCCTGCCTTATATAAGAGAACAGCCTGAAATGTCATCCACTGAGGCAAAAACATCATTTATTAATATTTATTGCCAAGAAGCATCCAGGATGGGAGGGTGTGACTAGCCCTGTATAGCCACATTATTTAATAATATAAATACTTTATATATAAAGTTATTACAAATTGCGGGTGCACTTTATTATGAAGAAAATGTAATAATTTGGTGCACTATGTAATAAACCACCAATTAGAAAAAAAAGACTAAAACATTAGGTCCATCAGAGCAACACTGACTTTAAGCATGATTCATAAATATGAATTCATTTAAAGAAAAATGTAATAATTTAGTCATAGCAGTGGGTTCACTATGTAATAAACCACCAATTAGAAAACTCATCAAAAAACATCCCAAAACTCCACAGACTAAAACGATTAGGTCCAAAAACTCCCTGAGAGCAACACGGTTTTGCATGAATTTACCTCGAAAACGGCTCCGTTTCGTAACGTTCCGTCATTATCTCATAGCGTGGTGGTTGTGCAGCTCACAACTTGTCTACAAAAGCACTGTGGAGTTTTAGGATTTTGTATTTGATGAGTTTAATGAAGGAAACCAAGAAATTCCCTTAAAGCTCTGCTAAAAAATAGCTTACACCTACAATTAAAGGTAACAAACCTACTGCTATGACTATAGCGATTATGGCAATGGGCCAATTTGCCAAAATGTTGAACTATCCCTTTAAAACCAATAGGATGGTCAAAACTAAATAATGTACTGTACCAAACGATTGCATTTTCTTCATTAAAAAAGTGCAACAACCTACTGTATTATAATGAGTTATATATACAGTATTACAGTAATAAGTTATATTTGATTTAGTTTTGACCATCCTACTGGTTTTAAATGAATTCATATTTATGAATCATGCTGGTGTTGATCTGATGGTCCTAATGTTTTTTTTTTCTAATTACGACATCCATTTTGGTGGTTTATTACATAATGCACCAAATTATTACATTTTCTTCATTAAAAAAAGTGCAACATCCGCAATTTGTAATAACAGATGCAAAATGTAACAACTTATTACAAAGTGCGGCAAAATTGATTACATATTGCGTTCAAGATTTTTATTACAAACTGTGGCAGATTAGTACAAAATGCTGCGTTATAATGATGTGAAAATTTATTGCATTATTAATGCAAGCCCAATTACAAGCTCTAACATTTCCCTTCTCTAAAAAAACCAGCATCAGGCTGCATCAGCTCATGTCAGTTGTTGAAGTAACCGTTTTATTTGTCATTGGGTTTGTTGCTAGATTTTTATTTTCCTCTTTGTTGTTTGTTTGATAATGATCATTTTAGCTGGAGGTCAGTGTCCCCAATGCAAAGAGGACCTGAACACGTCTGTCCATTACAATGCCAAGATCCCAAACAGATACTCGGTAGGTATCCGTCTTTCTGATGATAATTAAATGGAGCATGAATACCAAAACAATAATGAGGGTGGAGGATATGATTTTATTACAATTTTATAATCAAATGTCGTAGTGTTTTTGACATTATAATGACAAAGACACTGTGCATGCATGTCAGGTCTGTTGTGTCGTAGCTGCTGATGGCATTATCACATGAAAGATATGGTCATGTTAAAAAATGTGCACACCCTGAAAGCCTGTGCACATCAACAGTAACAAGAGCTATATGTCCCGCCATGACATTTTAGGGTTATTTATTGGAAACTTCTTTTAGCATCTTGCGGTCTGCTCTTGAGGTGAACTTGTTCCGTGACCTGGACATATTGGCAGCTGAATGTCCACTATTTTCCAGACAGTGGAATAGTTTTGAGGTCTTTTAAATACCAGACTCGTAAGCAGTCTTCTTTCTGAAGGGCTCAGACAGCTCTTATGATCCCACCATGGTGTCCACTCTTCAACCGTCAGGAGCAGATCCAGCTCAATGTTTGAGGTTTAAAGGGATAGTTCACCCAAAATTCAAATTTCACTCATTATCTACTCACCCTGATGTCGACTAATAGTTCTTTTCTTGGTCCAAAAAGACACACCAAAAAACATCCAAATACCTCCATACTGTATTCCAATACCAATTTCTCATGTGGGGGGCTTCAATACAAGAGGGACATTACAGACGAGCAGTATGGAGGTATTTGGATGTTTTTTGGTGTGTCTTTTTGGGCAAAGAAGTATCCATTCACAACCATTATATGGACAAATACTGTTGTGTGGACCCCCCGTAACTCAGAGAAGGAACGGAGGACTCTGAAAATTCTCACAGCTCTTAGTCGACATGAAGGTGAGTAGATAATGAGTCAAATTTGAATTTTGGGTGAACTATGCCTTTAAATGGGTCAAGCCTCCATCAAAAAGCGGAGTAACAATGTTCAGATGATGTGCACCTCATGTGATTCACCTGTGTGTGATTTTAGCCATTTTAAGTGGGAATAAATGTGTCCTAACTTATTCCACACCATGAATTGCATTACATTGTATAATTACATTTTACAGAGCAAATTTTGTTTAAATTGTTAGTTATATTACTTGAATCGTCCAGTATTGTTAAAAATTGATATGAAATATCCAAGTCAAAAACATACAGGCTTTCATAGGGTGTCCTTATTTTCCCACATGACTGTTATATTTCTATACTATGGAGATCAAGGGATTTATTACATAAAATCATCATCCACAATACTTCATAGATGCTGGGGATGGTAATGTGGGCTCTAGAATGAAGGACATAATAATAAAGTAAGAGATAATAAATTGATAATTAATTAATAATTGATAATTAAAGTGTCAGTTTGGGATCTCTGACTGTGAAAATATGAATCAGACATATTATCATTTTATCTTTCAAGTCTTTGCATTACACCCAGCAGTGGTGAGGAAGAGGGGAACAGTGCTGCTCTCATGGACTGTGTGGAGGTTCTGAAAGAAGATCTGCGTTGGCTTTTATCAAACCTGCATCAGTGTGAGATGATCTCTATCTCTATCTATAACTCTAGTCCGATTTAACATGAGTGATGTGACTTCCTACTTTTCTCATTTCAGAAAAGCTGGAAATGTATGTCTCCATTTCAAAAACTTTCAAAATAAAACACTTAACAACACCACTGGCTTTTTATTTTATTTTTATTCACTTTTATTCAAATTGCTGAATCAGAGCTGAGGAAGACATCACATAACACCACGATATTGTATACTAAGACATGAATACATATAACTGTCTGTCAAGCAGAAGGCCACCAGAATGTTATTTTCCCTTCGGTTTCCATAATACTACACAAAAGGTTTAGATATTTTAGATGATGATGAGTCCAAATACACCACAAAGAACTATCCTCAGGAGACCAAAGGAGTGTGTGTGTGTGTGTGTGTGTGAGCTGCAAGCGATTGCTTCAAGCCGGGAAGTCAAACAAAGAAACACAAGAGAGTCCTCCGTTCCTTCTCTGAGTTACGGGGGCGGGGCGGCGCAGCAGTATTTGTCATATATGGTTATATATGGTCATATATAATGTTTGTCAATGGACACCAACTTTCTTGGTCCAAAAAGACACACCAAAAAACATCCAAATACCTCCATACTGCTCGTCTGTAATGTCCCTCTTGTATTGAAGCCCAGAAATGTGAAATTGTTCAGAAAAAAAATGAAATAAGTCTATATTTTAAGCTTGTTTGTAGTGGAAGCTCCCAGTGTCTCAGTTCACTGCTCTTCCTGCGGAACAAAAATACAAGCGTTGGATGTTTTTTTGGTGCATGTGTCTTTTTGGACAAAGAAAGTTGGTGTCCATTGACA
Source organism: Decapterus maruadsi (assembly GCA_030347415.2). NCBI lineage: Eukaryota > Metazoa > Chordata > Actinopteri > Carangiformes > Carangidae > Decapterus > Decapterus maruadsi. Next base: position 26,242,894 of record CM064905.1, on the reverse strand, counting down.
ACCATTATATGGACAAATACTGCTGCGTGGACCCCCCCGTCACTCAGAGAAGGAACGGAGGACTACAACGGAAGAAATTCTCACATTCTCAAATTTAAATTTTGGGTGAACTATCCCTTTAAAATGATGCCAGGTTAAAAAAGGAGCAGTTTCAAGCCTGTACCAGAACCTCTTCAGTCAGATAGACTGACTCCCAGTGGGAGTCTGGGAGTCTTTTGAACACCCATCGCTGCTCAATAAATGCTAGGCTTAAACTGATTCAGTTCAAAATCATACATAGATTACATTACTCAATGCAAAAAGTTAACAAAATGTATCCTAATGTATCAGCACTGTGCAACAAATGCAAGAACAGGTTGGAACACTCACTCATCAACTTTGGACGTGTCCCAATCTTCACTCTTTCTGGTCTTCAATATGTGATTTTTATTCAAAGGGATTTAAAAGGTTGTGTGAACCCTGCCCCCTAGTGGCCATTCTGGGATCAGCAGGTGACTCCACTCAGTACTACAAAGTCTGTACAACAGTTTGGTGCCATTTTGGCTAAAGACTTGATGAGGGAGCTCAGTGAGAGCCTATGTATAGAGAAACTTAGATATGAAAATGCAGGCAGGCATTTTTTTTATCAAGTATGGGAACCTGTATTAAAATAGCTAGAGATTAATGCTACAATATGAATGATTGTAGCTGGGTTGTTGTCCTATAGATCTCCAGCTCACATCTGTACTTGTTGCTGTTGTTTACCACTACATCCAAGTTGTGTAGTAATCCACCATATTGTCATATCCAATCCATTCATGTTTGATGATGCTAACGTGTTATTGTTTTGTTTTTCACATTTTTTCTTTTCTTAGTTTTGTTTATCAGAAAACATATAAAACTATGATTGCTTTGTGAGAGACATGTATTCTATCCAATGTGCATTTGGCAATAAAAAGAATATATATATATAAAAAATATATAAAACAACTGACAAATACGATAGGCCAATGTGTGTGCGTGTGTAGCCTGTTTGTGTTTATTTATCTACACAGAGTGCAAGAGCAGGACACTTGGACATGGGGACTGGAGGAGCCAGGCAACAAGCCACCAACCCTCCTTCCTCCTGAGCCACAGCCGCTGTAACACAATGAACCAACAGACAATACACATCATCTGCTGGGCTGTGTTTCCTGGGGGGTTGATAGCATTGACCTTTGGGCCACACGTGGCATTAAAGGAGTCATCACCCGGAAATCGCAATTTCTCTTGTTAAAACATGCATATTGGTGTTTGACCTCAGTTGAAACTTGCCTGAAAAGCTGGACTTTGAAAGCGGCGCCGTTTTTTTGGGCCAACAGGAATAGCACACAAGGGTGTGCCTTCCTAAAGCACGAGATTTTGATTCTGCTCCTGCGGTGACCTCACCGGCCACCTCTTTCACCACCCAACCCCGCCCCGTCCGCTACCTGAAATGAGGTCAAAGTCTGCATTCAACCACCCCCGGCTCTGTCCTTCCTGCGTCAACGCGTGCCTCATGCACATCCGGACCAGTTCAAATTTGGAGGAAAAAGGGTCAGAACAAGCTCAATGTTTGATTAAATTTTTTTTTTTTTTTTTTCTAATAAGTTTTACAAATTGATCCAAAGCGATCCAAGGGGGGCTGGATACGTAAAAAACCAGGTTATGACTCCTTTAAGTGAGTCACTTGGCCCAGATAATACTGTATAGTCACTGGCAAATGTGATATGGCAAAACACATGAGGGCCACATAGAATAGAACAGAGAATACTTTATTCATCCCTAGGAGGGAAATTCTTCATCATAACCACGTTACCTTCATATACCTTCAAAATTGGAGGGATTTTTTCTTATGGCACAGTTCTGAAATGAAAGCACTTGACCAGATGATAGCATTAAGTGACAGTTAAGACAGAGTTTGGATGCATGAATTAAACTTTCTTCATTTCTAATATTTCTAAATTGTTCTGTAGAGTATTACTGTATTTGTTCAGATTTGTTCTGATTCTGTTTGCAATGATGTTTTTTCTACATTTTCTACAGAAGGCAATTTTAATGAAAAAGTACAATTTAAAAGGAAAACGTGTATTTCTGATATTGCACTAAAATGATATTTTTCTCTTTTTTGTGCCAGAGTTGAGCCGTCATTCTCTTCTTTTAATGTGGGCCAGTACAAGTAGCAGTTTCATTCTGTCAACCACATGTTGGCCACAACCATTCAACAGAACTGAGTCACACATATTCTGTATGCGACTCAGGTATGAGCCATATAGTTATCTGAATTTAGTTTACTCTGACTGGTAGAAGTCTGGTTTTCTTATGGTTCAGTTAAAGCAGATATCAGTGGAATGTTTTTGTTAATATAAGTCCTAAATAGTCCTATTTTCCGTCAGCAATCACTTACATGGAGTGTTTCAGCCGTAACACGGGTCTCTCCGTCACTCTGCTCTGCTGTAAACCAGGAGAAAACTTTCCTTGTGGGATACAAGTGTTATCCAATGAGGAGAGAGAACGGCATGAAGGGCTGTGTGTGCAGCCAAGGGATGCGCGTGAATGTGGTGACATAGCACGAGGACCAATAGATGCCTGACGAGGGCGGGGGCTGCTAACTCATGGTGCGTTCAAGGAAACTCGTACTTTGTGTTTTTCCTTCCTGTGAAGTCATACCAGTTTGACTGTAAAAAGAATGGACGGGTCGGCATCCGTGACGTCACCCATTGGTTTTGTGCAGTCGTTTTTTTTCCTCAAAAATTGCGGTTTGAACCTGGAACGCCATGTTGGATTGTGACTTGAAGAGAACCCGCCCACTGGCCTTCAAAGCCTGTCTCTGGGCGCAGGACCTTAGCTGAACGTTTCCGCGCCCTGATTGGCCAGAATCTTATCTGAATAACAGCAAAACGGACCTTATTTCTAGTTCAAAAAATTCACCCCCCTCAGAGTGTTGGGGTAGACACTTTCGATTGAAACCAAAAAACGTTGTGGTACCAGGCTGTAAATATGTTTTTGAAAGCTGTAAAGTCGGCGATTTTAACATGGGGGTCTATGGAGAGTTGCTCACTAACACATTATCCAGCCCCACAGGAATGTGGGATTGCTGTTTTTTGATGATACACTAAGTGAACTTATTCTCAGACCGACAACTGCTCGTGAGTGGCAGTTCGATCTGGTCCGAGTTCCAGGCTCGGAAGTTACGAAGGCCTTGATCTGGATGACTTTCATCAGACAACAGGACGGTTCTGAAAAATCATTACGGGTTACCTGGAACACTACAAAGTTGTAGTTGTGACTTGAAGCTGTAACTTACGGTTTCAAAAGCCTGCCTTGAACGCAGCATTAGCCAAAACGGCCGTGCCGCTGATATCTGCTTTAAGGTTAATACCTCAGGGCCAGATGTGGCCCATCATATACTAACAAAAGTGGGCCAGATGAAATGTTTGGTGTTTGACAGCCTAGGATATGTCAAAGATTAGTAACAAAATTAATTTTGATGCATTACTAGTTTTTGTGTAGTATCAGATAATAACAGTAGATAATGGTGGCTCCCCGTGTTGAGAAGAGGTCAAATGAGTCATTTTTACTGATCATCAGATATTGGCAACCAAAAATGAACGAACGTAATAACTGCCAATAATGTAATTTTTTGATTTCAAATGTAATAAAGCCAATAGTGTAATAATGTGCCAATAATGTAATAAAACTTTTGAGCCAATAACGTAATAACTTTTTCAGGGTGATAATGTAATAAGGCATTACATTATTGGCTGGTTATTACGTTATTGGCCTGGTATTAAAAAAAACCTTTCAAAATGTAATAACTGGTTAAAAAGTTATTACGTTATTGGCTCAAAAGTTTTAGGCTATTACATTATTGGCACATTATTACACTATTGGCTTTATTACATTTGAAATGGCCAAAATTATTACATTATTGGCAGTTATTACGTTATTGGCTGTTATTACGTTTTTGGTTGTAACACGCCATTTACCTACTATCCAGGTCTGTGCAAAGAAAGCCTCTAGTTTCTGAATGGCATCAAAGTGGAGGACCACTGTCTTTTTAATGGACTTAATGACCTGACAAAATACTCAACTCCTGCACTTGTTATCACAGTTACCAAATTATAATGATACACACAACTTCCTCTAGAGATGAATTAAATGATAGTTTCCAGAACAGAGATGAGTTCATTAGTATCAGTATCAGCTCTTAAACCACAACATGATTGTGGTTCATCAGTTTGTTTTAAGTCTACCAAAAAAACACCCCCACCCCCACCACCAGAGTCCAAGCAGACTGAGGTTCCATAGCAGCTCATCACCAACCCACTGCACTAACCTGGAAAATGCACCAATTAGTTCCAGCTGATTGAACAGGTTTTCAGGCCTCATGAATCTCTCCAGGAAAATGCAGGGCGTCCTGCTACATGGTGGTGTCTTTCTGAACATTACACTATCACAGTTCATGGAAGAAAATAAAAAGTAGGTCCATCATCTGGTCCTCCATCAGGGGGGCGGGGGCTGCACAGGGTGCGGTATAGTACTGTTTGCTCCACAGTCGATGTACTCGTACGCCTCAAGAGACAGCTGCTCATAGTGGGCCAGGTAGTAAACAGTCATAGACATCCTGTAGTGACACAAGGAGGAGTTTAGTACTTCACAGTTTAGTACTTCACAGTCTCCACAATGCAATGCAATGCTACAACACTGAGTAACACAGTCGACAGCTGAGGTTCAATGAAATGAAACAATGAGGTTTTTCTTTCCCATCCAGACTGACTGAGGCTGGGGGGGGGGGTTTAATCTAGTCAGCAGTCATGTGAGCAAACTGGGGCAGAAGTCAACCCTTTAAGTCAACAATAGTCTCAGTGGAGATGGAAAAACTGTCCTGACATCACCTCTTAGTGAGAAAAAATACAAATAAAAATACAAACTATATCCATCTAATGACAAGAAACCAAGATGACTGAGGTTTAAATGTATTCCAGGGGCAAGGAGACCGGTCCCTCACACTGTTTGACCTCCCAGTCTGTCTTAAACCCCCCCTTTCCATCAGCCTCTGCTTTCTAACCACACTTTTCACCCCCAGCTACCGTTATACTTGTCTGCTTGTGTTGTCTTCTGTCATGACCCTCCTCTTGTCTTTATTAAGCAGCTTTGGGTCCTTGAAAAGCACTATAAAAACCCAATGTATTATTATTATTAAAGTAGATATCAGTGATCCGGTCATTTTGGCTAACGCTGCGTTCAAGGCAGGCTTTTGAAACCGTAAGTTACGGCTTCAAGGCACAACTACGACTTTGTAGCGTTCCAGGTAACCCGTAACTCGTGTTTTTACCGTCCTGTTGTCTGTGAAAGTTCATTATAACGACCACTCGTAACTTCCGACCCGTGAACTCGTACCAGATCGAACTGGTATGACTTCACAGGAAGGAAAAACACAAAGTACGAGTTTCCTTGAACGCACCATGAGTTAGCAGCCCCCGCCCTCGTCATGCATCTATTGGTCCTCGTCCCTACGTCACCACATTCACGCGCACCCCTTGGCTGCACACACAGCCCTTCATGCCGTTCTCTCTCCTCATTGGATAACACTTGTATCCCACAAGGAAAGTTTTCTCCTGGTTTACAGCAGAGCAGAGTGACGGAGAGACCAAACACTCTATGGAAGTGATGCTGACGGAAAATAGGACTATTTAGGACTTAGATTAACAAAAACATTCCGCTGATATCTGCTTTAATAAATAGGGATAATGATTAGATTGTGAAGGACGACCATCGCACACTACTAGACTCTATGCTGATACAATTTATTGTGAACAAGTGCGTCGACAGGTTCTGTGTGCTTCTGGTCACATGACCCAAAACATGCACAAATGTCAATAAAGTTTATTCAAAATTACACTAAGACATGTTTTTCACCTCCCCTAGTGACCATAGAGGAAGACTGGATCCATGATTGTGTTGCCAGGGATCCACAAACAAAAGGCTTTGTTTCATTCGTATATGACACAATCCTTCCCTTCACCACATTAACTCAGACTTTCTTTATTGTCATTGCACAACAAACACAACAGTGATTTTTGGCAACGAAATGTTGTTTCTTGGCTTCCAGAAGGACACAGAAATAAACAACATTAAATAGATCTGTAAACAATACAAATAGATATAAATATGATCTATAATTAGATCAAATGGGAGGAGGATCTTAATCTGCAGATACCAGATGACCGGTATCTGACAGGCTTCACCTCTCCTGGAGCAGACTGGCTAAGCTACTGTATACACCCTGTAGATCCAAGATGTCAGCCACGGCCCGCTGGGAGCTCCTTCTGGATATCCATCTTTGATGGCATCTCCTATGTTTGTAAGAAAAGGGTCAGCCCCAATCTAATGAGGGCAACATTGGGGCAGTGTTTAGCTCTATATATATAGTGTTGAGGCACTATAGTGTAGTGTGTAGTGTAGAGTGTGTTGAGATTGCAATACAGTAAGTTCTTTGAACAGCTGAGCCTCATCATCACCCAGAGGTCAGAGAGTAGTTACAATACTTGATAGATGGTAGCAGTCTGTTTTCTTTAGATCCACGATAGAATTCTGACCATTACTCAGAAATATGCTTAATGAGTAACATTTGAAAGAATCTTAAAGCAGATATCAGTGGCACGGCCGTTTCGGCTAATGCTGCGTTCAAGGCAGGCTTTTGAAACCGTAAGTTACAGCTTCAAGTCACAACTACAACTTTGAAGCGTTCCAGGCAACCCGTAACTCGTGTTCTTACCGTCCTGTTGCCTGTGAAAGTCACTATAACGGCCACTCGTAACTTCCGACCCGTGAACTCGTACCAGATCGAACTGGTATGACTTCACAGGAAGGAAAAACACAAAGGAGCTGTTTTAGAGTTTCCTTGAAAACACCATGAGTTAGCAGCCCCCGACAGTTTTTCAGCAAGCAGTCTCCGTCTTTGGTCCTCTGTGCTTACGTCACCACATTCACGTTCGTTACCCCTTGGCTGCACACACAGCCCTTCATGCCGTTCTCTCTCCTCATTGGATAACACTTGTATCCCACAAGGAAAATTTTCTCCTCGGGTTGCAGCAGAGCAGAGTGACGGAGAGACTCGTGTTATGGCTGAAACACTCCATGTAAGTGATTGCTGACGGAAAATAGGACTATTTAGGACTTATATTAACAAAAACATTCCGCTGATATCTGCTTTAAAGTCTTCAAAGCCAGCTACACCTTCCTAAACTCATCATTAAATTGCAAACTTAAATTGTTGACAAGTGTCCCCAATTAAGCCCCGAGACAATCTGATGTTCCAACCCTCTCTGTATCTTCTGCTTTGGCTGCCGGTTGAAAAGGTGTGAGACCATGGCCGTGTGTGGAGCTGGGTACTTACTGTAGGTGCAGATACAGAATGTGGACAGGATAGGCAGGTTTCATACAGTATTCCCTGCAGAGAAAAAAGTCCAACCATTACAGATACACAGCTGTTGAACATGCAGACAACACAACAGATAGTGAATAAAACACATGGTGTTTTTAATTCAAAGCTATAAACTACTCTGACTTTCTACACAGAGCTGAGACACAGTGTTCAATAAACCTGCATGATACACTCTTAGAAATAAGGGTTCCAGAAGTGTTCTTCTACAAGGACTGAGGTTCTACCTGGAACCATTTGCTTCTGAAAAACCCTCTCCTGAAGGAAGAGTTTTTCGAGGGTTCTTGGTAACAGTGAGGGTTCCAGTAAAAGGGTTCTTGGTGGAACTCCCTGTGTGGGTTCTAGATGAAACCGTAAGAAGTCAGATATTCCCTGGATGAAACCCCCAGTAAGGTTTCTGGGTGAAACCAATACGCCATAAAAGGGATTTTGGTAGAACCTCTCATTGGGGGTTCTAGGTGGAACCTTTCACTTTAAAGGGATAGTTCAACATTTTAGCAAATTGGCCCATCACCATAACCCCTATAGTCATAGCAGTAGGTTCATTACCTTTACTTGTTGGTGCAAGCTATTTTTAGAATGGCGGAGCGGAACGGCGGAGCGGAACGATGAGCTGCTCAGAGCTACGCTACAGAGGCTCATGGGATTTCTTGGTTTCCCTCATCAAACTCATCAAATACACAATCCAACAACTCCACAAAGCTCTGGTGGACAAGTTGTGACCTGCACATTCACCACGCTCTGAGATAATAACACAACGTTACCACACAGAGTTGTTTTAGAGGGAAATTCATGCAAAACCACTGATGCGTGTTGCCTTCAGGGACAGTTTTTCAGCAAACAGTCTCTGCATTTACCCTGAAAATGGCTCTGTTTCGTAACGTTGTGTTATTATCTCATAGCGTGGTGAATGTGCAGGTCACAACTTGTCCACGAAAGCGTCTTGGAGTTGTTGGATTGTGTATTTGATGAGTTTGATGAGGGAAACCAAGAAATCCCATGAGCCTCCGTAGCGTAGCTCTGAGCAGCTCACGGCTCTGCTCCACCGTTCTAAAAATAGCTTACATCAACAATTAAAGGTAACGAACCTACTGCTATGACTATAGGGATTAGGCAACGGGCCAATTTGCCAAAATGTTGAACTATCCCTTTAAGCTTTTTTTTGGTCATGTTAGGTAACTCACCTTAAGCCAAGGTCGGTCAGCTTGATTGGGATCATAAAGGAGTACTGTAAATAAAGAGAAGTCCTTCACTTTACTCACACTGCCTTCCAGGTCCATATCCATCATCAACCAGTATTTTTAATTCAATATTAACACGTGTTTTCATATAAAAGCCTCCAGCTAATCATGTGAGCTAAAATCCACTGCTGTCTATCTCTAGAAGCTGGGAAGTCTTACCTTTTGGATGGACAGAGGTTTGATAGAGGTGACCTCTTTAATGGACACTGTTCCCACAACTGTCTCATAGTTCAGGGCCTGCACTGTCAAATTATAGGCCTGCACCGCTGCAAAGTTGTGGTTGGTGATGTTCAACACATTCTACAAGGAGAAAGTGTTGCCATACGATGAATCAATCAATAAGTTTCATTGTTTAGAATCAAAGCCATATCTCTCCCTCCTCCTTCCTCTACCCACCGTGATGTTAATTTGAACGTCTTCTTCAGTGAAATAAACAATGGATGACTGCACGGCTACTGGAGACAGAAGGATGGCACGAGGAAAGAGGAAGAACAGCACCAGGGCGCTGACCAGGATGCACGCACCGACAGACAGGGCAACGTACAGCTTCCTGAGAGAGGAGGAGACATCAAACACATCAACATACAGTAGAGGCCAGCCACGCTTTCATGTTTTAGGTTGGAGTATCAATCAAAAAGTTCAAGTGTTAAAGGGATAGTATCATTTTTTTAAAGTGGGGTTGTATGATCTACAAATAGCCACTAAGTACTTTAATTGCAGTAGAAGACTCTCTGCACTCCTCCCGTTAGCAACACCAGCCCATAGCCCTGCCTAGAGATTTACAACATACATTGTTGTGAATGGACCCAAAGAAACGGCCTATTTTCACAAAAGAGGTTTTACCTGAAAAACATACATTCCATTGTGAAATGGAAATTTTCCAGCCCTTCAAAGTGCAGGAAAAACACAGTTTTTATTTGGTCCTAACCAACTTTTCCAGCAATCAAGTTGGTTAGCTCCAAATAAAAACTGTGTTTTTCTGGAAAAAAAAATTATATCATAGCCAACAATGAAACTGTGGTTGTTGTTTTTTTCCAGGTAAAACCTCTTTTAGGCCGTTTCTTTGGGTCCATTCACAACACTGTCTGTTGTAAATCTCTGGGCAGGGCTATGGGCTGGCGTTGCTAACAGGAGTGCAGAGAGTCTTCTACTGCAATTAAAGTACCTAGGGACTATTTGTAGATCATACCACCCGACTTTAAAAAAAAATGCTACTATCCCTTTAAGTATTTGCTTCCTTACGTGTGTCTGGGTCTCAGCCTGTGGTCATTGCAGGGGATGACAGCCACCAGTTTGCTCTCCTGACCTGTAACACACATGGAGGTTGGTTTCTTGCCCCACTGAAGTTAAGAACGACACACTAAAGAGGTAGTGAGTGTCTTCTCCACTGATGCTAAATAATATTACAGTTTTTCTCAGCCGCTTTGGTACATTCCTCAGATCAGAATCGAGATTCACAAAACTACTTGTTCAAAGGCTTTGGTGCATCCATTTACAATTCTCTGCTGTTTCCTACTGTATCAACTGCTTATGTCATGTTGATCAAAATGTATTGTAATGGGTCTCTGTTGAATAGTCTCACCACCCCCACAACATTTAGGCGTTAGTTAATCATATAAGTCTTTTTTCTGAGGCTTTGTTTACACGGAAACGATTTGAACAGATAACGCAAAAGTGGCGTTGCGTTCTCACTTTTCATTTCACATTCAGACAAGTTTTTTGGGGGTGGAAATTTGCGCGCATACAGTGACGCAAAAATCTGTGGAATTCAATGTTGTATGCACGCCAGGTGCTTAGGTGGCAGTGTGCTACACAACACACAACACAACCAAGTCTGCACGCCTGTGTATTCTTCTTCTTGTTCTTGATTTCCGGCAGGCTGTACGCCGGCTATCGTAATGCTGCCCTCCACGCCCTCCACAGGTCAGAGCAATGGGCTCTATGCACAGCTCCACTACTTCCTGAACTTAAACCAGCTCCTTTGTTTCCTGTCTTACATGTGCGGTGACAAACTGATGAATCCAGGTGTGTCTGAGTAGTCACAATCAGACACACCTGGATTAATCAGTTTGTCCAATGATGTAAGACAGGAAACAAAGGAGCTGCATTATGTTCAGGAAGTAGTGGAGCTGTGCATAGAGCCCATTGGCGCAGACGTTTTGCATTTTCACCCTTTACATGGGGACGCAACGGTGCAGTGTTTTTAAGATTTCAACTCTCCTGAACTTAAACCAGCTCCTTTGTTTCCTGTCTTACATGCAAGGCAAATCCGATGAAATCCAGGTGTGTCATACACAAAGTGTAACCTGGATAATCAGTTTACAATAATTGTCATCAAAACTTGAGCCATAGTTTACACCAGAACATCCCTCCACAGCAGGCTACACTGTTATACTGACAACGTGAGTGTTTTTAAGATTTTGACTCTCCTTGTCATTGACTTGTCATTCTGATGGTACTGACAAACTGTTCATTTGATTTGTTGTTGTTTTTGCAATTTGACATGAATTGTTTTGAGATGCAGTTTGTCTAAATGTAAGACAGGAAGATGATGGCTGAAATGTTCAAAGACTGAGAAAAACTGTAACCCATTGGCGTCCGACGTTTTGCCACTTGTCTGCCACTGGGCTGTCCAGGGGACGTGTGTGTGCAGTGTTTTTAAGATTTCAACTCTGGAGGGTGGCTTCAAGCCCTGAAAACGCTGTTGCCGTCTAAATGCAAGGCACATCCGATAAAATCCACATACACTAAAGTGTAACTTACAGTTTACAATAATTGTCATCAAAACTTGAGCCATAGTTTACACCAGAACATCCCTCCACAGCAGGCTACACTGTTATACTGACAACGTGACTAAGCATTTTGACTCTCTTGTCATTGACTTGTCATTCTGATGGTACTGACATGTTCATTTGATTTGTTGTTGTTTTTGCTATTTGTATGAATTGTTTTGAGAGATGCACCGACTGTTGTCTAAATGAAGAAAGATGATGGGTCAAATGCAAAAGACTGAGTAAATACTACAAATTGACCTTTTAAGCCACGCCCCTCAAACACGATCTAGCCAATCACAGTGCACATAGCTAGATACACTCGGTTTCTCTGCTTCCATTTCCATTGAAATGCATTGCAGTTAACAGTTTTCTTCTTTTGACTGTTTTTAGCTTCACATTTTAAGTTTAAAGGTTAAACGATTTAAAGCAGTACAGAAACACTGAAACTTGGTATCCTGTCCCAGGTTGGGATCGCCTCCCTCTCTCAGGTGGAGGCCAAACTTTGTACAAAAGTCACATCTCAACCTAGAGAAGTGTCTGCAGTAGTAGTCCACAACACCAACTAAACATGGATAAACTTAACAAGGATGTCTACATCTGTTGTAAGTTAAGTCAACAACGTATTTGAGGCAACATATTGTGAGAGATGTTTGGAACAGAATCACAACTAAGGATAAAGCCCGTTAGCTTAAACTGCTTGAATATCCCGCAAACCTCCATAGACAGGCTAATCAAATTAGCTTTCCTTACTCGGGTAAAGTCGTGTTGCAAACGGCAGCCTAGCAGTAAAGATAAGTTGAGTTTTGGTGATTTCGAGATGATATTTAATATTTAAAATAATAAATATATTTAAACTATGTCTGCCACTGGGCTGTCCAGGTGTGTGTGCTCTGTGTCAAAAGCCCTCGCTAACTCTTCATTTTATATATTTTTTTTATTTCATGGGTATTTTACTTTCTCATGTAGAGTCCTCTGGGGATCCTCCCAGTACCGTTGCAGGTTGGACAGTCAACTGTTTCTCTGGAGCTGTCTCTCCTGTTGGAATGTTAAAGGTCATCCTTCTCAACGATGCTATTTTTCATCTATTTGCTCCCACTGGACTGTGATCCAGACTTGCTGGTACCACCATGACCCCTCCCCATGCTAAGAACTGCCCCCATACCTGAAGAAAGATATGGGTCAACTGCAAAATATCGCCAGTAACATACTACAAATATTTTTTTCATAGAATATCTCAATGTGTAATCTAGAATCTGAACGCTAGATGTCACGGTTTTCCTTCGATTTTACACATAGGACCTTTAAGTAAACATAACTCTATTGACTGTCAATTAGCTTCACATTCAAATATAAAGGTTATGATTTAAAGCAGTACAGAAAAGAAAATTGAGTTTGATCCCACTCTGGGAGGCCTCCCTCTGTCAGACGCTGGAGGCCAAACTTTGTGCAAAATTCTATTTTTGAGTAAATCCGGGATGAAAGTGCTTTTTTTTTCACATTTGACAACGCAGGTGCATGGATTCTACGTCAGCCTGTACACGATTCACCAGCCACTGATATAGGATCTGTCATCCGTCATTCAAACTGTCAAATGAAAAAACACACACACGAAACTGAGGAGCAGCACAAACTTTGAATATCCCTGTTATGGACTGATGAAATCCGTTTTCCTTACTCAGGAAACTTGTTTTGCAGCTCGTGACAACTCGGAAACGATTTCTTCGCCTTTAAGTTTAAAGCAGATATCAGGATCATGTTTCTCAATGCTGATTCAAGGCAGGCTTTGAGAAACCGTATTACAGCTTCAAGTCACAATATCCTCTGCGTTTCATTTTTAACCTGTAACTCGTGTTTTACCGTCCTGTTTTTCAGTCAGTGATTCAAATGAACATCTAGCAGATCGAACTGGTACGACTTCACAGGAAGGAAAAACACAAAGTATCTAGTTTCATTGAAATGAGTTAGCAGCTCCCGCCCTCGTCAGGCATCTAGGTGGTCCTCGTGCTCCGTCACCACAAATCACGCTCCCTTGGCTGCACACACAGCCCTTTTCAGACTTGCCCATTGGATAACACTTGTATCCCACAAGGAAAGTTTTTCCTCGGGTTACAGCAGAGCAGAGTCCTGAGACAAGTCTGCCAGCTGAAACACTCCATGTAAGTGATTGCTGACGGAAAATAGGACTATTTAGGACTTATATTAACAAAAACATTCCGCTGATATCTGCTTTAATATTCAAATGAAACTTTTCAGTTTATTAGAAAAATGTGCTCTGTGTCAAAAGCCCTCGCTAACTCTTCATTTTATATATTTTTTTTATTTTTTATTTTACTTTCTCATGTAGAGTCTCTATTCTGCATTCCTCAATGCACCTGCTCCTTTGGAATGTTAAAAAAAGATGTAGGCTAAGCCATGTTGTTTGTATATGATTTTGTTAGATTAAGTTGGGGGAAAAAATTAAGATTAATATAATTTCCTCATTAAACTGAACTCAGTCTATCGAACTCAGAATCCTTATATTGATAAAAAATCATTATTCCACATAACCTGACTCTCGCCAGATCCTTGTAGTTCTGCAAAGCTCCACCAGAGGCGCTACGCTGAGCTCCACACAAGGGTCTGGGACTGCTCCATAGGCCATGTATTTCAGAAGGCGGGGCCTTGTATGTGATTGGATAAACCACTTGTCTGTTATGGTTTCTTCCTCCCAGCTGCATGCCTGTTACCCCCAATAATCCAGCCTCTCGGATCTGATCCTCTACCAAAGCAATCAGCGGGGAGACGATTATTACGATTGGGTTCTGCACTCGTCCCATTTCCCGGTCAGAAGAAGAGCCTTGCCACCAATAAATGCCTTCAAAACCGTTCTCTGTTCATCTTTCAAAGCATTAATATTCAGATTCGACAAAACAGTTGAAATAGCAGAATCAATGCCAACGCACGACTCCTCGCTGCGAGCTGCCATTGTTGTTTGAATCAAACAGTCGCTTCGGCGCTACGTCACATCTATGAAAGTCCCACCCGGCGATCCTGATTGGTTCATTTTTCTGTGCTCCCTTGAAGGAGTTTGCATTGCACTCGAGTCCAGGTCCTTGTGTGGAGCTCAGTGTAGCGCCTCTGGTGGAGCTTTGTGGAACTACAAGGATCTGGGGAGAGTCAGGTTATATTCCACATTTAGCCTACGACTTTCTCTTTTATCACTTGGCCAAAACATTTAGCTGTTATATTTGTGACAAATTCAATTTTTGTATCTGAGATATTCATTATATGATATGTTGATGTTCATTCTTAAAGGGATAGTTCACCCAAAATTCAAATTTCACTCATTATCTACTCCCCCTCATGTCGACTAAGAGCTGTGAGAATTTTCAGAGTCCTCCGTTCCTTCTCTGAGTTACGGGGGGGTCCATGCAGCAGTATTTGTCCATATAATGGTTGTGAATGGATACCACTTTTCTTGGTCCAAAAAGACACACCAAAAAACATCCAATTACCTCCATATTGCTCGTCTGTAATGTCCCTCTTGTATTGAAGCCTTGACATGAGAAATTGTTCTGGAACAAATTAAATAAGTCTATTTAAGCTTATTTCCCAGTGTCTCAGCTCACTGCTCTTCCTGTGTCAGATCATGGCGGAACAATTTCTCATTCCGGGGCTTCAATACAAGAGGGACATTATAGACGAGCAGTATGGAGGTATTTGGATGTTTTTTGGTGTGTCTTTTTGGACCAAGAAAAGAACTATTAGTCGACATCAGGGTGAGTAGATAATGAGTGAAATTTGAATTTTGGGTGAACTATCCCTTTAAACCTCAAACATTGAGCTGGATCTGCTCCTGACGGTTGAAGAGTGGACACCATGGTGGGATCATAAGAGCTGAGCCCTTCAGAAAGAAGACTGCTTACGAGTCCCCCCCCCCAGTAACTCGGAGTTGAATTTTGGGTGAACTATGCCTTTAAAACATTTAGAATGATCGCATAAGCCGTGTCCTGATCTGACCTATGGATGCACTACACCACAGACAGCTCACGTGCTGCCACCCTGTGAACGTCATTCATTTACAGGAAGTGGTATGGCTGTAAACAAATATCACGAGATAACACGGTCACCATGTCAAGTAGAACTAGAGCAGCACAGAACGAGCGCGTCTTCACAACACGTCGCAGCCTCGACTACTTTCATTTCCCGGTAGTAGCCTATAACTATCTGCGACACAGCCAGGCCGTCGCCACAGGCTGACAGCTGAGCTCACCTGACGCTGACAGCTCCCCGCTCCGCGTCTTGACGCTTCTAACGATGGCCTTTCGCTGCGGCGCGGCTCGTCAGCTGTGCTGGTGACGGCGGGACACTGGTTCGACCTATGGGTCCAACACACTGCAGTACATAGTCCAACACCGTGTCACACACCCACACAACAACAGACAAACACTTCCTGTTACTAGCTTTCAAAGTAAAGCAGTCGGAGCCTGCCCTGCCCACTCTGCCCCTCCCCTCACTGCGTCCATTCAGCTCAGACCCCCAGATGACCCGAACAGCCTTTTCCACTTTTTACAAACATTCAAACATCAGTTACTCCCAAATTTTTTGTAATAACCCATATAAAGCTGGACCTTGACCTGACATAAAAATGACCTTTGACATGGGTTACAACATTTTTTAACCCCTTCCTGGCCAGTTGTTGTTGCAGCAACAACACATGACTTCTCTATTTTCATTTATTTAAAAAAATAAATAAAATAAAATAAAAAATAAAAATTCCAGTCTGTATTATATTCTGAAGGTTTTTTTTTCTGAGTGGATTGTTGATGTATCATTCATACAACATTTTATTCATAAGCATATGGCAAAATATGATTTTTTTTTTTTTACGGTATTTACAGTATTTTCTCATTTAGAGTGATAAAAGAGATTTCCAAAATTCCCTCTGTGAAAATTTTAGACACTATGTCAACAAAATAAAAAAAAGAATTTTGAAAATAGCTTTATCCATTTCAGTTCTGGAAATGTAAACAAATCAGTGCATATTTCATTAGGTATTGCCTCATTTACATATTTACATAAAATTTCAGAAAACTTGTAGGCCTAATATAAAAGATGTTTGTCTAAATGTGAGCCCAAGGTGTGCCAGGTGGACAAAAATGTCCGGGGGTCACCAGAATGAATGGCTTCCTAATGAATGAAATTTGAATTTTGGGTGAACTATCCCTTTAACAACACACATGATTCAGTATGGCATCATCCTCATGGTGTCACTCCAGACAGGGCAGGAGTCAGTACCCAATCCATGAGAGAACAATATTTTTATTCAGGTGAACAAAAGGTTCACCTTTATGGCCACCAGTTAGAATATTGTGGCCACAAAATATCAGTGTGTCGTGCATGATCCAGTCTGGGATGACATCATATTAGTGAGAGACTTCTAATTCTTCTAATTCTACATGTTGTAGTCACTGTCGTCACTTTACCCCTGCAATATTATTTATTTAGTCACTTATACACTGAAATATTTAGTTTATGTGGTAGGCTATATCACTCTCACTTACTTTGCAATATATATATTATGATATTTATTTATTTTGTTTCATGCATACCTTCTGTATTATCTATATTTATATATTTGTCACTTACTTTGCAATATTTTTATATCAACGGTCACTTTACAACACAAATTCTTATTTCATGCACACATGCAGTAGTAGCCTAGTATTTATATCATTTATTTATATCATAGTCACTTACATTGCAATATTTTATATCAGGCCACCTTCTGTCCTACTTGTTTTGCACATGGCCTGGTTGAAGGTTGATGTGTTTATTGTTTATTGTGTCTATATTATTCACACTTCAATGGTGATACTAGTCCAAATATAGGCTTGGTCCAAAATATTAAAGGGACAACGAGGAGTTTCTATTCGGTTATAAAACAGTCTCAAAATTAATTGAAGATTCTGGAATTTTGCTAAACACTTGTTAATGGCTCCATTTTTGATCAATATAACGTTTTCATCTCTATCATTATTTTGTTATTATTAGTGGTATTTTTAAATGCAACGGTCACTTTACAACACAAATTCTTATTTCATTTTGCACACAAATGAGAATAGCCTAGTATTTATATCATTTATTTATATCATAGTCACTTAATTGAATATTTTATATCAACCTCTGACTTTAATCCTTGATTTGAAAACATGGCCTGTCTTGAAGGTTGATGTGTTTATTGTTTATTGTGTCTATATTATTCACACTTCAATGGTGATACTAGTCCAAAACTCCTCGTTGTCCCTTTAATTTCTGACCTAAAAAATGTTGTTTGGCTGTAAAACCTCGACTCTTGCTGGCGAAAGCGATGCTGTTAAACCGTCCTGAGAGAGAGCAGAGTTCACCTTACGTAGTCCTTACTCTGACACTCAACTTTAGTTGTTCTTTTCATGTGATTTTGTAAATTTTAAGATCTTCACTATTTTTCTTCTGGACTTTTACACAATGGGTTTGTAACAAAGAAATTGATACCATTAAAAAGTATGAAGGGAGAGCTATAGTTTTCATTGTCATTTGGTAGTGAACTTGTTACAGGTTGGTTGTAAACTCAAAAAAAATGTCAGGTTGGGTTAGTTGTCACATCTTCAGTGGGGTTGGTTGTCACATGTGACAACGCCCCCTCCCAGCCTTCAGTGTTCCATGTGCAAGCAGAGGACACAGCAGCTGCCTCCTTATCTGACTGCCATCACTGTCTCAGAGAGCAGGCCAGCTGACTCAATGCAGTATTGTTCCACCATTATGAATTATTTTCTGTAGGCCTAGTTCTACTGTGATTCTATGGTGGTCCCTTGAATGCTGGGATATCAGAGTTCTGCATTTTTAACAACAAAAAACCTGAGTCGCATGTGTCACATATGTTCTGTTTTTCATGTGATTTGAATGAAAAAAATTATTCTAGCAATTACCGTGATTTTTTTTTTCTTCAATTAGCTTTATTGAAAAAATTGTACATACAAACTGACGTACAAATAACAAAGTTGAACAGATAATCATACAAAAACAGACAGACAGTGCTCCAATATGAATAAGAAAAACATAAATAATAAATAAAACATATTAAAACAAGGTAGTTTAAACAGTGTAAAAATTATATATATAAACTCAGTATAATAAACTAAAATGTGCAAGCCTTATTCTTCTTTGAAGAATCTTTCGTACAAATCTATGGATGTAATGCTTTGCTTCGTGTCAATTAATGAAAGGGATTTAATGTACTCTTTGAACTCTAGCAAGAAACCTATAAAGTTGGGTGATGTTTTTGAAAATTTACATTTGTGTATATGAAATTTGCCATATAAAATAAACAAATTAATAATAAAGGCAATGTCCTTTTCTTCATGAACAAAAAACATAATTACACTTTTGCAGTCAATTATAATGTTCATCTTGATTTTACACACTATATGCTGTTCAAGTTGAGTCCAGAAGTTGAAGGATTGAGCACAGTGGTAGAATAAATGGGTTAAGGATTCTGGTTCTGTATTGCAAAAATTGCATTTGTTTTCAACATCTAAAAATTTAGAGAAATATAAATTTGTTGGATATATAGTGTGTAAAATGATTTTTTTAAATTTAAATTTCCCATTGAAATGATATGATGTGATTACAAAGACGTGTCAAAAAGCGGCCATGTCGTCCGCGTCGCTAGGTGGCAGTGTCGTAAAACAGCACGGTCGTGAGACTGCTCCATGTCTGCAGGAAGCGATATTTTTTTTCCCAGGATGGTAGGGGAAGGTCCCGCCTACTTCGTCTCTGATTGGCTAGATGGGTTCCATTTTCGATTCTGATTGGCTAGAAGGGCTTTCGCCTGATTGGTTGTTTGTTTTGGTTGTGAAACGGCTGTGAAACGCAGGCTGTCTGCAAATGTCTTGATCTAACTGGACTCTCTCTACTTATCTGGCCTGTCTACACTCTTTCTACACTCTACCTGTCTTTTTTACTAAACTTAACCAACTCCTTAATCATTGCCTAAACTTAACCAACTTCTTGAACCGCTGCGCCATGGCAACTACCTACCGTTTACTTCAGTTGGTGTGTATTTTACTTTGCTACAGTACTGTGGTGTGATGACGTTCCATGGCCAATTCAAATAACCAATCAGAGGAGAGCCCTTCTAGCCAATCAGAGACGAAGTAGGCGGGACCTTCCCCTACCATCCTGGGAAAAAAAATTTCGCCTGCAGGAACATGCAGCGGACCTGAACCAACGCATCTTGTGGTGCGTTCAGGAGCGGTTCAGGAGCCAGAGGAGAACATCTCTGGTTCATGAAGGTTCGTGTATTTTCTCAGTTACATGAACGTATCGAGAACACCACACACTTCATAGCACTGCGCTATTTTTTGCACAGTGACGTAGCAGCGGCCGTCTGGCGGTTCCGGACACATGGTGCAGAGTGGGCGTGTCTTTGGTGCTGATGTAAACACAAAATACCCTCATCCCCCGTTGGATAAGTCACATTGGACTGAATTGGCGAGATTAACCCAAATACCCTGCTTGGACCGGGGGGAGAGCGCTGTCCGTCGTCTGTAAGATGCGTTAGAGCCAGAGAGGAGACAACATGGACTTCTACATCAACCTGAAGGTCAATTTCAGGGGAAATTCGAAGAATTTCCTCCTGTCGGGAACGGAGACCAAGAGCTGGGAGTCGATGGAGGCCATGGTAAGAGAGGGGCGATCAGTGGGCGAATGTCTGCACACACAGCCTGCTCACACATACATACACACACACGCACACACACTGTCTTAACATTTGCCGCTGATCGTGGCCGTGCTTGACTCTCTTGGGGATTAACGTAGTGCACGAGCTCCGGCCGCGCGCTGCTGTCGCCAGAGATGCTGCTGATGAAACAGCATCGGCTCCGTAGCCTCCATCAGGCTGACAGCAGAGATGCCACAGGGCTGCAAGTCCTTCACTGGCATTATAGTCGCTTGTCGTCATGGAAACGCTGTTTACCAGCTCAGCTAACTGGTTTTGAGTAGTCCGAATTACACATGAACCATTCGGATTGTGTGCATCCAGCCTGTTGGCTGCATGGAGCTGGGCCCAGCAGGAGCTGTTCTACATACACACACGTGAACACCATGCCCTGCTGCCTCACTGGTTTTATTATCATATTTTAATCACATCATTACATTATAAGCAGATGGTTTCCTGTTTTTTTCCGAGCTTATTCAGCTTTTGCTTGCTCATCTCCCTCCATGATCACCTGTTGTCTTGATCCATCCGGTATAAAATGGTGTGTAGAAGCCATGAGAGTACAGCACCCCCACCTGAAGAAAGCCTGCTACAAGACAAGGCACACAATATTCCCAACTCGTCAAAGAAAACCTCAGTCTACAGAAAAAATACTGCAGAGTTGATGCAAATAGCACATGCACCACAAATTCACACAACACAATGAAAGTATGGATGGAAGGAATGGGGAGGGGGGGGGGGGGGGGGGTTAAAAGAATAGTTCACCCCAAAATGATATTTCACTCATTATACTCACCCTCACATCGACTGAGGGCTGGGAGCTTCCTGGTCCGTCCAAATCTTGCGAGATTTGCGTCGACGTACGTCATTGCGATTAACTGACGCAAATCTCACGTGACTTGGGCGGACCAGGAAGAGGAGCTTCTGCTACAAACAAGCTTGAAATATGAACTTATTTCATTTTTTTCTGAACAATTTCTCATGTGGGGGCTTCAATACAAGAGGGACATTACAGACGAGCAGCATGGAGGTATTTGGATGTTTTCTGCTGTGTCTTTTTGTGACGAAGACCGCTGGTGTCCATTTGCAACCGTTATATGGACATGCACTGCTACATCCAGACCCCCTGTAACTCAGAGAAGCCACAGAAGACTCTGAAACTTCTCCCAGCCCTTAGTCCACATGAGAGTGAGTAGATAAGTGAAATGAATTTTGGGTGAACTATTCCTTTAACCTTCTCTCTGGCTTTCTCTTTACATCACTGTGTGTTATAACTTCCAAGTCATAAGGATGAGCTTCAGTTCATTTCAGTTTGTATTTACATGTAGCTACAGTTGACTCTACTTCCCACTAAGTTCTTATCTCAGCATGTAAGAGTTTAACAGAACCTTAAAGGGACATTCTGTAACTTCTCCTGTTATCTGTTCACGAAAACCGATTATTTGGTTCTTCAGTCTGTTTTTCATTCATCAGTAACCCCCCCACATCAACAAAGTGAAGTGTTCCTTTCAGTTCATATCATTCATATCTCCATGGAGACGGTCAGCTGGCTGCTGGCTGCCATGTCCTGTCTCCATGTTTTTACCTTCAGTGGCAGCGTGACGGTAGGAAACCACGGAAACTCAGCGGAGACACCGGAGCTGTCGGCTCAGGTCCAGGTGGCGTCTGGGAAAAGTCACCGCGGTAACGCAGTGACTGCATGTGAATGCTGCATTCAGGTGCAGTCGGGCAGACGGCCGTCGGTAACAAACCAGATGTCATTTTAGTCACAGAAGTCCAGAGAAAGACGGTAAAACGTGGGTCAGGTCAACAATACCACATCGCCATGACAACATATTGTCAGGTGTATTGTTTTGCCTCGTGCTGATGGAACACTTGTTTACATAGAGGCTTGTTTAAGCCGTTACCTGCAGCAGCTGTCTGCTGTCTGCCGTCTGACCAATTTCACCTGAATGCAGCATGAGAAATAGACTGAGCTGCTGGTGATCTACAACCACAACACTAGATGGAGGAATTCTTATTCATATGGTTGAGTCAGTGGTCCGACCCAACCATGCCTTCCACAGGTAGATGGGCTCATTTGCTGTTGTAGGAAACAGAGAGACGTTTGCGTATCCAGTAGGGGTGTAACGGTATATGTATTCGTCCCGTCCCGTCACGGTACGGGGGTCACGGTTCGGTGCACGCAGTCACACGACGAATACGTCTGAGTGAGTGAGAAAAAAAAATCATGAAGTCCGTGATCGATTTTTTTTTTTTTTTTTGGAAGGTGCGGGCGGGGTTTACCTTAGTGTAACCTAATATAAAATCTTTACCTATAAAATCTTTACACGTGAAAGCACTGTCACTGCTGCAGCAGCTGTCTTGCCTGATCCACCTCCCTCTCTCCCTCCCGTCCTGAGGAGGCTACTGACTGTATTCTATTTCCTCTTTTCATTTCTAACTGAATTTCAGCATGAGAAATTCACATATCTGAGCTAAATGGATGTGAGGAAAACTGATCGCTCTAAACCACTGCCTGTGAAACCGCAGCGCAGCGCTGGAGCAACACTGATGGAGGTTGTACCAGACGGGAAGTCGGGCACAGAAAAGGAGAGAGAATAGTTTTCAAAATAAAGTATTAACGGATGATTAATGGTTGATCTATAAATACTTGTCAGTTGGTCTGCACATGAGACACATTGATACCATGCCTTCCACAGGTAGATGTTCATTTTAATTTTTATATTTTATATTCTAAATATTTAAGAAAAACACAAAAACACACAAGCTTTAAAGCAAATTTGGACTGTTGTAACAGAATGAATGGAAACAGGAGATGGTTTTACATTTTGCAGTCAATTGTTCTGCTCAAAATGAAAAAAGATATCTTGTACAGTTAATTTTTTTTCCGCTGTACCGAAACCGCTCCCCCACACCGAGGTACGTACCGAACCGTGACTTTTGTGTACCGTTACACCCCTAGTATCCAGTTAAAAGCTCCGTACCGGGGCTTTTAGAAATGCTAGAGGTGTTGTTCTACTGCCTCCTGTCGAACAACTTCCAAAAGTGCGACTGTCAATGGATTAAAAAATAAACAAACAATCTAATTAAATGAAATGAATCTAATTTAATCACATAGCCTCAAATTCAAAGGTTTGTTTGTTTGTTTTTTCAATTAAAGGGTAATTACCATTTTTTACAATCTGGACCTTATTTCTAGTATAAAATACGATCATTTCCTCACCCAGATAACTTTGGTGTCATTACAAGTCGTTCTGATGAAATCAGCTCCAGTCAAGAGTCGCGTATATCTGTATAATGTGAGAACACGGGGCAGCGCAATGCAGCCTCTAAATAACACATTATCTGCAGAGAAACTCCTTCATTTTACCCATATTTAGTTCTGATACACTAGTGCTATTCCCCTCTGAGTCCAGGGTTAGCTGTTATCAACATCCAGGGTCTGTAGGTTGACCTACAAAAGTTATCTGGGGGAGGAAATGATCATATTTTATTCTAGAAATAAGGTCCAGACTGTAAAAAATGGTAATTATCCTTTAAGATGAATTTTGGGAGACAAGCAAATCAATGAATCAACTGACATGACAGACTTGAAGTTGAATGGCAGTTCCTCGGCCGTTGACACATCCTGTAGAGTCTGATCAAATGCGGAGGCCTGACACCTTGTAGCTTCAGCAATGAAAGAAGAAACTTTTCAGTATTAATCAGTTAGTCTTCACATCGAAAGTATTTACAAAATGAAACAGTTGCTGATTGGCTATAACCTGTTGGTTTAGAGTGTATTACACATTTTTGACAGATTTAAGGCCTATTAAGACAGATTAGTGAACAGCTCCCTGCACCACCAGTAACTATAACATTTATTAGACTGTTTTCTTGTCTGTAACATCTATGTCAGAGCTGCCGACCGTCCTGAGGGAGGGATCCTCCTCTGTCTCTCACCCTCAGGTTTTCCATGGAGTGTTTCCTCAGTGGATGTGGGTCTAAGGACAGAGGATGTTGTTATGATGCTGTGTGAAGCCCTTTGAGACAAACTGTGAAAATTGACTATTGCCTTGCCTTGCACAATTGCATCCACCAGGTGGCGCCACAGACCTCCCCGTAGTGGCTGTGTGTCAGACCACACAGTTTGACTCCAATCTGTTGACCCTCTGGAGCTGACCACGGGCTGATGGTGGGGGTCCGTTTGTTTGTCTCACTTTGACAGTCTGAGGTTGAGTAACAAAGAGTCAGCTTTTGCTCCCTGACGTTGCACATCCTCCCTGGTTGATCTGTATGTCTGCCCCATCTGATTGGTAGATCATCTCTAGGTGTACTGGTGAATGATGGTTGTATTGTGATACTGACTGGTAATGGTCAGTTTGTTGATGCTTTATTTGTTGCTCCAACTTGATTGAGTGATTTGTGGCCATATTCTGATTGGATGGTTGATTTTTGCTTGCATGCTCATTGGTTGAACCACAGTTTTTTTTTTGTTGTTGCAGATATTATCACTGGTTGATTTGCAACCATATTTTGATGAGTTGATTCACAGCTTAAAGGGATAGTTCACCCAAAATTCAAATTTCACTCATTATCTAGGCTACTCCCCCTCATGTTGACTAAGAGCTGTGAGAATTTTCAGAGTCCTTCGTTCCTTCTCTGAGTTACGGGGGGTCCGCGCAGCAGTATTTGTCCATATAATGGTTGTCAATGGACACCAGGTTTCTTCGTCCACAAAGAGACACCAAAAAACATCCAAATACCTCCATACTGCTCGTCTGTAATGTCCCTCTTGTATTGAAGCCTCGACATGAGAAATTGTTCAGAACAAAATTAAATGAGTTTATATTTTCAGCTTGTTTGTAGCGGAAGCTGCCAGTGTCCCAGTTCACTGCTCTTCCTGTGTCAGTGCAACTCTCACATGATTTGTACTGACCGGCGGAACAATTTCTCATGTCGGGGCTTCAATACAAGAGGGACATTACAGACTAGCAGTATGGAGGTATTTGGATGTTTTTTGGTGTGTCTTTTTGGACAAAGAATCCTGGTGTCCATTGACAACCATTATATGGACAAATACTGCTGCGTGGACCCCCCGTAACTCAGAGAAGGAACGGAGGACTCTGAAAATTCTCACAGCTCTTAGTCGACATGAGGGTGAGTAGATAATGAGTGAAATTTGAATTTTGGGTGAACTATCACTTTAATTCTGTTGCCAATTTGGAGTTGTGCTCTGTTCCTATTTTTTAGATGTTTTGCAATTGGTTGATTGATTTCTTGCTACATTCTGATTGGATGGTTGATTTCCACAGTCTTAGGGTTAGGTAGTAAAGTCTTGTAGCGATCCTTTTAACTCCGTTAGTGGAGACATTTGTGGACTGACTACAATAAACCTGGGATGACCCTACAACCTTGTTTACTAACTGATCTGGGGTAGACACATCTGTTGGATTGTTTTATGGCCTGGGAAGGCTAGTGCTTGGAGTAATGAAGTAACCAGAGTCATAAAGCGAGGTATAAGAAGGGACTGCAACCTCTGTTCTTGGGGCTCTACTCTGAGCTGCTATCTGCTGAGCAGTTCTGAGGTCTGTTCCCTTCTCTAGAGAATAAACATGGCTGCATGCTACCTCTCCAGTCTTGTTCTGTCACTCTCCAGCAGCGACACTTTGAGCCTTTTCATCCATGTAACTGCTTGGCTATGTGTTGTATCCCCATTTCCCCGGCCAGGCCGAGCGTGCTGAATCAGTCTGAAGCTACTGTTGGTTAATCAATGACACTGTAAACACCATGTGCCAGAGTGGAAGTGAAATACAGGCTAAAAGCCCTGGGATTTATGGTTCATCTCTTTCAGCCACAGTGGAGTTAATTAGTTGAAGTGGCTCTGATGCTGAGATGTCAGACTTTACTCTAGACGCTGTTTTGCAGAAACAGACAGATACAGGAGAGTTTGCTGAATAAGGTTAAGCATTATCTGTTTTTCATTTGTCATGAATTGCTGATACAAACATGTACGATAGGTGAGTTGTGTTGAAGTTAGCTGAGGCAGAGCAGGGATGAAGATAAAGACACACATTAACTATGCTCTCCACCCTGGTCACACGCTGTACATGCCCATATATCTCAGCTGAGAAATAGAACTAGAAATAGAAAGTAAATAGAATTCATCAACCACTGTCCTTTGTGCTCACTAGACTGTTGTTTATGTGTTGTGTTCAGGTGAAGCGCTCCTACGGCCTGTGCAGCCTCCAGCTGACCTACCTGGACGAGGAGAACGAGGAGGTGAGACACTCTGATGTCAAACAAGTTTTATCTGCTCATCAACCACTTTTTATTATTTATCTTTGTGTTATTTTACACTCTTAGAAATAAGGGTTCCAAAAATGCTTCTACAAGGGCTGAGGTTCTACCTGGAACCATTTACTTCTGAAAAACCCTTTCCTGAAGAAAGGGTTTTTCGAGGGTTCTTGGTAACACTAAGGGTTCCATTAAGAACCATTCTGATCCAGAGAACCCTTAAAAACCCTTTCCCCAAAGAAATGGTTTTTCAAGGGTTCTTGGTGGAACTCCCTGTGTGGGTTCTAGATGAAACCGTGAGAACCTACGGTAGGGGGGCAGTAAGGGCTCATTCACTGACTCTGACTTGATCTTATAGATTGTATGGAGCTACAGATGTAAGGGGGGGCTGAACTTGATAAGCTCTGCTTCTTTCAGCCCCTTCTCAAACTTGCACAGTATCATTGTCTTTGTTTCTTTTTGTTGGTTTGTTTGTTTGTTTTTTACACTGTTTGTCTATTGATGTGCTTGTTTGAGACAAATAAAAATCAAATCAAATCAAAATGATCTGACAACGAAACAGCCCTCACACTCACGGACTTCCCGTGAACGCGCCTCTAAATCAGTGAGTCTGTGAGGGGTCGGATTGGACCCTCAGAGTGTGTATATAGTCGGGTGCATTTATGGAAAAAAAAGCACCTTATCGTAAAAAAATTCTAACAAAAGGTTTCTCAGTTGTTTTTTATAGTATTAGATGTCCTTAATAACATACTAAAAGTTTACTAAAGTTTGACCACTAGAAAGGTGTCATTTTCAGGATGGCGTCCTAATGTAAATGTAATGGGTTGAAGCCCAGAGAGACGCTCCAGGTGAATAGGGTAAAATTTTAACTAGAATCACCATGTAACTTCCCAAGTTTATCACTTACATTAAGACAAATATTTTTTGTATTACAAGTTTTGTCAAATTTTATGTTTATATTAAGTAAATGAGACAATAGCTAATTAAATATGCGCTAAATTGCATTCTTTTCCAGAACTTTTCCAGATCCACTTCAGCAGCACTTCCACACACCAAACCTTCCAGTTTGATCATTTTCCATATTCTGAAGGTTTTTACTGAGGGGATTGTTGATATGTCATTCACAGCCTGATTTATACAATATTTGAGTCCTGAAAACATGGTGAAATGTGATTTATTTAGGGCTGGTGACAGTATTTTCTCATTCACAAAGTGATAAAAAGAGATATCCAAAATCTCCTCAGTAAGACCTTCTGACTCTAATGTGTTCTAATGTGTCAACAAAATAAAACAAGACTTTTGAAAGTGGCTTTATCCATTAAATTTTTGGATCTGGAAAAGTATGCAATTTAGCGCATATTTAATTAGTTATTGCCTCATTTACATATTTAAACATAACATTTGACAAAACTTGTAATACAAAAAATATTTGTCTTAATGGAAGTGATAAACTTGGGAAGTTTCATGGTGATACCTGTTAGTTAAAATTTTTACCCTATTCACCTGGGGTGTCTCTCCAGGCTTTCAACCCATTACATTTACATTAGGACGCCATCCTGAAAATGACACCTTTCCAGTGGTCAAACTTTGGTAAACTTTTAGTATGTTATTAAGGACATCTAATACTATAAAAAAAACAACTGAGAAACCTTTTGTTAGAATTTTTTTACGATAAAGTCATGCACCCGACTAATAGCCTAGGCAAAAAAGCAAAAAGCTCAATCCACTCTGTTTATCAATGAACATATAGCCTAGTGTTATTATAGAGTGGGTTACAGAGCGGGTTGGATTGCCAGCATCAACGCTCCACCACTACTACTAGTCTAGAGTAAACACTACTCCGCTCCTCTCTGCCTCTCACTGCAGTTCTCTGACTCAGCAGCTGCGTCGCCAATTCCTCCTGTTCCTCAAAACAGGTGTAAATCACGGTACGCCAGCGTCAAGATGGGTGGACATTTACGCACTTAAAGTACTTGGGGCAATTTGGAGATCATAGGCTACAACCCCACTTTAAAAAAATGTTACTATCCCTTTAGGTTTGAATATATAACATACATAAATTTGGCCGTTTTCATATACGCATATATGCTAACGGTGCATATGCTGCATATGCTGCATATATACTAATATATAGCATTATGCGGATATGAACACGGCCAATTTTCGGTTCTTACCGTGTGGGCACGGCAGCCATTTTGGTGCAAACACGAGTGTGAGCAGCTGTACAGCACAAGCTTCCTCAGAGACACAGAAGATAGAAGTCAGGAGTAAATGACCTTCATATCGTATGTAGGAGTGAAGTGGCTCCATTATTGAAGTGACACAACAGTAAAAAGGTTGAGATGTTTACAACTAAACTCTTGTATTTTCTCTCCTCAGGTGTCCATCAACAGTCAAGGTTAGTTCAGATCTGCAGCAGCTGCGTTTTGCAGCGTGACATTTCAAACAATTTCAATATGACACATAAACACCTGTCACATTAAAGATGAATCTTCTCTCTGTTTCTTATTTCAGTTGAGTATGAAGAGGCATTGAAGGTAAGCTGACCATTCTTACTGTTCACATTTATGTATTAATGATGACTTTAAAGGTAGGGTCTGGAGTTTTGTGCCTAAAAATAAACATTAGACTTTTCAAATGAAATCCGTCTTAATCATCACCTATGGGCTTCTAGTCCTGTGTGGTGGGGGCTCTGTCTGCAGCCCCTCCTCCCCCTGCCTGTATTTTGGTTTTTTGCTTTGTTTTGTTCATGTTTTGCTGTGCACGTGGACGTTTCTAGGTGGAGCTAGAGAGTCGCAAATTAGCAGAGACACCTATGGTGAGAGAGTCGGTGTTATCGCTCCAGCCAATGACGGAGCTCAGGTGAAGCTACCTGCAGCAGGAGGCTCAGGCCTGTTAGCTGTGCTAGCTGTCTGATGCTACAGGTGAAGCTACCTGCAGCAGGAGGCTCAGGCCTGTTAGCTGTGCTAGCTGTCTGATGCTACAGGTGAAGCTACCTGCAGCAGGAGGCTCAGGGCTGTTAGCTGTGCTAGCTGTCTGATGCTACAGGTGAAGCTACCTGCAGCAGGAGGCTCAGGGCTGTTAGCTGTGCTAGCTGTCTGATGCTACTGAGCCTCTATCTCTCTCAGCAGCAGCATCAGGACAACAAAGAACAATAAATACAGTCTGAGTGAAGCGCTGGAGCCGCGGGTAACACTGGTAACAAGTATTAGGACCATATTAGTGAGCTAGCGTGATGCTAACTTTGGCTAGCGCGATGCTAACTTCGGCTAGCGCTCGCGGTTAGCATCCGCGGCTAACACCCGCTAGTTCACCACAATACAACGGAATAACAACATACACGGAGGCTCCCGGTGTTGGAGAAAGGTCGGCTTATCGGCCCGTGGCTCCAGCACTTCTTTCAGACTGTAATTCCTTTCCTTTATGGTCATGACAACTGTTGCTGTCAGAAGCAGGAGGCTACACAGCTTAGCCTGAGGGGAGGGGCTGAGTTTCACTGTTTTGTTTACAAACTGAAAGGGACAAAACTCCAGACCCCACCTTTAAGTTCTGCAGCTACATCTAGATTTAGCTCAAGTGATGTTGCTTGTTTAGAACATAACTAGCAGGCTGTTGGTGGTGGAGACACTGGTAGAGACTGGCTTTAATGTCAGGTTCACACCACACACAACAGAGAGAAGACGGAACCACTTGGACTGACTCTCACAGCATCGTATCAAGGACAGCCTCACCCCAAGTCTCTGATACTGAAAAGAATATTTAACCTTAGTTGGATGTTCTGCCCCCTTCAAAGGAGAGATGACTACAGCATAACATGCATTTTATAAACTGATCCGATCTATAAACCAGTAAAATCCAGAGAGAAGTTGGACCTTAATCATTTTTATGTCCATTGGTTTCATTCAATGTAGAACCAGCAGAGGGCGCTGCAAACTAGAGCTTTGTGTGTCATCACCCTGCTGTGAATGGGCTCTGTGCACAGCTCCACTACCTCCTCAACTTAAAGGGATGGTTCACCCAAAATTCAAATTTCACTCATTATCTCCTCACCCTCATGTCGACTAAGAGCTCTGAGAATTTTCAGAGTCCTCCGTTCCTTCTCTGTGTTACGGGGGGGTCCACGCAGCAGGATTTGTCCATATAATGGTTGTCAATGGACACCAGCTTTCTTTGTCCAAAAAGACATACCAAAAAACATTCAAATACCTCCATACTGCTCGTCTGTAATGTCCCTCTTGTATTGAAGCCCCGACATGAGAAATTGTTCCGCCGGTCAGTGCAAATCACGTGAGATTTGCACTGACACAGGAAGAGCAGTGAACTGAGACACTGGGAGCTTCTGCTACAAACAAGCTTAAAATATAGACTTATTTAATTTTTTTTCGGAACAATTTCTCATGTCGGGGCTTCAATACAAGAGGGACATTACAGACGAGCAGTATGGAGGTGAATGTTTTTTGGTGTGTCTTTTTGGACGAAGAAACCTGGTGTCCATTGACAACCATTATATGGACAAATCCTGCTGCGCAGACCCCCCATAACTCAGAGAAGGAACAGAGGATTCTGAAAACTCTCACAGCTCTTAGTCGACATGAGGGTGAGGAGATAACAAGTGAAATTTGAATTTTGGGTGAACTATCCCTTTAAGGCAGCTCCTTTATTTCCAGGTGTGTCTGAGTAGTCACAATGGTCAGACACACCTGGATTAATCAGTTTGTCCAATAATGTAAGACAGGAAACAAAGGATCTGCCTTTTTAAAAAACTTCATTATCATATTTGAATCATACAAACGTGACATCATACTGACATGAAACAACACTAAAGCACAGAGAGTGTGTAATACATATAGCAGAGCTTGACAAAAATAAATAAATGAAATAATTAATCAATCAATCAAATAAAAATACAGTGAGTTCGGATGCATAAGGATAATTATGAACAATAAAGAGTCAGAAAATAAATATAATATAATTGAAAAATAAAACTAAACAAACAAATAAAAAATAACAGCAGAGATTTTATCTAGTAATATGGACCTCTTTCAGGCCGTGAAAATGGGCCGTTTCTTTGGGTCCATTCACAACAATGTATGTTGTAAATCTCTGGGCAGGGCTATGGGCTGGCGTTGCTAACGGGAGGAGTGTAGAGAGTCTTCTACTGCAATTAAAGTACTTAAGGGCTATTTGTAGATCATACAACCCCACTTTAAAAAAATGTTACTATCCCTTTAATCACAGATAATTTAGAATCTAAATGATATTATTTGGCCTCCTGTCCTCCTGAGGACAGGAGGCCAAATAATAGATTTCTACAGAACTACAAGGAAACAGGAGACAGATGATGAACTGCAGCTGTCAGATTGCTGCCATTGGACGACTAGGAAGCAGCATTTTTCAGCATGCTGTGAATGAACCAATCAGCTGTAGATACTGTCCATCCTCAACAAGCACAGCCAAGAATCCAGGCAGAATGAAGCAGTTACAGTGTTCATAGTCTCAGAAGCTTACCGCCCACTGGCACACACAGAGGAAACCATGGGATGGATCTGCTCCTGAACGCCTCACCCTGCTTGCTTCTGACCCAGCCTGCCAACCAGTATTCCCATTAACCCCCCGGGGTCTGTGATCAGATCACATGACCACTTCAAAGTGCTGTAGAAACTAGGTCACCTGGAGCGCTGCTGTCAGTTTCACCTCAAAGTGCAGATTTGAAGCTCTCTTCCAGTTTTTATAGTGATGGACATAGATTTATCTGGGGGGTGGGAAAAAGTATATTTTGATGAATTCTTTGTTCTTCAGGGCCCAAGTACAGATTTTAAACAATATACTTTTTATTTTATCTTCATCTTATACATTTCTCACTCAAAACTTATGCATCGGAGCTTATGCGTCAGAGACGTGACCGGGGGGGTGGGAGGGGGGGCTACTAGCTAGAGGCCCAGACCTTTGCTGTGGGCCCGTTCCTTTTCTGTCATTTTGAAAATGTAAAAGATGAATGAGAGGAAGCTCCTTCACTCTGTCTTGTCTTATTATGGGGTTTAATGATAGAACAACTGGGACCTTCGTCAGGTTGTTACCATGTGAACCCAGGAGGCAGTTTAAATAAACTAAATAAACTACAAGGCCACGTGGGCCAATCAGACCCCCACACCTGATGTCATAACAAAACACAATAAATATTTAAAGGGATAGTTCACCCAAAATTCAAATTTCACTCATTATCTACTCCCCCTCATGTGGACTAAGAGCTGGGAGAAGTTTCAGAGTCCTCGTTGTCTTCTCTGAGTTACAGGGGGGCTCTGCGTAGCAGTGCATGTCCATGTAACGGTTGCAAATGGACACCAGCGGTCTTCGTAACAAAAAACACACAAACATCCAAATACCTCCATACTGCTCGTCTGTAATGTCCCTCTTGTGTTGAAGCCCCCACATGAGAAATTGTTCATAAAAAAGATAAATAAGTCTAAGTATTTCAAGCTTGTTTGTAACAGAAGCTCCTCTTCCTGATTTGTCCAAATTGGACAAACTTTTTTTTCTTCTGTTGGATGTTTTTTGGTGTGTTTTTTTGTCACAAAGAATAGTGGTATCCATTTGCAATCATTACATGGACATACACTGCTACACCGAGACCCCCTGTGACTCTGAAACTTCTCCCAGCCCTTAGTCCACATGAGGGGGAGGAGATAATGAGTGAAATTTGAATTTTGGGTGAACTATCCCTTTAAGCACGATCATATACATACTACATCAGTGGACAATAAAGTAAAGATAGAGTCTATCACAACAGCAGTGGATGCAAAACAGGTCGATACACAAAGAGAATGTGATGATACAAAAAGGGCATTCTTTAGGAATATGTTTAAAGGAATAGTTCACCCAAAATTCAAATTTCACTCAT
This sequence comes from Decapterus maruadsi, assembly GCA_030347415.2. Lineage (NCBI taxonomy): Eukaryota > Metazoa > Chordata > Actinopteri > Carangiformes > Carangidae > Decapterus > Decapterus maruadsi. The sequence continues at coordinate 26,209,521 of CM064905.1, read as the reverse complement.
TATCTACTCACCCTCATGTCGACTAAGAGCTGTGAGAATTTTCAGAGTCCTCCGTTCCTTCTCTGAGTTACGGGGGGTCCACGCAGCAGTATTTGTCCATATAATGGTTGTGAATGGATACCACTTTTCTTGGTCCAAAAAGACACACCAAAAAACATCCAAATACCTCCATACTGCTCGTCTGTAATGTCCCTCTTGTATTGAAGCCCCCACATGAGAAATTGTTCTGCCGGTTGTTTCGAAAAAAAAATGAAATAAGTCTATATTTTAAGCTTGTTTTGTAGCGGAAGCTCCCAGTGTTCACTGTTCTTCCTGTGTCAAATTTTGTGTGATTTGCACTGACCGGCGGAAGAATTTCTCATGTCGGGGCTTCAATACAAGAGGGACATTACAGACGAGCAGTATGGAGGTATTTGGATGTTTTTTGGTGTGTCTTTTTGGACAAAGAATCCTGGTGTCCATTGACAACCATTATATGGACAAATACTGCTGCGTGGACCCCCTGTAACTCAGAGAAGGAACGGAAGACAAAATTTGAATTTTGGGTGAACTATCCCTTTAATGTCTCAATGTCAGACACGTACATGTCCACAACAACATGACAGGAAAGGAAAAGGGCCCACAGCAAAGTCTGGGCCCCCTGCATAGTTAGGAGCTATTACCCCCCCCTCCCTTTGTGTAAATAGTGCATGGTGTATGTTTGGGTCAGAGCTCTGTGTGTCTCATTCTGCCGCTGCTGCTTTGTTTCTTTTCACTCAGCTCAAGTCAACTGTAGAAAACTAAAATAATACACTGATATTGATTCAAATATTGCAAACGAGTGTTTCGTGTTTAACTTTATAACTTCTGGAGATCATTTCACCCTCTACTCGCTGAACTGTTCCCATCAACACACATTTGGACCAGGGTGTAGGACACTGTAGGTTAAAGTAGTCATCAGATCATATCGACAAAGTTGTGCTGAAAAAAACAGAACAAAAACAAGCGTGGCCATGTTAAACATTTTATATGGCATATGAAGGCAAAATTCAAAATGAGTCAGAATAGGCTCAGACCACTAAGGGTTAAGCTGCTTCCCCTAACACTAACCTTGATTGATTGATTGATTGATTGAAATTCTTTATTCAGTCACGTCACACCACAAGCATTTTCGACATAAACATTATCGAAGAAAAAAAATATATTGTGACTGAAAAGGCACAGGCAGAAGCGTAATGCTTATATTAATGCCTGTCCTACATACCAAAATAAGTTATCCAGAGTTTCTTTCAATATAAAAAACAAACAAACTTGCACTAAGAAAGAAAGAATGAGAACAAAACAACAACCGCTGACAAAACAAACAAACAAACAAGCAAACAAACAAACAAAACTAAATTAAACCAAACCAGAAAAGAAACAGAAAAAGAAACCAATAATGATACCAGTATTTAAATGTATTGTAATAGATACGTTTTCAAATAGTAGAGGAAAAAAAGAACAACAACAACAACAACAAACAAAACAAAAAACAATCAAAAAATAAATAAATAACGCTACCAAACAATGATACAATAAAAAAGAAAAGCAAACAAACAGTAACAAAACTAAACCAGAAAAGGAGGACCAATAAGGTTAACAGCCTTTAAATATATAGCAGTAAGGACATTTGTTTTTATACATATATATAAATATCAGCAACAGCAACATACAAAAAAACAAAAAAATCATTAACATTTGTAGCTTTCAAAGATTGCTCTACATATCTTTTTTTTGTAAACCGAAAATGAACTGATCAGCTGTTTCTGACTGAATATGAGCAGATTCCAGATTGTCACTGTGTCTGCTGTCCTGGGGGAGGGACCCCTCCTCTGTCTCCTGCTTTTTCCTGGGAGTTTTTCCTGGGTGGATGTGTGGGTCTAAGGCCAGAGGATGTGGTCATGACTCTGTGTAAAGACCTTGGAGACAAACATGGCCTATAAATAATCCTGCCTTGTCTTTCCCAGAGCGCAGCGAGGCAGGGGAATCGACTACACATGAACGTGTATGAAACTCGAGGCCAGCCGGCGAGAGTCCCCAGCAGCAAGGCCAGCGGAGCGGAGCCCAAGAGGGGCTTCAGACCCCCACAGCACTGCCCTGCACTGGCCCAGGTGGTCAGCCGCAAAGTCCAGGCTGCAGTACCGGAACAGGGAATGGTAAGAGACTGGTCCATGGTGGACTGGTTCATATAGTCTTTGGCTCTGGTCTCAGTGGTTGGGACACAATACTGTCAGTCAATACGTTCATGAAGGTAGATTTGAAGATGTTATAATAACATCTAAGTTAACATCAGCATGGCCAGGCTATTGGTACATAACCCTTAAAGGGATAGTTCACCCAAAATTCAAATTTCACTCATTATCTACTCACCCTCATGTCGACTAAGAGCTGTGAGAATTTTCAGAGTCCTCCGTTCCTTCTCTGAGTTACGGGGGGTCCACGCAGCAGTATTTGTCCATATAATGGTTGTCAATGGACACCAGGTTTCTTCGTCCAAAAAGACACACCAAAAAACATCCAAATACCTCCATACTGCTCGTCTGTAATGTCCCTCTTGTATTGAAGCCCCCACATGAGAAATTGTTCTGAAAAAAATTAAATAAGTCTATATTTTAAGCTTGTTTGTAGCGGAAGCTCCCAGTGTCTTGGTTCACTGCTCTCCCTGTGTCAGTGCAATTCTCACGTGATTTGCACTGACCAGCGGAACAATTTCTCATGTCGGGGCTTCAATACAAGAGGGACATTACAGACGAGCAGTATGGAGGTATTTGGATGTTTTTTTTGTGTGTCTTTTTGGACAAAGAAACCTGGTGTCCATTGACAACCATTATATGGACAAATACTGCTGCGTGGACCCCCCCGTAACTCAGAGAAGGAACGGAGGACTCTGAAAATTCTCCCAGCTCTTAGTCGACATGAGGGTGAGTAGATAATGAGTGAAATTTGAATTTTGGGTGAACTATCCCTTTAAAGGTACATTGTGTAGGAATTCCTCCATCTAGTGTTGTGGTTGTAGATCACCAGCAGCTCAGTCTATTTTTCATGCTGCATTCAGGTGAAATCAGTTAGACGGCAGACAGATGACAGCTCCTGCAGGTAACATCTTAAACAAGCCTCTATGTAAACAAGTGTTCCGTCAGCACGAGGCAAAACAGTACATGTGACAATATGTTGTCATGGCGATGTGGTATTGTTTACCTGACCCATGTTTTACCGTCTTTCTCTGGACTTCTGTGACTAAAATGACATCTGGTTTGTTACCGACGGCCGTCTGTCTGACTGCACCTGAATGCAGCATCAGTGTAACGCTCCATTCCTCCTCACTGCGTTACCGCGGTGACTTTTCCCAGACGCCACCTGGACCTGAGCCGACAGCTCCGGTGTCTCCGCTGAGTTTCCGTGGTTTCCTACCGTCACGCTGCCACTGAAGGTAAAAACATGGAGACAGGACATGGCAGCCAGCAGCCAGCTGACCGTCTCCATGGAGATATGAATGATATGAACTGAAAGGAACACTTCACTTTGTTGATGGGGGGGTTACTGATGAATGAAAAACAGACTGAAGAACCAAATAATCAGTTTTCCTGAACAGATAACAGGAGAACTTACACAATGTCCTTTTAAGACAGTGATTTACAACAAACTCAAATTACTGTAAAATTCTGTGTATAAGTCACACTTGTTTCATCTAAAAAGTTGTGTGCTGCTTAACACCGGTGCGACCTGTAGACCGAGGTAAATCAACCCTGATGCCCCTCAAAAAAGTGTAGCGTATTGCACCTTCGACACATAAATGTGTTCATGAAAATTAAACTTTTAATAACTTTATGAATTCTTATTATTTTCAAAATATTTTTTTTCTATTTTGTAAAGCAACTTCTGCTCTAACCGTACATATAAAATGATATTGATTTTTTTTATATTTTAACCCTTTATTTGCCAGGTGTTTGTCGTGATGCACAGGCATTTTTTGGTCTAAAAAACAGTTTTTTTGAGTTACTTTCAATATAATTCATGCAAACTTGAATATTTTTGGTTTTATTATGGCAGCCTGGTGCATGTGAAAGATTAGCAGTGAAAGTTTTTTTTTGGTATTATTATTTTTTTGACAGTGTCAAATTGAAAAGCAGTATAGCACTATGTAGCCTATAGCCCTATGTACAGTATATATGTATACATAAATGTGTGCATAAAATTAAACTTTTAATAACTTTATGAATTCTTATTATTTTCAAAATATTTTTTTTTATCTTTTAAAGCACCTTCTGCTCTAACTATACATATACAATGATATTGATTTTTAAAAATTTTTAACCCTTTATTTGCCAGGTATTTTAGCCCATTGCCATATATGGTAAATGACGTCATATTCACAAAAAAATGTTCAAATCACAAACTTTGAGTGCTTTGGCCTCAAATGAAACCAAGAAATAAGAATTTGCATGGTATATGGCTTTTTTGTAGCAGGGTAAAAAAAAGCGTTTTTAATGGGTTTCAATGCGCACATTTTTGTGTCGAGGGTGCAATACGCTATATTTTTTGTTCACGTAAAAACAATAACAATTAGAATTTTTTTTTTGGGTGAAAAAGTTAGAACATGCAAAAATACACAACCTGGTGTAATTTTAAGCTATTTGCACAAGAAATGTATGAGATATAAATGTGTCGAAGGGCATCAGAGGGTTAAAACTGGTATTAACAGCGTTCTCAGTGACCAGACTGCCCTCAGAGCTGGACCACCTCCTGGAGGCGGTCGGGGTCGGGGACGCATTATGACCACATGTGTGAACACAGGTGTAAACAGTAATGCGTCCTATACGACCACGCGTTTCCGATGACAGTAATTAACGAGACTCATTTGGGTCCACCATAGTCTCCCACAGAAAATAATATTATTGTTCTGGGTTTTTTCTTTTTAATCCGCCGTCTCTCATCTCTGTCAGTCAGCCCCTCCTCCTGCTGGACGCGCTCTCTCTCTCTCTCTCTCTACCCCGCCATCGCTTTTCTTTTTAAATATAAAATAACAAGAAAGACACAGCTCAGAAACATGTGGAACCTGTGTAATGTTCTTATTACCAAATAGCAATAGAAAAGCTTGTTTTCCCAGTTTGAGGCCCTCCAAAGTAGACTGCAGCTTATACCAGCGCCACTGGTATAGGTGTTTAAAGGGACATTGTGTAACTTTTCCTCATCAGTAACCCCCCCCATCAACAAAGTGAAGTGTTCCTTTTAGTTCATATCATTCATATCTCCATGGAGACGGTCAGCTGGCTGCTGGCTGCCATGTCCTGTCTCCATGTTTTTACCTTCAGTGGCAGCGTGACGGTAGGAAACCACGGAAACTCAGCGGAGACACCGGAGCTGTCGACTCAGGTCCAGGTGGCGTCTGGGAAAAGTCACCGCGGTAACGCAGTGAGGAGGAATGGAGCGTTACACTGATGCTGCATTCAGGTGCAGCCGGGCAGACGGCCGTCGGTAACAAACCAGATGTCATTTTAGTCCCAGAAGTCCAGAGAAAGACGGTAAAATGTGGGTCTGGTCAACAATACGACATCACCATGACAACATATTGTCACGTGTATTGTTTTGCCTCGTGCTGACGGAACACTTGTTTACATAGAGGCTTGTTTAAGATGTTACCTGCAGTGGCTGTCAGCCGTCTGCCATCTAACTGATTTCACCTGAATGCAGCATGAGAAATACGACTGAGCTGCTGGTGATCTACAACCACAACACTAGTGGAGGAATTCCTACACAATGTACCTTTAATAATAATAATAATAATAATAATAATAAATTTAATTTCTATTGCACTTTTCATCGGCAGGATCTCAAAGTGCTACAAGTTAAAATGTTAAGATAAAAGAAATAGGAAACATGCTCATTAAAACAGTAAAACATGGTTAAAATCATTTCATCACATCATTTGAAAGGCATCATTGTCTTTAACAGCACTGTTGTCTTGTACATGTAGCGTGGTGTGTGATACAGTAGTGTTTGCTCGGTGTCCTGATTGAATTTGATCTTCCACTGTTGATCAGGTGATCATGAAGGAAGTGAAAGGTACCAAAGAAGAAGACAAGACTCCTCCTGCCTGGTTCACCTCCTACATGGAGAAGGTAAGACCCTCCTCTGTCCTTCACTGAGGTCCGCACCTCTTCATCTCAACATCCAGCACAACTGTTTAATCACACCTCAGAAGATCTTCAGAAACACCTTAAAAAAATTCACCCAGTTGAGTTTGTCACATTTCAGCACAACAACACACAACAACACACAACGCAGCACAAAGCAACTCATTTTGGGATAGTTCACGCAAAATTCTAAGTGCTTTTCTTTTCAATCACAGCTGAGTTTTTCATTGTTCCTCCTCAGTAAAAAAACAAAGCTATCATCCAGCATTTACCATTAAAGGGATAGTTCACCCAAAATTTCACCCTCATGTCGACTAACAGCTGTGAGAATTTTCAGAGTCCTCCGTTCCTTCTCTGAGTTACGGGGGGTCCATGCAGCAGTATTTGTCCATATAATGGTTGTCAATGGACACCAACTTTTCTTCATCCAAAAAGATACAGCAAAAAACATCCAAATACCTCCATACTGCTCGTCTGTAATGTCCCTCTTGTATTGAAGCCCCCACATGAGAAATTGTTCCACCGGTCAGAGCAAATCACGCGAGATTTGCACTGACACAGGAAGAGCAGTGAACTGAGACACTACAACAGCTTCCACTACAAACAAGCTTCAAATATAGACTTATTGAATCTTTTGGGAACAATTTCTCATGTCAGGGCTTCAATACAAGAGGGACATTACAGACGAGCAGTATGGAGGTATTTGGATGTTTTTTGGTGTGTCTTTTTGGACAAAGAAAAGTGGTGTCCATTCACAACCATTATATGGAAAAATACTGCTGCGTGGACCCCCCGTAACTCAGAGAAGGAACGGAGGACTCTGAAAATTCTCACAGCTCTTAGTCGACATGAGGGTGAGTAGATAATAAGTGAAATTTGAATTTTGGGTGAACTATCCCTTTAACATTTCTACGTTTTAAACTGTATTCTTGTCTGTAACAACATCTCTGTCCCGTCTGTCCGTCCTGGGTGATGATCCTCCTCTGTTGCTCACCCTGAGCTTTCTCCTGGTTTTCCCTGTTAAAGGGTTTTCCATGGAGTTTTTCCTCAGTGGATGTGAGGGTCTAATAGTCCAGTCATTTTATGAGAAAAGGTTAAACAAATTGCAACAGAAGCAAACTCAACTGATTTTGTATCCTCAACATGTCCCGAGTGAGGGAAAAAAAGCCCAGAAGAATCCCATTAGGGGAAAGTTTTGAAAAACACCCAAATATATCCCATTTATACGCATATAAAAAATTTTTTTCAGGTGAATAGGGTACAATTTTTAACCTTTAGATATCTCCATGAAAATTACTGAGTTGATTACTTACATTAAGACAAACAAAAAATGTATTACAAGTTTTTTGAAATTATTTGTTAACATGATCAAATTTGCATAAATTTGCATAAAATCCACCGTTTCGATGGCACATATGAAGTTGCTGTGGTGGTACCAGCATGAAAATTGGAATGAGTTGACTCCATCGGTCAACCAACAAGAAATCACTTTAAATTTCAAGATGACTGCAATTTTTCAAGGTAGCCACATCCTTAGTAGAGCAGGTATGAGCAAACAGTGCATAATCCAATTATGTATGGCTAATTTGCATATATACAACCAACACCAACCTGATCTAAACATTGGGTATAGCAGGTGAAAATGTCTTGTTCAGTCGTGTTAACATATTACAGTTAAAAAACTTAATATTAAGGTCTGAATGGAACCCATTTAGGCTATCAGGTGTTGTATATATGCAAATTAGCCATATGTAATTGGATTATGCACTGTTTGCTCATACCTGCTCTACTAAGGATGTGGCTACCTTGAAAAATTGCAGTCATCTTGAAATTTAAAGTGATTTCTTGTTGGTTGACCGATGGAGTCAACTCATTCCAATTTTCATGCTGGTAGCAACTTCATACATGTGCCATCGAAACGGTGGATTTTGTGCAAATTTATGCAATTTTATGCAAATTTGATCATGTTAACAAAAAATTTCAAAAAACTTGTAATACATTTTTTGTTTGTCTTAATGTAAGTAATCAACTCAGTAATTTTCATGGAGATATCTAAAGGTTAAAAATTTTACCCTATTCACGTGAATTTTTTTTTTTATATGCGTAAATGGGATATATTTGGGTGTTTTTCAAAACTTTCCCCAAATGGGATTCTTCAGGGCTTTTTTCCCTCATTCGGGACATGTTGAGGATACAAAATCAGTTGAGTTTGCTTCTGTTGCAATTTGTTTAACGTTGAGCCCTTTTTTGGCTTAAAATTACTGGACTATAAGGACAGAGGATGTTGTTATGATGTCATGTGAAGGCCTTTGAGACAAACTTGTAAAAACTGACTGTACAAATACAATTGCCTTGCTTTCCTTCTTTCCTCCTTCTTTCTTCTTCGTTGGTTTATTTATGAACGTGAAACTCTTGAAACGTGCTCTCTGACTGGCTGGATTTCTGTTTGGGCTGCCGTACAAATATGGCAGCGCAAGATGGCGACACTCTCTAAAGCAAGACCCTGCTATATTACAATGGAGTATTGTTAGATCCCAGGTATTTAGTCCCCATTACTACTGGACCATTCCTCTGTTTAAAGGGTAAGTTCCCAAGTTCTAATGGTCACAGGCTGGAGTAGAAATTCTAGAGAGAACCCTCTGCTGGGGTGATGTTTCAGGTAGGGCTGAACGATTTGGGAAATTGCGATTTGCGATTACTTTCCTTATTCAACAGACAGAAACAATAAGTTCTATATTATGACCAACACAATATTAGATTCATTAAACATTGGTTGGTCTTTTCCTGAAGCTTTTGTTTTTCTTTTTACAGGCTTTGTTGCATATTAATTATCATGACAACATAAGACAGACAAGGCTGATGTAAACGTTGATATGAAACTCAGTAGCCAATCACACAAGAAAGCTAGAAAGCTCCATGTTGTCCCTGTGTGATGTTCAGGGACAGTTCAGGACAGAGAGCAACTTCTCTCTGCCTGTGCCTCTGCCAATAAGAGACAGCGTTATACGGAGATGAATGAAGGAAGACATGCGGCGGAGGTGTATTTGCAACAATTAATTAAAAAGGAAACAATGAAGGAGCAGCGGGTAGGATGAGGATTTAGGAACCGCGGCCGTCACTCCTAAATGAATGTGGAGGAAACACTGGACTCTTCAGTCAGTGACCCGTGTCGGCGGCTGTTTGACTGGTTCAACTCACTGGTCATCAGTGTTTCAGCCACACAGCGATCATAGCAGTGTCTGACAGAGCAGCTGATCTACAGGTCGGTGGTGTCGCCCTGTGAAGTCACTACAGCACCGAGGCAGGTCCTGCTCAGCTCACGCTGTGTACCAGTAGTTCCACACAATGACATACTGCTCCTCTCTAACATTAGTTTCTGTAGTGCTGTTCAGCTGAGCCTGGTGTCGGTAACAGTGTGGCCATGTTGCCTGGTTTCACCGACAACTCCACTCTCATTGCGTGACACGTGACTAGAGCATAATCGCAGCCCATGCAATTTCAAAATCACGTTTTATCAAATCGCAATTTAATTGCAAATGCAATGAATGGTTGAGCCCTAGTTTCAGGCTGTTTCATTCCTCAGAATGGAACAACCTGGCTCCGGTACGGGCTCAGAGTGTGGGCTTCACCCCAGACCCAATCACTGAGTGCAAGTCTTCTCTTTTTCTTCTAAGTCTAATGCCTCATTTCTTCAAATGCACCAGTTCACAGGGTCATAGCAGGAGTACACACACACACACACACACACACACACATACCGGTACATTCTTTGCTGTAAAGGCAAGGCAATTTTGTATAGCCCGTCTTTACAAACAGTTTGTCTCACATGACATCATAACAACATCCTCTGTCCTTAGACCCTCACATCCACTGAGGAAAAACTCCATGGAAAACCCTTTTAACAGGGAAAACCAGGAGAAAGCTCAGGGTGAGAGACAGAGGAGGTTCCCTCACCCAGGACAAGGATGTTGTTACAGACAAGAAAACAGCTGAAGGAGGAAGCTTCTGGTAGGCAAGGGAGGCAGGGGGGGCAGGAGGACTGGATGGCAGAGGAAGGGGGGGCAGGAGGACTGGATGGCAGAGGAAGGGGGGGCAGGAGGACTGGATGGCAGAGGAAGGGGGGCAGGAGGACTGGATGGCAGAGGAAGGGGGGCAGGAGGACTGGATGGCAGAGGAAGGGGGCAGGAGGACTGGATGGCAGAGGAAGGGGGGCAGGAGGACTGGATGGCAGAGGAAGGGGGGGCAGGAGGACTGGATGGCAGAGGAAGGGGGGGCAGGAGGACTGGATGGCAGAGGAAGGGGGGCAGGAGGACTGGATGGCAGAGGAAGGGGGGCAGGAGGACTGGATGGCAGAGGAAGGGGGGGCAGGAGGACTGGATGGCAGAGGAAGGGGGGGCAGGAGGACTGGATGGCAGAGGAAGGGGGCAGGAGGACTGGATGGCAGAGGAAGGGGGCAGGAGGACTGGATGGCAGAGGAAGGGGGGCAGGAGGACTGGATGGCAGAGGAAGGGGGGCAGGAGGACTGGATGGCCGAGGAAGGGGGCAGGAGGACTGGATGGCAGAGGAAGGGGGGCAGGAGGACTGGATGGCAGAGGAAGGGGGGGCAGGAGGACTGGATGGCAGAGGAAGGGGGGGCAGGAGGACTGGATGGCAGAGGAAGGGGGGGCAGGAGGACTGGATGGCAGAGGAAGGGGGGGCAGGAGGACTGGATGGCAGAGGAAGGGGGGGCAGGAGGACTGGATGGCAGACTGGTTCATAGGAAGGGGGGGCAGGCCGGTCAGCGTCACTTTGGGTTGTGAGCGTGCGTCCTACATTGAATATAATCTGTGATCTGTGTGCACTAAAGACGCTCCACCTGAACGGCCCCCGTGCACACACACACGTTTTAACCAAGGTGGTGACCAAATCACCGAGGCGGCTGCGTTTGGCTCAGATAGGCAGAGAAACTGTAGGGTCGGCTGCTGGAGTCTCTTTTATTGATAAAGTCAGCCCCAAAAAATGCCAGTTCATATATTTCAGTGTGCCGTCATTCCTTGATTTCCATGACGTACAGCGGCCGTCAACCTGAATGAGACTCGGTTCAAGGTCCGATATAGAAATATATATATTCTCTCACTGGGTCAATGTGATAACTGCCTTCATTACACGTTCTCATCTGTGAGACACGAGCGATGTTTACTTTATGGAAAAACACCTAGGCTGCATGATGCAGATTTTGATCGACAAAATATTGAAACAAGTTTTATTTTAATGTCACGTGAGCAACTCCATCTCCAAAGAAATAACTATTACAATGAACAAGTGGATGGCCATATCTTTTCTTTTTTTGTTTCCTAAAATGAGCTGGTCCTCTCTAAACCAGGAGAGCCAGTCTGGAGCCACAGCAGAGCGGCCAGAGATCTGCAGGCTGCCGACCTCTGTGCTGGACTCTTCATTCATTCTGCAGATGATGGAACAGTCATATAGTTTAAATGAAGTGGATCAGACTGGCTCATACACTCACACACATGCTGTATATTTAGTCGGGTGCATTTATGACTTTATCGTAAAAAAATTCTAACAAAAGGTTTCTCAGTTGTTTTTTATATTATTAGATGTCCTTAATAACATACTAAAAGTTTACCAAAGTTTGACCACTAGAAAGGTGTCATTTTCAGGATGGCGTCCTAATGTAAATGTAATGGGTTGAAGCCCAGAGAGAAACCCCAGGTGAATAGGGTAAAAATTTTAACTAACAGGTATCACCATGAAACTTCCCAAGTTTATCACTTACATTAAGACAAATATTTTTTTGTATTACAAGTTTTGTCAAATTTTATGTTTAAATATGTAAATGAGACAATAACTAATTAAATATGCGCTAAATTGCATACTTTTCCAGAACTTTAATGGATCCAAGCTGCACTTTCAAAAGTCAAACCTTCCAGTTTGATCATTTTAGAACCATAAGAGTGAAGGTTTTACTGAGGGGATTTTGATATCTCATTTTATCAGCTTTTAATGACAAAATTTGAGTCCTAAAAAATCAAATTTCATTTTTTCAGGACTCAAATATTTTATAAATGAGGCTGATGAATGATATATCAAAATCTCCTCTGTAAAACCTTCTTAGAATAATGGAAAAAATCAAACAAGACTTTTGAAAGTGGCTTTATCCATTAGTGGATTTTTGAAAAGTTCTGGAAAAGTATGCAATTTAGCGCATATTTAATTAGCTATTGTCTCATTTACATATTTAAACATAAAATTTGACAAAACTTGTAATACAAAAAATATTTGTCTTAATGTAAGTGATAAACTTGGGAAGTTTCATGGTGATACCTGTTAGTTAAAATTTTTACCCTATTCACCTGGAGCGTCTCTCTGGGCTTCAACCCATTACATTTACATTAGGACGCCATCCTGAAAATGACACCTTTCTAGTGGTCAAACTTTGGTAAACTTTTAGTATGTTATTAAGGACACCTAATACTACAAAAAACAGTTGAGAAACCTTTTGTTAGAATTTTTTTACGATAAGGTGCTTTTTTTGCATAAATGCACCCGACTAATTACATAGTCAGACACTTTACAGTAATTAATTCTACGATGTATTTAATACGTGCACTCTCTCAGTGTCATAACAGTATGCATTCAAAACACCATAAGTGATGGAGGTGTCTTTGTCCCTCTCTCCTCTCCTTGCCCCCCCCCCACAGTTTAAGGACCAGGTGGTTCGTGAAGCCGTGGAGAAGATCTGTAGGGAGTTCTCTGGACAGTGCTGCATCCACAAGCCCCTGGGAGGAGGGGGGTCGGGGGGAGCAGGAGGAGGTAGGGGGGAGGCAGTAGGGGGGGCAGAGGCCCAGCAGGTCCCCGAGGTGTCCTCCACCCTGCCTGGAGCTCCGTCCTCATCCACCCCTCCCTGCTCCTCCTGCAGGGGGCAGACCACTGGAGGAGGCTACCAGTGCAGGTGTGTGTTGTTGTCAGCTAACTGACCTATGGCACGTCACTTTAAAGGGATAGTTCAACATTTTTTCAAATTTCGCCTATTGCCATAATCCCTGTAGTCATAAGAGTTGGTCCATCACCTTTAATTATCCACAGGGCAGTGAGGCCAGCTGCTAACACAAGTCCCTGTCCCTCATCAAACTAAATACACAATCCAACAACTCACTGGGGGACAAGTTGTGAGCTGCACATTCACCACGCTATGAAATAATCATGTATAATGATGTAATATTAAGACACACAATACTCAGCAGCCATTTCTGGAATGTAGTTTAACTACACATTTGCCTTGAAAACAACTCTGTGTGGTAACGTTGTGTTATTATCTCATAGCGTGGTGAATGTGCAGGTCACAACTTGTCCACCAGAGTGTTGTGGAGTTGTTGGATTGTGTATTTGATGAGTTTGATGAGAGAGAGGAGACCTGCACCGTTAATCTCCATTGTGTTCACTGAGCAGCTCACGTCTCTGCCCTGCTGATCTCAAAACAACATGCACCGATAAATTAAAGGTAATGAACCTACTGCTGTGACTATAGGGAATCAATATATTAAAGTTGGAAGCAGCTATTAGTGGGTTAGGTGCTCCCACGCCCTGCAGGGTCTTGCAGCATGCCACTCAAAGCATCCATGCATTATAGTGACTCCTGGAGCCCACACCAAGGCATTAACATGGTCTGCAGGGATCTGCTTTACTCTGCCTCAGGCCTGGTGAAAATGTGTGTAGGGAATAGGGATCTCACACAAGGGGAGGGCAAAATGGCATTTTAAAAATGTAAAATGGAGTCAGGGATGCCTGTGGTGTTACCTTCAGGCGTGAAAATCATTGAATAAATAAAACACAAAAAAAACTCTGGCAGCCAAGCAAACAGAAGGCAAAACAGACATGTTGAGTTTAATGTGCAATTTTGGTGCCAGTTCTGCAATTTGGGGACCTCATACTTTATCTCATAAGGATTTAATGTGTTCGACTTGTCTTCATATTTGATCAGCCTCATCAGAAGTCCTTTGTGATTGACGGTTGTTAAAAGGATAGTTCAACATTTTGGCAAATTGGCCCATTGCCATAATCCCTATAGTCATAGCAGTAGGTTTGTTCCTTTATTTGTCGGTGCAAGCTATTTTTAGAATGGCGGAGCAGAGCCGTGAGCTGCTCAGAGCTACGCTACGGAGGCTCATGGGATTTCTTGGTTTCCCTCATCAAACTCATCAAATACACAATCCAACAACTCCACAACGCTCTGGTGGACAAGTTGTGACCTGCACATTCACCACGCTATGAGATAATAACACAACGTTACCACACAGAGCCCTTTTCAAGGTAAATACTGTTGATGAAAAACTGTCCCTGAAGGCAACGAGCATCAGCTGTTTTGCATGAATTTCCCTCTAAAACAACTCTGTGTGGTAACGTTGTAACGTTGTGTTATTATCTCATAGCGTGGTGAATGTGCAGGTCACAACTTGTCCACCAGAGCGTTGTGGAGTTGTTGGATTGTGAATTTGATGAGTTTGATGAGGGAAACCAAGAAATCCCATGAGCCTCTGTAGCGTAGCTCCGAGCAGCTCACGGCTCCAGTCTGCCGTTCTAAAAATAGCTTGCACCGACAAACTTACTGCTATGTCTGTAGGGATTATGGCAATGGGCCAATTTGCCAAAATGTTGAACTATCCCTTTAATCAGCAGACCCAATTTTGATCATTGACTACAAAAATTCAAAATTCACCCTAGCACACGTTGTCCAAACAGCTTCAAACTTTCTGTCCTGTCCTGAATACATTCATATGAAAATATTCTGTCTTCTCACCAGAAGGAGAATTTCTGCTGTGTATCACCAGCTGTTATTGTGTCACTGCCTCTGATAACAAGCATTTTTGACAACACGTAACTGTTTTTATAATTACCTGAGGTTTGGGACAGTTTAGTTGTGATGTTGTGATGCAGTCATTCTTCAAATAAAGTGAATTTCTGAAGTTAGAATTTCCTTCTTTGCCTTAGATTTGTCTTTATGTTTGGGTTGCATTCTTCCCTTATGGGTCTGCTCTTTGTCTCTGTCACTCAACAGCGTGTGTACCTCCTGTACTCTGTGCGAGCCCTGCAGTTTTTCTCATGACCCCAGTCACAACCTGGTGAGAGCCAGGACTCCTCTGTCCATTCCAGAACATGGATCACCTGCTCCTGACCACAGCAAGTATGGCAATAGTTGCAAAAAGATGTTCATGTTTTTGTGTTGGTAGATATTTTAATGTCATATCAAAGCAAAGTTTGTTCACATAAAGAAATAGAAGCTGCTAAAAGACTCAACGGATTCTAAAAATACTGCAATACACAAAGACAGATTCAGTTGGATGGGGTTGATATCGAAAGAGTCAATGAAATCAAATTTCTGGGGGTTACAATAGATGATTAAACCAGCTGGAAATCACATATTAAAGGGATACGCCAACATTTTTTTTCGTGTCTTGCCTCACTCCCGAGTCCATCACCAGCAGATAGACACCATCCTTTTCACTGTGCGGTGGCTGGTATTTAGACAAATTAGGAGGCAGGCTAACACTACCCATACACTTCCAGTGTAATAAAGTTACACTAACTAACTAACTGACAAGTACAATTTCTGCTTTGAGTAAGAAATTTGATAAGTTAGAAATTCAATAAATTAAAGGAATAGTTCACCCAAAAATGAAAGTTTCAGAGTCCTCCGTAGCTTCTCTGAGTTACAGGGGGTCTCGGCGTAGCAGTGCATGTCCATATAACGGTTGCAAATGGACACCAGCGGTCTTTGTCACAGAAAGACACACCAAAAAACATCCAAATACCTCCATGCTGCTCGTATGTAATGTCCCTCTTGTCTCCCTCTCGTATTGAAGCCCTGAAATGTATTTCCTTTATTTGTTCAAGAGGGACAGTGTACATTAATGAACATTTTAAAAAAATAAAATGTAAATACACCCAATTATAGCCAATAAGCTAATTTCCGTTGGCAGTCCCCCTGCCGGATGGAGCATGGCACTGAGACCTGAGGAATCACAGCGGAATTGTCCCAAATGCGAAATTGTCCCGAAAAAAATGAAATAAGTCCATATTTCAAGCTTGTTTGCAGCGGAAGCTCCTCTTCCTGGTCCGCCCAAATCTCGCGAGATTTGCGATTAACTGACGTCGACGCAAATAATAATCCGACTAATCAGACCAACGCATTCAGCTGTTCTTCAGAGAGTTCATTTGGAATCACAGTGGTGGACATACTGATTACCCATCAGCCCCTGCTATACATGCTGCTAATGGGACTAATAGATACCTAAAAAACAAATTCTCACATCCCACATCATGAAATGAGGCTGTGTGAGTCTATGTTTGAGTGTTATATGCAACAAATTATCACTGTCAAATTTTTTTTTTTTTTTTTTTGGAAAGCTTGCCTCTAGGAAGTCTTCATTTTCATCTCTGTCCTCATTGTGTGGTTGTCCGCTCCAGGTTCTACAGGCGAGGTGACCGCAGTTTTCGGAAAGCAGAGAAGCAGCGGCTGAAAGCAGAGAAACGCTTGCTGAAGGCTGAGGTGAAAGAAATCCGCAAACAACTGAGGATGGAACGACGGGGCATTCAGTGGAGCTCCTCCCACAGAGATGGAAGCTCCTCCCCCGTCCTGCTGCAGCCACGAGCCACCCAGCACAACAGTCCAGAGTGAGGCCCTGTTCACACCTGCTGTTCATGTGTGTCTGCAGCCATCTGATGACAGATGATCCGCTCTGGGTTAAACCACTTCCTACCTGGGTTTAGAATGTGACAACAGGCTGTGTGCGCGCACGCCGCACCAGAGAGGTTGAGTGAATCGTTCCTCACAGCTGTACGGTGAAATATTTAGATAGTTAACTCTCCTCATGATGAGACTGTGTTGAGACTTCCACTGTGACAGTGTGTGTGCATCCACCTGTACATACGGCTCCAGTGTGCCATTCCAAATATTTACTTTCATGTTTCGGAACGCCGACCTTTAATTAAGTCTGAAAAAGGGCCGCCATTCCGACCCATGGATGAATTAGATCCGCCATTAGACCCATGGATGATTAGACACATGCTCGTTGACACACACCAGACGCGTCGCCGGCTCACGCCCTGCAGCGATCCTTTAATTTTGTCTATTTTCCGCTGGGAAAAAAAAAGGATTCAAACAAGTCAAACAAAGTGTTACGACTTCACTACATGTGTGCGGATGTGATGCAGTGTGTGTGATGTAGTGGATGGCTGGACCTGTATCGAGGAGCAAGGGTGGGTTACTCGCGGTCGCTGGCTGGAACGGGGGCCGGACGCCAGGCCTTCACCGGTTCCTCATCACACACCGGCGTTCACGGCGAGCCCAAGCGCGAGGGTTGCTTCGCCTCGGTGGCTCAGCGTTCAGGTTTTATTAAAAGCTTCTTTTCGTCGAGCGTAGGTGAGAGTCTAAATCATAACACAAAACCAAATGAAAGCGGGGGAGACGAGACGCCACTTCTTCGGTCCTCTCGTTTCTTCGTTCTTCTCACACAGGTGCACCGCATCACTTAATGCATACGCACGCCCCCAGGAACCCCAACCCCGCCTCTTTCAGTCCAGCCAATGAAAGACGTGCCTGAGTGGGTGTGCTGTGGGTGTGTGTGCACTGTGTGTCTCATTCATAACAAAAGAAACACAAGAGAATCCGGTCCTAACCCTGACCCTTCAAAATAAAAGACCGCCATTGACACCTTCAGAGTGGTGGCCCCTCGGAAATTCAGAATGACAGACCTTTGGAACTTTTCAGAATAGCGGACGGTCTGAATGGCGGTCCTTCGGAATGGGGGTCGCCCCCCATACATACTGGATGTGTGTGAGGTTAGGGTTAGGGTGGAGAACAGATGCATGTCACACCTACACTAAGGGCGTATTCACACCAGGAAAGTCCGATAGTTCACTTGCTTTGGTGCGGACCTTTTAAAAAAAAAAAAAGTTCGGTTTGTATTCACACTGCATTTTTTCACAAGCGGACCAACTTTGTAAACAACAGCACGTGGGTCCCACAGTCGCCCAATCATTGGATAAGAATTAGCCTATCAGCGGGATCTTCCACGAAAAGTACACAATAAAGGCATGAATGCGTTTCTTGCTGCCCTTTCAATTTGGTAGTATTTCCAGTTTCATCCGTCCTGCTTATTCATCACTTGGAGGCTATGTGGCCGTTATGCAGCAATCCCTGTGTATGGCGAAGGAAAGTCAGACAACATAGGCCTACGATGTCTGCGCGTCTGAAGTAGGGGTGTCAACGTTTACAGTTTTTTCTACACTTGTAAACGGGGCTCAGACCAGGGTTTTTTCTGCATTAGGCTATAAATTTTGAGGCGGCCGCCTGTCTGCGTTTGTAGGAAGAGATCGCGCTGATCCGCTGCTGTTTACTTTCTCTCTGAGCGTCTCCACCTGGATGTTCAGCTGAGGGAATATGCTCCTCGCGTCAGGAATAAGTTGATAACCAGCTTCGTAGTACCGTGTTAACTCGGACCGGGGCTTGAGGTTTTGTTAGGCTGGAACATGAACACAAAGTCTGGCCATGTTGAGCCTCCTTCGCAGTACAGGTCGGAGGAGTCGGTGTTTTTTTTTCCTTCAGCCTTTATTTTGAAAGGACAGCTGGAGAGAGGCTACGCGGAGATAAAGTGAGGGGGGATTGACACGCAGTTCCATCAGGCCTATTATCTGAAACATGTAAACTGCTAACGTTATTGAGTTTTCTAAACGGATAGGCTATGATTTGTTATCCATGTACCCGTTTACACGTGTAGATGTTGACACCCCTAAGCATGGTGCGCTAAAAAAAAAAGGAAGAAAAAAAGGGCGGCACAGCAAAAAACAAAACAAAAAACATAATCATCCTCTCAGGATGCTGCATTGGCGATCGGCATAAGCCTATAGTCATATTTATTTCTGTTAATGGTTATTAATCGGATAACGACTTTCTGTTATCAGTTTTAAAAAAAAAGAAAAAAGCATCGTTAACGGCGACGGGCGCGTCTCTCCAGCATCTGATAAATGTCAAGGAGGCAGCGTGTCTATCTGTGCTCCATTGACCCACGGCTCGTTGATAATTTCCACATTTTCTGACAATAACGGAAGCCTGTTGAATCCAAAAAGGCGCTTGGATTTTGCATTTGGTTCGGGAAAGGTTCGGTTTACATTCACACCATACACGAACCGCGCCAGGGTCCGTTTGGGACTCTGGTGCGGATCAAACAAGTGGACCGAGTCCCACCTGCAGAGGTGGTCTCGGTCCACTTGTTTGATCCGCACCAGAGTCCGCTGGTTTGTATTCACACCTCCCCAAAAAGTCCGCACCAGAGGAAAAGTCTGTTTCAAGCGGACCAAACGAGCCTGGTGTGAATACGCCCTAAGAAATGGCTATTTGGAAACTTGGAGAACAATACACATTTGTTTTCCATGCAGTACTGTGGAAATGGTCATGCATACAAAGTTCTAATAGTTGTCTTGAGGTAATGGATGGAAATACTACAGGAATACTATGGATGAATGTAGGGTGACAACAATTCAACAATCACATTTGCTGTGAAGGGAAATATATGACATTGGTCTGAACGCTGGTAAAACATGTTAAAAGTTGGATGTAGTGGTGGATTATAGCGGGCTCTATCTCTCCTTCATGTCAGACGTCCAAAACGCCCATGTCCCCTGGTGGTTCCAGCCATGACGGCTGCATTTCTGGACGAGAACCTTCCCGACGGAACTCGACTGCGTCCTGGAACCAAATTTATCAAGTACTGGAAGATGAGGAACACTGGAACAGGCAGCTGGAGCTCCGACACTAAGGTAAGGACCTCCACGGCCATCTTCTGCAAGTTTCTTGTGGGATGACTCAGATAAGAGTATTAAGTAAAGGAGTATGTGGCAGGACTGCTCAGAGCCCATCCTGATTTCTAAATGTATTGTGATCTCACCAAATGACCAACAGATTCATTAGATTTCAGAGCCTGTGTGGGAGCGTACCTATGTTCCCCAGGTCCTATGTTCTTTTTGAAAATGGGTCCTATGTTCCCCGTTTTTACCAAAAAGGGTCCTATCTTCCCCTCTCGCAATACATACTGGGGAACATAGAACCCTTTTTCTGAAAAAAGGTCCTATGTTCCCCAGTAGCAGTGGGGAACATAGGACCTTTCTCAAAAAAAAGGGTCCTATGTTCCCCGTTGTAGCTGATCGATGGACTCCATCTATCTGGCCTGTCTAGCCTTTACCTAGTCTTTTTACTAAACTTAACCAACTCCCTTCTTCATTGCCTAAACCTAACCAATGGGGCAATTAGCCTAGCCTACACTTCTCACTCAAAGTCACAACTCTACTTCTCACTCAAAAATAGACCAAAATATGGCAAGTCACAACTCCACTTCCAGGTATGGGACGAAAAATTACATGTTTCTCGGGTCCTTTTGGGGAAAAGCGGGGAACATAGGACCCTTTTTCTAAAATAGGGTTCTATGTTCCCTGGTCTGGACACAAAGGGGAACATAGGACCCTTTTGGGAAAAAGCGGGGAACATAGGACCTTTTTTTAGAAAAGGGTTCTATGTTCCCCTGTCCCATACAAAGTGGGGAACATAGGACCTGGGGAACATAGGACCCGGGGAACATAGGGATGATCCCGCCTGGGGAGGGCGTAGAGAGCATCTGACCTAAGATGTGTGAAAAGACGCAACGCAGAACCGTGATCACTGCTGGTTATTTGAAATAAATCCCTATGAATACAAGAGATACAGACCTTTTGTGCTTTGTTTGCTTCCTTCAGCTGAAGTTCATGTGGGGAAACTTGGCGGTGGGATCCGGGGACCGCTGGAGAGAAGTGTCTGTTCCCTTCCTTCAGCCAGGACAGGTGAGGTGGTACCATGAGGGAAGTTCTTATCTTCACTCCTCTTTAGAAAGGCACAGTGAAGGTCATGCCTCTTGCTTTCTGTTGCAAAGATATGGTCAGTAAAACACATGACTGCTGTGACATGTGCACTGTTTGACCGAGAGTCTGATTTGTTGTGCTGCTGATGTTGTGTCCAGGTTGGTATAGTGAGCATCGCGCTCTGTGCTCCTGCCCTGGAGGGCTCCTACACCTCCCACTGGCGTCTGGCTCATGCAGGAGAGCAGTTTGGACCCAGGGTGTGGTGCAGCATCCTGGTGGACCCTCTGGCCCCGGCACCCGTGATGGCTGATGGGATACTGGTGTCACCTTGTGTCACGCCACAGGTAGATCAAATGTACGGTGGCCCTGAGGTGCAAAACATTGCAAATTCTGAAACACTTTTACACTTTTGGGTGTTGCACCAAAGACACATTGTAATGTTGGATTTATGTTGAGGGTAACATTTACAGTATGTTTTTTTTGTAAATGTATGTTTTTGGTATGTTGTCATTTACTTTGAGAGACTTGGACGTCATGGGACGCAAGACAAATTTCAGAGCGATCTGACAATAAAGTATAATCTTAATCTTAATCTTAAAAACAAAGCTTGAGACAAATTTACATTTCAGAAAACAAATTAACAAGAAATGAAACACTTTTACAAACACCGAGACAAATTTACAAGTAACATATCAGCCGGAAAGGGAATGTACCAACTACCGGAAGTGATAATGGGAGCAGCCAATACGAGTTCCATGTATCGCCGACTACGGTAACGGCGTCAGGAGAGATTTGTTTCCGGGTGCCGTAGCCGTGCAAAATCCGCTGTTGCTTAAAGTCCCTTATATAAATTCTCTGCAGTGCCGGTGGCGGTACGACGGCGGCAAATTCACTTCACACCGGTCGCTGTCCATCTTGGGTCACCATGAACAACTCGTATTGGCTGCTCCCGTTATCACTTCCGGTAGTTGGTACATTCCCTTTCTGGTTGATATGTTACTTGAAACACTTTTACAAGTCCCAAAACGAATTTACACACTTGTAAATTTGTCTTGGTGTTTGTAAATGTCTGGTTTTGTTTCTTGTTAATTTGTTTTCTGAAATGTAAATTTGTTTCATGATATGTAAAAATATTTTCTAAAATGTAAATTTGTCTCAAGCTTTGTAAAAGTGTTTCGGAATTTGCAATATTGTTTTGCACCTCAGGGCCACCGTACAATTGGGATAGATGAATAAAAAAACAGGAAACTGAATGTAAAATGAAGTGCTACATACTGAATTAATATTTTAAGATAAACAAATTAAAGGTCCAGTGTGTGTAAAATGGGGGGGGGGGGTTGCATTATCTAGCGTTCAAATTCTAGTTTGCAGCGCTCACTCCCCCCTCCCACTGGCAAAGTGACGGTGGCCTCTGAGGGCAAAAAAACTTTTCCATTGACCCCGACTGGGAGGACTGGGAGTATTTCAGGAGCATGGAACGATGAGGCGAACATCTAAACCATTTTACCACATGTCTGCTGTTTCCACCTCCTTCTTCTTCGTTGGTTTATTTATGAACAACGTGCTCTCTGACTGGCTGGATTTTCTGTTCGAGCTACTGCAGTGATGTAGTGGTCGTTGGACGCGAGGGTGCGCCGTCCCCCGCCTCCCCCCCCCCAGTCTTTTTTTTTTCGAAAGAGGAACTAAGCAGGATTTCTCTCGTGGCTATGCTACATTTTTAGCTAATTAAAAAGCTGTGGAGTAATTGTGATGGTTAAAGGGCCAACGAGGAGTTTCTATTCGGTTATAAAACAGTCTCACGTTAATGTGGATGAATCTACGCTACCCACACTTGTTAATGGCTCCATTTTCGATCAATATATCGTTTTGTCTCTGGCATTATTTTGTTATTATTAGTGGTGTCGGAAATGCTGGTCGAGCCGACCAGCGTGTCCTTACTTTCGGTTTCGCGGACGCAAATGAGAATAACGGCGATTCGGGCGGCGTTATGGTCGGAACTACGACAGTAACTGAACCTCTTTGAACCTCTGACTTTAATCCTTGATGAATGAAAACATGAGTCCGTCTTGCGCCGGTGGAGGAATTCTACGGTGCGCGCGGAGGCAGCGTGAAAACACTTCACTTCTCCAAAACTCCTCGTTGTCCCTTTAACTCCAGTAACATTAGTACCCGGTCACTGCCCCGGTGGCCCAGCTCTCCTCTCTGCACACCGCCACACAAATGGCGGTGTGCACTACACCACTACACCACTGAGCTACTGAACAAACATGGCGGAACAAGATGGCCACACTAAAGCAAGACCCTTGCTATATGTGGGCTAGATACTGTATAAAAGAAAACCAAATGAATTTGATTCTGTGGCGATTCTACACTTAGTCTTATATATTCATGGATAGTATATTCAGATTTTTCCATAAACCTTGACAATTATTACACACTGGACCTTTAAAGTACACACTGGGCGATGCACAAACACAGAGGCACACTGTAATTAAGGGTAACTCTCTGTCTTTATCTGCAGGGTAAGAACCCACTGTCAAAGGATGGAAAAGCTTATGTGGGCTCCAGGGAGCAGGTTTTAATGTCAGCGGACCAAGAAGAGTACTACATTCCCTCTGTAGACCTGCTCACTGCACAGGTAATGAAAGCTGCAACCTGCACACCATTTGAGTTCTACTATTAAACACACACCTTAAAGGGATAGTTCAACATTTTGGCCAATTGGCCCATTGCCAATCCCTTTAGTCTTAGCAGTAGGTTTGTTACCTTTAATTGTCGGTGTAATTGCCTGTGTTAGAACAGCGGAGCAGAGCCATGAGCTGCTCAGAGCTACGCTATGGAGACTAATGGAATTTCTTGGTTTCCCTCATCCAACTCATCAAATACACAATCCAACAGAGACTGCTTGCCAAAAAAGTGCTCCCGACGGTAACACACATCAGCGGTTTTGCAACTCTGTGTGGTAACGTTGTGTTATTATCTCATAGCGTGGTGAATGTGCAGGTCACAACTTGTCCACCAGAGCATTGTGGAGTTGTTGGATTGTGTATTTGATGAGTTTGATGAGGGAAACCAAGAAATCCCATGAGCCTCCGTAGCAGCTCACGGCTCTGCTTTGCCAAAATGTTTAACTATCCCTTTAAGGTACAGTATTTATTTACAAAGTAAGGTGAAAGCCAAACACCCAATGTCTAATCTAAGTGTGCATGTGTGTTTGTGTTACTGAAGAGGACACTTGCTGTGCTGGCTGAGCTTTTGTTGTAGATGCTGATTGTAAGAGCCATATTTGTATTGCTTACAATAGTTTATAGTTTTCCTTTAAAATGTGTAACTGCTCCTTTAATTATGCTGCTGATGACATCACAGTAGCTTAGCTCTCAGACCAGGTTAAGCAGCCTAATAGACCCTTTTCACAGTGACGTCACACAACTTCCGCGTTGGAGCGAAGCAGGGTAACCGCTACATCCGGTTTGAGCTTTTTCAATTGAAGATGCGGGAATACAAGCTGTACTGCGGCTGTGCTCAACGAAATTCAGCGTATTTTCTAAAGGTAAGAATGAGACTTTAAACTTTCACTTCGTAGTATATGTCATCTTCATTTTCCTTGATATAATTAACGATCGTTGCCGTTACGTAGCTGCCTTGACGTGCAAAGTAACATCAAGATGCATGCTAACCGGCAAGCTAACAAGCGTAGCTCTATGGCTAACAAGCAGCAACTTCATTGAAAATGATAATGCAATGTTGTCAATCATGTCGATGTCATTAATCTTTTTTCCTCTCCCTGTTTCAAAGCTGAAGAAAGGAGCAGTGTCATCTAAATCCATATGGAATGACTGGGGCAAAGGTAAGAGGGCTGTGTTAAAACTGGTGATAAATTACTGAATAATAGCCTTATCTTTCTCACAGTATTCATAAACTTAACTCGCCATAACAGTGTAAATGTTGCCTTAGCAAATTGTGTGAAGAATGTAAGAAAGTGACAAGATATGTGATGGAAAATTCTGATATTTAACCCATTTTAGGTTTTTGCATACTTGTATAATCATGTTTATAACTTAACTTCTCACCTTGTGATCTGTGTTGCTCAGGGTCAGATGAGAAACAGGTAAGACGAGCATTGGTCCATCTCAACCAGATGATAACTCTACAACTGCACACGCTTCACCTTCTGATGAAGTGACCTGCTATGACTGTTGGTAACACACCGTTGAGACTGAAACCCTGAGGGCAAGGATTGCTTTCACTTGGGGGGTTCACAGCCCCGATAGGACTATTTGCTACCTCACTGATGAACTGCTGAAGATCAATATGACTACTTTACATAATCATCTGCAAGACAGTCATTGAAGATTTTTTTTGTTTCACTATTGTGTAAACTCATTAAAGATCACTTTTATTTTTCTTATGATTACTTCTGTACATATGCAGATGTATGTGTGTGACTCCATTCATGAATGCTTATTAAAATTCAGGAAAGACACATGGTGTGTAAAGACTTCTTTTTAAATTCTTTATTGAATAGACAGAAAATATTTTTTGCCACCACAGATGACAATCAACGTATTTGTTATTGTAAGAAAAGACTCACAAGCTCAGGAGTCACCATACCAGCATGTAAGAAAACACCTTGCAGATGCAGATGACACTGAGATGCCTGTCCCAGAGAGCAGCACAGAGGATGTACTCCACCCGGATCCACTGCTAACAGACCCACACCTACCATCCCTTTCCTGGTCCTTAGTTAAAAACCTGAGCCCATTCCTTCTTTCTTACACAGGAACATGCCATCCTCTCCAGAATCAAGTGTAACCTGGAAATAGAGACATGATGTGTTAAATTAATTTGGATAATATCTGAATGATCAAGACATTAACATGACAGAATATCAACTTATGGAACAGTAGGTGTAAAGAACTTTTTTTAGAGTACATCTACATGCATAGAATAATAATTAGCGTGCTGTTATTGTTGTTACATTAAGTTATTTGAATTGAATTGACATGGCCACTTCAATGATTATCCACAAATACAAGAATACGTTGATTATTAGTGCTCATGTAAATGCTGTCACAGTATCTTTCTCAGCCTTTGTTATCCTCAACTAATGTAGGTCGTAACAAGTTTGTTTTATTAATTATGGCTCCTAAAACATGGGACTGAGAAACACACTGAACCCACAACTTCGTGGGATACTGCAAAGTCTGCAAGCGCAGCATAACACAACTAAAATCCTATTTAAAAAACCTGGAGATAAGATAATGAGGCTCCTCGCATTTCTTCATTGACCTGTGACAGCGTGCTCTCACTGTGACCAAGTGGTCAACAGCGTTAAAAACAAAGAGAGAGGGGCTCGGCATGACACATAAACAGCTAAACTACATTCAAGGCACGACTCGGTGACATTTATGAAATAGAATAATGGATAAAGCAACAGTTTAATATTTACAAAGCTACCATAGCAACTTCGAGAAACAGACAACTAATAAAACAGACTGTATCATTAGCTTAGCATCTCCGCTAACGTCAGAGCTAAGTAGAAAAAACACTTACCTTCATAATCAAACAAGTAACATACTGTTCTCTATATAAAGAACTTGTAATCCTTATCAAGGTTGGAGGTTGGATTCTTGGACAGTTTTGTCTCCCAAGTGAAATTTCGGTAGCTGTAGGGGCGCCCGGGTGAAATCCAATTGTAAACACCGCTGACTGAAGAAGCAGGGCTCTGGTTACCCTGCTTCGCTCCAACCCGGAAGTTGTGTGACGTCACGTGAAAAGGGCCTATAGGGCTGCCACGATTAGTCGACTAGTCACGACTACGTCGACTATTAAAATCGTCGACAACTTATTTAGTAGTCGACGCGTCGTTTTTTTTGTTTTTTTTTACTTTGTTTCTCTCAAAACTGCTGCTGCACCTTCCACACACGCAACCGCCGCCGCGGCCGCCGCCCACAATACACACACATGCACTTAACCTACTCAAGGCTTCCACATACTCAGGTGTAGGACTTCATGTCGGTGTTCTCTCGGTTTTCTCTTTCTATCTCTCTTGTCCGTCATCAAACGGCGGCGGCAGCCCGTGTCCGCCGCCGCCGCCCATCTCTCTCTGTCTCTCGATGTGAAATGAGGAGCGGTGGTGGAGGAGCGGTACCGCCGGCCCATCGTTTTAACTCACCCGCTGAATAACAGCTGTTCGTCATTTAAAAATAAAATCGCGGACTTTAAGAGTCGGTGTTGGAGAATAATGTAACGGTAGCGGTTGGTCACAGCAGTCCTCGTCACGTAATGAGCGCTCATCTTAACGAGGAAGTCTTCTCTCCCGACGTAAAACTATTGATTTTCCGGTAGCTTCTCATCACACGCCGCACTGTGCGGAGGTTGAGCTGCACCTCAGTTTCATTTGTTTTCATTGAACAGAGTTTCACACAGAACTTTCTGTGGAGTCTTTCCATGTTTCTTCTTCTGTGACAGTAAAAAGGGAACATTTACATTACACTAGACGATTGTCTCATTAGATTTTTTTTTTTGACAGAACGACTATTATTTACACTGAGCACTTTTGTTAGACCTATTAAGATACTTGAGTGAGACCAAAGCTTTATTATTGTGAATAATTCCTTAGTTTCAGGTGCCAACTCATTTGATTTGTAGGCTATGTCTGATGCCAGAGACAAATGAAGGAAAGAAAAACCTAAAAAAAAAGTTGCCATATCCTTATTTTACTCAGCTGTTTGCTACAGTTAAAGAATTGTTTGTTACTACAAGCTGCTTAATGAGTTTAATGAACTATCATCTTAATTGTCTTTATTTTTAGTTAGCATATACCTTAAACACATCAAGCTGAAACCTAATGATGGATATATAAGAGCAGCTGCACGCTGGTGCGATAAGCCGCATGTTTTACATTCAATTTACGTATGATCCGATTAGTCGACTAATCGAAAAAATAGTCGGTGACTAGTCGACTATCAAAATAGTCGTTTGTGGCAGCCCTACAGCCTAAGGAGCAAGACAGTTTTTTGACAAATACCTCAGAATGAATCTTGTAACTTTGTTTTTTGCTTTTTAAGTAAAATTATTTTTGAACATAGTTACTGCCTTGGAAGATTCTTTTCTCGTGTCAAGCTTATTGCCAAGAAGAAGACTGTATGTGACAGTTTGACAGTGGGAAGAGTAATAAAACCTTCTTAAAGAGCCTTATACTTGTGCCTTATTTTTGTGATGGTTATTTTTGAAACTTACATTGGCTTACATTAAAGGGATAGGTCACCCAAAATTCAAATTTCACTCATTATCTACTCACCCTCATGTCGACTAAGAGCTGTGAGAATTTTCAGAGTCCTCTGTGTCTTCTCTTCCCTCTATACAAGATTTTTGCAATTTTTGCAGTCTTATAAGACTGTTGCATGACACACTATATGACGTGGAATTTACAGTCTTTGCAACGACAACGGTTTTGATGCGGGCAGACTGTACGACTGTGTACTTATGAATCATAGGTGACGTCAGCATCAGCTGCTTCACCATCGTCGCGGAGACGCCGGTAGGAGCAAAACAAACGGAGAAATGAAGAAGGAAGCGCTTCTTATTGTGGCATTTTTGTGCACAGAAAAAAACTTGATAAAGAGGAAAAAGAGGAGGCGAGTGTGGTCGCTGCATTTCTATTGGCTGATTAGTACACATAGTTCGCAGCAGCTGTCACACACACAGCTGTGACAATGTGACACGCAGCTGCGAGTAAAAAGACTATTTCTCCGAAATAATTGTTCATCCCTGTCAACTGCGCCACCTGAGAGACGTCAATCAGCTGATTAGACGTTAGATTAGTAGCAGTTTTCTGACACTGTCAAACTGAATCGCAGGTCGTCTTTGGTGGCAAGACGCTGACGTCAGCCGTCGTAGAACCTGTCTCACTGTGCGACGTACGACGGCCGATTTAGAGCCACGACCAAAGATTTCGCCACGATTCTCCTACGACTGGCCGTCTTTCGTCTGCGACGGCCGAAATCGCACAGTGTGTAGGGCATTAGTCGACATGAGGGTGAGCAGATAATGAGTGAAATTTGAATTTTGGGTGACCTATCCCTTTAATGTAAGCCAATGTAAGTTTCAAAAATAACCATCACAAAAATAAGGCACAAGTTTTTTGACCAATTAAAGTCCTAACCCCTCAGCTTGATGTTATTTTATTTCTGGATTTATTTACGGATTCCTCCTTTATTTCTCCTAGTTAGCTTTGGAGCATCTTTAGTAGTCTGTTGTTCTCTCTCCGTCAGGATCTCCTGTCCTTCGAGTTGCTGGACATAAACATCGTCCAGGAGTTGGAGAGCGTCCCAAACAACACCCCTGCTGGTAAGAAGGCCGTTGAACAGGGATGGGGCTCACACTCAGCCCCTCTGTGAGGGGGGGGCTATGAGCCTCTGGTGGTGGAAGCCCCACCTGTGCAGGTAGTCAGCGGTATTCACACGTTTCCATTTCCCTGCCATTCCTGTCTAGCATCGTTGGTTTCATCAAAACCAGGATATGTTTTGCAGAGTTTGATGTTTATGATGCAAACTCAAAAATACAATCCTAGCTATCTATGAAAACACTCACTGCAGCAGTGTGCTTAAAGGAGTCATCACCCGGAAATCGCAATTTCTCTTGTTAAAACATGCATATTGGTGTTTGACCTCAGTTGAAACCTGCCTGAAAAGCTGGACTTTCCGAAATGCGAGAACACGGGGCACCCAATGCAGCCTCTAAATAACACATTTCCGAAAGGAATAGTTCATTTCACAATATTTTGTGATGCCTTCCCCCTCCGAGCCGGTGGCATGTTATCAACATCCGCTCCTCCAGGCTGACCTACTAACCTCTGATCTGGATGATGTCATCTCCGACTTGCCCGGCTTTCTGATAATAATCAACGCTTTGGCATTTGGGTCCTTTTTAGCTCAAATAGCCAGAGCTGTAGTGAGGATCCAGGCTGTTTAGGAAGCCTGTGGAGTCTGACATGCTGAACATCATCCAGCTGCTCATTTCCTTCCTGACGAGTCAGAAACAACGCAGAAACGGACCATAGCAATGCGACATCCGGACCAGTCAAAATCATCCAGATCAGAGGTTAAGGTCAACCTGATAAGGATGTTGATAACATGCCAGGAAAGGGGAATAACACTAGTGTATCATCAAAAATATTGCTCAATGTTTTGCGGCGGATTAAATTTATTTTTTTTTCTCTAATAAGTTTTAATTTCGTCAAAACGATCCAAAATGACATCCAAACTTGGGGTGATTAAATGATCGTAAAAAATAAGGTCCAGGTGATGACTCCTTTAAAAGCTGATCCTGGTACTGCTGGGGTCTCTGCTGCTAGCAGACAGACTGGAGAGCTCAGTAAACGTCTCTTGTTTCTGTGTCTTAGATGTGACCCCCTGCATGTCCTCTCAAGACGGCCACTTGCAACACAAGAGCAGTCCCTCTCTGGGTCTGATCCAGGAGGAGACAGAAGTCATCAACAGTATCATGGGTAAGTAGGTTTCTCTTCATACCTTAGGGCTTCGAGTCAGTTCAAGTTGTTGTAGAGGTTTGTTGATATTGTAGTATCTCGGGAGCAGGCGTTTAGGAAAGTCTTCCAACCTTCACAAATACAAGACATCTGTATGTTTGTGTGTATTCCAGCAGATGATTTTGCTCGAAGACAAATTAACCCTCCAGGGTCAAATTGACCCCATCTGTTTCCTGCCTCCATCCTTCCTTCTTTCCACAATCCTTTTTTCTTTCCTTCTTTCCTTCCCTTTGCCCTTACTTCTTCCTTCCTCTTTTGATCCAATTTTCCCCTTCCTTCTGTCCACAATCCTTTTTCCCTCCCTTCATTCCTTCCTCCTTTCCCTTCGTCCTTCTTCTTCTTTTAAACCAAATTGACCCAATCTGTTCCCTCCCTCCATCTTTCTTCCCTTCCTTCTTCCTTCCTTCTTCTTCCTTCCTTGAACAAGTCTGTTCCTTCCCTCCATCTTTCTTTCCTTCCCTTTTCCCTCCCTTTCTTCCTTCTTTCCCTTTTTCCTTCCTTCCTTCCTTTTTGACCCAGTTGACCCAATCTGTTCCTTTCCTCCTTCTATCTTTCATTCCTTTTCCCCTTCCTTCTTTCCTCCCACCTTCCCCTTTGTCCTTCCTTCCTTCCTTCCTTGACCCAGGAGCACAACAGGAGGGTTAGAGTATCTAACACATGTTGGCCTTAGAGGATAAACAAGTATTTGCCCCAGAGTCTTCATACTGTGTGATATGAGGGCATTTATCTTACCTGGGGCCTGTTGTTCCAAAGTAGAATAAAGAAATCCAGGATAAGTGGAAAAGCCAGGTTAGACAAAGGGTGAATTCCAGCCCCCCCCCAGCCCTCGCCCTCGGCCCTAACCCTTCGTTTTGTGTGTTCACGTGAAGTAGTAGGGCTGTCCCAGTACTCGTTCAGACCAGGGTTAGGGGGTAGTGGTAGGGCTATCTGGACCTTCAAACAGAGATTTTTCAGAGGCACATTACAGACCGAGGGCTATGACATGTTTCCCAGAATGCATCTTGCGGCAACCGGCAGCTGTTTTATTTCTCACTGTAGCGCTGTTATTACGTCATTTTGTTAAGTTTTAATATTTCTTCATGCGAGAAAGATCCCAATGTGAGGTCGGTTTATCCAAATGACGGCTGTTTAGACGTTTGCTCCCATGCTTTTGGGAGAAGTCAAGCTCCACCTGTGGAGCAGATCAACAGCTCGTCACAGAGACACCACCCGGCTGGAGAGCTGGTCCGCCGGCCAACCTCCATCCTCATCCCAGTAGAAAAGACGATCACTAATTAATAGGGGTGTAACGGTACATGTATTCGTATTGTACCGATTCGGTACGGGGCTACACGTTTATATATGTAATGTTAGCCTGTCTCCTCCTAAAGTCATCAGAGACACTCTTCAACAACTCTAAATGGACCGATCTTCATCTCAGAGCTGACAAAACTCTCCGGTAAGGCATCTGGAGCGGTCAAATGCTGGTAACGGGACGAGATCGGTCAAAATGGAGGGTTCAAGCAAAGACGGTTTATTTTGGTTCAAGCTAGCTACATGGAGGGTAGGTTAGCTTCCTGTTTCAAAGTAAAAGCACTTCTGTATGGAAAGGGTAATGGGTGTGCATAAGGCTAGCTTGAGTAGCACTTAATTCGTCCGAACAAAATAGTAAACAGCTGGTATTTAGACAAATTAACAACACACTGCTGATCTAAACGGAAAAATGTTTGAAATGTTGATAAAGTGATATATTTACAGAGTTTAGAGCTAAAATGAAACCAGCTTTAGCGCTAATCAAGCTAGCCATTGTGACCAACGCACTTCTGGTTAATGTTACTTTCACAAAATAAAACACCCGTTACTAAGTGCTTTTACTTTGAAACAGGAAGCTAACCTACCCTCGATGTAGCTAGCTTGAACCAACATAAAGCGTCTTTGCTTGAACCCTCCGTTTTGACCGATCTCGTCCCGTTATCGGCATTTGACCGCTCAAGATGCCTTACCGGAGAGTTTTGTCAGCTCTGAGACGAAGATCGGTCCGTTTAGAGTTGCTGAAGAGTGTCTCTGATGACTTTAGGAGGAGGCAGGCTAACACTACCCATAGACATCCAGCATTTGAGCTAAGCTAATGTGGTGGAATTTTCTAGGATAAGTGACATAGGTTTGAGAACAACAAGACCTATGAGGGAGACAGAGAGAGCCACAATTATAACCAAGTATAAGCTGTGTTATTGTTTTGATAATGTCCTCATTGTATTACATATTACTCTGTGTTGATTTAGGTAGTCTAAGTGTGGTTATTTTTCATTTCAACATTGCATCATCCCTACGGGCGGCCATTTTGATTTCCAACATTACAGCATGCTCTTTAGCACCACTTAATGGATGAAAGTGTGCACTTCTAGGAGTGTAAGGAGTTAGTGGTGAACAGGGATGGATGTGAACTCTGTATGAACCTTAAACCACTTTTTGCTGAGCTAGCAGATTTGGCTCCCGGTTACTACCTAAAATGGCCAACCGGCAAGGTTCGAGAAGGTGCGCTCATCGTACGGAAGTCTATGGTAAACTTCCAAATAAGGCCAGTGCGTGGGCACACTTCTGGTGCCCGTGAATATTGCACACCTAGCAGGATAAAATGTCAAACTGGAAAATGCTGAGGTGGGCAGCCGCCCACTACTATATAAACCACACAAAGCTGATATGAAGTTGGTCACTCATTGTTTTCCTGTCAAGACTATGCACTTTTTTCCTTTTTCATGTGCATTGTACTTTATAGGTGACCCGGGGTGTTTGCTGTTGGTGTACTTTTGAATAAAGGACAACTCTACATCAGATCCATCTTTTTTTCCAGTGTTTTCATTGGGGTCTTTGTTACTATCTCAAAATTTGACCAAGTTCAAGGCCCAGAGATAACCCTAATAACTCCAATAACTAATCAGCTGTTTGCCAGCTCTTTCAAATCTCCCTTGTTACTGCACGCACAGTCAAAAGGATGGTGTCTATCAGCTTGTCATGGACTCAGGAGTGAGGCAAGTTAGGTAAAAAAAATGTTGGTGTATCCCTTTTATTGACATGATTTTGGTCAAAATTCCTTTTTTTTGACAAGTGAAATTCTCAGAAATCTTTAGAAATGACATGCATGTTAGTCAGTTATTTTCACACAGTCAACATTCGACCTTTCATTCCCTTTCCTTTAGAATTAGTTGTGATTCCACCTGTGTGTGACTATGGGCCTGGTGGACAGCTCTCTGGTTTGTCTCACACCACACTTGTCCGCTTGTCATTGGTCGTCAGATCTCCCTCGTGGAGCAGTTTCAGAATCTGAGGGGGGCGGAGTCCCAGCTCAGGAGGAGGGGGAGGATGACATCAGTGGGACCCAGTTTGTTTGTGAGACTGTGATTCGCTCAATGACCCTGGAGGAGGCCCCGGACCACGCCCCTCTGAGAGCCTCCTGCCCAAGGACAGGTAAAGACACATTTATCAATGTGCTGTTGGTTTGAAGATTGTCTTCAAATGTGATCATTGGAGAAAGATGCAAGTAAGGAAATGAATTGAATGGAACATAGTGTGTAATTAAAATAAGATCATATAAAGTAATCATTTAAAAGCAAAGATCATTTTGAAACTTGAAAAAATGCATTTTGGAAAATCAGGAGCAGGAATCTCATATTAGACAGATTTGACCAAGTTCAAGCAACACTAGAGGGATGAACTCAGCCTAGTAGAAAAATTCCTATCAACCTATTGCACCATATAAGCCTCATAGCAGCATGTCTGTCCACTCCTGAAAGCAGCTCTTGGTGATGGACAGGGAGGGACTCTAGTCTGGAGGACCAGTCAGTGTGTTGGTGATGGACAGGAGGGAGGGACTCTAGTCTGGAGGACCAGTCAGTGTGTTGGTGATGGACAGGAGGGAGGGACTCTAGTTGGTGGATCCCAGTTTTGGTTGACATGATTTTGGTCACCAATTCAGTTTTGGTGATGGACAAGTGGGATTCTCAGAAATCTTTAGAAATGACCAGTCAGCATGTTCAAAGATCAGTTATTTTCAGTCTGGGACAGTCAACATTTTCTCCCATTCATTCCATTTCAGGAATCTTTGTAATTTATCCACCTGTTTGTGTTACTATGGGCCTGGTGGACAGCTTTACTATTTTGTCTCAACCAGACTTGTCCGCTTGTCATTGGCAACATAGATCTCCTTAGGAGCAGTTTCAGAATCTGAGGGCCTGGTCCCAAGCTCAGGAAAAGATACCCAGAAGACAGACATCAGGGGACCCAGTTTGTTTGTGAGTTCTGTTATTTTGCTTCAATGACCCTGGAGGAGACCTCAGTCCAGAATGTTTTAACCCTTTAATGCCCAAGGAAAATTTGGGGAAAAAAAATCAATGTGCTGTTTTTAATGTTTCAAATGTGATCATTGGAGAAAATTTCAAGATTTTTTTCAAAAATGAATTGAATTTTCACATAGTGTTTGTAATTCCCAATAAGATCATATAAAGTAATCATTTAAAATCAAAGATTTTATTTATGAAACTTTTAAAACATATTTTAAAATCAGGAGCCACTCTTTGAATGCTCTGTGTGTGTGCATATCAGACAGGATGCCACTGAGGTTTCAAACCGGGATCGCCTGCAATTAGCAACACTATTTGCTAAACACATGAACTCATTATGTTTTGTGAGACAGATATTCCTATCAATCCTAAGAATTGCACCAAATTATTATAATTTTTACCTGAATATTTTCCCTCTTTTAGCTGTCTGTCCACTCCTTTTCCAACTCTTTGGCCTGATGGATCAATAGAGGGACTCTAGTCTGGAGGACCAGTCAGTGTGTTGGTGATGGATCTGGGAGGGTTTAGGGACTTCCAAACATAAGTCTGGAGGACCAGTTCAGAGGGACTCTATCTGGAGGACCCCCAGGATACAAACATTCAATGATGGATCAAAGTTGTGACTTAATGTAATGGAGGATTTTTCAAAAAGAATACATTAAATTATCCTTAAAGAACAATAATTTCAAAAGTTGTAATGGACAGGGAAAGGGATTATAAAACTGGAGGACCAGTCAGTCTCTGTCTGGAGGACCAGTCAGTTTTGGTGATGGACATAAGGGACTTTAGTTTGGAATGGACCAGTCACATGACCTGGGTACTGTTCCCCCTGACTTTCTCATGATTTTCAAGACACTTGAAAAACCTGTCAAAGATCAGAGGACTATCTCAGTCTGGGACAGGTCTACTTCTTTCTCCCATTCATTCCATAGCAGTTAGAAAACAGGACCACATCTTTTCATATCCACAGAGTTTGTGTTACAATATATGACTCTTTCCAGTTTTACTATTTTAATGAGTACATTGAACCAGACTTGGATAACAGGGGCTGGTTCCAGCTTCCAATTTGCAATCTAGTAGCTTCTTAGCAACTTTGTGATGTCTTTTGCAATCCATTTATTATTTGCCTGGTTTGCCCAAGCCTGGAAAATATTTATTTACAAAGACAGACAGTTGGATCTTTCCACCAGGGTAAACAGTGTGGAGTTCTAGTTATTTTGATTTAAATTCAGCACCTGAATATAAATCAGCAACCTTGTTGATGCCACTCATATGGAGCTCCATGCAGTGGATTGGATTTTGATTGTAGTTTTGCATATAGTTTGCACTGTAAAACAAAAAAAGAAGACATATTTATTTTTACTTATTTTATTTTAACCTTTATAATTTAAGTTTCCTTGTTTGCTGTTAGCTCCCTGTGGACCTGCTCAGGGCAGCTCCTCCTGTGTGAAGAGTGAACCAATCAAAAGAGAGGAGAGCCCTGACAGTAATCCTTGCAGCTCTAATGACAACACCATGAAACCACCGGCTACGCTGAAGGCTTCCCTCCCCTCCCCTCTAAAAGCCTCCTTGCCTGCTCCTACGTCTGTGGCTGCCACCCCGGGGCCCGGCCCCAGCTCGGCCCCCACCCTGCTGCACGCTCTGGCTGCTGTCTCCACACTGAGGGACCAGACAGCTACAGGTGACACAGGGTTTGCCTTCATGACACTTTGAATCTTGTGCAGGAATGCTACTAACAATGACATGATTGAAACATCTTCTTATGAGGTTCTGATTTGGACTTCAGTGAGTGAAGCAGCTGTTCCAGATGTGTTTGGTGATGGTTCCATTGCTTGTTGATGTACAAACAGGAATGATTTCATTTCTTTGCTAGTTTAAAGGCGTTAGCTTCAAGTTTAATTCCTAAGAATTTTCTGATAGTGAGTCACAAACCCAATCTGCTCATCTCATTTTCTTCTTTACCACTGTTTCTGCTCAATTCAAGCCCATATCTTTAAAGGGATAGTTCAACATTTTGGCAAATTGGCCCATTGCCATAATCCCTATAGTCATAGCAGTAGGTTCGTTACCTTTAATTGTCGGTGCAAGCTATTTTTAGAACGGCGGAGCAGAGCCGTGAGCTGCTCAGAGCTACGCTCCGGAGGCTCATGGGATTTCTTGGTTTCCCTCATCAAACTTCAAACTTCAACAATCCAACAATTAGGGCCGGGACAACAATCCAACAAAAATTAGGGCCACACTTATTTTTGGACTTTACTGCAGTCTGAACGCAGCTTCATAGTTCTCCACGATGAGGACAATTACAATTTGAAGCTTTCACACACAGTCTCGGCCGCTACGATCCGCTGCTGGCGCGGCGGAGAGCTGTGGCTGCAGACGGCTCCAAAGATCCTTAATATGTGACAGGATCGATCACTCTGACTCTTTTTCAAGTACTTTATACACCTCTGTACGTGTCGAGCCGAATCGGGGGGTGGAGTCAGGTCAAATATGTATATGAGATTAAAATGCGATTAATTAATTACAAAGCCTCTAATTAATTAGATTAATTTTTTTTAATCGAGTCCCGGCCCTACCAACAACTCCACAACGCTCTGGTGGACAAGTTGTGACCTGCACATTCACCACGCTATGAGATAATAACACAACGTTACCACACAGAGTTGTTTTAGAGGGAAATTCATTCTCCGTTTCATAACATTGTGTTATTATCTCATAGTGTGGTGAATGTGCAGCTCACAACTTGTCCACCAGAGCGTTGTGGAGTTGTTGGATTGTGTATTTGATGAGTTTGATGAGGAAACCATGAGCCTCAGAAAATTCCGCCCAGTCCACTTCCTGGTCGGGAGGAATTTTCTGCTCCTCATCTCATTTTCTTCTTTCCCACTCTTCTGCTCAATTCAATCTTCTATCTTTAACTTCTGTTCCACATGTTGGAAGCTGAAAATGAGTCAAGTCAATGAGGGATCAGAATGAAATCCAAATCTGATCAAATCTTTTAAACCAGCAACATGCTCTACACTACAACATACTGTTTTTTCCCTCAAATGTTGAATGCTTTGTATTGTCTTTGGTCCATTAAAGTTAATGAGCAACAACAGGACTAAGTCTAGAGTGCATGTCAACAGTTTTCTTACACCAGGTCTTGCTTACAAACACCATCATTGATTTTTCACAGTTTCCCTAGAGATTCATGATACATTTTCAGCAGTCACACAACCTTTAACAGGATGCTTTTCCACATTTGATGGGTTATTACTGGATGTTCTCCTGCACATGTTCAGTTCTTTCACCAAGTTTACTCTTACGTAACCCCGCTGGCTCTAAGAAACAAGGGTAAAAACCTTCCAGAATCAGTGGTGAGTGAGTCCACTGAATGCTGTTTGTGTTGACCCGTGACAGATGAGGCTCCAGAGCAGCACATGAAGAGTGTGTGTGAGGAGCCCAGAGTGAAGAGGCCAGAGAAGGAGCCGGAGGAAGAGAAGGAGAAAGAGGGAGAGGACAAGAGAGAGGGGCCTAGAAGTCGCTCCTCCTCCACCTCCTCAGAAGATTACATCATCATCCTACCGGATTGCTTTGACACCAGTCGGCCACTGGGGGAGTCCATGTACAGGTACAGTAGGCTCTGCAGGAATCGCAGTTGCCTGTAAAAACAACTGGTTGCAGATATATTTAACATACATGGTTAGGAGTGGAAGGATCATAGCTCCTCCTTTCTCTCTCTCTGTTTTTCCTGCACAGGGTCAGGTAAACACAGCTCTGAAATGATCTCCACAGTGTCTGCCTTTGTTAACATCTGAGCTGACATCTACCTAACAATAATGAGCAACTTTTCCTTTTTAAGGTTACGCAACTCACTGGGTCTCATTCATGAAACGGAATATAGCACAGATTTGGGAATAAATCGGAAATTTACAAAATTGAAGGTTGGCATTTAACAGGGAACTTTTTAGTAGTGTAGATTTGGAGAAAATATCTACACCTGGTAATCTTGTGTAGCTAAAAAACCAGATTTAATGCAAGTCAACTGTTGAAAATTACAATTTTAATCCATTACTGCTTCCTGTTCAGGGCTGTTATGCCTTTGAAACAAGGCTCCATCTAATGTGATTCCTCCATCATAGAAAACCGCAAAGATGATTCCTTGAACCCTGGAGGCCACACTTTTGAGCCCAAAGCACAATAGGAGGGCTCCTTGGATGGAAAGGGACAACCAGGAGTTTTTGATAACCTGCCTAAACTGTGTTTGATCCAACCCCATGCTCTCCAGCTGAGGCTGTGAAATTCTCCTCCTCCAAGACAGGCTGCTCTAGCGCTGGAGTGATTTGGTTTTTTTTTTCACATTATTTCATAACGAACTATTCTGGCTTTAGGGCAGCAAACAGCTCTTAAAACCAAAACTAATTCAAAAACTGTTTCTTCCCCAGCCTTTGACCTAAATCCCATAACAAAATAACTATAAAAGACAAGATTTTTTTTTCTGATACAGTTTGTTTCAAAATGACTTTGAATTTCTAGTTAATTCCCATAAATTCCCCCTCTTTCCTCGTAATTCCCGTCATGGCCGCAGGTGAACAATTTCCAATATTGGAATCAGGATCTCCTTAAAATTCATGTTAATTTCCCATGGAAAGTTAACGGAAATTTACCGTTCATTTATTGGAAATTCATGATCCTTCCATCCTTTTACGATCAAATCTAATCTTACCACATTGTCTGCTGGAGTTTTTAACACCTGAGCTTTTATGTGCATCTACCTAACAATAATGAGCAACTTTTCCTTTTTAAGGTTACGCAACTCACTGTGTCCAAAGTCACGTTCACAAAACTCTTTCGCCTTGAAAGTTGTCATGGTTACTGCTTCCAAACACTTACCAAAGTGGGCTAAAAAAGAGACACGCTCTCACAAAATGACCCTTCAGGTCAACTAATCCAAAATAGTCATACACACTTGTAACCGTCAAACGGGAGACAACTCGTAGCTCACTGAATCACCGGAGCCAGATACAAACATGAAGCACAACCAGCGTCCATGAACCACAAACCCATACGATGGTTAACGTTACCCACCAGAAACACAAGCCACAACGAGCCAAAGCTCCGCCAAACCAACATCAGTCTGCAAACAGGCGCCCCGGTTTTCAACCTAAACGCACACAATCAGTTCTCTGACGTAGCTTGGTCTTGAACACAGACACAAACATCTGTGTTGAGAGGAGAAGACGACACCGTGCAGCGACTCTGCAGCCGTACGTCTGTGGCCTCGCTGCACCCAGCAACATCCAGCTTTTAACCAGCTCAATACAACTCTGTGGTGCCTCTTCTTGCAAACAGGCTGCTTGGATGCAACTCTCTAACTTAAAGGGATAGTTCACCCAAAATTCAAATTTCACTCATTATCTACTCAGCCTCATGTCGACTAAGAGCTGTGAGAGTTTTCAGAGTCCTCCGTTCCTTCTCTGAGTTACGGGGGGTCCACGCAGCAGTATTTGAAGAGCTCTTTTCCAAAATGCTATAAATCCATTTTAATGGTTTTCCAGAAAATGACATTTTTTACCTAGACCCACCCATTTTGTTAATATTCAATGTATCCTGTTTAAAATGATTGTTGGCTCAGTCTGAACATGTTGAACAATGATTATTAAATCCAACAACAATATTGTTGATAAAAAATTAAAAGTTTATTTATTTTTTTCCAAAACGCTATAAATCCACATGTAAAAAAACAAAAACTGATGGTTTCTGTCTTGAAAAACCAACCAACAAAAAAAGAGAACATCACTGAGTTGCCCGCACATCTGTGTGTGTGACTCTGTGTGCTCATGTTGCTGTAAACAAAAATACGTCTTAGCTGTTAAAAAAAAAAAAAAATTCGGAGGACAGCCAGCATTACAGGCGGGGGCGGGGCGCCTGCCGTTATGCGGGGGCTGTGGGGGTATACTTAACGGCCCAGTGTCCACCACATAAACAGATACAGTAATTAACACAGAACCCAGAAACTACTGAATGAATGACTGAAAACAAACCTCTGTTCAGCGCACCGCTGAATGGATGTATGCATGGAGCGCTGCGCTCATAGAATTCTGAGGAGAGGGAGGAGATGTCGCGTTTTGGCTAAAAATAGATCTGGCGCTTATCGCGGTTTGGAGGGAAACTGCACCTTGCGGTGCCTTTTAAACAGGGAAATGTAGCGATTTGACGTGATAGGTTGATGGAGCAGTGAATAGGCTCAGTACACAGCAAAATGCCGTGACAAACTCTTTTTTTTTTAATTTGGCGTTTATCGCGTTTTGGAAAAGAGCTCTTCATTTGTCCATATAATGGTTGCTTCTTCGTAACAAAAAGACACACCAAAAAACATCCAAATACCTCCATACTGCTGGTCTGTAATGTCCCTCTTGTATTGAAGCCCCCACATGAGAAATTGTTCCGCTGGTCAGGAAGAGCAGTGAACTGAGACACTGGGAGCTTCCTCTACAAACAAGCTTCAAATATAGACTTATTTGCACTGACCAGCGGAACAATTTCTCATGTGGAGGCTTCAATACAAGAGGGACATTACAGACGAGCAGTATGGAGGTATTTGGATGTTTTTTGGTGCGTCTTTTTGGACAAAGAAAGTTGGTGTCCATTGACAACCATTATATGGACAAATGCTGCTGCGTGGACCCCCCACTAATCCTAACCTGGAGTGTGTGAGTAGGAAGAGGACAGGGGAAGAAGGGAGATGGTGTGAAGTTGGTGGACAGACCGTCAGCTGGTCCAGGACCAGGCCGCCGCCGGCTCAGACCGCTGCTCTCTGGTTTTCAGTTCAGAGATTTTAAAAGAATGATGGTGGATGGATCTTCCCAGCGCATCAGGCTGCTTCCCAGGAGAGCGAGGTGCGCCGCGTCTTCACTGTTGAGTCTCGTCTCCAGCGTGTGGCAGACTCCCACTCAGCCCCCGCTGAAGTCTATTCCCTGTGATTTCAGGGGCGGGAGGCACACACCTCTCCAAGTGAGGTCATCTCCACCTCAGCACCGCTTAACCACACCTCTCACATCTCACATGAAAAACCAGTCGATTCATTTGTGAAAAACAGAGGGAAAGAGAAAAGAAAGAAAGGAGGAGCTACAATTCCTGGTGGTTATTTCAGTCTGTCTAATTGTCCATCTCCTGCTCTGCTCCAGCTCTGCTCTGTCCCAGCCTGGTGACGTCCCCGCCAAAACCCCCACGGACCCCGATGCTCCGTCAGACCCCCCAGGCGGCGGCGTGGAGGGGCAGGGGGCCGACGCCGCTGAAGCAGCTCCAGCTGCGGCGACGCTCACCGAGCTGTCGGGTACCAGCAGCGCCAACGACATGCTGTGTACATCTCAGACACTGGACGACGAGCCGCTCACGCCTGAAGTGGTGGCGCCACCTAACGCCGCTCTAATGCCAGGGTCAGGATATCACAATGTTTTATTATAATCCCCATAAACTTTTTGATCTGTTTCATTTCACCATTGATTTGAATCATGTTTACCTGTGTAGGTACATTCAGTCTAATGCCCCCCTCCTACTGTCTAAGCCTATAATAACAATCATGTCATACACACTAGAGCTGGTTCATCGCTTCAAATTCCTGATTGGATTAGGATTATTGAGGTTTCAATTCAATTACTAACCTATTTAAAGGATAACTTTAGTTTTTTACAAACTGACAAATATTTAGGCTACAGACGGACAAGCAACAACTCATAAATCATCATTTCATTTATTTTCATTTTGAAAATCGACCGGATTCTCTTGCCTTTTCTGTGCCCGACTTCCTGTCTGGTACGATCTATCTGTCTAGCTTGACAAACGGCGCCCTCGGGCACCCAATGCAGAGAAAATAGAAATGAACCGATCCGCGCTCAGTGTGTTCATTTCGCGCTCCATATTTTGTGATGATACACCAGTGTTATTCCCGTTAACATGTGCGGCTATCTGAAACATCCTGCTCCTCCAGGCTGACCTACTAACCTCTGATCTGGATGATGTCATCCAAGCTGTAAGCCTATAATAACAATCATGTCATACACACTAGAGCTGGTTCATCGCTTCAAATTCCTGATTGGATTACGATTATTGAGGTTTCAATTCAATTACTAACCTATTTAAAGCAGATATCAGCGGAATGTTTTTGTTAATAAGTCCTAAATAGTCCTATTTTCCGTCAGCAATCACTTACATGGAGTGTTTCAGCGAAGCACGAGTCTCTCCGTCACTCTGCTCTGCTGTAAACCAGAGAAAACTTTCCAGATGTGGGATACAAGTGTTATCCAATGGAGGAGCAGGATGTTGATGAAGGGCTGTGTGTGCAGCCAAGGGGTGCGCGGAATGTGGTGACACAGTGGACCAATAGCTGCCTGACGAATATTGGCTGCTAACTCATGGTTTCATGGAAACTCGGATAATTGTGTTTTTCCTTCCTGAGAAGTCGTACCAGTTTGATCTGGCATTAGTTCACGGATCGGATACGCGTGGCCGTTATAGGGAACTTTCACAGGCAACAGGACGGTAAAAACACGAGTTACAGGTTGCCTGGAACGCTACAAAGTTGTAGTTGTGACTTGAAGCTGTAACTTACGGTTTCAAAAGCCTGCCTTGAACGCAGCATTAGCCAAAACGACCGAACCGCTGATATCTTCTTTAACAATTATCGACTCCATTCCCATTTGACAGTAACAGTAAACCAAAATACACCACAAACTTATTGCACCATTAAAAACAGTCAGCTGCTAAAATTACTTCATTTCTCTCTTTTTTTAACCTAAGATCACCTTCAATTCGTGTTATGTTGAGTAGTCCAAATTATTATTATTTTTATTTATTTATTATTCATTTATTTTAGATGTAGTCTTTCACAGTCACAGTTTGAGTTTGAGTTTCTTACGGAGCAAAGATTTAGTTTTGGAACTTTAAGAATTTAACACAGTCAAAATCATCGTTAGTCTCGCAGCATGCGTCCTAAAGATGAAGCTGACAGGACACTGTTGATGGAGAAAAAGTAATAGTGGACGGAGATG
This sequence comes from Decapterus maruadsi, assembly GCA_030347415.2. Lineage (NCBI taxonomy): Eukaryota > Metazoa > Chordata > Actinopteri > Carangiformes > Carangidae > Decapterus > Decapterus maruadsi. Next base: position 26,165,588 of record CM064905.1, on the reverse strand, counting down.
GAGACATTTTACGATAACGTATCTGTTCTACAAGAAAACAATTAGAAAAGTAAAAGATCACAGAGTAACACAACGACTCACCTATACATGGCTGTTATCGCGCCAGCGTGCAGCTCCCCGTCATGTTGTGGTCTCGGGTCTGAAGTGGTTTTGGGCTCAGGAGACGGTCCGGGTTGATACGTCAGTCGGAGTTTAACCACCGCAGACAACAACAACTCCACTGCCATGAAACCAAATGTATCCACATGTTGCTTTGAGCCCAGATTGAGATGTGGTCAAATCCTGCTGTGTATTATTCTTTGTATTACTATTTAAAGGGATAGTTCACCCAAAATTCAAATTTCACTCATTATCTACTCACCCTCATGTCGACTAAGAGCTGTGAGAATTTTCAGAGTCCTCCGTTCCTTCTCTGAGTTACGGGGGGGTCCACGCAGCAGTATTTGTCCATATAATGGTTGTCAATGGACACCAGGTTTCTTTGTCCAAAAAGACACACCAAAAAACATCCAAATACCTCCATACTGCTCGTCTGTAATGTGCCTCTTGTATTGAAGCCCCCACATGAGATATTTGCACTGACACGGGTGGTGTTTAGCTCAGTTGGTAGAGCACCCGCCCCATGTGTAGAAGCTATAGTCCTCGCTGCAGGGGGCCCCGGTTCGAATCCCGTGTCGGACGGCCCTGTGCTGCATGTCATTCCCCCATCTCTGCCTCCCATTTCCTGTCATACTCTCAACTGTCCTATCAAATAAAGGCATGAAAAGCCAAAAAATATACTTAATCAGGGTGTCTGCGGGGTTTTAAAAAGTATTAAAAAGTGATAAATCAAAAAAGCAAAATTTAATGGCCTTAAAAAGTGATAAATTTGGTCCAAAGGTATTAATTTTAAAGAATAGGTATTTTTTTTCTTTTGGACAATGACTGGTTTTATTTTGATGAAATAAGGACAAAATAAATAAAGTATTGGCCAGTGAATGATATTGAGTGTCATATCAATTCATTGTATTTTGTATTGAAGCCCCTAGAAATCTAAAAATCGACTTTGCTGCATGGTCAGTAGCAAATCTCTTTCTGATTGATACTTGGTGCAACTCGATGTCGTGGTGGTATTAAAAAAAGTCTGAAGGTAGTGAAAAAAGGTATTAAATGGTAGTAAATTTGACTCAAAGATTTGTGTATATACCCTGTTAATAAAAAATAGACTTATTTCATCTTTTTCGGAACAGTTTCTCATGTCGAGGCTTTAAAAAACAAAATAATCATTGATTTATGGAAATGTAATAATCAGTTCACAATGGTCCATAACATGAGTTTTTTCACCACCCCGAACTCACACCATTCTTCTCACCTTGCGTTTTTAATTCATTCTAGTGTGTTTTCCTGTGTACGTTTCTTTGGTTCAGTGTCTGTTGCCCAGGAAACGGTTGTAAATGTCTTGCTCTTGACTTTCAGTCCAGAGACTGATGAAGAAACAGATGTTGGTGCTGCAGCTGGGGAGGGACCCAAGGGCTCTGAAGTGGACCAAAATGGTGACAGCGAGTATGGTAAGCTCATTGCTGTGTCCATGGACGTCCATGGACACGGGGGGGGGGGGGGGCAGGATGTTTGTTGGGAGAGTTGGGGGAGAGACGCACACTTATCAATGATTAAAGATTTGATTTGAAGTTATTTTTAAATAGCTTACGGGATTTCCTCAGATTATTGCCGGAATTCAATTGTTTAAAGGCCGGCCCTAAAGACAAACCAGGTCAAAAAAAAAAAAAACTCTGTCGCCTGGAGCAAACTGACAATGATATCAGAAACTCTTTCAACTCTGTGGACTGTCTGCATGTGAAGACTGACTGGAGGGAAGCTGACCTCATCCTCTGCTTCAGAGAGGAGAGAAATGGCAGTGTCGGACCTGGGTCTCTGATCCGTCTCCGTCTCCGGTCCCGAACGGGCTCCGGACACGGAGCAGAGACCGAGGTCCCGCACCCCTAGTTCCAACGTCTATGGCCGTGTCACTCTCTACTACTGATGAAAGGCAAGGGCAAGGCAAGGCAATTTTATGTGTATAGCCCGTTTTCACAAACAGTTTGTCTCAAAGGGCTTCACATGACGTAACAACATCCTCTGTCCTTAGACCCTCACATCCACTGAGGAAAAACTCCACGGAAAACCCTTTTAACAGGGAAAACCAGGAGAAAGCTCAGGGTGAGCAACAGACGGGACAGAGATGTTGTTACAGACAAGACAGTTTACAGTTTACAGTGAAATAACAAGACTCAGGGCTCATCACAACCCAAGTGTCTTTCCAGTTTCCAAATAGACGCAGATGCAAGGTGCTTAAAGGGACCCACCTCTTTGCTCACCACTGTGTTGGTTTTGAAACAAGGTGTCGTCTGGTATATCGTAGGCTATATTGTGGTTGGTGGTTGATGAGATTTATGAAATGTTGATTGGTCCAAAGTGTCTGTTTGGTTTGAGGCTGGACACTTTATTTCAACAGCAGAAAAGGTTGACAGTACCTCCGGGTGAAGCTGTAGTGTAGCTGCTTGCTAATGCTGCTCAGCTGGAAGCAACATGGCAGCCTCCGCTGGGTGCAGCGCCACCTACTATTTGTACTCATTCTAAGTTACGAGACAGCTTTCATTGTATGCGGTTGTCATTAGACTTTGGTAAATATGTACTTAAAGGAGCAATATTTGACTTTTGCTAATAAAAATATTTCCATTGTAAAGCCTAATAAATTACACACTGTCCCTTTAAGGGTGGTGTTTTTTATGTAATATTGAAGAAGAGCCATCTCCCATTGCCTGGAAAAGTGGCATATTTTCAATATATTCCCATTGTATTTCACACAGAGATAGATAGCCTCTGCTTTTGCTTAGCTGAACATATTTTCTTTCTGACCAATGAGCACAGTCGTGACTCACACACACAGCAGCTGCTTGGATGAATCAATGTGCTCTACACAGCTCTACAGGTTCTCTAACCTGAAACACGTTTGAAACATCTGATGGTCTAAGGGGAGAAGTTAATGGGATAGTTCAACATTTTGGCAAATTGGCCCATTACCCATAATCCCTATAGTCATAGCAGTAGGTTCGTTACCTTTATTAGTCGGGAAATTCATGAAAAATCACTGATGCTCGTTGCCTTCAGGGAGAGTTTTCCAGCAAACAGTCTCTGTATTTACCTCAAAAACGGCTCCATTTCGTAACGATATTATCTCATAACGTGGTGAATGTGCAGGTCACAACTTGTCCACCAGAGCGTTGTGGAGTTGTTGGATTGTGTATTTGATGAGTTTGATGAGGGAAACCATGAAATCCCATGAGCCTCCGTAGTGTAGCTCTGAGCAGCTCACGGCTCTGCTCCACCGTTCTAACAATAGCTTGCACTAGGGCTGCAGCTATCGAATATTTTAGTAATCGAGTATTCTACTGAAAATTCCATCGATTAATCGAGTAATCGGATAAAACGTATTTTTGCTTGGTTAAAGAGCAATTATGAATACACAAGAGAAAATAACATATTTCACGTGATTATTAACATTGTATATTGTAATATCATATTTTTAGGCGTGATAACGTTGCCTGAAAGCTTTAATGGAACTGCGAAGGAGGCTCAACATAGCAGGGTTTGTCTTCATATTCTAGCTCAGTGATCCTCACATTTTTTTCAAACCGGCTCCACATTGGCAGTGCAAAATCTTTTCTGAACGTCCCACAAAAAAGCAAACAACGCAATAATACATTTTCATTTAGACCAGGAGTCTTCAACGTTTTCCAGGCCAAGGACCCCAAACTGATGATGAAATGGACCCCCTATTCTTTCAGGGGGCCCAGAATTCTATGAATAGCCCTGGTGCCACCGGAGTTGATTCTGGGAACATTTACACCAATTCCCCAGTGTCATGTCTCGGTTTTTCGGAGCGCTTCAGTGATGGCCTGACGCTGCGCTAAGCAGACGTGGAAATCACCCTCGTTTGAGTGTGTGCTGTTAACGAGTGTGTATGGAGAATAAAAACTAAAGTCCCATAGTTGTGTAGCTGACTGAGTGCAGAGGCCTGCTGTCACAACACCACTGACAAAACCTCTAGCCCCGCGGTCTGAGTTAACACGGCAGGCTACAACAAAGTTTATCAACTTGCTCCTGACCAATTTCGGCTCAACAGCTGATCAACATGTGCACGGAGAGAGTAAAAGCAGCGGAAAATCACCTCGCTAAACCACTACCTAACTTCACAGTAGACTAATGTATAATAATCTGCATCCCTCCGTCTCCCCGTAGTTTGCTTTCAGCTCTAACACAACGTGCACATGAGCTCCGCGGCATCTGCAAGGAGCACCGTAGCCCCCACTCCCTCACCCATGTCCGCCTCCTCCTCCTCCTCCACCTCCTCCTCCACCTTTCTTCTCCTCTCTTCCCTTACGTAGGTGACGTGAGTCCGTTGTTGTGCCACATTGAAAGTAGTCTTCCTGTGCAGCCGCATCTGCCAGTTAAATTAACGATTCCTCGAGGCAGAAAAAAATCCTCGGACCATTTTTTGTAATCGAGGTACTCGAATTACTCGAAGAATCGTTTCAGCCCTAGCTTGCACCGACAATTAAAGGTAACAAACCTACTGCTATGACTCTAGGTGTTATGGTGATGGGCCAATTTGCCAAAATGTTGAACTATCCCTTTAAACTTTCAGATGATAATAGGGAAAAAAGTGATTTTAGTGGTTTTAGCAGGTGGTAAGAAAGAAGCTTCTGTCTGGCTCCTTGTGGACCAGACATATATGACACATGGCGTTCCAGCCTTTGTGGACTGTATTGTAATATTCCACTGTGTTGTTCCACTCTGCTGGTGTGTATGATGTTAGAAAATGTACAAACAAGTATAATGATGGAATAATCCACATGTAAGGTTTTGACCAGAGATCCCGTCCCTCCGTTGGCTGGGAGGCAGCCAAGGACAGCATTGTTCTGCCCCCCTGGGGTAGATTGCTGTCCATGATGTCAAGTGAAACTATGAATAGAAATGTTTGCACACTGCTTCAATCGCATCAAACCCAATTCATCCCATTCTGCCTTATTTTCTCCTTTTTTTCTTTCTCCTTGTTTTTAAACTGGAAGCATGTGATGGAAATCAGGATCATGTGATCTGTGTTGTCCCACAGCCTCTGGTCCAGAGCACAGCCAGGGGGACGATGTAGCAGCTACTGAGGACACAGAGGACAACCCTGAAGATCCCAGGTCTCTCTCTCTCTCTCACTCTCTCTCTCACACACACACACACTAAACATCATCATGGGTCTCATTCATGAACCGTGAGCAGCACAGATTTGTGTGTAAACCGTGTGTAGCGCGAATTTACGTGCATTTTCCGCATTCATCAATCTTTTAGTAGTGCAGATTTGTTAGTAACTACTCACAAAATCTACACCTGGTCCTGACTGTGTGTAGCGCTTGTGTAAATGTAGGAATGCAAATAAAAACTGCTTGCCACTGTTGAAAATTACAATTTCAATCCGTATTACTCTCTCTCTCATGTTCAGAATGCGCCGATGCCTTTGAAACACGTAATTTAAACATGACAAACAATTAGAAATATTTGGAGGGAGAAACGGTTTAGGGATCGGACGAGCACAAACACATCAAGGCTCCATCTAATGATGATAATCTGATAGAAAACCGGAAAAAAAACTGATTTGTGTTGCTACGCGCTCCGTGGGTGCGCACTTCATCCTGCGCACTAGCGCAGTCCGCACTGGTTTGGATGGAGCTGTGACAGACGGCTGGTGCTTCTGTAACAATATAAAATGCCTATAACTTTGTGTTGATCCAACCATGCTCCTCTACAGCTGAGGCTGTGAAGAGCCTCCTCCTCCCGTGGCTGCTCTAGCGCTGTAGATATGTTTTTTGTTTTGTTTTGTTTTTTCATATTTCATATCGAACTATTCTGGCTTTACATCCTAAACAGCTCTTTAATAAACCAAGGATACTTAATTCACTAAAACTGTTTCTTCCCTCCAGCCTTTGACCTGTCCCAGTCACACCGCTACTATCAGAAGAGAATTAAATATTTTTTCTGGACGACACTTCATCCAAAATGCCTTTGATCCCCGATCGCTCTTTTTTCTCTCTCTCCCTCTTTCCTCGTTTGCGTCATGGCCGCAGGTGAACAGGATGCACCTACCTCCTAATATGGTGGTCAGGATCTCCTTATATGGCTATTCATGTATGGAGATCTATGTTAATTGCTGATCACCGGGGGCGTGCTGTTCATTTACGATGGGCCGGCATTCATGATCCTACACACGTGTTTACGAACAAATCTGAGTTTACCACACCGTTTATGAATCTGGAGTAGAGTTTTAGTACCGAGAGCTTTTATGTGCAAATCTACACACAGATTTACTAACGTTTCATGTACCCCATGTGTGCCAATTTCAGATTATGAAGGAATACACAAATTAAAAAAAAAGGGAAAATGCAATGTAATTATAGATAATAAGGTTTAATAATGTATAATAATATTATTTAAACCCATCCTGTATATTTCAGTCTAACAGCTGCAGACAGTGACTGGTGGGTGGATGGTTGCAGCCAGGATGCTGCTGCTGCTTCCTGCTCTGTGCTGCTCCTCCTCACAGGGTTGTACACCATTGAGTGAAGTGTTCCTACTACCTACCACGTAATGTAGAGGGAGTCAGGCAAGTTTAGACACTGCTGCAATAAGACACAGAACAGATCCAACAAGTCACATGTCAGATTAACGGCAAGGGTCAAGAAGAGTTTCTGTTACATAACATGCTGTTTCCTCTGCCAAGAAGGCTGCAGAGAGGATGTTGGAGGAGTTTTTGTCACTTGTTGTGTAGGATTGTTTTCTCTCAGCAGAGATGTGAGCGTTGCTGTAGGAACTCTTCTAGTAACATCTACTGCTGCTGGAAGTGGAAGTTGCATTGTGCGCTTAGTTAGTTTTGTTGGACTTCTTTGGGCTTCCAATGAAAGCTGCAGTCAGTGTCTAGAAGTCTAGAAAAACACAAATAAAAGGTTATTAAAGATAGAGTCTGGAGGTTTTTGTTAAAAAAAACTAAACGTTAGACTTGCAACATACAAATGAAATCTAGGGATGCTCCGATCCGATCACCGATCACAGGAATCATAAATCTGCCGATACCGATCCGATCACAGAGTGGATGGGAGAATAATAATAATAATCCTCAATGTCCTGTATTTACAATCACGGAGCAGAGACCAGGTCCGACAGTGCAAGGCTGTCCCTCTCTGAAGCAGAGGACGAGGTCAGCTTCAGTGTTCACACAGGTTGAAAGAGATTCTGATCAAATCCTCGTACAGGCGACGGAGATTTTTATTTTTATTTTTTTGACCCGGCCTGTTTTTGCTTGTTTAAACAAAGCCTGGCTATTAATTGAATTGACTACCAGAGTCCCGGCTTTTATTAGAGGAAATACGGCCGCGAAGCTGAGTCTCCACAGGGACAGCTCTCCGTTCAGACACACAGTTGTCCTGGTGCTGAACAGGTGACGTTGTCTACACTCTACACTCAGTCCTAGATGACTAGATGACTGTTTCAGCCCCTCCCTCACCACCTGTACTTTGGTCTTTTTTGCCTCAGTGACTCAGGTACCAGCGTACAGTGCTGCTCTCCAAGCTCACAGTAATACTTGTGACTCAGGCTGTAACACATACAGCCCACATTCCCGCCGTCTCCATGACTTTTTCCATAGTTGTTTTTCGTTGACTTGTTTTGCAACAATGAAGAGCACATTCAGAACAATGACTGTGTTGCATCTGAATGCACTGCAGTGCTCCATTCATCCGTTGCGCGCAGCTAACTTCCTCTAGCGGTAGCAGCTAGCATCTGCCACCAGCACCACACAGCTAACTTCCTCTAGCGGTAGCAGCTGGCATCTGCCACCAGCACCGCTCAGCTAACTTCCTCTAGCGGTAGCAGCTGGCATCTGCCACCAGCACCGCTCAGCTAACTTCCTCTAGCGGTAGCAGCTAGCATCTGCCACCAGCACCGCTCAGCTAACTTCCTCTAGCGGTAGCAGCTAGCATCTGCCACCAGCACCGCTCAGCTAACTTCCTCTAGCGGTAGCAGCTAGCATCTGCCACCAGCACCGCGCAGCTAACTTCCTCTAGCGGTAGCAGCTAGCATCTGCCACCAGCACCGCTCAGCTAACTTCCTCTAGCGGTAGCAGCTAGCATCTGCCACCAGCACCGCTCAGCTAACTTCCTCTAGCGGTAGCAGCTAGCATCTTCCACCAGCACCGCTCCTACTCGTTGCAGCGTGATTCTCCAGGCTCCCTGCGTTGGTGACGGCTGGGTTGCGGTCCGTCACTCCAGCGCTTCACTCAGACTGTATTTCCTTTTCTTGGGGGTCCTAGTCCTGACTAGTCCTGACATCTGCTGCTGCTGCTGTCAGTCTAGCGTTGAGCCCGAGAGGAGGGGCCCAGTTTCAATGTTTTGTTTACAAACAAAAAATCCAGACTCTACCTTTAAGTCAAGTCCAGTAGAATCCTCCATTTCAGATCAAAAGTCAAGTTTGAAGTCAAGTTTAGTCATTTTACAGCAGAACTTGAGTCTCTGAGTTGTCACATTATACAGTGGGTACGGTTCTTGACAGAAAAAAACAGAAATGTAGACATTTTTGCAAATTTATTAAAAAAGAAAAACTGAAATATGACATGGTCATAAGTATTCAGACCCTTTGCTCAGTATTGAGTAGAAGCACCCTTTTGAGCTACAGCCATGAGTCTTCTTGGGAATGATGCAACAAGTTTTTCACACCTGGATTTGGGGATCCTCTGGCATTCTTCCTTGCAGATCCTCTCCAGTTCCGTCAGGTTGGATGGTGAATGTTGGTGGACAGCCATTTCCAGGTCAGGGCTCTGGCTGGGCCAGTCAGGAATGGTCACAGAGTTGTTATTTTAGCTGTGTGCTTAGGGTCATTGTCTTGTTGGAAGGTGAACCTTCGGCCCAGTCTGAGGTCCTGAGCACTCTGGAAGAGGTTTTCTTCCAGGATATCTCTGTACTTGGCCACATTTATCTTTCCTTCAATTGCAACCAGTCGTCCTGTCCCTGCAGCTGAAAAACACCCCTAGAGCATGATGCTGCCACCACCATGTTTCACTGTTGAGCAGTGCCTGGTTGTCTCCACACATACCGCTTAGAATTAATGCCAAAAAGTTCAATCTTCGTCTCATCAGACCAGAGAATCCTATTTCTCATAGTCTGGGAGTCCTTCATGTGTTTTTTGGCAAACTCTATGCAGGCTTTCATATGTCTTGCACTGAGGAGAGGCTTCCGTCGGGCCACTCTGCCATAAAGCCCCGACTGGAGGGGCTGCAGTGTGTAACTTTCTCCCATCTCCCCACTGCATCTCTGGAGCTCAGCCACAGTGATCTTTGGGTTCTTCTTTACCTCTCTCACCAAGGCTCTTCTCCCACGATTGGTCAGTTTGGAGAGTTCTGGTCGTCCCAAACTTCTTCCATTTAAGGATTATGGAGGCCACTGTGCTCTTAGGAACCTCGAGTGCTGCAGGAATTCTTTTGTAACCCGGGCCAGATCTGTGCTTTGCCACAACTCTGTCTCTGAGCTCCTTGGGCAGTTCCTTCCACCTCATGATTCTCATTTGCTCTGACATGCACTGTGAGCTGTAAGGTCTTCTATAGACAGGTGTGTGCCTTTCCTAATCAATCATCTGGACTCCAATGAAGGAGTAGAACCATCTCAAGGAGGATCAGAAGAAATGTGAGCATCTGAGTTAAATATGAGTGTTACAGTAAAGAGTCTGAATACTTCAGTTTTTCTTTTTTAATAAATTTGCAAAAATTTCTACATTTCAGTTTTTTTCTGTCAAGATGGGGTGCTGAGTGTACATTAAAGGGACAGTATGCGATTTTTTTGGCTTTTTATTATCAAAAACCAAATCTGTCTTTCATAAATCCGTATTTCACTGAAGTGGAATCACACCTGCATACAAACGAGAGCTTTCTCCTACCTTAGAACGAGTTGTTACAAGTCGTTACAAATATACAGCATCAGCGTGACCGTAGGTAACCACGGAAACTGAGCAGAGCTGTCAGCTCGGGGAGAAAGTTCTCCAGGTAGCGCCTGTTAAAACTGTCACCACTGTGTAGTGTGAGGAAGGATGGAGGCTCTGGTGTTGCCTTCAGGTGCAGTCAGACACCTGAGTGACGCTGTTGGCAAACCAACCGGATGTTATTTTACTCCACCAGAGAAAGACGGTAAAACAATACCATATCACCATGACAACATATTATCAGGCCTGTATTGTTTAGCCTGGTGCTGGTGGAACACTTGTTTACATAGAGGCTTGTTTATCCTGTTACATGCAGCGTCTGTTGTTTTTCTGACTTCTGCCCGAGTTCACATAAACACAACATCAAGAATACGTTCTGACATGCAACCGCACCGCTAGATGGGGGTAAATCTCACATACAGGGGCTTTAACACTAGAACCGCCGTGAGGTCATTTTGACCTCTCTCGCTTATTAAAATACACGTAACTCTGTTTGCGTAAAAACCATAGGTCTCCCAGTCGATGTCTTTTCCTAAAAGTGTGTTCTACATCATCTTATGCGTTTTCGTGATTCTGAGATAAAAGAGAGCGAAAAAAAAGAGTGGTTTTACCTAGAACCGCCAAGAGGTCATTTTGACCTCCATTCATTCTAATGCAAAAATGCTAAATGGACTGCATTTATATAGCCATATATATTATAAACCCAGCCAGACACACAGTTCAAAACACTTTCTGGTAATACTTGACATTCATATACACACACATACTTTACCAAAAATAACAATAGTTGTTGCTAGGCAACCAATACAGACGACTCTTTATTTTTCTATTGTTCGAATAGTGTATGTATATAAAAATGTATAAAATTGATTTTCCATCATTGCAATCTGGGCTAAATAATGTCCATTTAGTCACTCAGTTTGCCAGTTAGTTAGTTATAGTTAGTTATTTAGTTAGTTAGTCATTTTGACCTCATCCCACAACACAAAACGAGTTCAGATACTAGAAAGTTGTCAAACAGTTAAAACAGGTCAAACAGATAAAAAACCAATATTACTCATAAACATTGAACATAACAATGACAATCCCTTGCTCTCATGAGAAATGGACATGAATTCAAAAATTTGAAACAATTTTGAAAATTTTTACATACACACACTGTTTGAAAATAGAAAAATAAAGAGTCGTCTATATTGGTTGCCTAGCAACCACTATTGTTATTTTTTGTAAAATATGTGTATGTATATGAATGTGAAGCATTACTATAAAGTGTTTTGAACTGTGTGTCTGGCTGGGTTTATAATATATATGGCTAGCAGTCCATTTATTTTTGCATTAAATGAATGGAGGTCTTTTCTTGATTTGGAATGTTGGCGGTTCTAGTGTTAATGAGAAATGAAATGAACTTTTTTGATTTTAGCAAATGGCTGCAATGAAACAACGAGTGGGAAATTTAAAGGGGTCTGAATACTGTATATTGTTGTTTCTCCTCAGGCACCCAGGCATCACCAGCGGCCTGGTGAAGGGAGCTCTGTCAGTAGCTGCTTCTGCTTACAAAGCCCTGTTCACTGGACAAGGCCCCACACAGGTCAGCAAGAGCTCTATCTAATTATGTTATTTCATAACTCACTCTTTATCACTATGTAGTTAACTCATTGAGTGCCGCGCTCCTTTCCAAAGTTTTAGTCAAGTGTACTGGCAGTTTCCACCATTTTTGATGATTTTTGTGGAGCCACAGTGTATTTTATCTTATTGCCACCAACACATACTGTGGCTCATTTGAAAGGTGAAACCTTCTGCTTCAAAAGGCCATAAACCGTTAGTTTCTACGAGCCTCCGTTCCTGAGAAAACTCAAGCTAAACAAGGCTGGTTTTCACCAGAATCCCTGCTTCTTTTCTAGAAAAGGAGATCCAGTGTCTTTTCTGAAAGCTGCTCTGTTTGTGTCTGTCGCTCTAACGACACTTGACTCCTGTAAGATAAATATATACAACAATTGTTGTTCTATTTACAAAACCACCATCGAGTAACTGCAGATTATTCAAAAACTATTCTGTCACAATTTGTGCTCTAGGTGTGTTAGATACACTGTATTTGGACTAATTGAAACCATTTGTTTCCCTGAACATGGATATACCAGTAATCTGACCATTTTAGGGCAATATTTTCCATCCGGAAGCTGTTCTGGTGCAGAAATTGCTAAACAACAGTAACACAGACGCACCGTGCCGTGTCACAGCCTCTCGCTGCAGAATGTGATGGTCTCTGGGCCACAGCAGGTCAGGAACACCGGCCCCACCGGTGGTGGCGGTTCTTCTGTGGTACGGGTCGGTGGTGCCGGCCTGCTTTGGCCCAGAGACCACCACATTTTACTGCGGGAGGCTCCAGATGAAGACTGGGCGGGACGGTCGGTGAGAGCTTCCTGTTTCAGCTCTGAGCTGCTGGAGCCTCGTGGGTGACAGCGGAGCAGCTGCTGCATCCAAAGCCAAGTTATGATAAAAACTTCCAGACCGTGAGCTGTCATGAGTTTTTGATCGTCATCTATTTCGTCAGGGTCTAGTTTCATCATTTAAAAAAAAGTTTTAAAAAAACTTAAAATTAGGTTTTTTGGCACTCTGTGAGTTAAGATATTCTTTTTAAAGTTCTCAAATTAGAGATGCACCTTTAAGTATTTTTTTATCTGACCTCAGAGTCACTCTGTGAGTTAAGATATTCTTTTTGCAACCATGTGTCTTATCTTAAAGGGATAGTTCAAGTTCTCAAATTAGAGATGCACCTTTAAGTATTTTTTTATCTGACCTCAGAGTCCTCTAATGAAACAGTAAGGTGTAGTGTGTTTATGGATAACAAGACTGATCTGTACTTCCTCTTGTCATCTGCTATTTATTATGTCCTATACATATCTTTGCTGTTTTCTGCTGCTGCAACCATGTGTCTTATCTTAATACTAAGAAAGGGTTGAAATAGAATTGACATCATAGCATCATGTCATAACTGTCACTGCTACAAGTCCCTCCTGTCTGGTGAGTTTCTGTTTGAGGTGGGGACAGCCAGGTGTTTTCAGGTTTTAATGGATTGATGAGATCATATCTCCATTTAGCCTCCGGTGGACTCCTCCACTCAGGACACCATGATGGCTGTGTTGGTGGAGATGGGCTTTGCAGACCGGCTACTGAACCAGCGGCTGCTCAAGAAACACAACTACAACCTGCTGGATGTCGTCAACGAGCTTGTTCAGATGACCGACAATGACTGGTACTCCACTCACTACTGACACCAGGAATTCAAGTTGTGGAAGGAAGAAGAAGAAAAGGACACAGGGAACAAGAAAAATGATGGCTGATGAAAGAGGTGGAACAAGGCTGGGAAGAAAGACTCATTTGTGTTGATTCATGTTTTTTCAGTCCCTCTGCTTATCTCTGCTCTGACTGGTCCAAGTTGGAGGAACTGGGAACTCTGTCAACCTGTATAAACAAACACCACCTGTGGTATTACTTTCAGTATAGGTGCTTTTTTTTGCTTACCAGGTTAAAAGAGAGTCGGGAGAAAAGGAGACATGTTGATAAAGTCTCAAATGATAGGTTAATATATAACATTTCAAAAACAGGAAGGCCACATAGCAACATGCAGCAGTGAAACAATGTTGAAGCTTGCCAACTTTAAGTCACCTGAGCTACACAGACTAATGTTATCCCCATTCTTATATTGGAGGCCCAAGAAAGTAGCAGAGAAGTCTTCAGTACAAAATAGTAGAATGTATTTGTAACACTAAGTCGTGGCACCCCAACACCAATAGAAAACATTCATCAGTCATTACTTTCTAAATGACAGGGGCACTTTCCTGCTCTACTTGTATCTGGGAAAGTAGTGATTAGTCCTTGTCAAGTATTCACATCTTCCCCTGGACCTATTTATTGCATATTTCAGTTTTTTTTATTGCTATTACTGCTGTATTTGCGATAGTGATACTTTAAGTCCTGCCAGACTATGGTGAACTTTTTGTGCTACCATGCAAAAACTGTGGTGCTAGGTACCGTCACTAATCAACTACTAGTGAGCCATTGACTGACTCTTTCACAACAACTTTCCACGCTAACGGGACATAAAGTTCACACACACCATCTACCCCTGTCTTGCATCAGGTCAACTGCGCACATTTTGCATGTTTAAGTTCACTTGAATGGAATGGATGCAGAAGGGGAGCAGCATTTCCATTGAACTGCTGGTATGACTGAGCCTGGAAGGTTCTGTCTTGGGTTTATTAGTTCAGGTGAATTCATTTACAAGTGTCTTACTGTGCCACCCTCTGCATGCACGTGTTTGTCACATGTTCCAAGTACACAATGCTCAAGAATGTTGCCAATGGTAGCATTTAGCTAGACAAGCCAATCGTTAGTATTAGTTCAAATAAACACAAATATAGCTCTGGTTCTTTAGTCTGGATTGCAAAACATGGCAACTGAGAACTGTTCTGGTTCAGACCTCATCAGAACAAATCACTGAAGTTAGGAATTGTTGAACATATCAGAACAGGATATCAATCTGTCATTACAACATTTGTTCCTAGGGGTCTATTTGAATATATTTTGTTTTATTAGTTTGTATTGTAGATCATGGGCAGAACTGCTGTGTAACAAATGTAAGACTTTTATGTGGTAAATATGATAAAGTCACTTGATTTGTTATATACAGTCTAAAACAGACATTTAAATGAATAATGAATAATGAATAATAAATAACGCCACCTGCACTGCCACCACATCAGCTTTTACAAGCTGATTAGTTGCTCATGTATGTCAAAGTATCTCAGATTTTGGCTGCATTTTTATTAGCATTAATTTTGTATCTTTGTTTTGTTTAAAGGGATACGCCAACATTTTTTTTTCGTGTCTTGCCTCACTCCCGAGTCCATGACCAGCAGATAGACACCATCCTTTCCACTGTGTGTGCAGTAACAAGGGAGATATGTATCTCCTGTAATTAGCTTAGCTCAAACACTGGAAGTGTATGGGTATTAGCCTGCCTCCTCCTACAGTCATCAGAGAAACTCTTCAACAACTCTAAATGGACCGATCTTCATCTCAGAGCTGACAAAACTCTCCGGTAAGGCATCTTGAGCGGTCAAATGCCGGTAACGGGACGAGATCGGTCAAAACGGAGGGTTCAAGCAAAGACGCTTTATTTTGGTTCAAGCTAGCTACATCGAGGGTAGGTTAGCTTCCTATTTCAAAGTAAAAGCACTTCTGTATGTAAAGGGCAACGGGTGTTTTATTTTGTGAAAGTAACCGGAAGTGTGTAGTGTTGGTCACAACAGCTAGCTTGAGTAGCTCCAAATTCATCCGACAAAATTGTAAACAGCTGGTATTTAGACAAATTAACGACACACATACTTTCTCACCTAAACATGTTTGAAATGTTGATAAAGTGATATATTTACAGAGTTTAGAGCTAAAATTAAATCAGCTTCTGACTGCTGATTTCAGCTCAGGTAGGAGGCAGGCTAACACTACCCATACACTTCCAGTGTTTGAGCTAAGCTAAGGCTAACACTACCCATACACTTCCAGTGTTTGAGCTGGACAGTAGAAAGGATGGTGTCTACCTGCTGGTCATGGACTCGGATGTCAGGCAAGACACGAAAAAAAATGTTGGCATACCCCTTTAAACTTTGTCAGTATTACTGGAGAATACACTGATCTCAGACACCTATTACTGTAATGTCTGTAAGCTGCTGTAGATGATGACAGGACCACTGAAAGCAAACATTCCTCTGTACGCCTCTGGTTTTCAACCTGTAGTCAGACTCAAAGTTTCAGTGTGCTTCAAATGAACTAGTTCATTCAAGCCTTTTGATACCTTTGCATACTTCGCTAATTGCAGCATGATTATCACATTGTCCAGTCAGACTGTCTGCCACATGACGGGACGTTTCACGCAGTTTGGTTAATTTGAAACAAATCCATTGACTGGAGGCAGTTGTCAAATGTGAACTAACTCTGGTAGAGCTGTCACACAGGTGTAGACACTTGTGATCTCTGCTGTTCCATTGTCATTTGCTAGGAAAACAGACCAATCACAGTGTTTCAGGGGAGAGAGATGTGTTTCACAACGTCACACTTAATTTGATGGTCAGGACACATACATACTTCACTAGGTGTGTTTGTGGTTTTCTGTAGTAGAAAAGAAAATCAAAACCAAAACACTAATGTTTTGCATGCAGGGTCTGCTCCAAGTAGGCCACAACAGCAACTGATTAAAACAGTGGGTGGGATGCATAGACTGTAAAAAGAATGGACGTAGCATCCGTGACGTCACCCATTGGTTTTGTGCAGTCATTTTTGTGCCTCAAATATGGCGGTTTGAACAGCGCCATGTTGGATTGGCCGGCCGAGAACCCGCCCACTGGCCTCGAAGCAGCCTGTCTCTGTGCCGCTCCGGACCTGTAGCTGAACGTTTCCGCGCCCTGATTGGCCAGAATCTTATCCGAATAACAGCAAAACGGTGGCGTTAAAAAAAAATCACCCCCCTCAGAGTGTGTACGGGGGTAGAAACTATCGATTGAGACCAAAAAACGTTTTGGTACCAGGTTGTAAATATGTTTTTGAAAGCTGTAAAGTCGGCGATTTTAACATGGGGGTCTATGGAGAGTTGCTCACTTCCGGTACCAGCCCCCACAGGAATCGGCGGGGATTGCAGTTTTTTGAACGCGGAAGTGAGCTTCACTTCTCAGACCGACAACTGCCCACTTGGTGGGATGTAGAGGCTGCACTACTGTAATGAAAGGCGCTTTTTTTTTTACATCAAATTTCTATATGATCTTTAAAGTGATAGTTCACCCTAGATTGAAGTTTCGCTCATTATCTACTCACCCTCATGTCGACTAAGGGCTGGAAGAAGTTTCAGAGTCCTCCGTCCCTTCTCTGAGTTACAGGGGGTCTTAGTGTAGCAGTGCATTTCAATGTAACAGTTGCAGGGACACCAGAGGTCTTAAAAAAAACACACACCAAAAAACATCCAAATACCTTTGTTTGCATGTAATGTCCGTTTTGTACTGGAGCCCGTGGTTGCGGAATTGTCCAGAAAAAAAAAAAAATCCACATTTTAAGCCTGTTTGTAGCATTAGCTCCCAGCGTGTTGTTGCTCTTCCGCTGCCAGTCCGCATGCGCAACTGTACCCCCTTCCCCCGTGTCGCTGTCCATCGAGTCTCAGTGCAAAGCTTGCGCATGCGCCCTGGCAGCGGAGGAGCTGCACAACAGACACTGGAAGCTAATGCTGGAAACAAGCTTGAAATATTCACTTTTTTTTTGGACAATTCTGCATCTCCGGGCGTCAGGCAAGACGGACATTACATAAGAGCCGTTGGGGTCATTTGGATGTTTTTTGCTGTGTGTTTTTTTACGAAGACCTCTTGTGTCCGCTTGCAACCATTACCTTGAAATGCACTGCAAAAAGACCCCTGTAACTCAGAGAAGGGACGGAGGACTCTGAAACTTCTTCCAGCCCTTAGTCGACATGAGGGTGAGTAGATAATGAGTGAAACTTCATTCTAGGGTGAACTATCCCTTTAAGTGAACTCAGTGCTGATGATGAGCTTATAACAAGCCAGCATGAAAACATAAGAGAGCAGAGATAAAAAGAACAATAAAGCGATCTACAGGTGAGGCGGTATTAGATGATGGAATGAATTGTTCCTTTGAAGCACACAGACAAAGTCTCTCTCTAACATTACACATGATACAGTGGAAACTGTTCATATTGATTAGTTTTGTACTTGTTCAGAACGGTACGGTCTTGGAGCTTAAGGACTTGCTTTGGCGCAGCACATTAAGAGTTTGTACAGTACAATCTTTCCAGACTTTAACTGGAATCAAACAGTGTGTGACAGTGTGAAACGTGTATCTTTTTTCCTCACTAGTCTGTGAATACAGAACCACATATACAGTATCTGGAAGCTTTAGTTCAACAATTGAGATTGGTGTGTTTTTTTTTCTTCTGAAAGCTTGAAAGCTGATTGGAAATGTGTAAAACTCTAGAGCTGTGGATGTTGTGTTGTCAGGCTTATTGTGTGACGGATGAATTTGCTATCCTGTGTGCGTGTGTGTGTGTGTGTGTTGTCTTTTGGAGGAAATGTTTACCAGATTGATTAAAGATTGTCTTTTGTTTGCACATAAGAGGACTTGAAGGATTTGTGGTTGGAGTCAAACAAACCATCGACTAAAATGGCACTTGTTGTAGGATTATTCTAAATGGTTTGCCACTATCAGATTTAGCACAGAGACGCTAACTGTATTTTTGTTTGTTGCCAAGGTGCAAATTCAAATAAATCTTATGTCTTGAGAATTAAAATGTATTGACTAACTGTGGAATGAAATGAGTGAATATTCACTTGTTATTTGGACCTTCATGTCTGGCACAGGGGCTACAGGAAGAAGGTTGTGGGTCACCCAAACTTTGCTAGAAGTTTAAAGGTGCCGTACGTAAGAATGTGGCCAAAAACGGTTACTGCGGGGCGGTGTTTAGCTCAGTTGGTGGAGTGCCCCATGTGTAGAGGCTACAGTCCTGGCTATAGTCCTGTGTCGGACGGCCCTATCCTACGTGTCACGCCTCCCATTTCCTGTCACTCTCTGAACTGTCCTATCAAATAAAGGCATGAAAAGCCAACAAATATACTTAAAAAAAAAAAAAAATCAAGTCAAATTCAAAACACAGTGAACTGGTACAACTTAAAGGCTATAGGTAGGCAGCTTTTTTTTGACAGTATTAGGCAAAAACTTACACAATAACCTTGAGGATAATGTAAAAGAAGTGATGTGAAAAAAGATCAGACGTCTGCGTCTCCCCTAGGCTCTGTTTTCAGCCTGCAAAGAATCTACCCGTGACGGTAGGTTTTGACCAATCACAGAGCAGCAGCTCTTATTCGTATTATTTTACACGAAATATAAATACTATGTTGTCGTTCATGTGTTCAAAAAGGTTTTTCTTACCCGTGACTCGGACATTATGGAGGATAACATTGAAAAAAAGAAAAGAAAAGAAGCTTCGGCAAGTTGGTTGGTTAGGGAGGAGGACAGAGAAGCTGCCTGGCCGATGAGCTCAGCTCCCCGGCTGCAGCCTCTGTGACGAGCCGCTGCTGCCGCTCGTGTGTGGCTCTGCACTCCTCCGACAAAAGTCGGAACAATACTTACAGACGTTATTAGGAAAAACTGACCACGGATTGGGAATCTAAACCGTCTTTCTCGCATGAAAAAATATTAAAACGTAAGAAAGTGACGGACTGGCGGAGGGGATGAGAACCGTGTGGACTCAACTCAAGGCTTTTTTCTAGATTTCTGCCTACCGAGCCTTTAACAGGTTGGAAAAACACGAGTTACGGGTTGCCTTGAACGCACCATGAGTTAGCAGCCCCCGCCCTCGTCATGGATCTATTGGCCCTCGTCCCTACGTCAACACCAGGAGAAAGCTCAGGGTGAGCAGCAGAGGAGGATCCCTCCCCCAGGACGGACAGACAGGACATAGATGTTGTTTATAGTTAGTGACACAGAATGTGGGAAACATGGAAATGTTAGCAAGAGTTGATGAATGCAGCTTCTGGTGTGTGTGTGTGTGTGTGTGGGGGGGGGTTCATGGGAAGGAAGGGCAGGCCAGTCTAACAGCAGAGGAAAGGAGGGGGGGGCTCTGTGAGAGGAGAGGACTTTGTGTAAATGTGGTTTCCTAACATCCATAACATCAAATTCAAAGACTTTTCCAGGACTTTCCTGGTGAAATTCCAGGATGAAACAGCATAATTATATATACTATTATATAAATATAAACTTTCATGGGGAATGTACAAAAACATTTCCTGCACAATTTTTTCTCCAGGGAGTGATTGTTGATTGTAATACTGGAAAAACTCAATAGAAAACACTTTTAACAGGGAAAAATTAGAGAAAGCTCAGGGTTTAGTTTAGTTAGTTTATTATCCGGATCCCCATTAGCTGCGGCAGTCGCAGCTATTCTTCCTGGGGTGAGCAACAGAGGAGGATCCCTCACCCAGGACGGACAGACGGGACAGAGATGTTGTTGTTACAGACAAGAAAACAGTTTATAGTTCATGACAGAATTCAGTTGATGAAGGCAGCTTCTGGCAAAAATGTACTGAGAGGGGAGGAGAGGAAGGGGGGTCTCTGTGGTTTCCTTATCGTAACATCAAATTCAAAGACTTTTCTTTCCTGGCGCAATTCCAGGATGAAATACAGAGTAATTACCATATAAACGTTAAAGGGATAGTTCACCCAAAATTCAAATTTCCCTCATTATCTACTCCCCCTCAAGAGCTGTGAGAATTCTTCTGTGCCTTCTCTGAGTTACGGAGGGGGGGGGGGGTGGGTCCACGCAGCAGTATTTGTCCATATAATGGTTGTCAATGGACACCAACTTTCTTGGTCCAAAAAGACACACCAAAAAACATCCAAATACCTCCATACTGCTCGTCTGTAATGTCCCTCTTGTATTGAAGCCCTGACATAAGAAATTGTTCAGAAAAAAATTTAATGAGTAGCGGAAGCTCCCAGTGTCTCAGTTCACTGCTCTTCCTGTGTCAGTGCAAATCTCGCGTGATTCACTGACCGGCGGAACAATTTCTCATGTGGGGGCTTCAATACAAAAGGGACATTACAGACGAGCAGTATGGAGGTATTTTGATGTTTTTTGCTGTATCTTTTTGGATGAACAAAAGTTGGTGTCCATTGACAACCATTATATGGACAAATACTTCTGCGTGGACCCCCCCATAACTCAGAGAAGGAACGGAGGACTCTGAAAATTCTCACAGCTCTTAGTCGACATGAGGGTGAGTAGATAATGAGGGAAATTTGAATTTTGGGTGAACTATCCCTTTCATGGGGCAGAAGAGGACATTCATCTGGCAGGAAAAGACTGCCAGATGTACAAAAACATTTCCTGCACAATTTTTTCTCCAGGGAGTGATTGTTTGGAGTTGTAATACTAGCAGCAGTGTCTGCAGCAGGTGCTTCCATGATGCCATCTGTCCTTCAGTTGCTTAGAGCACAGGTGATATGTCACCAACTCAAATTGGTATATTAACTACCAATCCAAGATCAATGATTCAAGTCCAGACTTCTACCTGCACTTTGAGGGTCTGGAAAAAATGATATTACTGTATAGCAAATAATGGAACTATGTATTATTTTTTCGGGTAAAACCTCTTTTAGGCCGTGAAAATAGGCCGTTTCTTTGGGTCCATTCACAACAATGTATGTAGTAAATCTCTGGGCAGGGCTATGGGCTGGCGTTGCTAACGGGAGGAGTGCAGAGAGTCTTCTACTGCAATTAAAGTACTTAGGGGCTATTTGTAGATCATACAACCCCACTTTTAAAAAAATGTTACCATCCCTTTAACACCCATGAGGAGTACCCAATGGAATAAGAAGTACCTTTTTTGTGCCGTTTAAAAATAGATTTGCACAGGACAGCACCAGGAGACAACCTGAGAGGCTGAAAAATGAAGGAACACAGAGGCACTTAAAACTCCAGTCCTTGTATTAAAGCCCCTTGAGGCTGGTTCCAAAAGCTAGACCATCCCAACATTACAGAGAAATGTTTACAGTCTGATACAAACAATGGTTTAGCTTTCACAAAAAGTAAGTTTACAGAGGTGTTCAAGAGGCTCCAGGGAGCTCTGGCTCCAGTCCACTGATGATGGCTCATTTCACAGAGTCCTGAGGCTGACTGTGGAGTCTTTCACTTGAGGATTCGCAGCTCCAGTTGGATTGCGTTGACTAAACCAAACTGTGTTTAGTATACTGTAAATACATGCATGGCAGGAGAAGACATCAAATGTCACATATTGTACTCCTAGCAGAGAGAGGGAGGACTGTGATGAGTTCACCATCTGGAGCTGAGACTGGGAGTCTATCCAGAAAAAAGCTGGAATGTATGGAGGTCACGGGGTCAATCTAAACACTCATTTATATAGCTTAAGTGGAAACAGACATGTGTGTACCCTCATGTTAGAGACTGCATTCTTTTTAACTGTATGCATGTAATCCATTAATTCAGTTTAGGTGCAATGTATAAACATTAAATGTGTGTGTGTATGTGTGTGTCCTGTCGGCACAGCATTTTTTTTAAAAATCAGATTGTTGTGTTCTCAGGTCATCTGCCTTCACAGACGTCAAGGGCAGTTACACAAGTGTGGGAAAGTAAGTTGGACATGCCCCCACCATGTTTGATTTTCACATAAAATCCTAAAATGGATAGTTCACCCAAAATTCAAATTTCACTCATTATCTACTCACCCTCATGTCGACTAAAAGCTGTGAGAATTTTCAGAGTCCTCCGTTCCTTCTCTGAGTCACGGGGGGGTCCATGCAGCAGTATTTGTCCATATAATGGTTGTGAATGGACACCAGGTTTCTAGGTCCAAAAAGACACACCAAAAAACATCCAAATACCTCCATACTGCTCGTCTGTAATGTCCCTCTTGTATTGAAACCCCCACATGAGAAATTGTTCTGAAAAAAATGAAATAAGTCTATATTTTAAGTTTGTTTGAAGCGGAAGCTCCCAGTGTCTCAGTTCACTGCTCTTCCTGACCGGCAACAATTTCTCATGTGGGGGCTCATTCTCATTTTTTGGTGTGTCTTTTTGGACCAAGAAAAGTGGTGTCCATTCACAACCATTATATGGACAAATACTGCTGCGTGGACCCCCCCGTATCTCAGAGAAGGAACGGAGGACTCTGAAAATTCTCACAGCTCTTAGTCGACATGAGGGTGAGTAGATAATGAGTGAAATTTGAATTTTGGGTGAACTATCCTTTTAAAAAGACATGTCAGGTTTTGTTCCTTGCAGGGGCGTCTCATTATGTCAGCTGCATTAGTCTTGTTCCCAACTTTTGACAGGCACAAAAGTGTGACATTTAACACTGTTTTCTTTGTAAAAGAGATTAAGGGTGAAGGACTTTAACAAAGCATGACACATGACACTGTTTTAGCTTTTGGGGAGAGAAAAATGATTGAATGGAGAGCGCAAACAACATCCAGCAAACACAAAACATTCAGAAAAGCCTGAAACCTAATACACTACAATACAAAATAGATCAGGCTTCTACAGCAAAAATCATGGTAGGCTATAGATCTTAAAGGGATAGTATCATTTTTTTTAAAGTGGGGTTGTATGATCTACAAATAGCCCCTAAGTACTTTAATTGCAGTAGAAGACTCTCTGCACTCCTCCCGTTAGCAACGCCAGCCCATAGCCCTGCCCAGAGATTTACAACATACATTGTTGTGAATGGACCCAAAGAAACAGCCTATTTTCACGGCCTAAAAGAGGTTTTACCTGAAAAAAATTCACAGTTCCATTGTTCGCTATAATATAATTTTTTCCAGCCCTTCAAAGTGCAGGAAAAACTCAGTTTTTATTTGGAGCTAACCAACTGCTGATCGGCAGGTGCTAACCCTGGGCGGAGGAATACGTGAGTTGGTTAGGTCCAAATAAAAACTGTGTTTTTCCTGAACTTTGAGGAGCTGGAAAAAATTATAGCGAACAATGGAACTGTGTATTTTTTTCAGGTAAAACCTCTTTTAGGCCACGAAAATAGTCCGTTTCTTTGGGTCCATTCACAACACTGTATGTTGTAAATCTCTGGGCAGGGCTATGGGCTGGCGTTGCTAACAGGAGGAGTGCAGAGAGTCTTCTACTGCAATTAAAGTACTTAGGGGCTATTTGGAGATCATACAACCCCACTTTAAAAAAAATGCTACTATCCCTTTAAGTCTCATCCAAAACATTCAATCTTTTAGCTCTGAACACTTTGACATTAACATCTAGTTAAATTCTACTTCATGCTAAACACTTTTAACGACACAATATTTTGTCTCACTAGATTTATTCCAATCATCGACATATTTCATTATAATTAATCACAAAAATTCAATTCATTTCAGCTTTATTTGTAAAGCGCAGTTCATGCACAAGGCAGACTCAATATGCTTCAAATACAGGTCAAAGCAATATTGTGTCCATTCAAAACTGGTGGAAACTCACGATATGCTGTATAGGTTGTAAAGAAATATTTATTTTATGATAGGACATTTTATGTTGTACTTCTGAGGGGCGTTTCAATTTTTCATTATCCTAAAAGAAGGGTGGAGCCTTTCAGACAGCGTTTATTAATCAATATCCGTGTTTTTACGCACATATGGAGTGTGTACTGTACGGTGTGTTTGTAGGCCTACTTCAAATAAGACACAAGTAAAGATTTTCTTCTCACAGAAACCCGGATGCTTAGTTTGTTTCTTCTGGCTGTGAACATTATTATTACCAAAGCATAGTACAGAACTATGGCTGTGGACATTTAAGGTTGGTGAAACCGCCGTTCTGTTACTTTCCTAAAGCAGGGGGAGGGGCGATTATTGATGGAATCCATGTAGATAAGGGTGGGAACAGACTATATGTTGGAGGCGCGCCGCTCCTCTGGCCGCGCGCTCCAAACCCTGGCTCATTCTATCTGCCCTCTGCGTCCGAGCACGTGCGTAATGGCAGAGAAGAAAATGAACTCTCTTTTGAAATGGGCGTTCATCCTCCTCTTCCTCGTGTCCATCATTCTCAACATAGTCCTGATAGGCATCAGGTCCAACAGGGCGCCCAAATGTTCCGCTCAGCGCGTCCAAGCCCTGCAGGGCAAACACGACGACAGCAGCCTTGTGTTCGCGGACCTGAGCCGGGAGGAGTATGCGCAGGTCCAGCAGTACATGCTCATGCAGAAAGACTTGGACATATCCACTAAGCAGATGACCAAGCCGTCGGAGAATTTCTTGTTCTTAATAGACCTGTCTCTGCCGAAGAAAGCGGACGTACTGGCTTACTTGGACAACAAAGCTGGCAAGCCCACAAGAGAGGCCACCGTGGTGGTCTTCCACGGTGCCAAAGGCGCAATTAAAGAATACGTTGTGGGGCCTCTCCCCAACCCGAAATACCACCGAGATGTCACCACTGAGAGGTACCAGATGGACCTGCCTATGTATGCGCGCACAGTCACCATTGGGGAGTACGGTTTGCTCTTCAAACTTTTGGAATCTGAGGTCTTCCCCAAGCTGGCGCGGCTGCTGAAAGAGAGCTTCGACGTGGGACCTGACAAGCAGCTGAACGTATTCGAGCAGATGCCCCGCGGAGTCCAATCCGGAGACAGAAAGACCTGGGTGTCTTTCTTTAGGGATGTGAGCGGCATGTACATCCACCCGGTGGGCTTCGAGGTGCTGATCAACCACCAGGGCGTGAACGAGTCTAGTTGGAAAGTTGAGCGGCTGCTTTATAACGGACAGTACTTCGACACGGCGGAAGAGCTTCAACAGAAATATGAAGATGGATCTGTTAAGAAGATTGTTTACAAGAAGATCGATAACTATGGCTCTCTGAAACCCAGGACCAAGTCTCAGGGAATCGGTCCGCAGCCGTTTTATCCGACCGGAGCGCGCTACAGTGTCAGCAAGAACCAGGTCCTGTACCTGGACTGGAGCTTCGCTTTCGGGCTGAGCTCTCTCACGGGGATGAGGGTGTTTGATGTTCGCTTCAGGGGGGAGAGGATCGTCTACGAGCTGAGCGTACAGGAGGCCATGTCGGTGTATGGCTCGGTGACACCGGGGATGATGCTCACCAAGTTTTTAGATTCCAGCATAGGGATAGGACGCTTTGCGCACGAACTGGTCCGTGGAGTGGATTGTCCCTATGAAGCCACCTATGTAGACACATATCGCTACATCGATGTCCCAGCCCCGGTTTTATTCAGGAACTCAATTTGCATCTTTGAGCACAACATGGGTCAACCCCTGCGGAGACACTTCTCTGACTTCTTCCACAACAGTTACGGAGGGATGGCGAACAGCGCGTTAGTGTTCAGAACCATCACAGCCATAGGAAACTACGACTACATGTGGGACTTCATCTTCTACCAGACCGGAGCA
This sequence comes from Decapterus maruadsi, assembly GCA_030347415.2. Lineage (NCBI taxonomy): Eukaryota > Metazoa > Chordata > Actinopteri > Carangiformes > Carangidae > Decapterus > Decapterus maruadsi. The sequence goes on along the minus strand of CM064905.1, from coordinate 26,139,575 downwards.
GTGGAGGCGAAGGTGCACGCCACCGGATACATCTCCTCCTCCTACCTGGCGGAGGGCAGTCTGAAACACGGACACCAGGTGGCGGACCATGTGCTGGGGAACATCCACACGCACTTCATCAACTTTAAGGTGGACCTGGATGTGTTGGGTGAGTGGCATGAAAATCTGCGGGGGAGACATACGAAAGAAAGGTCTTAAAGGAATAGTTCACCCAAAATTCAAATTTCACTCATTATCTACTCACCCTCATGTCGACTAAGAGCTGTGAGAATTTTCAGAGTCCTCCGTTCCTTCTCTGAGTTACGGGGGGGTCCACACAGCAGTATTTGTCCATATAATGGTTGTGAATGGACACCACTTTTCTTGGTCCAAAAAGACACACCAAAAAACATCTAAATACCTCCATACTGCTCGTCTGTAATGTCCCTCTTGTATTGAAGCCCCGACATGAGAAATTGTTCTGCCGGTTGTTTCGAAAAAAAAAAATGAAATAAGTCTATATTTTAAGCTTGTTTTGTAGCGGAAGCTCCCAGTGTTCACTGTTCTTCCTGTGTCAAATTTTGTGTGATTTGCACTGACCGGCGGAAGAATTTCTCATGTGGGGGCTTCAATACAAGAGGGACATTACAGACGAGCAGTATGGAGGTATTTGGATGTTTTTTGGGGTGTCTTTTTGGATGAAGAAAAGTGGTATCCATTGACAATCATTATATGGACAAATACTAAAAAAAAAACGGAATACAAAATTTGAATTTTGGGTGAACTATCCTTTTAATGGAAGTAGCATGGAACAGAGCCAGAGCTGCTCCATGATGATGTTTTCACCCTGAGGTTTTGTCTTTTTTTTAACCTGTTAAGGGTAACATGAGTCTTTCTTCTGTCAGGTTGCAGAGGATGTTGTAATGATGCTGAGTAAAGCCCTTAAGACAAACTCTTACTTTAAAAAAAATGGGCTATATAAATAAACTTGTCACTGATGATGAAACCAGTAGCCTGCTGCCTACACCACCATAGCCATTAAGAGAAAAATCTGACGGCACGTTATTATCATCATTTCTGTTATCTATTGATAATACCATTAGGCATAATATTATTTCCACTTCAACAACTAACATTAAAAATGATAACACGTTTACATGTAGCTGTTATTGTTTTCACTGTTACAATTAGCAATCAACAATAGAGTCTTCCATAGTCTTTTGCCAAACTCAAGAACATTCTATTTTGCATTTTGAATTGATTGAAAAATGAATTGGAATAAAGTAAAATTCATAGGATATGCAGAAGACTCAAAATGAAAACAGAAATGATGTGTTGTTATAATGATATGCCCGTTGTTTCCTCTGCAGGAGTGAAGAATGTATTCCAGACCAAAGACATGGAGTATGTGAATGTGTCACTGCCGTGGATGCCTGAGCACCATGCTATGATCCCTCAGCTGGTGGAGAAGCAGCTAAAAACAGAAAAGGTCTGCTTTCATTCATTTCCTTTATAGTTGGAATAAGTCTAAAGTCAGTTTGAGTCAGTTCTCTTACTAAACTCTGCTCTGTGTGTTGCTACATGCGGTACTGGCAGTATTATGGGGCCTTTTTGCCTTTAATTGACAGGACTGCAGCCTCTGTGTATGGTGCACCTGCTCAACTCAGTGAGCTGTTGACTTAGTGTAAGTATTGTGTGTAACAAAGGGATTCATTTATTCAGCACAGAATCATTTTAGTTTACTTAAGTAAAGTTATCCTTTGCTCGTCTTTTAACTCTTATTTGTGTTTCTGCAAATCATATCTGAAGACAGGAATGTGGTCCAAAGCTACGGAAGCATATTGCATTCACTACTAGATTAAAAAAAAGTCAGTTTTTTCTGAGTAATTTGTATTTTGGTCTGTTTTTCAAGGTAATATTTTTCCTGTTTTTCTGAGTAATATTTTCTGTTTTCCTGCCTAATCTTTTTTTCCTGTTTTTCTGGCTAGTTTAATTGAGTAATTTTTTCCGTTTTTCGTGCTAATTTTTTCTCTGAGATACTTTGAAATCTTGCGAGAACATCCAACCTGCAAGACTCCCATATGGCTCCTGCTCCACACATATGCCCCATCTTCAACTTTCTATACTGAACCAGGTCAATAGACTTCATGCACAGCTCCACTACTTCCTGAACTTCAGCCAGCTCCTTTATTTCCTGTTGTACATTATTAGACAAACTGATTAATTCCAGGTGTGTCTGACGACCTCACAACAATGGTCAGACACACCTGGATTAATCAGTTTGTCTAATAATGTATAAGGAGCTGGCTTAAGATCAGGAAGTAGTGGAGCTGTGCATGAAGCCTATTAAGGCATGTGACTAGTTACACACAGGGTGTGATACTCTGGTTATGTTTTAGACTTTATCCTTCTATTGTAAGCCTAATGCTCAATGTAGCAGGGAAGGAGTAGATCATAGACTGTACATTAATGAGGAATAGTCGAAAAACAGAAAAAAATACTAAAAAAAAAACAGGAAAAAAAATTAGTCAGAAAAACAGGGGGAAAATTACTCAAAAAAATGTTTTCATACAAAGCAACTGATAAACAGTGAATGTTATATCATTAAAGAGGATTAATGGAGTATCCGTTGTTGTATTAGGCTGAATCAGTTTAAACTGTCTACATACAATCACCACAGTCTGCAGTGCTTGGTGATCATAATGGAGTACTGTATGTAGTAGTTAAAGGGTAACTATGCAAGACATGTTACCTTAATTAAACAGCTCTAACTCTCAGAGTAATTGTGGTAGTAAAATGACTTGTTCCAGGAAGTGTGGAGGCTCTCTGCCTTCCACCTAGCATCTCCTGGCCCAAAACCAACCTTGCAAGACCAGAACCTCCGACCCGGTGTCCCAGCCCTCGTCCTGTGACAAATGTGGACCGCTTTATGGCACTACGACACAAACACGCCCCGTACTCTCTTGTTTATGACAGATGAGACTACACAAATATACACCACGTACAACTTCTACGACATATAAGATCTCGTAGACTACATTTTAAAAAGAGTGCACATGGGGGAGGGAGGAGGGTTAGCAAAACAGGTCAAAAGTGACCGGACCTGCATAGTTCCCCTTTAAATCAGTCTGGGGAATTTCCAGTCTCCAGTCTGTTTTCCCAATGGGTCACATGACTGATTCCAGGGGCCACACAGGTCTCAGCTGTGTGGCCCCCCAGTGTTTTATGTACTTTTTTGTTGGTGCCAATATGAATATCAGACTAATGTCTACTGTGACACTTCCACAGGAGGCAGCTCTGCGCTACAACACCAAGACTCCTCGCTACCTTCACATTGCTAGCAACAAGACCAATAAGTGGGGCCACCAGCGCTCCTACAGGCTGCAGGTGTTCAGCTTCACAGGAGACCACCTCCCAGAGAGCCAGGCAGAGGAGAGGTCCATGTCCTGGGCCAGGTAGGCCCACATGCCGACAGGACCAGGATCTACAGCAGGCTCCATTTCAATTTCAGATAAACTATTATCTGAGGGATGTTGTTACAGTATGATGCCATTGTAAAGCCCAAACCGTTGAAAAATTGGAATATACAAATAAAAATGCCTAAGTAATACACATAATGCCAGTGAAAACCATTCAGTGGTTTATTACAGACACAGTGAAATGATACGTTACCAGTATTATTGTCTACTGACTCTCAGCGAGATCATGTGACTCCAGAGGATCCAGGGAAATGTAGAGAGATTCAGTGTACTGTTAAAGGGATAGTTCACCCAAAATTCAAATTTCACTCATTATCTACTCACCCTCATGTCGACTAAGAGCTGTGAGAATTTTCAGAGTCCTCCGTTCCTTCTCTGAGTTACGGGGGGGTCCACGCAGCAGTATTTGTTTATAATGGTTGTGAATGGATACCACTTTTCTTTGTCCAAAAAGACACACCAAAAAACATCCAAATACCTCCATACTGCTCGTCTGTAATGTCCCTCTTGTAATGAAGCCCTGACATGAGAAATTGTTCCGTCCGTCAGTGCAAATCACGCAAGATTTGCACTGACACAGGAAGAGCAGTGAACTGAGACACTGGGAGCTTCTGCTACAAACAAGCTTAAAATATAGACTTATTGAATTTTTTTCAGAACAATTTCTCATGTCGGGGCTTCAATACAAGAGGGACATTACAGACGAGCAGTATGGAGGTATTTGGATGTTTTTTGGTGTGTCTTTTTGGACGAAAAAGAGTGAGCACCATTGACAACCATTAAATGGACAAATACTGCTGCGTGAACCCCCCCGTAACTCAGAGAAGGAACGGAGGACTCTGAACATTCTCACAGCTCTTAGTCGACATGAGGGTGAGTAGATAATGAGTGAAATTGGAATTTTGGGTGAACTATCCCTTTAAAGCAACTTTGCAGAGTTTATCGGCCTTAAAATCATGTTTCCAGACTCATTGCAATGGTAGAGAAATGGTTAATAGGATGAATGGTGCTGCTCCTTGCAAACATGTGGGAAACACTGTTGTTTATTAATGGGAATAAATGCTGGCTGATAAGTTTTCGTTAAAGGGCCAACGAGGAGTTTCTATTCGGTTATAAAACAGTCTCACGTTAATGTGGATGAATCTACGCTACCCACACTTGTTAATGGCTCCATTTTCGATCAATATATCGTTTTGTCTCTATCATTATTTTGTTATTATTAGTGGTGGTGGAAATGCTGGTCGAGCCGACCAGCGTTTCCTTACTTTCGGTTTCGCGGACGCAAATGAGAATAACGGCGATTCGGGCGGCGTTATGGTCGGAACTACGACGGTAACTGAACCTCTTTGAACCTCTGACTTTAATCCTTGATGAATGAAAACATGAGTCCGTCTTGCGCCGGTGGAGGAATTCTACGGTGCGCGCGGAGGCAGCGTGAAAACACTTTGCTTTTCCAAAACTCCTCGTTGTCCCTTTAAGTTTGGTTTTTTGGATGGTTGTTTGGATAGTTTTGGACAGTGCTTCTCAACCAGATGGTGGAAGCACTGAGCTGAAACTCTGTAATGCTGCTTTAATGACCACTCCTTCCTTTGTTGGTGTCCAGGTATAAGGTTGCCATCACTAAGCATAAGGACTTAGAGCAGACCAGCAGCAGTCTCTACAGTCAAAACAACATCTGGACTCCAGCCGTTGACTTCAGCAAGTACATCGAGGACAATGAAAGCATTGAAGATGAGGTGTGTTGAGGTGGAATTTACATTTACTTTAAAAAGAAAAAGCTTCTTTTTTTTTACCTCCATATAAAAACTGAATACCTAGATATACGTATGTTAACATTAAATTGGACATCTGTCATGAAGTAACTTTCACAATGTGTATGTGTTGACAGGATTTAGTTGCCTGGGTGACCACTGGTTTCCTCCACATCCCTCATTCTGAGGACATCCCTAATACAGTGACTGTGGGAAACGGGGGCGGGGTCCTGCTGCGGCCCCACAACTACTATAACGAGGATCCGTCCGTCCACTCTGGCGACGCGGTCTACATCAGCCCTGGCACAGAGGACAGCTGTGAGACAAACAGTATGGCATGCCTAGCTGAAGAGGTGTGCAGTCCCACACTGGAGCCCTTCACCTTCCACGGCTTTGATGGAGTCATGAAGTTTTGGGATTGGGTCTAATTTATTGATCACTGCTAGGTAATATCTTCCAAAGCCTGGTAGCCTCTCAGAATTTCACTTGGGCTGATTTCATCTACCATTTCAACTTGACAATGTTTATTAACACAGTTATGGGGAAATTATATGTTTTATAAATGTTTTAAACCTGAAGTATAGGCAGGAGGTTTGGTGTCCCTGTTGCAGCAGAGGGTCTTGTCTTCTGGAGACACAGGGACCTAGTTTCACAGACCAGGTGCAAGCTGTGCTACTGCGAGTGCATTCTGCAGCTTTGGAGCTCAATATTTTCAACTACTGACCAATAACATGTGATTTTCATAGAAACATTACTAATACAAGAATAGTCGGGTGCATTTATGACTTGACCGTAAAAAAATTCTAACAAAAGGTTTCTCAGTTGTTTTTCATAGTATTAGATGTCCTTAATAACATACTAAAAGTTTACCAAAGTTTGACCACTAGAAAGGTGTCATTTTCAGGATGGCGTCCTAATGTAAATGTAATGGGTTGAAAGCCTGGAGAGAAACCCCAGGTGAATAGGGTAAAAATTTTAACTAACAGGTATCACCATGAAACTTCCCAAGTTTATCACTTACATTAAGACAAATATTTTTTGTATTACAAGTTTTGTCAAATGTTATGTTTAAATATGTAAATGAGGCAATAACTAATTAAATATGCGCTAAATTGCATACTTTTCCAGATCCAAAAATTTCATGGATAAAGCCACTTTCAAAAGTCTTGTTTTATTTTGTTGACACATTAGAGTCAGAAGGCTTACTGAGGAGATTTTGGATATCTCTTTTTATCACTTTGTAAATGAGAAAATACTGTCACCAGCCCTAAATAAACCAAATTTCGCCATGTTTTCAGGACTCAAATATTGTATAAATCAGGCTGTGAATGATATATCAACAATCCCCTCTGTAAAAACCTTCAGAATTATGGAAAATGATCAAACTGGAAGGTTTGGTGTGTGTAAGTGCTGCTGAAGTGGATCTGGAAAAGTTCTGGAAAAGTATGCAATTTAGCACATATTTAATTAGTTATTGCCTCATTTACATATTTAAACATAACATTTGACAAAACTTGTAATACAAAAAATATTTGTCTTAATGTAAGTGATAAACTTGAGAAGTTTCATGGTGATACCTGTTAGTTAAAATTTTTACCGTATTCCCCTGGGGTTTCTCTCTGGGCTTCAACCCATTACATTTACATTAGGACGCCATCCTGAAAATGACACCTTTCTACTGGTCAAACTTTAGTAAACTTTTAGTATGTTATTAAGGACACCTAATACTATAAAAAACAGTTGAGAAACCTTTTTTTACGATTAGGTGCTTTTTTTTCATAAATGCACCCAACTAGAAACATATTGCTCCTATCTCTCCTACAAGGTGGATTCTCTGGTGACACATTTTTAATTTTTATAGCTTGATAGATTCCAGCTATAACTAACACACCAGACCAAATCTCAGAGATTTTGGTCTTTGGTCATGTGCCGTATATATGCAGCCATGGACCTGTACACGGGGCCTTTGTTATACAGTCAGTGCAAAACAATGCTAATTTAAAGTAGAATAGGCAGCATGTAAATTTAGTGTTGACTTTGAGACAAGACAACGATGCAGAAGCTGGTCACCTAATTGGATGTGCATGCACTACTCTCTTCTTAACAATGCAGAAGCTACATGTACCACCTTACATACTTTACATACCTTATCTTGCTTCTTACATAGTTTTTATATTTAGATATTTTGAATCTAAAGCCTTTTGGTCCTGATGATAATGACAGTATGATTGTGCTTGGAATTGCATTAATATCAGCTAGTGATGAGTTGATAGGAAATTGTACACTAATGACTCAGCTTAGTGATCATTTGAACTTTTCATCGAGCACCATCCTCAGGTTTGTAACCATAGTGACAGATCTGACTTCTTTCTAATCTTAAATTAAAGGTACATTGTGTAGGAATTCCTCCATCTAGTGTTGTGGTTGTAGATCACCAGCAGCTCAGTCTATTTCTCATGCTGCATTCAGGTGAAATTGGGCAGACGGCACACGGCTGACAGCCACTGCAGGTAACATCTTAAACAAGCCTCTATGTAAACAAGTGTTCCATCAGCACGAGGCAAAACAATACATGTGACAATGTGTTGTCATGGCGATGTGGTATTGTTGACCTGACCCATGTTTTACCGTCTTTCTCTGGACTTCTGGGACTAAAATGACATCTGGTTTGTTACCGACGGCCGTCTGTCCGACTGCGCCTGAATGCAGCATCAGTGTAACGCTCCATTCCTCCTCACTGCGTTACCGCGGTGACTTTTCCCAGACGCCACCTGGACCTGAGCCGACAGCTCCGGTGTCTCCGCTGAGTTTCCGTGGTTTCCTACCGTCACGCTGCCACTGAAGGTAAAAACATGGAGACAGGACATGGCAGCCAGCAGCCAGCTGACCGTCTCCATGGAGATATGAATGATATGAACTGAAAGGAACACTTCACTTTGATGAGGGGGGGGTTACTGATGAATGAAAAACAGACTGAAGAACCAAATAATAGATTTTCGTGAATAGATAACAGGAGAAGTTACACAATGTACCTTTAAATATTTTGGATGCAGAAAAAATGTGAATTTGTCATTCTGAAAATCAAAGTGTGGCTGTAAGGCGAACAGCCATGATGCTTGTAGAAGAGTTCGACACCATGTGACCATCTAATCAGTAGCATCATTTATGTTCAAAAAGACATCAAAGACACAATCTTTGTTTTCTCTCTGGTTTCTTTCAGAGACATTGCATCAAGATGAACTAATGTGTTGTTACCTCATACTGTAAATGGAAACAAGTTGTAGCCATGTTGTTTATTCTGGAGTGGCTCCAGGCTCTGACTACTGAACTACTCACCTGATTTTTACTCCTTTGTGTATTTTTCTACTGTGCTACATTCTGAGGGACTGCATTGTTGTTTTTGCTCATATTGTCCTTACTTCTGTCTCTCTAAATAAAAGAAGAGATGAACACAAACTAACAGCCATTGTAGTTCTCTGTCTCAGATGTCTTGCTTTTATCTATCTATCTATCTATCTATCTATCTATCTATCTATCTATCTATCTATCTATCTATCTATCTATCTATCGTTCTATCGTTCTATCGTTCTATCGTTCTATCTATCATTCTACTGTGTCTATCTATCGTTCTCTCCTTCTATCTATCTATGTATCTATCTATCTATCGTTCTATCGTTCTATCTATCTATCGTTCTATCTATCTATCGTTCTATCTATCTATCTATCGTTCTACTGTATCTATCTATCTATCTATCTATCTATCTATCTATCTATCTATCTATCTATCTATCTATCTATCTATCTATCTATCGTTCTATCTATCGTTCTATCTATCTATCTATCTATCGTTCTATCTATATATATCTATCGTTCTATCTATCTATCGTTCTATCTATCGTTCTATCTATCGTTTTATCTATCGTTCTATCGTTCTATCTATCGTTCTATCTATCTATCTATCTATCTATCTATCTATCTATCTATCTATCGTTCTATCTATCGTTCTATCTATCTATCGTTCCATCTATCTATCTATCTATCTATCTATCTATCTATCTATCTATCTATCTATCTATCTATCTATCTATCTATCGTTCTATCGTTCTATCGTTCTATCTATCTATCTATCTATCTATCTATCTATCTATCTATCTATCTATCTATCTATCGTTCTATCGTTCTATCTATCTATCTATCTATTGTTCTATCTATCGTTCTATCTATCTATCTATCTATCTATCTATCTATCTATCTATCTATCTATCTATCTATCTATCTATCTATCTATCTATCTATCTATCTATCTATCGAGGTGGGGTCCGATGGCAAAAAGACTTTGACATCTCCCTGAATGTGGAGTAAACAGGAGACGACAGGACCACCAACAGTCACTTCCTCTGCCCAGTCACTTTGTATGGGCACGCCATATTTGGAATTGGTGTCAGCTTACAGTAATATTTCAACCCTTGTGTGCCTTATATGGCCAACTGATGTCTCTGCTGTGGTTGTGGTCCAACCTTCTATCTGTCATTCTATGTAGTTAGTGTAGTTTTCATACGTTTTATCTTATATTCTGTTTGTTGCTTCATCATAGGCGTTAGAGAAAACCTCATTCAACCCTCCTTAGGTGCTGTACATGTAGCAGAACTGACAATAAAGTTGACTTTGAACTGACCCCGACCAAAGTGCTGAAATTGACTTTTATGTTTATGTTTATTAAAGAATTAGCTGCTGGGCTTTCCAGCAGCTTCTCTCCCTGGGGTCTTGATCACTGAAATTATGATACATATTTTCATTAGCCTTTTGATGCCCTCTATCTATTTATCTTGATTCCTTTCCCCTGTAGTGTCATATAGTTCTGGTTAGTAAAATGTACAACGTGCAATAAACTATAGAATATTCTGGTCTGGGTGCATTTTCTTTGTCCACTGACTCCTGTCAGGTTATCAGTGAACTGATAAACTGAGGATTACCTGAGTGGCTGTGAATTTGTGCAATGAAATCTGCATAAAGTAAAAAGCTCAAAGTTCAGCAACCTGTTCAAACTGTAGAAATGGAGAATAATCTGCTCAGTCACAGTCCCAGCACCAACTTGCTAAACAGACAGGGGTCTGTGTATCTTCTGACTGTTTACGTAAATGTGTGCCACCCACATAAACAGCCACTGACTGACACAGGAACACTACACACCAAGCAGATGAGGATCTGATATATATTACAGATACTCAACCATGCTCTTCATTCTTTCTTAACTTTATTTCCAATGATCATTGAATTTATAAAGAAATAGGCAGATCACCCATCGCCTGTACAGTCTGTATTTGAGCTCAGCTTAAAGGAGTCATCACCCGGAAATCGCAATTTCTCTTGTTAAAACATGCATATTGGTGTTTGACCTCAGTTGAAACTTGCCTGAAAAGCTGGAGTTTGATGTGTGCCTTCCTAAAGCACGAGATTTTGATTCTGCTCCTATGGTGACCTCACCGTGGAGGCTACTTGTCTTTCACCACCCAACCCCGGCCCGTCCGCTACCTGAAATCTGTACAGTCCAGGGGGCTGTTTATGTTTTGGAGTCTGCATGCAGGCAAGCCCCCCCCCGCCCGGCTCTGTCCTTCCTGCGGCGAATCAACTGCCTCAATAAAGCACATCACCAGTCAAAACCTCAGAGGAATGTATAAATGTTTGATTACTTGTCAAATTATATTTTTTTTTCTAATAAGTTTTACAACACTGTTGTGACTCTTTAATAATAAAGACATCAAGAGCAAATTGCAAATACTTTCAACTCTTTGTTCTGAATAAGAGAAGTTTACTGAAGAACAGAAAAAAAAAACTATTCAAATCTATGGATGCAGAAATACAAATGACATTGAAACAAAACCTTTTGGTTTTCCACAGATTCAAATCAGTATGTGGCGTGCATGAGGCTATGACACTGTAGCAGACCGTTGTTACCCAACCACAGTGACAGGAAATAGACCCACCCTCCTCCCACTAACGGACATGCTTTTTTTTTAGCACCCTTGAGAAACCTCTGACCAGGTCAGGGGTCAAAAGGTCAGGTCCAGAATAAAAACTACAACCTTTAGGAAGAAAACTAAACCTCCATATTGACTTGATGTGTTACAAAAGTTAAAGTAACACCAGAAAGAGTTCAGTGATGACTTATATGTGAATGTTTAACTCTTTGTTCCAGACATGAATACACACACAAACTAGAGAACTTAAAGGGATAGTTCACCCAAAATTCAAATTTTGCTCGTTATCTACTCACCCTCATGTCGACTAAGAACTGTAAGAATTTTCAGAGTCCTCCGTTCCTTCTCTATGGAGCCCCGGATATGACGTGCAAAAAAAAAAAGTTGTTGTGAAGCTCACTTCCGCGTTCAAAAAACTGCAATCCCCTCTTCTTCCTGTGGGGGCTGGTGTCTCCATAGACCCCCATGTTAAAATCACTGACTTTACATCCTCAATAAACATGATCAAAGCCTGGTGTCAATATGTTTTTTGGTCTCAATCGATAGTTTCTACCCCCGCACACACTCTGAGGGGGGAGGGATCTTTTTTTTAACTCTACCGTTTTACTGTTATTAGGTTAAGATTCTGGCCAATCAGGGTGCGGAAACATTGAGTGACAGGTCTGGGGACAGGCCGTTTTGTGGGCGGGGTCTCGGCCGGCCAATCCCAACATGGCGCTGTCCAGGCCGCCATATTTGAGCCACAAAAAGACTCCACAAAACCAATGGGTGACGTCACGCATGCTACGTCCATTCTTGTTACAGTCTATGATTTCAATATGCAAACAACAAAAGTCTGTGTGTGTGTGTGTGTGTGTGTGTGTTGTAGTGCAGGGAAACCTTACAGTCAAGTGTTCAAAGTCTATGGATAAGAAACAAAAGATTGAAAAAAGGCCACAGGACACAGATGGAACATTTTGGCATAAACTTTAATGTTTTTACTAAATTTTGAGGTTTTCTTTTTAAATTTAGTTTGTTTGCTTTTTTCCCAGTAATTGCATGTGTGTGTACAGTGTGTGTGTGTGTGTGTATGTGTGTGTTTTCATCTGTTCTTTATTTCTCTATCGATAAAGGAGGAGGGTTGCTCAGGTAAATCAGCATTCACAGTCAAACTTTAAACATTTTAACAATAGAGCTGTTTCTATTTTACAAATGCTGTTGGATTATTGGTTTCACCTTTTTTCTCTTTATTTATTATTATCTTCTCTTTTTTCTTTTTCTTTTTTTTACATTTTTCAAAAATAGAAAATGTAAATAATAAACATTCCATTGAAATATATATTGTACAGTTCTTTATTGTCTTTTTTTTTCTCTCTCTCCAGTGTAGTGACAATAAAATCATATCCAGCATCAGTTTTTTTAATAGCATAATCCCCATTCATAAATGGAGGGAAGCCTCTCGTCTTTCTGTCGATCAGCTTTCTGTCTTTTTTTTCTCGTATCCCCCACCCCCGCCCCATCCCTCTCCCCCTAAGACTGATGAAATCCCACACCTGGACTCATGATCTATTTTTCTGACAGTCTCATATATGAAAAATAAGTGAGAAGGCACAGCGAAATGAACACATGTCAACAGACAGGTACACAGGAAATGGACCTGAAAAAGAAAGTTTTCCATGCTCTTCTAGAGAGGAGTGACCTCAAATATATCCGAGAGATATATTCTGAAACAGTTACATGGAAAAATGAATAGCGAACAAATACATCCAACCATAAATAGACTCCTGAAAATGAGCCTGTTCTGCCTCGACACAGTGATTACGTCTTGAACTGCTGCTCTGTGATTAGTGTGTATAAAGTATATCTGTGAAAAAAGTCCACCCTTTGCTCAGTAATCTAGCTTCTTTATTGCTATTTATACATCACTGCGGCTGCCATAAATGATAAGCACAGGAAGTAAATTAACCAGTGGGGGAAGATTAAGACAAAAAACATGTTTCATCTCTTCATAGAAAGGAAGAAGGATGAATGTTCCCCTTTAGTTCGATGGACGAGAGGCTTCCCTTCCCATGGACATTCAGAATTAAGTTGAAGTCTTCATTTTAAAGTTTCCCACGCATGCATTTTAGAATTCTTCTTCAAAAAACAGGATAGAAAAACACAAGAACAAGGGATGCAAATAGAAGCTTCTTCCTCAAAATAACCAAAGGAGGAAAAGGGAAAAGAGGAAGAGAGGGTGGAGAGAGAGGGGGGGGACTGTGTCATCATGGAATGGAGAAGAGAAAGTGTGAGTTTGGGAGGGTGACAGTGGGCAGAGCTACTGCATCTTGTCCTGATATGTTTGGTCATCACTTGGGTTTCAAGTAAAAGTTCGACTATGGACTAGCTCAGATGTCTGGCTGCTGGCGCGGCGCCGTGCAGCTCACGCTCTCCACATGCCTCCTGTCTTCCATGCTTGTGTACAAACATACAAACCTACACATGTATTCCAAACCAAAGGCCCTAAAAAAGAGCTTATTTCATTATTGCACAATGGAATCCCCGCTACACTGCAGTGCCGTGATAGGCCTAACACTTCTCCTTCTATTATACTTGGACTGATTCTGGACTTAGGATATGCATGCAGGGCAAGGGCTGTAGGAGGATGGAGCTGATCCAGCTGGGAATACTGTACCCATGAACTCCTGAAGCATTTCTTTTCCAGGACACTGACTACCTTTGTGGTGAAAGCTCATTCTCAAAATGTAACAGGAATCATTTTTACAGGATGATGAAGAATTAAAGATGATGACGATAAAGATTTGTTGTTGTTGTTGTTCTAAAATCAAGTTGTACTGATGACAAAAAGCATAAAGTGCAGGTCTCCTAGCCCACCCCTTTAAAGGAATAGTTCACCCCAGAATCATATTTCACTCCTTATCTACTCACCCTCATGTCGACTAAGGGCTGGGAGAATTTTCATATTCCTCCATGGCTTCTCTGAGTGCATGTCCATAAAACGGTTGCAAATGGACACCAGCGGTCTTCGTCACAAAAAGACACACTAAAAAACATCCAAATACCTCCATGCTGCTCGTATGTAATGTCCGTCTTGTATTGAAGCCCTGAAATGCGAAATTGTCCCGAAAAAAATCAAATAAGCCCATATTTCAAGCTTGTTTGCAGCGGAAGCTCCTCTTCCTGGTCCGCCCAAGTCTCGCGAGACTTGAGTGGACCTGGAAGAGGAGCTTGAAATATGGACTTATTTAATTTTTTGGGGGACAATTTCATATTTCAGGGCTTCAATACAAGACGGACATTACATACGAGCAGCATGGAGGTATTTGGATGTTTTTTGGTGTGTCTTTTTGTGACGAAGACCGCTGGTGTCCATTTGCAACCGTTACATGGACATGCACTGCTAAGCCGAGACCTCCTGTAACTCAGAGAAGGAATGGAGGACTCTGAAACTTCTCCCAGCCCTTAGTCCACATGAGGGGGAGGAGATAATGAGTGAAATATCATTCTGGGGTGAACTATTCTTTAAATGCTACATTACCTTTCAGAATATCCCACTTGCTAGGAATTCACAGGACAACTTCATGGGCAAGAACAGTTTTTGCAAATTAAAAAATGCTGAAATGCTGAAAAGAATGATAGCAATGTCTACAGCCAGTTGAAACATTACAGTAAGTGAAACTAATAGAAACCTAAATCTATTACGACTCTGCAGCATCATAATATGTTCTAACACTCAGATTTTGATACAGTAGATTCCTGAGATAGAACCTGTTTTCCATTCCATTTTTGGCTGTTTGTGATTATATATTCTCCCAAGAATGATAAAGAATACCATGAACATTTCACAAAAAAAGAAAAAAAAATACTGTATATAGAGAGAAGCAAGACGACAAACAATCATTTGAAATCAGCCCTATTAACCTTTTTGGCCCCCACAGTGCTCAATAATACTCGAATCTTTTCCAAATAAAATAAAATAGCCAATGACAGAGAAGAAAATTGAAACATGCTTGATTTTTTTTTTTTCCAGCTCCAAGCTTTTATGTCGATTGAATATCTCATGATATGTGTTGCTCCTTGTAAATGAGCAAATGTGACTTTGAGGATCTTTTGTCTAAATTTCAGAGGTTCCAGTCCAAGCTTGGCCTGTCGCTCCTGGAGCAACACTGGCGTTCAGCACAGACACAAAGGTGCAATTGAAGTTGCTGAGTTTGGTGCAACGTTGTGTTTTTTTTCTTTCAGAGATTTTTCCCCCTGTTTTTCTCTTGGTGTGTCATGATTGACTTTGCAAACAGAAATGTGAACTTTAAACAGAGTCCTGATGGTCATCCATCCATGCTACTTCACATCATTTAGCCCAGGTGATCAACCTAGCAAACCAAATACCAATCACACACACCATTCTTCATAAATGCTGGTCTGACACCGTACATCCCTGCCTTTTCTGTTGTTCCACAAGGAAAAGAGACCCTGCTCCCCCTGGTTCCGGCCCACAGGACCAGTTTCAGTGATGACCCTCCCTTGTCTGGAGTTATTGCAAACTATCTACAAACCAGTTGCCAAAGTCTTGTAGATTTGGTGACGTTTCCATGCTACAGGTTTATGTTTTCACTGCACTACAAACTGGCTTATGGCACAGTTGTAATATGTTTGAACAAGCCATGTGATTTGTTGTTTGAAGTGAGGCTACTCGAAATGCAATCAGTCAACGGAACAGCATACCTGATCATCAGGCAAGGCCTTTATCACTTTCTCGCTCAACGAAAATCTAAATCAAAATGTCTGTAATGCTACAAAAATGTACAAAAATAGATGATCCTCCAGGAGAATGAGGGTTATTGGACGAGCTTTTACTGGGGGGGTGGATCAAACCGCTGAGTGCAAATCTAAGCTAGTTGATGAAAAGGATGCCGTTCTTTCTCTTTTCCCCTGAGGAAGTAAACAGACCTGCCTGCATCACATTCTGAGTATCTGAACCTTTTTTCTGTCATATTGGCCTGTCAGATCTCTGAGGGGGGGGGGGGGGGGGGGGTGCCTTGGATAAGCTCAGTTCAAATACACAGAATGAATGACATCTTGGAGTGTACAGCAGAGTTCTATTGAACATAGTTTGATAGTCATGGGTCCAGATATTGACACAGACACACACAGCTGCCATTAGAGAGAAGATGGTTCTGTAGGGTTCTGATAAAAGAAGGAGAAGAGGAAGAAGTAGAAGAAGAAGAAGCAGAATAGCAGCCAGGTGAGACATAGAAGTTGCAGTAGCATTAGACAAACTTGTAGTAAGTACAGCATAAGAAATACTTGCAGAAGTTGGGAGGAGTCTTTTTGTACTTAAGAGGGCTGGAGTCCCCCGATATTTCTCAAAGAAAACAAAAACAGGGTAAATGTTGCAGCACTTTTCTTCTTCATTATTTATGTTTGATCATTTAAAGCAAAATTGAGGCTTTTTTTTTTTCTTTTGGTACAACATGATGTTTAGTTAAACATCATGTTTCAATTCTCCATTTCTTAGCCTTGTTAATCATGGGGAAGATCGGAATGGCTTAAAGAAGTCATGCAGAATATTCATGCTGGTAAATAATGTCTTTAAAATGCACCTCTAATTTGCAATCAATGGCATTTTTTAATCCCTTGTGTAGTTTCTCAAAGATGTCCTCCCTCTGTTACTCAACCTGCTACGTGTTTCCACCCCATTCCCAGAGGTATAGAGTGTATGGTCTGAATCTCCTCCCCCCCTTTACTCGGAGCAGGAGAAAGCTTCTCCCCATCCATCACGCCTTCTGAGAGTTCACTGGCATGCTGCGTTGCTCTTATTAGCAGCCAGATGGATGATGATATGACTTTGCATTGACATTTCTAGGTGGAAAAAAAATAAATCTACAGTCTCTCTCCCCCTCTCACCACTTCCTCCTACCCCCTGTTTCTAATCCATCCACTGTGTCTTTAACTGTCTTTCTTTGGGTTGTAATTGGGTTCATTCATGCCATGCAGTTTTTGCTGAAGAGGAGCAGCAGCGATGCTGAGATGCAGGAAGGTGGATGGGCTGGTTGGGAGGGTTGACTCAAGAGGGAAAGAGAGAGAGAGAGAGAAAGAGAGATGATCAACCACGCCTTTCTTTCCAACGACACCTGGCTCTTAGCAGATGTTAACCCTCGCCCGCTTTCAAGTCCACGACTGCAACGTCCGTCCAACGTGTCTTTGGATTCAACTCCATCGGGATGATTTAAAACTGATTCTTTGAAATCCGTGTGTTGAAAAAGATCAGCTGAAGTCCTAAGATGTCGACCATTCTCACAGAAGTCCAATGGTATCAGAACGACAGGATATGGCTAATGTTTCTGATATGTATGAGTACATTTCCATCCGCTGGTAGAGGTCCTGTAGTTCAGCAGAGGGCAGACCCAGCCTCCGCGTTCCGACGGCAACACTCGATCAGACTCTGCTGGAGCCGTTTCAACATTGCCCCCCCGTACCTTGCATAGTGCTTTGAGTGCCAGAATAGTGGAACATTCACTGGATGGTGCATGCAGATTCTTCAAATAAAGAGAGTGCTCAGTAAAGGAATCACCACAACTCAGTTCCACACAGTTGAAACAGTCGTGTGGTTTCCATGTCTGTCATGGGCCTCATGTTGCTGAGCTGAGAGCATCCATGCTGTGGTTTGGTGGGCGTATTCTGTCACTTCTAGATTCTAATGGCTTATATGTGTGATTCTCAGGTTGCATATGAATGTGTCAAACAGCTGATGATTCATGTTCAGAGGTGGTGAAGATCTCGACATCTCGTCTTGTTTTTTGTTTTTTTTCTTCTTTCTCTCTGTCTCCCTCATCTTTTTCTACAATGACTTCCATTAGGGGAGGTGGACGAGCAGTGGTAAAGTTTGGTATTTTCCTTTTCTTGTAGGGAAGGTGGTGGAGGGGTTAGAAACTCAGCACTGAAAGAGAAAAAGGAAAGATCATTTAGTGAGGATTTGAATGGAAAAGTCATGACTTGATCTACAGAGAGCATTCAGCTTGTAATGTCGGTCAGTTCAATGATGCTGGTGGGTAAATTAATATTTTCTTTTGTTTCTTAGGAATGTTTTCTCCACAGAGTGTTCTAGAGGCAGAAACATCAGCTGTTGGTTCCATCAAGCCTTTACAAATGATGAAATGAATGGGATTCATTTCAAAATATTTTTCCTTAATTGTTATTAAGCAATTACACCCAATAACAGATTAAAAAGTAATCTCATATCTGATGTGAAATTTACGTCATTAAAGGGACAGTTCACCCAAAATTCAAATTTCACTCATTATCTACTCACCCTCATGTCGACTAAGAGCTGTGAGAATTTTCAGAGTCCTCCGTTCCTTCTCTGAGTTACGGGGGGTCCACGCAGCAGTATTTGTCCATATAATGGTTGTGAATGGATACCACTTTTCTTCGTAACAAAAAGACACACCAACAAACATCCACATACCTCCATACTGCTCGTCTGTAATGTCCCTCTTGTATTGAAGCCCCCACATGAGAAATCTTTCCGAAAAAATTCAAGTCTATATTTTAAGCTGGTTTGTAGTGGAAGCTCCCAGTGTCTCAGTTCACTGCTCTTCCTGTGATAGGCGGAACAATTTCTCATGTCAGGGCTTCAATACAAGAGGGACATTACAGACGAGCAGTATGGAGGTATTTGGATGTTTTTTGGTGTGTATTTTTGGACAAAGAAACCTGGTGTCCATAGACAACCATTATATGGACAAATACTGATGATAATGGGTGAAATTTGAATTTGGGGTGAACTATCCCTTTAATAACAAGGACAATAGTAGTATTGGCCAGTGATATATATAGTGTATATATGTTTTGTTTTTTGTTCACTGACAGCTGATGAGGGGCTGGTTGAAACTATCCCATCAGGAGAATTACGTGTTAGTTTAGACATAACAAGCAAAAATCATTATTTTACCCATCAGAGAAAACATAGGTTTCCATTTCCTTTGCTTAAAATGAGGTGATATCTGTCCGGGGTGTGATATAGTATTTATAATTGATTGGATTTGTATACACATCTGATGTTTGGGCCGTGTGAAATCAAATACATTTTTTGTATTGTATTTTGAAATATATATTTCTGTCAGACTAGATCCAAATTTTAAAATGGATCTAACTCACTCTCAATGTCTAACACTATCACTACTTGCTGGTACTGCAAAGTATGGTATATTAATACACAGAGTTGACTACAAGTTTGTCTATTATTATGGCATCAACATATTTAATACCAAATATGCTGTTGGCAAAGAGGCTGTCAAATGTCTTTGGTGCTATGAATTATATGTATACTGTTAGTGGTCATTATGGCCTAACTACAAAACTTTCCAACCCAATCCTATTTGTTTAGGGCAAGAATGTAAAAATGAAAAAGGTTTGTACTGATGTGTGATTTCCAGTGCTGAAGAATGCCACGGAATGACATCCTTGTTAGTGTTAATGGGAAGCACAACAAGAGAATATTGACCATTGCAAGGAAATGGTAGACCATATCAATAGAAGCCAGAACAAAACAAAAAAGGACATCAGTACAAGACTTGTCCAGCCCAGCCAACATGCAAATACACCAAAAAACGTAGCTTGTCTATAAAACACACACGCACACACCTGCACACACACACACACACACACACATATACAGACTGCAGGAGTCCCATGGGAGCTGCTCAGTCCTCTGATACAAATAAATGCTAATTGGTTTGTGAATGACAATAAAGATCAAGACTCTGAAGTCAAAGAGCGTGACAGTTAGAGGTCAAGGTTCAAACCAGAGGACTGCAGCCAACCAGGACTGGGCTGAGATCCAGACTACCAGAAGAAAGTGGAGTAGCTCAGTTGGTATGTGCTACACATGTACAGACCAGACCTTGGCCAAATACGTTTTGAGAGAATTGTTCGTCCCACTGTGACTGCCCAAACAGGGCTGATGCGTTAGGTCAGGTCACTTCCAATTCATTTCATTCAGGTTCAGTCTGTGTTTGCCCAAAAGAAGCAAACAGCAACATAACAGCTGTATGTCTATGTGGGATCCCTGTAGAGAGTGTGGAGCTGTTTGACCCAGGTGTGGTGCACATGAGAAAAAACAAAGACACTGAGTGCAGCACACAACATGAAGACACAAAACATAAAACAAAATGTAACACCAACACATAAACACACACAGACGAGAAAGACAACACAAGAAGCAAACAGTGCACAGTAACAACGGTGAGATACACATTCTTACATGGAGAAGCGATTTTGCTTCTTTCTGTCTTCCTCCTCCTCCTCATCACCACTTTCTGTCTTGCCAAACCTTTTGCTTCTCCATCTCCTTTGATGCTGCTTGGCTGAGAGTCCACTCACAACACATTATTTTATTGCACATCCCCCCCCTCCTGCACATCTACAAGATAGAACCCCAAGTCTTTTACAATCATTTTATGTCCATTTCTGTTTCCGTCCATGGTGAAATCCAGTGTTAAAAGTTTCTTTTTGTTTGTTTTTTTTGGTGTGAATGTTGCTCCAAATTCACTCAGTTCCTTTTGGTTTTGGTTTCTGTGAGAATGTGAGGATGGAGGAATGGATGGTGTGTTGGGGGACTGATATCTCGCCAAAAGAGGGGAACACTTATCGAGAAAGTGTTGGATAACACAAGGGATGACAAAGAAAAAGACAGGAAGCAGTTTTTCACAACAAAGAAGCACTGTTGAAGATGGGGTGAGAGCCATAAACCAGATGGAAGTGGCAGCCACACAACAGAAAAGAAAACTCACATTTAGTTGTTTCTATTCTCTCTGTTTCATATCTAATACATCCTTCAGGAACAATGGGGCTCAGACGAAGGGATTTAAAAAGAGATACCTGAGTTGAATGAATGGAATAGGACAGAAACATGGCAACAAGGGCATCTGGACCAACAGGAAGTCAGACCTCTGCAGTGGCTCCTCCACTTCCAGTGCAACTTAGTCACCTTTTTTTTTATTATTGTTTAAACTCTTCGTTCTTCCAAGTTTGGTAATGTTGGTGCTCCTGTGTCCCTGCATATCAGGATGATTAATTACATCCATCATGATCAAATACGTGGCCCAGATCCTCATCACTAGCTCAACAGTAGCTTAGTTTGTGACTATTTGATCGGTTACAATTTTCTTTTACATAAAAGTACAAAAAAGAATGAAAACAAAAACAAAACAAACACATCTTGAAAAATCCGTCTTAGGTTTTTGCATTCAATGCCAACATAAAAAAAAAAAAAGCTTTAAGGCTCTACAGGTGGTGCATTCACTGCCACTTAAAAGAAATTATGACAAGCAAAATAGGTTGAAGGAGGAAACTGAAAACAGTCCCAGCAATGAAGAAACAGTTGTTAAAGGTGTCTAATTGGGGGCAGCCTGATATAGATCTATGATGGTCCTGTTGAAAACTACCCCCCCCCCCCTTAACCTCATCTTTGTTACAAGTTGCACTGAATTCCAGGAGTCTCACATTGCAGAGGTATCCCATGAAGCCATTGTGGTTTAAAGACAGGTGTAAAACAGGACAAAAGGATGGACAGACAGGTAGGTGACAGACAATGGAGCAGCTCATCACTGAGCCTGATGGAGGGGGGGTCTCTGGGGGGGGTCATAGGGTCGCTCCTCTCTGGCAGCGGAGCCAAAACAATGGATGGAAGAAACTGGATTTTTTTTGTTTGTTTGTTTTTTTCATTTCTTAGCATTAGTTCACAGTTACTACTTCTTTTTGCATATATCTGACAAGCACGAGGCTTTCAGAACAGTTTTCTGTGAAAAGAGAAGCAAAAAAAAGAAAAGAAATAAAATAAAATAAGCTACAACTGTTAATATGTATCTCTTATCGTAAGTCTCTCAAGATTGATAAGAAAGCAGCTATACAAGACCTATCAGAAACATCACCCCTCCCCATCCTGCAAAAATAAACTTTCCCACCCACCCCCACCCTCCCATCCCCATTACAGTACCTAACATGGCCCGTTTCGACCAATAGCATTGTAGCATTTTGGCATGCATAATGACAGCTCATCCCACCTCCTGCATCCAAAGAGGTGAGGATTTTTTGTCCTGCATGCGTTGTTAGTGCATATGTAGGCTTCTAAACACACTCTTAATCCATACACACTCCTAGTAATCTAAACGTTATATACACATTCATTAAACTTGAGACTAAAATTGTTGTCAGACCTCCTCACATTATCAGTCACATCAGTATCCCTTACTGCTTGTGTAGGAAACCCATGCAGATTCATTTACAACACAAACTTTACATATGTACATCATCATGACAAAAGCTGCCAATCAGCAGTGGCCTTGGACACACTCACAACGTCGGACACTGGGAAGGGAGAGGATAACAAGGAATGATAGAGAGGTTCAGCAGACGGACCGGAGCATGTGTTTGTATCCAGATGTGTATATGAAACTATAACCTGTGGTAAATCCTGGCTCCAGTTTGCTTTTGGGGATTTGAGATATGTTTGTGTGCTATAGCGCACATGTCGAACAGGATTGGTGTTTTTTTCTACTCATGAAACTGATGCCTGGTTGGGAACGAGGCTCAGGAAGCAGGGTCACACCACCAATGGGAAACCCTTCCCTCTGTTACAACCAATAACGTAATAACTGCCAATAACGTAATAATTTTGGCCATTTCAAATGTAATAAAGCCAATAGTGTAATAATGTGCCAATGATGTAATAAAACTTTTGAGCCAATAACGTAATAACTTTTTGCCGATAATGTAATAAGGCATTACATTATTGGCTGGTTATTACGTTATTGGCCTGGTATTAAAAAAAACCTTTCAAAATGTAATAACTGGTGCCGATAATGTAATGCCTTATTACATTATCGGCAAAAAGTTATTATGTTATTGGCTCAAAAGTTTTATTACATCATTGGCACATTATTACACTATTGGCTTTATTACATTTGAAATGGCCAAAATTATTACGTTATTGGCAGTTATTACGTTATTGGCCGTACATTTTTGGTTGTAACACCCTCTGACTCCTAAAGATTAGTCTCATTTCCATGTCAAACATATCATTTTCATTCTAGAGCCTTAACGTATTCTAACATTGTATAATTATTTTAAAATTGATGTTGATTTCACTCTTGGTAAGAAACTGAAGAGTAAGAGCAAAAGTGACAGGAAAGCCCGGAGACGTTCCTGTGAATAAAGGATCCATTCATATTTTTTGGAATCCAATCATTTGAGAAAATGTACCAAACAATGTATTTATGTATTATAGCGAACAAATGTCCTCTGGATGTTCAAGTATTAGTCGTCCAGGATGGTCTCATGCTGCTGAAAGCTCTCTGATACTTATTGGGGACAAAAGGAGGTCAATGAGATGTGAGACAGACCTGAAACTGAACCAACAGACACAGACTGGAGTTACTTTCTACAGCAATGACAAAGTCTGACATTGTAGTTCTGAAACCAAGCACATCAGAAAAATGCAGTTTTAAATCAAAAAAGCAAAAAAACAAAGCAAAAAAACAAAAACAAAATTACATCTATAAAACAAATGTACAATCTTTTACAAAAAGATAAAACTACTTAAGTGGAATAATTGTTTCTTCTTTAGTTTTTTTTTTTTTGAAACAATGTGTTTTTCCTAGTTGACATTTGTGCATCTTAGTACAGAGGTAGATGGAAATCTGGCCACACACACACACGCACACACACAGAAACATAAAACATAAACATCCATGACACACAACATGTGTGCCACAGACACAACACATCTGAACACACAGATAAAACCACCTGCCTGTCTTATTTATCTACATTGCATATTTCTGTTTGTATGCTGTCTCTGTTGTCATGTCCTCTCTCTTCTTCTCGTGTGGTGTTTGTCATCTGTTCCTCTTTTACCAAGGGCTGTCGCTCCAGTAGCCGTTCACGGTACCTCCTACTGACCACCGAAAACAAAAAGGAGATGGACGAGGGGGGGGGGGGGGGGGGGGGGTAGAGGGTTGGGGGGGGGGCAAAAACAGGGAAAGAAAGAGAAGCCAAAAAGGGAGAAAACTAAAAATATTGCCACATGGCTGCTGAGTCACACTGGTGTCAGTGCAGTAGTAATGCTATTGGCAGCGGTGGCGGTGGTGGTGATGGTGGCAGGATGAACTCTTCTCACTTTCAGGCTGAGCTGCAATGTCTAAAACTTTTCCACATGAAGAGAAAGTTAGTTACCTCATTGTAAAGGAGTCGCTGTTTTGGAAGTGTATGTATTTGCTGTCTTTCCAGAAATAATATGAGGAGCTAAATACCAGCCTCGTGTCAGTGTCAAGTACAGAGCTGGACTCAGGACACTTAGATGTATCTTTTTATCTATACAAATCTAAATATTCACAATTAATCCATCCCTCTAGCAAAGTGAAGAGATCATTTGCTGATTACAATCACTGAGTGTTGCTTATCAATAAATATTGCTTGCCCGTCCCACCACCTAAAAGCTCAGATTGTCCTTTAGATTGCACCGTGTTATTTCAAATTCAGCTTTACAGGTTTCTTTTAGAAAGAGCCAGGCTCAGGCTACTGTTCCCCTCTGGCTTTATGCTGTGAGACTCAGTCCAACGTTGTACTTCACAGAGGGATCAGAGTGTTAATCTTCTCATCTCTTGGAAGGACAGAAAATAGACAGATCTGTTAAAGGGATAGTTCACCCAAAATCGACTAAGGGCTGGGAGAAGTTTCAGAGTCCTCCGTGGCTTCTCTGAGTTACAGGGGGTCTCGGCGTAGCAGTGCATGTCCATAAAACCGTTGCAAATGGACACCAACTGTCTTCGTAACAAAAAGACACACCAAAAAACATCCAAATACCTCCATGCTGCTCGTCTGTAATGTCCGTCTTGTATTGAAGCCCTGACATGAGAAATTGTTCCGAAAAAAATTAAATAAGTCTATATTTTGAGCTTGTTTTGTAGCGGAAGCTCCTCTTCCCAGTTCGTCCAGTTTTGACAAACTGGGAAGAGGACAGACCCTCGTTCGTCCAAATTGGACAAACCAGGAAGAGGAGTTTCCGCTACAAAACAAGCTTAAAATATAGACTTATTTAATTTTTTTCCAGAACAATTTCACATTTCAGGGCTTCAATTCAAGACGGGCAGCATGGAGGTATTTGGATGTTTTTTGGTGTGTCTTTTTGTTACGAAGAAACTTCTACGCCAAGACCCCCCGTAACTCAGAGAAGCCACGGAGGACTCTGAAACTTCTCCCAGCCCTTAGTCGACGTGAGGGTGAGTAGATAATGAGTGTTGAGAATTTTGGGTTAACTACCCCTTTAAACCATAGCTGGCAGATGAACACAAGCAGCTCAGCCTTTTTGCTGAGAGCCCAGGTGAGAGTGCATGGTCAGAAGGTGAGGATTGATGGTGCAGAAGATCAGATGAGATCCAACAATTATGGTTTTCCTTGACAACATCTACACTTGGAATTCTTGGTGAGACTAAAGGTCATTATGTGTCAAAGTTGATTATGTATGTTCACCTATTTTTTCTCATGCTCCTACGGCTACCTTTGTCCATTGTCTATTTGATGAAATATGTTTCCTGCACCAGTGTCATGGAAAAATAAGGGGAATAAATCACGACTTATACATGAAGCACATGATTCAACATCACTCAAGTTTCCGGTGATACACCCCACTTCTAATATTCATTGACAGTATATTTCACATATACTAGATAGGTAGATATACACACATAGATATTAGCCTGATCTATCCCAAGTTGATAAGTTGATAAATAAAGGCCATATGTGAGAATTCACAGTGCATCTAACCACTTTCCAGATGACTATATTTGTGGTGTGGCGAGGTAAAATTGTCCACAAATTCATAAAACATTCAAAGGAAAAACAATTTCTTAAATGTAATGTGATATGATTTGAAGTAACTCACACCTGCATCAGATTTGTCTTGCAACACAGGTGCCTACGGTTTGGAACCACTGTCCTGACAGACACATCCATGAGTCTTAATACCTGTTTACTGTTGTCCACTGTATAACAGTGTTTGTTTTTGAAGTCCTCCTGCAGTTTGCCCTGTGAATGTTCTTAGGTTATGAATAGAGTGAGAAGCCTGAGGAGGGAGTAGGAAAACCAGGACGCAGGCAGTTGCCACTGCTTTTAGAAGCTGCTTATGGATGTGATGTCAAATCTGATGGTAGCCCCTCTCCCCTCTTTTCCCACACTTAATGATACTCTGAGAACAAAGTATGTTTCTGACAATTGCTTGTAAAAGAGCTTGTACATCATCTAAATGTAACACAAAAAACGGGAACATTTATAGCCTGCATGGCTTTTTGGGGGACAACCTTTTTCAGAGATTTACATTTTACTTTTACAGTGTATTAAAATAAATGTTTCTTTTTTTTTTTCAATCTATTTATAGGCATAGTGTATTTTCTTATTCTGGAGATTCTGGAGTAGAAACATGCATGCTGGAGTAATATGTTAATGGCTACATATGTGTTGATGTGTGCATTCTGAGGCTTAATATGGGAAACGTGTATTTAATGCTACTCATACATATCAGTTTTAAAGCATTGAAGTTCAGGTGCAGTCAAGTTACAGGCAAGAAGTAGCAGGGAAAGCTAGAGGTAAACTAACCCAACTATCAGTATCGATCTAAACTAACATAGGCTCTATCCCTGTTAGTAAGGCAGGTGTGTTAGTGTGTGTTTGTGTTTTTTCAAATATACTAGCATCTATTTCAGCTTAATCAAGGTTGAACTTTTCTGTCATGTGAAAATAGGGCCCTCTAGTGATGATACGATGTCTAACTCATTGCAGCTTCTATAAGGAAGAAAATTTCTGTGATAAAAGATAAGTTGTCCATATCTATCTATCTATCTATCTATCTATCTATCTATCTATCTATCTATCTATCTATCTATCTATCTATCTATCTATCTATCTATCTATCTATCTATCTATCTATCTATCTATCTATCTATCTATCTATCTCTAGATAGATGGCTATGGACAGCTTCTACCCTAATATTAGGGTAAGGGTTATTGTTGCTGTTGTTCTTGACACTGTGTTGTCTGTGTTTCTCTTCAAGCAATGCTACAAGATGGACGGAATGGGGGAGTGGCATCGCCTGAGGCCAGACGGCTCAAAGGGCTCAAAGGTGGAGTTGGTGATGGGTGTGAGGCGCAGCGGGGTGCCTGTCATCCCGGAGATATTATTGAGGCTGCGTGACTTCTCATAACCTGTGGCTATATAAAGATGACACACACAGGTCAAAAGGTCAGAGCAGGGCAATGAAGGGTCATTCACAGCAGTTATGAACAAATGGAGGTTTCCATGTTATGGCAAAAAGGTTATAATTGAAAGAATGTGTGATGGAATGGGAATGCCATGATAAATCAGTGTGTGTTATATTATGACAGCATTGCACATCAGAAATAGCAAATATAAACCATTTGTTACAGTTACAAGCATTTGTAAATGAAACAAAGTTGAAAGAAGGTAATTCCAAACAAAACCAGCCGAAACCAAGTAAAAATATTTGAGATCAAAGGAGGAAGTGGAAAAAGACAGACAGACAGACAGACAGACAGACAGACAGATAGACAGACGGACAGACAGACAGACGGACAGATGGACAGAAGGACAGACAGATGAACAGAGACAGGACAAAATAGGAATATGGGTTACGAAAATCAGCTATCAGTTGCCACAATATCCCATTAACAGCTAGAGTTGACGCTCTGGCACACTGACATGAACTGTGTGTGGGGCAGGGGGGCAGGGGGGCAGGGGGGCAGGTGGAGTAGTCAAGTGGATGTAACAAAGCCCTTGGTCTGAAGATATCATAGAAGAATTTTGCACTTCTACATCCATTGGACTACCTGCTCTGAGGTTCTCAAAAGCACGTCAGTGGTGCTATATTTTAGGTCATGAGGGAGACACAGAAAGACCGGAATGGTTTTTGGGAAGCTCAGAGCAGATTCAGGTAGGAATCATCTGGAGCTGAGCACAATTAGACATATACACATACTGTCATGTTCTCAAACTGCAAATATAAGAAAAAGAAAAGTGTTTCTCAAAGCCAAGGTGTTTTGACCAATAACAGACTGCATTTAAAAGGAGACAGACAGACAGACAGACAGACAAGACAGACAGAGAGAGAGAGAGAGAGAGAGACAGACAGACAGACAAAGGTCTTTCCACAAGTATGTGCTTCTCCTCAGTCAGGGGAGATTCAATAAGTTCAAGGCTGTATTTGCTACACCTTTTAAACTAAATGCTAACATCAACATGCTAATATAATCACAAAGAGAAAGCTAATATGAAGGGACAATGTCTACAGTGGTGACAGTCATAACACAACATTAGCTGGGGATTCATCGGTGGAAGTTTAGTTTTATGGATAGCATTTACTGTTGTTGCAACAGTATGTGTTCCTCAACAGCTGGAGGAATGCTATGGACCAGAATATCTGCAGCACCTGTTTTAATGAGACAGTGGTGGTCAGTGTACTGCAGTTTGCTGGGGCAGCATGTCTGGCCTGAACACAAGGAGGCTGGACAAGTTGGTCAAAAAGGCTGGCACTGTGATTGGCCGGAGTCTGAAGTCACTCAGGATGCTTGTTGAACCAAACATGCAATATACAGTAAGATGCAGAACATTTTACACAATACCAAACACTCTCTACACAACATTCTGCAGGCCTCAGCAGCAGCCAGCAATCTCACTGCCCTATAGGACTGACAGCTTTAAAGGGATAGTTCAACATATTGGCAAATTGGCCAATTGCCATAATCCCTATAGTCATAGCAGTATAGGTTCGTCGGCGGAGCAGAGCCGTGAGCTGCTCAGAGCTACGCTACGGAGGCTCATTATGGGATTTCTTGGTTTCCCTCATCAAACTCATCACATACACAATCCAACAACTCCACAACGCTCTGGTGGACAAGTTGTGACCTGCACATTCACCACGCTATGAGATAATAACACAACGTTACCAGTTGTTTACAGGTAACTGCTGATGCTCGTTGCCTTCAGGGACAATTTTTCAGCAAACAGTCTCTGCATTTACCTCGAAAGCGGCTCCATTTCGTAACATTCTGTTATTACAGTATCTCATAGCGTGGTGAATGTGCAGGTCACAACTTGTCCACCAGAGTGTTGTGGAGTTTTTGGATTGTGTATTTGATGAGTTTGATGAGGGAAACCAAGAAATTCAATTAGCCTCCGTAGCGTAGCTCTGAGCAGCTAACGGCTCTGCTCTGCCGTTCTAAAAATAGCTTGCACCGAAAATTAAAGGTAACAAACCTACTGCTATGACTATAGGGATTATGGCAATGGGCCAATTTGCCAAAATGATGAATTATCCCTTTAAGATGCCATTTGTCTCCATTGCCATGAGATTGTTAAACACCTCAGCCAAAAGAAGTGCCTCATGAAAAGTTTAACTATCATCCATTATTTGAAATGATGATTCAAATTTGAAAAAAAAAACTAATATATAAAATACTACTGTATGAACCTCTGTGTGGTGTCTGGATGTGTTCTACATTAGGGATAATGAAGAGTTAGCCGGCTATTATAGAGAAATGAACCCTAACAGGATGGATAGGTCCCTGATGTGAAGCAGAGTATTGTGTAAACATACACATTGTATCTGCACAATATGTAGATACAAGCACTGTGTGTGTGCATGGGTGAATGTGCCTAACAACATGTGAAGTGCTAGGAGTGCTCCTAGAGAATAGAAAAGCCCAATATAAATGCTAAAGTATCCTGGGACAAATGAGTGGATGAAATGCCAGTCCAGTATTAAAAGGCAGCGTTACTTTGCTCTTTTCTTATAAACCAACACACTGAGTCTTTCTCCTCCCTCAACACCTCTCAGGGAGGGTTGTTCTTGCAGCAGGAGCCGGGGCAGCACACAAAGAGCTTTTGGCTGGGACTGGGATTATTTCAGAGCTCAATAACTCAATCTTTTTTTTTACTACCATCAACAATATAGATCATCTGTGAGCAACATAGGCCAATCATTTAGAGCTCCAAACTTTGATGCATATAGAACTATTTTATGTTAGTGTGTGGAAATAAAAATGACACCACTTCCTCTGTTGAGGAAGGAGAATAAAATGGCCATTAGGGCTGTCACATGAAATATTAGTTGCCGATAGATTGCCATAGCAATAATTGTGATTATTAATTATTTAATTGTCTTTTTCTGATCATTTTACGCCACTATTATAAGTATAAGCCTAAACATAATTTAATAATACACATAACTTGATGAAGAAGAAGAATAAGATGATCAATTGATGCTCATTGAAATGTGGTCATTGATATTAGAAATGAAGATCTTTCAGATAAACAGTTTGTGGCTCCACTTAGGTGTCATTATTAATTATTGAAACCATTTGAAGGATTGTGCTAAATGATTGTGGTCAGCTCAAATGATTGCGATCAGACAATTATATATTATTGTGACAGGCCTAATGGTCATCAGATTAAATTCCAGAGATTTAATGCTAACACTTAACCTAATTTCCTTTATTATCACATTGTTAAATCTCACCAATATTTTCTCAAATCTCCCTCTAAACCTCATAATGTGTGTGAGTAGCACAAAATGACACTCAAATCATTGATCTCTGTGGTGAGCTGTGTGATGATGCTAAAAAGAGCACGGACAGACGAGTGGGACAAACAGTGAGTTGAAGTTAGTCTGGAGCCTTGTGTTGCATAAAATGTTATTTTAATAGTCTCACACTTTGTTGGTCCATGTGCAGTCGTTTGTTTATTTGTTTTGAACCAGAAATGAAAAAGACAAAAATTCACAGCCATAGTTCTATTTTTTGTCCTAATTAAAGAAAAAAAAAAGAAACCAATTTTGTTGATTGCAAATGTATTATTTAAAACATTTTTCTTGTTTAATTTAGGAGTTAATGTTTTACAGTGTATTGCTTCCTTTGTAGAATGAATAAACAGAAGGACATACATTTGTATGTCAGTTAAAAAAAATATCCACATAATTCCGAACTTCACAAACAGAAGCCGGTTTTGATCTTCTGGTAGAATTGTATGTTTACGTTTCCATGGTTTCAGTCGTTGACTCGTCATGGTAAACGCATGGATCTATAAACGCCTTTTTTGCGAAATTGTCCCGAAAAAAATTAAATAAGTGCATATTTCAAGCTTGTTTGCAGTGGAAGCTTCTCTTCCCAGTCCGTCCAAATCTCGCGAGATGGACTCATTTAATTTTTGGGGGGAGAATTTCGCATTTCGGGGCTTCAATACAAGAGGGACGTTACATATGAGCAGCATGGAGGTATTTGGATGTTTTTTGGTGTGTTTCTTTGTGACGAAGACCGCTGGTGTCCATTTGCAACCGTTACATGGACATGCACTGCTACGCCGAGACCCCCTGTAACTCAGAGAAGGGACGGAGGACTCTGGAACTTCTCCCAGCCCTTAGTCCACATGAGGGTGAGTAGATAATGAGTGAAATATAATTTTGGAGTGAACTATTCTTTTAATAAATCCAAAATGTGTTACAACCAGGGGTCAATATACGATAGGTACGGGGTGTTAAACTATGGAATACATATTTCCATGCTCATCTGTACAAGGTTATAAAAAGGATGTGTGAAACACCATTTCATTTCTGTTTTGTGAATGGAACTGCTCTGGCATAATGGATGTACTGACGTGACACATAATTTATCTTCTTGTGTAATCTCCTTGAAATTATTTCTTGTTTGTTTTATTTGTTTTGTTCTTTAGTCGTAGTTTTGCTGTTTGTTTCTTAATCTTTAAATTGTACTCTTTATTGTTATCTATATATTTTGATCATTTCATTTCATTCATTAATTTTTTCTGTAACTTCCTTGTAAATTTTCATTTATTTCTATATTTCTGATTGTTCATTTGTTGTTCATTTAGTTTTCTTTATATTTTATTGTTAATTATACACTAGGTGGAGGCACCTGATAAGCTCCGTGAGTTTTCGCCTCTTCCTGCACTTTAAATTGTTAAATTGTCACTTTTACTTGTGTAATTTTTAACTGTGCAAATAAATAAAATCTAAATCTAAATCTAAAAAGAAACCATGCGTTTACCGTCTGCGAATGAAACCATGGAAACACCACAATACAAGTCCACCAGAAGAGCAAAAAAGGCTTCTGTTTGTGAAGTTCAGAAACATGTGGTTGGTAGGTTCACATGTGTTGGCATTTACTGTAAATCTATATTAGATTCCCCCCCTCCCCAAACACACACACACAAACACACACAAAGGATGGAAAGGTGGATTTTGTGGTAAAATTATTAGGATTAAAGGGATAGTTCACCCAAAATTCAAATTCCACTCATTATCTATTCACCCTCATGTCGACTAAGGGCTGGGAGCAGTTTCCTCCGTGGCTTCTCTGAGTTACAGGGGGTCTTGGTGTAGCAGTGCATGTCCATGGAACGGTTGCAAATGGGGCTCACTTTTCTTGGTCCAAAAAGACACACCAAAAAACATCCAAATACCTCCATACTGCTCGTCTGTAATGTCCCTCTTGTATTGAAGCCCCCACATGATAAATTGTTACGAAAAAAATTAAACAAGTCTTTATTTCAAGTTTGTTTGGAGCGGAAGCTCCCAGCACTTTTCTTCCATTTGCGCACAATTTGCACTGATGCTGGCGTAAATCTTGCGAGATTTGGACGGACCAGGAAGAGTGCTGCGAGCTTCTACTACAAACAAGCGTGAAATATAGACTTATTGAATTTTTTTCAGAAAAATTTCTCATGTGGGGGCTTCAATACAAGAGGGACATTACAGACGAGCAGTATGGAGGTATTTGGATGTTTTTTGGTGTGTCTTTTTGGACCAAGAAAAGTGGTGTCCATTCACAACCATTATATGGACAAATACTGCTGCATGGACCCCCCGTAACTCAGAGAAGGAACGGAGGACTCTGAAAATTCTCACAGCTCTTAGTCGACATGAGGGTGAGTAGATAATGAGTGAAATTTGAATTATGGGTGAACTATCCCTTTAATAATATCTATTATTGTTTCTGGTCTAAGGTGAATTTTCTTCGACCACTGACCCTCATTTTAAGTTGTTCATGCAGTTCACTACTGTCCAGAGGAGATAGGATCTTGGTTGGCTCATTAAAGGGACCACAATGGAAATAAGCTGTCGACTTTTTTGTGTTTTTATCCCTTTGGCAGCAGTCGGGTCGATGTATGTTTTCTTCTGTAAACATTTGTCTGTTGTCGATAAAGATCTCAAACACAAAATGGTTGGGCACTGGTTTCTTGCGTCCTATATTCATCTGAAGAGAGCTGATACACAGGTTTTTCCCTTAGCTCTCAGTTGGCACTGAAACTGCAGTCTAAAGGTCCAGCCGGCTCCTCTGCCTCTCCTGACCTGTGTATAATTGTGTGTTTGTTTGTGTATACATGGGTCATTGCAGAGATGAGGTAAACAAAACACCTGAACATTACCAGACCCGACATGAACTATGCTATGTTAAGCAAGCAAGGATCAAATCTTTGGGCGAACACCAACAGCCACGTTGGAAGAAGCCCCGGCTAGGAGAAGAGCACCAAAGCAGTGCGAGAGGACGCAGAAGCGCGGCAAAAGAGGGGGAGTGCATGCCAGGGTAACCACTAAACCACACAACCCAGTGCTGGCTAATGTACGCTCCCTCCATGGTCAAATGGACCATATCAGACTCTGGACAGCTTCCCAGTGCAGCCTGAGAGCGGCTGGTCCTGACAACATCCCTGAACATGTGCTGAGGGAATGTTCACAGCTGCTGAAAGACATCTGCAGAAATCTTTAACTCCTCGCTCACTCAAGGTGTTGTTCCCACCTGCCTCAAAAGCACCAATACCATTCTGGGCCTAAAAAGTCAAACCCAGCCTGTTGAAATGACTTCTGCACCCACTGTACAGTATACCTAAGAAATGTTAGGAACGGCTTGTTCTGCAGCACAAAGAACATAAAGAGCAAAGAGCATAAAGAACCACTTCCCTACAGACGTTGGTGGAGATGGCGGTGGACTTTAGGAGGGTCGGTGAACACCATCATATGCAGGTGACCATTGGGGGCGCGTCAACAGCATCAAGTTCCTGAGGATCCACTTGGCAGACAACCTGACCTCCACCGCAAACGCCATGGCCACTGTTAAAAAAGCCCCCACAGCAGCTCCGTCGTCTTCTTCATCTGAACAAGGCATGCCTTCCCACACCCCATCATCATCATCATAAAGGAGCCTCATCATCCTTCCAATGGCCTGTTTTCCCTCCTGCCATCTGGGAACAGGTATCAGAGCCTCCGTTCTGGATCCAGCAGGATGCTGACTGGTCTTTCCCTCTATTAATGGGGTGTGTTACCCTTATTACCTCTGACCTGATCTGATCTCAGCATTAGTATTAGTATATTGAATAATTCTTAACAATCACTTCGGTGCTGGTACTTGTTGGGGCAACAATTTTTCATTGCACATTAAAGGGAAACTTTGTTTTTTTCAACCTGGGTCCTGTTTTCCTCTGTTTTTCTGTAGGTGAGTGATGCTAATACTTGTATTGAGGTGTGTCCAGTATTGAGGCGGCAGGCAGCCTGCAGCCCAGCTAACGCTCTTCAACCGGGCAAGTGGCTCCGTCAAAGTTCACACACTGACAGGCTCAGAGAGTTACAATGAGTGTCCAGCAACACACTAGAAAGGAGAAATGAACAGATGAACGTCTCTTCTTCTTCTGACTGGCAGTAGTCATCCAGGTCAAAGTGGTCACAGCAAACCCTGTGGTCGGCACGGCGACGGTGCAGTGCATCCACAGGAGTGTTAGCATTCATTTGTAGCACGGCTAACTGTTAGCCATAACCTGTGAAAGCTGCGTGAAGAGCAGCCTAACATTTAAATTAAATTCTCCGTTGTCTCTCTTCACCTCAGCAGGGTTGCCAACTCTCACGCATCTGGTGTGTGACACACGCTTTTAGGTCCTCTCTCACGCTCTCACGCCACTCAAACAATTCTCACGCCAAAATCAGCAATTTGGCAAAAAATAAAATAAAAAGCAAGATTTGGCACTTATCAATAGGCTTTCTGATTGGTGTGCGCGATGCTTATCCGCGTGTCGATTGGACGGCTGCTCAAGCCTGTGATCACAGCACAGTAGGACGGGGAGTTGTCGATCCGTGAGGGAGACAGCGAGGCCGAGACACAACCTGACCTGACCGAGTTATGTTTTCGGACTGAACGCGTCTGGAACTGCCGCCTGCGGTCGGGCTGGTTGGGCCGGTCCGTTGAAAACTTTAAAATCAGGATGAGGACCTGGTAGCACAACAGTACAGCCAGGCATCTGAGTCCAGAGAGTGTGTGTGTGTGTGTGCACGTGTGCCACACCTGCAAACTCCGAATGGGTAGAGTATGTAGAATGTTTATTACAGAAGAGAAACACACATTTCAGGAGCTGCCTTGTATCACCAGGCTGTAACAGAAGGCTAAACATCACAGGACATGTCTGTTCTGTCCTTTCATACATCAATAGGCTCAATAGGCTGGTCCAGAGAGACACCAACCCTGCCTGTCAGGTAACAATATTCCCCACCGCTTTGCCGCGAGTTATCGCGAGATTTCAGAACGAGATTTCTAGCGTGGTGAGATTGGGACAGATCGAAACACCAACACCACAGATCGATCAACGAACAAACAGCGACCTCCAGCTAAAGGTAGAGACATACGTTCATTTCTCCTTTCTACTATGTAGCTGGACACTCACTGTAACTCTCTGAGCCTGTCAGTGTGAACAAAATGCAGGTTTATAGGTTGAACTTTGACGGAGCCACTTGCCCACAATTCCATGTATTGGATGTTTAAGACTGGAATGACTGAGTGGGTGCAGCCCTTGCTGTACTCAGAGTCAAGTTGAAGGTGCTGAGCATCCATAATGAGCTTCTTTCTGCAGTTTGCTCTGCAGCAGATGGAGCATTGCGCAGCTTTGAGTTGTGCCTGGTCTCATGCTTTTGGCCTTCAAAGCCATTTCATCTTGTATTATCCTGTTGCTACCATGGGATGACATGTCTTGATTTACCCAGGCGGCCACATCATTGACAATTATGAAATATTTAGCTGATAGAGGTTGTAGATTTGTTATAGGGTAGATTAAGATAGAACAATCCATCATATTTACTTAGTACAGTATAAGACACTACATTGTGCTGAGGTAATAATAAAGTAACATCAATCTAGACTTATAGCACAATGTTTCCTTCCTCTGCTGATTTTTAAAACAGGGGACCAGAAGACGTAGGCCTACATCTTAATGCAATCATTTGTTCTGCAGACACTATCAGTGACATCGCTGCCTCCGATTGATAAGAGAGGATAATATAGGGTTTTTTGATTTACAGTATGTTAGCTTGGTGCAGCATCAAGCTTCAGCCAAAAGAGGAGGAATTACACTGCCAGCCAACCCCAGCATTTCCTTATCCACATATTAGCTGTGTGGCCTACATGCATAAATTACAACATAGCCATCACCCAACTTACATCTGTTTGACACATGGTTTGAAAATGCTAATAATATTTGATCATTTATGTTTTAAATCATTGTTTTAAACAGTGTGATTGAGTCTCCTCAAAGCAAAGCAAAAAACTAAGCGAATGCTCCCTGTGTAGCAGCGGATCTGTTAGCAGGGCTGTGATGACGACTTATTGTACATACCTCGACTTAGTCAGACTTTAGTAACACAACGCAGGGAGAGAGACTGAGGAGGATAGCCTGAGGATGGGATGGGTACACCAATGTTAGAATGGCATGGAGACTAATTGGGCATTTACAACACATGACTTACCAAGGTAGCTACCTTTACCTTACTTTTTCTATATTCCTGCTCAGAAAGGATGCATACCACTTAAATCAGAACTATGTAGGTTAGAATGTGCATTTTATGGATTTTTTTTTATAGAATGTCATCTCTTTGCTTTGTGTCTACAGAAGAGGATGAACTTGTACACTCTTAAATAAAAGTGCTATGTAGAACCATATAAGGTTCTTCAGCTTGTCCTCATAGGAGAACCCTTTTTGGCTTTAAATGTCAGGTAGAACCTCTACCTGGAACCATTTTGGAGGATTCTATTGTACCTAGAACCCAACCTAAAGGGTCATACCGAGAACCCAACATAAAGGGTTCTACCTAGAACCATCTGTGAAAGGTTACACCTAGAACCCCCAATGAGAGGTTCTACAAAAATCCCTTTTATGGCGTATTGGTTTCACCCAGAAGCCTTACTGGAGGTTTCATCCAGAAAATATCCCACTTCTTCATCTAGAACCCACACAGAGAGTTCCACCCTTTCTTCAGGAATGGAAATGGTTCCAGGTAGAACCTCGGCCCTTGTTAAAGATCACTTTTGGAACCCTTATTTCTAAGAGTGTATCAAACTCACACTGAACTTCTCAAGTGCAAATGAAATAGTATGGTAACTTCAACCCTGTGAAAGTTTACTGTGGCACTGCAGAGGACAGGTGAAATAAATCTACTAGTAAATGGTGCAATGTTGAGTTAGCGCTGGAATTAAGAATGCAGGGTAATTTCCCAATATAGTTGTTGCACAAAGGAAAATTTTAAAATATTTTCACCCAAAAGTTTCATTTAGTAATTGTGGTGATGAATGAAATTCCTGTGGTGAGAGGGAGCACTGAGAAACGTGAGAGAAGAAAGAAGTGAAGTGTTGGAAGAAAGGGTACAAGGATGGAAAAAGGGAAGAGTTGAAAAAGAAGAAAGGTGGGCTTAAGACAGAAAAATGTGGCTTTTTTCTTTTGAGAAAAAATAGAAAAGTTTTTGTTTTTTAATAAACATTACATCAATTCACAGACACACGCAAACGTGCAGGCACACATGCCTTCTTGTTGCCACACTCATAGCGTAATACATTTCCCAGCTCCTAAACCTAAACCATCACAACGTCTTCCCCAATCAATTTATTTTGCAAATAAATGCAAAATGAATGTCTAATTTATTTTAAGTACATGAAGGGCATTATTAGAAATAAAGCTTATTTAAGTAAGTAACCATGACCTAAGGTGTGCTATAGAGCTTTAACTACAAAGCACTGGTTGAGAAGATTGATATCAATCTCACATGGGACACACTCATGACTTGCCCTGTAGTGTGTCACATTAGTTTAGTGATCTGCAATGGCCTGGTCCTTCACCGTATTTCACAATTAAGGCCTAAAGAGATGGGAAATAATCTTCGAAAAAATAAATGAAAACCTGGAATTACCACATGCCTACCTTACCCTGATAAAAAAAAGACAAATTAGATCCAACTGAGGGATTATTACATTTCAGAACTTTCCTTTTGAAAAGTGACCGGTTTCACCCCAACAACCATCCCATTTCCCCCTCTCTCAATCTTCAGATCACAAGTCACAGTCCTCTGCAACAGCACCCCCCACTGTTCTCTCCAGGTAATAACTGCTCCAAGACAACAGCCTGCCACAACTCACAGAGCTGGAGGAATGACTCCCTCACATTGGTCACATTTTTATCTGACCAAGAGACAACATCGGTGTTAAAATAACACTGATCACACAAGTCTTTATTATGAAACTGTTTCCTCTTCTTACCTGGATTTTGTATTCCCAACACAAATGAACACAAGTACAGTAATTGATTGAACTTTGTCTACAGATATAAGTTCACTAAGTGTCCAAGACTCAGTGGTCGTGCTGCTGAACTAGCTGTTGTTTTAAACAAATACTTGCTCTGTCAAGTTAGTTTAGTTTAGCTAGTTTCAAATGACTTGCCTGTAAAATGTACAACAAGCTCGGTTCACTCTATCATCATCTCACACTTGCAAAGATATAAACATGGTTGTTGACATTAAGGAATTCTCTGAGCTATTATCTAACATTTTGACCATATAGTAATCTCACATCATGTAGACAATCCAAATGATCATGATTCAAGTGAATTCATGGACATACTGGAGGATTTTAGATATCTATGCCCTCATCAGCTCTTGTTAATTGAACAATTACATTTCCACGTTTTTCCTCAGTGGATGTTGTTATGATGCAATGTGAAGCCTAAACTGCTGGTAAAAATAGGCTATACAAATAAACTTGCCTTGCCTTGCCTTCCACAAATCCATGCACAACCCAGTACTGTCCCTTGATATTTTGGAAGAAAT
This sequence comes from Decapterus maruadsi, assembly GCA_030347415.2. NCBI lineage: Eukaryota > Metazoa > Chordata > Actinopteri > Carangiformes > Carangidae > Decapterus > Decapterus maruadsi. Next base: position 26,100,198 of record CM064905.1, on the reverse strand, counting down.
GTTTATTATTTTAAATATAATTTAATTACAAAATGAAAAACAACATCTGGAACAGCAAAAGCTCTTCATATCCACCATGGCTTCTACAAAGACTTCCTCACCAAATACAACATGGCCTTTAAAACCGCCAGATAGGGATGCACATTTAGATTTTTTTTTTCTGACCGATAACCGACGCTCGTTAAGCGATTATTAACCATTAACCGCTAAGATTAAAGGGAAACGAAATGTTTATTCCGTGCGCATTTCCTCCAAATATATTCATCAAGGATTAAAGTCAGATTCAAAATTCAGTTAAAACCATAACAATTCTCATTTGCGTCCGCGAAACCGAAAGCACGTGCGCTGCGCCAGCTGATCAGCGCCACATGTCACATCCACTGTGCTCTGTCTCAGCTGATGGTGCTCAGATCGTCCACTGCAGAACTGTTTTTATACAAAGTGCAGCCAAACACCAGGCTGAAGGAACAGCAGAGCTGCTCTGACAGTGGAGGAGCTGTGATCAGCGCCATAGTTACAGATGATGCACGTCTATGTCTGTGTAGCTACATTTATTGTCTGAGCTTCCTTCACGGCGGCTGCTGCACATACTGTCAGTCCTCCTGTGGAACTTTTTGCTAAATATAACTGAAGGCACGTGGAAGTCGGCACGTGTCGACACGCCCCCATGAGTTGATTAATAATAATTAAAAAATAACCGATCAAAGTTCTTGTTATCAGTTAACGGTTAAACATGTGCATCCCTACTGCCAGACATTTGTTTTTCTCACGATCATGAATAATAATTAAACTACTGGTCAATTACTGTTAATCCAATGTTAATACACCATCCTCAACTCATCCCAATCTAATGAATTGTTTAAAAAGTCATTTTTTCAGGTACTTTTGCCCCTTGACATAGTTCTTTGACTTGTGGTGTTACACTGGGCTCAATCCTCAATTGGTTCTTGGGACATATCTTACACAAATACAAAATAATATACCAAAACAATGCAGATGATAATGATGGTTTGAGAACTTTGCATACACCAACTGAATGCATCAAGAACATTACCATCTGAATGAAGCAGAACTTCCTGCAAATAAGCACCAACAACTGAAACTATCATCAGAGGCCCAAAAGCAAAGAAACAGCAAATTGTAGTTCACCTCTGTTCCTCCTCTGAGAGGAAACACTGAAGCATTTACTCTGGAAATGTTTAGAACCCTCAGCAGTGGCTGGTGGAGTTTTTAATTATGGTGGTACAACTGACACACTTTCTGTTTTCCCTTAGCTTAGTGTGAGCACACTTCTGTCTATTTACTGACCTCATACCAGCATTCACAACCAGACATGATACGCTGTGTTTTAGTAGCACAATACCAACTGCTCTGCACTGAGATTTGCTTTGAACAGAGTCAAGCAGATGTTGAAGAATGACAGAACGATGACTGACTATGAGAACAACTGACTAAATGCCACTGAAGGAAACCAATCTACATGAATGCTTCCCCTGATAAATCTGGATTAAGGTGCAATGTGGCTCAAATGCATCCAAGTTTTTTAAAAAGGTAATGATTGTAAAAGGTAAAATCTAACTTAATTTTCCCTGTACACCTGGCAGCCATGCCAGCTACATGTATTTCTATTTTCTGCTACAGTAGTTCTTGTAAATGTACCAAACGTCTGAAAGCCCACGATGGCATGTTGCAGTTTCTAAGCTTCTTAATTCAGTCCTGCCACCGTTCTCAGCTGGTCAGATCGACAGGTGTTGAAGCCTGGACCTGATGCGGCCCCGGACTCACGTCACGAGTATTAACTCTAGACTGGACCACGGCAAAAAAAAAAAACCCAAAAAAAGCCCGTGGTCCACCGTGACCCAAGCTATTAAATGTTTTCAACCTGAACCCGGTACGTCTGGTCGTGCTGTTCGGTCCGGCCGAGAACTCAGACTGACACAAGGTGAGCCGGGGGCTAAAGGTGCAGTCTGTGGCCGCTGGACAAGAAGTTTAATCAGTGCTTGTAAATGAATGCTGCTCTGGATCCAACTCTTTCCTTCTATTCTTAGACTTTTAAACAGAGCCTATTATATATTTTCCATCTTTGCTGAGCATAGCATGTGTTCAAAATGAATTAAAAACCTGCCCTGAACACAGCAGACACCTGTCTAAACAGACTCTGGGTCAGTTGTTTTGCCTCCAGTGGACGTCGTAACGTCACAGTGACGTAGGCCACAAAGGGGTCTATTAGGATTCATTTCTAGGACACAAAAACCATGTCCATACTGTCACACTAACATCATCAATATGTACCATTGTCTATACAATGGTAGGAGATCAAGATGTTTGCAGACCCCTTCCTCCCTTACGTTTGTATTGTGTGTTTTACCAGTACCTAAAGTTGGGACAGATAAATAACTAGATACAGTATGGCCCTTACCACTAATCATGAAGGCCCTAGTGGCTACTGGTTGAACATGCTCAAAACCTACAGGTTGCCTCCCAGGTTCACATAACACTAGAGTATGATGTTACATGTGAAAGCCATGGCAACCTCTGAGGGGCATTAAGCTGTCCTCTGGTGACCAGAAACATCTTCATGCTGCTAAAACACTAAAAATCAAGACATTGACTTACTCACATTTCAGTCACTTGCATGGTAACATAGTCCAAGTACCAATCATCTTGACAAGAACAGATGGACAGGCAGGAAGGCACCATGTCCCTGATGCTGAGGGAGGGAGGGAGGGACCTGAACGTTGTATCATTTTGGAATTTTCAAAAGTCCCTGAAATTCATAGACTTATTAACTGTAGCTTTAATATGAGCTACTTTTTCAAACAGCTAATCATTGCTTAGACACCTCCTTCAACTATGAGCTTACACATCTTGATTTTGGTATATTTCTTTCTCCAACTCTCTTGCCATATAGATTTTGTTGATATATAATATACTTAAAATAAACCAAATACTAAAAATTTGTTTAAAAAAGGGAAAAGAAAAAATGTGGTATGGCCGATATTATTCATTTTTGGTTATCAAAGTAAAGGACTGACTTCTCTTTATGAAATAGGAAATAACAAAGCATCCTTTATGGTTTCAGCTGTGCAACTGTAAATTGGCATTATTTACCTCACTATTTGTATTCATCTGGCTTCAATCAATGGTTAGTGGAATGCACTTAATAGTATCAGTATGAATCGATAATTCAATCAAGCACCAAGTCTTAATAGTAAGCAGCAAGTCCCAGAATTTCCATAACAACAGAAGAGAAGGAGAAGGAACAGTGAGGAAGTGAGGGTATGATAGAGTAATTGGGGGTGATCCAATAAACAAGGAGAAAAGAAAACTAGATTGAGCCAGGGTCATCAAAAGGTTCAAACATAGCACTTCATAAAATGAACCAAGCTATAGACAATAAGATTCCAACTAGTGGAGACACAGAAAAAAACCAGGATGTTGAAGAGCCTGGCATTAATAGCTTCTTTTATTACACTGCTGTCTTATCTGTCTTATTTCAGTCTTTTGATGCCAAAATTAGCAGCTTCTGCTCTATTGCCCACTTGTATATAAGGAGCTCTGGGAAAAGTGGCAGAAATAAAAAAAGAAAGAGTAATGAAAAGTTACACAGTGGGGAAAAGCGTCCCAGTGCAATAGCCTACTGCCCTTTCTCAGTTCTTCCTGCCCTTCACAGCCACAGATCTGATAGAACTGGATTATAGTGAAAGCAGCAACTACTGTATAAGCTCTGTAATTGATCCCATCTGAGTACGGCATGATCTGAAGTCATGTTGGTGAGAGACAGGCAAGGAGGAAGGAAAGAGAGGTGCCACCACACTCTTAGAAATAAAAGTGCTACGTAGAACCATACAGTATAAGGTTCTTCGGCTTGTTCTCATAGGAGAACCCTTTTTGGCTCCAGGTAGAACCTTTAGAGGTTTCGAAGGGTTCTACCTAGAACCCAACTTAAAGGGTTATAAAGGGTCATACCGAGAACCCAACATAAAGGGTTATATCTAGAACCCAACACATAAAGGGTTATACCTAGAACCATCTGTGAAAGGTTACACCTAGAACCCCCAATGAGAGGTTCTACAAAAATCCCTTTTATGGCGTATTGGTTTCACCCAGAAGCCTTACTGGGGGTTTCATCCAGAAAATATCCCACTTCTTACGGTTTCATCTAGAACCCACACAGGGAGTTCCACCAAGAACCCTTTTACTGGAACCCTTAGTGTTACCAAGAAAAACAATTTCTTTGGGGAAAGGGTTTTTAAGGGTTCTCTGGATCATAATGGTTCTTACTGGGACCCTTAGTGTTACCAAGAACCCTCGAAAAACCCTTTCAGGAAAGGGTTTTTCAGGAGCAAATGGTTCCAGGTAGAACCTCAGCCCTTGTAGAAGAACACTTTTGGAACCCTTATTTCTAAGAGTGCATAGTTGGTTTAACAATGGCACATTTAAAGTAAATGCCTTGTTGCTCCTTTGTGACCATTATGTGTGAACCTTTTGGCTGCGCTTAATTCATCTTGCCAAGATATTAAAAAAAAGAAAAAAAAAAGTAAGGCAGTACCAAGATAAACAAAGCAGATTTTTCCCCAAAAGGTGTCAGCTAATAATAGTTAATAGCTGGCTAGCTAATATCTTTTGAGGAAGGATTTGATGCTTTTACAGAGCAAAGAGAAAAGCTAAGAGGCCATCACATCACATGGTGCAGTCCTTCAACTTTGTTGTTATACTTACCTGTGTGTGTGTGTGTGTGTGTGTTTGTGTGTGTGGATTAGAGTTGTGTGTTTTGTCTCAGTCTCTCTGCCGATCATCTGTCTGTTGGTTTGTCTATGCACTCTCTAGGTTTTTGTGCCTTTGTACTTGAAATGAAAACATTAACTGTGGTCAGCTAATGTTGACCTTCAAAGCACGATGCCAGCAGTCAGTGTTCCAGCCCAGCCTGACAGAGAGTAAGACACTGCTCAGCAACAACACTTACTACTTTGAGAGTGCAGCAGTAAATCAAATCCATCTCAGCCCATAAAACGGTTGCTAGAACCAAAGTCTGTTGGAAAGCAAAAACAATACTCTTTGTGGGTGGCGCTGTAAAAACTGACTTGAGCTCAGTTCCAGAGGAGAAAACAGCAGAAACCGACCAACTAACTAATCAGCAATCAGCTCTCACTCTCCTGGTCAGGCAACGAGCCAACCAGCACAGTAGTCAGAGTAGAAGTCACTGTCACTCTGGCACACATCCAAATTCAAACAAGTTTCAATCAATTTTCATTTATAAAAATGTTTCTATTTGTAAAAAAATAAAAATAATAATAATAATAAAAATTTTAAAAAAACTCACCTCACTGCAAAAACTCAAAATCTTTCCAAGAATATTTGTCTTATTTCTTGTCAAAATGTATAATTTCTAGCCAAAACTAATCTCTTTCCTCTTAAAATAACTTGTTTTTAGATCATTTTCACTTGTTCCAAACAAATTTTCACTTGAAATAAGTAGAAAAATCTGCCAGTGAAAGCAGGTTTTTTGTGCTCGTAAAAAGAAACAAAAACTTGCTCCACTATCAGATTTTTCTACTTATTTCAAGTGAAAATCTGCTTGAAAGAAGTAAAAAGTGTCTAAAAAACATGGTAATTTTGGGGCGGTGTTTGGCTCAGTTGGTGAAGCACCCGCCCCATGTGTAGAGGCTATAGCCCTCGCATCGGACGGCCCTATACTGCATGTCATTCCCCCCATCTCTGCCTCCCATTTCCTGTCACACTCTCCACTGTCCTATCAAATAAAGGCATGAAAAGCCAAAAAAATACTTTAAAAAAAAACATGCTAATTTTTAATGTGATGAGTCTTATTTTGAGTATTGTTTTGACTAGAAATGACATTTTGACTAGAAATAAGACAAATACGATTTTGAGTCTTTGCAGTGCTCTTGTAGTTTGGATTCTAAATAATATAATTAATAATAATTTGAAGCTCTCAATGGAGCCACGAGTTCTAACTACACATTAAGATCGGCAAAACACAAAATCTATCATGAAATTTTGACCAGGTATGAATAGACCAGGCACCGTCTGCCCCAAAACCAGGTCAGGAATAAAGCAGCGCCCACAGCACCCAGAATGAGTGCTTCATTCATGGCACACCTCTCGTCTTCACCACTCTAACCCTAACCCCTGTTTAAGTACCAGAGTGAGAGGAGACCAGATGAGAGGAGGAGTAGGAGGAGGAAGAGGAGGAGCAGGAAGAGGGGAAGACAGCTACACACAAGATACAGATACACACAGAAAATGATGGGACACACAGACAGAGAACAAAGAAAGAAAAGAAATGGAGAAACAGACAGACAAAAAACAGATGGATAGTGTAACACAGACCAACGAGAGCCAATATACAAACGCATAACCTGACACAACCTGGAGAAGGAGACAGTAATACAACAACAAAACAACAACAGCAACAACACACATCAGACATGGACCTGCAACGTAAACTTTAAGCTTTAGTCTGACCCTACGATCTGTTCTGTGGAAGTTAAAAAAGGAGGCCAGGCCATATCTGCTTCTAATCACTGGGAACATAAAGACATGCTTTTAGTCACACAGCCATGCTCACAGTCACACACTTTATTAAGTTACGTGCTGCTACGATGTGTGCGCGCAACTGTAACTGCTGATTGTTCTTACGGAGAAATGGCTGCAGTTTTAACAATCGGTGCCGAGGAAGTGGTGTGCCTATTTTATACTGTTCAAATGTCAATTATTCATATTTTTGCAAACACATGAGGAATAAGTCATTTTAATTTGAACCAAGCACCCACCCTAAGTTGAGGTGGGTGCAGGTTAAAATGACCCTTTTTTCAGTTTGACTTGTTTCTGCTCTGTGCCCTGTCACATGTGGTTAAAGCTGGCTAAGCCTGGTAAAGTTACGTCACAACTTCAGCAAGTTATACAATTTCAGTTTTGTGATGAGTGTTGAGTGTTTGCTGTTTTGTCTCCAGTTGCTTGTGGGAAACAAGGAATTAGGGTAGGACTACGTTGAAATCATGGTTATCTGGTTATAGAAGTTAACTTAAGTTAGTATTAATCTAATACTACAAATAATACATGACTAGGGGTGCACGATTTAAGAAATCTTTATTCAAAATCGATTCACAATTCAAAAAGTTTCTTGATTTAAAATTGATTCTGTCATTTTTAAGTGTTTTAAGTGTAATTCAGTCAAGAGTTGTTCTAGTGACAGGAATCGTATGTATATATGTATACATACGTTAGGTCTAATGTAAACCAATTGTTAAGATTCTAAAAACACCTCAAGAACAAGAATTAGTCCAATACGATCTGTGAGGAACCCTTCCTCTGTTGCTCACCCAGAGGTTTCTCCTGTTTTTGTTTTCTATACTACCACTGCATAGCTAGCCTAGAACTGTTAGGCACAGTGCTTGGTAGAAATTAATAAAGTCATTTATGTTATCTTCTACTGTGTAATTGTATCACGGGAAGCTGAAGTACAGTAGCGTGTGGTACACCGAGACCTGGACCAGGTTGAAAAATCATAAATAAAAATAGATTTATAGGATTACAATTTGAATTGTAGAAATCAAGGATCAAGATTTCTATGTGAATCCATATCCCCCACTTGTATAAATTACCATATTATCAGGAAAACTGGTTAAATACAACCTGTAATGTGGGTTAGGATCACTGATATCAGTATCCAACCGCACAACACTAATCAACATGTTTAGTCTAATTAGACAAGTCTAGTCTAACCCTGACCCTGAATTCATGTAAATTATGATAATCTGATCTGGTTCAGCAAATTGTATTTATTTCAGGTATATTCTATCAAGTCTGTTCCAGGATTATAATTTAATACATGTTAGTATTGTCAATTTAATCAACCCCCCCTAGTATACTAGAATGTATATTAATTTAAAATGTCTTTGAACTAAATTTAAGTACTACATTTTAAATTTATAAAAGTACACTTTCAAGTATACAACAAGTACATTCATCTGTGTACTAAGTATATACTTCTAATCCACATTTTAGTTTATTGAAGTATACTTTATAGGCCATTTTAAGTTTACAAAAGTACACTTTCAACTATACGATAAGTACACTCATCTACAGTATACTCCTACTGTACTATACTTATAGTCCACATTTTAGTTTATTTAATAATATTTTATAATGTAATTTTAAGTTTACAAAAGTACACTGCCTCAGTTTTAGGATAAAACGAGTATACTTGTAATACACTATAATAAACTACTTTTTGCTAAGGACAGTCTAATCAAATCTTTTCCAATACCAACTAAACATATCCATTCTATTCTAGATTGAATCCAATTAAAGATTTTCCATAGTTTACTTTTTATCTACAATAAAATAAACACGTCAGCACACAACATCTAATCTCAATCTAAAATGTTCCAGTGTGGAAGTGTTACCTCTTTATTTCTAAGGTCTGATCCAACAGGAGGTGGAATGAACACTGAGGTCCTGTTGTAGCAGTGGCCACTCTGGTTTGAATCTCTCCAGGACAGATTGGATGCATTTTGGAGTTTGAGTGTGTGAATGTGGAGTGTGTAGAGGAGTGTGCATGGTGTTAAATTAGATTTGAAAATGAAGAGAATTATTTTTGTGTTAGTAATTTGAGGTGACGGCAGGAAAATGGACAGGAAAATGTAATGTAAGATGAAAAACAACAAGCAGTGAAATCAGCATCAACAAGGAAATAGGAGAAGAGAAGCAGTGATGAAGAGGACAAAAGAAAGATGGAAAGACAGAGGAGGAGGTGGAGGTAGAGTGCAGGGAGAAGAGACAGAGAGAGAGGAAGAATGTTAGTGAATTACATGAATCATACACCATGTAGTAGTACAGGTAGTGTGAGAGTGAGAAGGAGAAATGAGGAAGCCTAACGGGATGTCTGGAAGCAAAGGGACATCCATCTTCTCTGTCTTTTCCAAAATATTCAGTTCTACAGATCCAGGTGATATTTGACAAAAACAATTGTAGACTTCAGGGCATTTGGGGCTCCAAACCTTTTAATAAATGGAGCCATCACAAAAATGCTGTAACAAGGCCATTTTACTTTATGTTACAAAATGATTGTGTATTTTATGTAACATCACTTGACCCAAACACAATACATCATACAACATATGATGTAAGAATAAATCAAGGAAACCACAGTAATCACTGTGCTGTAAGTTACAGTGACTATGAAAAGTAGACAACATTAAAGCGAACCTTCAAAACTGATTTGTTTGTGTCATACTTGTTCCTGTCTATAGGTTCTGATAAATCTGGTGCACATTTGTACATCAGATGGACTGTATATGAAGAGATAGTTTTGAATATTTGGAACAATGTTACAATAGTGCTTTAAAGCATTTTTCTCACTGTCAGCAGATCAAATCCATTAAAGGAGTCATCACCCGGAAATCGCAATTTCTCTTGTTAAAACATGCATATTGGTGTTTGACCTCAGTTGAAACTTGCCTGAAAAGCTGGAGTTTGAAAGCGGTGCCGTTTTTTCGCTTCGGCTCTTTTTCCGAACAGGAATAGCACACAAGGGTGTGCCTTCCTAAAGCACGAGATTTTGATTCTGCTCCTACGGTGACCTCACCGGCGGAGGCTACTTGCCTCTTTCACCACCCAACCCGGCCCGTCCGCTACGTGAAATCGCCGAAGCGGTACCAGGGGGCTGTTTATGTTTTGGAGTCTGCATGCAGGCAAGCCCCCCGCCCGGCTCTGTCCTTCCTGCGGCGAATCAACACGCGCCTCATACAATGCACATCCGGACCAGTCAAAACCTCGCGCGTAATCTCGCGTGAAATTGCCAGAACAAGCTCAATGTTTGATTAATTTTTTTTTATTTTTTTTTTCTAATAAGTTTTACGAATTGATCCAAAGCGATCCAAGGGGGGGCTGGATACGTAAAAAACCAGGTTATGACTCTTTTAAAAGACAGATAATTACCAATATATATTTGTTTTGTTTGTTTATTGTTATAGTTTTCCTCCTCTGGACCTCAGAGCTAACCAGATACTTTGGTGTCATTCCAAATTGTAGTTTTAGCTCCATATCAGACTGTTGCAGCTGAAAACACAGACATACATGACCCACACTGGGCATGTGCCAGCCAGTGAAATAGGAGGCAGATTGATTAGTTTTACAAAAATAACTGAGTCAAAAAATGAATTTGGAGCAAGTAAGACATCTGCAGTATTAAAATGGAGAATTCAAGTGAAGAGCTGCTAACAATGTCAACAACGCCAGTACTGTAGCACTTGACATGTTTTGTTTTTTATCTTTTGTTGATGGCTATGGTTAGCTGTGAAGAACAACAGTACTGTTTTGTATAAGACCAATTGGTGGTCTAGATTTTATTAAGATTACATGTAAAGTACTGCAACTAGGGATGTCACAATTATACATTTTCCTCGTATGATTATTGTCAGAAAAATAATCATGGTATTGCGATTATCACGATTATTATGCATTCATTAATTTCACAACATTATGAATGTGTAAAATCAAATATAGTCAAAATATAATTGCATTACTAATTGTTTACACAAAATATTTCAAGTATCTATTTATATTACATATTATTATATATAGTTATATATATTATTATATAACTCTATGGAATAATCTACCTCACTACCTCCGTTGTATCGATAGGAAACAGCTATTTAAAAAGAAATTGAAATTTTATTTTTTTATGAGTTTATGTGAGTAAGAGTGGTTCCACTTTGTTATCCTAGAAAGACTGTTTTAGATTTGTATAAATTGTCATATGTTATCTGAACTTTTAGATATTTCAAATGTATCTATTTATATACAGCTAATGGGGATCCTTAATAAATACAAATAAATAAATACAAATATACAGGTATGACCAATTATTAACCTCCCAGGGGAAGTGTTTGAAGTATTCAGGTCATAAATTGTCATCTATACCAAATATTTACATTTATTTTAATCATTTTTGTTGTTGTTGTTTAAAGAGCAACTATGCAAGTCCGGTTGCTTTTCCACTGTTTTGCTAACCCTCCTCTTGGCCATGTGCATTTGTTTACAATGAAGCCAGCGAGAAATCAATCAATAGAGCAGTAGATAACTTTATTTATAATATATGATGTTAACTTACGACGTTTATATTTGTGTAGTTCAATCTGCAAAGTTGTTTTTCAGCCAGGAGACACAATAAGTGACACATATGTGGAAGACAGAGAGCCTCCTTTGTAACAAGTTAAGCCATTTATAAAACCATAATAATTGCTCCAAAGCTGTTTAATTAAGGTGAAAATGTAGCATATGCATAGTTCCTCTTGTAATAAATTCCAACCAATTCAATGTTACATTAGATAAATGCACCAATATCTGAGCATTTACCTTTTTTTTTTTTTGGCGCACATCTGCCGACACGGTTCAGACATCATCTTTTTTGGAAGGTGACGGTATGTAGGAATCTTTACGATTAATTAATTGTGGTGTTTAATACCACGATTAACTGTGAAAACAAGTAATTGTGACATTGCTACCTGCCACAGACTTCATTGACTACACATAAGGAAACTGACATTTCTAGTCACAAAAAGGAACCACAATGTTTGGATCGTGAAAGAGATACCACATTTGTGGCACTTAAGTGCTTGAACAACAAAATCCTATGGTCCAGAGAAAGATTTAGTATTATACAGTAGCAGCAATGGCTACAATTAAAAAATAATAATAATAATAATAATTTGTAAATGTATCCTCTAACCTCAGCCTTTACTTTATAAGAATGCATCGTGCTCTTCACATAATCATACCACATCATGCTCATGATCTTCTTTTGTCATTTTTGGGATTTGCTGACAGTAAAAAAAAAAAAGAATAATGCCAATTATATTTTTATCCTAATACATACTTAGTCCACTGTCTACTCTTGTCCAATATATACTGTTGCTTTGTGCAAAGCGATCGACCTCAGTGCTGAATCTCGGCATTACATTTTTTGCCCACAACTCACGATAAATAAATAAATAACTGTCAGGAATACTTTTGTGTTCCACTACAGTGAATCCACACTGGTGCAGATGGTAGTGCTGCAGCAACCTCTGCAGTACCTCTGCAGCACTGATGCAGGGTAAATGCATGAAGGGAATTCATTCTACTACTCCTGCACTTTAAAGAAGAGAACAAGCAGAAGCACTTGGATTGAAACATCAATGCCATTCATTGCACATTGATATGTTATTAGTGCCACGGGGAGAGGTCTGGAGGGAGTGATGCTGAGCTGTCACTCAAAATGATGGAGGAGAGAGGGAAAATGTGGAATGTTGCGTGTTGTTTTTGCCTTGGCATACATAATTTAGGCTTCTTGAGTATTTTTCTTTTTTTATAAATTCCATTTTTATGGCACCTCTATTGTGTATGTGTGGTGCTTTTGCATCAACTTCTTGCATAGCTGTATAGTGTGTCTGTGTGTGAGAGACATATTCTATAGGTACAAAGGGGTGGAGACATTATCATCAACACCAGGGTATTCTTCTTATTTTGTACTGTATGGGAGTAACCGATATCTGTGCTTGAGAGTCTGTGTCTGACGTTACATCCATGTTGGTATTTTTTTCAGACTACTCATACTGCCTGTGTGTATCAATCAAGACCATGCATCAGGCAACAGGCCCTCCTCCTCCAACTGAATCCTCTGCCTCCACCCCTCAGCACTCCTACCTTTACGAACGTTCCCGTCTGTCGTGCGCTGGAACTCCCCAGCACTGAGCAGGAAGCAGGCCCGGTCATGTGGGTAGCGTTCGCGACTGGTGGTGGAACCGAGGCCCGCGGTGGCCGGGCTGCGCTCGTCGCCGAGGACTTGATCGATGGTGGGGCAGTCCTCGTTGGCTAAGGCTGCTGCATTTGCTGCTGTGTCACCATTCTGCTTGGAGTCTGGGGGGGGAGGGGGGAGGGGGCAAATGCATAGGTGGTTGAGAGGCATGGTGTAGTGGTAGGAATGAAATGAGAAACATTACAGATTCAGAGAGCAATAAAAATAAGATAAATGAGGGTTAAAAAAGTTGAGATGGATACCATATTGAAGCGGGGAGAAATGGGTAACTTGGGGGTGGGTATTGGTAGAGAAAGAGGGGTCAATAGGGGTGAGAGCATGAAACATTGGTGAAGAGTGTGAGGATAAGCAGGGAGAGGATGAGAAACAAGCAGGAAAAGGGAAAAAGTGAAGTGGTTGAGAAAAACAATTAGAAGTCAAAACATTATATTAAATAGAGCCATTGAACAGAGAGGGAGGAAGAGTGTTATTGTAATCATGTGAAAACACACTGCAGCAGAGCAGGCTGTACACAAGTCAGGTGCTTGTGCCAAAGATTAAAGGGATAGTTCAACATTTTGGCAAATTCATGCAAAATCACTGATGCACGTTGCGTTCAGGGACAGTTTTTCATAAAGCAGTCTCTGTATTTACCTCGAAAATAACTCCATTTTGTAACGTTGTGTTATTATCTCACAGCGTGGTGAATGTGCAGGTCACAACTTGTCCACCAGAGCGTTTTGGAGTTTGGGGATTTTGTATTTGATGAGTTTGATGAGGGAAACCAAAAAATTCCTTTAGCCCCTGTAGCGTAGCTCTGAGCAGCTCACGGCTCTGCTCCGCCGTTCTAAAAATAGCTTACACCGACAATTAAAGGTAACAAACCTACTGCTATGACTATAGGGGTTATGGCAATGTTGAACTATCCCTTTAAACAGTTACTAATTTCATGCTATACATGGTAAAAAATGCCAGCATTACCATTAAAATCCTAACCATCACTAGTGGCTCATCACCATAGTTACCTCCTGTCATTTATTTTAGTCGTGTAAGTTTTGCATCATTCTATGTATAACACACCCAGCAATGAATGGTTAAAGTCAGAGGAGAGAAATAAAATATGTACTGTGTAATACTTACAATACAAACCTTCCTTAAAGTCATGGACTATAGTAAAATGCCCTCACAAAGGTAGACTCACACACACACACACACACACACACACACACTGAGGTAAGATAAGATTGCATGGATCAATATTTTGACAGTAAGCAAAGCTGTATAGACCCAATCCAGGACTATCAGAACAGTATGGCGTCTGGCTGGGAGACAAAAGAGATGGATTGTCAAGAGAAAGTAATCAGCTTTTACTTCAGCTTTGGTGTCCCTCCGTAAATTAAAATCTATTTTAGCCGACTCCTCTCTAAGAAGAACAAGGACATCCGTAAGTTATTTACAGCTTCAAACCTTGTTAGATATATACTTCTCACATCACTTCGGTGCTTGAAATCTGACCTCCATCTGATGAAGAAGTGAGAAACTTTGACTATCTTATATTATTATTTTTGGGGCATCCCATCCCAGAATTTGGTACTCTGCTTGTATTCAAATAAAGCAAATATGTGTGATCCAAAACCAATCCGTGTACCAAACAATGTCTTGTAGCCTATGTTTAAATACACTTCTAAATAACTTCCAATGACTTCTACATCTCAACAACAGTGTTCACAGATGCAAACCACTTTTAGTAACCATTGGCATTCAAGAACGCTGTTACATTCAAACTGTTTCATTTGACACTAGATGGGTAACACTTTTCTTGACGCCTATCTCTATAACATTATAACATATGTATAATGAGTTAATATGCAGTTATAACACTGCATAACTATAGTTATAAACACTCAAATGATCATAATGATTTATAACAATAAGCATAACACACTATAAAGCATTTTATCTTGTTTTAATACGTTATAATTGTTAATAACTCTTTGACAATGCCGACAACGCATTTAACACATTATAAATATAGTTATAATGTGTTATAATTAGCTTATAAACATGTATAACTATCATTATAAACACTCATAAATCACATAAGACTTTACAACGATAAGCATAACACATTATACAGCATTATAACTATTATAATACTAAGACCTTATAAGCCATTATAAAATGCTCTATGATGTCTTATGCCTATTGTTATGAAGCCTTATGATCATTTATGAGTGTTTTATTATGATAGTTATATAGTGATATAACTGCATTAAAACTCATTATAAATATGGTTATAATGTGTAGTAGAGATAGGCGTCAAGTAAAGTGTTACCGTGCATGCCTGCCTTCCTGAATGTTGAAAGCTGGAAGCTGAATGAGCTGAATATATATATATGTATATATATATACAGTATATATAAGGAGGAGGCTGTATGAAATGGTTTGAAATTACTTGCATTTTTCAAGATTAAATGGCTGAAGTCTACTCAGATTTATTTAAAAGTAACAGCTTTGCAACAACATTTTTGAACCATTACTAATATAGATGAAACAATAACTGAAGTAGAATAATATAGAAGTTGTTAAAATCTGCCACAAGTAAGCAGAACTACATTATTTCTGAAGAGTAAAACAGTACAAAATCAGTAAAAAAGATAAAAGTGCAGGAAAGATCAATGAAGCCCAAAGGGCTTATAAACGATCTCCCCTTTTAACCTATAGATAACTTTAAATAACTTTACTCCCCCCTCCCCACCCTCTACCCACTCCTCCCCAATTTCACATGCACAAGCATACAATTGCATATCCTCATCTCATACACAGGCAGATATATAAATCCAACATTTACCATTAGAATTTATATATAGCAAAGAAAAAAATATATAAATAAATACATACAAGACCCAATGATGCACGGATGTGACTAGGTCTGGAGGTATTGTTTGAACTTAGTTTTAAATGTATTTATAGAAAAACTAGATTCTAAAAATTTTTTTATATCATTCCATAGCACTGCACCTTGATAGACAAATGAGAATTTAGCAACAGAGGTCCTACAAAAAGGAAGATGTAAATCATTCTTTCTTCTTGGCTGGTTTTCACCAAAATCCCTGTTTTTTTTCTAGAAAAGGAGATCCAGCGTCTTTTCTGAAAGCTGCTCTGTTTGTGCCTGTCGCTCTAACGACACTTGACTTTCTGGATCAAAGATAAATATATACAACTTCTATTCACAAAACCACCATCGGGGGCGGGTGCCACTAATCAACAATAACACAGACGCATCGTGCCATGTCACAGCCTCTCGCTGCAGAATGTGATGGTCTCTGGGCCAAAGCAGGTCAGGAACACCGGCCCCACCAGTGGTCGCGGTCCTTCTGTGGTACGGGTCGGTGGTGCCGGCCTGCTTTGGCCCAGAGATCACCACATTTTACTGCAGGAGGACACGGTGTTGCTCCATATGCAGAACTCTGTTTGCAAAAGCCCAGTTATGACAAAAACTTCCAGATTGTGAGTTGTAATGAGTCTTTGATCGTCATCTATTTCAGTTCTGCTCGTCGTAGAGTCCCCAAATTTACACATAAGGTGTGTTAAAGTCAGTGCTTTAAGTGGGAAAAAATAAGTGCCGGTACTCCCCTTTTCAGCTGTTGGCTGGTAAATTAGGCGGTGGACGGTCGATGCCAGCACATCATTAAGTGACAGGCTACTGTGCATTCAAATATGCTGATTTTAAAAGAAAAACGTCCAATTGAACTTTCCAGAAAGAAGTATTTTCTTGTTAAAATCCATCTGTGAATAATGTATGACGACGAATGAATCAGTGTTTGTTATTTGAAGTTTAGGCTACACCCACTTTATAAAGTGTCTCTATCCTGTCCTAAATTATTGCCAACATGAGTTTATTCATGAACTGTTTATTCAAACAGCAAGATTTATAACTAAAGTGAACTAACTGTTTTTCACTAAAATCAAGTTGAACAAGTGATTCCTCCAGATACATGCAGGTAGCCTAATGTTAGACAGGGTGTCGTGGAAATTCTTTGCTGCTGGTGAATAATGAAATAGAGACGTGGCCGGCCGACACGATTTTATTCCTTGCAAGGAAGGTCAGTTCATACCAGAGCAGATGATGGTAAAGAAAAGACCAAGGCAATGGGGAGATGAAAACACTTATACAGTAACTGAGGGAAAGCCCACCCCTTGGGTGTGGTTTACACCTTTTGTTTACTATGGGGTCTGAACTGATTACATTTAGAAGTCTAGCATGTTGGTGTGAAAGTAGGAAGTTGGGTAAGATACAAAATTAACAAATGGCAAGGTCTTGACTTTAGAGTCCAGGACAGAGTACGTCCAGACTCCCGGTACTCCCCGGTACGCCGTAAAAAGTCCCGGTACGCTGGCGGTTAAAATCTAGAAGTGCCGGTACTCTGTACCAGTGAGTACCGGCCCACTTAAAGCACTGGTTAAAGTGTCTATTTTCATAATTTTAAAAAGCAAAAAACGTAAAATGAGGTTTTTGGCACTCAACGCATGGGAATGAAAAACAAGAAATTACGTGGTTGGCACTCAATGAGTTCAAAGCATTGACCTCCATTCTGTTCGATCACTCACCTGCCCTGTTTATTTCGATGATCTCCTCCTGTGCCAGTGGGCAGTCTCCAGTACCCATCATGCTGCCAGATCCTACCATGCCTGGTCCTAGCACATTGCCCATCAGCCTGTGAGGTGAGGCGGTTGCCATAGCCAAAGCATCTGGCTTGCAGTAGTTGGGGCTGCCTGGCTGTGGTGCTCGGGGGATGTGCTTGTTCCTCTTCTTGGGGAGCTTCTGCTTGGCCATGGCAAGGGAGTAATACATGCCAAAATTGTTGACAATGACGGGCACAGGCATGGCAATGGTCAACACACCTGCCAAGGCGCACAGGGCACCCACTAGCATTCCAGACCATGTCTCAGGATACATATCCCCGTAGCCAAGTGTGGTCATGGTCACTACTGCCCACCAGAACCCAATTGGGATGTTCTTGAAGTTGGTGTGGGCTGCAGCAGTTGGATCAGCTGGGTCAGCACCAATGCGTTCCGCATAGTAAATCATGGTAGCAAAGATGAGGACACCCAGTGCCAGGAAGATGATGAGCAGCAAGAATTCGTTGGTACTTGCCCGCAGAGTGTGGCCCAGGACTCGTAAACCAACAAAGTGGCGGGTGAGCTTGAATATACGCAGGATACGAACAAAACGTACCACACGAAGGAAGCTCAGCACATCTTTGGCTGTTTTGGAGGAGAGGCCACTCAGCGCGACTTCCAGGTAAAAGGGCACAATGGCCACAAAGTCGATTATGTTAAGGGTGCTGCGGAAGAATTCTGCCTTGTCAGGGCAGAAAACGACACGCGCCATCACCTCAATGGTAAACCAGATGACACAGACGCCCTCCACATATGTAAGCCAACCATCTGTGACCACCTCATACACTATCTGCAGGGTGGAAAAGAAATGAGGGGTTAGTTCATTTGATCATGTCTTCAATCATTCAAAATGCATATCAATAGGCACAATACCATGTTCTCTTGGGCATATGGTACACTCTTAGAAATAAAAGTGCTATGTAGAACCATATAAGGTTCTTCGGCTTGTCCTCATAGGAGAACCCAGGTTCTACTTTTGTAGGGTTCTACCTAGAACCCAACTTAAAGGGTTATACCGAGAACCCAACATAAAGGGTTATATCTAGAACCCAACACATAAAGGGTTCTACCTAGAACCATCTGTGTTACACCTAGAACCCCCAGTGAGAGGTTCTACAAAAATCCCTTTTATGGCGTATTGGTTTCACCCAGAAGCCTTACTGGGGGTTTCATCCAGAAAATATCCCACTTCTTAAGGTTTCATCTAGAACCCACACAGGGAGTTCCACCAAGAACCCTTTTACTGGGAACCTTAGTGTTACCAAGAACCCTTGAAAAACCATTTCTTTAGGCAAAGGGTTTTTAAGGGTTCTCTGGATCAAAATGGTTCTCCCTGGAACCCTTAGTGTTACCAAGAACCCTTGAAAAACCCTTCCTTCAGGAAAGGTTCCAGGTAGAACCTCAGCCCTTGTTGAAGCACTTTTGGAACCCTTATTTCTAAGAGTGTGTCTTTCTGGTATGCCGTTATCTTCTTGTTTTCTAACTTCCAGTCACGATTAAATTTTCCAGTTTGTCTGAAATAATGAAGCCCACATGGCTCTACAGTCATCCACAGCCACATACATACATAAATCCATCAACCACCCACCTGAACACATTATTTTACACAATTTAGAGATGTGTACCCAATCCTTCTTTACAGTTATTTGAGAGATAGAACACAAGATTTTAGTCAAATTCAAAAAGCATTTTTCCCCCTCAGCCTGAAGACAGACTGACATTTCAGTTCATTTCTAGTTCCTGGTTAGCCTAGAAATCTAGAGGCACCCTAGCGGCAGCAAAATATATTTGCTCTGTGGGTGGGTCTAGAAACGAGCCATGGGAACGTTTGTGTTGACCAATCACAGCGCTCTATCTGTTTAGACAGTCGTTGGGCGGGCTTAACGCCATAACAACGTGCATTTTAATTGGCTTGTCAGGCTAACGTCATCCTGCTCTTTGCTCTGATTGGTTGTAGTGCTACCCTATTGCGTGCAGAGGCAGGTTGAAAGACAGCCTTCACCCCGCCCCCTGGATTGAGCCGAGGTCTACCGCTCGTTGCCAGACTAGACATTTTAATGATATATTCTGGCTTGTCAGGCTAGTTCCTGGTCACAAACCAGTTAAAAGCTTAAATTACCATTACCATTATTGCTGCCAAAAATAAATCAAATAAATCATAATACCTACAGCATCACAGAGTCACATTTGTGTCAGATTAAAAGTCATCTTAAAATGTTTGCAACTGAGAGAATGTAACTCATTTTCATATAGGTCTAATATTTCACTCAACCATCAGCTGGAAGTTAGAATTTGGATCAACCACAGATATAACTGGAATATTATAAATACAGTATATATATAGTGCTGTAAAAAAGTATTTGTCCCCTGCCAGATTTCTTCCCTTTTTGTTGCATATTTTTCCAAAATTTTAACCCAAGTACCGTAAATATGGCTTTGAAACGGCTTTGTAACACTTTCCAGACCGTTATGGCCCTCAGCTCAAGGCTGTGTCCTGTGTGTGTGTGTGTGTGTGTGTGTGTGTGTGTGTGTGTGTGTGTGTGTGTGTGTGTGTGTGTGTGTGTGTGTGTCTGTCTGTGTGTGTGTGTTGCAGGTGGCTGACTGGGAGCACCTGTGCCTGGCTCTCTGGTTCTCTGGCTGACATAAACCCACTGCCTTGGGTTGCCTCTGTCTCTCACTCTTCCCTCCATCTTGCTGCACGTCTTTCAACAAGACACATATCACATTCAACATAGCACACAAGCACCCTTGCACACCACTGACACTCATTTCCACACTCCATCATAAATTGTATTTGTAGTCTTGACAATAAAGCCCTTTTGTATAGTTCAACATCTCGCTGCCTTCTCTATGTTTAGTCGCAGCCTTAGAGCCATGCGTAACACAGACTAATAAATGTCAATGATTTTGTTTTTAAACTGTTGTTGAATTTCTTTAGATCGCAGCATGATGTGTTGCTGGGGCCAGGTAGGTTTGGTTTGAAAGCATTTTATATTTACTTGGGTTATCTTTGTCTAATATTGAAATTTGTTTGATGATCTGAAACATTTACATGTGACAAATACGCAGAGGTGGGTAGTGTAGCCAAAAATTGTACTCAAGTAAAAGTAAAAAGTAGCCATTCAAACATTTACTTGAGTAAGAATAGAAAGTACTTGGTGAAAAAGCTTCTCAAGTACTGAGTAACCTCTGATTTGTTCGTTTCATGATCAACGCGTAACTGTAGGCCTCATCAAATACACAGAAATATAATAGCAATGAAAAAATTTAGATATTGCCAAAGAACAACATTTAACAACTAAGACAATAGTAACATAAATTAAGACAAATTCAGCTACAATAACTTACATAGGCTGATCTATGAAAGATCTATGAACTGTCCATAATTTCTTGGGTGTTCTTTCATTCTTTTGTGGGTGTTTGTCTGTGTGTCTATCTGTGACCCCGTGTGTGTGTGTGTTACGTTTCGCATCAGACAGTTCACATCTCCACGTTACTAATTAATCCCTGATCAGTGTTCACCTTGTCGGGCATTATCCGTGACATACCAGGGCTGACGTCATCCTAATCATTTACTAGCTGCAGTTTCTCAAATTGAGGCGGAGTGGCCGTCCTGTTTACCGCAGAGATTTTGTGTGCGGTCACGTGACTGCCTGGCTCTGTCTGATTGGTTAAACAGAGGCAAACGTTGCGAGTGGCTACATCTGATTGGTGAAACGCAGTCATGTGACAGAAGCTTGGAAGTATCTCCATTAAAACATAAACAATTTGCACATTGAACCGATAAGAAAAAGTAGCGAGTAGCGACAGAATGTAGCTCAATGTACCGGAGTAAAAGTACCGCTTCTTCTTAAAGCAGATATCAGTGGAATGTTTTTGTTAATATAAGTCCTAAATAGTCCTATTTTCCGTCAGCAATCACTTACATGGAGTGTTTCAGCCGTAACACGAGTCTCTCCGTCACTCTGCTCTGCTGTAACCCGAGGAGAAAATTTTCCTTGTGGGATACAAGTGTTATCCAATGAGGAGAGAGAACGGCATGAAGGGCTGTGTGTGCAGCCAAGGGGTGTGCGTGAACGTGGTGACAGAGCACGAGGACCAATAGATGCCTGACGAGGGCGGGAGCTGCTAACTCATGGTGCGTTCAAGGAAACTCGTACTTTGTGTTTTTCCTTCCTGTGAAGTCATACCAGTTCGATCTGGTACGAGTTCACGGGTCGGAAGTTACGAGTGGCCGTTATAGTGACTTTCACAGACAACAGGACGGTAAAAACACGAGCTACGGGTTACCTGGAACGTTACAAAGTCGTAGTTGTGACTTGAAGCTGTAACTTACGGTTTCAAAAGCCTGCCTTGAACGCAGCATTCGCCGAAACGGCCGTGCCGCTGATATCTGCTTTAAGAAAGATACTCAAGTAAAAGTAACAAGTATGCTGCATTGAAACTACTTATAACGGAGTGAATGTAGCGCGTTACTACCCACCTCGGCAAATACGCAAAAAAGTAAGAATTCAAGAAGGTGGCAAAAACTTTTTTACAGCACTGTATAACCCAAGAAAAATAAGTAACTCAACTCACATTTTTGTCAAGGTTCCTAACACTTAAATGTAATAAATGTCATTTTACTTTCTATTGATAGCTACCCCAGCTCAACCTGTTAAAACTGTGTAATGACCTCTGTAGATCTTTTACTTTAGAAGGAAGGTCTACCAAAAGGATGTATAGGAAAGGAGTGAATTTCAAGATATCTCTACCTAGATATCACTACCTACCAAGATGTCTCTTCTTCTGCTAAATACACTTTTAAATGTTTCTCAACTTCATCAAAGCAATAATGAATTGATGGATCACCCTTTACAGGTCAACTTAACAAACTTACAATGAACAAACCAATTCTAAAACGTCACTCTACCTCCTCATGTGTCACGTTACCAATGGTGACATTCTCTGTTTTGTTGTAGATTGTGTTGAAGGCTTCATGGGTCTCCAGGCAGAAGGTGGAGATGGAAAGAAGGATGAAGAAGAGCGAGCCGAATGCCACATACTGTAGAGAGAGAAACAGATGGTTAGAAAATGTTACAATTAGCAGACTTTTACTAAACAACATGGAATCTGCACAGGATCATTTTCCTTGCCAGTTCTTCTGTCATTAGTTTGCTGTTGGATGACGGATGGAAAGGAATGGGCATTCACAATATGTGCGTGTGTGCACTTTGTTTTTCTATATCAGTAGGATCAATGTGTCCTCGAATGACACTGACACACACATACACACTCCATCTACCTTGCAACTCCAAACGTGCATTTTCAGTTGTTTTTTTTTAAATATTGCACTCGTATGAGAGACATTTATTCTGTAGCCTTCACACTGCTGTTCCTAGACTTGTAGTCAAGACCACCTAATCCGAGACCAAGGGCCCAAGACCACGTCAGTCTCCAAACCGGAAACGTTTGTAACAACACCACAACAAAGTCACTAGATTTGTCGCTAGTCGCTTTTAACAAAATAAAGTTGATTTTTTTGATTTTTACAACCACACTTTATTCACAAATTTTCAGGACAAGACAATATCAGTTATTCATATTACTCCACCACAGATATATTATCTACTTATAAATCCATCTCATAAATACACATTCATACATCCATACACACAAACAACCCCACCACAATCCATCAATAAATAAATAAATAGATAAATAAATAAATTACTACTTCTGTCAATTGTCATAGTTGTCCAACACACTGGTAAAAGAAAGTTCCTTATCTACGACAGCACACATGTTATTAGTTATTATGGCACCAAATATCTGAAAAGCTTCCCAGGTCTCCCATCAGTTTATAAAAGGAGAACTCGAGGAGAACTCGACAGCGGACGTTGCAGCGCCACACTGAGGACGCCTCTACACCTGCCTGCCCCTCCATTTTCCATTCCATTCCATTTTTAAAGGGCCAACGAGGAGTTTCTATTCGGTTATAAAACAGTCTCACGTTAATGTGGATGAATCTACGCTACCCACACTTGTTAATGGCTCCATTTTCGATCAATATATCGTTTTGTCTCTATCATTATTTTGTTATTATTAGTGGTGGCGGAAATGCTGGTCGAGCCGACCAGCACTTATTACTTTCGGTTTCGCGGAAGCGATTCGATGGTCGGAACTACGATGGTAACTGAACCTCTTTGAACCTCTGACTTTAATCCTTGATGAATGAAAACATGAGTCCGTCTTGCGCCGGTAGAGGAATTCTACGGTGCGCGCGGAGGCAGCGTGAAAACACTTCGCTTCTCCAAAACTCCTCGTTGTCCCTTTAACAAAATAAAGTCGCCAAGTGGGTTTGGAAAGTGACCACTGTTGCAACACTGCTTCTGGACGACCTTCGGTCCACTCATGTCCGGTGTACGGAGCATAAGCCGTGGTCGGCTGCTGCAGTCTGCTCCCGTCTGCTCCCGTCTGCTCCCGGGCTGGAGAGGTTGGAGGAGTTTGCTGTGGTCACTGATCACATGGCGAGTGCTAACGCATCCGTGTCACAAAATGCATGTGATTGAGACCACTTGAAGTCGGCGTATAAATAATGATTTTTAAAAAAACAGCGTGCCTGCCTGAATATTAAATCCCTTGGAGAATGCTCTGCCAGTCCGAGACATTGCGAGACCAAGAGACCCGAGGCCGTGACAAGACCAAGACCACAAAAAAGTGGTCTTGAGACCAAGACCGGTCTCAAGAACTACAGGTCTAGCTGTTCCTCTATCTTTGTCCATGCATTTTCCTCACTTTAGCTAATGCTTGTTCTAAGCAACATTCTATGTTCTGCAAAAATGCAGATACAGAGCTGTCCATTGAGAGTGACTTCAACTGAGCCACCTAAAATTTTCGCTGCCGGAACATATGCATACTGGAACATCTTTGGCTTCCTGTGCAGAGGCATGTCATTTTTGGAACAAACGTGGATCAACATCAAGCAACGGCTCTGAAAATGAGTGAGACCTGGACTGGGAAAAGCATCGCTATGTATTCATGGAAAATAAAAACTAGAGGCAGCAGAACAAGATCACAAGCTAGGATTATAATGTTATGAATGACATGATCAAGCTGATTTTGCACATTATTGCAATGGTTAAAGGAACAGTATGTAAGAAATCTAAAGCAAATAGTCATAAAATCATCCTAATATATCACAGAAACTCAGGAATAATGTTCATATAACAGACAAGACAGCCAGAGCATTCGCAAATAATGTTTATGTTTTGAATTTACGTGCTGGCATGTGTCGCCACCCAGTGCTCTCTCAATCATGGCATCAGTGGCATTTCAGCCTCCGGGTTGCCAGTTAAAAGAATAGTTCACTCCAAAATGATATTTCACTCATTATCTACTCACCCTCATGTCGACTAAGGGCTGGGAGAAGTTTCAGAGTCCTCCATTCCTTCTCTGAGTTACAGGGGGTCTCGGCGTAGCAGTGCATGTCCATGTAACGGTTGCAAATGGACACCGGCGGTCTTCGTCACAAAAAAACACACCAAAAAACATCCAAATACCTCCATGCTGCTCGTATGTAATGTCCGTCTTGTATTGAAGCCCCGACATGAGAAATTGTCCCGAAAAAAATTAAATAAGTCCATATTTCAAGCTTGTTTGGAGCAGAAGCTCCTCTTCCTGGTCCGCCCAAGTATCGCGTGATTTGCGTCAGCGTCAGTTAATCGCAATGACGTCAATGCAAATCTCGCGAGATTTGGATGGACCAGAAGAGGAGCTTCAGTTGCAAACAAACTTGAAATATAGACTTATTTAGTTTTTTTCGGGGCTTCAATACAAGAGGGACATTACAGACGAGCAGCATGGAGGTATTTGGATGTTTTCTGGTGTGTCTTTTTGTTACGAAGACCGCCGGTGTCCATTTGCAACCATTACATGGACATGCACTGCTACACCGAGACCCCCTGGAACTCAGAGAAGCCACATAGGACTCTGAAACTGCTCCCAGCCCTTAGTCCACATGAGGGGGAGTAGATAATGAGTGGAATTTCATTCTGGGGTGAACTATTCCTTTAAGCTACAGTACCACTGAGCTAAAGCTACGGCTGGGAGATAAAACAAGCTCCAGTTGAGGTAGAAGAAAAGAAACTATTGTTCAGAAACTCAATTTCATTTTCAGGCCAAGGGAGAACTGAATCAGAATCATTTTGGAGCTGAAATGATTACATTTCAAAACTACAGTAGGCTTCATTTAGTTATCTTTTATTTTAGTTTGTCCGTATTATGCTGATAGAAAATGAATCTGAACAAACTAAAACAAAAGCTGCCAATGTGAAGCCTAGGTAACCATATTTGAGACATTTCTTGTGGGGTTTGTGACATATACTGTAGGTGATAGTGTCTGACGTTCTCTGATGCAGACCTACAGTAACAACTACAGTAGCAAATAGAGCTGCTACAGATACATTCATAGTCTACTGTGCAACTGCGTGCGCATACATGTTTATGTATCACAGTTGTCTTTTCATTGATGAAGACTTGGGTGTGCACCACTGTTAGCATTTACATAACTAATGTGTCAGTGGGCTCTCAAATATCTATCAAGCATGTGTGTCTGTCAGCTCAGTGATGAAGACAGATAGATGAGTTTTTCCTCTAATCCTCAGGGAGCACATCAAGTCCCACATCTTATTATCATGGTCTAAATTAACATTTCTATCTAGATCTGACCTGGATAGAAACACACACACACACACACACACATACACACACACACACACACACTGCTATTTAGAGATGCCCTGGATACACACACAAAAAAACACAACACTTAAGCAGTGTGGGAAAGTTAGTAAAAGCAGGAAAAAAAAAGACTTGCATTAAAAATCACATTTAAATGTTCAAGGTCACTTGGCAGCTCCTTCTCTAACTGGATACTCCCTCTCCAAAAATTAATTACTATTACTATTAGTATTTCTCAATTTATGCACATGTTTCTTGCCACTATCGGTCAGTGGAATTGACATATAAAAACACTCATATTTTGTGTTGTGCTACAGCAGTTGGTTAAAGGATAATTAGCGTTTTTTACATTCTGGACCTTATTTCTTAGCCTGACTCTCGCCAGATCCTTGTAGTTCCGCAAAGCCACGCTGAGCTCCACACAAGGGTCTGGGATGCTCCATAGGCGATGTATTTCAGAAGGCGGGGCCTTGTAAAAGAATCCTTGTATGTGATTGGATAAACCACTTGCCAAACCCGGTCGGAAGAAGAGCGAAAACATCCTTGCCACCAATAAATGCCTTCAAAACCGTTTCATTTTTCAAAGAATTAATATTCGATAGATTTGACAAAACAGTTGAAATAGCAGAATCAATGCCAACGCACGACTCCTCGCTGCGAGCCGCCATTGTTGTTTGAATCGAACAGTCCCGCCAAGCGATCCTGATTGGTTCATTATTATTTGCTCCCGTGAAGGAGTTTGAATTGCCCTCAAGTCCAGACCGCTGTGTGGAGCTCAGCGTAGCGCCTCTGGTGGAGCTTAGCGGAACTACAAGGGTCTGGCGAGAGTCAGGCTACTTATTTCTAGCATAAAATATGATCATCTCCTCACCCAGATACCTTTGGTGTCATTACAAGTGGTTCTGATGAAATTAGCTCCAGTCAAGAGCCGCGTATATCTGTATAATGTGAGAACACGGGGCAGATTTAGTTCTGATACACTAGTGCTATTCCCCTCTGAGTCCGGGGTTAGCTGTTATCAACAGCTGTTATCAACAGCTAACCCTGGGGTCTGTAGGTTGAACTACTGACCTCTGACCTGGATGATGTCATCTCTGAGTGCCACACGGTGCGGCTTGTTGCTATCGCTAATGCTACGGTTCATTTCTGCATGTTTCTGACTTGTCAGAACAAAATGAGCAGCTGGATGAAGTTCAGCTTCCACAGCTTCCTCTCCTCAACCTGGACTCACTAAAGCTCTGGATAGTTGAGATCAAAATGGACCTGAATGCTGAAGCAGAATGATTATTATCAGAATGAGCCGGGCAGCGGTCGGAGATGACATCATCCAGGTCAGAGGTCAGTAGGTCAACCTACAGACCCTGGATGTTGATAACAGCTAACCCTGGACTCAGAGGGGAATAGCACTAGTGTATCAGAACTAAATCTTGGTGAAATGAAGGAGTTTCTCTACAGATAATGTGTTATTTAGAGGCTGCATTAATAATGACACCAAAGTTATCTGGGTGAGGAAATGATCATATTTTATGCTAGAAATAAGGTCTAGATTGTTAAAAAAAAAACAGAAAAAACCCCAACTATTTATCCTTCAAATGGTTACAGTATAACATGGTTGCCCATGTACTGTCTGTAACAACATCTATGTCATGTCTGTCCGTCCTGGGTGAGGGATCCTCCTCGGTCTCTCACCCTGAGGTTTCTCCTGTTTTTTCCATGGAGTTTTTCCTCAGTGGATGTGAGGGTCTAAGGACAGAGGATGTTGTTATGATGCCATGTGAAGCCCTTTGAGACAAACTGTTTGTAAAAACAGGCTGTACAAATAAAATTGCCTTATCTTAACTTGCCATAAAGTTGTAATACATTTTTAAAGGAGTCATAACCTGGTTTTTTACGTATCCAGCCCCCCTTGGATCGCTTTGGATCAATTCGTAAAACTTGATTCGTTGATTCGCCGCAGGAAGGACAGAGCCGGGGGGGTGGGGGGTGGCGGGTTTGCCTGCATGCAGACTCCAAAACATAAACAGCCCCCTGGTATGATTTTTTTCCCTCCACGGTGAGGTCAAATTCAAAATCTAGGAAGGCACACCCTGTGTGCTATTCCTGTTTGGGAAAAGAGCAACACTTTCAAACTCCAGCTTTTCAGGCAAGTTTCAACTGAGGTCAAACACCAATATGCATGTTTTAACAAGAGAAATTGCGATTTCCGGGTGATGACTCTTTAACCTCTTCTCATGAAATGTTTGTGACAATATTCCTGATAGATTAAAAAGACAGTTCAACATTTTGGCAAATTTACTTATTGCCATAATCACAGGGGTAGGTTGATTACCTTTACAGTTTTACAATTGCTAACACACTAAAATGAAATGCATAGCACAAATATTTAAACTGACACACAGAGAGCAAAAACAAACATTATATAATATACATAATAATACATAACACATAAAATACGGTATATATCACTGTATGATTTTTATCCCCTGTAAATTCAATTAATGGCTTAAAGCAACATTGTGGAGTTTCAGCTCAGTGCTTCCACCATCTGGTTGAGAAGCGCCGAAGGGAAACCATAAGTTTCGCTTTTACCCACCTCGTCTCTCCTCGACACAGAGGGGAGGGGGAAGGAGGGGGGGCAGTGTTCCGTACCCGTGCAGGGAAGTTACATAGTGCGGTTTCAGCCGACGCGACCCCGCTCAGACCGTGGCAGCAGCTCCATTCATCCTATTAACCATTTTGGTTCCAGGGTGCCATTCCGAAGGGCCGCCACTCCAAACGTTTACTTTAATTTGTTGGAATGCCGACCCTTAGTTATTTATGGGAAAAGGGTGCCAATACGAACCTGAAAAAAAGGGTGCTATTCCGAACCTGAAAAAAAGTTGAATGGTTTAAAGCACAGGCTACGGGACTTGGCAAATGTGTTGGTAGCGTAGTGATTAGGGCATCTGATTTAGGTGCGGTGGATCAGGGTTCGACTCCCGGGGGAGACACATATTAACAACGATTTTATTGGCCTCTACCTAATCTTTTTACTAAACTTAACCAACTCCTTTCTACATTGCCTAAACCTAACCAAAGCACAGAGCAAGGACATTTATTTTCAGCAGGAGCGCCGCGGCTGCATCAGACTCGCACCTGGGTGAAACTTTGGTGGCGGAGGGGAGGGGGAGGGGGCAGTGTTCCGTGTCAAGCCGGGCAGGAAGTCAAACCACGGAGAATCCGTCAATTTTCAAAATAAAACACATTCAGAACAGCGATTTCAATGACGGACCTTCGGGAATTTTCGGACTGGCAGACCGTGGCAGCAGCTCCATTCATCCTATTAACCATTTTTCTACCATTGCACTGAGTCTGGAAACATTATTTCAAGGCCGAAAAACTCTGCAATGTTACTTTAAAATAGCCATACTGTCGCATTTGATCATTTTCCTCTTTTATTTTTGGATTTCTATTTTTAAAAAAACAGGAAAAATGCCAGTCTGGCTTCACTTAGTGCAATTATTTAAAAAAAAAAGAAGAAATCACAACATCACAAATTTGCATTTTAGAATATCAAAGAAAAAAAAGACCTGAGCTTTTAAACTGAATAACACCGGCCTGGCTTCAGTCAGTGCAATACATTTATTCCATTTGCGACGCGCATGCCCAAAAAACGAAGCATTGAATTTCCCCCTGTTGTATTCTTTAAAGGGATAGTTTACCCAAAATTCAAATTTCACTAATTACTGTATCTACTCACCCTCATGTCGCCAGTTGTTAGATTTCATCACCAAGTTACAACACCAACATTTATCTCCAAAAAAAGAATTAGAACCAGCCGGCAGTAAATCTTTAAAAACCAGTGGGTGAGTTAATCAGCTGGCTTTCTCCTCTGGGACGACGACGCAGCTTGACACGGCATCCTGGGGAGACCGCGGTCAGCCTGCGCCGTGCATCACCATCCTGGAGAAGAAAGCCAGCTGATCATGAGCTAACTTTTCGAGGAGAAAATTAAAGCAATTCACAGAAAGAAGTTTTACTTCCCCAACATGACCAAAGATGAAATGTGGCTTATGAATTCGGACATTGATTCCCAGAGGCTGCCAACCTGGGGATCAATCCTTGCAATCTATTGGTAACTCTTTAGGACCATCCCAGTAGATCTGACCAGTCCAGTTACATGTGCACCATAACTAGGGTTTTATTAATGACCCAGTGGAGTTGTGACAGCAACTGCTGACTTTGCCTGTCTGGAATGAACTTCTCATTGACCAATGGCACACCGTTCTGTTGCTGGGTCGCTGAAGTGTTGCTCGGATACGCCTGTGAAGCCGCACTTTCTTCACAAGGTATTTCAGGAGGCTGATATAGCGTATTAATAAATATATTTATTCAATTTGACTCAAATGTGGGGTTGCCTGGAATTCAAATGCGGTCGCCTGAAATGTCTAATAATTCATAAAAATATTTTAACTAATTATTATTAAAACACCACACACAATCCTAAACAACTGTATTCTACACTTTCACTCAAATTTAAATCGAGTTGTAGCATCAGTGGCGTTTTTACATGTAAAAAAGTGGTGTTGCACCATCATTTTATAGAAAGGCTGCACACCAGAAAAAACACACTGCTTTCTGTTGTTACTGATGTGTTCACCAGGGATCAATGCATTGTAGCAATCACACACGCCTAAATGAAGAATGTAGGCTAAGATTCCATGTCATAAGCTAAAAAAAATCCAGACTCAGAGCAAATGAGAGAACAAGGAGGGAGCAAAGAGCTCAGTACTGAAAACCACAACGGAGACACACACCACTGATAGGGAACAGATCCATTCTATGACAACCTTAGCGGATTTCTATTACAATTAATGACAAACGTGAATTATTCCGCTGCTTTAAATCTATAACAACATATTGTTCAGTTTGAGTAAAATAAATAAACATAGTAAATGCACAGACCAGCGCCTTAAAGGCAGCATGATGATGAATATGCTGTCACTCACCAATACTGGACTGCTGGACCTGTCCAACCGGACCCGGACGGACCGCCGGAGCAACTCACTCCCATTAAAGACAATCACAACATTTCCTCGGCGCACCGCGGTCACCGGTCGGTCTGAGCTCCGGTCAGTCCGGTGGACGGCACCGCCTCGGCAGGTGTTCTCACGGATGAACGTGAACGGAGGAGGCAGAGACGTCTCCCCGGTTTGAGGCTCAGTGTGGCGGTAGCCGCGGTGCCGGTGGTCGGACATCAGGCAGTATTTGATAGCACACAGTCAAACTCAGATGACTGGACAAACTAAAGATGGAGCTGTCAATCAGCTTTGTATCGATCAGGTGATGATCAGCTGTTGCACCTGGTGATGTCGATCATTTTTCCAAGTTACGGTAGCCAGTGTTGGTTAGATCAGCTGGATCAGCGAGTTTCCTGAGAGTTTCCTGCAGAGTTTTGTTTTTCCCACTTCTTGCCGACTGTCCAGACACGTCACATACAGAGAGCCAATCAGCTCTGCCATGCGAGATGACGCTGGTGGGGCTCCATGCAGGCTGACTGCCCCACTGTCCATCTAATTTCTGCTATCTAAATCAGCGTTTCTCAAACTTTTTTCAGTCACGGCACCTTTCCAAAGTGCATAAAATCTCATGGCACCCCTGTGTAAAATATAGTTCAAAATGACACTGCACTGCACCGGGGGCTCCCCAGTCCCTCCTCCTCCTCGAGACTACGGTGAGCGTGTTACGTCATTTCCTTACTGTGCCTGTAGTAGCCTATGGCGGGTGGATAGTGCCACATCGAGGATTACCAGGAGAAGGAGAAGGAGCAGCCTAACCTTACGTCGCCGTCCTCCTGCACCTTATTCCGAGTTCCTAGAAGAATTTCCTGACTTCCTGTCAAACTTTGAACTCAGACAAAGTCATTATAGTAGGTGACTTCAACATTCATGTAGACGTCGATGAAGACTGCCTGGCTACTGCCTTCAAGTCACTGTTTGATTCAGTCGGCTTCTCTCAGAGGGTAAACAGACCCACTCACTCATATAATCATATCCTTGATTTAGTACGTACTTATGGAATAGAAGCTGACCACGTCACAGAACCCCGTCCTGTCTGACCACTCTTTAGTAACATTCGAATTTACTCTAACAAACTATACCCAACCTGGGAAAAAATCCAGCTACAGTAGATGTTTATCTGACACTGCTGTTTCCAGATTTAAAGCGCTTATCCCAGTAGAGCTCACTGCCACATCCTGTAACAATAAGGGCAGGTATGCTGATTTCACCCCCACACAGGTGGACTACCTCGTAGATAGCACAGCAGCAGCACTGCGTGAGACACTTGATGCTGTTGCTCCCCTGAGAAAGAAAGTCATCAACCAGAAAAGAGTAGCTCCGTGGTACAATCTAAACCCATGTGCTTTGAAACAGAAGACCAGGCAGCTGGAAAGGAAAACACACTCCAGCCAACATGAGGAAGACCGTCAAGCCTGGAAGGATAGTTTATTAATATATAAAAAAGAACTCCATAATACTAGAAGCAGTTACTAATAGAAAATAATAAGAACAACCCCAGGTTCCTCTTCAACACCGTGGCCAGGCTGACCAAGAACCATAGTGTCGTTGAGCCATCCATCCCCCCGACCCTCAGCAGTAACGATTTCCTAACTTTTTTTACAGAAAAGATTGTTAATATTAGAACCAAGGGGGCGGTGTTTAGCTCAGTTGGTGGAGCACCCGCCCCATGTGTTGAGGCTACAGTCCTCGCTGCAGGCGGCCCCGGTTCGAATCCCGTGTCATTCGGCCCTATACTGCATGTCATTCCCCCCATCTCTGCCTCCCATTTCCTGTCACACTCTCGACTGTCCTGTCAAAATAAAGGCATAAAAAGCCAAAAATATACTTAAAAATATATTAGAACCAAGATTGCCAGTAACGGACCACAGATTACGGCACCCATAGAAGCACCTCCCGGACCTATTACATACTTGGACAGCTTCTCTCCCATCAACCTCTCAGACTTAACTTCTGCAATTGCTTCCTCCAAGTCAGCCACCTGTCTGCTGGACCCAGTCCCGACAAGAATACTTGTAGATGTCTTCCCCTTAGTTAACATTTCCTTTCTGAACTAAATCAATCTTTCACTAGTCACAGGCTACGTGCCTCAGGCCTTTAAGGTGGCTGTCATTAACTCTTTACTTAAAAAACCTTCTCTTGACCCAGATGTATTAGCCAACTATAGGCCCATATCGAACCCCCCCCCATGTCCAAGATCCTGGAGAAGGTCGTCCTGGAGCAGCTACATGATCATCTGCATAGTAACGAGCTCTTTGAAGTTTTCCAACCTGGATTCAGAGAACCCCAT
Source organism: Decapterus maruadsi (assembly GCA_030347415.2). Taxonomy (NCBI): domain Eukaryota; kingdom Metazoa; phylum Chordata; class Actinopteri; order Carangiformes; family Carangidae; genus Decapterus; species Decapterus maruadsi. Next base: position 26,066,642 of record CM064905.1, on the reverse strand, counting down.
AGTACTGAAACAGCACTGGTCAAATTCTCTTATGATCTCCTTGTAGCTTCAGACAGAGGTCTCATCTCCGTACTTGTACTTTTGGACCTCCGTGCTGCACTGGACCATGAAATCGGGATTAAATAACTTGCCCTAAAATGGTTTAAGTCTGACAGGTTTCAGTTTTTAACAACAAGCATTCAGAGTACAGCAGAGTTATGTGTGGTGTACCGCAGGGTTCAGTTTTAGGGCCAGTTCTCTTCATTCTTTACATGCTTCCATTAGGCAACATCATCCGGAAGCACTCAATTAATTTCCACTGTTATGCAGATGATACACAGCTCTACCTGTCCATGGAGCCAGATGACAGTAACCGCTTCATCAACCTGCAAGACTGCCTGAAAGACATTAAATCCTGGATGTCCTCTAACTTCTTGTTACTAAATTCAGACAAAACTGAGGTCATCGTGTTTGGACCTAAGCACCTCAGGGGCGCGTTCTCCAATCAGATCGCTACTCTAGATGGTATCACCCAGACCTCAAGTACAACGGCAAGGAACCTTGGAGTCATTTTCGACTAGGACCTTTCCTTCAGCTCCCACATAAAACATGTGACTAGGACCGCCTTCTTCCACCTGCGTAGTGTCACTAAGATTAGGGATATCCTCTCCCAGAGTGATGCTGAGAAACTGGTGCATGCATTTATCACTTCTAGGCTGGACTACTGTAACTCTCTTCTGTCAGGATGTCCCAAAAACTCTCTCAAGAGTCTCCAACTAGTCCAGAACGCCGCAGCGAGGGTTTTGACAGGAGTTAAGAAGAGAGAACATCTCTCCCACCTTAGCTTCTCTCCACTGGCTTCCTGTAGGATTTAGAATAGACTTCAAAATCCTCCTGCTGACTTATAAGGCTCTTAATGATAAAGCTCCGTCCTATCTGAAAGAACTAATCACTCTGTACTGTCCTAGCAGAGCACTCCGCTCCCAGAATGCAGGTCTGTTAGTGACTCCCAATGGCCCTCATTTATCAAACTTGCGTACATCAAAAAAATGGGTGTACACCAAATTCACCGCAAGGATCGGCATTTATCAATCTGAGCGTCAGCGTACGGTACGCACAAACCTCACACCAGCTCTGACCAGCTGTACGCACATTTGGAACCAGCGTAGAACATGCAGGAACGAGTGCTGCTGTGCCAGAATGATTGTCTAATAACGCAGCGATGTGGAACACATGTTGTTGTTGTTTATATTGATGAAAAGATAAAAAGTAGCAAAAAAAGAAAAAGAAACGATACAACGTGTTGAAAATTTAACTCGACTATTTTGAGCAACTGAGATGAATTAAAAACCACGATGTGAAAGGTGCTCGTTAATCAGCTGTGTAAACATAAACAATGAGAGACCTGTTATTGTTAGATCGCACACACAAACTTCCAACATCTCCTGCACCAGAGCAGGACCGGACCGGACGGCTCCTCAGTCTCTCTTTCTGCCGGACACCGGAGTGCTGGTTTGGGGGTGGGGGGCGCAGCCGCTCCGGTACCTGTCCAGGTGCAGCTGATCTCTGCGGAGTGTTTTTTTTTTTTTCGTCACCGGGACCTGTCAGCGGGACTCGGGCAGGTGTTTCACATCCCTCCATCAGCCGAACCGTGCCAGCGGTGCTGATGGTCATATCGCATTTGCAGCAGTAATATGCCTATATGATTTTTCTCCATCATGTTTAGTAAACTGCAGGAGCATTTCATGAGATCGCTGGGTTTCCTGACGTGGTTGGTTCAACGCGGTAATGTCAGTAAAGTCCCTCTTCTTGGCCGTCTTCCGTGTCTCCATGTCATAAAAGGGGCAGGGCGACTAAAGCAGGAATACATCGGGGCGTGACATTTAAATTATGCTTGTTTTCAGCCGCCGGATTTATCACACCACGCCGGTTCTATGCCGATATCGGCAGCGTACACACTTTTGATAAATGAGGGCCATTATCTCCAGCAACAGACTGGGAAGCAGAGCCTTTAGCTACCGAGCTCCTTTACTGTGGAACCAGCTCTCTCCATGGGTCAAAGAGGCAGACACTCTGACTACATTGAAGTCTATTAAGACCTTCCTTCATGACAGAGCTTTTAGTTGGAACTGGTTCAGGTAGCTCTGAACCATTTATAGCTAAGCTGCTATAGGCTTAGACTGCTGGGGGACACATCTGGTTACATGGAGCCCTCTCCTTTCTCCCCCCCCGACCCCTTCTCTCAGTATATTTTTAAAACAGTATATTTTGTCATTTGTTACTGTCATTTTCTGTTGCACTCTGTAGTTTGGCCTTAGTGTCTCGCACTCCTCTCTCTGTGTTTCCGCAGATCCATTTAACAGAGCATAATACAAACTGTAAATGACAGGGTGAATAGGTGCCTCTGTAGCCTACATATGCACACACACACACACACAAACACACAATAATCTGGAATGTGAGAGGAAGAGAGAAATGTCTACATGCACGCAGCGCAGGCACATGCTCAGATGAATATCCACCGGCGTCTCCGCTCCGCTCTGACTCCGTTGCCAACAATCAGAGAATTTCCACCGTGTGCACTGCAGTGTGTTTTTATACATCATACGCACCAGAGTCGCACCAGATATCAGAGGAGGGGATGACTCACCATCATTTAAGATGGTTTATTGACAACTTCCACTGCACTGTTTCAGATGAAATAAGCAAAAGTTGCTGCAGGGATCCGTGTGCCTGGTACAATGCATTTTTTTCACAGTGTCCGGGGTCCAGGTGATACAGCCCCTACTGCTCTGAGCACCTGTGACCACCGGCTGTGCTTTTGGAGCAGTCGCTCTCCCTCTCTCTCTGTCTCTCTCTCTCTCTCAGAATACCGCTGTTACCAGGTTACAAAACAAACCGTCTCACTTCCAAGCCGCTTGACAAGCACGGTGCTGTTCCAAAAGTTGAACATATTTCAAACTCGGAGTGCTCGGAGTGCTCTGAGCGCTGCGACAAAAAAAGGAAGCGCTAGCTTTTTTTGTGCCGAGGCCGCTGAGCGGTGTGAGCGCCGAGCTCCATTGGATCTGAATGGAAAGTAGACGCTCAGAGCGCTAAAAGGGCGTCCGGTGGACACGGCCCCTTTGCATAGGCTATATGTAAAAGGAATGTATTCTATGAAATGTCAGAAGAGGTATTTTTTCACGGCACCCCTGACACAGTCAGACGGCACCCCAGTGTGCTGCGGCAGACACTTTGAGAAAGGCTGGTTGAAATAAATGTATAAACGCTGTGAGCATGCGCAGTCGTGTTTTGTCCCGTACACAGTACTTTGCATTGAGAGAGAGGGGCAGCTCCAGCTCTGCCCCACCGACACAGATCGCTCTGCACCGACGCAACTCCGTAACCATGGCTACCACAGACACTAATCAGGAGAACTGCAGTCGGAAGCAGCGAGGTAGGGACAAATAAACCTCAACTAAAATCGTAATACAAATTATATATTATTTAGAAAAATACTGTATTGGTAGATAACAAATTATAGAAAATAATAACCATTGAAGATTAGAAATAACATGATGTGTTGGCACTCTTGATGACTGTTGGGGCTCTGCCCCACCTGCCCCTGATGACCAGTCGCCACTGTGTAGCATATAGAAATATCTGAGCTGAGCTGGTGCATCTTGGTCGACAGGGTCGCCAGAAATTTGTGATGTCAAAAGGGGTCACGAGCCAGAAACGGTTGGGAACCACTGGCATACCTGTAGCTGGATAAGATGAAGCACAGCAAAGCTGTCAGGACAGCTCATGGGGAAATGGAAGGCCAGCTAAAAGATGTTTAACATGTAGTTCACTGCTCCTCAAAGTAACCTGAACGCTTTAATAAAGCTAGACTAGAATAATAATAATGATAATCATTATTAAAATCATGTTGTATTTATTTACGCCCGACCTCCACCCGGAGTGACGCTTGTTCATCAGAGAGTTGTTTGAAGACATATTGATTACTGTGTCTTTGTGTCCGCGGCCGTTGTCTTTGTCTTTTGTCTCCCTCACCTGCATCTCCTCTTCGGCAGTGTTAATGTTCTTAAAAGGGGCTGTTGAGGACTGGGTGGTACTCGAGTTACTGTCCAGTGTGAATTTGCGGTCTCTGGGTGAGTCCTCTCTTTGTCTCCTCCAGTACTGCCTGGTTCTGCTGTCGTTTGCGTGCATAATTGCGCCCTCGCTGTTGGTTCAGAGACTTGTTGTTTCTTTGTTTCCCAGTGGTAAACTTCATTTTTCTGGTAATCCTCGGTGTCTCTTCTGTATTTTTTTTATTGTAATAGTTTGCAGTTTCTCTTTCTATATCTTTTGTTGATTTTTCAATCTCCTTTCAGTTACCAAACTTTTATTTCATCGTGTCGTGCGTCGATTTGGCTTTTTATTTCTTCAGCCTCCGCTCTGACTTGTGTGATGATAAACAGCATCAGGTCTATTTCTCCCCAACATTTCACAAAATCTGTGTTGGATTTCCCGGTCGTTGGACCCTTTTGGATGCTCCTCTTGGAATTTTTTTTGTTTCTTCACTTAGTGTGGACCCATGCATCAATAGGCATGTTTCTTTCAGTCGTACTTTATCCAGTTTGTTCCGTGAGTCATCGGTAGAGAACCATTCACTGAAGTCCATATGGGAGTAAGATAAGTAAGAAAAAAGTGAAGAGTGAGACAGTGTGCAGGAGCTTCTTCAAAAAAAAACAGTTTGTCTCAAAGAGCTTCACATGGAATCACAACAACATCTCTCCTTAGACCCTCACATCCACTGAGGAAAAACTCCATGGAAAACCCTTTTAACAGGGAAAACCAGGAGAAAGCTCAGGGTGACGGACCCCAGGACGGACAGACGGGACATACAGTCATGGAAAAAATTGAAAAACCACTCCCAAAATGAAAAGTGTCTCTAGTTTTACTATTTATAGGTATGTGTTTGAGTTTTTGTTTTATTCTCAACAACATTTCTCCCAAAATTGAAAAAAAAAAATATTGTCATTTAGAGCTTTTATTGGCTAATGATTAAACTAGTCTAAATAACAGAAATATCAAGTCTTTTCAGACCTTGAATAATAATAATAATGCTAAGAAAACATTCCTAACATTCCTGTTGTTCCTAAACAACACAGCAAGAGTGTGTTGATATTAAAAAAAAGAAAAGAATGACTGTAATACATGTAATTATGCTTTTAAGAAACACTTAAAACACTGAAAGTGGCCTCTTAATTTTTTCCATGACTGTAGAAAACAGTTTATAGTTTATGACACAGAATGTGGAAAACATAGAAATATTAACAAAAGCTCAATACAATACTCAAATTAAAGCAAAATGAAATAAGTCATAGGGATTCTGACAAAAGACATAGTTTAAAAATACCTTTATATTGTAGGCTGTTCATTAAAAACATGAACTCATCAAAAAGATTCCATTGAAACACAACATCTCAGGTGACCTTGTCTTTAAAACAAACAAAGTGTTGTGTTATTGTCTGTGTTGGCTGGATACTAACATCCCATGATACTATCACTAAATGTAGCAGAGGGATGTAATGCAGTTAGTCAAGTCTGTTCACTTAATGCGTGCGTTACCACTTTGACCATCTTGGATTGAAAATGCCCTGTGGAATAACAAACTGCTATTGAACACATTACATCATATGCTGTCCCTTGATGCAGTGATGCAGCAAATGAGAAGTCCTCTCTTCCACTGCAGAGAGGACACTCAGACACACGCTGTCCCTTGTATAGATGTCTTCACTATAAATAGCTTGGCTGGAGATTTGCATACTGTTTACTCCACGGGAGAAGCATGCACACACACACACACACAGCGCACAACTTTATGAGTTAGGGTATGTGTTGTGGTTTTAATTTTATTTACAGTTGCAATCATTTCTCTCCTGCTCTTCGTCTCATCAGCTCTCTGGCTTTTTTCATGATCTCAGCAGATCATATTTTTCTGTATCCCTGAACTTTTTTTCGTCTTATATCACTCACTTCCTATCATGCTGTTTTTCCACAGATGGTTGCATGCAGGAGGTGTCAAAGAGCAGCTCCAACACAAACAACAACATGGCTCTAATAGATATTATAATGGATTCCAAGGCGCTTTGCAATATGTTGTGTCTTGGTAAAGTGTAATGTTGAACTAACAGCTTGGACACAATCTGAGCAGCAGTTTGTTTTTTACTCATCACACAACAGTCTCAAAAACCACTTCCATGCTACGGAGAAGCAACAGCACAACAGCGTTCAACAACACACTGACTCAACGTTTCTAGACCACAAAGCCTGTTTGTTTCAATGACATTGTACACTTTATTATACCATATTTCACCAACCATTATATTGGTAAGGGAATCTCTGAAACACCATTAATTAGGGATGCACGATATATCGGCATTAATATCGGTATCGGCCGATGTTCGTCATTTTTTAACATATCGGTATCGGTCCGATGTTTAAAATTGGGCCGATATATATCGGCCCATATATATTCGTATGCAAAACCTACAAAGTTGAGGTAATGCGAGGAGGATGGTAGCCTGTAACCTTGTTATCTGAAAGTAAAATACATTCTGAAAATAAAGGAAGACATTCAAAAATTCAGTTTGCATGATTTTCAGTCTGTACAAACATTTATCATCTAAAAAACTTAAAAAAAAAACAAAACACACATATCGATATCGGTAAATATCGATTATCGGCCATAACAGAAAAATTCATATCGGATATCGGTATCGGCCAAAATTTTCATATCGGTGCATCCCTACCATTAATACATTCCATTCATTCATTACTCAATCCATTTATTCATTTATTTATGTACGTATGTATTTATTTCTGTCAGTATGTTAAAGGGAAACTTTGTTTTTTTCAACCTGGCCCTGTTTTCCTCTGTTTTTCTGTAGGTGAGTGATGCTAATACTTGTATTGAGGTGTGTCCAGTATTGAGGCGGCAGGCAGCCTGCAGCCCAGCTAACGCTCTTCAACCGGGCAAGTGGCTCCGTCAAAGTTCACACACTGACAGGCTCAGAGAGTTACAATGAGTGTCCAGCAACACACTAGAAAGGAGAAATGAACCTATGTCTCTACCTTTAGCTGGAGGTCGCTGTTTGTTGTGATCTGTGTCCAAATCTCACCAATAAAACATTGGTATAACCTGTTCACTGAACATTCAAATTTGGAAAGACTCACATTCACCATGAAAGACAATATCACCCAATACAATAAAATAAATAAAATAATTGTGTTGTAAGCGCCTCTTGTCCCATACTGTACAGCCTTGTACACGTCTAACTGTCTGTGCAATTGTTTTGTAATTTGTGTTTAAATGTGCATTAAAAAAACAAACAAAAAAACAGATCTCACCACGCTAGAAATCTCATTCTGAATAAATAACTCATAGCAAAACAGCGGTGGGGAATTCTGTTACCTGACTGAGGTGAAGAGAGACGACTGGAGCATTTACTAACTGTAACAACAAAATGTTGGGCTGCTCTTAGCTGTTACTTTTACTTGTGTCATTTTTAACTGTGCAAACAAATAAATCTACCGGTAATCTAAATCTAATGTTGCTGGACACTCATTGTAACTCTCTGAGCCTGTCAGTGTGTGAACTTTGACGGAGCCACTTGGCCGGTTGAAGAGCGTTAGCTGGGCTGCAGGCTGCCTGCCGCCTCAATACTGGACACACCTCAATACAAGTATTAGTATCACTCATGTATAGACGGATGTCTGTGCAACGTCATGGCAGATGTGCGCGTGCAGCCAGGGGGCAGAAAGCGGGACATTTCTCATTATTTACAAGTGGAGTCAAGCAGAAAACGAAAAGGACAGGGAGTTGTTGTGCTGTTAACTGCACAAACCGGCAAAGGGATGGATGGAAATTGTATAATAAACCGAGGGGATGTCATCCGTCTGCCAAAAAAAGAAGAAGATTATGGTTCCAGGCCACTAAAGGGCGGATTGGGGTTGCGAAGGTCCTAAAGGCGGTGAGAGTCACTGGTGTCACAAAACTAAAACTAATGTAAATTAAAAAAAACATCTGTCCATCTTAGGTCACCATGAACAACTCGTATTGGCTGCTCCTGTTGTCACTTCCAGTAGTTGGTACATTCCCTTTCTGGTTGATATGTTACTTGTAAATTTGTTTTGGGACTTGTAAAAGTGTTTCAACACTTGTAAATTTGTCTCGGTGTTTGTAAAAGTGTTTCATTTCTTGTTAATTTGTTTTCTAAAATGTAAATTTGTCTCGAGATTTGTAAAAGTGTTTCGGAATTTGGAATGTTGTTTTGCACCTCAGGGCCACCGTACAGAGCCATACGATACAGTAGCTGGACATTTGGACTGATCTGAAATACATACTGGTAATATTATATGGGTTTGATAAAAACGAAACTTATCATCCAGCGTTTTGCAATAATTAACATTAATAGGGTGAACTATCCCATAACATACATAATTCATGACATTAATACACTTGCATTGCATGTTCATCTTCGATATTTGCTTCCCAAATCTTTCAATGAATTCTTTAGTTAACTCTCAGTGTGTCATGTAGCCAATCAGTGAGGGCTGTGGGCGGGACATTGTTTCACAGCCCAGAATGGTGACTTCAGGCAGAGATGCTGCATCAGTGCCAAACTTAATAAACCAAGTTGATAACCAGCTTCGTAATACTGGTTTAACCCGGACCAGGACTTGAGGTTTTGTTGAGCTGGAAGATGAACACAAAGCCTGGCCATGTTGAACCTCCTTCACAGTACAGGCCTCTGGAAGCATCGGTAGGGCTTTTGGAATTGTATGGAATTCCTCCATGGACGGAAGTTAAGCACTAGCTATGACTTAAGAAGCCACTGATTCATTTATGTGACAGTGCATAAATCAGTTGTACTGCCCTCCTAGACAAAAGAATAAGACTGTTCTTCCCTGAAGCCCCCGGATCTGGCGGCAATCAGGCGGGACAACAGCAAAGACCTCAGCAGCAACATCTGGCTTACACACACAGACATGCTGTATGTCAACAGAAAGCTTAGAATTCATTCATATGACCAACAAAAATCGAGCAATCAAACAATTCGACGTGAAAACACAAACAGAGCCAGCGTGGCTGCTGCTTTGTTTTCATCATGGTGTCACAGCAGCCACAAAGTAGAAAAGCCTCCACAGTTCCCAAAAAAAACATTTTTATCCCTCTACGACCAAGTTTCACTGATCCAGTAGCCAAATGTGACAAAAACCAACAAGCGCCTTTGGAAAACAAAACCAGGAATGCTGTCTTACCTTTGAAGAATCACGGCGAAAAGTTTACTCCACAGATAAAAACAGTGCAGCATTTGAAGGACTACAACTCCCAGGATGCATCTCACCGCCTGTGTGGTGGTTTTCATCTCCAGGTGAAAGGCAGCGGGCGCCGACACGCTCATCCAATAATACCTCAAGCTCTACAATGGCCCGGTTTCTGCTGGTTCTCATTGGCTGCCAGTGCTGTCAATCAAACCAACGTGGGTATAGCTTCATTCTATTGGCTCTAGCGGTTACAATGAGCTGTCAATCACTCAAATCGACCAATCCGCTGCAGAGCTAGAGCCGCGCACCATTGTAGCTATGAAGTGCTGTCAGTGCACCATGAGCAGAGGGACAGAAAAGAGCCAGTAAAACGTTTTTAATTCGTCCCAGTTGATTCTTTTTCTGTTAGTTTATGCAACTTGTGTGAAAATAGAGATTAAAGTAGATATCAGTGGAATGTTTTTGTTAATATGAGTCCTAAATAGTCCTATTTTCCATCAGCAATCACTTACATGGAGTGTTTCAGCCGTAACACGAGTCTCTCCGTCACTCTGCTCTGCTGCAACCCGAGGAGAAAACTTTCCTTGTGGGATACAAGTGTTATCCAATGAGGAGAGAGAACGGCATGAAGGGCTGTGTGTGCAGCCAAGGGATGCGCGTGAATGTGGTGACGTAGCACGAGGACCAATAGATGCCTGACGAGGGCAGGAGCTGCTAACTCATGGTGCGTTCAAGGAAACTCGTACTTTGTGTTTTTCCTTCCTGTGAAGTCATACCAGTTCGATCTGGTATGAGTTCACGGGTCGGAAGTTACGAGTGGCCGTTATAAGGAACTTTCACAGGCAACAGGACGGTAAAAACACGAGCTACGAGTTACCTGGAACGCTACAGAGTCGTAGTTGTGACTTGAAGCTGTAACTTACGGTTTCAAAAGCCTGCCTTGAACGCAGCATTAGCCGAAACGGCCGTACCGCTGATATCTGCTTTTAACAGTGGTTTATAGTGGCAAGTGGTTCCAAGCTGTGCCAAAAATGCACATTTTAATTTTGTCCTGCTTCAGTTAATCAGAATCAACCACTGCAGAGACAATGTTTGTATGTTGTACAATGATTTTTTTTAGAGGTTTTGAGCTTTGGAAGCATTATTCTAAAGGACACTCATCAAAAATATGATGATATGAATTTATTTAATTTTTGCTGTGTGCCATCTCCATTTCTTCACCAGTAACAGATATACTGATAATAACACATACAACAAATCCTACACCAAAACTATTCAAATAGACCTTGTGGTTGCAGAGATATACTCTTGTTGTTATTGATGTGCAATTTTTGAGCAGAGGCCTGGAAAATAGGCTGAGGGAAGAACTTTTCACAAAAATCTATTATTTGGTTCTTGAGTCTGTTCTTCATTCCTCAGTAACCCCCCCATCAACAAAGTGAAGTGTTCCTTTCAGTTCATATCATTCATATCTCCATGGAGACGGTCAGCTGGCTGCTGGCTGCCATGTCCTGTCTCCATGTTTTTACCTTCAGTGGCAGCGTGACGGTAGGAAACCACGGAAACTCAGCGGAGACACCGGAGCTGTCGGCTCAGGTCCAGGTGGCGTCGAGTGTTACACTGATGCTGCATTCAGGTGCAGGTAACGCAGTGAGGAGGAATGGAGCGTTACACTGATGCTGCATTCAGGTGCAGTCGGACATTTGGAAAAAAATAAAGGAAGATATTCCCATGATTTTCAGTCTGTACAAAAATTTATCATCTCACAACAATATTGTCAACAATACGACCACTTGTTTACATAAAGGCAAGGCAATTGTATTTGTAAAGCCCATTTTTACAGTTTGTCTCAAAGGGCTTCACATGACATCATAACAACATCCTCTGTCCTTACACCCTCACATCCACTGAGGAGAATCTCACTCCATAGAAAAATTGAGGCTTGTTTAAGCCGTTACCTGCAGCGACTGTCGTCCGCCTGCTGTCTGCCCAATTTCACATGAATGCAGCATGAAAAATGCGATTGAGTTGCTTGTGATATACAATCGCAACGCTAGATGGAGGAATTCCTACACAATGTACCTTTAAACAGCTCATATGACATCATAAAAAACATACACTCGTTTGGCTCATTTGACTGATATATTGTTGAGTGTAGGCCTATGCATGGCAGTTGTGATGCTTTGGACACTGGACATGTTGGCTTTTAATATTTTTACAGACAGGCTTATGGTGCACATGGCTCTTTCCTTGACTGTAAGCTTTGTGAGCAAAATTGTGCCATATTTCATTTTGAGCTTTTTTGACAAGCCATGGACAGTCAGCAAGAATAAAATGTCACATTCAGGGTGAATATCAGTGGAGAAAGGAAGCAGAGTGCTGCACACACTGTCCCACTGTCACACACTGACTCAACTCAAGAAATACTGCTCTCATCAATGGGCTGTCATTCTTAAAGGTACATTATGTAGGAATTCCTCCATCTAGTGTTGTGGTTGTAGATCACCAGCAGCTCAGTCGGATTTTTCATGCTGCATTCACGTGAAATCAGTTAGATGGCAGACGGACGGCAGTGTTCCGTCAGCGCGAGGCAAAACAATACACGTGACCATATGTTGTCATGGCGATGTGGTATTGTTGACCTGACCCACGTTTTACCGTCTTTCTCTGGACTTCTGGGACTAAAATGACATCTGGTTTGTTACCGACGGCCGTCTGCCCGACTGCACCTGAATGCAGCATCAGTGTAACGCTCCATTCCTCCTCACTGCGTTACCGCGGTGACTTTTCCCAGACGCCACCTGGACCTGAGCCGACAGCTCCGGTGTCTCCGCTGAGTTTCCGTGGTTTCCTACCGTCACGCTGCCACTGAAGGTAAAAACATGGAGACAGGACATGGCAGCCAGCAGCGAGCTGACCGTCTCCATGGAGATATGAATGATATGAACTGAAAGGAACACTTCACTTTGTTGATGGGGGGGTTACTGATGAATGAAGAACAGACTTTTGAACGGAATAATTGATTTTCGTGAACAGATAACAGGAGAAGTCACACAATGTCCCTTTAATGTATCAACACTCATACAATGGGGTATATTACCCATGGGGTGGATCCGACTACGCGCAGGCGTAACTCACAGGCGGCCATATTGGGTCAAGAAACTTGCTCTGACTGGCTGCAGTGGGTGATAGAGTCATCTGCACTAAAACAACTATTCATACAGTAAACTGTGAAATGTTGTCTGTATATAGCTATTACTTTAAAAGAGCAGGCGGCCCCGGTTCGAATCCTGCGTCGACCAGCCTTATCCTGCGTGTTATTCCCCGCCTCTCTGCCTCCCATTTCCTGTCTCTCTCTCACCTCTCCTGTCCATTGAAGGCGAAAAGGCCGGGGGGCGGGGGTTAAAGAGCAGTATGTAATGTGGCTAAAACTGTTGCTGCAGTCAAATTCAAAACACAGTAGTGTGTTGTTTTAGAGTTCTCAACGGGCCTGAAAATTATAACCCGAACCGACCCGACCCGCGGGTTGTTAAGCCTGGACCCGACGGAGCCTGACACCCCAGTATTAGTATATAAGTATTGAACAGGTCAACATTTTTCTCAGAAAATATATTTCTAATCGAGCTATTGATATGAAGTTTTCACCAGTCCATAAATGAAGTTATGTGTAATAAAGTGAAATGACACAGAGAATAAGTATTGAACACATGAAGAAAAGGAGGCAAAAAGGTTTGGAAAGCCAAGAAAGCAGCTGGAGTCTGTCAGTATTTAGAAAGTTATCCTGTCCACCAAGGTGTCAGACAAGAAGCATTGCATGATGGGTAATAGCAAAGAGCTGTCTAAGAACTGTCTAAAGACCTATGCAACCTTATTATTGTAAAACACACTGGAGGCGTTGGTTACAGGAGCATTTCTAAACTTGTGAAAGTTCCAGAGCACCACTGGGGCCGTCATCCAGAAGTTGAAAGAACACGGCATCGCCATAAACCGGCCACGGCCAGGTGCTCCTCGCAAGATTTCAGACAGTGTGTTTCTTCAGTGACCCAGTGACCTGTGGTGGAAACCAGTTGAAAATGCCTTTACATGGATTGTGAGCTGTCAAATAGCCTGTTGTAAATCATGTCTACCAAATCTATGTAGTTGAATATAGATAGATAGAATGCCTTTACTGTCCCATAAGGGAAATTCATCTTCACACTCTGAACAACATACAACACAACATGTAAAACCAAAAACGCCACCAGACACTAAGCAACACGTACACACCAGACACCAACACTTGGGGGAGGAGGGGACAAAGCTTTTCCCGATTGCTAAGACACATTTGTGGAAAGCTGCTCTTCTTTTCTCTGAACTGTGAACACAAACCCCGTTTTCAAACTCCATTCACAAAACCTCAAAACAATCAGACTGCCTCCATGGAAGACCCCTGCCCTCCCTTCTTCAACCACCTCTTCCTCACCGCACAGACAGTCCTAAGTAAAGCCAGTCAGCGGACAGAAGAAGAGCTGCTGTCACAACATTTGGGAGGAAGCCCGTCCACGGGCGACAGAACAACAGCCACCAGTCATATTGAAAAAGCTGCTGCTCTGCTCTGAGCTGTGTGCGTGAATCACATTGCATCCACTTGGTTGGTTGCCAGAAGATTTTAGTGAACATATTTTTAAGAGTGTCAAAAAGGACATTTTGGGGATAGGAATCAGGAGACAAAGAGCGCTATGGTCTGTTAATGAAGAGACAAAGCAAAAGAGTAGGGTTGCAAAGGATGGAAAATTTCCAATAAATTAACGGTAAATTTCCGGAAACTTTCCATGGGAAATTAAGCTGGGGAATTTTGGAAATATTCCAAATTGGAAATTTTCCACGGGAATTATGGGAATTTATGGGAATTATTGGGAATTTATGGGAATTAACTAGAAATCGTGGGTAATTGAAACAAACTGTATCAAAAATAAATCTTGTCTTTAACGTCATTTTGTTATTATTTAGTGGTCGCGTCGCCCAGAATTTCTTAGTTTTGCAGATGTTGCCCTGTGGGTTATGGGAATAATGTCACCGTTTATGGTTTGTCTGTCTTGCGCCGGTCCAAGAATTTCACCGTGCACGGAGGCTCATGGGAAATGTAGTGTGAACACACTTTGCTTTCAAAAACTCCTGGTTGTCCCTTTAAATGAAGGGAGCCCTCCTATTGTTCTTTGGGCTCAAAAGTGTGGCCTCCAGGGTTCAAGGAATCATCTGCATGTGATGGAGGAATGCACAGTGCATGTAGGGGGCGTGGCCTAACAGCCCTGCAGGAAGCAGTGTGCATGGAATAGCAGAGATATTCAAGTTGCTTGCATTAAATCTGGTTGTTTTAGCCAAGATGATGCTAACTATATTTAAGTTCCCTGTTAAGGGCCAACCTTCAATTTTGTAAATTTCCGATTTATTCCCGTATATTCCCGTTAATTCCCATAAATTCCCGTTAATTCCCATGGAAAGTTTCCAACTTTGAAAATTCCCGGAATTTTGCAACCCTACAAAAGAGTCATCTAAGAGAAAGCCAGAGAGATGTGAGCAGTATGTGAAAGGCTTTCTCCTCTCTTCTCTGCTGTAGCCTAGCGCGCTGCAGGCCACAGATTGCTGCAGTGCTTTGCTGCAGAGGTAGCTCTAGTGTAATAGGGAATGACAGACCCGTGCCAAATAGTGCCCCAGGCTGCCTCAGCACACAACCAGTGCCAAAAGTTGTGATTTCCACTATATGAAAACAACATGTACCTGGGTGGGTGGAAGGGCCTGCAGCATGCAACTGGTGAATGCCCAACTCCTTGCTCAAGCAATAATTGTAGTCTGCAGGGAGCATGTGGCAGTAGACAAGATGTAAGGTATTTTACCCTAATATGCATTGTATCCACCAGGTAGAAGCAGAGACATGGGACAGGAGGACATCCGTATGTGTAGACCACAGACTGATATTAAAGTGATAGTTCACCCTAGAATGATATTTCACTCATTATCTCCTCCCCCTCATGTGGACTAAGGGCTGGAAGAAGTTTCAGAGTCCTCCGTCCCTTCTCTGAGTTACAGGGGGTCTCGGCGTAGCAGTGCATTTCAATGTAACGGTTGCAAAGGGACACCAGAGGTCTTCGTAAAAAAACACACACCAAAAAACATCCAAATACCTCCATGCGGTTTGTATAAAATGTCTGTCTTGTACTGAAGCCCGGAGATGTGGGATTGTCCCGAAAAAAATTAAATAAGTCCATATTTCAAGCTTGTTTGCAGCGGTAGCTCGTCTTCCTTGTCTGCACAAGTCTCGCGAGATTTGCGTCGACGCCATTGCGATTAACTGACGCCGTCGCAAATATCTTGGGCAGACCAGGAAGACGAGCTTCAAACAAGCTTGAAAAATGGACTTATTTAATTTTTTTCCGGACAATTTCGCACTTCAGGGCTTCAATTCAAGAGGGACATTATATACAAGCACCATCTTTTTGTGACAAGACCGCGGTGTCTGTTTGCAACCCTTTTGTGGACATGCACTGCTACGTCGAGACCCCTGTAACTCAGAGAAGCCACGGAGGACTCTGAAACTTCTCCCTTAGTCCATTCTCCCCTTTAACCCTCCTGTTGGCCTGGTCTGCCCCCCCCCATCTTTCCTTCCTTCCTTCTTCTTCCTTGAATGAATCTGTCCCCTCCCTCCATCTTTCATTTTCTTTATTTTTCCCTTCCTTATTTCCACAATCCTTTTTTCCATCCCTATCTCCCTTCTTTCCTTCCCTTTTGACCCAATTGACCCAGTCTGTCCCCTCCTTCTATCAAACCGAGCCGCCTTGGTTAACTCAGTCAGTTCTTTTGAAGGCCTCAGAGCCTCAGACAGTAGCAGCCAACCGCCGCCGTGCCGGAGCCGAGCTACCAAGCCACTCGGTCGCTGGCCGGTGTACGGAGCGATTCCTCCTGGATGCGGAACGGCTGTGGCTCCGCTCCCGGCACGGCACGCCGTGAACGGGGAGGGAAAAAAACTCAACACGTCAACCACGGAGCTGCTTCTCCTGCAGCGACATGGAGAAGCTCCCAGTGCTTGTTGGTGTCAAATACATCCTGGTTCCTGTCCAGATGTTTCCCACAGAGCTCTGCCTGGGGGGGTAGAATAGCTATAGCCTATACTGAGAGCAATTTACAACACTTGAAACCAATTATTATTTGGTTGGCTGTTAAAATATCTGCCTGGATGGTACTACAAAAAAAGAAAAGAAAAAGGTTAGGACCCAGCACACAACCATTCGTCTGATGCAGGCCCTACGTGACACTTGGCGCATGTATTGCAGAGGACTCTGTTGAATCTGGTGCAATTCGGACGTGCACACAAGAAAAAACAACAACAACCGATTGCTCAGCTCACATGATGTCACTGTAGACAAAAAAAAAAAAGTTAGTGTGTCCCTACCAATGTTGAGAACAAACCTACGCCTTTGGTCATTTCTTGTATTGAAGCCCCCACATGAGAAATTGTTCCGAAAAAAATTTAATAAATCTATATTTTAAAGTTGTTTGTAGCAGAAGCTCCCAGTGTCTCAGTCTCAAATCACGCGAGATTTGCACTGACACAGGAAGAGCAGTGAACTGAGACACTGGGAGCTTCCGCTACAAACAAGCGTCAAATATAGACTTATTGAATTTTTTTCAGAACAATTTCTCATGTCGGGGCTTCAATACAAGAGGGACATTACAGACGAGCAGTATGGAGGTATTTGGATGTTTTTTGGTGTGTCTTTTTGGACGAAGAAAAGTGGTATCCATTCACAACCATTATATGGACAAATACTGCTGCGTGGACCCCCCGTAACTCAGAGAAGGAACGGAGGACTCTGAAAATTCTCACAGCTCTTAGTCGACATGAGGGTGAGTAGATAATGAGTGAAATTTGAATTTTGGGTGAACTATCCCTTTAAGTTTAGTAAAAAAAAGTTCCTAAGATTGGGGACAATTGGGGACGTTGTTCCAGAACAGGGGGCGTCTCACATCAGAGATCGGTTTCTTTGATCGTTATGTAAACTCAAAATACAGTACTTACAAATAATAATAATACTCTGGATTTGTATTGATTAGGGCTGTCATAGTTGACACGTTATCAGTGATCGGTGATCAGTGATGTTTGATAATTTGGTATTTCAACAAAAAAAATGGAGAATGGTCTACAAGAGATAGGAAACACACACACACAAATCTCACAGAAACTCACAGAGAATAAATAGAATGGTAGTGTGTGTCCCCACGGTCAAGAAGGACATGGCTGTTCTGCATTAGGAAGAGAAAAGGAAGTGAACTGCATGAAGGACTGCATTGTACACTGATGTAATGAAATGCCTGGAGGTACAGAAGGCTTCCCATCATGACCGTTGATGTGGCTTGATGCTTTTTTTCTTTCTTTCTTTCTTTCTTTCCGACTCACTCTATTTTTTCTGTCTCTGTGTGTCTTCATGCAGGGTTGAGTCCCATGAGTGGTTTAAGAACAGCAAAAGACCTTAGGGATGACAGGAATGAGAGCAAGATAATGGGAAAAGAGAGGGGAGACAAGAAAACCAGGACCACCAGCAGAGTGTGCTGAAGAGAGGAAAACTGGTGGCAGCAGCGCACTTTTCTGCTTAATTCTCCTCTTCTTCCCCGTCTCTGCAGTGCCCTACAACGCTGTTCACGTTTGTCCTTGCTCAAATGCTCCCTGCTATTGCTTCCTCCTCTCCTCCCCTCCCTTCTCCTCTCCTCCTTTCTCCTCTCCTCCTTCCTCCTCTCCTCCCCTCCCTTCTCCTCTCCTCTCCTCCTTTCTCCTCTCCTCCTTCCTCCTCTCCTCCTTCCTCCTCTCCTCCCCTCCCTTCTCCTCTCCTCTCCTCCTTCCTCCTCTCCTCTCCTCCTCTCTCCTCTACTCACCTCTCCCCCCCTCCCCTCTCCTCTCCTTTCCTCTCCTCTCCTCTCCTCACCTCTCCTCCCCTCCCCTCCCTTCTCCTCTCCTCCTTTCTCCTCTCCTCCTTTCTCCTCTCCTCTCCTCCCTTCTCCTCTCCTCCTTCCTCTCCTCCTTTCTCCTCTCCTCCTCTCCTCTCCTCTCCTCCCTTCTCCTCTCCTCCTCTCCTTCCTCCTCTCCTCCTTTCTCCTCTCCTCCTCTCCCTCCTCTCCTCCTCCTCCTCTCCTCCCCTCCCTCCCTCTCCTCTCTCACCTCTTTCTCCTCTCCTCCTTTCTCCTCTACTCTCCTCCCCTCTCCTCTACTCACCTCTCCCCCCCTCCCCTCTCCCCTCCTTCCCTCTCCTCTACTCACCTCTCCCCCCCTCCCCTCTCCTCTCCTTTCCTCTCCTCTACTCAACTCTCCCCCCCTCCCCTCCCCTCTCCTCTTCTCCCCTCTCCTCTCCTCTACTCTCCTCTCCTTCCTTCTCCTCTTTTCTCCTCTCCTCTCTCCACATTTTTTTCCAGTCTGAAAGATATGAAACAATCTCCAGCCGTGCAGGAAGCCAGCCTGCTGTAAGTCAGAGCAGAGCCAGTGTGGAGCTGATCAGTCTGCTCGTCTGCAGTGAAACTCAGCTGGACTGAGGAGAGGTGACTGACTTGATGTTTAGAATGATTGTCCTGCTGCAGTGTCCTGAAACAAAGGGCAACGAGTCCTGCATTGTTCACCCATGTGTACACCATCAAACACCCCGAGATCTGAAAGTCAGCACCTCATAGTGCTGCAGTGGTTCAAACTAAATGCTAATGTCATCACTCTGACATGCTTACAATGACAGTAATGTTATCTTCTTCACCAGTTAGACTGGGGTGTTAGCATGCTAACCTGTGTAGCTGAGGCAGTGAAGCAGAACTCTTTGGGTTTATCTGCTTGCCTTTGGCTTTTTGGAGTCAATGGATTTTACTTTAACAGAACACAGAATAATTAGAAGCACACCTACCCTCAGCAAATAACAGTAACGACCCGACACTGACCTGGCTTGTGTGAAAGACTATTCATTATTAAATCCACTCCTCTATTCTCTGATCAGTGAGTTGACCTGTTTGGATCCACGTGGATTCCACTGCTCCACTCTAGGAAACTGTTAAAGAATCCATCACCTGCTATTTGTATTTGTTTCAGGTGAGAAATAATATGCAACATTCACCTTTATTTATCCCTATTGGGCACGCAGTTTTGTTTTACATTTTTTCATTGAAAAAGAAAATTCCATGCATTTACCGCAAATATAAAATTCCACCAGAACAGCAAAACCGGCACACGTTTTAGACGTCCAGAAAAAGGTGGATATATAAATAAATGAAACGCAATGCAGACTGATCGGCTCATTGTAAAACATGTATTTATTAGGGCCGGGAATCGATTAAAAAAATTAATCTAATTAATCAGAGGCTTTGTAATTAATTAATCGAAATTAATCGCATTTTAATCGCATATAAATATTTGACCTGAGAACAGTGAGAAAAAAAAAATTCACATGGATTTTAGCGTACTGACTGACTACAGAAGCTTAAGCAACAAAACGTTTTTTTTTTAAGGTGGTACTTAAAGGAGTCATCACCTGGTTTTTTACGTATCCAGCCCCCCTTGGATCGCTTTGGATCAATTCGTAAAACTTATTAGAAAAAAAAAAAAAATTTTAATCAAACATTGAGCTTGTTCTGACCCTTTTTCCTACCGCGACTTTATCACGCGAGATTACGCGCGAGGTTTTGACTGGTCCGGATGTGCATTGTATGAGGCACGCGTTGATTCGCCGCAGGAAGGACAGAGCCGGGGGGGGGCTTGCCTGCATGCAGACTCCAAAACATAAACAGCCCCCTGGTACCGCTTCGGCGATTTCAGGTAGCGGACGGGCCGGGTTGGGTGGTGAAAGAGGCAAGTAGCCTCCGCCGGTGAGGTCACCGTAGGAGCAGAATCAAAATCTCGTGCTTTAGGAAGGCACACCATTGTGTGCTATTCCTGTTCGGAAAAAGAGCTGAAGCGAAAAAACGGCGCCGCTTTCAAAGTCCAGCTTTTCAGGCAAGTTTCAACTGAGGTCAAACACCAATATGCATGTTTTAACAAGAGAAATTGCGATTTCCGGGTGATGACTCCTTTAACCAAGACCAACAGACTAGGGATGCAAATTATCGATTAATTTCAAAAGGAGTTTAAATCGAACGCAACTGGACCTTTTGTCTGGGAAGACATTTCACCTTCATCCAAGAGGCTTCATCAGTTCATGTATCACCTGACCAGGCTGGGACTGGTCCAACTTTCTGGTGTGGAGATCCAGGTATTTAACCTCTTGTGTGGGTGATGTCACTGGTTCCCTTTGTGCTCCAAGTGCCAACGACAGTCGTTGGTGTAAAGTCTTTGGTGGAAAGTTGGTTTCGACTACGTTAGTGCTCTATTGTGTTATAACGACAGTCGTTGGAGTCACATGCAACTTGTGAAAAGTTGTTATTCTTTGAGGCTAAGTTTTTGAATCTCCTGGGAAGGGATGAAAGGGCAGCATTGTAAATCTTTTCACCTCCTCTCTCCCTTGCAGTGATCAGTACGCCTGAAACTCATCCAGTGAGAAACGTTTCGCGGTGGAAAAATAAGTGCGATTAAAATGCGGTTAATTTTTGTGTGATTAATTAATCGCAATTAACGCGTTAACGTCCCGGCCCTAGTATTTATTGATGTTAATGTGGTGATTTCTGCACACAGAGCCCCCAGGCAGCGCCGCTCCTCTGTCCAGTAGGCTACACACACGAAGCTTCACTATTCATTCAAACTAACTGATGCTACTGCCACAAGCGTTAGATTTCATCACTGAGACCAGCATTTATATCCTAAAAAGAAGTTAACCAGCCGATGGTAAACCTCTAAACCCTCCCCCTCCTCCTCGGCTTCTTGCTGACGTCAACGAGAAGCCCAATCAGCAATCGCGTTTTTTTCCTCTCCTGGTGAATTCAAGGGGGAGGAGGCGAGAGTGGAGTTCTTTGCCCGGAAAACATGTCAGCTATCGTCAGTGACAGAGGAGATTGAGTTATACATGCAATAACCTGAAAAAAGCAGAGGTGTATAAAGTACTCGAAAAAAGTAACTAAGTAAAAGTAGAAGTACCATAAATAAAAATTACTTTGGTAAAAGTAAAAGTCACGCATAAGAAAATTACTTGAGTAAAAGTCTTAAAGTAGCTCACATTAAATGTACTTAAGTATCAAAAGTAAAAAGTAAAAAGAGTGAGAGTGATCGATCCCGTTACATGTTGAGGATCTTTGGAGCCGTCTGTGGCCACAGCACATTATACAGCACACATTATATTTCTATTTTAATTTATAATGTGTAACGAGGTGGCAAACGTAAATGTAACGGAGTAAAAGTACATATTTTTTCTTTTAAATGTAACGAAGTAAAAGTAAAAGTTCTGATTAAAAAAAATACTCCAGTAAAGTACAAATCCCCAAAAAAACTACTTAAGTAGTGTAACGAAGTACATCTACTTCGTTACTATACACCTCTGGAAAAAAGGGATTTTCAGGTGATGGATCCTTTAATATGCTAAAAACCAAGATGATGCAAATGTTAAAACTGCCTGTGGAGTACAATACACTGACAAGAATGTTGATTTTAGAGTTTCACATCTTTTGATAAATGGTGAATGGACTTGTACTTATAGCACTTTTCTAGTCACTTGGACTCAAAGCGCTTCACGCCGTCTGGTCACACCCTTCTCATCACACATGGGCAGGTGTGGGTTCAGTGTCTTGCCCAGGGACACTTCAACATGTGGACCGGGGGACCGACCTGGTGGTTAGTGGAGGACCCGCTCTAGCTGGCGTACATTTTGAAGGTCTGAGTGTAAACTCCACACACATCCCATGGCAGCACGGAGCAGCTGAGTGCAGTTTGACGCCGCCTGTCACTGGAAACCTGCGGTCAGCAACCTCATCTCTACCATCATGACACGCGCACTCCCTCTGCCTCCACACGCACGTCTGCACACACCTGAAGAGATTTCTCAGCACATTACAGAAGTGCACTCATAAAGCAGATAGATTTATGAAGGGCAAAAAGGGACCATGGGTTATATTAACCCAGGAGGAGGACATGAGGAGAAACAGGAAAAACAGAATCTCCGGCTGGTGCCGACATTTGATTCTTCATTTCTCACAATTCAAATCATCACTTCCTCATTTCCTTCCATTATTCATAAACATCTACATCTTCTGTCTTTCTGTCTCTCTCCAAATGCTGCTGCAGCATCATGCCGTTGTCACGGAGATTCTCCTTTTGTTCATTCACATTCTCAGTACACACACATACGTAATCGTACTCACACACACAACCAATCAATCAAGAGAGACTCATGGAAATCATCACATCATCAATGCAGGGCATGAAGAGGTTTATGGTGTGTGTGCGTGCGTGCATGTGTGTGTGTGTGTGTAACAGCAGACTCAGCAGAAACAGAGCGGAGGTGAAGAGGCCTAAAATGATCTACTCTCCAGTCCTCTTTTCTTGATTGCTTTGTGCCCTCCTCCTGCTCTTGTTTTTCATGGGGGAGGGGAGAGGAGGGGAGGGGAGGGGGGGGGGCATGATTTATATAGATTATTTTTAATACTAAGTACTTTTTCATTCATATTTACACAAAGAGCAATAATTAGTCTCGTAAATGCATATCCCTGTATTCTTAGTTGTTTCAGAGAATCTATGTAGTGCTTTGAATAAACCACCAAAGAGTTTCTCTACTACTCTATTATTATTATTTTCAAAGTTAACAGCTATTTTCTATTCCATTTTGACCCACTACGCAAGTAAGCAATATACTTCATGTCAGGTATCACTGTAAAGCTCTCTCTCCTGAACAATGATGTCGGCTCTAAAAATGGTCATTTCCTCCGTATCTGCAACCAATCCTAAAAGTATGATTTACATTAAAGCAGATATCAGTGGAATGTTTTTGTTAATATTAGTCCTAAATAGTCCTATTTTCCGTCAGCAATCACTTACATGGAGTGTTTCAGCCGTAACACGAGTCTCTCCGTCACTCTGCTCTGCTGTAAACCAGGAGAAAACTTTCCTTGTGGGATACAAGTGTTATCCAATGAGGAGAGAGAACGGCATGAAGGGCTGTGTGTGCAGCCAAGGGGTGCGCGGGAATGTGGTGACGTAGCACGAGGACCAATAGATGCCTGACGAGGGCGGGGGCTGCTAACTCATGGTGCGTTCAAGGAAACTCGTAACTTGTGTTTTTCCTTCCTGTGAAGTCATACCAGTTCGATCGCGGATCAGAAGTTACGAGAGGCCGTTATAGTGACTTTCACAGGCAACAGGACGGTAAAAACACGAGTTACAGGTTGCCTGGAACGCTACAAAGTTGTAGTTGTGACTTGAAGCTGTAACTTACGGTTTCAAAAGCCTGCCTTGAACGCAGCATTAGCCGAAACGGCCGAACCGCTGATATCTGCTTTAACAATCTATTGAATTTTACAGTACAAGTCTTTAAAGATCGTTTTCTATCATTCACAGCCTGATTTATACGACATTTTATTCCTAAAAACAGGGCAAAATTAGATTTTTTAGGGTTGGTGACAGAGTGATAAAAAGAGATATCCAAAATCCCCTCTGTAAAAACCTCTGACTCTAATATGTCAACAAAATAAAACAAGAATTTTGAAAGGGACTCTATCCATTGTTCAGATCTCGGGTCTGGAAATGTATGCAAATTAGTGCATATTTCATTAGATATCGCCCCATCTACATAAATCTGGCAAAACTTGTAATACGAACCATATTTGTCTTAATGTAAGTGATAAACTTGGGAAGTTTCATGGTGATATCTGTTAGTTAAATGTTAGCCTATTCACCTACCCTCTTAGCTGCACTCTGAAGCTGAGACCACCAACCTTGCTTGTGTAATTTCATCCTGTTAAAAGAGCAAAAGCTTGATGTATTTTTTGCTAACTCTGGAGGAAAGGCTAGGGGGGGGGGTAGCAATTCTATTTAAGAAAAGCATCTCATTCATTGAGTTTGCAAAAGCAGCGGGTCCTCAGAAAAGATTCCTAATTGTGGCAGGCCATCTTCTGGCTCTGGTAAACATTTATGTTTAGCCTCTTTCAGCAACAATATTCCACCTTGGGGTTTGACAGTCTGCCTGAGTTGTCCAGATCAAGGCCTCTTTGCTTCCTTCCTCTTCAAACACCAGTTTAACCCCCACTCTCCTTATGCCTCAAGACTGTCTGCACCTCTTCTCCAGCTGCATACAGCCCCTCTGCAATGGAATGAACTGAGTCACTTGCCACCTGTCTCCCCCACACCCCTTCAGCACAGCAGCCTCCAGTCCAGACCCTCCATCATTCCACCCTATCACACCCCCACAGTCTTCATTCAGTCCAAAGCAAGGTAAAAACTGGGGACAAAAAAAGGATCGTGGAAATGATTCAACCTTTGTCCTATGTGCAGCACTTTGGTCGACTGTTGTTGTTTTAAATGTGCTATACCTACTGACTTGACTTGACTTGACTCTGTGGAGTATAATGTAATGTATGTAACTTAAAGGGATAGTTCACCCAAAATTCAACTTTCACTCATTATCTACTCACCCTCATGTCGACTAAGAGCTGTGAGAATTTTCAGAGTCCTCCGTTCCTTCTCTGAGTTACGGGGGGGTCCACGCAGCAGTATTTGTCCATATAATAGTTGTCAAAGGACACCAACTTTCTTGGTCCAAAAAGACACACCAAAAAACATCCAAATACCTCCATACTGCTCGTCTGTAATGTCCCTCTTGTATTGAAGTCCCCACATGAGAAATTTGAATTTTGGGTGAACTATCCCTTTAAAAAGCTATTTATCAAATAGATAGAGATATTTCAGTGTGGACAACAGCTGAAGTTTCCATCCTGAGAACCTCACCACAGAGGAAAATTGCAAACTTATGGAAGTCATTGTTAAACGGACACCGAGGAGTTTGTACAGTATTTGTTTATAAAAAAAAGTGTGGCTGAATCTACGTTACTCAATTGTTAATGGGTCAATTTTCGGTAACGCTGCAGATTTGCCGTTTATGGTCGGAACTACGACGGTATCTGATCGTCTTCCAACCTCATGAGAAATGTAGTGTCAAAACACTTCGCTTTCCAAAACTCCTCGTTGTCCCTTTAAAGGGATAGTTCACCCAAAATGTCAATGGACAACCATTATATGGACAAATACTGCTGTGTGGACCCCCCCGTAACTCAGTGAAGGAACGGAGGACTCTGAAAATTCTCACCGCTCTTAGTCGACATGAGGGTGAGTAGATAATGAGTGAAATTTGAATTTTGGGTGAACTATCCCTTTAATTCATTCTGTGTGGCCAAACCCTATTCAAATTTAAATTCTAGTAGAAGTATTCTAATGCCTTTTTAGCCATGATCAGATTTTTTTATTTTGTTGTTCTATATGATAAGAGCATAAGTAAATAATATAATAATAATAAGTAAATTCAATCTAAAGTGGGGAAAGGGGGATATTATGCTAAGAAGTATGGCAAATATTGATTTGAAGAGGTCATTCCACCTCCACTTCCCTAATGGTTTCATCATACACTATATTGTACACTTCAATGCAGTCAGTTCATGGCAAATTCAATAGGTCTCCAATAAAAATATGTTTCTTGAAAAATTCTAATATTTAAAGGAGCTATCCACCTTTTTCTGAATGTCAAAAACGTAAGCCGGTTTTGCCCTTCCAGTGAAATTTTATATTTACGTTTCCATGGTTTCAGTAGTCGCGTTAAATGCGTGGATTTTTCTTTCTTTTTTCAAAGAAAATCTGTAAAACGTATGGATCATCACACCAGCTTTCAACAATGGATATCACACAACTTGGCATCCATGTTAAAAGCTAGCATTAATAGATCCATGCGCTTACCGCAACTATGACAACAACTGAAAACCATGGCAACATACAGCATACAATTCCACCAAAACCGGCTTCTGGGTTTGACCATAGATCACGTTCGGAAACTTGTGGATAGAATAGAATAGAATAGAATAGAATAGAAAATACTATATTCATCCCCCTGGAGGGAAATTCGTCCAGCAGCTCACAAAAAACATGTGACAAAATACACAAAAACACACACAGAGAGAGCAATAAATAACCTAAAATGATATCATGAAAGTAAATGTAATGTAATGTAAGACGCTCATAAAATCCCTCACAAAAGGACACCAGAGGCTGAGGAATCATGTTAGGTCTGCGTTTGAAACCTAACAACATACAACCAAAATATTCACATTATTATATACAAATTGCAGCCTGCAAATCATGTTAATGTGTTGATTCTATGTTCTGTCCTGTTGGGGTACCCATCGCTCTCTTATTTCTGCCTTTCAGCCTCCAGGTTGCCAGTTAGGCTACTACCACTGAGCTGCAGCTACAGCTGGGAGATAAAACGATCTCCCCTTGAGATAAAAATGTTTGATCTATTTTGATTATTGGCTATGGTCATATCTCCTTGATATCACACGGCAGAAATAAGCAGCCTCCTGTCCTGAGCATATAGTTAGTTTGAGCTGCAGCAGCTAAAACTCAAGGGAAGAATTACAAAGTGAAAGTTGGAAAAGAGGGAGGAAATGCGGTGAAATGGAGCCGATGGTGAATGTGTGGAGTGATTCATGAAATAAGACGTCTCCAGCCCAGGCAGTTTACCTGTCGCCGGTCATCTACTCATCAAAATACTTGTAATTTGTGTGGGAGGCGGAGGAAGTGTCCAGTAGAGCAGCAGGTCAACTGTGGAGGAGATCCTCTGTCTGAGGAGCAGTTTGGACCAATATGAGCGACCTGATGATACCAAGGTCAGAAAGTGGAGGAGACAACGGAAAACACGGAGCTGCTCGTGTCGTTAATTCCACGTTAACTCGTATATTGGCTCATCTATGGCGTGAAGAACACGGACTAAGGCTGCTGTAAATGCAGGGTCACAGTGTGTGTGTCAGTGAAGTGAAACCATCACCTGAGTTGACGTGAACTCCGCTCTGTGAGTCAGAGCAATACAACAGTTCATCAACAACACATAGGAGATATTTCACTATGATAATAGTTGTAGATGAACTGCTGCTTCATTATCTCACTGCAGGTACACTCTTAGAAATAAGGGTTCCAAAAGTGTTCTTCTACAAGGGCTGAGGTTCTACCTGGAACCATTTCTTCAGGAAAGGGTTTTTCGAGGATTCTTGGACACTTGCACTCACACTAGCAATAGAATCCGGACTTTAGGGAGCAAACGTGCTTGGGCACGGTACGACTGCCTAGTGTGAGTGCACCCTAAGACTAAGACTAAATCTAAAATGCCTGCCAAAAACAACACCGGCTTCTGAGTGACACCAATACGCAATAAAAGGGAATTTTGTAGAACCTGTCATAGGTGTAACCTTTCATAGATGGTTCTAGGTAGAACCCTTATGTGCTGGTTCTAGATATTACACTTTAGTTCTTGGTATAACCCTTTAAGTTGGGTTCTAGGTAGAACCCTCCAAAAGGGTTCCAGGTAGAACCTTTCAAACCTCTAAAGCAGGGGTCTCAAACTCAAATACGCCGAGGGCCAGATTTGAAAAAATGGCACAAGCCGAGGGCCACACGGTTGTTTATTGAGAACTTATTGAAATGACCTTTTTGCACATATTCAACCTAAAACTAATAAAGCTTGTAAGTTATTGCATATAAAACAACAATAATCATTAAATAGGCCTAATTTAAAAAAAAAAAATGTTGCATTCATTTCTAATGGCTCTATCTGCAGCTTTCCATAGTCATTTCTAATTAGGGATGCACATTATTAAACATTAACCAATATCAACAACTTTGACTGATTAATATCAATTCTTTTTTTTAACTTAACTTATGAGGGCTGACAAACTGCAGACAACAGTTTTCAGTCATATCAGTCATTTTTTCTCAGTTTGATATTTCTGATGTTCTGCACATGGATCTATAATAATATAATAAATATCCATGGTCATGTAAATCCAGTGACAGACGGTGAGGAACTGTCAAAATCATAAAGGGAGGTCTGCAATGTTAATCACCTGTAAATGATAACAATTCAAAAAAAAAGGAAAAAAAAGTCCGGTACTGTGTTCTCCAAAATTCCTCATATACCTATCAAGAGGAGCTGTCAGATTTTGCAGGCTGCACTAATGTTTTCATTACGGGTTTTTTTTACATTTCCTTGCTCTGCTTATTTGACAAAAGAGGATCAGGTTGCTGGTGCTGATGAACAAGTGGGACCAACAAAATGGCTGATAGCCATTCAAACTACTGGCAGTGCATTGATTTGTAGTTTTAGTTGGGAACATTCCACCATAAATATTATCATGCGGGCAAAGATAATTGGACATAAAAGCATTGCAGCATCAACTAATGAAATCTGAGTTTATTTGAGACCCCTGCTCTAAAGGTTCATACAGCTCCTTTAATTCCTAGAACCTTTAAAGGTTCTACCTGGAGCCAAAAAGGGTTCTCCTATGAGGACAAGCCGAAGAACCTTATATGGTTCTACATAGCACTTCTGAGTGTCGTAACTAATGCAATCTAATATATTACATCTTTACTTTGAGCCTATAGAGACGGTGTGAGCCAGTCTCAGGGTTCCATACAGCCACAAAGCTGGAGCAGGGCAGAGCTTAGCGTGTGGTTATCTGACAAACTGCAGCAACAGTTTTGGCCAAACAGCTCCTTTAATTCCTGTTCGATATTTGTATGTTGTGATGTGATAGTAATTAACAAATATAGTCATGTAAATGAAGTGGCGGTGAGAACTGTCAAAATCAGATTCTGAGAGTGCTGCAGCAATATTAATAGCACCAAAATAAATGATAACAATTCAAATGAAAAGAAAAATGTCTGTAGCATCAAAATAAATTATCAATATAGTGCATATTTTCATATTTTTACATTTCCTTGCTCTGCTTATTTGAGAAAAAGTTGTATCAGCAGACACTATCTGAGCATAACAAAATGGCTGCTGCCATTCAAACTAAGTATTGATTTCATGTTGGGACATTCCAATATGTTAATACACCGTCAACATGAGTAAAGCATTGCAGCATCAACTATTGAAATCTGAGTTTATTTACAACTATATTCATATCCTGTTGACAGGACATGTGTAATGACTAAGTACCAGATCAATAAAAGTAGTGTAGTAGTGAACCTGAAGACCTATTTCTATGCATTGGAATGCGTCATCTTCAGCAGGTTCCTGGCTCTATAAAGTCCAGAGAAGTGTGTGTGTATCAAAATGACAAAGTGATAGAAGACTATATTTAGAGGGGAATAAAGGAGTAGAGGGGGGGGAGATGGGAGGGAGGAAGCAAACCTCTGATGGGTTTGTGCTTACTGGAAGATTCAGAAAGAATGCATGAGTTTGTCACATTCAAGGCATCCGTGTGCAGTGTAAAAGCTATGGGATGATGCTCTGGTACGGCTCATTTCCCCTTAGGAGTAATTGTCTGAAAATCCTAAAATTGCATTAAAGCAGATATCAGTGGAATGTTTTTGTTAATATAAGTCCTAAATAGTCCTATTTTCCATCAGCAATCACTTCCATGGAGTGTTTGCCAGTCCAGCAGGTGGCGGTACGGAGCCTTCAGAAGAATGCTCTGCTGTAACCCAAGAGCCAGTCCTTGTGGGATAGTGTTATCCAATGAGGAGAGAGAACAAACTAATGGGCACTGTGTGCAGCCAAGGGGAGTTGTTAAATGTTGATCAATGAGACCAACATTAGATGCCTGACAAAGGCGTTTAACCAGTGGTGCGTTCAAACCTCTGAAACTCGTACTTTGTGTTTTTCCTTCCTGTGAAGTCATTGTTCACCGCTGGTACGAGTTCACGGGAATCGGAAGAGAGTGGCCTAATTAGTGACTTTCACTAGGCAACAGGACGGTAAAAACACAAGCTACGGGTTACCTTAAGCTACAAACTTGTAGTTTTGACTTGAAGCTGTGAGTTGTGTTTGTTTTGAGCATTGTTTCAAACTATGGGTTTCTGATTTAACTACATTCAGCTGACACAGCTTCTTATGAAAGAACAGTCAAACAGTGTCGTGCTGTTGCTGTGACTCTGGAGCTGGAGCTGTGCCCCCTGGGGCCCAGTGCAGGGGCTGCAAAACTGAAAGTGCTCTCTTCAGTGGCGAGGACGTGCTAATATGTGCCCTTTTTTTTCCTTTTCGCCCCGGCCCTTCAAAACGTCTGTGCACGCCACTGCAGTCAAACTTCTCTATCTGGATCAAAAACTGCAAAGGTCAGTGCAAAAACAGAGGGCACCTTGTCTTAGAGTTATCCAGTGTCAAGGAAAGTGCCACCTCATCATAGTGAGAAAACATTGTTACATTGTTCATTTCAATAAAGGTGCGTTCACACTGTCGCTGAGGACAAGTTTACATATTAAGTCAATGCAAACGAGCTCAGGCAAAAACTCGCTGTGGCTCCGAGTGACAGAGCGAGAAATCGAGAATCGCTCAAGATGAGAAATCCCAACTCTCTGGCTGTCAGTCACTTCGATCAGCGTTGATTGGCTGCCGTAATGTATGTGTAACTATGACAACTACTGAAACGTAATACAACTCCACCGGTCCGGCAGAGTAAAGCCGGCTTGACGTCGTACGGCGCTCGTGGGACTTCCACAACTGGTAAACAGCAGCAGCAGCAGCTACAATGTCAGCCGTGCTGGACCAATACAAACGGGAAGAAAGGAGCGACTTGGAGCGAGGTGAAATTCACTGGAATCGCTTGAATGACGTCATCAGAGCGATCTGTTGAACTGTTTGAACTGAAAAAAGGCTGCAGCTGAGTGACAGAGAGATTTTTTTGGAGCGACAGAGACAAAAATAAAAGGTCCAGTGTGAATGCAGGAGGAGGGACAGAGCCTAGACATGAAGGCATCTGATTGGTTTTTCCTGTTCAGAGTCATAAGCATGGATTGGTCAGAGTTTTGTCAGCCACAGAGCTCTGACTATTTTCAGCCCTTTTTCTGAATACATATAGAGAGCCTAAGCGGAAGCAGGAAGTAACGGTCACCATGGGACCTCAACTCTAAAAAACGGTCCATTCAAATGAACGAGAGTGAGATTTTTATTTCGTCATCTGATTGAATTGCGCCATGAGAAAAAAATCTGACCTCTACCTGTTTAAAACATCACGTTTCATCCGAAAAAATCCGCAGTTTATCGTAAAACTATTGTAGAATAAAATTCTGAAGAAAGTCGCGTAGGTGACGCCACACACCAAATGCCGCCGTTTACCGTGTCAGTTGGTGACGTATTTTTTGTGGGACAGCAGATCTGTAGTCCGTAGAGCAGCCTTCACACAAAATACATTCTTCTCTTGCCGTTTTACGATAAACTGCTGATTTTTTCGGATGAAACGTGATGATTTAAACAGGTAGAGGTCATATTTTTTTCTCATGGTGCAATTCAATCAGATGATGAAATAAAAATCTCACTCTCGTTCATTTGAATGGACCGTTTTTCAGAGTTGAGGTCCCATGGCCGCGCTACTTCCTGCTTCCGCTTAGGCTCTCTATTGTAAGCCTTCCCAAATGTTATGCTGGAAACTTGGGAAAGCACTCACTTTCTCAGAATGCTGCTGTAACCAGTGTGGGAAAAGTGACGTTGACGAGCGTTGCACTGTTCCAAACGTTGAACAGATTTCAACTGTGAGCGCCGAGCACGAGAGGATCTGAATGGAAAGCGCTAAACGGCCCCTAACTCAGCATTTTAGCAGCACTATCAGACGATGCCACTTTTGCCAGCAAATATCAGCAAAACAAGAGCTTTCAAATTAAAATGATGTTGTGAGGTTGATTCAGCACTTCTTCACCTCCAGCTACGCTTCTGTGTCACTTCTTAGTGCCAGTGACCCACATCAACACTAGAGAGCACCTCGGGGGAACAAAAGGCACATGTAAAGCATTTCATTTTCCATTGGACATCTCTGTTAGCTTAACCTTCACCCCATATCAGCTCTATCAGCAGTGGACAAGTCAGTGGCTCAGTATACTTAGAATATTTATCCAGGATCCTCCCCCGGTATCGAACCGAAGAAAGATCTTGATTATAAATGATTCAATCAGAATAAACAGGACTGAACAGATTGACATATGAAGTTGCAGGAGTGTTAAACCTTCTCATAAACTAATCAAGGTCAAATAATTTAGCCTGATCAGTTTTCTGGACCTTGTATTGACTTAAAATGTCAGACATATGTTTTGCCACATGTTATTCACACCGCTGTTGCAAGCACAGAACACCAGATCAAGTTGACCCTCCTGTTATGTTTGTTTCTCAGGAACAGCAATGATAACCATGGGTCAGTTTGACCCAGCACATTATCAAAAAGAGTCTGAAACCAAAAAAATATTCATTTCATTGCTAACAATGCCATTAATATGTAGTGTAATGGTGTTCTTTAAAGCAGATATCAGCGGTTCGGCCCTTTTGGCTAATGCTGCGTTCAAGGCAGGCTTTTGAAACCGTAAGTTACAGCTTCAAGTCACAAATACAACTCTGTAGCGTTCCAGGTAACCCGTAGCTCGTGTTTTTACCGTCCTTTTGTCTGTGAAAGTTCCCTATAACGGCCACTTGTAACTTCCGACCCGTGAACTCGTACCAGATCGAACCGGTATGACTTCACAGGTCGGAAAAACACAAAGTACGAGTTTCCTTGAACGCACCATGAGTTAGCAGCCCCCGCCCTCGTCAGGCATCTATTGGTCCTCGTCCTACGTCACCACATTCACGCGCATCCCTTGGCTGCACACACAGCCCTTCATGCCGTTCTCTCTCCTCATTGGATAACACTTGTATCCCACAAGGAAAATTTTCTCCTCGGTTTACAGCAGAGCAGAGTGACGGAGAGACTCGTGTTACGGCTGAAACACTCCATGTAAGTGATTGCTGACGGAAAATAGGACTATTTAGGACTTATATTAACCAAAACATTCCACTGATATCTGCTTTAATAATATAATGGTTTAGTTAGAATAAGCCACTGCTGTATATAGTATTCTGCAAAGACCTACATATAAAATAAGATAGTTCTACATAAAAAGGATTTTTTGTAAAGAAAAAAAATCTAATAATTGATTTATTTTTACTGTAAGTCATTTTGGGGAGATTATTAGATAGGACAGTGGGATATGAAAAGAAATTGGGACATAGAAGGGGAAACATACAGGCAGTATATGGTCATGGTCAGGAGTCAAACCAGTTAAGCTAACGGCAGCAGCTAAGGCTTAGCAGTGTTGCCAACTCCTCAGCAAGCAAAGTCGCTATTGGCTGTCGTAAAAGTCGCTAGAAGTTGTTGACGCGACATGAAACTACTCCAGTTAGCTCAGTCATATTGTAACTCAGATATCCGCTGGGAAAAATATTTTTTCACGGACCGTTTATTGAGTCACTGAGTTGTTAGCTAACCGCTAACAGCTAACCGTTAGCCCGGCTAATCTATGATAACCATTACAAAAATGTGCACACATAGTAATGTTTGTCTCATCATTGATTTTATAGACTTTACAAACATCAGATTAGTCTAAAGGGTGATATAGTGACATGAAAAATAGTGAAACTCTTGTCCATCACTATTGTTCTCATGCTGGTTTTCTACCTGGAAGTAGTTGTAAACAACAAGGCGATTCATTCTAAACACCATGTTTTAGGAGGATCATATTTCCCGCACTACACCTTGAAAAGTTGTAATGGGCTGAAGCCGGCTGAAGTCACAGCTCAGAGGTTTTCAGACATTTCACCCCGTTGACACCATGAACCAGGAGATACTGATTGTAAAATCACAAAACAGACAGATCAACAGGTCAGAGTTGATCAGGATGTTTACGATGCTGCGCGCCGGTGCTCATGGGAAATAGAGTCTTCCTTCAGGCAAAACGCTACCGCTTTGGTCCACTAGTGCAAAACTCAACCAAAAAATGAAAGATCTAAAGTATTGATTTTGGTTCAGCCACACCTCTAATCAAGCCCACAAATCCTACCTGGTCAACCCCTTCTTCCTCCGTTTCCTCATATTTCTCCACCCACCCTCCCTCCTCCCCCTTCTCAAAGCACCTTCTACCTACATCCTTCTTTCAGAACATCCTCACTCTTCCCTCCATCCTTCCCTGCATTCCTCCATCACTTTCTACTGTATTTAGCGCATCCCTTTCCAGGTCTCCTCCAAGGGGGGGCATGAATCCAGCTTTGACGGAACCACGCCAAAATGAAAGATTTCCTCTTTCATTTTTTTCAGGTGTATGTCCAAGGTTAACATGCTCAGGCATAATCAACACACTGTTTTCTTTGTATGATTAATTATTAATATTCCAAAACAACGCAAAATGTGTGTTTCTGTCCCAACAGTATTACATAAGCGGAAAATGGTATGCCTAAAAAACAAAGAGCAAACGCAGCATGGGATATGAAGGACTTGGTGGATTAGTTGTACTCAATAAAGGACACCAGAGCAAAGGATTTGGACCCTGCTGTGAGTGATGGATGATGGAGTCTATAAGGTTTCATCATCAATTCTTAAGTGGGCCATTCTGTGTCTTGATACCTTTCAGGTCTATACATGAGTATCGAGCCTATACTGCCTTCATGTTGATTTGTTTGTATGGGTTGACTTAAAGGGATAGTTCACCCAAAATTCAAATTTCACTCATTATCTACTCACCCTCATGTCGACTAAGAGCTGTGAGAATTTCCGGAGCCCACCGTGCTTTCTCTGAGTTACGGGGGGTCCACGCAGCAGTATTTGTCCATAATGGTTGTGAATGGATACCACTTTTCTTGGTCCAAAAAGACACACCAAAAAACATCCAAATACCTCCATACTGCTCGTCTGTAATGTCCCTCTTGTATTGAAGCCCCAACTAGGGCTGTTCGATTTTGCCCAAAAATAAAATCTCGATTTTCTTCTCTCAAAAATCGATTTCCGATTACGATTACGATTTTTTTGTTAAATGACAAATTTTGTGCGCTGTTTGTGTCTTTTTAAATGGACCTGGAGTCTAATTTCTTTTTTAAAAATCCATCCATCCATTCAAAAATGTGACATCAACTGACTGCCCTCCAATGATTGGCGAGAGCATTGTCACTGGAAGAGTCGCACGCGCGACGTACGACCATGCTTGTTTACAGTGTGTGGGGAGAGCAGTGGGAGAGCGTGATGGGAGAAAGGGGGCAGCAGTCATCACGGTAATTCAGCGCAGCCCAGATTCATGAACGGGGGTTTACTGTAATTACCCTAGTTCGAGTAAAAAATCGATTTTTCGATTGTTTGTTTTTTAACATCATCCTAGCCAAATAATTGCGATTACAATTTCAAATCGATTAATCGAACAGATAGCCCCAACATGAGAAATTGTTCCGCCGGTCAGTGCAAATCTCACAAAGAGCAGTGAACTGAGACACTGGGAGCTTCCACTACAAACAAGCTTCAAATATAGACTTATTTCATATTTTTCAGAACAATTTCTCATGTCAGGGCTTCAATACAAGAGGGACATTACAGACCAGCAGTATGGAGGTATTTGGATGTTTTTTGGTGTGTCTTTTTGGACCAAGAAAAGTGGTATCCATTCACAACCATTATATGGACAAATACTGCTGCGTGGACCCCCCGTAACTCAGAGAAGGAACGGAGGACTCACAGCTCTTAGTTGACATGGGGGTGAGTAGATATTAAGTGAAATTTGAATTTTGGGTGACCTATCCCTTTAACAATATTAAAAGCTGTTGGTGGGAAAATGTTTTCGAGAGGCTTTCTTGTTACAATCAGCAGAGGTTTTGGTTTTCTGCCTATTAGCTGTTTTGCAGCCTTTAAATGCAGTCAGTGTGGTAGAAGGAGATCAGCTGCACAAACTGCAAAACAAGCCACAGCAGATCATTCTGCAGTCATCTCCTACATGTGAGGTGAGTGTATATATCCAGACTGCAGATGCTGCTTTCTGCTCTTCACTTGCTTTGGCTTGCATTTAGCTAGTGTGCGTTTTGAGTCTGTATAGTGTAGTGTGTGTGGCGTGCTTACTGACCCACTGAGAAGTAAGAGGACAGTGGCCATAACTTGGAGGTTAATGCTTCATTTCTTGACATGTTATCAAATATAGTATGGACTTGTTCTCTCCCTGTGAGCTCTATTCTTGCATTAACCCTTCTCCCTCCCTCTCTTTCTTGCTCTCTTTCTCCTGCAATGGGGAGCACGGAGAAAGAAAGCTCTGTCGCAGCATTATCCATAGAGGGGGAAGGGGGACCCTGGTGGATATAATGCCTATAGCGCAACAAAACCACCAGAGAGGGAGGGGGAGAGAGAGCCCTGCTAAAGATTTTCAAAACAGGATGACATTGAAAAATGTCAGCAGAAAACAAGATAACAAGAGAGATTTTGAGAGCAGCTGAAGTGTGTGTGTCATGTAGTGACGTGTGTTCATCCAATACTAGTATGTGCTTATCATGGCTTTTCTGCAGAGGTATTTAGATCCAGCAGTGACATCATGCTTCACAGTAGCTCCAAGGTTGTTAACAGTGACCTGCTCTTTGACTAGTTCTTCTAAGTCATTACTTATCAGTCCCTCCAGGATTTCACGGGCTTTTTTTTGAGATTGCTGCGGCCTAAAATGCCTGATTGTGCGACCACATTTTGAAAAAATTGTGGTGAATGTCGCGATGTTTTAAGCACTTTTGTTGTGACAAAAGACAGCGAAAGTTGCAACAAAAAAGTTGCAGTTTTGTTCTGAATAATTATAAAGGTCCTGTTATACCAGCAATTTTCCACTTGTTAAAGGGATAGTTCAACATTTTTGAAAATTGGCCCATTTCCATAATCACTATAGTCATAGCAGTAGGTTTGTTACCTTTATTTGTCGGCGTAAGCTATTTTTAGTACGGCGGAGCGGCGCAGCAGGCTGCTCAGAGCCTAGCTCAGAGGCTAAAGGAATTTCTTGGTTTCCCTCATCAAACTCATCAAATACAAAATCCCAAAACTCCAAAACGCTTTCATGGACAAGCTGTGACCTGCACAACCACCACGCAATGAGATAATAACAGAACCTTACGAAACAGAGATTTTTTCCAGGTAAATGCAGTCTGCTTGCTGAAAAACTGTCCCTGAACGCAACACGCATCAGCGGATGAGTTTGATGAGGGAAACCAAGAAATTCCCTTAGCCTCCATAGCGTAGCTCTGAGCGTCCTGCTGCTCCGCTCCACCATTCTAAAAATAGCTTGCACCAACAATTAATAGTAACGAACCTACTGCTATGACTATAGAGAATGCGAAGTTACGTCACGCCGTGGAATGTTGGGCGCTACCTTTGGAGGATCGCTGATGTAAACACTTGCTCGTCCCCCCTGAAAAAAGTTCCCAAAGTCGCTTAAAAGTAATCATGGTGGGACAGAACTGCTGCATAAAAATTGCCACAGTATTATATGCACTAATACGAAAAACGAGATCACGTAGTAAATCTGGGTCTTAATAAGTTGTAGTTTTTCTGTTTTTCCTTCGTTTCCCTTCCCCTCCTCCGTTTCTTTTTTCTTGTCTTTTATCTCCTCATCTCTTTTTCCTTTTCTTTTACTTCTTGCTCGTTTCCCTCCATTTCCCCCATTCTGTTTACGTTTGCGTTCCTCCAAAGATGGCGCAAATGGCTGACGTATTATTAATATTAAAAAGCATATTTTATTACTAATAATATATTCTACAATACACAGAATATAAAAGTGGATTTTTTTTTTCATAGAGTCAATCATAATTCAAACAATAAATTGGTCCAAGTTTGCATTTGTACCATGACCATTCACTGTTGGCAGAAGCTGGACAATTCAAACATTCATCCACTAGTTTTGTCCATGGCTTTTAGTGTGTAGGCTACGTTTGTAAAGGTATGATATTTGATTGTGTGTGTGTGTGTGTATCAAAAACAAACAGGTAGGGTGTAAAAATGGTCTCAGACAGTGGGTGTCATGATAACTGTGAACAAAATATTGATTTTGTTATCAATATGTAATAATAACAGTGTTGGACACAGTGAATCTTTTCACTACCAATTAAAGCAGAAGTAAGCAGAATGTTTGAGTTATAAGTCGTCTTAAATAGTTCTATCTTCCGACAGCAATCACTTCTATAGATGTTTGTTTGTCAGTCCTCTGCTGTGCTGTAAAACACAAAACATCCAATGAGGAGAGAGAACAGCAGGGGCGGTCCTCTCTGTGTGTGCAGCCAAGGGATGCGCGTGCATGTGGTGACGTAGGGACGAGGGCGGGGACTGGTAACTCCTTCGGCTGACAGGAAGTTAGCCAAAACGACCCGATCGCTTACTTCTGCTTTAAAGTGATATGCCAACTTTTTTTTTCATGTCTTGACTCACTCTCGAGTCCATGACCAGCAGATAGACACCATCCTTTAGACTGTGTGTGCAGTAACAAGGGAGATAGAGCCGTATCACCTGTAATTAGCTTAGCTCAAACACTGGAAGTGTATGGGTAGTGTTAGCCTGCTTCCTACCCAAGCTGAAATCAGCATCAGAAGCTGATTTCATTTTAGCTCTAAACTCTGTAAATATATCACTTGATCAACATTTCATTCAGCAGTGTGTCGTTAAATACCAGCTGTTTATTATTTTGTTCAGACGAATTTGGCGCTACTCAAGCTAGCCGTTGTGACCAACGCACTTCCAGTTACTTTCACAAAATAAAACGCCCGTTGCCCTTTACATGCAGAAGTGCTTTTACTTTGAAATAGGAAGCTAACCTACCCTGGATGTAGCTAGCTTGAACCAAAATAAACTGTCTTTGCTTGAACCCTCTGTTTTGACCAATCTCGTCCCGTTACCGGCATTTGACCGCTCAAGATGCCTTACCGGAGAGTTTTGTCAGCTCTGAGATGAAGACTGGTCCGTTTAAAGTTGCTGAAGAGTTCCTCTGATGACGTTAGGAGGAGGCAGGCTAACACTACCCATACACTTCCAGTGTTTGAGCTAAGCTAATTACAGGGGATACGGCTCTATCTCCCTTGTTACTGCACACACAGTGGAAAGGATGGTGTCTATCTGCTGGTCATGGACTCAGGAGTGAGGCAAGACATGTAAAAAAAAAAATGTTAGCGTATCCCTTTAAGAGTCAGCTCTCCATCTCCCTACATTTGCATATATTCAAAAAAGATTATCTTTAATTAAGTTAAAATAAGTTAGTTGTTTCCTATTTACGAGTGAGGATATCCTAAGGCAACCATTTACTTTCTGATATAACCATATAACTGTATAAGCCCATACTGCCCACGCTTTGGAAATCACTGATGTAGATTGTCACTACAGTATAAATGACATCTTTATTAATCCTTGACAATAAATTAAAAACTAAGATTTGTTGCAGATAAATCTACCCTTTGTGTGTTTTACCCACAACCACTTCACCATACTGACACCTATTAAACACTTTCATATTCACCGTAAGTAGCTAATAGTATACATTTTAACTGTACATTCTGCCACTTCTTCAAATGCATCAAGCATTGTGGATTTTTCTTTAATTTAATCATCTTGTTCAGCAAGCAACAAATACAAGTGGTCATTATTAATGTAGAATTATGCTTTAAGGACGGAAATGAGTTCACTTTCTGCCAGCCAAATGGCTGTTAAGCAACCGCTAAGATGCTACCTGCAGAACCACAATTGTTATACTCCAGCTGACAACCCACCCAAATATACAAACAATCCTTTAAAAATGAGGTCAAATGACTATAACAGTACAGTGTGTATTAGTGCAGAGGTTTCTATGTGCATGTTTGCCATCGGTTCTTGTGTTTCTCTCCTTGAAGGACTGGGAATTGCTAATACTGTACACCCTACCGCTTGAAGTGAAAGAGTGAAAAAAAAAGAGGGAGAGAGAAAGTGTGTAGAGCGGTTTTGCTTACAAAGGAACACCATTCAGCCGAGACGTCCGCCTGACTGAGGCAAGCTGAGATGTACAACCTGATCGATAAATCAATAGGAGCATCTCAGCCAAGCTCATCAGAAAAGAGTGGTATCAGGTACAAAAACCAAGGGGTGCTAAAGTGACCCCCATCCTGTTTTCCTTTTTTTTCCCTACCCCTTCCTACTCTGGATTCATTCCCCCACTCTACCCTCCAAACTAAAAAAAACATCCACTCACTCCCTCCCCTTTCTGTGTCTCTATTCCTCCTCTGCCGCAGACTAGAGCGCAGTCAGCTTCTACAGGGACTGCAGTGTTACGCTATAGCACAGAGTTGGGGGGATGGGGGTGGATGGAGTGAGAGGATGTGGGGGGACGATAGCGATAATAAGCAATCCAGTACTTAGCTCTGAAATTGAGGTAATAAAGCAGCACCAGCTCTTAGTTGCGATGACAGGGAGAAAGGTACAATTGAATGTGTGATCTTGTAGCTGAAAACAAAAGAGAATTGCTGCTACTGCACTGACGTCCCCTTCCGTCCCTTCCAACCTATCATTATGTCACAGCACTGCATTGGCACCAAAACAATTGACTGCAACATTTTCAATGTCACCTCAGCTGTCACAATGATGCCCCAGCACCTGCACCCTGACACTACCTTGGTGTTCAATTTAGCTTTTGTTTTTTTTTTGTTTTTTTTTAAAGCTGCAAGGTGAGATATTCTTAACATCCATCTTCACTAATTCAATTCAGCTGCAGCACAGAAGAGCATCCAAAATACTGCCTATATGCTTGTTTTCCCTTTATTCTTACTATTTCTTTATTGATACTCTATAGAAACAACCAAAATCCCTATAACCATAATAATTTATCCGTAATAAATATGCGTGCAGAAACACATTCAAGGCCTACAGCTGGCTTATGGTTCCTTGGTAGGGTTTAGGATTAAATTAATGTACAATACACACAAAAAACCAACAGAATATTCCACAGTTTGTGGCATGTTGTACTCACTATCACGTGTCCATGTTCACCTGACCCATTTCTATTATATTTTGAAATTGTTCATCTCAGGGCTGGCCAACTCTATCACCATCAACTAGATATTGGTTAATTATAGAACCCTGGAATACAATGCTCTTTGTTAATACTATGCCAATGGGTTCAAAATGTTCTTTCCTATGAGTAAAAATCATTTATCGAGGCACCTACAGCATGCTCAAGGTAAAGAAAATATCAATAAAAAAAGTAAATGTTACCTCCATAAGTGCATTATGCTACACACACAGCACAAGTCACATTTCATTGTATTAATGACAAGTACTTATGCGATAAACATGCTGTAAAATGAATGAATCCATGATGAATTTGAAAAAAATGATTTCATTTACACATGCCATTCAGTCACACAGGCTTTTCAAGGTTTGTCACTTCAGCCAAATGAACTGGAAAAGGAAACAACCTCCGCTCACACATCCTGTACACAGTGAACAGCACAGAGATGTTGACAACAC
Organism: Decapterus maruadsi; assembly: GCA_030347415.2. Taxonomy (NCBI): domain Eukaryota; kingdom Metazoa; phylum Chordata; class Actinopteri; order Carangiformes; family Carangidae; genus Decapterus; species Decapterus maruadsi. Next base: position 26,024,966 of record CM064905.1, on the reverse strand, counting down.
AGAGACACAACAGGCTCTGTGAATCACAGCCCAGTATAAACACATTCAAACGTGTAGAGAATTGGACAGCAATTGGTTTTACCCAACTACAGCTAACATAATGCTAATGGAGATCGGTGCTGTCACAACGCAGCCGTGATATTAGAGAATGACACTGCAGGACTCCTGGTCCCAATATGCTAAACTACTACTAGAGTCAGACAACTGTAGGACAATGACACGGAGCACGAGCACGCAAAACTACAATTCACAGGTGCAGGACAACATTCGGTCAATCATCCCTGTCAGTGGGGGCGGTGTTTAGCTCAGTTGGTGAAGCACCCGCCCCATGTGTTGAGGCTATAGTCCTCGCGTCGGACGGAACCATTCTGCGTGTCATCCCCCCCATCTCTGCCTCCCATTTCCTGTCACACTCTCTACTGTCCTGTCAAATAAAGGCATGAAAAAGCCAAAAGATATACTTAAAAAAAAAAACCCCATCCCTTTCAGTGCAAGAAATCAAATCCCAAACAGAACTAAAGATGTTTAGTGCTAAAGCTAAACACTGGCTTAAGCAGCAGCAGAAATGTCAACATTAAAGCATAATTCAGCGATCCGGTCGTTTCGGCTAATGCTGCGTTCAAGGCAGGCTTTTGAAACCGTAAGTTACAGCTTCAAGTCACGACTACGACTTTGTAGCGTTCCAGGTAACCTGTAGCTCATGTTTTTGCCTGTGAAAATGCACTATAATGGCCACCCGTGAACTTGTACCAGATTGAACTGGTATGACTTCACAGGTATGACTTCACAGGTCATGAAGGGCTGTGTCGCGTGAATGTGGTGCAAGGCAACCCGTAACTTTTTCCGACCTGTGAAGTCATACCAGTTTGATCTGGTACGAGTTCACGGGTGGCCATTATAGTGCATTTTCACAGGCAACAGGACGGAAAAACATGAGTTACGGGTTGCCTTGAACGCACCATTAGTTAGCAGCCCCCACCCCCGTCCCTACGTCACCACATTCACGCGATGCATCCCTTGGCTGCACACACAGCCCTTCATGCCGTTCTCTCTCCTCATTGGATAACACTTGTATCCCACAAGGAAAGTTTTCTCCTGGTTTACAGCAGAGCAGAGTGACGGAGAGACCAAACACTCTATGGAAGTGATTGCTGACGGAAAATAGGAACATTTAGGACTTACAGTATATTAACAAAAACATTCTGCTGAATTATGCTTTCACTTCTCTCAAGTCACTGCCAATACAGCACTTTACTGATGTTAAATGTAAATTTTGTAGCTGTGTTTATTTATTCATGGTACCTATTCACTGTATTTATATTATTGCACTTGTATTCAGTATCTTTTATCCTTCTTCAGCCTGACCAGGGACAAAGACTATAAAATTAGCTGAAGCTAGACGTCTTGTATGCATCGCATTTTTCATTCTTTGTGGCAATGTTGTATCATCCCTGTTAAGTAAACATTAAAATAAAATAAATAAAATGCTTCTAGACAAGGGCTAGGGTAGGTGCTAAAATTCACTAAAAGGTGCAGACTGTCTCCTGGCTACACATTTTAGCTTCTGTGGCTATATCTGGAATGAATCATCTCTGGGCAGCGAGGGCTTTCACATGGCTGTCTTTATGTTTGTTTCATGTTAGTTTTCATCTCTGCTTCTAGACAAAATCAATCAATTTGTTTGAAATGTGAATTCACAAGTCACCATGAGTGCGTGCGTGCGTGCGTGTGCCGATTAAGTGTCTCAGGTCCAAATGGTGAGATGTACTAAATGCATTCAGACCGCTATGCTATGTAGACGGGGAATGACTGAGTCAATACGCTGCCTACTGTACCACAGTCAACAGAAAGTAGGCTACACTTCAACACACAAGGATCCAGGTCAGCACTAGCTGTCTAAAAATGGCCGGAGATTTTTAGACAATTAAGCAGAAGAAGCAAGGGGGGGGGTGGGGGGGGAGAAAAAAAATGGATTTCCATGTAAAAGGAGCAAAAGAAGGGGAAAGGAAGAATAAAGAAGGAAGGTGGGAAACATGGAGGAACTGAATTATGAGGAAATTGAAATTCTGATATTCACATTTATTCTTTGAGCTGGGATGATTACTATCCACACAATATCATATCATCAAACTCATCAAATACACAATCCAACAACTCCACAACGCTCTGGTGGACAAGTTGTGACCTGCACATTCACCACGCTATGAGATGAGTTCAGGGACAGTTGTTCATCATCAGTCTCTGTATTTACCTCTGATACAACTCTGTGTGGTAACGTTGTGTTATTATCTCATAGTGTGGTGAATGGGCAGGTCACAACTTGTCCACCAGAGCGTTGTGGAGTTGTTGGATTGTGTATTTGATGAGTTTGATGAGGGAAACCAAGAAATTCCCTTAGCCTCCGTAGCGTAGCTCTGAGCAGCTCACGGCTCTGCTCCACCGTTCTAAAAATAGCTTGCACCGACAATTAAAGGTAACAAACCTACTGCTATGACTATAGGGGTTATGGTGATGGGCCAATTTTCCAAAAATGTTGAACTAACAAGTCAACTAAGTCAAGAGGAGATTTAATCCACACACATCAGTTCCATGTCAGCATTATCTCAACACACACACTCTGATCAACTGACTGTCATTAAAGCACTGCTTGTTGTGAAGAAAGAGTGTGGAGCAGATCAATAGACTGATAGAACATATTCTGTTTGGTCTCTTCTTATTTTTCTAGCTGTAGCAAAAAAAAAAAACTTTGGACCAAACGAGGCAGTGAAGACAGTGTGTGTTTGTGTTTGTGTGCGTGAGAAGGAGAAAGAGACAATGAAAGAAAGAAATGGAGAGAGAGATCAGTATGTGCTGCCCCCAGCTGACTCTTGCAGGTGGCACACAGTTTTGTTTGTTTCTAAACAGCTGTAAAATGTAAATGTCATCCTGACTGTGACCAGCCTCAGTCTGAGAGAAGGCTTTCAGTTGGACGGACGGTTTCACAGGATGGGATGTTTTTGTTCCTCATGTGCAACATGAGATAACGTGCACATCGGTGACGACAGAAAGGTGCAATCCTGGTTTGAGTGCTACGTTCCTGCCATAAATCAGTGTAGAGAATTTCTACCAGCTGCAGCACACCGAACTCGCTCTATCATTGGTGTTTGTATGGACTGGTGCCGTGCTCCGACCTCATCTGAAAGTGTGGTGAGCACAGTGAGACTCCGTCTTAGCAGCTCTTATTTATTTCAGCCGTCGCAGGAACCTGGAAAATCAATGCAGGACCATTTAGATTTTCATCCTGCATTCATTTACCATTCTGACTCTGTCATTTGGTAGCACTGTCCCAAATAGGGACTGATCTGAGAACAGATTCATGTAGCCCATTGCGTTGGACTGGAGAGGTAGAGAGAGAGAGGAGGAGGGGGGGGGGGATGACAAAATGACCCGATGACCATGACCAAATCTTCATACTACAACAATAACAGTTGGAAAGAAGGAACACATCAGAGAGGCTGGTGTGGGCTCAGACTACTTTCTGGAACAAGCTCACCTTCAACTTCTCCACAGTGAATATCTGGAGGCGCAACAACGCGCAGTGGCCAGCAGACTACTGAACGTAGCAGCGCAGCCAGGTAAATACCGGAGGGGGGGGGGGGGGGGTGCAGCTAAATTACAGAAAAGTTCTAATGAAAACTACAGACAGTTAGGTGTTAGGATGGACTATTTCTACATCTACAGTTAGAAGGCAGAACAGACCATACACCTGTCTGGCAACTCACTCGAGCGTATTTGGAGGAGTACGGGTCCTCGAACAGCGCCCACATCTTGGGCTGCGCCACCTCCCACCACGTCGCTCTGCGGCCGTCCTCCTGCATGCACAGCCGCTTCAGGTCGCCGTCCGCTCCGCCGGTGAGCGCCGGATCATCCTCAGGTGCGTCCGGCTCTGGCGTCTCGAAGCTGTCCAGAGCTTCCTCTGCGTCGCGATGCTGCCTGTAGTTCATCCAGCAGCACGCCTCCACGTCCGTCTCATCGATGCCCCAGAAGGCGAGCTCCTCCTCGAAGAGCGGCCCGCACACATCATTGGGGCAGTGGAGCTTACCGGTACGGTAATAGTTGAGGATGAACGCGAAGGTGGCCGGATGGCGATCGAAAAAGAACTCGTCGGACTTGGGGTCGTAGTCGAAGTTGCTGTAGGCGTCGGGCTCGGTCAACCAAGACAAACGCGTCCCGGGCAGCGTTTTGAGGGTGCTCCGGTAGGTCTCGTGTCGGATCCCGCCGCAGTTGATTACGATCTTCTCGCTATCTGACGCCGAGCAAGTCATGGCTGCGCTGGAGCATTCTTCGGTCGGTGCGCCCGATTGACTACTACTGATGCGGCTACGGCACTTTCCCACCCACCGCCCGGTCCTCGCTTTGTACTGGTAACCGTCCTAGTGAGGAGTCACAGGACCAACTGAGAGGAGGAGAGGAGGAGAAGGAGGGGTCTGCCTGTGTGCGTGCTGAGAGAGAGAGAGAGAGGGAGAGACGGGGGGAAGAGAGTCTGCAAGTGTGCCTATGACAGAGACACAGACTATGTTGAATGCGGATTTTACTAATCAATAGATTTGCCCGCTAAATAACTGACTGTCTGATTGACTGAGGGACTGAATCAACATCAGGCAGCTGGATACCGACGTTATGAAGGTGAAAACTGTCGTCTCTGCTAAAGCAGATCCATTTTCATTTCGCTGTTTTAGATCTCTGCTATTTCTGATTCTGCTGCATCCTCAACTGCAAAGAGGATTTATGGAACCGAGAGGCACAGAGAGACAGACTGGAGTCTTCTCTTTTTTTCTTTCTTTCTTTCTTTTTTTTACTGCTAATGCTCAGTGCAGAGATAACAGCAAACTACACAAGCAAAAGCATGAGAAATTGTATGAGAGCAGTGGAGGGCTTAGCTGTGCTACTTAGTAATTTAACTCAACACTGCGGAGGAACCTATGCCGCATGAGCAGCAAGTCCACACACACACAAAAAACGCTGTAGCTATGCAGCTGAAATGATTTCCAGGGTAAAAGGTGAAAAATCACTTATTTTCACGTAATGTTGACCATGTATTGAACACAAGGCTTGTGTTTCCTCATAGATGATGCGAAACGATTCAGCTTCTGGAAATAGAAAGCAGGACATGCACCCAATAACACGGCACTAGTGAGTAAGGTAAATGGTGGCAGTCACCCTTTAAGAGTAATACCGCATACTGTCAAAAAAAAAAAAAAAGGGGGGGGGGGGGGGGGCGCTGCACACCCTACACTATTTAGACTCAGTATGTAAATGTGGCTACTGCAATCAATAAGGACCGATCCGAACTGTGGGTGGGGTCAGAACCATTATTGCTATTAGAGGAGGGCTGCCTTGACCATTAGTATTATTCCTTAACGCTTGAATAGCTTGGTAATCCTGGAGACATGAGTTTGGCCCCAGAGACAGAGAGAAGACGCTCTTTGATAGCTGACCAAATAAAGGCAAACATCGACATTAATGATAAAAATCAAGTTAATTACATGGAGTTGTCTGGACTGCATTACTGCACATTTTTGATGTCATACTCATTTTCTATATAATCTCTTTATGCGCTGCACAAAAGAAAGTAAAAAACAACATGTTTATTGTAGGCTATTTTTATGGATATAAACATTACTGAAATACTATAACAACACTGGATATGATGGATCACTGTATGATGAGATGTAGCACAACACAATTGGTGTGATTGTATCATGTAAAATGTTACATCTACATTCATATTTACACAATTCTTCTTCACATGGACTAGTGCCCTAACCCTAGCGCCTTAAAATTCCTCAGTAATCCTTTACTTTTTTTTAACAGCCAAAAACTACATTGTAGTGTGGTGCATGTTAAAGGGACAACAAGGAGTTTTTCCAGCGGCAGAACGAAAAATTCTGTGACAATAAAAAAGTCTCATATTAATGTGGATGAACCTACGTTACCCACACTTGTTAATGGCTCCATTTTCGATCGTTATTTTGTGATTTTAATTAATGCTGGAAATGCTGGGCGAGCCAATCAGGGAGGTCATGGGAATAACGCAGCCGATTCGCCGTTTATGGTCGGAACTACGACGGTATTGAACCTCTGACTTTAATTCTTGATGAATGAAAACATTCGACGTCTGTCTTGCGCCAGTCCAAGGCTTTCACCATGCTCATGAGAACAAATCTATGGCAATGTTTAACAAGCGAATGTGACTGGTCCTGTGACCTTCTTACCAGACTTGAGTTAAATGAATGGCAGTTGTAGTTGTGGGTGGAGCTAGACCAGTACTACAAAGAATGCAGCTCATCACTGTCCCTGAGACAGTTACCCAATCTAACTGTCATCACAGCTGTCAGGTAATCCACAATCCAGGACATGAAACACTTTCTTTAAAGTCCCCCTCCAACGAGCCTTGTTGGTTATTTTAAAGCATTTTCTGTGCTTTTTAAAGGGAAACTTTGTTTTTTTTTCAACCTGGGTCCTGTTTTCCTCTGTTTTTCTGTAGGTGAGTGATGCTAATCCTTGTATTGAGGTGTGTCCAGTATTGAGGCGGCAGGCAGCCTGCAGCCCAGCTAACGCTCTTCAACTGGGCAAGTGGCTCCGTCAAAGTTCAACCTATAAACCTGCATTTTGTTCACACTGACAGACTCAGAGAGTTCCAATACCTAGGGGGCAAAGTCACATTTTTTTGGAAAACAGACACGGAGCGTTGTAAAAGGTTGTCCACCAGAAATGATATCTAGGACCTTCAAGGATTAAAACCTGGGTGGACAACCCGGTCAACTAGCTGCAGGAAAGCTACGGGGTCCAAACCCCTCTTCTTGGGTCATTTTGCTGGCGAAAGTATGTAACTGCAAATATTTAGGTACTACAATGGCATAAAGAGTCATACAACTCTAAAATTTGGCAGAGAGTATCTTGACACATAGGGGAAGGCAAGAAAAAAAGATTCTGTGGTTTGTTGCAACTTGATTTTAAGATATCACCCTCAACATCCCAAAACAGACCAAAAAAACTACTGTTGGTCTGACAAATTCTCATGAAAATTATTATTTTTCAGCACTTTATGGAGGATATCTATACCTAATATACATATATAGAAAATTTCTTTAATTCATAAGCTTCCATTTGAGTCCAAGCTAGCCTTTCTATCTCAAAACCCCCCCTTGCTGTGGCCAACGGTCTTCTCTCTCTATCTGTTCATTTTGGGGAGATCCTGGAATACAATGTATTCTAATGAGGCCAGTTAACATGGAGTTTTTCACTATAGGTGTTGCATTGTTTGGAGACAGCCTGTAGCTTTCCAGTAGCTAGTAGAAAGGCTAGCTTGGACTCAAATGGAACCTTATGAACTAAAGAAATTTTCTATCTATGTGTTAGGTATAGATGTTCTCCATAAAGTGCTGAAAAATAATAATTTTCATGAGAATTTGTCAGTTTTTTGGTCATTTTTGGGATGTTGAGGGTGATATCTTAAAATCAAGTTGCAACAAACCCCAGAATCTTTTTTTCTTGCCTTCCCCTATGTGTCAAGATGCTCTCTGCCAAATTTTATAGTTGTATGACTCTTTATGCCATTGTAGTACCTAAGTATTTGCATTTACATACTTTCGCCAGCAAAATGACCCAAAAAGAGGGGCTTTGGACCCCGTAGCTTTCCTGCAGCTAGACCAGGTTGTCCACCCAGATTTTAATCCTTGAAGGTCCTAGATATCATTTCTGGTGGACAACCTTTTACAACGCTCCGTGTCGTTTTTTTTGCTTTGCCCCCTGGGTACAATGAGTGTCCAGCAACATACTAGAAAGGAGAAATGAACCTATGTCTCTACCTTTAGCTGGAGGTCGCTGTTTGTTGTGATCTGTGTCCAAATCTCACCACGCTAGAAATCTCGTTCATTTTTGTAGTATGTTGCTGGACAGTTGCCTGGTTGAAGAGATATATTTGATTTTTGCTAATAAAAAGTCAAATAAATTACATACTAGGGCTTTAAAAAAACGTTAGTTTGTTTTCCAAACCCCCAGCTCTCTGGCCTGTCATTGAGCCAGGTGCAGAGCGGGGCGGGAACTTGTAGCACTATGCCCCACCCTGTGGTTATGACGCGTCAACCCCAGCCTGAAACTTCCAGTTTGCGTCTGCCGTTGTTTCACAGCAATTTGAAGGCGGATATGTTCAACTTAATTTTCTGCTGATATGCCCTTTAACATCAGAAAAATTCCACAGGAACATGTGAAAAGCACAAAAAACACAACTTTCATCGGAGGGGGTTTTTAAGAAAATGGTTGGATGGTGTTATGCACTTGGGAAATCAAAGAACATAACCCTTGTTTAGGGAATACATTATATCAATGACAGGTCCCCACAAATGCAGGAAGACAAGGGTGTGTGTGTGTGTGTGTGTTCCTGTGACGTCAGAATGCACCCTTTACAACGGAGCACAGTGCTGCAGACTGTTCTCAACAGACTAACACAGCACATTAGCGCTTCCACTAGAGAGAGAGGGAGGACAAGCAGGGGAGATGATGATGAGGAGAGGTGGAGAAATAAATGGAGAGAATACACTGTGAGAGAAAAAGAGGGAGGGAGAGAGAGAGAGAGAGAAAAGGGGAGAGCACTAATGATCTGATGGTCTGCAGTCTTTTCTCCCCATTTTGTGGAGCTCAGCAATACTTGTTCTACTTCTGCCCCCCACCCCCACCCCCTCCCCACACCCGTTCCTTCTCTCACTTTTTCCTGCTGTCTTGCTGGTGGTGGGGGGACAGCCTTGGAAAGAAAAAAAAGAGAGAGAGAGAGAGAGAGAGTATGGGTGGTGGGCGTGAAACACTCTATCATATCCTCCTGCTCTGCTGCTATTGAGCCAAATGTTTTAGTAAATTGAAAGACAGTGTAGAGGAAGGCAATGATGCAGCAGTGAAAGAGGAGGAGGGGGGGGGGGTTAGTGAAGGAGACTCATTTTTATTCACAACTGTCGACATATCCTATGGTATAGCTAATTTCCTTTAATTAATTAATCAACTAATTCTTGTCTGCCAATTCTGACTTGATTCTGAATGAGGGGATGCAGCCAGTGCACTATTCGGATTCAGGCTTTAAAAAAAAAAAAAGAAGAGAAGAAAAAAAGAAAGAAGAACTGGAAGTGGGCGTGTTACAACCAAAAACGTAATAACGGCCAATAATAATTTTGGCCATTTCAAATAGTGTAATAATGTGCCAATAATGTAATAAAACTTTTGAGCCAATAACGTAATAACCTTTTGCCGATAATGTAATAAGGCATTACATTATCGGCACCAGTTATTACATTTTGAAAGGTTTTTTTTAATACCAGGCCAATAACGTAATAACCAGCCAATAATGTAATGCCTTATTACATTATCGGCAAAAAGTTATTACGTTATTGGCTCAAAATATTTATTAGATTGTTAGCACATTATTACACTATTGGCTTTATTACATTTGAAATGGCCAAAATAATTACGTTATTGGCCGTTATTACGTTTTTGGTTGTAACAGGGCGCACTGACTTCAGCCAAGCTAGTGCTAAGCCGAGCTAGCCGGCTAACTTCCGCTTTAGCTCTGGGCTAACTAAAACTAAAACTAAAAATAATTTAATGGTGCGGCTCTTCTAGACTTTCCAAACATAATGCGTCAATTTCTGGTAGAGAAACGAGTCGTTTCGCGGGGGTTGTGACACTCAAAGAAAATGATCCACCGTTATAGCCGCTTCTTTTCCCATTTTTTTGTAATGCAGTGCATGCAGGGAGTTGCTGTTTCTTACCAATCCTAACATGAACTAGACACAAATGAAACAGTGACTCCCATCATGGCAGCCTAATACCTAGTAATAATAATAATAATACCTAGCTGCCTGCTTGTGTTTGGCCCTCTACTCCATGGATGCATTATGCTCTACTTGTGTTGTGCTTCTATGGCGGGCGCACCAACATTACGGTGCATTAGCGCCACTTACTGTGTTGGAGTGTGAACCAGAATCACCTGGTTATGTGCTGTCGCTGATCCAAACATTTCTTTTTCTTTAGGAAAAAGCTCCCGAATAATGAGGCGAAAATTCGGACAGAAAAACTAAGCATTATTCGTCTACTTCCGAATACTGTATTCGGGTTCGGGTATTCTGAATTTGTTTGTTCCAGATATAGCATATGGATTAAAAATTCATATTTTGATTCAAAAATGACATAAACCAAGACCAGTGCTCTTACAGGGTTATCCTGTTCCATGTAGGCAGCAGCATAACACAAAGTTACAGACCACTGTAAATGAACACACAGGAGACACAACACAGAACACAAACATTTAAGTAGTATAGTGCAAACTACAAGGTGCAAAGAAGAATAGGACTGGTAAAGTACACGTGCAGACACCCCCACAATGGCATAGCCACGGGTGTGCCAGTGCCACCCACAGAGGAAGCTGGCACACCCAAAAATTTGATGCAATTTTTGTTTTTGTTATAGTCTTTACTAACATGTTATTGATCAGTCAATGAATTTGTAAAAATTGCCGTCAGGTGATGCGTTGCGACACCTGCACCGGCTCGCGGAGAAACTGGGCTAATGGAATAATGAACGAGTTGAGAGCTGCACTGTGCGCACAGGGAAGCAGCGATATCCTTGTCCTCTTCCGCTTTGCGATATAAAACCATCAGGCCAAGCTGATACATAATCATATGTGATGAATGATGAGCCCAGTAGTTGTGTTCAGATGGTTCAATAGCTTTGTTGATCATGCGATCAAAGTCATTTAAAGGGACAACGAGGAGTTTTGGAAAAGCTAAGTGTTTTCACGCTGCCTCCACGCGCACCGTAGAATTCCTCCACCGGCGCAAGACGGACTCATGTTTTCATTCATCAGTTTAAAGTGAGGTTCAAACCAAGTTCAGTTACCGTTAGTTCCGACCATAACGCTCTGAGCAGCGTGCAGCTCCGAAACTCCGGAAACGCTGGTCTGAAAATAGCTTTCCGACAATAATAACAAAATAATGATAGAGACTAAACGATATATTGATCTAAAATGGAGCCATTAACAAGTGTGGGTAGCGTAATTCATCCAAAATGTTGAACTGTTTTATAACCGAATAGAAACTCAAGGTGCAAAGAAGAATAGGACTGGTAAAGTCTCACCCTCTCAGACACCCCCACAATGGGACCGCCACGGAGTGCCAGTGCCACCACAGAGTTGGGAAAGTTCACTTTCTACAACTAGTTCAAAATTCAGATTCAATTTTTTTTTTGAACTAGTTTTACTAACATGTTATTGATCAGTCAATGAATTTGTTCCAAAAATGAACTAGTTCAGGTTCTTTTTTTTTCAATATGTTACTGCGAGCTAGAAACTGGGCCCAATGGAAAATGAAGACAGCAATTAGCTTTATCAGTTTTAACACTGAAACAATATGTCAGATTTCCTTGTCCTTTTGAATCTTAATCCAAAACCAAATCTCTTAGGACAAGCTTTGATAGAATAATCATATGTTTGATGAATGATGAGCCCAGTAGTTGTGTTGAGATTTTCATTTTCATTTGTTGATCAAATGTGATGTTCAAAGTCATTTAAAGGACAACTTTGAGGTTGAAGTTTGTCAAAAGAAATGCTGTGACAGGTCTTCTACGCCTTGACCACATGTCAGCTGATCAGCTGCACCGTAGAATTCTCCACTGTTCTGCAAGACGGACTGTTGTTTTCATTCATTAATAATTAAAGTCAGAGGTTCAAAGAGGTTCACTGTGCTGTTTGAGCTGCGTTCATGAGGTTAGAGGCCATAACGCCACCTCTGCCTCGCGCGTTATTCTCATTCAAACGTCCGACAAACCGGCGGTAGAAACGCTGATCCATGCAGCTGTAGAGCATTTCCGCCACCACTAATAATAACAAAATAATGATAGAGACAAAACGATATATTGATCGAAAATGGAGCCATTAACAAGTGTGGGTAGCGTAGATTCATCCACATTAATGTGAGACTGTTTTATAACCGAATAGAAACTCCTCGTTGGCCCTACGCGCTCCTCTCCTCTCCTCCCTCTCCAGTACCTGCTGCTCAGCTCTGGGACCGGGACGGAGAGACGTCACCGCTGCCTTCACTCCGCCCGTCATCCCTCTGGTCAGGGCGGTTAGACCCGAGTGTGACCTGAGTGTCCCACCTGAGCTCTGTGCCACAGCGCGCAGCTCCAGTTCAATGAATGACAGCAGGTCTCCCAGTTACCTGCTCAGCTGCTGCTCAACACTGATCAGAGCAGCTCCCCCTCGTTTACTGAGGTTTTATTATAAACTAAAGTCTTCTTTTGTTCTTTGCCACATAGACCTATCTCCCCATCTTCTCTTCACTTCATCTCTTCTCTTCTTGTTCTACCAACCACATTTTTACTTGCTCATTCCATGGCGGAATTCAGCGTATTACTCTAAAGCCGGGCGTACACTGTAGGTACGATTTTGGCCCGATTTTTGAGTCGCACGACCTGGCGACGATCGGGCCCGATTTTCCTCTCGTCGTGCGTCTATATTCGTACAGTGTACAGGGGGGGACGATCGTCAGCCCCCGAACCACAATCGGACGGTCGGATGAATTTCTGAATGTCAGATATTTTGGTCGTACGACGGAAGAATTCGCACAGTGGAAGCAGAGCCACGACCCGACGGAGGATTCCTCCCCCAGTGAACACGCACAAAGTATCATAAATAAGCAGCAAATAAACAGAAAATATCTAAACATGGGTGTTTGTGCAGACGAGCTCGCCTGGAAAGACACAAACAGATAAACAAACACATTACTCCAGTGCGGATCAAACTGCTATTACTTTGTATCAAGAGTGAGTTTAATGACAGCTGTACCACACCGTGATTCCTAGTCGCAGTGCAGAAAAGTGAGTTTGGAGCTGACGAAAAAGGAGAGAAAAAAGAGAGTCGTGGAAAACGCTCTCATTGATCAGAGCGGCAGGCAGTGGTCGCTACGGTGACGGCGGCAGCGATCAGCCCGGGTGACCACGGCGTTGCTGGACCCGCTGTCATATCAGGATCCAGAGGAGGAACTATGAAGAACTCAGCTGTGATTAAAAGGAGCGAAACCGAGTGGAGTAGAGCCGCTGGAACTGTAGTGGAGGCCGTGATCCTCTGGTCAACATGCTGCTAGTCTCCTCCAGAGGAGAATGCACACTCCAAACAAACCCGCGTCGGCGCTTTCAAATAAACCTTTATTGACGGGTGTCAATACAGACAGAACAGTTAAGGGGCCGACGGTGCGATTTCGCATGGTTTTCACCCGTACAGTGTGAGTACATCAATCGTGAGCTTCGGCCGTAGATCGTGGACGATTCACTCGATTTTCAAAAATCGTACAGTGTATGCCCGGCTTTAGCAGATCACTTATGCGTGCGCTAACCAGACACGCAAAAGTGTGTTTTTTTATGACTTTTGGATATGTGTGAATGTTTAAACTACTGTTGACTATACGAGCTGTTACTAAGCAGTTGTTTTTTACTTACTTAGAAGAAGATAAGTATGATCATGCAGGCTTGCCATGATGCGACTGTTAGGCCCAAGTTATTATGTGCAGTCTGTGGCCTATGGCTTGTTGAGAGCGAATAACACATGATTTGTTGAGAATGCACACAACATATGTTGGAATAGAGAGATACATTCTTTTGAATATTTGTGGAGGTGCAACGCTCAGTTTGTTGAAAATAAATTTGGCACACCTAGTCTTTGCAGGTGCACACCCAGTGTCTTTTTTCTGGCTACGCCAGTGCCCCACAGACTTTTATCAGCCTTCCTATAAGCAATTTGAAGTCCCCTAAAGGAATAAAGCTGAACTCTTGACTTGCTTCAAGTGTACATTTTTTTCAACAGACAGCGTCAGGTGGCGACTCAAACATGCGCCGATAAGTTTTTTTACTTGAAGCAAGTCAAGAGTCGATATTCCTGTGTTTATGACACAAACGGTAGCTTTCTGACTGCCCCTGAATGCACCGAGCACGGCAACTGGGTCTCACGCCAGACTCCGGGAGACTTTGAATTGTGTCGGTTTGTTGAAGTAAATAAACTTCTCGGTGCATGTTTGAGTCGCCATCTGACGCTGTCTGTGGAAAAAAATCACGGCTTTGAGGGATGTAAACAGGCTAACCAGCGGAACTTGCATCCACTCCCATTCACTGCTGCCGTAGCGATGCGGGGACAGACACAGCTACCGCAAAACATGAGACATTAAACTGAAAATCTTCACATTCCTTCTTTTAGACCTAAAATGATAGGAACATACACCCCTGAGTTGAATTTGCCCGGAATTGTCCTTTAACTTCAGTTTAGTAACTGGTCAACATGACATTTAAAAGAGAGGCTATCATCCACTGTGATACCTCCATCAGTCCCTCCAGGATTTCGCAGGCTTTTTTTTGAGATTGCTGCGGCCTAAAATGCCTGATTTTGCTGCCACATTTTGAAAAATTTGCGGTGAATGTTTTAAGCGCTTTTGTTGCAATTAAATTGCGGGAGACAGCGAAAGTTGCAAAAAAAGTTTTGTTCTGAATTAATTAAAAATCAAAGGAAAATTGAAAATTTTGAAATGTCACAAAATACCTTTTGTTTTACTTTTAATTAAAATGTCTGTTTAAAAATCGTGGTAAAAGAACTGTTTTAAATTGCCATTAAAACAGTCCAGTCTTTGAGGAATCAAACAAGGAGCTGGAGGCTATAACATGTTTGTTCAAACTGTTTAGCATCTCAGATTTGTCTGTGATGATTTGGAGTCAACAACAATAAAAAAAAGAGCAGGTATTGTCCATGGCGGTTCCAGGGTGCCATTCCGAAGGGCCGCCACTCCGAACGTTTACTTTAATTTGTCGGAATGCCGACTCTTAATTATTTATGGGAAAAGGGTGCCATTACGAACCTGAAAAAAAGGGTGCTATTCCGAACCTGAAAAAAGGTTGAATGGTTTAAAGCACAGGGTACGACACTTAACAAACGTGTTGGTAGCGTAGTGATTAGGGCATCCGATTTTGATGCGGTGGATCAGGGTTTGACTCCCGGGGGAGACACATATTAACAACGATTTTATTGGCCTCTACCTAATCTTTTTACTAAACTTACCTCCTTTCTACATTGCCTAAACCTAACCAAAGCACAGAGCAAGGACATTTATTTTCAGCAGGAGCGCCGCGGCTGCATCAGACTCACACCTGGGTGAAACTTTGGAGGCGGAGGGGGAGGGGGAGGGGGACGCTCTCCCCGCGGCGCGTAAAGGTGTCATAACCTGGCAGGAAGTCAAACCACGAGAGAATCCGGTCAATTTTCAAAAAAAAAAACATTTTAATCAAACAGCGTTCTGCCCTTTTTCCTCGAGAAGTTCGTAATGACGGACCTTCGGGAATTTTCGGACTGGCGGACTGTCGGAATGGCGGGCCTTCGGAATGGCGGTCGCCCCCCGTCCATGGCAGGCTGGTAGCTCACTGACTGTGCGTTCACACCAAAAGCGTTGGGAGCGTTTCGGCGGCCCAAAGTCATTCATTTTCAGTGGAGGGGCGTTGGGAGCGTCGAAAGCGTTAAATTAGAAGTTGAGAGAAGTTCAACTTTATGCAAATGAGGAGCATCGCGGCGGCAGCCAGTTGCAGACCGGGAGGAGGCTTCACACCTACACTAACAATGCCTCTATCCATCCTGTAATCAGGACTGGAGCAGCTGCTCTACTAACAATTAGTGCTCCTTCTGTGTTCAATATCTCAGAGCACAAACTGTTCAGATACACGTTTCAATTAGAATCATGGTGCAATCTAAAACGATATGGTTGCATTTCTGTCCTTTTGGTGGAGGCTCACACCAAAAATCTGCTTCCATCAACATTCGCTCAATTAGGCTAGCTAGCTGACAAAAAGCTAGCAGTTAGCCTGTCAACGGTTAGAGATGAGAATGTGTTTTTGTAAGCTCACTACTCCAATTCCCATCCAAATTTAGTCTTAGTCTCTTTTTTAAAGTTATTTTTGGGGCACTTTTAGGACAGTGAATAAAGAGACGGGAAAGCAGGGAGAGAGATGGAGGAATGACAGGCTAAAGATCTGTCAGTCACTGATTTGTACAATGTCAACACCGGGTGTCCTCTGTGATCAAACACTCCTTAATATAGCTTTTAAATGTATTCACAGTAAATTGGTCAGTGTAAATAAATATTTGTTTACATTTATCAAATTAACATGAATTCTCCAGTCCATCCACTGCTAAGAAGAACAGTCAGAAATAGAGATACAATAAAGCAATAGCCATAGAGCATCAAACACAAGAGTGTATACACTACCAGACATTAGCCTATAATATCTCCAATATTCTGATATTTCTCCACAATTTTGTCTGTGTAAATAGAAACCCAGTGCTTTTGAATAATCCCATCTGTGTTATGGATTTAAATTACTACAATTACTGAAATAATTGGGAGTGATCAGAAGTGATTTTATGTCATTTTTGTGTCTCATTGTGATGTGTGATGTGGCCTGTGTTTATTGTAAAATCACACTTGATGAGTGTTTTCTGACCACTCAGCTGAGTCCAGCTGTAGCCTCAGATAGTCGGACCAGATCCACATTGACCTCCTTGACACAGGCTGTAGTTTTGAGGTTTGTCCACCACCATCTCCTTGGTCTTGGAGTGTTTACCTGCTACTTGCTGGTGTTTCGTATTTCAATGTTTTTATTGGATTTTACTTTATACAGACACACCCAATACAAGAACATCTAGAAACTTGGGAACATCTAGAAACGTCAATGCTTCACACACGCACACCACAAATCCATAAGAAAGTTAAAGCAGATATCAGTGGAACGTTTTTGTTAATATAAGTCCTAAATAGTCCTATTTTCCATCAGCAATCACTTACATGGAGTGTTTCAGCCGTAACACGAGTCTCTCCGTCACTCTGCTCTGCTGCAACCCGAGGAGAAAATTTTCCTTGTGGGATACAAGTGTTATCCAATGAGGAGAGAGAACGGCATGAAGAGTTGTGTGTGCAGCCAAGGGGTGCGCGTGAATGTGGTGACAGAGCACGAGGACCAATAGATGCCTGACGAGGGCGGGGGCTGCTAACTCATGGTGCGTTCAAGGAAACTCGTACTTTGTGTTTTTCCTTCCTGTGAAGTCATACCGGTTCTATCTGGTACGAGTTATAGTGAACTTTCACAGGCAACAGGACGGTAAAAACACGAGCTTCGAGTTACCTGGAACGCTACAAAGTCGTAGTTGTGACTTGAAGCTGTAACTTACGGTTTCAAAAGCCTGCCTTGAACGCAGCATTCGCCGAAACGGCCGTGCCGCTGATATCTGCTTTAATAATGAAAATAAAAACAGTTAAAATGGCAAAGATGTTAGCGTTGATGGCAACAAAATAAACAGACATACCGACAAAGAGGAGCAAAAATGAATGGTTAAAATGTGAAAGACAAAACAAAAATAAATAATTAAAATAAAACAAATACAACATATAAAAATTATACAATAATACATAAATTCACGGGGTCATTGCAATTATTCATCAGAGAGCCTCTCAACATATAGTAGGAATGGTTGCCAAAGGTTTTTGAACTTTCTTTCTGAGCCCTGGGTTATATATCTCAGTTGTTCCACTCTGAGATGACCCACCGTGTCCATCACCCATCGTCTGTGAGAAGGGGGTACTACTTGCTGGTGTTTCAACCTTCAACACAACTCATAGTCCCCAAGAGTTTTACTGGAAGTCAGATGTGTCAGGTAACCAGGAAGGTCAAAGGGCACATTCCCCTATGGTGCTCCAGTGCTGTTCACCATAGTGTTCAATGTGCAGGCCCGCAACCTGACATATTGTGGTCTCTGTCAGGTATCATCTCTGTCAGCTTATTGAATAAATGAGAGACTAAAACATGTTTCAAAATGCTGGGCAGATAGTAATTAGCGAGTATTATCTGTGTCAGTGTTTTGTTTGACAACAAGAGTAAGCTATGACGGTGATCAAGGACCTAAAACTGCATTGTTGCTACAGAAAAAGAGTCAGCCGCTCGACCCCTCACCCACCAATGCAGTGCAGTTTCTGCATCTGTCTTTGGATCTGTTAGTCATACTGAGTGTGGTGCACAGAGACATCTAAAGGCCAACAGAGGGAAGTACAGGAGACCAAAACACTGCAGTCTCCTCTCTCCTCCATTTTTACTTGCTGCTGCCTCCCTGCAAACAAGTCACCGTTGGTCTTCCCTTGGTTTAGTGTCAGCATTATGAACAGTGGCTGCCCACTAATATCCACCATTGTGCCCTTTTGTGCACTCACTGTCAGTTAGAATAAACTGTTCATTCCATTCTCTTTCCTGAGAAAGTTCTATTTGTGGACAAAATAGACTCTTTTAAAAATGGCTAATAGCACAGTAATACATTGCATGGCATGAGTGGGGACTGCCAGTCTGTGGAAATAATCTCTCCAACACCAAATCAGAGTGCATGTTGATATATTGTGGGCCAGCAGTGAATGGGGGGGGGGGGGTCTCAGGTTGTCAAGCACTGCCACTTTAAAGTGTAATTTTATGATAGTGGGGATGAGAACATATCAGGGGGCTTCTGCTTCTAGTGGTGACATGAAATGTGATTTGCAGTGCAATACAAATTAGGTAAAGAGTGTAGTAGTGCAGTGCTGCCAGTAGAGGGTGGTAGTGTGCTGTGTTTAATAGCATAATGTTGAGGGTGAAGTGTAGCCCTGTGATTTATAGTTTGGGAGCCTTTAGAGAGTTCTGCTGTTATTTGCCACTCTTACTGTACACTTTGTCCATTATTGTGATGAAGATTATGGTGCCTTTGTGGTTACTGGACAGCTCTGATCTGGTGGCAGGAAGTTCCCGTCATATTGTTTGAAACCCATATACAGTATGGTAAGACTAATAGCTGCAGCTACTGTATAGTTTTGTAAACATTAAAGGAGTCATCACCCGGAAATCGCAATTTCTCTTGTTAAAACATGCATATTGGTGTTTGACCTCAGTTGAAACTTGCCTGAAAAGCTGGAGTTTGAAAGTGGCGCCGTTTTTTCGCTTCGGCTCTTTTTCCGAACAGGAATAGCACACAATGGTGTGCCTTCCTAAAGCACCAGATTTTGATTCTGCTCCTACGGTGACCTCACCGTGGAGGCTACTTGCCTCTTTCACCACCCAACCCCGCCCCGTCCGCTACCTGAAATCGCCGAAGCGGTACCAGGGGGCTGTTTATGTTTTGGAGTCTGCATGCAGGCAAGCCCCCCCCCCCCCCCGGCTCTGTCCTTCCTGCGGCGAATCAACGCGCGCCTCATTACATATTATACAATGCACATCCGGACCAGTCAAAACCTCGCGCGTAATCTCGCGTGATAAAGTCGCGGTACGAAAAAGGGTCAGAACAAGCTCAATGTTTGATTAAAAATTTTTTTTTTTTCTAATAAGTTTTACGAATTGATCCAAAGCGATCCAAGGGGGGCTGGATACGTAAAAAAAAAACAGGTTATGACTCCTTTAAATAATATTGTATAAACCAGATTATCAGTGGCCTGAACTCATTTATTGAACTGGTGTAAACTCGGGCAGAGTGGGGTAAAGTGAGACATTTCTTACATTTGCTCCCCTCTAAGTGAGCTGAAATGATTTATCGGTAAAATTTACACATTTCCCATTAATTCAGGATGTTTCCTAGCAATGGAAATTATCATGTCAATGTATTTATGTCAATGGATTTTTTTTGTGGTCTTGTGTCTCACTTTACCCCAGCTCAGGGGCAAACTGAGACAGACTAGAAAAATCAATGGGGTAAACTGATCTACTTAGTTTTTCCACTCTGAAGCTACCATAACAACACATGTTGCAACAGTTAGAGTCAGACAGCTAGCAACTAATGTCGGACACTAGTAGGGCTGACCTCGAATAGTCGCTGATTCGACGATTCGATTCGGAGAGGTCTGATTCGACTATGAACCTCGTAGTCGAATCATACCATTCTGACTATATGGGGGTGCCCACGGCTGCTGAGCATTAATTGTTTCACAGAATGTGTTTTTTTTTTTTCATTATAAAAAGCCTATTTTGATACAAAATCCGACTACTTTCTGTTAATAAAGCATTCAAAATGAAATGTGCGTTTAAACGGTAGTTTTAGCTTCTTACTATGTGTTAATAAATCACCCACTGCAGTTGTAATCAAATGCGCGGAGGTGAGCAGCGCGCAGGCAGAGCAATACCGTTCTGCACGCAGGACCGTCAACGTCACGGTGAAGTCACTGCAGACGCTCACTGAGCGGCAGAAAGAGGAGAGGCAGAGCCGCGAAAGTTTAGAATCAAGTATAATCAAGGCAATTTTCTCCGAGCCCACAGCACAGGCTACCGGTCTGACATCTAACTTTGTCAGCATGCAGGTTATGCTGCGTTCGATTGCACTCGGAACTCGGAAAGATCCGACCTCCAACTCGGAAAAAAGCAATAGAACGGCCCTTGAAGTCGGAACTCCGACTCGGGAACTCGGGTTGGATCCTTTTTTTTTTTTTTTTTTTTTTTTTTTTTTTTTTTTTATTCAGAACTTTGTTTCACAGTACAAAAATAGGTTTTCATGAAAATCATTCAATTCATGAAGGACAAATATGTAATACGCCAGGGGGGGATAAATAAATGAAATGTAATAAATAAAATAAACACAAATTACAGAAAAATGTTCAGTTTTTCACATATATTAATAGTTTTGATCGCTTTTTGGTTGCTTGAGAACTTTATGGAAGCCATGTATTGCCTGAGCTCACTGCTAAGAGCAGTAAAGGAAGGTTTTCTTTTAAGGAACTTACATTTGTGGATATGAAATTTTGTCATTAAAATAATAAGGTTGATAATGAAAGTACAGTTGGCTTTTTCTTTGTTTTTTTCTGCGTCAGGGAGCCCAAACAGTACATACCTCCAAAACAAAACAAAATCACGATCAACGCTTGCAGCAATAAAATCACAGATATCACTCCAAAGTTTCTTAACAACAGGGCAGAGCCAGAATAAATGGGTCACAGTTTCATCATATTCAGAACAAAAAGTACACTTCACATCAATGTCTTTTTTGAATCTCTTCACAATGTGGTCATTGGATGGATAAAATCTATGAATAATCTTAAATGAAATTTCTCTCACTTTATTAGTTAACAGGTATCGGTTGGGTAAGAGCCAAATCTTCTTCCAGTCGGTGTCCTCCACAAAGTTGTTCCAGTATGAGATCACATATGGAACTGTGATAGCATCCCTTTTGAATAGGAGTCTTATTACTTTGTTGTTTTTCCCAAGGTTGCCGGCCAGACAAGCTTTTCCTATTGGAGTGTCTGACAAAGATAACAGGGAGAAATGTCTGGATTCCATCCTAGGTTGAGATTTAAAAAGCATGCAAACTCCAGTTGGGATTGCTCCAAAAACTCTGGCAAAGTCCGCAGGTGAAACAGGGATCTTATATTCAGATAAGAACTCACTATAGGAGAAAAGTAGACCATCCTTGTTGAATAGTTGTGCCACATGTACAATGTTATTATTAAACCAATACTCAATAAAGAGGGATTTATGTTTAAATAAAATGTCCTTGTTGTTCCATATATAATAGTTATGAGGTGAGAAATTATGCTTGAAAATAAGGGACCAGGAGAGAAAGGCCTGCCGGTGAAAGGCTGACATTTTAACCGGTATTTTGTCAATATTATAATTACAAACTAAGAAAAAATTTAGACCACCCAGTTTTGACAGAATATGAAAGGGAATAATGTTCCAGATCGCGTTGGGGTTCCTAAAAAACTGTTTCAGCCAGTTTATCTTAAAGGTGTTGTTTAATGTGGAGAAATCTAAATAATTAAGTCCACCATTTTCATAGTCGTTCATTAAAACAGATTTCTTCACGTGGTGTGTTCTATTTTTCCATAGGAAGTTGAGAAGCAGTTTGTCAATCTGAGTAATAATTTTACAGTCCACATATAGAGATAAAGATGCATATATTAAACGTGACATACCCTCCGCCTTAGATAGTAAAACTCTGCCTCTAAGGGACAGATCTCGCAAGAGCCACTGGTTCAACCTTTTTTGAGTTCTTTGTATTATAGGATTAAAATTCATTGAAGTTCTTTTTCGTTGGTCCTTGGTAATTGTTATACCTAAATACACAACCTCATCTTTAACTGGAATTCCACAGATGGATGATTTTGAACAATCTTTAATGGAAATAATCTCACATTTATTAATGTTGAGATTTAAACCAGAGGCCTGTGAGAATTCTGTTATTGTGTTAATTGCAATGGAGACTTGGTTTTCATCCCTGAGAAAGAGGGTAGTGTCATCTGCCAGTTGGGTTATGGTAAGATTTCTGCCTATAATATTAATGCCATGTATGTTACTTGATTTGATGTGGTCTGCCATAAGCTGAGCCACCAGTAAAAACAGGTAAGGAGAAGCAGGGCACCCTTGCCTAATGCCTCTAGATATATTGAATCTGGGAGACATGCCACCCGTTAGTTTAATAGAGCTGTTACATTTGTGGTATAGAGTTTTGATAGCTGAAAAAAAGTAGTTGCCAAAGCCGAATTTCTTAAGGGAATGTAGAATGAATGGATGTTCAACTGTATCAAACGCCTTGTAGAAATCTACAAACAGTATAAATCCATCATTCTCTACCAACTCTGGATAATCCAAAATGTCTAGAACTAATCTAATATTATTTGCAATATGCCTCTTGCTCATAAAGCCTGATTGTGTTTCCTCTATGATAGAATTTAAAACTGATTTTAATCTTGAGGCCAGTAAGTGAGCCAATATTTTGTAATCGTTATTTAGGAGGCAAATCGGACGCCAATTGTCAAGGAGAAGAGTGTCTTTTTTTGGTTTAGGTATTAAAACCGTAATACCTTGGGTCAGGGTGGTGGGAAGAGATTCTCTATTGATACATTCTATAAAGACTTTATGTAAGAAGGGAGTCAGTTCCTCAATAAAGGCTTTGTAAAACTCAGCCGTTAGTCCATCAGACCCAGGAGATTTATTATTTTTGAGTTGAGTTATGGCTTTTTGTACTTCTTGAGGAGATACAGGCCTGTCACAGGATTCTTTATCTGCTTCACCTATAGTTTTAACTGATAGCGGTCTTAAAAAATTATCAGCTGCAGTTTGGCAGAATTTAGAACTATACAAGTCTTTATAGAAATTAGAACAAAAATCTGCTATTTTACGAGAATCTTCCGTAACAGCTCCATTAATGTTTAATTTGTTAATATTATTGTTTGTGTAATGATGTTTTTCAAGGTTAAAGAAGTAGTGGGTATTTTGTTCCCCTTCTTCTAACCATTTGGAGCGAGATCTGACAAAAGCACCCTTAGCTTTTTGGCTATATAATTCGTCAAGTCTAGTTTGAGAGAAAGCTAGCTCTTCTTTTTCTTCCTCTGTTAGAGAGTCAGGGTCTTTGCAAGATAGGTTAGTTATGCTTGAGATAATTTTCAGTTCTTCTGCTTTCCTAACTTTGACAGCTTGTGCACTGTAATTTCTTAACAATTTACCTATCTCATATTTCAGGAGATCCCAGTTAGACCCGAAAGTGTTTTCGTTTTTAGCTTTGGACCAGTAAAATGAAATCAAGTCCTTTATCTTTTTTTTATTATCAACATTTTGTAGTATAGAGCTGTTAAGTTTCCAGTAACTAGAACGATTGACAGGTGTTGAGCCACTGGGGCTATTAATAGAAATGTATATTGCTTTATGGTCAGTCAAGGGTGTTGGGCAGATGCGGACATCAATATTATTTTTATCTAAGCTGTCAGATATAAGCCAAAAGTCTAAACGAGACTGTCTAGAGCCTGATTTATTACTCCAGGTATACATTCTATTATTAGGGTTCTTCTGTCTCCATATATCAACCAGATTTAACCTTTCTATGAAGTCAACTAGCTTTGGATCTGCTCTAGTTTGTTGAGAAGGTGGTATTTTATCTAGAGAGTCATCCAAAATATTATTGAAATCCCCACCTAATATTAAAAAAGCATTTGGGAATCTAACCAGCCAATTCACAAGAATGTGATCAATCACTAGCATCAGAGTTTCATTTTCTTTTTTAGTATTGTAACAGAGACGTTATAATATTGAGGAGACAGACCACTCTACCGGTTTTGAATGGGGAAAGCTGCGACGCCAAAGATGGCGCATGTCCCGCCCACTTTCACCAACAGCCAATCACCTGCATTGTCAGAGCTGAACTAGGCCAATCATGTTGTTGCACCAGCGCATGCGCACAAGTCGTTTTACGACAGACCAACCTACCTGGTGGCAACAACAACAGCGGTCAGGTTAAAAATTTACCTAAAGGTTTTTCGGATAAGTGCAGAGAGCCACCGGCGGCAGCGACCGGGAGCGGCTCCTCGTCATGGGGGAAAGCCGTTTAATTTACCCGCGGAGTTTTAGAGGTTTACGACCGGCTGGTTAATTTGGCCGTCACAGGTTGGTCTTAATGAAGTGCAGCTTCACGTGTGTGCTGCTGATAGAGCTACCTTGCTACCTCGGGGCTACGTGTACAGAATTCACCACATTCACATCAATAAATGTTTTACAATGAACCGATCAGTCCACATTTTCTTTAATTTAATTTTGAATGTAGAGTTTGTTTCACTTTTTAACCAGAACAAAAACTCCCCCACTCCACCTGGGGCTAAGTGTTAGCCTCCTGTGCATGTTAGCAGCAGCAAAAAAGAAAACGCAGTCCGGGTGAAGCAATGGAGCCGTGGACCGATAGACTCTGTCACCGTTAACGAGAGCCTCTACTGTTTAACTGTACAGAGTACGAGAGCCTTGTTGTGAGCTGAGAAACGGCGGTTAGCGGCCGATGCTAAATGCTAATGGAAGTTAGCGGCGGATGCTAAACGCTACTTCTAGTTAGCATCGAGCATCAGCACAATGCCCCTCATTACGGTCAGGGCTTTAGTTGTCAGTGATGGTCGGTAATCAGTCCGTGGCTCCAGCGGTTCACTCCGACTGTATTTATTTATTTTAACTGCCTGCTGCTGAGACAGAGAGCTAGCACTCGGTAGCATCCGAGACAGCTAAGTGGGGCTCGGGGGGGCGGGAAGGGGGGTACAGACAGTCACCACCACAATGAACTATGAGCCCATATGTGATGATTAAAACGGATTTCTTGTAAGTCTAGCATTTATTTTTGGCCAAAAATCTCCAGATTCAAGCCGGTATGTCTCCAGGTAGAGCGAGGAGCATGTGTCTGCAGACCCGGAGACCGCGGATTCAGACCCGCACGTTTGGACCCGCACGTTCAGACCCCTTGTGTTTTTTTGACAGTGCCACCTATTGGTTGACTGTAAAACTGCAACTCCACTCCACTGGACCGTTGAGAACCCTTCTTATGAATTTTCAACTGGGTAAAGTCGAAATAAAACACCAAGAATCTAATTGTTTGTGAAGCTTGGATTAGGTACTTTTAAACTTTTTATAATTATTTTGGACTACATAAAGAATCTAATTGTTTGTGAAGCTTGGATTACTTTTAAACTTTTTATAATTATTTTAGACTACATAATAAAATGCCAAGATCTAATTTTTGTGAAGCTTGGATTACTTTTTAAGTTTTAAAAAATCTTTTGGACTAAATACATAATGAACCCCCAATGAAATTACATACTTGTACTGCATGTGGGTTATAATGACAAAACAGTCTTAAAATAGGCTACAATAAAATGAATGAAATGAAATTGTTTTAAAGGTTTTATTAGACAAGCCTTCACACTCACACTCACATCCTTGTGCAGAGGTCAAACATGTCACATGAACATCTGGAGTACCTGCTGTAGCTCAGAGACATGGAAGGCACTTCACCCAGATGCAGCAGAGGTTTAATGTAGGAGAGAGTCACCTGCTGGAGGCTGAGTCAGTCGAGGACTCTCGAGACAGAATGGAGCAGATCCCAACAGCTTCACTGGTTTCCTTACTGCGGGGCTCCAGGGGGATGCGAGTCTGGAACGCAGCCTGGCTGAAGGGTCAGGAGACCAGACAGCAGCTTCAGGAGAGGATGCAGATTGTGGATGTAGCTCACCATCAAAACCCAGACCTTAGCAGCCATTGTGAATGTCATTATGTTGATGTAATGAGCACAAATATTCAGACAGCATCACCCAGGGGCCAGAGTCTGGTGGTACATTTGACCCTGGGGCCTCGCCACCCACAGTGGGAGGGTATCGTGTCAGGTGCATTGGATTTAGCGAAGAAGCCAATTGATTGATGCAACAAATGAAGCCTGCTGTAGCATGGTCATTGAACCTGAGGATGCTGGAACCAGTCAGGGGGCAAAGGTCACTCCACAGTCACCTCAACAGATCAACAAGGAGAACAGAGAGAGAGACGAAGAGGAGAAGAGAGAGACGAAGAGGAGACAGGCAAGCAGAGCGAGGAGCGAACGAGACACTGCTGCTCTGTCCACCGTCAGCATGCTCCCACCACAGTCAGCCTTCTTGTCGGATTCTCAAGGAGGCACAGAGGTTCCAGATCTTGCGGCACAGGAGCTTCAGCTCAGAGGACTCCTGCCTGAGTGAGCGGGGCGCTGCAGGAGGCAATGGGACCCCGTGCTTCAAACATTCCAGCCTGCCCGTTGGGAGATATGAGGGGACGTCTTGTTTGGCAAATGCACAGGAGAGTGGCAGCAATGCCCTGTAAGTTTATCACAGGAGCTGTGCACGAAATGAACTCATAAATAAAAAGAACTGAATGTCAAAAAAAAGAAAGTCTTCACAAATTATGGCAGTGTGCCGTCCTTCTGCATCTGCCTCCCCAGCCTCCTGACAAACTCGTCCACTTCACTGAAAACACACAAAATGATAAATATTGGAATAGAAGTACCACCAATGCACTCCGAAATTCCAACTTCTCTCTTTTCACCTTTGATCAAGAGCAGGCCCTGCCAGGAAGACCTGCTCTGCCTCCTCCCATGAAATGGCATTCATGGCAGAGATGCCATATATGATTGCCTAAACAGAAATTTAAGCAATTAAAATTATACAAATACACAAACACAAAATATCTGCCATTAATGCCGGCTTTTAAAATTCTGTTGCACACACAAGGTTATGCTCACCTCTGGAAAGAGTACGTCACAAATGAACAGAACTTCATCAGTGTAATGTCCTGATGCTTGTGCTCTGTCAACCAGAGACCTCAGGTGGGTGAAGAGGATGTTTTGCTGTCCTTCACTGTCCAGGTAAACTGGGACCCTCTTCATCCCTGCCCACTTGGACGGCTTGCCACAAAGTATACTCTAAGGCAAGGGTTAAGAAATTATTGATTTAGTGTGCTGTGTGGCAAGAACTGCCTAAAATACTGACTATGAATGGCAGTTGAATCAAATACATACTGGCATACATTTATATTACATAGCATTATACACATAAATGCATATATTGAAGCGAAAAAAGGAGCTAGTTAGTTTATTGGTGAGTGATACAATTTCAATGTCATTACAATTTAAAAACTACCATCACATGCTGCTCAGCTCCTTCACAGTGCACTATGAAATCCACCAGTGCCTTCTCAGTCTCAAGGCGGCCACTGTCAGACACTATATGGGGTGGAACTGCAGTGGTGACGCCACTCTGCCTAGGGACTCGGAACACGGGCGGCAGGTCTCCCTTTATCAGGCTTTTCGCCTCAGTGGTCCAATATGCGAACCGCCGCCCATGACTTAAAAACAAGCAAAAGATTAAACAAAATTATGACAGAAGTTAAATAATTAGTGCATAACTGACATGTATAAATTTTCCTGTTTGAGGCAGCCATACAGAGTGTGATGTGTCATAATTCATAATCTGATCTAGTCATTTATTTTGATACTAATAAGCCACAGCTAAAGAGGCAACTACCAGTCTGTGATTTTACCAAGAACTTCACCTAGCTTATAATCACTTGTTGATTATTGAGTGTTATTGCTAACAAAGACTGGAACATGTTTTAGGATTGTCATACCCTTCTATTTTGAAACGCTCCATTAGAAGAAGGCACCACCACTCCCTGATCAAAGGCATGTCCATCTGAAAAAGTGTGCCAGTGGTGAGATGAATATTTCTCCAGAAGAATAGTACGTTGTCACATATACGCCAACTGTAGGATACCAAATGTCTTACTTATTTGACACATTTGATTAAACTTACCTCGTGAAAAGCAAATCCCTGCCTTGTCACAATGCAAAGAGCATACTACAACATAGGCGATAGAAAACAAGGCAAGTTTGTATTGATCAATGTACATTGTTGACTGATGCCTGCGTATACTTTCACAAGAAACCTTACCATGAGCATAAAAATTCCACAGTCATTGCCTCGTGTCTGGCGAGGCAAACCCTAAAATGAACAAAAATAAAAGTGGACATTACAGTCAATAGTACATTTTTTTCCACACAGATCATGTATTTATACTTACTGGAATATCATGTCCTGTCCTCTCAGTCCAGAGACCAGGGTCTATTTGCTGAGCAATTTGTCTAGAGAAAAAAAAATACAAACGTCAATAAAAACAACATGTTGTAGAATAAAGTTGCACACAGTGCATGAGTCTACAGTGGCTGCCAGGCAAGTCAAATTCAGTTTAGAGAAAGGGACCTTCTTAGTAAGGTTACACTAAAGCAAACAGGCAAGGACTAATGAATAGAGAATAGACCACCAATCAGAATTAAAAAAAAAAAAAAAAAAATATATATATATATATTTATTTTTTTATTTTTTTTATTTATATATATATATATAGATATATATATATATAAAATGACAACCACTGAGACGAACAGCAACAGGAGTGCAACCAAAACATGTGATAGGAACATAGCCTAATTTATCCATAAAAAGGCTATAGGAACGTAGCCCAAATCTGTAAAAAGGCTATAGAACGTAGCCTAATCTTTAAAAGGGCTATAGGAACGTAGCCCAAATCTGTAAAAAGGCTATAGAACGTAGCCTAAATACATCTTTAAAAAGGCTATATGAACGTAGCCAAAACATGACAAGCTCAAAGAATTTGGTACATATGTGGACCTAAAAATGTTTATGTATTCTGCATCACCAAATCCAGACTCATGCACAGAGTACAGGGAGTCTAAAAAGATGATCTCTTTCAGGAGTGGCTTCATGATCTAGAAATTAATGCAATAGGTGAGGAGATGAACAACAGTTTGACAGTCATTAGGACAAGGTTCAGAGTTGGGGATGATGAGGAGATGAACAACAGTTTGACAGTCATTAGGACAAGGTTCAGAGTTGGAGATGATTGCGTTTGAATATTCGTACATTAAAACACCCAAATTCTCACTTACACAGAGAAGAAAGTGGCCACATCCATTTTCAATGCTCCATGCTGGAAAGACTAAGAAGTCCTTCATGTCTGCATCATCCTAAATTCAAGACAATAACCTTCATGAAGATTTAAGTACTTGTTGTGACTGTATGCATACAAATACATTTTTATTTGCACTCACTGGAACGTTGACATTAATGTAGCCTGATTCCTGTGGGCCCTTCCATGTAGGAACAATATACATGTTCTCTACATAAATGTCATTTCCCTGTAGAAAACACACAAATCTATAATGATTCACATAACGTTATTCTATGGGGTATGTGAACTTAAAACCTTGAAAAACATAATACATACAAGTTGCTGAGATGCTTCTTGAATCAATGTCATGCATACATTTCCAATCTGCAAGAAAATGTTCAAACTCATCACGAACACAGTTTATACAGCACATCCTGACATTGCCTTCCTTACGTTTACCATCACCCTATTACTCACGAGAGAGTCCATGTCTCTTTGGAGACCCAGGCTGCAGAAATCTTCCCGAGTGAGACATGTAGCTCCTTCCTTCACAATGATCTCAGCCATCGGCTGTTTTATGTTCAGCACATATTTCAGCTGCAAAGAGCAGTTAAAAGATATTAATTATGTGTTGCAAAAATTAAAAGAAATTTTAAAAATTGTTAGCTTACCAGTTGGTCCTGGACAGGGTTCCAGCCTTTTTCCCAGGGTTTGATTTGTGCAAGGTAGCCAAGGACAACGGTTTGATCCACTGTGGGTCCGGTCGAGGTTTGAGGCACTGAGGTTCCAGTGGGAGGCACTGAGGGTGTGGTCGGAGGCACTGAGGGTGTGGTCGGAGGCACTGAGGGTGTGGTCGGAGGCACTGAGGGTGTGGTCGGAGGCACTGAGGGTCCGGTGGGACGCACTGAGGGTCTGGTCGGAGGCACTGAGGGTCCGGTGGGACGCACTGAGGGTGTGGTCGGAGGCACTGAGGGTCCGGTGGGACGCACTGAGGGTGTGGTCGGAGGCACTGAGGGTCCGGTGGGACGCACTGAGGGTGTGGTCGGAGGCACTGAGGGTCCGGTGGGACGCACTGAGGGTGTGGTCGGAGGCACTGAGGGTCCGGTGGGACGCACTGAGGGTCTGGTCGGAGGCACTGAGGGTCCGGTGGGACGCACTGAGGGTCTGGTCGGAGGCACTGAGGGTCCGGTGGGACGCACTGAGGGTCTGGTCGGAGGCACTGAGGGTCCGGTGGGACGCACTGAGGGTGTGGTCGGAGGCACTGAGGGTCCGGTGGGACGCACTGAGGGTCTGGTCGGAGGCACTGAGGGTCTGGTCGGAGGCACTGAGGGTCTGGTGGGACGCACTGAGGGTCTGGTCGGAGGCACTGAGGGTCCGGTGGGACGCACTGAGGGTCCAGTCGAGGTTTGAGGCACTGAGGGTCCGGTGGGACGCACTGAGGGTCCAGTCGAGGTTTGAGGCACTGAGGGTCCGGTGGGACGCACTGAGGGTCCAGTCGAGGTTTGAGGCACTGAGGGTCCGGTGGGACGCACTGAGGGTCCGGTCGGAGGCACTGAGGTTCCGGTCGAGGTCGGAAGCAGTGATTCCACTGAAAAGAAAGAAAGAAAAAAAAAGTTAAGACAAACATTCACACTTGTCAACAACATGAACACATTTTGATCATGAAATGAACTTCTTGCTATAAAAACCCAAAAGCTAAGAAATTGAGAGAAAAAAAGCTCCCCCACCCCCTACAATTACTCACCTGCAGGTGCACCAGTGTCCATGGGAGCAGGTTCAACAATGGTAGTGGTCTCTGATGATGCAAGATTTCCTGAAAAATATGCACAGTTTATCAACAAAGCTGTACAAATAACAAGACAGAACAGCTGTATTTCACTGAAAATAGATAAACAAGTACCCAAAACTGCTTGGCCATAGCTGTTCATAGCTACACCGTTTCCAAAAACCTTTGTAAATTTGTCCAGGCGTTGTTTGTTTTTTTGGACATTGTAGTGGTGGATGATGTTTCTCATTAAGAAGAGATGGGTGGATGGTAAAGCCATGTTTAAGAAGTAATTATTTTTCTTCATCTTGGCAAATAGCTGCTCTGCTACTTGACTATTAACTTTTCCAGCAAGTTGCGGTACCAAGCCAAGCTTCCTCAAGACATCTCTGGGATCTTTGGTGTTTTCCTCATGAAATCTGTCATATAGTGCGTAATGCTCAGCGGAGCCTGTTGCTGGATGACCATCAGAGTCTGCAACTTTTTTTTTCACATTTAGCCAAGGCAGTGACACCGTCAGATTCCCAGCTTTTGCCAGGGCTATATTTTCTTCTGTTGGCTCACTCAAACGTCCTTCAAAAGGTTGAAAGGTCAACCTCTCTGGGTCCCTGATGTTCATGTGAGTGGCCATTCCACGTGCAAAGTCATATATGACAATGTTTGGTATGTGCTTCCAGGAGAGGAGCAGGTCACTGAAATCACGAGGGCTTTCTGCTCTGATGTTACATTTAATGCTATAAACTATGCCACATGGGCACATGATCACAGCCCAGCCTCCTGAGATGGAAACAAAAAACAGAAATGCACAAACTCATTATCATCATCAAAAACAATTACAATGGCTTTTACCAAAATTGAAATTTTGTTTACCTGAAGCAGCCCAAATTTTTTGGAAGACTTTATCATAGGACTCCCTTGACTTCATCTCGTCTGAAAGTCTGATGAGAAGGTCAGTACGTGAGCCAGTGGA
Source organism: Decapterus maruadsi (assembly GCA_030347415.2). Taxonomy (NCBI): domain Eukaryota; kingdom Metazoa; phylum Chordata; class Actinopteri; order Carangiformes; family Carangidae; genus Decapterus; species Decapterus maruadsi. The sequence continues at coordinate 25,992,891 of CM064905.1, read as the reverse complement.
ATCTAAACCACACTCCTTACATAATGCCCGGATGACAGGAACCTGCAAAAGAAGACAAAAGCATACTTAGAAATGTATATTTTTTGGACACAAATCACACTGAGAAAATTAAAGTAACTTTTATTTGTTACCTTCTGTTTGGACAGCTCTTCTTTAAGTCGGTCCTCTGACACTGTTATCTCTCTCTCCTCAGCTGGCTTTGGATGGCGGATCTTTTTGAATTCAGTGTTGACAGCGATGTTTGACCTTCGGGTATTTTTGCCAATCCAAGGGGCCCAAAAGTGAAAAGATGGCTCCACTTTAAAAGGATTGTTTTGGTGACCTATGGAAATATTAAAACACAAAATGTCAAAGGGTAACACTGTTAAATTAAAACCTCTGAACCATCCATGTCCAAATGTTCATTTGTTTTTAAACACAATCCACAATCCTGCTGTCAGTTTGTCTGCATTACTTGTTACGAATCCACGGCCGATCCTTTCCATTGAAAGTGCATCCCAAAAGGAGTCCAGGTCAACCTCTCCAGTGAAATCCTCCGGGGGTTGTGGAAGGTCGCTTGCTGAAATATATTGAAAATGATTAGGCCAGTTCTGAGCATAATTGGCCTGAATTACTGTAATGTATGAAACCAGCAGAAATAAACCGGGTTTAAAGTCCAACAGAAAGTACAAAGTATCAACAAAGGAGTCAATGGTCCTTAGTCCCAGACAGGAAGGAAAACCACTTTGAAAATTGACAATAAAAATATTTTGAAAAAAAAAAAAAAAGGAAGGAAAACCACAATCTACAAAGTACAACACAAAACCAAAGTTCAAAAGAAGAGACCTAACACAAAAAACTTACAGGAGGATGCAGGGTGGGCAAAACGGAACACAAGGGCACAGAGGGAAACAGAGCAGATGATTGGACAAAGACAAAGGGAGATACTGAGACTAAATACACAAAGGAAGAAAAAGGTGGTGCAACTACACACGATGAAGCACCTGAGGTAATCAAAACAGGAAGACAAGACCAGACTTAAATGAGGCTAACAATGAAACAATACAAAAGGGAGCACACAGGAAGACACAACACAACACAGACCATGTCAATATTACCCGACAAATGAAAAGCACCCTTCTTGTTGAGGTCCATTATTACCACTGGTGGACTGTCACCACACGTGACACACGAATACCGGTAATCATGGTCACAGAGTGCTTCGAAGTGAAGATAACCCTGAAGTATCGTGTCAGCAGAGGGGTATTTCAGTCCGGTGTTTAGCTCCAAATATTGGACAACTCTGCTCACTGCAGTATGAACCTAAGAGAGATACATACTCATGAAAAACACATCACCATCTAAATGGTTTCACTTATTTCATTTCAAAGAAATAAGATTTAATAATGACCTGCAACATGTGTCTAATGTCAAGGCATAACTGGAGATCGAATATTATTCGATCATTAAAGTTGTGGAGCCCATCTTTCCACTCTTGGTACCGATAATGGGTCCCACATTCAGGGCACATTTTGCTGTAGATATAGATATCTGTAAATGAAGAGATTCCACATGATTCAGAGTACAGTATATAATACAGGAAAAAATACAAAGAAAGCTCATATATATCAAGATTGGTACCTACCTTGTACAATGCTTGTGCTAGTAATAATTCTCCCGTTAGTAGTTATGAGGACTGGGTCGCTCAAAGGAACATTTCCGGGGCAGTGTGGGCAGATCATCTCCTCAGGAATCAGTTGTTTTGGGAAGTTTTTGGTTCCTGGATGCAGTACATGATCTGGGAGAACTGCAGGTATCTTTTTGAATGTTAGAATGTACTGAACCATAAGTCTCAATTTGTCACGATCACATGGAGGATATGACACATTATCTTCCTCACAAAGTTCATCAGCGGGTGCTGGTGTGTCAAGGCATTCCTCCAGGTCAGTGCTCCTAACCTTCCTGAAAAGAGTGCGGCTTGTTTGAAAAAGATGCCATTTGGCAATGTATTTATGTGTGCATGATCTTGTGGATTGTGTGCATGCACAGTGCCATGAATTCTTCTTTGTGTCGTATGAGACAATCACTCTTTGCAGCCGGCTGTAATAAGAAATATTTGGTTCATAAACAGAGATACATTTTTTGTTCTCAGGTGCTCCAATTTTGGTCTGTACGGAAAGGGGTTTGTGCTGATTTGTTGCAAGTAGTTGCTGATCAAGACATAATTTCATTTTGTCTTTCCCAAACCACTTGCTTTGGACCATCTCTCTGAGTACATCTTCCTGTAATGTTGGACAGGCAACATATGATGAACAGTAAGTCACAGACCTCAGGTGAATGCACTGGTAAGCTTTCAGCCCACTCCTCCATGCTAGCTCCATGTTCACCTGGCACTCCGACGACTCGCAAAAGACCTGCTGATTTTCCCATAACTTCTTTTGCACATGCAGCGGGTTACTAGTCCCAAGAAATGACTTCTTGACAGTGTAGATGCCATTTTCAGGGTCGACACATTCACTGTCAAGGTGGGATGTGGAAGTTATATCTTTTGTTTTGGCCTGGTGCTTTCTCTCAATGTGCCTCTTTAAGTTACGTTTATTCATTATGGCCTGGCATATGGGACATTTCTTTTTTACCACAGGCTTCACACTGTGCCTATGCATCGGTGGTGGTACAGTGGTGGACTGCAGCTGCAGCGGCATCGGTGGTGGTACAGTGGTGGACTGCAGCTGCAGCTGCATCGGTGGTGGTACAGTGGTGGACTGCAGCTGCAGCGGCATCGGTGGTGGTACAGTGGTGGACTGCAGCTGCAGCGGCATCGGTGGTGGTACAGTGGTGGACTGCAGCTGCAGCTGCATCGGTGGTGGTACAGTGGTGGACTGCAGCTGCAGCGGCATCGGTGGTGGTACAGTGGTGGACTGCAGCTGCAGCTGCATCGGTGGTGGTACAGTGGTGGACTGCAGCTGCAGCTGCATCGGTGGTGGTACAGTGGTGGACTGCAGCTGCAGCTGCATCGGTGGTGGTACAGTGGTGGACTGCAGCTGCAGCGGCATCGGTGGTGGTACAGTGGTGGACTGCAGCTGCAGCGGCATCGGTGGTGGTACAGTGGTGGACTGCAGCTGCAGCGGCATCGGTGGTGGTACAGTGGTGGACTGCAGCTGCAGCGGCATCGGTGGTGGTACAGTGGTGGACTGCAGCTGCATCGGTGGTGGTACAGTGGTGGACTGCAGCTGCAGCGGCATCGGTGGTGGTACAGTGGTGGACTGCAGCTGCAGCGGCATCGGTGGTGGTACAGTGGTGGACTGCAGCTGCATCGGTGGTGGTACAGTGGTGGACTGCAGCTGCATCGGTGGTGGTACAGTGGTGGACTGCAGCTGCAGCGGCATCGGTGGTGGTACAGTGGTGGACTGCAGCTGCATCGGTGGTGGTACAGTGGTGGACTGCAGCTGCAGCGGCATCGGTGGTGGTACAGTGGTGGACTGCAGCTGCAGCGGCATCGGTGGTGGTACAGTGGTGGACTGCAGCTGCAGCGGCATCGGTGGTGGTACAGTGGTGGACTGCAGCTGCAGCGGCATCGGTGGTGGTACAGTGGTGGACTGCAGCTGCAGCTGCATCGGTGGTGGTACAGTGGTGGACTGCAGCTGCAGCGGCATCGGTGGTGGTACAGTGGTGGACTGCAGCTGCAGCTGCATCGGTGGTGGTACAGTGGTGGACTGCAGCTGCAGCTGCATCGGTGGTGGTACAGTGGTGGACTGCAGCTGCAGCGGCATCGGTGGTGGTACAGTGGTGGACTGCAGCTGCAGCTGCATCGGTGGTGGTACAGTGGTGGACTGCAGCTGCAGCTGCATCGGTGGTGGTACAGTGGTGGACTGCAGCTGCAGCGGCATCGGTGGTGGTACAGTGGTGGACTGCAGCTGCAGCGGCATCGGTGGTGGTACAGTGGTGGACTGCAGCTGCAGCGGCATCGGTGGTGGTACAGTGGTGGACTGCAGCTGCAGCGGCATCGGTGGTGGTACAGTGGTGGACTGCAGCCGCATCGGTGGTGGTACAGTGGTGGTGGACTGCGGCGGCATCGACTTTTTACACAAATCCAGATGTTTTAAAAAATCTGGTTTTCTTACCAGTGTTGACCCGCAGAAGCAGTGGTAGTGAAGCTGGGGCCAACATCCCAGTCCACATCTGTGAATTGTATATCCTTAAACAAAAGAGCATAATTGAGACACTATTTGGTGTGCTGTTTTTAAAAATATAATGCACTGATCCTACGATATATAAAAAAGTCTGTGAGAGAATACAAGAAGGATATGACACACAAAACATGTCCTACGTTGATAATGTGTTCAGACTTTACCTTGGTAATTAACAGCTCGGTTAAAATGAGAATGCAGGTGTTTTCTGCATTTGCTCAACTTAGTTGGCTGAAACAAAGTTGAGCTGCAGAAGGGACAGTGGAACTGGCCGCAGCATGTGCTGCATTGCTCCAGTTGGGGCAAATGTTGTCCATGCTGGATAGTTATATGCACCTTTAAAAGAGAAAGAGACTGTCTCATGAATCTAAGTTTAAGAAACACACTATGCCAGTACTCGCTCGCACGCACGCACGCACGCACGCACACACAGACACACAGACACACAGACACACACACACGCACACACGCACGCACACACACACACACACACACACACACACACACACACACACACACACACACACACACACACACACACACACACACACACACACACACACACACACACACACACACACACACACACACACACACACACACACACACACACACACACACACACACACACACTTTGGTTTAATGTCACAGACAGTGCCAACGTTGATCTACACAGGCTACTTAGTTTTAATTTTGTTTAACATTTAATGCACACGGTATTAACAGTTTCAGTGTCATTAAAATAAGATAACCGGGGTGACTGAGTGACTGAAAACCTTCATGGACATTTAAAAACAAAATTGCCCGCCCAAGACAGCTTCTAGCAGAAAAATGCTAAGCTAAGTTAGCCTAAATATTATGTTGCATTTGACGTGCATAAGGCTAATTGTAAACGTATTACATAAGTGAAACGTTCGTTACGCTGTCAGATGCTTTTCAACAAAAACTTTAAATGTCATGAAACGGACGATGTGATTAACGTCCAATACCTTTTCCTCCGGAGGATCCTCCATGTTCCAGGTAGGTAAGCATAATACAAACCAGGGGGGGGCGCTGTAGCAAAAAACCAAGGGGTCTGAACGTGCGGGTCCAAACGTGCGGGTCTGAATCTGCGGTCTCCGGGTCTGCAGACACATACTATTGGGTAGAGCAGGGCAGACCGGTGTAGCCCGGGCTGTTGCTACAACAACAGCCGTTACGGCCGTACAGTGACAACAGTGTCGTAAATCCGCACGCATGCGCAGTTGAGTACACCCTGTGGAAAAAATAGCGATTTAAACGTTATTCTGCGGTAAAGTCTATGTTTTTTTGGTTTTGATCTGTATTTCATTTCACCGGCGATCATGTATATATGTTTTTTCTGTCATACAATAACGTTAAAGAGTGGGTTTGGCCATGGTCCCATTCAATTAGATAGGGGTCTGGTCTTCTTGGGCTTTTCGAAGCGTCGCCAATATGGCCGCCGAGTGGCCTGACTTGCCTAGAAGGGCTTTGATTGTAACCATATATGTTGGAAATTATGTAGATTGATTCATTATGTTTAATAGCTTGACAAATAAAGTGCCCGTTAGGATCAGCTTCTGTGATCAGAACATTACCTTGAAATCTGTCATTTAACGTGGCTACCCCAGCAGAGCGCTCTGTTCCGTGGGAAAGCCATAAGGTGTTACCCCATTGTGCTCTCCAAAAGTTTATACAGTCCACAGTGGAGTGAGATTCTTGAAAGAAAAATAAATCTGATTTAAACTGTTTAGCAAAAAGGAATAATGCTTTTCTCTTAATGTTGTTACGTAACCCCCTGGCGTTTAGTGAAACAAGCGAGAACATGAATGAACAAAAAGAACAGTATATAAAAGAAAAAATGTAACCAAAACTTGAATATGTCTTGGTGAAGTGTTACAGAAAAGTGTTGAAAAGTGACTAAGAGCTGCCAAGGTCAGCACCATATTTGCTTTATAATAAAGCATAACAAAGTTTAGCAATTATACTTAATAGTATGGAAATCAGCATTACCTCTATGTCAAAAGTGAAATAATTAAACATAAAAGTGCAAATTCAGTCAAAAACAAAAGTAGGTAGATAACCTAAAAAAAGACTGAACCCCTTTAAGACCAGTGGGCATATTATTTTAACAAAGTGCCACACGGAATGTCAAGGAACTTGAGATTTTTTTTTTTTTAAACATCTCGTATGTGACAAATAAACAACCCTGTTATTACATGAAGAAGAAGGCACTTAATTAAGCTTTCTTAAACTTAATGGATCACGGAGGGATTTCCGCTCCGTTGATATAGCCTTTACCTCCTACAAAGTACGCTGTTTTTCCTTCATCCCGAGCTTTCTTTATGGAAGGCCACAGCTTTTGTCTGTTCTCTCTGTCCTCTTGAGTTAAATCTTCCGCGAAGCGTAGGCCCTTGTTTCTGAGAAAGGAGCTGTTCTTTGCTCCCTTCCAGACAGCTTCTCTCAATCTTCTGGAGGTGAATCTCATGATTACCCCCCGGGGATTCGTGTTGTCTTGACGGGGTTTTCCTACCCGGTGTGCTACATCAAGGGCATCGGCCAGCTTCTCCCTCTCCTCCGGTAGGATCGTCTGGCAGATGTCGATCATTTGCGCCCGTAGGTCCTCCCCTCTGGTCTCGGTCAGGCCGTGGAGCCGCAGGTTCCATCGGCGACTGTATCGCTCCAATTCGGCGACCCGGCTCGTCGTCTTCAGGCCAGATTCTTCTGTTTTTTCCATCCTCCTTTCGATATGGGCCACCTTCTTATCCAGGGCTTTAATTTCGCCGCGGACCGACTCCATCATCTTTTCCAGCTTGTCGCTCCTGCTGTTGATGAGATCCGCTAGGGAGCGAACGGCTTCGTCAGACCCGAGCCCGTTTTCTTTACTCGGAGGGATTAGGGTCGGTTTCTTCGGGAGTGGGGGCTTACTTGGAGTGATTGGCAGGGGCGGGAATTCTTCCTCGTAGTGCGACTGCAGGTAGCACTCCATGCCGCTGTCGTAGTCATGTTCACTAGCTGCGGAGCTAGAGCTAGCCTCCTGGCTCCTCTTTTGCCCGGTTTTAGTAGCCATTCTGGTCGGTTTAGTCTCACTTTTGCACTAAAAAAAGTCGAATAAAGTCAAATGAAAGTGCCAGCTGTTTTCACAAAGTGCAACGGTCATGAAAAAAGACTTAGGTAAAAGTTTGGTGCTGAGAGCTCGGAAACAATAGACCGTCTACGCCGCCATCTTGCCGGAACCGCCACTCGGGTTGGATCCGAGCAGCCCGAGTTGGTCGGAATTACGTCACAGCACTATGGCGTTGCACACCGCGAGATGTATGTATTAAATAAATACATACAGGCTATTTATTTTCCAACCTAGAAGGGAGAAGTCATGGAAAAGGGAATATAGCCTAGTTTCACGTGTATTGCAGCAAGAGTTGAATCTGCACGGCTCGCTGTGACACATGCAGGATTCCCCTCTCTGCTGCGTTCAAGACTGTGTGTTGCAGAAGTGGCGTTTCTCTTTCTCTCTCTCCCCCAAGCAGCTAATGTTCTTCCCCAGCAGAACTTTTTGATGCTCTAAAGACATCAGCTTACTGTGGCCCGCCATGTTTTCCGAGGTTGTGCAATGAAACGCATTTACCTCGGAAATCGGAATTTCCGACCGGGATCTTTCCGAGTTCCGAGTGCAATCGAACGCAGCATTACATACGGAGAATGTCGACTTTGACCAGGTTGCATTCAAGATCCTGCTTTCAACCACGGAAATTGGAAATCTCGAGCTGTAATTGTTTTTTCGATCGATCAGCTGTGTTTACCGTTTCATGTGTCGTAGTTCTGATGTTTAGACAGAATAATTAGTCATCTAACACATCCTAAAGTTTGACATGTCAAGAGTTTTTCAGAAGAGGATCTCGTTTTTTGCGACTTCCGAGTTGTCATGAACGCACCATTAGCGCAGCTGTGATCTCGTCCCTCTGCAGCCTGTCTGTCTCTCTGCCGGTGTCGCGGTCACAGTGTATATTGATTAAGATTAAAACACACAACGTAATGTACGGATTGTTGAGTCCTTGTGACCTCCGTTTGTTTTGTTTTACCCGTATTGGTTTTACCCGGTTTATCTGTGAAACGGGAAAAAGTGAGTAGCATGTGTCTGCAGACCCGGAGACCGCAGATTCAGACCCGCACGTTTGGACCCGCACATTCAGACCCCTTGGTTTTCTGCTACAGTGCCCCCTGGTTTGTGTTATGCTAATGTTAGCTACTCGGAACATGGACGTGCAGACCCCGTAAAAAAGGTATTGAACCTTAATCACATCGTTTGTTTCAATGTTATAAAAGTTTTTGTTGAAAATGCATCTACAGTGTAATGAACGTTTGACTCATAGTAGGCTACTACAATTAGCCTTATGCTCGTCAAATGCTAACCAAGCGTAGCATTTTTCTGCTAGAAGCTCTTGTGGCACTTTGTTTTTAATGAAACTGAAACTGTTAATAGGCTGCATTTAAATTAAACAAAAATAGAAATAAAACCAAGTAGCCTATGACACTGCCACTGTTAGATTCACGTAGGCCTACTGTATGTGCAACTTTATGCTACAACATGTTGTTTGTGTGTGTGTGTGGGGGGGGGGGGGGGGGGGGGGGCGGGGACTATTGCCTGTAATGTCCATTTATTTTTATTTATTTTAGGGCTTGCCTCGCTAGACATGTGGGAACCTATGGTGGGAACGACTGTGGGTTTTTTATTTTTATTTTTTATTTTTAATCTCATGGGGTTTCTTGTGAGATCAGTCAACAATGTAAATTGATGGTTCTTCTTTTACAGTATTTATCATTTTGTCTGTTTTCAGTGAAGTGGACGAGTTCTGCAGGAGGCTGGAAAGGCAGATGAGGAAAGAAGGAGCACTGCTGTAATATAAAGTGGATACTGTATATTAAGTATTTGTGAAAGCCTGTGCAATAAAACATTTGAAACCACTTAATTAAACTTATTGTAAGACTGTTTTGTCATTAACCCCGTGCAATATAACATTTAAAAGCATATAATTTCATTGGAGGTTAATTATTTATTTAGTCCAAAAGATTTTCTTTTTAAAGTTTAAAAGTTAGTCCAAGCTTCACAAACAATTAAATCTTGGTGTTTTATTTATTTATTTAGTCCAACATATTTTTTAAAAAAGTTTAAAAGTAATCCAAACCTCACAAACAATTAGATCTTAGTGTTTTATTTCGACTTTGCCCTGTTGAAGAGGAGTCTGTATGGTCCAGATGGTGGAGTTGCAGTTTTACAGTTAACCAGTAGGTGTCTCCACAAGGGGTCTGAACGTGCGGGTCCAAACGTGCGGGTCTGAATCTGCGGTCTCCGGGTCTGCAGACACATACTATTGGAAAAAGTTGCAAATACGATCTTGCTGCTATGTAAAAAAAAATAAAAATAAATGAAGGTTCGACTATTAGTCGACTACGGCAAAATCTGACGAATCAGATTCGACTATGAAAATCCTTAGTCGAAAACAGCCCTAGACACTAGTAACAGAGTCATGGGGATTGTTTCAACACCAAGTGACCCAAGAATAAAATCAAGTACAACACAAATGTTTTAATTAACATTTAAATGACAGATAGAATCAGTTAGATTAGAACACAGTCTGGGGTCAGATTGTAGGCCCTGACAGTGGCCATTTTGATCAAAAGTCCTCTTGTGTGTGGGGGGAGCTGACAAAGTAGAATGTGACTAAAACTGAGTGAGGGGGTGTCTCACATTACCCCACTCTCCCCTAGAGGACTGATGCAGTGCTGCACATTTCATGTTTTGCTGTTCTTATTAGTAAAATAATATAGCCTACTACACGCAACAACATAGCAGAAAGCCACATAGCACACATTGGGATTACATTGGGACCCAGTTCCATTCTGCCCCTAAAGACTCAAGCCCTACACCCTCACTGATTTAAAGGGAAAGTTCAACATTTTGGAAAATTGGCTCATTCCCATAATCCCTATAGTTTTAGGAGTGGGTTCGTTACTTTTAATTGTCGGTGCAAGCTGTTTGTAGAATGGCGGAGCAGAGCCGTGAGCTGCTCAGAGCTACACTACGGGATTTCTTGGTTTCATCTCATCTCATCAAACTCATCAAATACACAATCCAACAACTCCAAAACGCTCTTGTGGACAAAGTTGTGACCTGCACATTCACAAAATGTTGTTGACCCTGTCCGGTCTGGGACTGATAATTTACTATTTAGCCTACTTTCAGTATGCACAAGCTGTGTGAGGGACAGACTCAAAACAGCTGTCCTTGGATCAGACCTGACCAAATCATCATACTACAACCACAAACGACACACAGTTGTGTTAAGCAATGTTAATAATTACAGTCAACTTTTACGGTACATAGGCTCGTTCAAGATGAACTGCGCCTCGCCCAGTTTGTAATATCTTGCTGGAAAATAATAATAATAATTTATTTATTTTTGTATCAATTTTTTTTTTTTTGGGGGGGGGGTGCTTGTGTTTGTAGTCTGTATGTATGTACCCAGGAATCAGCAGCAGGGGGCGGTGACAGAAAGCTGCAGTCAATTTAGACAGTTATATACAAGGAGTCACAGATATATGTCGGTGCGGAATTCGAACCGAGGTCGCCTGCAGTGAGGGCTATAGCCTCAAGACATGGCGCGAGTGCTCTACCAACTGAGCTAAACACTTCCCCCCTTTTGGGCGGTATCTAAGTGCCATTTCACTACTCGGATCCCCCCAGTCGGACTGATGGGGGTCTGATGGGGGCGGATAGCTATTTGAACACATTAGCTAGCATTAGCATGCCCAAGAACTGACATGCATTGTTGGTGAATGTGTTTTCAATCATTTAAGATTTTCTAGATTACCCACATTAATAGCATCATTGAGGACCCCTTACAGATAAACATTAATTAAACACATAAGCTAGTTAAAAAAAAAAAAAAACAGTTTTCTACATGAATGTTTCAATCTACATTTTGTAATAAACAAATTATAAGTGTAATTTGATATGAAGTGAATGGGTTTTCTGGGTACTTTTGCAATACCCATATCCTGCCACTCGGAGCCCAAAATTGTTTACCATGGGAGTCAACGGAAGTGTCGTTACTCTCTTAGATAGCAAAGGGAGGGATCGGACTAAACGCAAGCGTAGCTCACAGTCGGCCATAATGGAACGGGCATCTTGCTCTGACTCTGGCTGCAGTTACAGTGCAGTAAATGGTGATCCAGTCATTCACTAAAAAAAAAAACTATTCAGAACTCTGTGAAAAATAAATCAGTATGTAGATATTACTTTAACTAGTTGCATAATGTCACTATAATGTTACTTTAACAAAAAAAAACATGATTAAAATGATCTGTGATTTTCAACATTTTAGAACAGTAGAACAGAATTTCTTGGTTTCCCACATCAAACTCATCAAATACAAACAATCCAACAACTCCACAACGCTCTGGTGGACAAGTTGTGACCTGCACATTCACCACGCTATGAGATAACACAACATTACGAAACGGAGCCATTTTCAAGTTAAATACAGGGTAAATGCAGAGACTGCGTGCTGAAAAGCTGCCCCTGAACGCAACGCGTATCAGTGATTTTGCATGAACAGCTCCGTCTCGTAACGTTACGTTATTATCTCACAGCGTGGTGGTTGTGCAGCGCACAACTTGTCCATGACAGCGTTGTGGAGTTGTTGGGTTGTGCATTTGATGAGTTTGATGAGGGAAACAAAGAAATTCCCATAGCCCAGCAGCTCTGAGCAGCTCACGACTCTGCTCCGCCGTACTATAGCTTACACCGACAATTAAAGGTAACGAACCTACTGCTAAAATCAAACCAAAAACTGAGCAAGTTATGGTCGTTATAGCAGAGTATGCCCCATAGGCTTATGGTTTTATATATGATTATATATATTATATATATGGTTTTTAGAGCCAGGCGCCGCAGTTGCTCTCCATCGACTGCAAACCTCAGGGCGTGATGGCAAACGCGCCTGATCAAAGATCTGATTGGCTCTAATTAGGACTGCAAACACCTACGTGTTGTTGTATAATGCTAGATTATGAATCTCATGTTGTGCAATGGTTTGATTTGTTAACAAACGTATTTTGAGTGGTTGATATAGGCCCAATCATGATAATAATAATGGTTATTTATTTTAAATTCATCAAAACAAGCAATAAGTTAAACAAATAAAAAGTCAATGAAAAGTAGGCGTAGTTATCATTTTAGTAAAGTCAAAGTTGTATGACCTCAAACATGTGAGTGCATGTGAGGTCGCCGGTGATGGATTCTGTGGGTTCTCCGTGTGACACCGGTGCAGTGGCAGCGCTTCCACCGGCTGACAAAAACAAGGCTATAGCGACCTCTAGCGGGAAACATCCCTAATGACGATTCCTATTGATAGGCTACTTATAATCATGGTTCCCAATAGTTACTAAGCATTTAGACATAAATGCAGAATAATGATAAATATATGAAACAAACTAATCACTACCCTTGACTTTATCTTTTTTTTTGTTTTTTTTTTCAAACTTTATTTAAGTATTTCAAACATTACAAATTCCAATACTCCATAGTCAGAACAATGACCATGGACAGTACAAGGAGTCAGGCATCAAGAAAATATAAACATCTTATATAACATCAAGTGCAAATGTCTTTACATAGATACCATAAATAAAATAAGTAAAATGAAATTAAATAAAAGGAAGAACGAAAAGGCAGATCATGTTATGTTTCTCCAAAGAAGTCTTCAATTGTATTAGCAGTGAGTATACATTTTTTGTTATCAATTTTTTTTATACATTCAAAGTAATTCTTAAAATCAATTTCAAATACAGGAAAGAAAGGTCGACCTTTAGAAAATTTGGTTTTGTGTATGTGGAATTTTGCAATGAAAATAATTTCTTATCACTATTTTTATAATATAACATATCCTTGGCATTCAAAGTAACTGGTACGTTGGAGTGTGATGTGATGTAAGCTTCAATATTTTTCCAAAAAACCTGGGAAAAATTACATTAAAAAAAAAGGTCGTTTCCTCTTCAGCATTACAAAATACACAATTAACATCGCCCTTAACTTTATCAAAGGAGGAAGAAGGAGGACAGGGTGGGGGGAAAGCAGGAGGGGTGGAGAGGAGGGAAGGACAGAAGACAGGGTGGAGAGGAGGGAGGGGGGCAGGAGGGAGGGAGTATTTCGTTCGCACGTTATATCTATTTCTTTGGAACGAGTTGATATTTCGTGGCCACAATTTTTTCTCCGCATTTCATACCTAGGAATCCGTATATTTCCGTAGCTGCAGGGTCATGAAAAGATCCGACTTTTCAAGCGATGCCTATGGTTTCTACCCGGACCTACTTTACATGCGGACGTACATTTGCTCCGCCCATGGCCGCGACTCAACTTCCCGTGTTGCTCTATCAGAAGTGTTGCGTTGAAGCTGCTGATGTGACTCTGAGTCTCTCATCAACCTCTGGTTTTACTTCAGACTCTCTTTGACACATTGTTGTTGGGAGTTTTCTTAAAGCATGGCGTGTGGCGGGAACGGCCTGTCCGGTAAGTCTGCCGCCGCGAGGACACACTGTGACGTCAACCGACCATCCTGTAGCGATGGAAATGAACTTTTTTTCAAGTGGCTTAATTTCTCTGATGGAGCTTCTGTTTCTCCGCAGATGAAAGGATAGGAGAAGCACTCATCAAAGAGTAAGTTTTCAGCACTGTTGTTACTGTTTAGTTTTTATTTTTTTTAATGTTATGGGCTATAGCTACAAATGTACGTTGTTTATTCATTTGAAGTGAATCCAGAAGTTATTAGGTTATGTTTATTACTTGGCTCATGTAAACATTCACGTCAAACGACACAACAACAAAAAGTATTAAGATATGTTTGGTTTAAGAGTGAAGATTTGCTACATTTTGGATGGTTGACAGTTAGTGGTGATGAGGCTGCTGCTGTTTGAGATTTCTTTCCATTTTGAACATGTCAGTTAAAGGAGTCATCACCTGGAAAAAGCAATTTCTCTTGTTAAAACATGCATATTGGTGTTTGACCTCAGTTGAAACTTGCCTGAAAAGCTGGAGTTTGAAAGTGGCGCCGTTTTTTCGCTTCGGCTCTTTTTCCGAACAGGAATAGCACACAATGGTGTGCCTTCCTAAAGCACGAGATTTTGATTCTGCTCCTACGGTGACCTCACCGTAGGCTACTTGCCTCTTTCACCACCCAACCCCGGCCCGTCCGCTACCGCTAAAGTCGCGGTAGGAAAAAGGGTCAGAACAAGCTCAATGTTTGATTAAATTTTTTTTTTTTTTTTCTAATAAGTTTTACGAATTGATCCAAAGCGATCCAAGGGGGGCTGGATACGTAAAAAAAACCAGGTTATGACTCCTTTAAATTAGTTTTATCACCTCAGTTGTTCATAAAATACAAAATAGTTTCATTTCTTTGGTCAGGGAGAGCAATGTGTGTGTGTGTCCTATTCCTCCTCTTTGAATTTGGTGCAAATGTTGATGAACGAATCATGATAGGACCTGACGAAACAACTTGAAACCATCACACACACAGATTTTGACAAAGATTTACACAAATGAAGAGAATGTGATTAGAAATTAGACAACCATGAGGTGATAGTTCAGTTTTTTTTATCTTTTCAGGTCAGTGAGTGCAGATTGGAGCATTCCATCCTTTTTCCTTTCATACTTTTTTATTCCAAGCTAAACTGCAGATAGCCTATGTGTTAGGGCTGAATGATTAATTGCATTTTCAATCAAATTGCAATATGATAAAACACGATTCTAAGGCTGCGATTATGCTCTAGTCACACGTCACGCAAGTGAGAGTAGAGTTGTCGGTGAAACCAGGCAACTTCGCCACACACACACGACATCAGGCTCAGCTGAACGGCACTAGGCCTATATGGAAACATTAATGTCAGAGAGGAGCAGTATGTCATTGTGTGGAACTACTCAGCTTTTTTTGTTTGGTTTTTTGTGCACAGCGTGAGCTGAGCAGGACCTGCCTCGGTGCTGTAGTGACTTCACAGGGCGACACCACCGACCTGTAGATCAGCTGCTCTGTCAAACACTGCTATGATCGCTGTGTGGCTGAAACACTGATGACCAGTGAGTTGAACCAGTCAAACAGCCGCCGACACGGGTCACTGACTGAAGAGTCCAGTGTTTCCTCCACATTCGTTTAGGGATAGTTTTGTCAAATTGGCCCATTGCCATAACCCCTATAGTCATAGCAGTAGGTTTGTTACCTTTATTTGTCGGTGCAAGCTATTTTTAGAACGGCGGAGCAGAGCCGTGAGCTGCTCAGAGCTACGCTACGGAGGCTCATGGGATTTCTTGGTTTCCCTCATCAAACTCATCAAATACACAATCCAACAACTCCACAACGCTCTGGTGGACAAGTTGTGACCTGCACATTAACCACACTATGAGATAATAATGGAAGGTTACGAAACGGAGCCGAGGTAAATACAGAGTCTGCTTGATGAAAAACTGTCCCTGAAGGCAACGCGCATCAGCGGTTTTGCATGAATTTCCCTCTAAAACAATTCTGTGTGGTAATGTTGTGTTATTGTTTAAGAAAGAAAGTGTTATTATCTCATAGAGGGAAAACAAGAACTTCCATGAGCGTCCGTAGCTCTGAGCTGCTCGCCGCTCTGCTTCGCCGTTCTAAAAATAGCTTGCACCGACAATTAAAGGTAATTAACCTACTGCTATGACTATAGGGGTTATGGAAATGGGCCAATTTGTCAAAATGTTTAACTATCCCTTTAAGTGGCGGGCCGCCATCCTTAAATCCTACTTGCCGCATTCACACACACACACACACACACACACACACACACACACACACAGAAGCGCGCATGCATGACAGCAGTGCGTGGTTTGCCTAAAATGATGCAGTCGAACCCTGATGAAATGTGAATCTCATGGCTGTGGCACACGAAGAAACATTTTGTTAGCTAATCAGAGGGTCTGTGGTTGAACCCTGGCTCCTCCAGATAGATAGATAGATAGACAGATAGACAGATAGATAGATAGATAGATAGACAGACAGACAGACAGACAGACAGACAGACAGACAGACAGACAGACAGACAGACAGACAGATAGATAGATAGATAGACAGATAGATAAATACTTTATAATTCTTAAAACCTAAAAACTTCAATTAAATGAAACTTTATAAGCGTTTGTTAGGGCTGTAGCCAATAGGATCTGAGTAGTGGCTTGGCTTGGCTGGTGTCCGAGTACCATTTCACCTACTTCTGGAGGATCACAACACAGCAGGCGGCCACCACGTTGTCACCTTTTCTTTTTTTCTTGACAGCCATGTTTAGGGGAGACCAGGGACAGTTGTAATAGTTTTTGCATTCAAAAACTCTAAGCCTGTTTAAAAACCAAACTGTGTTAACTACAAAAATAATGTATGAAAGTCATTTCAAGTCATATTTTCAGGTTGCAAAATTCATCAAAATATGGTGACTGCAATGTAGTTGTAACACATGCCAAGGTATCCGTATCTGTTATGGTTATCATATTTGTTCCTATGAATTAGTCCTTTGTGGCCACGAAATTCCAATTTGTTCCCGCAAAGTAGATAGGCTATATCGTGCCCCCTTCCCTCCTCTCCACCCTGTCTTCTGTCCTTCCCTACTCTCCGTCCTAATAGAAAAAGAGAAGTCCCGCACACTGAATAACTTGCTCAATCAATACTTTATTGCAAGGTTTCGGTCATACAGGAATACAGGAAGTGGCTGACAGCCATCTTTAAATAGGGAGGGGCAGAATGACGCACCGGCTCCCATTCAAAGAAATGTTGTCAAAAGTCACACATCTAATATCAAAATGTGGAAATAACATGTCAAATATATCACACCAATATATAAATAATGACAATATATTATTTATACAATTCCAAGTTTCATAAGGAGTGGGGGAGTGGCTCTAACGCACCTCCTTCCCTCACAAATTCAGTAACAACGTAACGCAACGGGGAACAAACTTAACCAGAGCAATGGATTCTCTCCATGGCTTTGGGATGCATATAAGTTAAAGTAACATTGCGGAGTTTTTTCGGCCTTAAAATAATGTTTCCAGACTCATTGCAGTGGTAGAAACATGGTTAATAGGATGAATGGAGCTGCTGCCAAGGTCTGAGCGGGGTCGCGTTGGCTGAAACCGCACTATGTAACTTCCCTGCACGGGTGCGAAACACTGCCCCCCCTCGTTCCCCCTCCCCTCTGCATCTGCATGATTTAGCCTGGAGGTCAAAAGAGACAGAGGTGGGTAAATGCTGCGTTCAAAAACCGTAAGTTACTTACGGTTCCCCTCCGGTCGTCGCCGGTGATTTAGCCTGGAAAAAAATGTAGTCAAAAGATTTTTTTTTTTTTTTTTTGCCTTAATTTCTGACACTTATAAAAGAGTCCTTAAAGTGGCTGAGGCACTTTAAAATGAAATAAAAAGTGGGTGTCAGGGGCGGTGCGTGGTGTAAAGCAGCCGCCCCATTTAGACGCTACAGTCCTTTAATCCTGCATCGGGCAGCCTGTGTTGTCGTTCCTCCTCTCTCTGCCTCCCCCTTTCCTGTCTCTCTACTGTGTTCTATCAATAAAGGCATAAAAAGCCAAAAAATATATTGAAAAAAGAAAGAAATGGCCTTCAGTCAATGGGCTTGCAGTGGGAACGCCAGATGACGTTGAGCGTTACGTGACACCGGTCAAGTCTCAAGTTATTATTAATGTGCCTTCAAACAAACACTTGAACAACAACCAGGGGGGTAGGCTATTAAATAAATACAGAGAATAAAGAGCAGAAATCATATGTTTTCATAGCTTTCTTATTAGTCACAGACACTTTGTAAGAACTGTTCCATTCCCTTTGGAATGCCACAAAACAGGCTTTAGAGTGACTACATTTAGCTTTGTGTATGTGATATTTCACTAATATTACTATCAAGTTTATGACACACAGGCAGCTCTTTCTGTTTCCTACTTTTCACATCATGGACACCAAAAAGTACATTGTTCCAATCCAAAGAAAATTCTGAGTGAATGTGATGTAATGCAGTAGCTACTTCTTTCCAGAAGGTGGCGGTGGAGTTACAGTTCCAAAACAGGTGCATCACAGTTTCAGGCTCAGATTCACACAGAGAACAATTCAGATTATTATTAAATTTTAACAAATAATGTTTGGCAGGGTAATATCTATGAATTGGTTTGTAAGACACTTCTCTCACTTTATTTGTAATTAGGTATTTGTATGGAATGTTCCATATGGATCCAGTTCAGTCCATGAACAATATTAGTACCCAGGGGGCAAAGCAAAAAAACCGACACGGAGCGTTGTAAAAGGTTTGACACCAGAAATGATATCTAGGACCTTCAAGGATTAAAACCTGGGTGGACAACCCGGTCAACTAGCTGCAGGAAAGCTACAGGGTCCAAAACCTCATTTGCTGGCGAAAGTATGTAAATGTAAATATTTAGGTACTACAACAGCATAAATAGTCATACAACTATAAAATTTGGCAGAGAGTATCTTGACACATCGGGGAAGGCAAGAAAAAAAGATTCTGGGGTTTGTTGCAACTTGATTTTAAGATATCACCCTCAACATCCCAAAAAAGACCAAAAAAACTACTCTTCGCCTCACAAATTCTCATGAAAATTATTAGCCTATTATTTTTCAGCACTTTATGGAGAACAGCTATACCTAACATGGATATAGAAAATTTCTTTAATTCATAAGCTTCCATTTGGGTCCAAGATAGCCTAACAAAATAAGCTCCATCTGTTGAAAAGACTCCTCCAAAGCATGAATGTGTTGGCGTGATGTCATGCTGTAACAGCTGGAAATGTCCTGGAAAAGTCCTGGAAAATGATTTGAGGAAAAGAGTTGGGAGTCCTGAATAAGGTAAACAATATACACTGCCTGTCAAAAAAAAGTCACCACTTGGATTTAACTAAACTAATAGGTCAGAGCCTCCCATTGGATAATTACTGCATGGATGATTATGTTTCAGCTGGAAACAACTTATTTAACCCTAACTGACTCATTTGACTCAAGATGTTCATCTGTTTGAGAAGGGTCAAATTATTGACATGAATCAAGCAGATAAAACATCAAAGCAGATCAATGAGACTAAAATTGGGTTAAGAACTGTCCAATGCATTATTAAAAACTGGAAGGATAGTGGGGAGAAATGTGGTCCACTGTGACAACGAGTCCAGACCATAGACTGTAAAAAGAATGGTCACCCACTGGGGGGGGGGGTCTGTTTTGTGCCGCTACTACGGGGGTTTGAATTGCGCCATGTTGGATTTTACTTGCCATATTTGGAGAGCTGCGGCCGTTAGCCGGCTGAGAACCCGCCCATTGGCCACAAAGCAGCGGTCTCCAGACCTGTCACTCAACGTTTCCGCGCACTAATTGGCTAGAATTTTCAACCCAATAATAGTAAAACGGTAGAGTTAAAGGTGTACAGAAAAGAAAACTGAATTTGAGCCCACTCTGGGTCATAAACTTAATGTAAAAACTCATCTAACAGACGATGTAGGCCAAACTTTGTGCAAAATTCTATTTTTGAGTAAATTCGGGATGAAAGTGCTGTATTTTTTTTCGCATTGGACAATGCAGGCACACGGATTGTACGTCAGCCTGCTCACGATTCAAAAGCCACTGATATTGGATCTGTCATCCGTCATTCAAACGTCTAAACACGCACACACACACGGAGCTCGGACTCGCCCCAATCTTTGAATATCCCGCCCGCTCGGTAACGACCAATCAAATCTGTTAAATTTACTCGGGTAAAGTCGTGTTGCAGCTCGGCACAACTCGGCGCGACAAACGGAACAAACGGCCATTTCTGTACACCTTTAAAAAAAATTCACCCCCCTCAGAGTGTGTGTGGGGGTAGAAAATCGGTTGAGACCAAAAAAATAACATGTACCAGGCTGTATATGTTTTTTTAAGCTGGATAGATTGATAATCTTTGACTCTAAGACTAATGCAACTCTGGACAGGAATAAATGTTGTGACATTGGAGAAGCTGATCGAAACAAAGTCACATCAAATGCGTTCTATGAAGGCGATCCAACAACAATTTTTGGCCAGGCAGTGTATATATCTAATCTAAACGAAAGCCTCTGTTCTGTCTCAGGGTAATAGAGGAGGAGCTGAAG
Organism: Decapterus maruadsi; assembly: GCA_030347415.2. NCBI lineage: Eukaryota > Metazoa > Chordata > Actinopteri > Carangiformes > Carangidae > Decapterus > Decapterus maruadsi. The sequence goes on along the minus strand of CM064905.1, from coordinate 25,972,519 downwards.
GATGTATCTTCACAGATCCCACCCCTCACACCGCTGTCTGTCAAAGTCCAGACTGAGCAGGAGCGGAAGGTGGTGAACCAGCTGAGTCAAATGATCCGCATTATTGGTGACAGAGTCCAGGGCGACAAAGAGTTCCAAGAGTGAGTCTTTCATCTGCTTTGTCATGGTATGGCAACTTATGGCGCTTTTCCACTGCTGCGGTACGGCTCGGCTCGGTGTGGTTGTGTTTCCATTACAGCTGAGTTCTCGAGTAACTCCTCAGCGGGGGCGGGGTCGGCACGGGGGTGATCGCGGAGCCGCCTTGTCTCTCTTTTTTCTCTCCTCTCATCAGCTCCAAACTCACTCGTCTGCACCTCGTTAAAGGGATAGTTCAACATTTTTGAAAATTGGCCCATTGCCATAATCGCTATAGTCATAGCAGTAGGTTCATTACCTTTAATTGTCGGTGTAAGCTATTTTCAGTACAGCGGAGCGGAGCTGCACGCTGCTCAGAGCTACGCTATGGAGGCTAATGGAATTTCTTGGTTTCCCTCATTAAACTCATCAATCCCAAAACTCCAAAACGCTTTTGTGGACAAGTTGTGAGCTGCAGAACCACCACGCTATGATATAATAACGGAACGATATGAAACGGAGCCGTTTTCGAGGTAAATACAGGGTAAATACGGAGACTGCTTGCTGAAAAACTGTCCCTGAACACAACGCGCATCAGCGGTTTTGCATGAATTTACCTCTGAAACAGCTCCGTCTCGTAACGTTCCGTCTCATCTCATAGCGTGGTGGTTCTGCAGCTCACAACGTGTCCACGACAGCGCTTTTGAGTTGCTGGGTTGTGTATTTGATGAGTTTGATGAGGGAAACCAAGAAATTCCCTTAGCCTCCATAGCATAGCCCTGAGCAGCCTGCTGCTGCGCTCCGCCGTACTAAAAATAGCTTACACCTACAATTAAAGGTAACGAACCTACTGCTATGACTATAGCGATTATGGCAATGGGCCAATTTTCAAAAATGTTGAACTATCCCTTTAACAGACACAGTGTGGATTTACACACAGCAACAGTTTCCTCAGGTGAAGGAATAACAACAGTCTCGATACAGATCAGCTGGCGCTGTTGCCGCTCTGTTTTTGAAATTTCCGGGTTTGATTCTCATGTCCGACGTCGCGCTCGCGCTGACTCTCTGCCCAATCAGCGGAAGGCAGTCGGCTGACGTCACGTTATAGTAACGCTTTGGCTCGCTTGGAACCAGGGCCGAGGAGGAACTAAAAATGGGACCTGGTACCAGGTACTAGGGCTAGTGGAAACACGCAAATAGTGAACCGTGCCGTCTCGTCCCGTGCCGTGCCAGTGGAAAAGCGCCATTATTCAATCTAAGCTCTCTCTACACTCTCTGTTGCAGTGCAATAGATGGGGTGGCACGAGCCCCCGGTTCCAGGTGGGACAGATATAAGGAAGTGGCACACAAAGTGTTTGAACATGGGATCACCTGGGAGAGGATCGCTCTGCTCTTCTATGTAGCCGGCAGGCTGGCTGTCAAGGTGAGTGCTCAGAAAACAATGGGTCATAAGAAAATGGGGTGAGAGGAACGTATTGAAACCAAACAGGTGCAAAGACCCTTTTGTTTTTCCTCCATTTATTGTTACCTTACAGTGGACATAAAACAGTCAAATTAACACAATTCACTAAATGGATGTGTGTAACTGGCAAAACCAATGTAAACGTATGATGTTTTCCTGTCTAGGTGAGTGATGCTAATACTTGTATTGAGGTGTGTCCAGTATTGAGGCGTAGGGGTGTAAGAAAAAATCGATACACTTAAATATCGCGATTTTTTTTTCCGCGATACGGTATCGATATTCGGTTTTCCGATATTATTATATTATATAATATTAATTTATTTTTTAATAAAACATGTACAGAAATACAAAAACACAAGGGGGGGATAAGCACTACTTAGTCTTATTTTTTTCATTTCTTCATGCAAAAATCCTGCCAATGCTTGTATTTCTTCAGTAACGATGTTAAGCATGTAACAGCATGTGTGTGCTATGTGCTACAATTTTCTTACAAATAAATTCTTTCAAAGAAACTCAATATATCGTTGTTCCTACAGTATCGCAATATATCGCAATATATCGTATCGCTGCCCCTGTATCGTGATACGTATCGTATCACCAGATTCTTGCCAATACACACCCCTATTGAGGCGGCAGGCAGCCTGCAGCCCAGCTAACGCTCTTCAACCGGCCAAGTGGCTCCGTCAAAGTTCACACACTGACAGGCTCAGAGAGTTACAATGAGTGTCCAGCTACATACTAGAAAGGAGAAATGAACCTATGTCTCTACCTTTAGCTGGAGGTAGCTGTTTGTTGGGATCTGTGTCTAAATCTCACCACGCTAGAAATCTCAGCCTCAGTGTGAACAAAATGCAGGTTTATAGGTTGAACTTTGACGGAGCCACTTGGCCGGTTGAAGAGCGTTAGCTGGGCTGCAGGCTGCCTGCCGCCTCAATACTGGACACACCTCAATACAAGTATTAGCATCACTCACCTACAGAAAAACAGAGGAAAACAGGACCCAGGTTGAAAAAATACAAAGTTTCCCTTTAAGTACCATTAAGTAGTAGAAAATGATACTCTCAAAAAGTGTGAAGTCAGAAAAAGACTCACCAAAGTGTGTGAATAACTTGAAAGACAGAGCTTGGTGCAGTAGAGTTTCTCCCCCCGAGCCTGTTTTAGACCAGACTCATCTTTTGATCTGTCCATTGTGGTGATGTGGTATTGTTTTACCGTCTTTCTCTGGTGGAGTAAAATGACATCCGGTTGGTTTGCCAACAGCGTCACTCAGGTGTCTGACTGCACCTGAAGGCAACACCAGAGCCTCCGTCCTTCCTCACACTACACAGTGGTGACAGTTTTAACAGGCGCTACCTGGAGAACTTTCTCCCCGAGCCGACAGCTCCGCTCAGTTTCCGTGGTTACCTACGGTCACGCTGACACTCAACGTAAAAAATGGTGATCTTGTATATTTGTAACAACTTGTAACAACTCATTCTACGGTCGGAGAAAGCTTTCGTTTGTATGCAGGTCTGATTCCACTTCAGTGAAATACATATTTATGAAAGACAGATTAGATTTTTGCTGATAAAAAGCCAAATAAGTGGCTTACTGGGCCTTTAATGTATTAACTTTGCCTTGGTGTGTCTCCCAGATGGTGGAAGTTCATCTCCCTCAGTCGGTGAAGGACATACTGATGTGGACGGTGGATTTCTTCAAAGCCAACCTTCTGAGCTGGATTCGGGAACATGGAGGATGGGTATGTCTTCATCCAACTGTCCATACACTGATTATTTGTTATGGGTGGCTGGGGCGAATACTAGCCAACATGGGGCAAGGGCAGGGCACATCCTGGACAGTTTGCCAGTCTATTGCATAATTTAGGGTAGGTACAATACTAACATTTCAAATTTGATAGTGATAAAAACGTGGTAGGAGCACACACCAGAACTGAAGAGGGGCTGACAGCCGGTCCAAAAACAATGAAAGAAGAAAAAAGCAGTCGCTCAACTCGTAGCCTTGATGTAGAAAAGCCAGCCAGTGATGTACAAAGAACATCACTGGCTGCTTTCTTGTGATTCATGTAAAGCAAAAAAGATGACGTAGAGATATTCTGACATGTGTGTCTGTCTCCATGTCCACAGATCAACAGTTTCTCAGAGCTGGCGATGGCATCCATGCAGACGAGCGCCCACAGAGCATCTCTTGTTCTCATCTTTGTTGCTGGTCTGGCTCTTGGAAGCATCATCACCTGGAAACTGACCAGATGACTTGTGGCGCACACGCACAGCTAGACACACAAAATAATGATTATAAAATCCAAGCCCTCATATAAATATTATGAAATTGTTTACTGAGGGCTTACCACTCTGTCCAGATTCAGTTTTTTGCTAAGAATCATATTTGTAATATGTCACACACTCTTACATTTGTACTTGTCTATGCAAAACATGAAAACTTGAAAGGGTTAACGCAATCACATATTTTCATTTTAACTTTTGTTTTTTAAAATTTCTATCAAGCATTGTTCAAGACTGAAGCTACTTTTTACGCCATGAAAATAGGCCGTTTCTTTGGGTCCATTCACAACAATGTAAATCTCTGGGCAGGGCTATTATGGGCTGGCGTTGCTAACGGGAGGAGTGCAGAGAGTCTTCTACTGCAATTAAAGTACTTAGGGGCTATTTGTAGATCATACAACCACACTTTTAAAAAAATGCTACTATCCCTTTAATGGGGGAACTGGATGGCAGACTGGTTCATGGATCTTACAGCACCTAGTATTCCCAGGTGGTCTCCCATCCAAGTACTAACCAGGCCCGACCCTGCTTAGCTTCCGAGATGGGTTGTGTTCCGGGTGGTATGGCCGTAAGCCACTGAACTACTAAATACTAACAACAGAGAGAATTGCATGAAAAGAAATGGTATCTTCCGTGATTCGCAATTTTCTCCATATGGACGTCTGTTTTGACCAATGATGTGAGTTCAGTTTTGACCAATGCTTGTTAGCAATTGAGAAGACTGTAAAGACATGTTATGGTGAGAGTGAAGTACAGTAGCCTAGCAGACAGAACCTGCTTTGACTTGTTAATGTGTGATTGGTGCTGGTCTCTCATTTGTGCCTTAATGTGCAGCAAGCACTGCTCTGATGAATTTCTCTGTTATTAGGTATTAACCACACCCTGTGGAGTGCTTTGAGATAATGTATAAATATACATGAATAAAATGTAAGTGAAATAAATTGATTGATTGATCAGAGCTGATTTCCTCAAAACTTGCCAGTAGAAAGGTCTTGCATTTAGTGCCTGAGCAGGGAAGTTCATGCAAGTAGAACCACATTCACTTTCTTTCAATAGATTTCCTCCCAAGACGCTGAAGTTAGCCTCCAATTCGGCACTTGAGGGGGAAGTTAAGAGGAAATTAACGTAACGTGCAGTGCGACTGTTTGTACACTGATTAAAATGTTTTTTACATCAAGAAGTGTCAGAAAGAACAGACAGACAAAATTTTTAGGTAAGAGAAAGGTTAGGTTAGGTTGTGAAATGTTTAATTTAATTGGGAAAATGTTAAAGGGGAGATTTCACCTTTTTTGTTTGATACTTACAGTCCTCATCAGGTCCAGATCAAGATCAATGTACCCAGACTACTCAAATCTGGACTAGATGAATCTACAGGCCCTGAAGTTTCATTCAGACACAGTTTCTGATCTGTGAAACCTTTATTCTATTAGTGAACATGCAGATTTCACAATTTTCTCACCTGGTCCAGGACAAAGACTACTGTACAGTATCCAGACTTCTCAAATCTGTCCTAGACTATCCTAAAAAGGATAAACATTCATTATAACACAGTTTCTGATCTGTGAAACCTGTATTCTATTTGTGACAGAGGCAGATTTCACTGTTTTCTCAGCATATACACCACATTAGACCAGGTCCTGATCAAAAACTACTGTGATGGTGACAAGGCCTGTGTGTCATTTTCCTCCCTAATTGTTTAACGGACAGTAGCTACAGTGTTATCTTCTGCACTTGTATAGGAGTGTATGTTACAAAAAAAAAACAAGTGATTTACAGCTTGTTGTTTATAAAGCTGTTGTTCTGTGGACTCATTTCTGTGCATGAGCTGTCTGTCAGTAAATACAGATTGTTGCAAAGCATTTCCCTCCTCCTGTGATTTTAGTTATGATATGAATGACGTCACCAGCGACTAGTCGACGTTGACTCGACTTTCATAACATTAGAGTCAACTTTAAAAAATCTGAAGTCATGCAAGCCCTAGTAGCAGGTACACTTTATTTTAATGTGCTCATCCCACTGTATCAAAGAGCAACAAGTGTGTACCAAAACAACTGTTACATAGACTATGTTGTGTAACAGCACATGTGGTACACTATCGAAGACACTGATTATTGCAGTTAATGTGTAAGAACTGTGGTATCCCAGCAGGTACACTTTATTTTAAAGCAGATATGTTTTTGTTAATATAAGTCCTAAATAGTCCTATTTTCCGTCAGCAATCACTTACATGGAGTGTTTCAGCCGTAACACGAGTCTCTCCGTCACTCTGCTCTGCTGTAAACCAGGAGAAAACTTTCCTTGTGGGATACAAGTGTTATCCAATGAGGAGAGAGAACGGCATGAAGGGCTGTGTGTGCAGCCAAGGGGTGCGCGTGAATGTGGTGACGTAGCACGAGGACCAATAGATGCATGACGAGGGCGGGGGCTGCTAACTCATGGTGTGTTCAAGGAAACTCGTACTTTGTGTTTTTCCTTCCTGTGAAGTCGTACCAGTTCCATCTGGTACGAGTTCACGGGTCAGAAGTTACGAGAGGCCGTTATAGTGACTTTCACAGGCAACAGGACGGTAAAAACATGAGTTACAGGTTGCCTGGAACGCTACAAAGTTGTAGTTGTGACTTGAAGCTGTAACTTACGGTTTCAAAAGCCTGCCTTTAATGCAGCATTAGCCGAAACGGCCGAACCGCTGATATCTGCTTTAATGTGCTCATTCCACTGTATCAAACAGTAACAAAGGTGTATTAACACAACTGTTACATGTACTAAGTTGTGAAACAGCATACATGTTCCAAGACTCAAGAGGCAGGAGGAAGATTGAGGGAAAAGTTTTCCCAGGCAACATGGGTTGTGGTTTCAGCCATTTTTCCTGCAGGTGTACCCCCTCCCCAAAGAGAGAGGCCACTTTGACAAAGTATTCTAACAAGCATTTTTTATCACAAGGACCTGTAAATACACCAAAATACACTATGTTTTTATAATGTTATTACATGGTTACATAGGTAATTACACTGTAATTAATTAGGTAGATACATAGGAACAGTGACCCCTAACAATAAAATGTTACCGACATGTCTACCCAGAACCAAGTGGAATCTCTACAGGGTTTAAGGGTGTAGATATTGATGATACAGAAGTAGATGAATCATGGAGAGATTTCAGTCACTTTTAAACAGTTGAACATTTGAATGCACTTGTGGCATACAGAGCCATCAGTGGGTTAATAGACCTACATTATTATTGTTATTTACATGTTTATATGATTTACAGTTAATATAGCTCATGTTCAGGGTGTGGTTATAATTGTTTGTGCATGTATGACAAGAAAAGTGTAGTTTATTGTATGAGAAAAGTGTGGTTACCTAGCAATATACAGTACCTCACTCCGGCCAGCAGAGGGCGCATTCGCTACACTGTGTGTGTTTAGGAGCAAGGGAAGTCGCGCATGTATACGTTCAGTAAATGAGAACACACTCGTGTTGAATGTGTCTGCATGTGTGTAGCGAATAGTGATGATATTTTTGCTCCTTGCAGACAAAAATAAAAGGAACTTTCAAATGAAATGTGCAGCGGAGGGCAGTCTCATTCTGCCCCACGTTACATATTTCATCAGGAGCACTTTGATTTCTTGCAATGTTTAAACAACTTTTCTGTTTCAGTTATGCAGGGTTCAGCAAAAATATGAATGGTTTAAAGGACAATTCCAGGCGAATTCAACTTGGGGGTGTACAGTATGTTCCTCATTTTAGGTCTAAAAGAAGGAATCTGAAGATTTTCAGTTGAATTGCTCCTGTTTTGCGGTAGCTGTGTCTGTCCCCGCATCGCCACGGCAGCAATGGCAGCAACATGTCTTCACCTCCATCTTCAACCTCTCCCTGTCACAAGCTGTGGTCCCACCCTGCCTCAAATCATCCACTATCATCCCTGTCCCAAAGAAGACCTCCATAGACAGCCTCAAGGACTACCGCCCAGTAGCCCTCACACCGGTCATTACCCCCAACCCCCCCCCCCCTCCCCCCCCGCCTCGACCCACATCAGTACGCTTACAAGGCAAACAGATCCACTGAAGACGCTATAGCCACCGCTCTTCATGCTGCACTAACCCACCTGCAGCAGAAGGGGACATATGTGAGAATGCTCTTTGTGGATTACAGTTCGGCATTTAACACCATCATTCCTGACATCTTGATCACCAAGCTGACCCCCCCCACACACTCACCTGCTCCTGGATAAAAGATTTCATGACAGAACAACTGCATCGCCATATTGGCGGGAATATGCATGGAAAATACAGTCACGATATTTCATAACTCCAGTGCAGCAAATTAAATATAATAAAAAAATATCAGCAAGCTGCTGGAGGGAGTGCGGTGAACCATACGCTAATGTTCAACATATATTTTGGTCATGTCCTGTTTTGCACACTTTCTGGGAAAAGGTACAGAGAGAAATAAGTGATATTCTGGGATGCACTGTCCAATTAAATGTAGACTATATGCTGCTGGGCAGGACCATAGACACACCCCATGAAGAAAAGGATAATTATATAATTATAGCAAATATTTGCTTAAGGTACTGCGTATAACCGCCCTGAAACAAATTACTAGAAACTGGCTTCAGAAACTCCCGCCCACAATAGAAAAATGGAGGGACACCATTCAACAGATACATCAAATGGAGTATGTAACATACAAAATAAGGGGCAACCGCAGACTATATGAGTTAAGATGGAATAAGTGGTCAACCTACTACAATCAAGGGTAATTTTTTGCTTGTTGTAATCCTTTTTTTTTTTTTTTTGTATCTGTGTGTTATGTCTATTGTATGTGGCCGCTGCTGTGGTCGTATATATGTACGTCATCTTTTTTCCATGTGCTTGATGTTGTGACCGTGTTGTGCTGTGTTTTTTCTTGTTTGTTCGTTTGTTTTTTCTTTTCTTTTCTTTGCTTTTACTATTAATTTATCATTATTTTATGTGTACATGTAAATGTACAAACACGTGGTGACCTAAAAAATAAAGTATAAAAAAAAATAATAAAAAAAAAGATTTCATGACAATCACCCCCAGGTAGTGAAACTCGGCTCCTCCCTCACACTCAGCACTGGCTCCCCCCAGGGCTGTGTGCTGAGCCCCCTCCTCTACTCACTCTATACACACTGTACCCCCGCCCACCCAGGAAACATCATCATTAAATTTGCCGACGACACTACCGTGGTGGGCTTGATCTCAGGAGGTGATGAGACCAACTACAGGAAGGAGGTAGAGGATCTGACAGCTTGGTGCTCATCAAACAACCTGGAACTAAACATTACAAAAACAAAAGAAAAATTAAAGCCGCAAGCGGCTATGGCGGGCCCTCGCCCCACGCGACTCGGCGACCCACGCCACTCGGCGACCCACGGCCCCCCGATCATGTATCTAAATTTTGAAGTGAGTATGATCAAGTATGTGGGCGTAAAAGCCAGCCGTATTTGCGTGAGGAGTAATGAGCAGTGTTACCATTTTTGTCGCCCCCTAGCGGGCACACCGTTTGGTGTAGAGGAAAGATTTTAAGTAAAATGACGTCGATTTGGTCAAGTTCGTATTTTTAACGAATTTTTGTACATTTGCGATTACCACCAGGGGGCGCTATGAGCGACATAGGAAAATAATATGTCGGGCTGTTCAGGATCACGCCCTCATTATCTCCAGCAAGTTTGAAGCTGCTGTGATCAAATCTGTGGGCGTGATAGCATTTCAAAGTTGCATGGCGAGGCATCAAAGATGGCGGCGGCCACAGCGGCCACGCCCTTTGACCTACAGACCTGTAGAGCACAAGCCGTCCTCAGGGCAGTCTGTGGATGATCTGTGGCGAATATGAAGGTGATGGTGCGAAATCTTTCGGAGGAGTTCGTTTTGTGTACAAAAAAAAAGGAAACCAAAATGGCCGACTTCCTGTTGGTTTTAGGGCGTCGCTCCAATACATTTTTTTCAAATGTTTGGGTGTGATGCACGTGTGTGTCGAGTTTCGTAAGTGTACGACAAAGTAAGTGAAAATTGTCTATGGGGAATTTCAGAAAATTTTCAAGGGGGCGCTATAGAGGCATTTTGCCACGCCCATGGGAAACAACAATATCAACTGAAAGAGCTCATCATTCTTGTCCTGTGGAAGAAATGTTGTGACGTCACGACCTCGTTAAAGCCACGAAAAATCAAACGTAATTGGATCCCTGTGTCGGCAAAGAAGACCTCCATAGACGCCTCACGGACACCGTTAGATGTAGCTTCACGGCGTTCATAATGTAGCTTCAGCAACTGGTTCTGCATGTATTAGAAGTGGAATTAAGTTGATAGGGTCAAGTATGAATTTTTAATGAATTTTAAGCTACTTCCTGTTACCACCGGGGGCGCTATGAGCAAGGCAGGAAGTCGATACATCAAAACGTTTGGGGAGGAGCCATTGTCATGTCCCTAGAGTTTCAAGTGGCTACGATGAAATATGTGCGCGTGAAAGGCAAACGTAATTGAAATTGGGAAGATACACTTTCGCTGCGCCGCCACACGGACGCCGTTGCTCGTAGGGTCACAGTGTTCATCATGTAGCTGCAGCATCCAGGTCTGCATGTAGTAGAAGTGAAATGAAGGCAATTTGGTCAAGTTCGTATTTTTTAAGAATTTTTGTATGTTTTTGCTCACCACCGGGGGGCGCTATGAGCGACGTAGGCAAATGATATGTCGAATCGTTCTGCGACACGCCTTCATCATATGCCCCAAGTTTGAAGAGTCTACGCTCAAGCATGTGGGCGTGAGAGCCATTCGTATTTTGATGGCGAGCCCCGAAACAGTCGCCAAACTTTGAGGCCCGCTGAAGGCCAAGCCGTTGGACCTACAAACCTGGGGAGCACAAGATAAGCTCAGCTAGGTCTGGACATGTTGTGGACCCAATATGAAGCCGATCGGGCGAATCCCCTCGGAGGAGTTCATTTCGCGTGAACAGACTTTGAGGCTAAATAGCCGACTTCCTGTTCGTTTTAGAGTATGTCATTGTAGCAAATTTTTTGAAGATCTCGGTTTGATAAACAAGTATACCAAGTTTCGTGCAAATCCGTGACGCAGACCCTCATTTCCTATGCGCGGTCTAGGGGGCGCTGTGGAGCCATTTGGCCACGCTAACATGCGAGACCACCACTGAACGCCGATTTCACGCCTTCCCCCCCTGTGCGTAGAGTTTCATCCGTTTCTCGGCGTCGGAAAGGGGTCAAAATTGCGTTCAAACGCGGAGATCCGGAATAATAATAAAAAACACTTGTTTTTCCCCCCCCCCCCCCCCCCCGTAACTCAGAGAAGGAACGGAGGACTCTGAAAATTCTCACAGCTCTTAGTCGACATGAGGGTGATTAGATGATTAGTGAAATTTGAATTTTGGGTTAACTATCCCTTTAAGTGTTTAGGTAAACTGATTGCCACAACCTACTCTTGATTATTTTTTCTCTCTGAAAAAATGTTTTTTTTTTAGATAGATAGATCCGAAGGAAATTCAATTTCAATTTCTCAGCTGCACAATAAAAACAATCATTCAATAGAAAAAAGAAGAGTTGTTTGTTGTTGTTTTTCTTCACCTCTCATGTCTCTTTGTTTACCTTTGAATGTAAATTATTTGTTCTATTTCTGTGTTGTTTTCAAGATTACTCCAGCATAGGCTACTTGTATTTATATGCATTCGTATGTGCTCACAATTTTCAATAAAGTTTTGTAAGCCTACCCACAAACTTGAATTCGTAGAAACTTAAAGTTTACTGACTTGTTGACTTTGCACTCACAGCTTTTAGATTCATGCTCACACAAAAACAATCCAAACAAATTCTTAGACTCATGTATAAAGCAGATCATTGTGCACAACTATTTTATTGATATGCAAATGTTTAACACCTACCAATACGAATGGTTAGAATCATGCACATACATTTTTGATCGCCTTCTCCATACTATACCTTCATAAGCTCCATAATTGAATCGACTCAGACCTGCCGACCTCCTTAAAGGGCGGGGCGGTGGCAAAACCCTCACATGACACATCCAGGAAATTCAAACCGCTTTATCTCCACGCTCAGTGTCTGTGGCTACACCTGCGGGGCTCAGTGCTGCGTCACGCGCGTCCAGACAGACATCCTAAGAAGATCTTCACGGGTGAGTTTTAGTTAAAACAAACAAACAAAATATATATATTTCGTTACAATTAAGTAAAAATATCTGAGGCCTGAGAACGACTTGTTTGTTTTGCTTGGTATGGCGACGTTGTGTTGTTTCCTCGTGTAATGTGTTCCTTTCATTGCGATGTGAAATAGCTTGGTTTAATGTTTGTTTTTAACATGTCAAATGTAATTATGACAAGCACCGCACTGCACGAGATTTTATTTTTACGTCGTAACAATGTTTACGTGATTGATGTCTTAAACTTCAATATTTTCGGTGAAAAGGTCAATTGGAGGTTTAGCGCCTCATCGTATTTCTCCTGTCATGCTGGCGTTTATGGAATGCTTAAGCATGTTGACACCACAGTTCAGTTCAGTCAGACAATTCACCATTAAAAATGTGTATTGCAGCTTCATCATACATTTGAGTTTGGCGTCAAGGCTCCGACTCCACCACTCTGGGAATAGGAGACTGTTTCAGCCGGGAGCCTACAGGTGGGTGCAGAGGGATATGATCATGCTTCTTTCTGATATTCTCTGTGCAGAGTAACTCTTAAAGGAGTCATAACCTTGTTTTTTACGTATCCAGCCCCCCTTGGGTCGCTTTGGATCAATTCGTAAAACTTATTGGAAAAAAAAAAAAAAATTAATCAAACATTGAGCTTGTTCTGACCCTTTTTCCTACCGCGAGATTACGCGCGAGGTTTTGACTGGTCCGGATGTGCACTGTATGAGGCACGCGTTGATTCGCCGCAGGAAGGACAGAGCCGGGGGGGGGGGGGGCTTGCCTGCATGCAGACTCCAAAACATAAACAGCCCCCTGGTACCGCTTCGGCGATTTCAGGTAGCGGACGGGCCGGGGTTGGGTGGTGAAAGAGGCAAGTAGCCTCCGCCGGTGAGGTCACCGTAGGAGCAGAATCAAAATCTCGTGCTTTAGGAAGGCACACCCTTGTGTGCTATTCCTGTTCGGAAAAAGAGCCGAAGCGAAAAAACGGCGCCGCTTTCAAAGTCCAGCTTTTCAGGCAAGTTTCAACTGAGGTCAAACACCAATATGCATGTTTTAACAAGAGAAATTGCGATTTCCGGGTGATGACTCCTTTAAAGCCCCAGTACCGTATGTAACTTATTTGGCTTTTCATGAGCAAAAATCAAATATTGCTTATACGTATTTCACTATAGTCGAATCACACCCGCATACAAATGAAAGCTTTCTCGAACCTTAGAATGAGTTGGGTTACAAATATACAAGGGGCGGGGCGCCCTGCTGAAAAATCCAGTAGAATACCATTAGAAAAAACCATTAGGAACCATTAGGATCCTAACGGTCTGATGGGAATTGGAACCTCCATTAGGAACCATTAGGAAAACCATTAGGAACCATTAGGATATGAAACCATTAGGAAATAAACCATTAGGAACCATTAGGATATAAAACCATTAGAAACCATTAGGATATAAAACCATTAGAGACCTAATGGTCCCATTAGGATGTTGAACCATTAGAAACATACTGGTTCCATTAGGAGCTAAAACCATTAGAAAACCTGTCCCATTAGGATCTGAAACTATTAGAAAAACATTGAGAAACCTACTTCTGCAACAGAAATTATACAGAGTCCTAACACTGGGCACCAGAGACATGCCTATATGTGTAACTGTGTATGTATTCGGATATTTTCCCCTCCGAATTGGGAACAGGACATACGGGGCTTGACAACTCCTTGTAGTTTGTGATTTTAATTACATTTTTTCAGGTGACATGAACCATCAAACCATCACGAAGCAAGTGAAATCCTTTAAACATATTGAACAAATATAAAAAGACAAACACGGGAGGTAGACAGGGACATGGGAAGTGTGGTGTAGACAGCACGGCCCATCATCCTGGAGGAAGATGAAGTCGAGGGTCTGCAGGGATAGCAGTTTACTCCAAGTGCTGAGAGTCTTGGTTTTCCCTGGAGAGGAGTAGAAAAAGAGACAAAAATATTCACATTTTAGTCAAAGTCCGACTTTCAAGAAAAAGGAATTTCAAGAACATCTCAAGACCGGAAGGGGGAGTTTTTTTTTAGCACCCTGGACCCTATTTTTCCATCTACTTTTATCTAATTGAGTGGTGGGATTTTCAATATTTGCAATTGCTCCAGTACAGAGCGAGGGACTCTTGTTGAATATAATTGAAGTTGCAAAACAGGGTTATGTTGTATTTTTAAGTGCCATAACAAGTATTCTATACTGCATCCCAACTATCACTTTAAGATACATTCTCACCTACCACGGTTGGTGTCCTTAGTGTCTGGGTGCATCTTCTAGTATTGGCTATGCCGGACCTTCACATTAGGACGGGTCCTCGAACGAACGAGTCATGCCTTATGAGACTTTTGAGAGAGAGAGAGAGGGGGGGGGGGGTTAGAAATACACATATGACTTGATGTGTCATGTGATGTGCACCACTGACTTTCTCTGTCTGGTTCTTGCAGATTCTAATTACAACATAACTCAAAAAAGCTCTGAAAGCATCAAACACACACTCACCTTGATGCGACTGGGTCCTTGAGATTGTTGATGAACTAACTGAATTTGGTCTGGTGTCTGCGAGGTCTCACTCAACTGTTAAACCATCCACATTATCTGAAAAAAGTAAACAGGGGAAGATGAAATAGCTGCTCACTTGACAGGAGAGTAGTCAAGATAAACTCATAACTGTTAAATATAGGATCAGATACTAGCTTGTCCCTAACCTAAAGCATGTCTTAACTGTGCTAAATTAAATTCAGTGACATTCAGTGTTACCTCCATAATAGATCAACAGTATGAGAACCCAAAGCCCATGTCAAAAATAATGACACAGTTCAACATTAGAGATCTAACTGTTAACCTCCAGCTGGGACAGGGCACACTGGATCTGACGCTGATCAGCCGTTGTAGCACAGATGTGTTTTAGAACAGCAAAAACAACAAAAAGAAAAAAAAACTGCCAATGTTTTTAACAGTTGATGTGCGTTGGCTAATGGCCATTTAAAAAAGTGCATCTACTTCTCTCTCTCACACACACACAACATCCACAAAGCTGTCTCGAGCGCAGCTACTGTAACAGTAGTTAACGGCCTCTTTTTTTTTTTTTTTTAGGCCGTTTTTACATTAGCTGAGCTGACCATGGCTAGACGTAGCACAAATTTACATACTGAGAGGTAGAAAAACTTTAGCAGGCGAGCTACATACACTGCCTCACTTTGTAACCAAGTTATATTGGTTAAAGTTTAATATTAGCAACGTTAGCGAGTGAGCTACAGGCCCGTTTGGTGTTGCCAATCATGCTAACGTTAATGCTAATGCTAACGCTAACGTTTTGTCAACGGACATGACACTTCATTTAAATTTAGGTTTAGTACCCGTACCTCTGAATGTCTGGGCTTCCTCTCCTCTTCCTCTCCGGCCACATCCACGCATCCACGCCTGTGTCACACGTCCTTTTTCATAGTTCCTCCGTGAAAAGGACAGGGAGCCGTAGCTCCGGTTCCTTCTACTCCAGCCGTTGACGAAGTGCGAACTGTGAAAATCTCTGGAGATCGTTGGTTTTTCAACTGCCAAATCCAACAGCCAATCACAGTGACGCTGCACGTTAGATGAACCAATCAGAAGTCGAGCTGGCTAAAGTACCCCAGCAACAGGCTAGCAACAGGCAGAGCAGCAGCACCCCCTCCCCAACATTTACCTGCGTTTTGGCCAAGTCGCAGATAGTTGATCTTACTGCAAATTATTTTACGTGTTGATTTTAATTTTCATATAGTCAGTATTAAATCAAAATTACAAAATTGACTGGAACTTCACTTCATATAAATTTGCTCCAAAAAATACATTTCTTTTATTTATTTATAAGGTTTCAACTAGCTCAGAAGTTACACTCTCTTGAATAAATAAAGATAGCAGTAAAAGCTTCAAATTAAAAGGAATCAATCATTTCAAAGACCGACATTTGAAAGAAGTTGGGAGTGCTTTTAAAGGCCGTTTCACACTGGGGACATAACGAATAGGCACGAAATTACGTAATAGTCAGCACCTCCATTAGGTTGTGTTCTTTTCCATCCTGGATGGATGAGTCATGACATCTGTGTTCCTCCATCACAGAGACCACTGCACCCTGTAGTGATCACTAGACCACTAGTGACCATAAACGCCTGTAGGAACTTCTGTTGAAACCATTAGACTCCTGTAGGAACCATTAGACTCGTGTAGGAAACCATCAGACTCCTATAGGAACCATTAGACTCCTGTAGGAAACCATTAGACTCCTGTAGAAAACCATTAGACTCTGTAAGAACCACTAGTAGGGACCAGTAGGAGATAATAGAATCCCATTAGAAAAACAAACCAAACCATTAGGAAAACACAAGTAACCATTACAAACCATCAGGAACCATTACAAACCCATAGAGAATTCCTAATGGTTTCTCTGATTTTTTTCAGCAGGGCGGGGGGGGGGAGTAGGAATTCGATTCTAGGATCAGACCTTAACAAATAAGTTGTAGCCTATGTTACTGGTTCAAAATTGCGGACTTCACGCGTGATTCACGCGAGACGGCACAAGCGTCAGGCATTTTTTTCTTTGGCGAGACAAAGAGGTTTTAATGAAAAGCCGCATGGTGCCAAAACAACCACCAGGTGGCATCTGTGAGAACGGAGGACGACAGGCGGGTGAATTAGTATGATCTGTGCAGTAATCCACTGCTTAAACTCTAGGATATTTAACTAGAACTAACTACTGTATACCCTGCCTAAATCACAGAAACTATTATGACTTGATGATTATGTATCACAAATTATGAAGGTCTTCTGCACAGGGCAAAGATGATATAAAATTAAGTAACACATGCAGCTGTTTGGGACAGGCTTTTATTAAATTCAGAACAAACCGCTCAGCAAAAATGGAAAATATAGTCTGATATAATAAAATGAATCTGTTGTTTTGCCACTGTTTGAAAATAATCAGAATTAGGCTATGAGGACAGAATCTAATCCAGGGCAGCATTCATAATCAGACTTCTTCTAAATAAACGTCATTCAATAACTTGGTCAGGTCGGACCATGCGCTCTTTTTTCTCTTCTTCCTCACAGGAGAAATAAGGTGCACTGCGCTGTTGCCCAAACGCAAATCTTGAATAAGTCTCCGCTGTTTTCACATTTAAGAAGCTCTTTGTTGTCTTTGTACAGAGACGATATAACATTGCAGCACCTAAAAAACCCGCTGTAACCTATTCAGACTCGCTTCCAATAAAACCCACTCGCGTTATAATTGCGATCATTGAAATGGGCCTATATAAAACACAATTTTAAATGACAGTTGATGTTGCTCTAGTTTATTTAGTTGAAATGGACAAGCTTCATATTTAGTTATATTCATATTTAGCAATTTATACATATAATTTATAATAAGTAGCGCAAGAGCTGTCAGAAAAATGAAAAGCATCTCCTCTCTTGTCGTAGTCTAGTCGACCGTATTTGCAGCAACACTGTTGCTTCAGGCTGCGATGGTGGTTTTTTAAATATCACTCATACTCTCTCCAATAAAACACTTGCACTCCTCTTGGCTGAAATCAGCCCGTTGTGGATCAATTTCGTGCGGAAGTAGAATCATATGATGCTGAACGCCCCCTTTGATGTGAACGCACACAGAACATAAAGCTGAGAGCCGGACTTGACAAACTAAGTTGATAACCAGCTTCGTAGTACGGTGTTAACCCGGGCCGGGACTTGAGGCTTTGTTGAGCTGGAAGGTGAACACAAAGCCCGGGCATGTTGAGCCTCCTTCGCAGTACAGGCCTCTGAATGACGCCGTCGGTAAACCAACCGGATGTCATTTTACTCCACCAGAGAAAGACGGTAAACCGTGGGTCAGGTAAACAATACGACATCACCATGACAACATATTGTATTGTTTAGCCTTGTGCTGGTGGAACACTTGTTTACATAGAGGCTTGTTTATCCTGTTACATGCAGCGTCTGTTGTCTGTCTGATGTCTGCCCGAGTTCACGTGAACGCAACATCAAGAATACGTTCAGATATGCAACCGCACCGCTAGATGGGGGTAAATCTCACATACTGGGGCTTTAATGGGATTGATGTGGTGATAGAGATTATGGAAAGGAATGTAACAGTACAGACAGTCTGTTCTACGTGACAAATACATGACACAATCTGCATCTTTTCAAGAATGTAGTTAGTTTGTATCTTTTAGATATGGAATGTACTGTATGTCATGTTCTTTGTTCCATTCCTCATTGTCTCCTACGTGTCTTAAAGGGATAGTTCACCCAAAATTCAAATTTCACTCATTATCTACTCATCCTCATGTCGACTAGGGGCTGGGAGAAGTTTCAGAGTCCTCCGTGCCTTCTTGGAGTTACAGTGGGGCTCCGTGCAGCATTGCATGTCCATATGATGGTAGCCAGCGGGGCTCACTTTTCTTTGAGATTTGAGACTGAGACACTGGGAGCTTCCGCTACAAACAAGCTTAAAATATAGACTTATTTCTTTTTTTTCTTTTTTTTGGAACAATTTCACATGTGGGGGCTTCAATACAAGAGGGACATTACAGACGAGCAGTATGGAGGTATCTGGATGTTTTTTGGTGTGTCTTTTTGGATGAAGAAAAGTGGTGTCCATTCACAACCATTATATGGACAAATACTGCTGCGCGGACCCCCCCGTAACTCAGAGAAGGAACGGAGGACTGAAATACTCACAGCTCTTAGTCGACACGAGGGTGAGTAGACAATGAGTGAAATTTGAATTTTGGATGAACTATCCCTTTAAATGTACTGGTTAGAGATGCACCGATCAATCCGCCGCCGATTAAAAATGCCGGTTTTATATGCAAACTGTTGTAATTTCCATTTTTCGGCCGCATAGCGAAGGTAAAAACTAGCAGAAGACTCAGGAAGAAAACATGTTGCTGATTTGGACTTATTTCACTGTGTGCCAGAACGACCCAAAACATACTCTTTGTGATGCTTGCAAGCAGGCCTGGAATTTCGTCATTTTAGGGGCAGGGCCACTTGACCTTTCGTGTTAACTTTTTGAGGGCACAAAGGCCAAAAGCCAGGGCAGCAAGGCCATAAAATAAAACAATGCTTTTAAATCCACATCTCTAATGAATTTACTGGTATCTGTTAAATTAATACATAAAACAGGCTCAATTAAACCAGAAATTTTCCATTTAAATTCATTCATGCATTTAATTTTTTTTCACAAGGGTCCAGTCCTATGCAGCTATGTTTTGAAATTCATATCTTACTTGTTCACTATTGCACTGGGCGATATGAGAAAAAATCCAATCACCAGGCTATAATTTTTTTCCATATCAGTCTACATCATTTTATGTCACTATATAACTGTTGAATGACTGTTCGTCATTTAAAAATAAAATCGCAGACTTTGAGAGTCGGTGTTGGAGAATAATGTAACGGTAGCGGTTGGTCGCAATGAGCGTTCATCTTAACGAGGAAGTCTTCTCTCCCAGCGTAAAACTATGGATTTTCCGGCAGCTTCTCATCACAGTCCGCACCGTGCAGAGTTTGAGCTGCGCCTCAGTTTCACTTGTTTTCATTTAACACAGTTTCTCAGAGTCTTTCCATGTTTCTCCTTCTGTGACAGTAAAAAGGGAACATTTACATTACACAAGACTGTCTCATTAGATTTTATTTTTTTTGACAGAACTATTATTTACACTGAGCACATTTGTTAGGCCTATCAGGATATTTGAGTGAGACCAAAACTTTATTGTGAATAATTCCTTATATCCGCTCTGGCGAAATGAGTCGGAAGTCGCAACGTTCTATTTTTAGATAATCAGCTGTAAAAATCGATTTTTTTCTTTTTAGCTAATTTCAAAGCAATGACATTCAAAAACACTCTCCCAAAGTTTCACAGTCCAGATAATTGAAAAAAGGCAGTAAATGATGATTAAAGTTGACTTGCTACTTAAACCCTCTGAAAATGAGCGTTGCATCGTTGCAAAACATGAAATATCTTCTGAACCGTTCATGGTAGAGACGAGCTGTAAACTGCATCTGATTCGCTGGATTCTCCGCTTTCCGACGGTCATTGAATGGTGCCTCTATGATAAGCAGGGACGGCTACAGAGACAGATGCTAAACCGAGTAGCATCGACGCTAACAGAGCTAGCGCCGATGCTAAACAGAACGTAGCAACGATGCTAAATCGAACGTAGCTTAAATGCTAGACCGAACGTCGTGGTCAACACAACGCTTGCACATATTTTACAAAACATCAACAAAACATCACAACTTCTGAACCGTTTATGATAGAGACGAGCTGTAAACAGCATCTGAATTATGAGATTCTCTGCTTTCCGAGGGTCATTGAATGGTGCATCGATGACAACAAGGGACCGTATATGGTGCGTGTAATCACGTGGTACAGGAACAGACGCCAGAGTCACAGGCGGCTAAACTTTGCATGGAATTTTCTCAGGTTTTAGAACAGAATAAGAGAGGAGGAGATCGTAATTCAAATGGCCATATCTCGAAAACTATAAACTGTATTACTTTGACTAGAGTTTCATTTTAAAGCTCATTTTCTAATCTTTCCATTGATACCAAAATCTCAACTTTGACATTTGGGTCACTGTGACTCATTTTGATGGATCGGGTCACATATAATATTTCATTGGACCGCCTTTAACTTTGATTACAGCATACATTTACTGTGGCATCATGTCGATAAGCTTCTGCGATGTCACAACATTCATTTCCATCCAGAGTTGCATTCATTTTTCAAAGGTTCTCAATGGGGTGAAGGTCTGGACTCTGTGGTCACATCGGACCACATTTCTTCCTTGAACACGATGGTTCTCCACTATCCTTCCAGTTTTTAATAATGTGTTGGACAATTCTTAAAGCAATTTTAGTCTCAGCAATCTCTTTAGATGTTTTATTTGCTTGATGAATGTCAGTAATTTGACCCTTGTGAAACAGAAAAACATCTTCTCCTCTACCACAGGATGCGTCTTCTGACATGGTTGTTTAAGAAATGAGACTGCATCAGTTAGGCTTAAATAAGTTGAAACATACCTGAAACATAATAAATGCAGTAATTATCCAATTGGAGGCTCTGACCTATTAGCTTCGTTAAATCCAAATAGTGACTTTTTTTTGGACGGGCAGTGTACATCGGCCTATTAGAGAGAAGAAAAACAAACTCTAGTGTGACGTCCGACAAGGATCAAACCCACCAAGTTTAAAAACACACCGGCAGCAGCACACACTGATCTGCAGCTACTGAGACTGTTATTATTCTGTCACCTGTTAACCAGGTGCACGTGTGTTTGGAGCTGATGAGAGGAGAGAATAAAGAGCGAGACAACGCGGCCCTGAGGAGGAACTGAAGGACTGTAATAGAAAATGAGCTAAACAGAGTCCAGTAGAGCTGGAACTGTGTAGTGGAAAGAGGTGCAAAGTAATGGTATCCTGGAAGTCCTGCTTTACATTGTTTTAACATCGAGGTAAAAAAAAAAAAAAAAAAAGATTTTCTGGGATAAAGGGGCAGATTACATTAGATTATTCTTCTTTCTGCTCCCTTTTGTTGAGATTTGGGAGGTTTTTGTTTTTATTGTAGCTTATTAAAATGCAAGATCATATTTCTGACTGATTTATTGCCCGATGTCACCGTGTATCTCACTTTCCCCCTCCCTCCGCCCGTTGTCTGTTGTCACTTTGTTGCTCCACAGAGCGCACATGGCTAATTAATATGCACGTGCTGACCATAATGTCACGTGTTACATCAAAATGAGTCACATTGACCCAAATTTATAAGAAGATTTTGGTATCGATGGAAACATTAGAAAATAAGCTTTAAAATGATACCCTAGTCAAAGTAATACATTTGACGTTCTAAAACCTGAGAAAATTCCATTTAAAGTTTTAGCCAGTGACTCTGGCGTCCGTTCTTGTACCACGTGATTACACGCACCCTATACGGTCCCTTGTTGTCACAGATGCACCATTCAATGACCATCGGAAAGCAGAGAATCTCACAATTCAGATGCTGTTTACAGCTCGTCTCTATCGCAAACGGTTCAGAAGTTGTGATGTTTTGTAAAATAAGTGCAAGCGTTGTGTTGATTGCGATGTTCGGTTTAGCATTGAAGCTACGTTCGGTTTAGCATCGACGCTAGCTCTGTTAGCGTCGATGCTACTCGGTTCAGCATCGGTTTCTGTAGCCGCCCCTTCTTGTCATAGAGGCACCATTCAATGACCGTCGGAAAGCGGAGAATCCAGCGATTCAGATGAATCATGAACGGTTCAGAAGATATTTCATGTTTTGCACCGATGCAACGCTCATTTTCAGAGGGTTTAAAGGTGTACAGAAATGGCTGTTTGTCGCGCTGAGTTGTCACGAGCTGCAACACGACTTTACCCGAGTGAGGAACGCGGATTTGATTGGTCGTTATCGAGCGTGCGGGATATTCGAAGCTCGGGGCGAGTCCGAGCTCGGTGTGTGTTTCAGACGTTGAATGACGGATGACAGATCCAATATCAGTGGCTTTTGAATCGTGTACAGGCTGACGTAGAATCCGTGCGCCTGCATTGTCCAATGTGAAAAAAAAATATACACTTTCATCCCGGATTTACTCAAAAATAGAATTTTGCACAAAGTTTGGCCTCCATCGTCTGATAGATGAGTTTTTACACTAATTTTATGACCCAGAGTGGCTCAAATTCAGTTTTCTTTTCTGTACACCTTTAAGTTGCAAGTCAACTTTAATCATCATTTACATGCCTTTTCTCAATTATCTGGACTGTGAAACTTTCTTGGTGTGATTTATCAAAGACAAATTGAGGAGAGTTGTGCATACGCACAGTTTGTTAGATCTGAAAAAGGTGTAAATATTTTGGGTGTACGCCATTTTCGTCTTTTCGCCGTAAGAAAAACTTCAGAATCAGTTTTACACTGCTTAGGCCTACCTACAGTTTTGATAAATGAGGCTCCAGGTCCTAAGACCAGAGCCGTCCGCGGCGCTGTCCGCTGACTGTGTTTGGAATGTCAGAGTTGTCCCGTTGTCCTCCGTGATTCAACATTCAAGAAAATGTATCAAGTTTTCTGCTGTAACGTTCAGAGGAGGAGGTCAGAAGCGAGCGGCATTAGCGTGTGGTAACGTGTTTATGAGGCGACACATAGCGATGGTGATGGCCGGGTAGGGTTACCACATGTCCCCGACAATATGGAGTCATCCCGTATTTGCAAATTAAATAATCACGTCCTGTTTTGCATCAATACGGGTTTGTCTCGTTTTTCCGAGTTCACTTGAATGCAGCATCACCCCACTCGCAATCCTCCCGTGAAGAGCTGCCGACTGATCAGGTGAAACCGGTGAAACTCTGTGTTTTGATCACAGACGAGAGTGGCAGAAATTCAAACGCTGGGCTGGAGACACTCTGGGCCCTACAGCCCCGCAGCCCCCGCCCGTAAAGCCGGGTTTCCACCGAATCAACGGTCTTTTTTTCCTTTTCCTTTTAAAATTTTTTTTTTTTATTATCGCAACATATGATTCACGTCATGATAACTTCTGTATTTTGGCTATTCAAACCTCCACAGTCCATAGTTCTCTTTGTTGGATATTTCAAGAGACTTTTGGTTAAGTAACCATGGACAGCTCCTAGACAGGATATCTGTAAAAACAACGATGTTGTGTTGTTGTTTTTGATCTGGAAAGTTGCATGCTTCTATAGGCTGCTGTAGGATGAACAGTAGGATGAACAGTAGGCAATCTATATTAAAAAAAAACTGTGTTCATACCACTTACTCAGTCTGAATTAAATGGAAGTTTCAAAACTCACATCACTATATCTTCCATTGAAAGCCTGTCTGTTGTCATTCCATCAGCTAATCTAAACCTATTTTTTTTATTATTATCAATTTAGTTTAGGAGGGAGGTGTGTGTTGTTAAGGCAGTTGCACAATGTGGAAAACACTGCTGATTTTAATGACTTTGTGTTGTGAGCAGATCAGTGGCCGGTAAAAACATATTTTGGCCGGTAAAATTTTTGACCTACCTGCCAAGTTAATTTTATACCCTGGGGGCCACACCATGAGGTTCTCTCCTTTTTATGCCCATAGCAGCCAGTGATGCAGAGGTATTCCTGCAGCATGAGATGGTGCATTGTCATGCATGAAGATAATTTTGTTACAGAAAGCACGGTTTGTACCATGGAAGAAAGTGGTCAGTGTGGAGCAGTGAACTGAGACGCTGGGAGCTTCCGCTATAAACAAGCTTAAAATATAGACTTATTTCATTTTTTTTGGAACAATTTCTCATGTGGGGGCTTCAATACAAGAGGGACATTACAGACGAGCAGTATGGAGGTATTTGGATGGTTTTTGGTGTGTCTTTTTGGACAAAGAAACCTGGTGTCCATTGACAACCATTATATGGGCAAATACTGCTGCGTGGACCCCCCGTAAATCAGAGAAGGAACGGAGGACTCTGAAAATTCTAACAGTCCATGTCCTAACAGGATGTGATGCGACCGAGCGTCTGACAATCGCGTCACATCTGACGCTCTCTGTCCACACTGAATCCGTGCGTCTGTTGGAATGGAAGCACATCAGCTGTGCGCTCGTCCGCTCGTCACATTGATGTATTATCAGACTCGACCCGGTTAAAAGATGGGTAAATACTATACGTTTATGCCTTTTTAAACAGAAAATGAGATACTTGAAATATATAACCAACAGCAAGTTGCCAACACGAGTAGCAAAAACATAATGCAGGGTTTTCTTTAACATTAAGATGGCGCACCGCCCCCCGCCCAAGATGAATTTAGAGGCTATAAAAAAAAAGTCTGCTCGTCTCCTTGAAGCAGCCTTTATGTGTCACACACACTGGGGTGAGCATGAGCACCCAGCTGCCTACTGTAGTGTCTCCACTGCGGACCGCACGTCTTCAGTCACTTGTCCATGTTCTCCTTTACTTTTTTTCCGAGACAACACTCATTCTCTCTCTCTCTCCTTTTTTTTTTTTTTTACCGGCGGTGTCTGCTGAACAACCCAAACAAAAGCACGTGTTGACTGGCTCTAGGCCCTAGGTGGGCTATTGTTATTATATCAGCCTTTAAAAACTATCAGTCTACCTCTATAATACATCCATGGGTACAAGCAGCTAGCGGTTGGTGAGAGTTTGAGACGTGGAGATACGGCTGAACGATTTTGGAAATTAATCTAATTGCGATTTTTTTGGACCAATATTGCGATTGCGATTTAATATGCGATTATTTTCCTTATTCAACAGACAGAAACAATACCAACACAATGATTCATTAAACATTGGTTGGTCTTTTCTTGAAGCTTTTTTTTTTTTTAAACAGGCTTGTTGCATATTAATTATCATGACAACATAAGACAGACGTTCATGGACAGTTGAGGAAAGTCTGAGGAGAACTTTGATATTGAACTTTATTTTGCGACCAGATTGGGGGGGGTAGGTGATCGGGCCACATCATGCATGCATGCCTCTCTCTGCCTGTGCCTCTGCCAATGAGAAACAGCGCTATGCGGAGATGAATGAACGGAAGACATGCGGCGGTGGTGTATTTGGGATTTAGGAACCGCGGCCGTCACTCCTACACGAATGTGGAGGAAACACTGGACTCTTCAGTCAGTGACCCGTGTCGGCGGCTGTTTGACTGGTTCAACTCACTGGTCATCAGTGTTTCAGCCACACAGCGATCATAGCAGTGTTTGACAGAGCAGCTGATCTACAGGTCGGTGGTGTCGCCCTGTGAAGTCACTACAGCACCGAGGCAGGTTCTGCTCAGCTCACGCTGTGTACCAGTAGTTCCACACAATGACGTACTGCTCCTCTCTAACATTAGTTTCTGTATTGCTGTTCAGCTGAGCCTGACGTCAGTAACAGTGTGGCCATGTTGCCTGGTTTCACCGACAACTCCACTCTCAGTTGTGTGACATGTGACTAGAACATAATCGCAGCCTATGCAATTTCGAAATCGCGTTTTTATCAAATCGCAATTTGATTGCAAATGCAATTAATCGTTCAGCCCTAGCGAGCACTGTCGCAAAGACGAGGGATGATCAGGGTTTTTTCTGCATTATAAATTTTGAGGTGGCCGCCGCGCTAGAATCTTAATTGAAACTCGATGTACGGTAGTTCTGTGGAAGCTCAGCGGCGGCGTTTTCAACTCGGTTCAACTCGACCGCAGCAGGAGGAGTGCGTTTGATTTCAACTCCGGATCGGGCAGCAAGATGCCGTTGATGCGTGGCTTGTCCCATGCTGCTTGTGTGCCCGCGGGGGCGGGGCTCATTGTGGCTCCGCCCCGTTCAAACGTGGTGCTGAGTGTAAACACACCCCACCAGGGCAGAGTGTGGAGAGAGAGAAGGAGACGGAGGGCTGCGCCTACTGTGAAGCCAGTTTAGTGGGTCAGCGAGGTCTGGGTCTAAAGCCAGGCTCTCCTGTTCTACAAAGGTGGCTCTGTTTTAACCCGGCTAGATCTCCATGGTAATTTATGCTTAGGTTATGTTCAGAGTTTCATCCTAAAATCGGCTATAAAAGCTGGGTATGTGCTAATAAATAGTTGTTTTGCCATCACAAGCCTTTTTTCAGTGTTGTTTTTGTTGTTCTATAGAAGTGAACAACTATTCAGATGTTTGAGGTGTCACTGAAACAAAAAAAACATTGAGTAATAAGCTGTACGTTCAAAAATCACCATTTACTTCAATAGATAAATAGTTAGTATCATGCCGAAATTAGAGGTGGACATAAAGGGCCATGTTCTCGCTTTGAGCACACACCTGTTTGCTAGGCTAGGCTCACATACTCTGGTGTTATGAAAATGCTCAAAGCATAGTGTTAAAATTCCCCAAGGGCTTTATCTAACCTGCTTGTTTCCCATGGTTACTGGTCAAACCACATTCCTTACATGGCTCTTCTGCCTCTGTCCTGGTTTATGACTGCACGTGAACGTCAAACTGGAGTTATGACAAACTGGAACAGTGTAAAGACATATCATGATGGATGTCCACCAAAGGACAGGTGACTAGTGTGTGTGTGTGACAAAGTAAACTACAGTGTGTTCAAAGAGCACAGGAGACAGAGTTGGAAGGCATTATTATTACTATGCCACATTAAAAGAGTTCACTCTGTTGCCTACCTTACTGAGTACCAACTACGTCATTTTACATTTTTTGTTCCCATGCGTTGAGTGCCAATAACGTAGTTTTATGTTGTTGGTTTTTTGCTTTTTTTTAAATGATGAAACACGACCCTTTAACACACCTTATGTGTAAATTTGGGGGCTCTACGACGAGCAGAACTGAAATAGATGACGATGAAAGACTCATGACAGCTCACGGTCTGGAAGTATTTATCATAACTGGGCTTTTGCAAACGGAGTTGTGCATGTGGATGCAGCGCAGCCGCTCTGCTCTGACCCACCAGGCTCCAGCAGCTCGGAGCAGAAACAGTCCCGCCCAGTCTTCATCTGGAGCAACACCGTGTCCTCCTGTAGTAAAATGTGATGGTCTCTGGGCCAAAGCAGGCCGCCACCACCGACCCGTACCTGTGTTCCTGACCTGCTTTGGCCCAGAGACCATCACATTCTGCGGTGGGAGGCTGTGACACGGCACACCCCCCTCCCCCAATGGTGGTTTTGTGAATAGAACAACAATTGTTGTATATACTGTATTTATCTTACACGAGCCCTTTGATCCAGAACGTCAAGTGTCGTTAGAACGACGGCACAAACAGAGCAGCTTTCAGAAAAGACACTGGATCTCCTTTTCTAGAAAAGAAGCAGGGATTCTGGTGAAAACCAGCCATGTTTAGCTTGAGTTTTCTCAGGAACGGAGGCACGTAGAAACAAACGGTTTGTGGCCATTTGAAGCAGAAAGTTTCACCTTTCAAATGAGCCACAGTATGTGTTGGTGGCAATAATATAGAATAAACTGTGGCTCCACAAAAAACAAAAGTCAAAAATGGTCTAAATTGCCGGTACACTTGACTAAAACTTTGGAAAGGAGCGCGGCACTCAATGAGTCAAGTGTGATTTAGCATTTTATGAAAATGTGTTGCTTTTGTTAACTGGCTTCATTGACATGACAAGGAAGTTGGCAGGCCTGTTTGGTCAGGTAGGAACACTGCTCTTCTTTCAGCCCCGCCCAGATACCTGCTTTGATATGCTCTGGTCTGACAAGCACATTGTCAGTGAGGTGTGGCGTTGCTCTCGGTGCAACATCAGAGAATTTGACTGAGTTTAACTTTCAGACTTTGGACTACTGGAGAAGCAGCTTGTTTGGACATTGGGACAACACAGGTGTGTTACATTTGTTATTGTGCAACGAAAATGGTGTTTAACATGCTGGTGCAACATTAGCATGGCACCGTTGAATTCACTTTGAAAGCAAGACTGGATGATATGGATGAAACTACATTTTAGAGCTTGGTATGTGTCAGTATGTTACGTATTGTAAACTTAAAAACTCAACTTGACCATGAAGGTGAGATTCACCATAAGATCAGAAAGTTGATTAGTAGCCTAATGGTATAGTCCTTCAATTTCATTAGGTGTTTTTTTTTTTTTAAGTTCAGAGAGTGATAGATCATCTAATTGAACAACTAGAAAAGTACAAGTCTGGTTCAGGGCTGCTGTTGCTGCTGGGGTGCAGGTCTTATAGTCTACTTCAACATAATGTCATGCAGTAATGACTTGTAGCCCTCAGTAGCCACCAGAATCTGGTTGGACATCTCACGACTGGAATTTCAACAGTAAAGACTTCCTCTTACAGGTTGTGACTGTCTGAATGAGAACAGGAAAGCGGTTGTTTTTTTTCTTTGTTTTTTTTTTAAAGATAGATTTTAAAGATAGATTACTAGATATTCAGTGCATTTCATTGTTTGTCTGTTCCTTTCTTGATTGACACAAAAGTCATTAGCATTATATTTTCATTCACTCAAATTGCAGATGGGTTTTATGCAACACACCAGGAGAGAATTCTGAGGATCCTGTTTTTTTTTTTTAAATGTCTTTTTATGATGTTATATTAAAGCAGATATCAGCAGAATGTTTTTGTTAATATAAGTCCTAAATAGTTTTTCCGTAGTATTTTCCGTCAGCAATCACTTACATGGAGTGTTTCAAATAACTCTGCTCTGCTGTAAACCAGGAGAAAATTTTTCTTGTGGGATAATCCAATGAGGAGAGAGAACATGAATTGTGTGCAGCCAAGGGATGTTTGGGACCAATAGCTGCCTGACGAGGTGCTAACTCATGGTGCGTTCAAGGAAACTCGTAACTTGTGTTTTTCCTTCCTGTGAAGTCATAGTTTGATCTGGTACGAGTTCACGGGTCAGAAGTTACGAGTGGTCGTTATAGTGAACTTTCACAGACAACAGGACGGTAAAAACACGAGTTACAGGTTGCCTGGAACGCTACAAAGTTGTAGTTGTGACTTGAAGCTGTAACTTACGGTTTCAAAAGCGTGCCTTGAACGCAGCATTAGCGAAAACGGCCGAACCGCTGATATCTGCTTTAAATTGCATATAATAATCATCAGAATTAGTTTGGAGGTGTGTGTTCTACTTTGTCTGAATTTGATTTTGTTGTTGTACATTTCATTTTTCTTGATTGTGGTTCATGATTTCCCATTGTACTGTTGACACTTCTTGTTGATGTTGGGCAGCTTTGGCTCAGGAGGTGGAGCAGGTTGTCCACTAACTGGAAGGATGGTGGTTCCATTCCAGGCAACATGTTCAAGTGTCCTTGGGCAAGAGACTGAACCCACACTTGCCCACACTTAAAGGAATAGTTCAACATTTTGGCAAATTGGCCCATTGCCGTAATCCCTATAATCATAGCAGTAGGTTAATTACCTTTATTTGTTAGTGCAAGCTATTTTTAGAACGGCGGAGCAGAGCCGTGAGCTGCTCAGAGCTACGCTGTGGAGGCTAAAGGAATTTCTTGGTTTCCCTCATCAAACGCATCAAATACAAAATCCCAAAACTCCAAAACGCTTTTGTGGACACATTGTGACCTTCACAACCACCACGCTATGAGATAATAACGGAACCTTACAAAACTGAGCTGTTTTCCAGGTAAATGCGGAGACTGCTTGCTGAAAAACTGTCCCTGAACGCAACACGCATCAGCGGTTTTGCATGAATTTACCTTTAAGATAGCTCCGTCTCGTAACGTTCCGTTATTATCTCATAGCGTGGTGGTTGTGCAGCTCACAACGTGTCTATGACAGCATTTTTGAGTTTTTGGGTTGTGTATTTGATGAGTTTGATGAGGGAAACCAAGAAATCCCATTAGCCTCCATAGCATAGCCCTGAGCAGCTCGCGGCTCTGCTCCGCCGTTCTAAAAATAGCTTGCACTGACAATTAAAAGTAACGAACCTACTGCTAAGACTATAGGGATTATGACAATAGGCCAATTTGCCAAAATGTTGAACTATCCCTTTTAAGAGACTAGAGAGGCGCTATATAAGTGCAAGTCCATTTACCATTTACCTTTTACCTTTTACCTTTACAGTCCCATTTACTTGGCCATGAGATACGTCCTGCCCTGAAACTCCATTGACTCCCTACCCATATTGCCGTGATGGACCCTCAGGTGTGTCCACCCCCTCTAAGCAGCAGCCAATCAATGATCAGCGGCCTTGACAAATCCCCGGCCAGCACATATAAACCAGGTCACTCTCGGAACAGTAGCACTGGCTCCTCCAAACAATCAAAGCAGGTAATGGTTCTTCTAAGTATATAATCTGACTGTTTCACTTAATTTTTGCTTGACACAAATGCTCTTCCATTACATTAAAGTAGGTATTAATGTGTCTGTCCAAAAGGTTAAATGTTTTCTACTAGATATAACTCTTCTCTTTGTGCTCTATCCTCTGTTATTTTTACTGGAAAATCTTAAAGGGATAGTTAACCCAAAATTCAAATTTCACTATCTACTCTCCCTCATGTCGACTAAGGGCTGGGAGACGTTTCAGAGTCCTCCGTGCCTTCTCTGAGTTAAAAAAAAAAAAAGAAATAAGTCTATATTTTAAGCTTGTTTGTAGTGGAAGCTCCCAGTGTCTCAGTTTAGTGCTTAGCCGTGAACTGGGTGTCACAGGGTGTCACAGGGTGTCACTGTGTGTCGGTGCAAATCCGGTGAGATTTGGGTGAACTATCCCTTTAATGTTCAACTTTATTACCAACTGAAGATGGCTTTAAAAAAAAACTTTATGAATGTTCAATTTAATGTGTGACTGTGTTTTCTGTCTGTTAGGCTCAGAACTGGGAAGTAATGGATGACTTGCAGCATCTGGACATGTATTCTGTTCCTGGCTCTTCTCTGGACCTCAGTATCCCTGGTATCTGTGAAGGCTACTTGATGAAAAGGAGAAAGTACCCTCTCAAAGGGTGGCACAAAGTGAGCACAGCACAGATTGTTAATGTTATTGCACTAAATTATGTCAGCATGTAAATGCTGCTGTTGGTAATGCTTGTTAAATTACAATCCAATTAGTCAGTGCAGCTACTGTGTACACTAGGCCATCTTTTTCTTAAAGGTTGGGTCTGGAATTTAATTTTGTGGAGTTTTGTGCCCCAAAATAAACGTTAGACAAATTAAATCTGTCTTAAAGCAGATATCAGCGGAATGTTTTTGTTAATATAAGTCCTAAATAGTCCTATTTTCCGTCAGCATCACTTCCATAGAGTGTTTGGTCTCTCCTTCACTCTGCTCTGCTGTAAACCAGGAGAAAACTTTCCTTGTGGGATACAAGTGTTATCCAATGAGGAGCTAAAAAGGGCCCAAATGAAGGGCTGATTATTATCAGAACAGCCAAGGGATGATGACATCATCCAGATCAGAGGTTACGTAGCAGCCTGGAGGACCATGTTGATAACATGCCTGACGGGGGCTCGGAGGGGAATAACTCATGGTGTGTTCACTAAAAATTGGCGTAACTTGTTTTTTCCTTCCTGATAAGTCATACCAGTTTGATCTGCATTGAGTTCCCGGGTTCGGATTATACGGAGGCCGTTATTGTGACTTTCACAGGCAACAGGACTAAAAACACCAAACTTACAGGTTAAATGATCGAATGCTACAAAGTCGTCCAGTTGTGACTTGAAGCTGTAACTTATCCTTTTCAAGCCTGCCTCTGGAATTTAATTTTGTGGAGTTTTGTGCCCCAAAATAAACGTTAGACAAATTAAATCTGTCTTAATCATGGGCTACTAGTCCTGCGTGGTGCTGACTGTGTCTGCAGCGCCCCCTCTCCCTGTCTTTTACTTTGTTGTGAACGGGGACGTTTCTGGGTGGAGACCGAGAGTCGTTGTTTTTTGTTGTTCAAGCCAAAGACGGAGCTCATGTGTGCCGCTGCTAGCTAGCTGTCTCTGATGAAGTGCTGGAACCGCGGACCGATTCCCAACCTTCACTGACAACTGAAGTGGTAACAAGTATGAGCGCTGTTGTAGTGAGCTAGCTTTGACTACCGGTAGCGCTTAGCATCACTAACACTCTCTTTCCAGCTCTCCACAACGGCATAACTGGGGGAGAGTGGGGTAAAGTGAGACATTTTTTACATTTGCTCCCCTCTAAGCGAGCTAAAATTATTTATCAGTAAAATTTGACCATCTCCCATTAATTCAGGATGTTGCCTAGCAATGGAAATTATCAGAATGTATTTAGAACAAAGGGCAGTGAAAATATGATTGTTTTAAAAAAAGTGGTCTTGTGTCTCACTTTACCTCAGCTCAGGGGTAAACTGAGACAAACCAGAGAAATCAATGGGGTAAAGTCATCCACTCTGAAACCACCATAGCAACACATGTTGTAACAGAGTCAGACAGCTAGCCTGACAACAACACTTTCCAGAATTAATGTCGGACTAGTTACAGAATCATGGGGATTGGTCAATGTGTGGGGGAGCTAAAAGCTGAATGTCTAAAACTGAGGAATTAAAGAAACCGTAAGTTTTTTACAGCCTTATTTCTAGTCACAACTCATTTACAACAAGTTTGGTGTCATTTGGAGGTAACCTGTAACTCGTGTTTTTGCCGTCCTGTTGCCTGTGAACAGTGCACTAAACAGCCTCTAAATAACACATTATCCGACCGTGAAATTTGTTCATTTCGCCAATATTTTGATGATACACTGGTGTTATTCCCCTCCGAATGTTATCAACATCCGGCTCCTCCAGGCTGACCTACTAACCTCTGATCTGGATGATGTCATCTCCGAGCCCCCCGCCCGTTCTGATAATAATCATTCCGCTATTTGGGTCCTTTTGCTCAACTAGCCAGAGCTGTAGTGAGGATCCAGGCTGAGCTGCAAGCTGACAGCTGAACTTCATCCAGCTGCTCATTTTGTTCTCATTGGAAACATGCAGAAACGGACCCAGCATTAGGAAAATTTTCTCCTCGGACATCATCAGATCAGCGGTTAGTAGGTCAGCCTGGAGGAGCCGGATGTTGCTGAAACACTCCATGTAAGTGATTGCTGACGGAAAATAGGACTATTTAGGACTTATATTAACAAAAACATTCCGCTGATATCTGCTTTAATGTCGGACTAGTTACAGAATCATGGGGATTGGTCAATGTGTGGGGGGAGCTGACAAAGCAGAATGTGGCTAAAACTGAGTGAATTAACCAGTAAAGAAGTGATCTGACTGAGAGCACGTAGCATAACAAAGCAGTGTGGCTACAGATCACTGATCACGTGAGATTTCTGGCTTGGGGGACGAGATTCTAGTGTAAATCTTTGTGTGTGGTGTGCTCACAGTCTCACTCATGGATTTATTATAATACATCCAATGGTCTCACTTTACCCCAACACCCCCTTTTTAGAAAAAACGACCTCTCTTAGAAATTCAGGCTACTTTTCAGCATCATCATCACATGGTTTTATGTGTTGGTAGTTCATCATCATGTATCATAGAAGTTTTTCTACCTGAATCAATTTGCTTTGTCGCAACAGTTGATTAAGTTGACACCAAGAAAATGTACTTTTACATGCAAAAATTATATTTTTGTGAAAAAAAACATGCTTCCCACAGCATCGTGAGGTCCTCTTCTTCATGACCATGGGGAAATGGAAGGGGCTTAAACATAATGGTCACATGACCAAAAATGTGTTCCGTTTTCTAGATACAGGGGGTGTCTCACATTACCCCTCTCTCCCCTACATGGCACGGAGGCTCCTGGTGTTGGTGATGGCCGAGTCTCAGCCCTCGGATCCAGTCAGAGGCTTCACTCAGACTGTATTTCCTTTTCTTTGCAGTCCTGACAACTGCTACTGTGCAGGGCAGGAGGCTACACAGTTGAGCCAAGGAGGAGGGGCAGAGTTTGAATGTTTTATTTACAAACTGCAACAAACAAAACTCCAGACTCTACCTTTAACTGTGACTGATTTGTTTCAGAGATACTTCCTTTTGGAGAAAGGAATTCTAAGATACTCCAAGACCCAGCAAGATGTAAGTCATACAGAGAAACTTGACAAGATTAAAGGGATAGTTCACCCCAAATTCAAATTTCACTCATTATCTGCTCACCCTCATGTCGACTAAGGGGGGGTTCAGTCGACATGAGGGTGAGTAGATAATGAGTGAATTTTGGGTGAGCTATCCCTTTAAACGTACGTGAGCTTAATAGATTTTTAGTGTGTTCCAGCATATTCAATGTAAATGTGTCACTGTGTTTTAGATTCAAAGAGGGAAGCTCCATGGATCTCTTGATGTCAGCCTCGCTGTAATGTCCATCAACAAGAAATCAAAGCGTATAGACCTGGATGCTGGAGACAACCTCTACCATCTCAAAGTAACTTTTACAAT
Organism: Decapterus maruadsi; assembly: GCA_030347415.2. Taxonomy (NCBI): domain Eukaryota; kingdom Metazoa; phylum Chordata; class Actinopteri; order Carangiformes; family Carangidae; genus Decapterus; species Decapterus maruadsi. Next base: position 25,937,639 of record CM064905.1, on the reverse strand, counting down.
TCAGTTCACATGGTGTTAAAGCAACAGGAACTAAACCAAAAGCAATAAAGATTTGGTCATTTTCTTCTGTTTTTTCATTTCATATTCATCCATTAATTTTTTTTCTCTTCCTCATTCCCTCCACTTAGGCAAAGAGCCATGATATCTTCTACATTTGGCTAACTAAATTGTGTGCCCATCGTGTTTTTCGGAAAAATGAGGCGATGAGTGTTCATCATGGTGTCCTTCATGCTCTCTCCATCGGACAGAGTACCATGCCATCTATGGCCGCTCTTGCCCACAGACGCAGAACAATGGTCAGTAAAGTTTCCTACTAATGTTAAAACACAAAGTCTGGTCATGTTTGAATAAATGTAGCTGAAGTCACCACTCAGTCTTTGTCCTAAACTGATGTGTTTTGGGATAAAATCAGGATTTAACAGTAGCAGGGCAACACCAAGTGACTGTTGAGTAACAGTAATAATAGCAATAGTTTTAAGAGGCCATGTTTTAGTAAGTGTTTTTAACTTTATCTTCTGTAACAACAACAGAATGAGGAGAGGTATTCAGATGTCTTACTTCCTGCTAGAAAACCAGCATGAGAACAATAGTGACGGATGAGAGTTTCACTATATAATTTTTCATGTCACTATGTCACCGTTTGGACTAATCTGGTGTTCGTGAAGTCTAAACCAATGATTAGATAAACATTACTATTTATGTGTGCACCTTTTTTTTAATTAGCCATGGTTATCATAGATTAGCCGGGCTAACGGTTAGCTGTTTAACTAATAAGTGAGTGACTCAATAAATGGTCCATGAAAAAATATTTTCTCCAGCGGATATCTGAGTTACAACATGACTGAGCTAACTGGAGTAGTTTCATGTCCTGTCAACAGCTGACATCCTGATGTTAGCTTAGCTACCGCCGTTAGCTTAGCTACCGCCGTTAGCTTAGCTACCGCCGGGTTCCGGGTGCCATTTCAAAGGGCCGCCACTCCGAACGTTTACTTTAATTTGTCGGAATGCCGACCCTTAGTTATTTATGGGAAAAGGGTGCCATTACGAACCTGAAAAAAAGGGTGCTATTCCGAACCTGAAAAAAAGTTGAATGGTTTAAAGCACAGGCTACGGGACTTAGCAAATGTGTTGGTAGCGTAGTGATTAAGACATCTGATTTTGATGCGGTGGATCAGGGTTCGACTCCCGGGGGAGACACATACTAACAACGATTTTATTGGCCTCTACCTAATCTTTTTACTAAACTTAACCAACTCCTTTCCACATTGCCTAAACTTAACCAAAGCACAGAGCAAGGACATTTATTTTCAGCAGGAGCACCGCGGCTGCATCAGACTCGCACCTGGGTGAAACTTTGGAGGCGGAGGGGGAGGGGGACGCTGTCCCCGCGGCGCGTCGTGTCAAGCCGGGCAGGAAGTCAAACCACGAGAGAATCCGGTCAATTTTCAAAATAAAACACATTCGGAACAGCGGCCCCTCGGGAAGTTCGTAATGACGGACCTTCGGGAATTTTCGGACTGGCAGACCGTCGGAATGGCGGTCCTTCGGAATGGCGGTCGCCCCCCCTACCGCCGTTAGCTTAGCTACCGCCGTTAGCTTAGCTACCGCCGTTAGCTTAGCTACCGCCGTTAACTTAGCTACCGCCGTTAACTTAGCTACCGCCGTTAGCTGTCCCTGTCAGCTGAGCCACTGATGCTTTCTAGACACTGTGATTCCTCCAAACTGAATAAATACAACACAGCAACACAAAACACACACAAATAGTAATGTTTCTTCAATCATTTATGATTTGTCTAAATGGTGATGGGGTGTGAAAAATATGATATATAAGCTAAACTCTCGTTCGTTATGTTCTCATTCAAATTATGATCTGTTTTTCTACCTGCAAGTAGTTTGTACACAAGGCGATTCGGCCTATACTTTGTGTGTGAGCAGAAAGGAGAGAAAAGAGCATGAAAACCTGAAAGCAGCAGAATCTAAATAACTTCTGATGGAGTCAGTTTTGACTTGTGTTACATCTCATTTTCTGTTGACTGATTAAGTAAAAGTGCAGAATTGTTTCCATCATTGTCCACAGTACCAGTTGTCTTTTGAAAAAACCTGAAAAATTGTGATGTGTTTCGTTCCTCAGCCTGCCTACTATGCTAGCACAGCCTCAGTGTACCAACCAGAGATTGAAAGTCCCTTCCCTGCCCCTGCCCCGGCCTTTGCCCCAGCCCCTGCCCCTGCCCCAGCCCCAGCCCCAGCCCCTGCCCCGACCATCACCACTCACCCAGGGGTCACTAGCAAGGTGACAGCCTGGCTGCAGCAGACCCATGACATTGATGGAACCTCTAATGGTAATATCAGATGTGATATGATATGTGTAATGTGAGATCCACCTGAAATGTTATGTACAGCTCTGAAACTGAACTGTAACCTATGACCCTGTCTGTCAGACTTGGCCCGCTGTCAGGCTGAGCTAGCTGAACTGGCTCAGCTCATCCAACGCCTCCACTGGCTGGAAGGAGGCCCCCCAGTCACAAACACAGACCTGGAGATGAGAATCAGCATGCAGGTGAGTGCTTTGGTTTAATCCAAGTTTTGTCTTCTAAATCACTTGACACATTGTTTGAAATAAAACTCCAATGATCTTCACATTGAAGGTGTTTTAGAGGGATGATTTGTCAGTCAAGTGTATAAGTCTACAAATAAATAGTTAGTAATAGAAAACATGCATTATTAAGATAGAAGGTATAACCTGTTGCGTCTCTTTTTCAGAATTTGTCTCTGGAGAAGCCCAAGAAGAAGACAGGCAAAGTATTTGGTCACTCCAGGACTTTGTCACGTGTAGAAGCCATGGGGGGAATGGTACTTTGACCAATAATGCAGTGTTATGATTAATATTGGTTTTAGTTACGCCCTTTATTCATTAAGATTTAACTTGATGACTAAAGGATGTAACTATCAGTTTGAAATTATACCGTTCACTATGTCTGTGTTGTCTAGTTCACCTCCAGCCACCTGAGTACCAATGTCGGTTCTGGCATGGAGGGGTCTGTTCAGTCCATCCCCGACTATGTCTACTCTCAGCTGTCCAACCCTCATGGCACCTCACCCGAGTCCAAGAAGCTCCACCAGGACATCTGGACTGTTTCCCAAAGAGGTGTGGTTTAGTTGAGCTCGTGTTTCATGACAAATGTAAATCAATACAGTCCAGCACATTTATCCATTGTTGTTGCAATATAAATTATATTACATAAATAATTCCACTTTTTTTTCTTTTGCCCTGGCAGCACAAATATGAGCTTAAAGGGATAGTTCACCCAAAATTCAAATTTCACTCATTATCTACTCACCCTCATGTCGACTAAGAGCTGTGAGAATTTTCAGAGTCCTCCGTTCCTTGTCTGAGTTACGGGGGGTCCATGCAGCAGTATTAATCCATATAATAGTTGTCAATGGACACCAACTTTCTTTGTCCAAAAAGACACACCAAAAAACATCCAAATACCTCCATACTGCTCGTCTGTAATGTCCTTCTTGTATTGAAGCCCTGACATGAGAAATTGTTCCGCCGGTCAGTACAAATCATGTGAGATTTGCACTGACAAAGGAAGAGCAGTGAACTGAGACACTGGGAGCTTCCGCTACAAACAAGCTTAAAATATAGACTTATTTAATTTTGTTCGGAACAATTTCTCATGTGGGGGCTTCAATACAAGAGGGACATTACAGACGAGCAGTATGGAGGTATTTGGATGTTTTTTGGTGTGTCTCTTTGGACAAAGAAACCTGGTGTCCATTGACAACCATTATATGGGCAAATACTGCTGCATGGACCCCCCCGTAACTCAGAGAAGGAACGGAGGACTCTGAAAATTCTCACAGCTCTTAGTCGACATGAGGGTGAGTAGATAATGAGTGAAATTTGAATTTTGGGTGAACTATCCCTTTAAAGGGCTGAAATACAATGTGATAATTCTTATCTGCATACAAAGTCTATTATTCCTTTATGGTTGTTCACTGGTGGTGTTCAGAATGTACTTCAATTAGCTACAGCACATATAGTATATCCTCCCACAGATGATATTTGTCATCTTAAAGCAACATTGCGGAGTTTATCGGCCTTAAAATAATGTTTCCAGACTCACTGTAATGGTAGAAAAATGGTTAATGGGATGAATGGTACTGCCGCAACAGCCTACATTTTTCCCCCCAGACGATAGCGCTTCTCAACCAGACGGTGGAAGCACTGAGCTGAAACTCAGCAATGTTGCTTTAAGCTGCAGAAGAAACACAATAAGGAGAAGATGCTAATGTTACCTTCAGTAATAAAAAGAAGGTTCAAAGAGAGATACTCTTAATACCCACCTAGTGCCATGTTGGTGAACTGGACTTTTTCCTCAAGATTTCTGTGTATTGCATTTCAGTCCATTCCTCTCTGACATCCATCCATGAGGTGTTATCCATGGAGAGAGAGAGACTGAGGCAGGCTTGGACTGGCCCGGACCTGAGGCAAAACACCTCGCATCAGCTTGCCACCCTGTGCAGCACACTGTCTGAAGTAACATGAAAACAAACACACACACACACACTTCTGAATGTCTGTTGGTAAGGTGCTGTGTGAAACTGTGGAGCAGGTTTGGGCTGTTCCTAGACAAAACCAGCACAAGTTAGAAGAGGTGTGACCTGAAGGGACATACCTTAGGCCTTTCACTCACTCACTCACTCACTCACTCACTCACTCACACACACACACACACACACACACACACACACGTATACAGGATCATTGTCACTCACTGAAACTGAGGAGTTGCATCAGTCCCAGGCTTGTTTATTTCTGCTGTCAAACAGTCATTGCTCAGCAACCCTTCTTGCATGAGGTTTCTCTTTGGCTGCTTGTCCTGTTTTCTGCTAGTGACTTAGGGCGCTTTCACAGCTAATACTGCGGACCATGATCCGGACTTCATTTTTTTTGTTACATTGTTTCCATATAGTCCAGTAAAGTTCGCTTTCACACTGCTATTATGACAGCGGACCAAAGGATCTACCTACATCATGACATCATTACCCGCAAGGGCTGTGCCTGCTTAGAATTGTCAGTGATTGGCTTATGGATGAGTTATCACGTTTACGTGACGTTTTTCAATTCGGAATTGATTATACTGAATTAAATAGTTCGGAATTATATTATATTATATAATATTCTCCTTTGAGTTTACATGGAAAACACATTAAATCGCCTTTAATTCTGCTTAACGTCTGGGGGTCGGGAAGCGTTCTGATTGGACAGGGGGTACACGTGTTACGTATTTACGTCTACCGGAAGAAAACAAACTCCATTCTCAGTGTGTGAAGTGAACAGAGCTGCAGCCGCGAGCCGCTCCGCTGCTCCTAAACCAGTTTCTCCTCTTAACTGCCAGGATGGCCTTCCCCGGGTGTGTGAGCCCGGCCTGCTCTGGCGGGGAAGGCCAATCTCACCGATTGCCTTCTTCGCCTGGCCGCTGGAAGAAGGCGGCGGCGGCGGCCGGGCTCCTGGGTCTGTGGAGCGGGTTCATGAAGCCTGGTTGTCCCGACCAGGGCCGTTGTATAGGGGAGAAAGGTGATGATAATTCTAGGGGCCCAGCGCCCAGTGGGGCCCACAAAAAAAACCCAGTAGTCTAATCTTTGTATGACTGAATTATTCTGACTGATATTCATAGTAATGCTGCATTAGCATCAAAACAAAGTAGGCTAAATAGAAAATGATAATACGTGTAGTCTAAGAAAAAAAGTGGAAAAGTCAGGGGCCCCCTTTAGTATTCTTTCAGGGGGCCCAGAATTCCTAGCAACGGCCCTGGTCCCGACCAGCAATTGCTCTGGTCCCGACATGACTCACTCACAACACTGCGGCTGTAACATTATGTTGTGTGTGTGTTGTAGCCTACTTTTCACGGTTAAATAATCACCGCGACACACACACACAGCGGCGAGTCAGTTAATATGCATGCGTAGAACGACAGGAATTTAGTTTCCTGGCAGCGTGCTCTGAATTTTTGTCAGACAATCGAGTGAGACACTGATAAACTCTGTGCATTGTGTGAATGCTATGGGGTCTGCCCGATGTTCTGACCATTCATCTTCTTTTTCCTCTTCTATGCTTCCTTCTCTTGTGTCCTGCATGGCTGCTCTGTGTATGTGTGTTCATATCCGTGCATGTGTATAGCTTGACATACAGTCACACCTGACCAAAATCCACTCACTATCCCTGTCCTCTGACTCTACTGAGGAATCCTTCTGCACTGTCCGTCCGGACCAGGTGTGTAGTGTGCTGACAATCAGTGTGTGAATGTCATTTTTCCTTTTTGTGTATGGCAACGTCATGTCTCGCTGCTGTTATGTGTCTCATCTCCACCTGCCTGATAGCTACTGATGTGTCTCTAATTCTTAAAGGGATAGTTCACCCAAAATTCAAATTTCACTCCTCATTATCTACTCATGTCGACTAAGAGCTGTGAGAATTTTCAGAGTCCTCCGTTCCTTCTCTGAGTTACGGGGGGGTCCATGCAGCAGTATTTGTCCATATAATGGTTGTGAATGGACACCACTTTTCTTCATCCAAAAAGACACACCAAAAAACATCCAAATACCTCCAGGGTTTCCCCCAGAAAACTTGCTAAGCCTGGTGGTAGGGCCGCTAGAGAAGCCCACCGGCGGCCCACCGGCGGTTTTGTAAAAAAAATAAAAATAAAAAATTGTGTTATTGTAAGCCATTTATTAACATTACTCAATACAGTTTTAACAAACACAAAAAAATAAAAATAAAAATAAAAATAAATAATATCAATTGTTTAAACTTAAGTAAAATCCAAGTGAATCTAAGAAAACAAGCCATTTCTGGTCAAATTTAAAAGTAAAATAAATTAACATAAATAAAAAAGTGCAAACATGGCCAAGGGGGAACAGGGAACTCAGGCCTAAGGAGGTATGCTGTGTAACCACTTTAACCACTTTTCAGGGGTTAAAGCAAAAAAAAAAAAAAATCATCTGACTGAAAACCACCGAATCAACATCTCTTTTTCTTTTTTTCCTCACGTCATGATAACGTCTGTATTTTGACTATTTAAACCACCACAGATCATATTTGTTGATAACCTGGGCCACTTCAAGAGACTTTTGATTAAGTAGCCTCAGCTCCTAAACAGGATCGTTCGGCCGTCTTGTCGTCGTCGGTGTCGCCGCCGTCATCGCCGTTACCCCCCCGCCCTCCTCCTCGCACCCCGAGACACCAGCTGACGGCCGCGGGGAGGAGGGGGAGCTCATGCACGTTTACGTTACGGCGCAGTAGAGGCTACTGTATGTCCTGTTAAACTTAGGCTACTGTATGCGCTACAATAACATCATTAAAAGCCCAACGGACTGACACACACTTGTTGGGTTTTTTTCTTTTCCACCAGCACTGAGCGCGACGTCCGACACGAGAATCAAACCCGCTAATTTTAAAAACACACCGGCAACAGCGACCACTGATCTGTCCTGAGTCTGTTGTCATTCTGTCACCTGAGTTAAATGCTTCTGCGGGAAAACACGCTGCGGTCTGTCATCCAGGTGCAGAGGGGTGCAAAGAGTAGATACTGAGCAAGATAGTTATCTGTAGTTTACCTTAGTAGCTACTCGCGACGTGCAGTGCAGGACTCTGTTGTGAAGGTGGAGGCATGTGGCGGTGGTGAATTTAGACATTTGAAGGAGCGGCGGCGAGGATTTAGGTGTGGCGGGCTGCCACTGCTAAATGAATGTAAGAAACACTGTCAACCGTCGGTTAAAAGCTCTTGACAACGTCTTAAGTATCATGTTTCTGGTGCATTAAAAAAAAATAAAAAAATAAATAAATAAACAAGACAAATGGCGGCCCGCCAGGCTTATAAAGCACTGGGGGAAACCCTGACCTCCATACTGCTGGTCTGTAATGTCCCTCTTGTATTGAAGCCCCCACATGAGAAATTGTCCCGCCGGTCAGTGCAAGTCATGTGAGAATTGCACTGACACAGGAAGAGCAGTGAACTGAGACACTGGGAGCTTCCGCTACAAACAAGTTTAAAATATAGACTTATTTCATTTTTTTCTGAACAATTTCTCATGTCATGGGGCTTCAATACAAGAGGGACATTACAGACCAGCAGTATGGAGGTATGAGTGAAATTGGAATTTTGGTTGAACTATCCCTTTAAAGGGCTGAAATACAATGTGATAATTCTTATCTGCATACAAAGCCTATCATTCCTTTATGGTTATTCACTGGTGGTGTTCAGAATTTACTTCAATTAGCTACAGCACATATAGTATATCCTCCCACAGATGATATTTGTCATCTTAAAGCAACACTGCGGAGTTTATCGGTGAACTATCCCTTTAATTTGTATTGTTTCAAGTATTACGCTTTATTTTGAACTCTTTGTTGCTCGTTGCTTTACAGCGGACACCATCAATGAGCCGTCACGTTCAACGTGCGCCATCAGTAGCTGAATCCATGGCAGAGTATTTTGATGCCAACGAGGTGATAGTGTGTGAAAGCTCGTCAGAAGCCGAGGCTTCAGATGAGTCGGGCCTGAGTGACATCACCACCACAAGCACATCCGAGCCAGAAGAGGGACACGGTGAGTGTTACAGCCAATAACCTGTAGAATTCAAACAGTCCTGCCCAGTCACTGACTCTGTCTTTTCCCCCTCCCCCAGCAACTGCCACCCTCAACTACAGAGCCAGTCTGAACAGTGCTTCTAACAAGCCCAGCCCAATACCGACTGATACTGGTAACACAAGAGTCATTTATTCTGTGCTTGAGTGCAGTGATGCAATATACTGCTGAGACCTTTTACTGGAACATGACTTCAAATGCAGGATTCACAGAACTTACTGAACTATTCCAAGCTTTCCATGGACATCTTTTTTTGTGTTATTGCGTCTGTTCTAATTCGTTTTCAGTGGATATACAGCGAGGAAAATAAGTATTGAACACGTCAACATTTTTCTCAGAAAATATACCGGTATCGGTACCAAAATGTTTTTTGATCATTTTCCAAATTCCTGTCTTGGAGTTCTGCTTGAATTTCTTCTCAAAATGCACCAGATTGATAGCCAGGCTAGCACCGCCTAATGTTTCCTAATTTTTTGCCTCAATTTGAAAAACTAAGTAAGATGGGGAACTGAAGGCAAAGCCGTTGAACTGCATCAAGCTAACCTAGATTGATGACCACCAAAGCAGCGATTAGTTGAAAAACGTATTCCCGGAAGCAAAATTTGGCTCTGTTCAGACGCTCTATGAAATGTAATGAAATAAGCGGCTGATGCATCAGGCTACCAGATTGATGCTTTCAAATATGAAATATTCAAAATTTTCTTACGGGGGGGCATGCCCCCGGACCCCCCTAGAGCAGACGTGGGCATTTTACGGCCCGCGACGTGCACAAAGGAAAAAAAAAAAGAAAAGAAAGAAAATCCTCTACATTTTATGTAAAGGCGTACAATGACTTGCAACTGCTATATGGCCCGATTGCTTTTATTACGTATATTGATGCGCATTAATCAGCTGTTTGATCGCCCCACTGGAGCAGTAGCGGCTCCTCTCTCTCCTCCGTCGGACGCCGGAGCTCCGACGGAGGAGAGAGAGGAGCCGCTCTGCTGCAGGTTTTCTCCACAGCTGAGGTTCTGACCACCGCGACTCTGTCAGCACGAGACCGGGCCGAATCATGTCGGAACTGCTGACAATTATGAAGCGCCATCACGGCACCTAATTATAACTTCACAAACACTGAAATTTAGCAAACTGTGATTAAAAGAGCAATTTATGAGATCGCTGGCGACCTGAGCCACTGCGAATCACCGTGGTGCTGTGAGGACTGCATGTGAATGCTGCATTCAGGTGCAGTCGGAAAAACGGCCGTCGGTAACAAACCAGATGTCATTTTAGTCATCTGCCTTGAGTCCATAATAGGCTACATTATGTTTCTTTAGTGATCTATGATGGATATAAATTGAAAATGCAATTACATCAATTGGGTTGCGTCAAATAGCCTATAATATGTCCACCAAATATGTATTTTAGGCTAATCTGGCAATAAATATTATGTTTCAATTTGATTTCGAATCATGTGGCCCTTCACTCACTTTATCGGAGTCAATGTGGCCCTCTGGAAAAAATAATTGCCCACCCCTGCCCTAGAGGGTTCTGATCCTTCTCACCTTTTTCACCCATGACCCATTTTCATGCCTGAATAATTATTAATGAACAGTATTTAATAAGTAATTATTTCAACTGGCTTCAGGTAAGGCCAAAGCAATTTGTGTAGCTGTTTTTAACTCTTTCACTGCCAAAGACGAGTTATCTCATCTTTGGGAATCCAAGCATAGACTGTACTGCACCTGAATGCAACATCAGAGCCTCCGTCCTTCCTCACACTACGCAGTGGTGACAGTTTTAACAGGCGCTACCTGGAAAACTTTCTCCCCGAGCTGATAGCTCCGCTGAGTTTCCATAGTTACCTACGGTCGCGCTGCCACTCAACGTAAAAAAAAAGGTGATTCAACATGAAAAAAAGGCTGGTAGCTTTGTCTTCTAGTCTTTAGCTTGTCTGCATATGTAGCTTGTCTGCATATGTGGTATTGCTGTCTAAGTTTAGCTGTCACAGCTCAGTTGTTTATTACTCTCCAATGCTCATGAAGATGTTGAAATCTCTTTTAATTGTATTGTTAATTTGTCTGTGATTCAGGTCGTCGGACTACTCTCCCTGCACCGGGAACAGACAACAGCCACATTGGCATCATGACCATCCTCTACAACAACATTGGCAAGGACCTGTCCAGAGTCTCTATGCCAGTTGCTTTGAATGAGCCAGTGTCTTTGCTGCAGAGGCTCAGTGAAGAGCTTGAGTACTCTGACCTGCTGGACATTGCCAATCACATTGACGATCCATTTGAGAGAATGGTGAATTTGGTTTACCAAGACAACAAACGAGCTGAAGCTGAGATACAGTTGAGCTAAACCCTAACTTTAATAAATGTGTATTTTACCAGGTTTATGTGGCAGCATTCTCTATCTCTGGCTATGCCTGGGCATCCTGGAGGTATGGCTACAAACCTTTCAACCCTGTTCTAGGAGAAACATACGAGAGTGACAGAGAAGACAGAGGCTTCCGTTATGTCAGTGAGCAGGTAACCAGCAGGAGGAAAAAAATAAACTAGATCTGTGTTTATAACAAACTATATATTGTGTTATATGTGACCCACTCTGCGAAATGAGTCGGAAGTCGCAACGTTCTATTTTTAGATAATCAGCTGTAAACATGGAAATCAATTTAAAAAATTTTTTTTTTTATTTAGCTAATTTCAAAGCAATGACATTCAAAAACAATCTCCCAAAGTTTCACAGTCCAGATAATTGAGAAAAGACATGTAAATGATGATTAAAGTTGACTTGCTACTTAAAACCCTCTGAAGATGAGCGTTGCATCGGTGCAAAACATGAAATATCCCTTGGAACCGTTCATGATAGAGACGAGCTGTAAACTGCATCTGAATCGCTGGATTCTCCGCTTTCCAACGGTCATTGAATGGTGCCTATATAAGCACCATTCAATGACCGTTGGAAAGCGGAGAGTCCAGTGATTCTCGATTTCTTCGGTTTAGGGACAGAGGGACAGGTACAGCAACAGATGCTAAACCGAGTAGCATTGACGCTAACAGAGCGTAGCATCGATGCTAAACAGAACATAGCAACAATGCTAAACCGAACGTCGCAATCAACACAATGCACATGTTTCACAAAACATCAACAAAACATCACAACTTCTAAACCGTTTATGATAGAGACGAGCTGTAAACAGCATCTGAATTGTGAGATTCTCTGCTTTCCGAGGGTCATTGAATGGTGCAGCTGTGACCACAAGGGACCGTATAGGGTGTGTGTAATCACGTGGAACAGGGACAGGTGCCAGAGTCACTGGCAAAACTTTAAATGCAATTTTCTCAAGTTTTAGAACGGAATAAGAGAGGAGGAGATCATAATTCTCGAAAACCATCAAATGTATGATTTTGACTAGGGTATCATTTTAAAGCTTATTTTCTAATCAACTTCAAAATCTCAACTTTGAAATTTGGGTTACTGTGACTCATTTTGATGGATCAGGTCACATATGTGGTGTTTTCAGGTCTCCCATCACCCGCCCATCTCTGCCTGCTACGCCGAGTCAGATAACTTCACTTTCTGGCAAGGTAGGAGCAGTGTGTTCATTGATTACATTATGGATCCATCTGTTAAAGTATGAGTGAGTTATACCTCATGTCCATTTGTTTTTGTTGGTCTGTTTACTCTCAGATCAGAGATGGAAGAACAAATTTTGGGGGAAATCAGTGGAGATCCTCTCTTCTGGACCAGTCAATGTTACCCTACCTAAGTGAGTTACTGCTTCTTGAACAACCAGTCACATAATACCGTATATAACAGCCTATTCTATAGCTGTGAGTGTAAATAAAAAGATGAGAGAATGAGTGCCATAAATCAAGATTTTATTACTACTTCCAATGTGACTTTCCAACTAAACCAACAGATGTCTATGAATGCCATCTGATCATTAAAGCAGAAGTAAGTGATATATTTGTGTTAATATAAGTCTTAAATAGTTATATCTTCCGACAGCAATCACTTACATAGAGTGTTTGGACCAAAACACGGGTCTGTCAGTCACTCTGCTCTGCTCTGACCCGAGGAGAAAACATTTATCGTATCCTACAGTTTTTATCCAATGAGGAGAGAGAACGGCATGCAGGGCTGTGTGTGCAGCCAAGGAACGCCGTGAATGTGGCGACGTAGGGACGAGGACTGTTATGGTGTGTTCAAGGAAACTCGTATTTTTCCGACCGTGAAGTGGTACCAGTTCGATCTGGCCTACGAGTTCACCGCCTGCATCGGAAGTTAGGAAACTGGCTGTTATAGTGACTTTCACCGGTAAAGAGCGGACCGTCCACAGGTCGGAGAAACACGAGTGGGTTGCCTGGAACGCTACAAAGTCGTAAGTTGTGACTTGAAGCTGTAATTTACGATTTCAAAAGCCTGCCTGGAACGCAGCATTAGCGAAAACGACCGGACCACTTACTTCTGCTTTAAATATTGCAATATTACCATATTGACCACATCATTAGCAGGATGTTAACTCATTGAGTGCTGCGCTCCTTTCCAAAGTTTTAGTCAAGTCAGTGTTTCCCACACATTCATTTATTTGTGGCGGCCCGCCAGATGACGTTGATGCGCGGCTTGTCCCATGCTGCTTGTGTGCCCGCGGGGGCGGGGCTCATTGGGGCTCCGCTCCGTTCAAACGTGGTGCTGAGTGTAAACGCACCCCACCGGCGCAGAGCGTGGAGAGAGAGAGGAGACGGAGCACCCCTCCGTCTCCTTCTCTCTCTCTTTACGTACTGTAGCCTAACTGTGAAGTGAGTTTAGTGTGTTAGCGAAGTTAAAGCCAGGCTCTCCTAGCCAGGCTAGCGCCGCCTAATGTTTCCTAATGTTGCCTAATTTCATTTGCCTGCATCATATAGTCAGGAAACTGGTAATGCGTTTCGGTTTGCTCCGTCCGCCAGAGCGGACCGTCCAATCAGCGAACAGATGGGGAACTGAATTTTAATTTTTTGGTACTGTATTTCCATAAACTAGAAGTTTTCAACTCATAACTGTTCAAGCTAACCTATGAGCTTAACCGGTGTATAGCACACGTGACCACGCTCTATGAAATATAATGAAATAAGCGGCTGATGCATCAGGCTAAGGCTCTCCTACTATAAAGGTGGCTCTCTCTCCCGACTAGATCTCGATGGTAATTTATTTGCATAGGTTGTGTTCAGAGTTTAAAGCGCGGCTGTTTCACACGATTGAACTCATTTACAGCTGCGTCAGCTTTACTGTGAATTAAGTGGACTAGATGTTCAGCTGAGGGGATCCGCTGCTCAGCTGTTGATCCGACTCGAAAGAAGTTGTCCGCTCGTAGCAGGACGGATAATCAGATGTATCGTCGGTAAAGTTAATTTCACTTAATGTGGCCATGAAAAAAACAACTACGATGTTCTGATTGCCTGTTGTCAGTGTTGCCTAAACGCAAATCTTGAATAGCTCTTTTCACATCTACAGCATCTAAAATGCACTGAAACCTATTTTCATACGCACAGCATAATTGAGTGCAAAATTTGAGTTGTTGCTGTAGTTTATTTAGTTTAAATGAATAAAGCGTCATATTTAAAGTAGCACAATGTAGAGCTATCAGAAATTAAAGCAGCCTCCTCTCGTCATTTTGCAGCAACCCCCCCCACCCATTATCTGGAATTTATTACATTATCGGGTTCTACAGGTGTGTTCAAGTGTCTACTTTCATAATTTAAAAAAAGAAGCAAAAAACGTAAGATTATGTTATTGTCACTGCATGGGAATGAAAAACGTAAAATTACGTGGTTGGCACTCGATGAGTTGAGGTGCTGTAGTTGCAAACCTGTGTAGAGACCAGAAGCTTTCAACATAACCATGAGATATGAGATACTATCCACCTTGCTGTCATGAAAGGCACGGCCCCAGAAGCAGCGGCAGATCATTGTGACATTGTGCATCAAACCTTTGTAGTGTTTCATGAATTTGGGAAAATGGAAATCTCCCAAAATGATGATTCATTAAGTACAAGAAGATGATAAACAATGCAGCTATGTTAAGGACATCCCAGCCTCCAGTGCACTCTGGCCCTATAATAATCAGTCCTTTTGCGTTGTTTTGTCTGTAGGTATGGTGATCACTATGAGTGGAACAAGGTGGTGACATGCATCCACAATGTGCTGAGTCAGCAGCGCTGGTTGGAGCACTACGGTGAGGTGCTCATCAAAAACACCAAGAGCGACATCTGTACCTGCAAAATTACTTTTGTAAAGGTGAGGAATGATTGTGTTCTCCTTCCCCTACCTGTCACTGCTCCTTTTTTACTCCTTTTTTTCTCTGCCTCCTCCTGCACTATATCTACATGTATACATTGTTTACGTTGTGTGTGTGTGTGAAATTTTGTGTGCACTTGTGTCCTTTCTTTGGCGCGCATTTGCCCCAGCGCACATTTGTAAAGAAAAAGAAAAAAAAGTGCAGCGGCAGAAGTCAGGAAATGGAAACAACCACAGCTGGTCTATCGCAGCTGCAATATGAGCGCTATGGCGATCTGAAAAATAAATGATCAGAAATCAGTTGTGTTTGATTTTGATAAGTTAAAGCTTCAGAAGCCATCAAACACATAACATGTGATTGACAGAGGAGGTCTCGGATCCAGTTGTAGTACCGGCAAGATCCGGCACAAATTAAGCACTTTATATCTTATCTATTCATGTATATTTATTAAACATTTCTGGCCATATGTGCATCTGGCCTCATAACATTTTGATTTCCCTTCATGAAGTTTTGTATTGATTTGGTAAAACTTGTTCCAAATGTTGCATAACAGATTTGGTTGGAGTGCCCTCTAGTGGATATGGCACATAGGCCTAACAATAAGCTGGTATTGGTGTATATTATAATAATAATAATAATAATAACAACAATAACAATAATAATAAAACATCATAAAATTCAAATATTAAACATAACAAGCATTAGAAATTCAAATATGATTAGAGGGGAGGATTGACAGCCCTAAAACGGTGTAACGGGCTTTGAGTGGTCCTAGAAACAAGAAGGACTGTGTAAGTGCAAGTACATTTACCATTTACCATCTTTAATCACTGTGACCCTTTCATCCTTACATTCTAGTCTCGCTACTGGTCCTCAGACAATAGTAAGAATGAGGTGCAAGGTGTGGTTCTGGATCAGGCTGGAGAGGTTGTCCATCGTTTTGGAGGCTTCTGGCATGAAGGCATCTTCTGTGACACTCTCTCTACACCAAAGCGCATCTGGGCACCCAGTAAGTTGCATCCCATCTGAACCTGACTTTTGAATTAATTACAATGACGGTTAGCATCAGCAACATTAATGATGGTTAATGGTGCAAGGTTAGAAGGTTTAAAAGTTCATCCTCCAGACAGTATTGTAATTTCTGACATTTGCTGTGTTATTTCCTGTTAAGATGTACAGCCTGATGACCACTCACAGTTCTACGGCTTTTCACATTACGCCAGGGAACTGAACGAACTGACGCCTGAACTGAAGGCAGTTCTTCCTCCAACGGACGCACGCTTCAGACCAGACCAGAGGTACAAACACTGATTCATTCAAACTAGGGTTGTATATCTCCACCACTGAGGCCGATTCGGTATGCATCTCGATACGCTGCCACCGATGCGATACGTTGACGATACACTGAAGATCTTGTCGATACGATGCGATACGATTCACTCCTATTCACGATACAATGCGATTCAAAGATATTTGGTTCGATATGATGTATCAGTTGTATAAGTTTGGTACAGTTGTGATAAGAGAGTTTCTTAGCCCACATCAGGTTTCTTACCTCAATACCACTATTTTGTTTTACTCTGTATCCATTTGAGGGATGTATTTAATATTTGGTTAATTTTCATGGGGCAAACAACTCATATTTGAAAGGTATAGTCTAGAGCTTTTTGCTCAAAAATAAATGCTAGACTTATACAAATTCAACCATGAATTTTATCCGATGTACCCTGAATCCACCGGTGAAGTCGCATCGCAAACGTTTGTATCGGTGCACCGATATGAATCGGTGAATCTCCACATCCCTAATTCAAACAAGTCACAGTGCGTCACAGTGCACTGCAGTGCAGTATCAAAAACAACTTTGAAGAGGAACTATGCAAGATTTTGACCTCCCTATAGTCTTAGGAGTAGGTTTGTTACCTTCAATTGTCGGTGCAAGCTGTTTTTAGAACGGCCAAGCAGAGAGCGTTTTGGAGTTGCATTGCGTATTTGATGAGTTTGATGAGGGAAACCAAGAAAAATACCTTGCACAGTCAACTAAAGGTAGTAAACCTACTCCTAAAACTTTACGGATTATGGCAATGGGCCAATTTTCCAAAATGTTGAACTATCCCGTTAAAGGGACGACGAAGAGTTTTGGAAAGCCAAGTGGTTTTCACACTACATTATCCATGAATCTTCACGCGCATTGTGAAATGCTTGGACCGTTGCAAAACAGACAAAAGTGAAAACATTCACCAAGAATGAACGATCCGATTCCGTTGTAGTTCCGACCATAAACGGCGATCCGGCAGCGTTATCCCCATGACCTGCCAGGCGGCCTCATGGAAACTGAAAGTAGGAAATGCTGGGTGAGCTGACCTGAAATGGAGCCATCAGGCAACTTTGTCCATTGGCCGTTCATGCTCACTGCTCCCTGCTGCTGCATGTTGTCGACTCGTCCTCCTGCTCACAGATGCCACCTGGCGGTTGTTTCGGCACATTGCCGCTTCTCATGAAAACACAATTAATCCCCCGTTAAAAAGCCTTGTGATTCAAGCGAGAATCACGCGTGAAGTCGGCCACAATGTCTCCCCACTTTCTCTCCCTTGCGCACGCTCGCACCTGATTCACATATCTACCAGTTAAAATAAATGTCATGGTATGAAAACATTAAAAGTGAGAAAAAAATAGATGAGCGTCACATACAACACTCCGTCCTCTCATCTCATTCTGCTAACAACCCCCAAAACCAGATCCACAATCGGCTCCGCATCATTCCAGTCAGCTGCTGCCTCTGTCCATCTTAAGGTGTTTTTGTAATGCGTTCCAGTCAAACTAATTTCCGTTTCGACCTTCAAAGAGGCTATCTCACACCTTGTCATAGACACCTGCAAATGCTTTTCTACCGTCTAACCCCTTTTCCTTAGTCTGTCTGTATTCTATGTTGAGCGCCCATACTGCTGCTGGCGGCCCAGGCTCTCTTTATGATATGTTGTTATAATCCTTGTCTAAGAGTACTGTCTTACATGCATTTTGTGTCGTGACGTTGCAACTAATCCTCGCTATTAAAGGATAACTTTCGTTTTTTACAACCTGGACCTTATTTCTAGCATCAAATACGATCAATTACTCACCCAGACAACTTTGGTGTCATTTGGAGTCGTTTTGACGAAATTAGCCCCAATCGAGCGGCGCGTATATCCGTATAATGCGAGAACACGGGGCACCCAATGCAGCCTCTAAATAACACATTATCCGCCGCAAAATTTGTTCATTTCGCCAATATTTTGTGATGATACACTAGTGTTATTCCCCTCTGAGCCCATGGTGGCATGTTAGCAACATCCTGCTCCTCTAAATTGACCTACTAACCGCTGATCTGGATGATGATGATTGATGAGTTTTGCGGCGGATAATGTGTTATTTAGAGGCTGCATTGGGTGCCCCGTGTTCTCGCATTATACGGATATACGCGCCGCTCGATTGGGGCTAATTTCGTCAAAACGACTCCAAATGACACCAAAGTTGTCTGGGTGACTAAATGATCGTATTTGATGCTAGAAATAAGGTCCAGGTTGTAAAAAACGAAAGTTATCCTTTAACCTTGCCTGTTCTCTGTCTTGTGAATACTAGTTACACTATACTTTCTGCCCTGCCCACTATTGCCTGTCTCTGTCTCTGTTCATGTTTTGCTGCTTTTTTATGTCTTTCGGGACTGGCCCTGGACATGGCTTTGTATGTACTGCTGCTTTATATTATATCCCTGTACACTGTGTTCCAAATTATTACGCAAATTACATTTTTCTCAAATTTTCCTAAATAGTCAATGAAAACGACAGTCAGCATAATTTTCAAGTCATCAACTGTGAATTTAATGAATGTGAATGCATTGAACAAACCTCCCAACGATAACTGTATTTTTTTAAAAATAAAAAACTTAAAAAGCTTAAAATGCACTGTTCCAAATTATTATGCACGACAGAGTTTTATAACATTTTACAGGTTGTAAATGACTGAAAATGCTCATTTTTTGAATTTGCGGCATTAGGAGGTCATAGTTATTGAAATCAAAAGCTATTTCAATCAAAAACATCTTAACAGGTGAAGTTACATTTTAACATAGGAGCACTTATTTGATAGCAGCTTCACAATTCTTACATCCATTGACCTTGTGAGTTTTTGGACAGTTTCTACTTGAATGTCGTTGCAGGATGTCAGAACAGCCTCCCAGAGCTGCTGTTTGGATGTGAACTGCCTCCCACCCTCAGAGATCTTTTGCTTGAGGATGCTCCAAAGGTTCTCAGTAGGGTTGAGGTCAGGGGAGGATGGGGGCCACACCATGAGGTTCTCTCCTTTTTATGCCCATAGCAGCCAATGATGCAGAGGTATTCCTTGCAACACGAGATGGTGCATTGTCATGCATGAAGATGATTTTTTTACGGAAAGCACGGCTTGTAACATGGAAGAAAGTGGTCAGTCAGAAACTCCACAAGAGGTCACATCTTCAGGGACCTTAAAGGGACCGACCAGCTCTGTCCCCATGATTCAGTGGGGAGAAAAAAAAGGTGATTGGGGAATTAAAGTGATTTCATGATGATTCGTGATGGGGAGAGAGCTGGTCGACCCCTTTAAGGTCCGTGAAGATGTGACCTCTTCTGGAGTTTCTTACTGACACATGTTACAAACTGTGCTTTCCGTACAAAATCATCTTCATGCATGACAATGCACCATCTCATGCTGCAAGGAATACCTCTGCATCATTGACTGCTATGGGCATAAAAAGGAGAGAACCTCATGGTGTGGCCTCCATCCTCCCCTGACCTCAACCCCACTGAGAACCTTTGGAGCATCCTCAAGCCAAAGATCTCTGAGGGTGGGAGGCCGTTCACATCCAAACAGCAACTCTGCGAGGCTGTTCTGACATCCTGCAACGACATTCAAATAGAAACTGTCCAAAAACTCACAAGGTCAATGGATGCAAGAATTGTGAAGCTGCTATCAAATAAGGGCTCCTATGTTAAAATGTAACTTGACCTGTTAAGATGTTTCTGATTGAAATAGCTCTTGATTTCAATAACTATGACCTCCTAATGCCGCAAATTCAAAAAATGAGCATTTTCAGTCATTTACAACCTGTAAAATGTTATAAAACTCTGTCGTGCATAATAATTTGGAACAGTGCATTTTAAGTTTTTTATTTTTAAAAAAATACAGTTATCTTTGGGAGGTTTGTTCAATGCATTCACATTCATTAAATTCACAGTTGATGACTTGAAAATTATGCTGACTGTCGTTTTCATTGACTATTTAGGAAAATTTGAGAAAAATGTAATTTGCGTAATAATTTGGAACACGGTGTATTGCTATTTGTTTAACCCTTTCTTGCTAACCTGCTTGCCTGCACAGCCACGCTTGTGTATTGTCTTTCTGATCATCCTGCTACATGTCTGTTTAGTTGTGTTTCATGCTACTGCTTGTGTATTGTCTTTGTGGTCATTCTGCTACATGTCTGTCTAGCTGTGTTTTTATGCCACTGTTTTTAACTAGTACTTTTTTTCACAGCCCTCTCCCCCTCTCCCCTCAAGAAGCTTGTGCTTTTTGTCAGGCCATCATTGCAAATAAGAACTTGTTCTTAATGATTTTTGCCTGGTTATAAGCGAGAAATGAAAACATTGTGATCACAGCTGGACACATTGTCTATAACTGCTGTTTATATGCAGCGGTCTGTAGGACCGCTATTGGCCGTATTAAATGCTCAGAAATCAAGTTTGTTTCATTTTAATAACTTAAGCTTCAGAAACCATCAAACACGAAGGCCTATTGTAGCCTATATTTAGGAAAGGTCGCGGGCTGGGAGACCTGTAGTTTTAATGTAAACCCAAATGGTCTGTGAGACAGCTGAATCCACCTGCTCCAGCAGCACACCCCTTCTGATCGCTCGTGAAACCACCGGGCAGAGGCAGTTTCTGATCCATCAGTTCAGTGTCTGTATTTACGCGAGCCGCGAGCTCCGTCTGTCAAGCTGGATAGACCAGGTTTTACCAGACGGGAAGTCGGGCACAGAAAAGGCGAGAGAATACGGTCAATTTTCAAAATAAAATAATTAAAGGGCCAACGAGGAGTTTCTATTCGGTTATAAAACAGTCTCACGTTAATGTGGATGAATCTACGCTACCCGCACTTGTTAATGGCTCCATTTTCGATCAATGTATCGTTTTGTCTCTATCGTTATTTTGTTATTATTAGTGGTGGCGGAAATGCTGGTCGAGCCGACCAGCACTTATTGCTTTCGGTTTCGCGGACGCAAATGAGAATAACTTTGAACCTCTGACTTTAATCCTTGATGAATGAAAACATGAGTCCGTCTTGCGCCGGTGGAGGAATTCTACGGTGCGCGCGGAGGCAGCGTGAAAACACTTTGCTTTTCCAAAACTCCTCGTTGTCCCTTTAACTGATGATTAATTAAGCCGTTGCTTGTCCTTCTATAAATACTTGTCAGTTGCGTCTGCACACGAGACACATACATCGATACAGAGCTAGAGACAGACCTGTGGAGTCGTGTTTGACCAGCGCGGAGAGAGCAGGAGAAGCTGCTCCCTGTGCGACCAGCCAGGCGCCTGCAAGCAGCGCTTCTCCGCTTCTGCAGGCACTGCGTCCTTGCACTACACACATTTGTTCATTTTAATTTTGTCTATAGCCTATTCTAAATATTCAAGAAAACACAACCAAACTTTTGAAGCAAAATATATTTAAAAAAAATACAGACTATTATTTTATTTTATTTTTTTTTAATGAATCTCAGTGGGTGGGCAATCGGTCAATCTGGGTGGGCCTGTGCCCCCCCAGATTGACCCAGGCCCACCCGTAGCTCCACCCCTGGATGGAATGTTGCAGTTCAAATTCACTTCACTTGCAATTCCTTTCTAATTTCAAAATTGCCATTTTGAGACAGTTGAGACAGGGACTGTTTTATTTGGGCTAAAGTTTAAACTGTGAAAGTCTACACTTAAAATCTGTTTCTTATGGCGAAAAGAAAAAATCAAGAACATTGTATTTTGTAATACAGAGTTGAGCCATTTTCATTTTTTAAGAGGAGATTGAATCGATTCTAATGAAATCTAATGGAATCGAATGGATTCAGGACATTGGCCACAATACCCAGCCCTACCCATAACCCGTAATCTCTTGTTTATGACAGAAGACTACACAATATTAAATATACATCATAATGCGTATATGATAAAAAAGTTGCAAAGCAATTGCACAAGGCCAAGAGGAGGGTTAGCAGAACAGGCGAAAAGCGATCATACTTGCATAGTTCCCCTTTAACAGCCTTTCACTCATTCAATATTCCTCAGGTTGGTTAACGTTCCAATGTAAGTCTACAATTTTTGTGTTGGTGTGCTAAATTATACCTTGTACTAGTGCCTTGTGTCCACATTCACTTGTGAAACTGGCGATATGGAGGGCATGAGCACAAACGGAGCAACTCAAGTAGCTTTTACCAAAATAAAACTTTCGGTAACACTTTATTTTAAGGGGTCATTGTTCCTGTGTACCCACCTAATTAATTACAGTGTAATTACCTATGTAACTGCATGTAATAACAAACAAAAATACATAGTGTAATATGTATTTACAATGCAATACATAGTGTGTTTACAATACACTGTGTATTTACAATGCAAGTACATGTTATTACATGCAGTTACATAGGTAATTACACTGTAATTAATTAGGTAGATACACAGGAACAATGACCCCTTAAAATAAAGTGTTACCAAACTTTCTTTCATTTGGACAACAAAGTGGAATTCACCTGAGGTAAGGAACAAGTTTGACTCACATAGAACTTGGTTCTTAGGTATACTGATTGGAGAGCAAAGACGCTTCTTGGACCGCACCGCAACATTTTTCACTGTGCCCAGTTGTTAAGTTCCTCTTCCTCCTCTCCATCAGGCTACTGGAGGAGGGTAAGGTAGCAGAGGCGGATAAAAAGAAAGATGAGGTGGAACAGAAGCAGAGGGAGCGGAGGAAGGAGATGACCAAGAGAGGGGAGGAACACAATCCCAGGTTCTTCAGGTGAGAAGTTGTGCTTGAGATGTTATTTTTCCATAAGGGATTTATAGATTTAACAGTCACAATGAAGTGAAGTTTGGAGACATTACAAAGTGTATTTATTCTACACCATGTGCATTTAATTTGGGACAGAGTTCATTTCTGCTTTCATAACTTGGCCAGTCATGATGCATAACAATAATTTTCCACTACACTTTCACGGCACGTCTAGGCTTGGTAAAGGTTCTTTCCACTACAGCTGAGTTCTTCTGGTTCCTCCTCATTGGGGGTGGGGGCGTCGTGGGGACATGTTGTCCGCCTCTCTTTTTTTTTGATCCTCTCGTCAGCTCCAAACCCACTCTGCACCTCGTTAACAGACCACAGTGTGGTTTTACACACAGCATCATTTAAAGCAGATATCAGCGGTTCGGCCGTTTTCGCTAATGCTGCGTTCAAGGCAGGCTTTTGAAACCGTAAGTTACAGCTTCAAGTCACAACTATAACTTTGTAGCGTTCCAGGTAACCTGTAACTCGTGTTTTTACCGTCCTGTTGTCTGTGAAAGTCACTATAACGACCACTCGTAACTTCAGACCTGTGAACTCATACCAGATCGAACTGGTACGACTTCACAGGAAGGAAAAACACAAAGTACGAGTTTCCTTGAACGCACCATGAGTTAGCAGCCCCCGCCCTCGTCATGCATCTATTGGTCCTCGTGCTACGTCACCACATTCACGCGCACCCCTTGGCTGCACACACAGCCCTTCATGCCGTTCTCTCTCCTCATTGGATAACACTTGTATCACACAAGGAAAGTTTTCTCCTGGTTTACAGCAGAGCAGAGTGACGGAGAGACTCGTGTTACGGCTGAAACACTCCATGTAAGTGATTGCTGACGGAAAATAGGACTATTTAGGACTTATATTAACAAAAACATTCCGCTGATATCTGCTTTAACTCAGGTGAAGGAATAACAACATTGTCGATACAGATTAGCCGGCGCTGTTGCCGCTCTGTTTTTGAAATTTCCGCTTCCACTCTCAGCAGAAGGCAGTCGGCTGATGTCATGTTTTGGTATCGCTTCGGCTCGCTTGGAACCAGGGCCGAGGAGGTCCTAAAACAGTATCTGGTACCAGGGACTAGGGCTAGTTGAAAAGCCAAAAATAGCGTGCTGTGCCATGCCACGCAAGTGGGAAAGCGCCGTAAGATACAGTGTGCTTCAGTTTTTGGAAAAGATCAAAAGTTATCAAACACATTTTTTAAGGTATATGGAAGACTGGACACGGTATTATTGTGCAGATGGGAAAGAACTATTCTTAATTGTTAAAATAAGAAATGCAGACTGCATAGTGATTAGTTTTCTTTGTGTTTTCAGGAAAGCTGTGGATGAGGCAGGCAGAGAGGTGTGGCTGTACAATGGAACCTACTGGAGGCTCCGCAAAGACCCAGGTTTCTCCAACACACAAAACCTGGACCTCTATTAGAGCTCTGCAGCCAGCCTCATGGATGTATGCTGGATGAAACCAGGTGCCAACATGATGAAAAATGGTCTACTCCGGCAGTAAAAATGTATTTATATTATATATTTTGCAGCTTCATTAGTTTTAATGTTTTTATAAATGTTACTGGGCAATCTCATTTTCATGACAGTTGTAATGAGTTTTGGAAATACAGAATAAGCTCTGCAGGAAGCCAGCTTCTGATACTTGTGGGGTGTAATAATAATAATAGTAATAGTAATAACAACAATAGGTGAACTGGTGCTGTCCTACTTCCTTTCTTAGTGGGTCTTAATGTTCTTTTGTAAAATTTCATTTTCAGATAGTTGTGGCACAATGGAAACACACTGTTTTTTTTCTTTTGTTTGTTTTTTCAAATGATCCTAACAGAAGGTAAACTGGTAGATTAAGTTTGCAACCTTGATCTGTTCTTTGATTTTTTTTATTGATGTTTCAAGTGTTGATTTCACTGAGGAAAATAGACTGTTGAATCCCTGTCAAATGTTTTTTCATTGATTTTGTTTCAAATAAATTGTTCTACAATCAACACTGTTTCTTGCTCCAGGTTCACGTTCACAAGGCCAGAGGACAACAAACGTCCAATTGCAGTAAAATAAAAACAGTTGATTTATATTTATGATGACAGATAAGGAGCTTTTAAATATGTATGGAACCTTTACTCAGACTTTTTACCTTTACTTACTTGACTTGCTTTTGTAGCCTGTGGACTTTGCACACACAGGTTACAATTACTGGGGTTCTTACAGCTTTACATTTTAAAGATAGAAAAATCAGCTTGAGTGCTGTTCAGTCTGATATCTGAAAATGAAACAAATGCACACTTAAAGTAGATTTCTCAACGGGCCGGGTCGGCCCGACGGGACCCGCGGGTTCGGGCCGTAAATATAAGCAAGTGACTCGGGTCGGGTCGGACCTCGGGTGTAGTGAAAAAAAAAACAACATTGATAAATCATTGCTGCTGCGTGCAACGTGCATCATGGAGAGGGGCGGGGCCAGACCTGACGCCGCTGCGTGCACGCTTTTAGCCTGGAGAGAAAGATGGAGTTGGTGAAAAGTAAACTTTCCGCAGGTGAATTCACCGTCGCTACTAAAGGAGTGGGGAAAAAAATACATGTTGACGTCCAGTAGGGATTTGACCGAATAGTCGAATATTTGAATATTCGACTATCAAAATCATTAGTCGCCGCTGTGAGTCATAGTCGAGTATTCGCCTTTTCCTTTTTTTTCATTTTTCAAAAGCCCGGTGCTGTAATGAAGCCGTTGAATGGTGTCTACATTAATGCTCTACAGCAGATATGCAGCAGGGGGCGCTGTGGGCGTGTGGTTCCCAGAATGCATTGCGGCCGGTGAAGCCAAAGCATGGATGTAGCCAAAAGCTGCTAATTCAAAGCAGCTAAAAGTTAGCATGGTAGCATGTCACTTTAAGTTTTGATATTTTCATGAGAGAAAGTAACCGTTTCACTCCTTAAAGGTGTACGGAAATGGCCGTTTGTTCCGTTTGTCGCTCCGAGTTGTGCCGAGCTGCAACACGACTTTACCTGAGTAAATTTAACAGATTTGATTGGTCGTTACCGAGCGTTAAATTATATTTTCGAAATGTTGTTCTCATTGGGGAAATCCGAACAACTGTCCAGTGTTTGTGCGTGTTTAGACGTTTGAATGACTGATGACAGATCCAATATCAGTGGCTTTTAATTCGTGAGCAGGCTGACGTATAATCCTATTTAGCGCCTGCATTGTCCAATGTGGGAAAAAAACACTTTCATCCCGGATTTACTCAAAAATAGAATTTTGCACAAAGTTTGGCCTACATCGTCTCTTAGATGAGTTTTTACACTAATTTTATGACCCAGAGTGGGCTCAAATTCAGTTTTCTTTTCTGTACACCTTTAATGTGCGGTTAGTTTATCCCAGAGCGATAGGTGTAATATGAGTGGGTGCAGTGTTTGCGAATGTAAGTGTTTGTGTTTGTGTGGGTGCTATGTACCAATAAAAGTGTAATATGCGTGGATGCAGTGTGGGTGCAGGAAAACAGAACAAAACCAACTGAAAGAGGGGCTCCAAAAGAGAGCCAATTGCTCAGGCTCACACACAATCTAGGTCTTGGACAGCCGGTACCGCATAAGCCTAAATGCTGACTTGCTCCTGCAGATCAGGCCTTTGGTCTGGCAAGCTTTTACGTAAGCCGCGTAGTCTGACGCCAAAGTGCCACTTGTCTGCACCAGGCAGATCTCGTCCCCTCTCCACACCCGGCTTGTGGAGGCAGGAAGAGCAAGGCTTTCCGTCCTTCCTGGCTGTTCCTCCTCGTCGTCAGCCAACTGGACATCGCCAATCGACGGTTCAGGTTCCCTTGGCTGTATGTCAGCCTCTTCAGTGTCTGCAGGGGGGGCGGGCCTCTTGTCTTTGACGTGGGTTGGGATGTCGTCGGCCAACTTATACAAGACACAGTCCCTGCAGATCGTGCGGAACGTAAAAACGGACCGCAGACGGAGGTCCAAAAGCCGCTTCTGGCTCACGGGGAGGTGCCGGTGGAGGTCTGCTATTTTTACATAATCAATGAAACCTCCCTCCATCATTATAGCGATGGAGGATAGGTACACAAGCAGGTCCATCTTTCTTTTGCCAAAATGCGCTTTTCTCGCCGAGTAACGCTTATTTTTGCAAACATGGCCTGGTAGGGGAGACCGGGGTTGGTTGTCACACTTTTCACTCATGTATGAATTGCTCATCTTCAAAAAAAACTTTGAACAGTAATTCTTACATTAAATGAAAGCTTAAGGTCTTGGCTTGAAACTGGTATCCTTTTTGTTTTTAGAACATATTGCAACAAGAAGTAATTCACCATGAAAGACACTCTGACACAATGTGACAACCAACCCCATCACGGGGTTGGTTGTCACAGGGTATGGGGTTGGTTGTCCCTATGGAGGTTCAATAGGGTTTCAGTGATATATTAGGATTTTAAAAGAAGATGTGTAACTTTCTTGTTTTTTGAGCTAGACACACCAAATAACTTTTGTTATTATCATCAGTGCCCCTTCTGTTTAAACAATAAGACTGAGACAGGTGATCAGTTCTCTGAATTATGTTCTTTAATCTCACTTAACAATACAGGAAACGGTTAGATGAACACTTTACATCCAGAGCAGGATGGAACTCATCAGCTTTTTTTTGTCGTCCTCCACTCTCACAGATGCCACCTGGTGGTTGTTTTGGCACCATGCGGCTTTTCATTAAAACCTCTTTG
This sequence comes from Decapterus maruadsi, assembly GCA_030347415.2. Taxonomy (NCBI): domain Eukaryota; kingdom Metazoa; phylum Chordata; class Actinopteri; order Carangiformes; family Carangidae; genus Decapterus; species Decapterus maruadsi. The sequence continues at coordinate 25,909,913 of CM064905.1, read as the reverse complement.
TCTCGCCAAGGAAAAAAGGCCTGGCGTTCTCTGAATTATGTTCTTTAATCTCACTTAATCACAGGAAACGGTTAGTCACACTTTTGAACCAGTAACATCTGTACCAATCACCCACCCATGGGCTCAGCAAAACCAAGAAAAAACGAGACACGCTGCCATCAGAAGAGAGGAGGCTCTAAAAATCAACAATACAGGAAACGGTTAGATGCACACTTTACATCCAGAGCAGGATCGAACTCATCTGTTTTTTGTTTTTTTTTACTTTCTTTTTAATTTTTGTTTTGCGACAACAAGCCAAGCTCATCAAAGAAGTAACACAAACTCACAGCCTTCCGCTGTCACAAAACACAACATACAGCACAAGCACTTGGGAACAAAAACAATATCAAATGCTGAGCTTCTCTCCCTTTTCGGTATGAAACCCTGTGCTTCACTCAGAGTCACATGAGTCACAGTTGTGACAAATGTATGCCCCCTTCTGGCAGCCAGAACATCGGAGCCATACTTCTCTGGACTTGCTATTTTTGTATGGCTCAACACAGACCAGGCAGAAACATTCATCATCATCATCATCATCAGAGGATTCTTCTTCTCGCCTTGTCTTCTTGACCTTCTTCTTTTTAGGTGGGACACTACTTTTTGAGGGCTGAGTGTAGTTTTGGGAAACATCTGTGGGCACTTTTTTTTTCTGGCTAAAAATTCTCTTTCTAGCCTCAGCAGCCTGTTTTTCGTTTTCAATCTCTGCTTTCACGGGAGTATCCGTCAAAACAGCACTCGTGCGTTTTCTCCTTTTCTGTAATGGCTTCCTTGGACCAGCCTTTGGAATGGGGCGGATATCTTCTAGCGTAGGCAAACCATCCTGCTGTACCCCAGTGGAGGTGGTAGCAGCTAGGGCCTGCTGCTGTAGCCCGGTGGAGGAGTGACCGATGGAGGAGGGAGGAGCCTGCTGCTGTAGCCCGGTGGAGGAGTGACCAGTGGAGGAGGGAGGAGCCTGCTGCTGTAGCCCGGTGGAGGAGTGACCGATGGAGGAGGGAGGAGGCTGCTGCTGTAGCCCGGTGGAGGAGTGGCCAGTGGAGGAGGGAGGAGCCTGCTGCTGTAGCCCGGTGGAGGAGTGGCCAGTGGAGGAGGGAGGAGCCTGCTGCTGTAGCCCGGTGGAGGAGTGGCCAGTGGAGGAGGGAGGAGCCTGCTGCTGTAGCCCGGTGGAGGAGTGGCCAGTGGAGGAGGGAGGAGCCTGATGGAGGAGTGGCCAGTGGAGGAGGGAGGAGCCTGCTGCTGTAGCCCGGTGGAGGAGTGGCCAGTGGAGGAGGGAGGAGCCTGCTGCTGTAGCCCGGTGGAGGAGTGACCGATGGAGGAGGGAGGAGCCTGCTGCTGTAGCCCGGTGGAGGAGTGACCAGTGGAGGAGGGAGGAGCCTGCTGCTGTAGCCCGGTGGAGGAGTGACCGATGGAGGAGGGAGGAGGCTGCTGCTGTAGCCCGGTGGAGGAGTGGCCAGTGGAGGAGGGAGGAGCCTGCTGCTGTAGCCCGGTGGAGGAGTGGCCAGTGGAGGAGGGAGGAGCCTGCTGCTGTAGCCCGGTGGAGGAGTGGCCAGTGGAGGAGGGAGGAGCCTGCTGCTGTAGCCCGGTGGAGGAGTGGCCAGTGGAGGAGGGAGGAGCCTGCTGCTGTAGCCCGGTGGAGGAGTGGCCAGTGGAGGAGGGAGGAGCCTGCTGCTGTAGCCCGGTGGAGGAGTGGCCAGTGGAGGAGGGAGGAGCCTGCTGCTGTAGCCCGGTGGAGGAGTGACCGATGGAGGAGGGAGGAGGCTGCTGCTGTAGCCCGGTGGAGGAGTGACTGGTGGAGGAGTGGCCAGTGGAGGAGGGAGAGCCTGCTGCTGCTGCACAGTGGAGGTGGGATCCAGGGGGCGATCCGTTACAAAAGATGGGGCAAACTCATACTCCTCAAACACATCCCTGTTAAATGGGTAGATCCCACTCACCCTAAAACCTGCCTGAATGTTGCTAGGGGTAGCAGCAAGTGGATAGGCAATGGCCACAATACCTGGAATGTCATATATGGACATTGTCTTCCCTGGGTTTTGCAACATCCAGGCATCACACGCAGAGCTGACATGCCTCTTAAAAGGTCCATACACTGACCTGTCGAGGGGCTGTAGCTTGTGTGAGCAGTGTGGGTGAAATGAAAGTATGACCACACCATTTTCTTTAGCATAGTCAAGGCCCTTCACAGAGAGATGCGACCCGTGATTGTCCAACAGCAGCAGGGAGGGCTTCTCCTTGGAACATTTTGTGTGGTTAACAAAGTGCTTCAAGAAGTCAACAAAATGTTCCTCCTTCATCCAGCCTGAGATGTTTGCTCCCCCTCTACTTCCAACCGGCCCATTTTTAAGGAAGTGGTCCCTGAAATTAACCCTGGGGGAAACAAAGTATGGGGGGATGTTGTTTCCAGTAGCTGAAACAGCAGTGGCGATGGTCACGAGTGTACCCCTTTCAGCCGAAGTGAGACTACCCACTTGTTTGTAGCCTTTCCGTGCTACAACTTTATTTGGTTTGTGGACGGTCGTCACACCGGTCTCATCCATATTCCAGATGTCGTTAGGTCCAAATCTGTATTTTGACATGACCCTCTCAAGGTTGTTGAAGAACAGACCAACATTTCCCCGGTTAAAACTTGACGCCCGTGCCAAGCTTGTAGCCTCTGGCGCACGGATAGAGAGTGACGGGTGGCGCTTTAAAAAGCCACTGAACCACTCTGCACTGGCTCTACTGGTGTCACTCCAGGACTGTGGAATAGTGATGTTCTGTGAAACTGCATACTGGTAAGCCAGACCACGGACTTCTTTTGGTGCAATACCATAGTAGATGTCAGAGGCCTTAATGACATAGTCTTTTAGCTGCCTTTCCTGGTCATTGCTGAAAATCAGTCTATTTTTTATGTAGCCCACTGGCACTGACGGAGTTGTAGCCCTGCCCTCAATATCATCGCTCGACATTTTTTGGCAGTAGCGGGTCAGTGTCCTATAGTTTATTTCAAAGTCCTTTGCTGTGCTGCGTATGCTCCTGCCTGAGAGCTTTACCTGCCTCACAGCCATGAGCATTAGATCTGCTGGCGTGCCTGCCCTGTCTGTCTTTCTCCTGAAGTTCCTGACCATTCTACCAACAAAAAACACAAAACAAACAATCACTGTCTGCATATCCTCAGCTGAAAAAATCATTTGGTAACACTTTACAATAAGGGTCCCTTAATTAACGTTAGTTACAACATTATTAAGCATCAATATATAAACTAATGTGTTAATTAATGCTGAGTAATGCATAGAGTGATAACTAATTACATTATTCAACTTTTAAATGTATTAACTAACTTTGAGTAGTACACATTAATTAACTGCTTACTAATATTAATTAATGTGTTTCCTAATCTTAAGTAATACATAATAATGATTGGCCACCGCTGACGGATATTTCTTCTTCTGTTCAGTTCAAGACACGGACGGATGTATAATAGATCCAAGGTTTGGTCCCTGTCTTTGTTGATGTTGCCCTGTGAAAGCTGCAGCACGTAGGCGGGACTTCCGCCAGGTGGCTCGTTCCGACCAATCAGAGGCTAATCGCAGCAACGCACTTCTGTCAGGCCTGACTAGTTTTTAGAGACACTGGGAGTCACTAACAGACTTATTGGGAGTGAAGTGCAGGACGATAAGGAACAATAAGGTCTTTCAGATAAGATGGAGCTTTGTCATGAAGAGAGATTTACAACTGCTTTACATTGTTAAACGTTTAACGGGCTGCAGCAGTTCCTCGCCTGTTTGGTTGAAATGGAGCAGATTCATTATTACAGGTAAGAGGACAGCGTCATGTGCAGCAGGTGAGTCACAGTTTAAAGTTTCAAAGTTGAACTTTGAACCAACAGTTGTGTCTTAGCTTTATTTTCTCCTGTGAAGGTAACGTGAACAGTTTTAATGTTTTGCTTGTTAACATCTGACCTGACTTATTTCTTCAATTTATCGCTGTTGTTGTTGTTTCTGTGTCATTATAATGTTACTGTGGCTGAGTCAAAGCTGTAACTGTAAAGTCTGGACCGACAGAACCGTGTCCTCCATGTTGTGTGGATGTTGTCAGTAAGAAGCAGCAGAAGCAGAGTTAGTGGATGGTCAGTAGTTGAACACAGAGTGGTTCTTTGTGTGCAGCTCCACTTCCTGATGACTGGAGGTAGCTTTACCTCCTGAATCAGCCTGGTGGATATGAGCCGCTGCTCTCCCGCTGTCTGAGCCACTACACACGGCCTGTGCTAGCTGTGACTTTGTCTGTGGTGAGTGGTCTGTCAGTAGATTTACACTAAGGACTGATGTGGACTCAGTGTGGCGGGCTTTAAGGCTCTATGATGTTCAGAAAGACAGTGAACACCACATCAAATGAGTCAGAGGCTCCTGCCTCAACAGCTACCACAGTCTAGGGGAGGGTGGGGTCAAGTGTAACGGAGGGTCAAGTGTAACACCTCACTTTTACCCAGTGAGAAACAAGCTAGAGTCATGATATTCACATTGAACATGCTGAATGTGATCCTCTGCCTACCTGGAAAAAATCAGCCCATTTTCTGATCCCCATCAGGTTTTATCAGGGAAAAACTGTTTTTGGGGTAAGAAAGTACATTTTCAAAATCGCTGTATATTTTAACTGGTGTCCTTGAGATGTTATCAATTATTGATTTATCCAGTGTTGGATCAATGTTTTTCAGCATCAGATTCTTTTTTAATGAAGCAAACCTACTCAATGTTTTAGTACACACTTATATACTCTATGGAGTAGCTCACAGAGGTTTAGGCTACCTCAGGACAACAACAGTGGGCTTCACTGCTAATGTTAGCTAGAATTCATTGCTAGCTTTCAAACTCACCGCTATATTATCAAATTTAAATAACCAAAGATGATTACTAAAGATAAAAACATTTTTTGAATTAATTATTCTTGATTATTCTTATCATTTATGTAATAAAACTTGAGTTATTTTCTTTTTTCTGGTTGTTTTGTAGTGTGTTACACATGACCCTCCATGGTGTTACACTTGACCCCACCCTGCGGGGTCAAGTGTAACACTTCACTTCCCTGAAATAAATCAACATTTTATATGGGGCTGCAAATTGAAATGTTCAGTTACTTATCTAGTTGAATCAATCCTTCAAAAATAAAAAAAAGTGTTACAGAAGATGAATATTACTCTCAATCAATGTTGAGTCTATCACTTCATGTGTTTCCCTGAGATGTTATCAATTATTGATTTACCAGTGTTGGATCAATGTTCAGCATCAGATTCTTCAAAGTGACTGAGTACAGTTGTGAGGTACTCGTACTTCCCTTGAATATTGGTTGAAAATGATCAACATTCTTCAATCTTTTGGAGCAGCAACAGTTGTTCAATCAACATTTTTCAAATTGAAATGTTCAGTTTTCAGCCTCAAAAACAGAAGGTTTCCTTGTCTTTTCTCTTTGATTTGACTGTAAATTGAATATTTTTGTCTTGCTACTGTGACAAAATGAGACATTTGAAGACGTGGCCTCAGACTGAGAGGAACGCATCATTCGTCTGTATTGTCTGACATTTGATGGAGCAGACGATGAATGGATGGACAGAGACAATAAGTGTCAGTGGCAGCTGGAGAGGGTTTTTCTCTCTTTGAACTTCCAGTGTGAGTGAAATGACTGAATGTTGTGATAGTGGAGCTGTGAGGTGAATTAAGTCTTGGCCCAGTTGTTGTGTGTGTAACAATCAGCTGTAGTTTGTTTGATCCAGTGGTTTTCTACAGGGACGCTGTCCACACAGAGACTGTCACATCAGCTCAGTGGATCTCAGTCCTTGTGTGTGTCAGTGGATGGAAACAGTGGTCCATGGATCATGTTGCTGGGCTGCAGCTTCATGACGCCATCTAGTGGACTGATAGTAGAAGTACAGCAGCTGATGGCAGCTTCCTCTTCCTCACTGCTGTGTGACTGCATTCAACTGACACTGATATGAAGCAGAGAAGAAGAGCCAATCAGTGGAGGAGCAGCTGGAGACATGATGGACATGATGAATGATGTGTGTTTCCTGTGTGTTTCCTGTGTGTGTGAGCCAGTGGCGGCTGGTGACTAAAAAAATTGGGGAGGACAGGAACACCAGCCCACAGCATCATGTTATTTTGACTATTAGGCTACTTATCCCTACTTTCTTATAATGAAAACAGTAAAGCAGTGTCTTACAAGATTTTGTAAAAACGACACAATTTTATTAAATCATACTGTTTTCAGATCAACACAGGTCTAATGACATCATGGATGTGGGATGTAAAAAAGAAAAAAAATTAGTTACCAGAACTGGGTCTCGAACCCATATCTCCCTCTCCAAGGGCAACAGTGCTAACCACTACACCAACAGCCAATTTGCATACTGATTGATGATTATGATTGATGATTAGCAGGTGTTTTATGGGTGAGTCGGCATGCCATCAGTAGCCCACTAAACACCACACGCGGTCATTTCTCCTTACTGGTATCTCCTGACTGCTTCTCTCTGATATCTCCCAACAGTTTATCAAAAATCTGCTGATATTTACTTTCAAATCAATGCCAATATCTCTGAAAACTCGTATTTCTTGTGCTGAGAGCAGCACGAGCAGCGCGGCAGGGAGTGAAAGTTTGGCGCACATAGCAACAGAAACCAAGGGGGTTGGACTGTCATTGGACCAACCTGCTGCCAATCTTGTGCTGAAGAGCCTCCTCCGTCATGACGTCATTTTACGTGTCTTAGCCAATCACAGGTCAGGATGAAGACATCCTAAATGCATTGAGTCAATGGAAGAAGATCCCGCCCCTAGGTTAGTTAGGGAAGTAAAAATCTTAGCACCTCCGTAGAGCCCCTACCTTCCTGCTCCCTGCTCCTCACACAGACTGCTCTGTCTCCTGAGCTGCTGGCGGCGCCTTTGAACCGTTTTAAGTGGATTTTCTTCCAAAAAACAAACTTTTTTTGTCACAAAATACATAAATAATATTTTATAAATTATACTGAGATTTGGTAATGATTTATTTCAACCAGTTAATCTTTCTTAAATAAAAAATCAATTTCCCTCTTGCCTCTCAAAAATAGAGGACCAACCTCCTCTGCCTCAATGGACCAGCCTCCTCTGGTGTGAGCTGATGTGGATGTGAGCTCAGCAGCATGAATCAGTGTGAGGACAGAGAGGAGGGAGCCCCTCCCTCTAAAACCACTCTATGTGGGGGACATCAGGACCAGACCACAGGTCAAAGGTCAGAATTAAAACTGTCAGACTTTTCTCTCTAAAAGTCAGTTGTTGTATTTATTAAAAGATTGAAGATATTTTTCATCAGTTTTTCTCCAACATACACGTTCATCCGTTGTGTTGTTGTTTCAGGATCCAGCAGCAGAGACCAGACTCTCCTGAACCCAGCTGTCTGTCTTTAAAGAGCAACATATCAAAGGGCATAGGTGCTGACTTCAAAGGAGGACGTGGATCAGCTGATCAGATGTAAGACTAAACTACATTTCAAAGCGTTTGAGTTTCTGTTCAACGTTCTTCCTGTGGAGTCAAAAAGAGTTACAACTCAGACACACACTGACCTTGTCCAGCTGCAGTAAAGAGTCCCTGCCTGAACATCCACATGTTAAAGGACAAGTGCCATTTTTTACAGCCTGGACCTTATTTCTGGCATAAAATAAGGTCATTCACTCACCCATGTAACTTTGGTGTTACTTTGGACGATATTTAGGTGTATGCAAGAGTTGCTTATAGCCATATAGTGGGAGTGATCGAGGCACCAAGAGGGCAGACTCTAAATAACTGCTGCGAAACTCGTTCTGTTATCATCATCCAGAGTCTGTAGAAATCTGACAAATATTCAGCCAGGTTGCATAAAACTGCAAAAACTTTTCTTTATTCATGTTCAGTGTACCTAAAACTATTTAACATCAGTTGTGTTGTTGTTTCAGGATCCAGCAGCAGAGATCAGACTCTCCTGAACCCAGCTGTCTGTCTTTAAAGAGCAACATATCAAAGGACATAGGTGCTGACTTCAAAGGAGGACGTGGATCAGCTGATCAGATGTAAGCTGTAACTGTTAGAGGGTGAGCCTGAGAAAATAGGCTAGGTGGTTGAGACGGTGGACCATGGACCGTGAATCCGGTTAAAGAAACAAGACACATATGGCGAGAGGGATAAAGCTTATGCTGTTTATATAGATGGTTGTGTGTGTGGTCTGAAACATAAAGAAAGACAATAAAATGTATGTAACAGCATCAGATATCAAAGTTAACCGGAGTAAATATGTCATAGAACAGTAAATAATACGACATTATTCGCTTTACAGTTACAAGAAAAAACTGAATTGCAATAATGAAGCTACAACTAAACATCCATCATTATTAGACCATCAAAGGCTTCCAAAGTTAGCTGCAGTGCTAGCAAGAGACAAGAGCTACAGGCTACTTAGCTGAATCAAGCTAACTCAAGCTGATGCAAGCTAACTCAAAATATTTCCATATAACACAAACTGGAGTAGTAATCAAATATCCATCACTAAGAGGTAAGGAACACTTACAGTTCCTCAAGAATGCACACGTGATAGGAGAAACACACAGGAAGTCCATGCAGCTTCAAAAACAGTCCGGTCTGGTCTGCTGCGTGTCAGTGTGGCTGGGCATGTCCTGATTCGATCAGATGCAATTTCCACTTTTTGCCAGTAGGTGGTGTTTTACCTGTAGGGCTTTCTCACAGTAACTGACAGTCAGACTCAGGTTATTGTAGAAATGAACCAGTTTGTACGACGTGTTGTTGGACCAGGTCTGAAACCAGAGTGTCTCTGTCTGTTGTGAACGTCTTCTTCAGGGGACATATAAAGTCCATCTTCTCTCTGTCCTGATGTTGACTTGACACTGATTCCTCCACAGAGTGGAGCAGGAGAGCTCAGAGGTTCCCAGTGGTCAGTCTGCCCAGCAGCATCAAACACACCTGGACTCCATATTTATGGTGAGGACATGTTACATCTGTTGTGTTCACCATCATCTCCATGCTGCACTTTGACACCAGTGGATTGTCAGGTTTTAGTTTGATGCTGTCACTCATAGAGTTTCTGTTCCAGCTGCTGGAGGAGAACATGGTCACTTTTGTCAAGAAGGAGCTGAAGAAGATCCACAAGCTTCTGAGTCCAGATTACCCAGAATGCTCAGGGAGTCAGGGGGAGGATGAGGAGGTGGTGGACGGTGAGGATGAAGAGCAGAGGAGGAGCAGCAGAGAGGCGTTAGTGAAGATCACAGTGAACTTCCTGAGGAGGATGAAGCAGGAGGAGCTGGCTGAGCGTCTGCAGAGCAGTAAGAGGATTTCTCTAAAGATTCAACATGATGGACAAATGAGACGTTCACTGACATCAACACATGGAGGGAAACATGTTCATAAAGTCATTGTTTAGAGAAATTAAAATTGTATATTTTCTCATTGATCTTGTTTTTTGTGTTTTCATTCAGGACATGTTGCAGCAGTTTGTGGACGTCAACTCAGATCTGCTCTGACGAAGCAGTTCCAGTGTGTGTTTGAGGGGATCTCTAAAGGAAACCCAACCTTTCTGAACCAGATCTACACAGAGCTCTACATCACAGAGGGAGGGGCTGGAGGGGTCAATGATGAACATGAGGTCAGACAGATTGAAACAGCGTCCAGGAAACCAGACAGACCAGAAACAACCATCAGACAAGAAGACATCTTTAAAGCCCCACCTGGAAGAGACCGACCAATCAGAACAGTGATGACAAAGGGAGTGGCTGGCATTGGGAAAACAGTCTTAACACAGAAGTTCACTCTGGACTGGGCTGAAGACAAAACCAACCAGGACATACACTTCACATTTCCCTTCACCTTCAGAGAGCTGAATGTGCTGAAGAGGAAAAAGTTCAGCTTGGTGGAACTTGTTCATCACTTCTTCTCTGAAACCAAACAAGCAGGAATCTGCAGCTTTGATCAGTTCCAGGTGGTCTTCATCTTTGACGGTCTGGACGAGTGTCGACTTCCTCTGGACTTCCACAACACTGAGATCCTGACTGATGTGACAGAGTCCACCTCAGTCAACGTGCTGCTGACCAACCTCATCAGGGGGAAACTGCTTCCCTCTGCTCGCCTCTGGATAACCACACGACCTGCAGCAGCCAATCAGATCCCTCCTCAGTGTGTTGACATGGTGACAGAGGTCAGAGGGTTCACTGACCCACAGAAGGAGGAGTACTTCAGGAAGAGGTTCAGAGATGAGCAGCAGGCCAGAAAGATCATCTCCCACATCAAGACCTCACGAAGCCTCCACATCATGTGCCACATCCCAGTCTTCTGCTGGATCACTGCTACAGTTCTGGAGGAGCTGTTGAAGACCAGAAGGAGAGGAGAGCTGCCCAAGACCCTGACTGAGATGTACATCCACTTCCTGGTGGTTCAGACCAAAGTGAAGAAGGTCAAGTATGATGGAGGAGCTGAGACAGATCCACACTGGAGTCCAGAGAGCAGGAAGATGATTGAGTCTCTGGGAAAACTGGCTTTTGAGCAGCTGCAGAAAGGAAACCTGATCTTCTATGAATCAGACCTGACAGAGTGTGGCATCGATATCAGAGCAGCCTCAGTGTACTCAGGAGTGTTCACACAGATCTTTAAAGAGGAGAGAGGCCTGTACCAGGACAAGGTGTTCTGCTTCGTCCATCTGAGTGTTCAGGAGTTTCTGGCTGCTCTTCATGTCCATCTGACCTTCATTAACTCTGGACTCAACCTGATGTCAAGAAAGAAATCAACATCCAAAAAGGAAAAATCTACAGAGACAAGCTTCTACCAGAGCGCTGTGCGCGAGGCCTTACAGAGTCCAAATGGACACCTGGACTTGTTCCTCCGCTTCCTCCTGGGTCTTTCACTGAAGACCAATCAGACTCTCCTACGAGGTCTGATGACCCAGACAGGAAGTGACTCACGGTCCAAACAGAAAACAGTCCAGTACATCAAGAAGAAGATTGAAGAGACTTCCTCTGCAGAGAGAAGCATCAACCTGTTCCACTGTCTGAATGAACTGAATGACCGTTCTCTAGTGGAGGAGATCCAACAGTCCCTGAGATCAGGACGTCTCTCCACAGATGAACTGTCTCCTGCTCAGTGGTCGGCTCTGGTCTTCATCTTACTGTCATCAGGAGAAGATCTGGATGAGTTTGACCTGAGGAAATACTCTGGTTCAGAGGAGGCTCTTCTGAGGCTGCTGCCAGTGGTCAAAGCCTCCAACAAAGCTCTGTAAGTGTAGAAATCAATATACATAGTTTTATATCCATGAGTTTCAAATGTAGTCCTACAACCTGCTATGTTGAGGACCCACAAGTGTTTCAGATGAAGTAATTGGTCCTACTCCAATCAGAAAAACAACTCAAATTGAAACACCTTGGTCCTCAACATGGCAGGTGTAGGACTACATTTGAAACTCATGAATATATATTGTATATTTTATCATCTCTGTGTTATATTGTTATTTTATCATCATATAGAGAGACTTCTGTGTTTTCAACTGGACAAAAAATAAATTAATTTCTTTTTTAATTCCTCATGATCATCTCCTCAGACTGAGCAGCTGTAACCTCTCAGACAGAGGCTGTAAAGCTCTGTCCTCAGTCCTCAGCTCTGAGTCCTCTAGTCTGAGACACCTGGACCTGAGTAACAACAACCTGCAGGACTCAGGAGTGAAGCTGCTGTCTGGTGGACTGAAGAGTCCACACTGTAGACTGGAGACTCTCAGGTGAGGATCCATCCAGCTGTATTTCTGATGACACTTGAACTGTAGGTGCCATGTGACTGATGAAGCAGTTAATAATAATTTCAGTTCATTATGGAGTATGTACTTTGAATTTCATAATTGTTTAGTAATTTAATTGCATTTAAGAAAACAAGTTAATTGAAATTATCATTGTTAGTTCATTATTATTTGCACAAACTCAGATAATTAATGTTTTGATGTTTATAATAACTGTGGTCAGACAGATAAAAATAGGCGCCTGTGTCTTTAAGAAAGTAGCTGCAGCATGGTTTTTAGGAAGTGAAGCAGTGTGTGAGGACAGGAGAGCCTGAGGAACCCACGGTGTTTCTGACCGCGTTGAGATCGTATTGGAGACGTGTTTGAAGTGAGTGGACAGGTAGCCCAACGTTAAATGTACATGGAAAATTCATGCTTTTATTTTTTGTATTTTTGGCGAATAAACCTGTGAGACCAACCATCGTGGAAGACACGCTTTCTTCTGTTTGGACAACACGCATCAGCCATAAGCTCTGGTGGAAATTTGTTAGAGAACCTACTTGAACACAGCAGCAGGTGTTGACAGAGGCGTCCTGTGTGTTGTTGTGTGTGTTCAGTCTGTCAGGATGTCTGGTCACAGAGGAAGGCTGTGTTTCATTAGACATGGTCTTATCTCTAGTGAATGTCGAACTGAATAAATCAGCTTACAAATGATGAACCATTTTATGACAATTTTATATCATGTCTCATCATGTCTCCATGGAGACAGCCCAGCATTAATAGTATGTTGCTGTGGTACAGATATTTGAAGCAGTTCTACGTACAACCAACTGAAAATCATGTTTTAATTTAAATTGAGCCCAGGGATATTTCCTATATACAGTTTACCTTCTCTACACCTGATATTTCAGATTCAGTACAATATGACACATTGTTTAAGTGGTAAAATATTTTCTCAAACTCAACATAGTTTTTCTTTGTTTAGTTGTAAATGTCATGTCTGCAGTTCTTCAGGTTAATTAATTCATAGTTTGTTAGTGGCGATGATTTGGGGCTGAAGGTAGAAGGAGACCATTCATTTAAAAATGGAACCAATGGACAAAAATTAGTTCATTTTCATCTGTATGAACTTAACCTTTAGTTTAAATTCTTTTTAAGTGTGAACTGACACAAACACTATTGAGTATGTGAGCATTTTCTTTTGAATTCCTCTTCAGACTGAGCAGCTGTAACCTCTCAGAGAGAGGCTGTAAAGCTCTGTCCTCAGTCCTCAGCTCCCAGTCCTCTAGTCTGAGACACCTGGACCTGAGTAACAACAACCTGCAGGACTCAGGAGTGAAGCTGCTGTCTGGTGGACTCAGGAGTCCACACTGTAGACTGGAGACTCTCAGGTGAGGATCCATCCAGCTGTTTATCTGATGACACTTGAACACAGCAGCAGGTGTTGACAGAGGGTTCCTGTGTGTTGTTGTGTGTGTTCAGTCTGTCAGGATGTCTGGTCACAGAGGAATTCTGTGCTTTATTGGACATGGTCTTATCTCTAGTGAATGTCAAACTGAATGAATCAGCTTACAAATGATGAATCTTTTTATGACAATTTTACATCATGTCTCATGACGTCTCCATGGAGACGGCCCAGCATCAATAGTATGTTGCTGTGGTACAGATGGTACATACACACCTACTTCTGCTGAAGACAGGTTGAGTGTTTGAAGCAGTTCTACGTACAACCAAGTGAAAAAGAAAAAACATGTTTTCATTTAAAGCATAAGTCAGCGGAATGTTTTTGTTATATAATATAAGTCCTAAATAGTCCTATTTTCCGTCAGCAATCACTTACATAGAGTGTTTGGGCCGAAACACGGGTCTCTCCGTCACTCTGCTCTGCTGTAAACCCAGGAGAAAACTTTCCTTGTGGGATACAAGTGAATGAGGAGAGAGAACGGCATGAAGGGCTGCGTGTGAAGCCAAGGGATGCACGTGAACGTAGGGACAAGGACCAATAGATCCATGACGAGGGCGAGGGCCGCTAACTCATGGTGCGTTCAAGGCAACCCGTAACTCGTGTTTTTCCGACCTGTGAAGTCGTACCAGTTCGATCTGGTACGAGTTCACGAGGCGGAAGTAACGAGTGACCGTTATAGTGACTTTCACAGGCAACAGGTCGGAAAAACACGAGTTACGGGTTACCTGGAACGCTACAAAGTCGTAAGTCGTGACTTGAAGCTGTAACTTACGGTTTCAAAAGCCTGCCTGGAATGCAGCATTAGCTAAAACGACCGGATCGCTGACTTATGCTTTAAATTGAGCCCAGGGATATTTCCTACATACAGTTTACCTTCTCTACACCTGATTTCTCAGATTCAGTAGAATATGACTCATTGTTTAAAGGGACAACGAGGAGTTTCTCCATCGGCAGAACGAAAAATTACGTGACAATAAAAAAGTCTCATATTAATTTGGATCAATCTACGTTACCCACACTTGTTAATGGGCCCGTTTTCGAATTTTAGGGTCGGAACTACGACGGTAACTGAACCTATTTGAACCTCTGACTTCAATACTTGATTAATGAAAACATGAGTTTGCACCGGTAAAAGAATTTCACAGTGCGCGCGGAGGCTCCAAAATGTAGTGTGAAAACGCTTCGCTTTTCCAAAACTCCTTGTTGTCCCTTTAAGTGGTAAAATATTTTCTCAAACTCAACATAGTTTTTCTTCTTTTAGTTGTAAATATATGTCATGTCTGCAGTTCTTCAGGTTAATTAATTCATATAGTTTGTTAGAGGCGATGCTTTGGGGCTGAAGGTAGAATTATTTTATTTTAACATTTATTTAAAAAATGGAACCAATGGACAAAAATTAGTTCATTTTCGTATGAACTTAAAGGCTAGGTAGGCAGCTTTTTTTTTGACAGTATTAGGCAAAAACTTGCACAATAACCTTGAGGATAATGTAAATGAAGTGATGTGAAAAAAGATCAGACGTCTGCGTCTCCCCGAGGCTCTGTTTTCAGCCTGCAAAGAATCTACCCGTGACGGTATATTTTGACCAATCACAGAGCAGCAGCTCTTATTCGTATTATTTGAACGTTTTAAAACGTAAGAAAGTGACGTTATTCCTCTACTCGCTGCTCTGGCTGAGGGGATGAGAACCGTGTGGACTCAACTCAAAGCTTTTTTCTAGGTTTCTGCCTACCTAGCCTTTAACTTTTAGTTTAAATTCTTTTTAAGTGTGAAATGACACAAACACTATTGAGTATGTGAGCATTTTTCTTTGAATTCCTCTTCAGCTTGAGCAGCTGTAACCTCTCAGAGAGAAGCTGTGAAGCTCTGTCCTCAGTCCTCAGCTCCCAGTCCTCTAGTCTGAGACACCTGGACCTGAGTAACAACAACCTGCAGGACTCAGGAGTGAAGCTGCTGTCTGCTGGACTGGAGAGTCCACACTGTAGACTGGAGACTCTCAGGTGAGGATCCATCCAGCTGTTTATCTGATGCCACTTGAACACAGCAGCAGGTGTTGACAGAGGGTTCCTGTGTGTTGTTGTGTGTGTTCAGTCTGTCAGGATGTCTGGTCACAGAGGAAGGCTGTGCTTCTCTGGCCTCAGCTCTGAGCTCCAACCCCTCCCATCTGAGAGAGCTGGACCTGAGCTACAACCATCCAGGAGCTTCAGGAGTGAAGCTGCTGTCTGCTGGACTGGAGGATCAAGACTGGAGACTGGACTCTCTCAGGTATGGAGAGGCTGCTGCAGCCACATACACTGCGGAGCTGGAACATTTTCTATGGCCCCGTTCACATCTGGCCACACCTGGTATGAACTGGTATTAATTCTCCTACCGCTTTCCCACTGGCCGAAAAACCCGTTTAAACTCGTTAACAATCGGCATTTGGTGGTAGTGGGGAAGGTGCACCGACCCGCTTCGACCTGCGTCAAATGACTCGGCAAGCGACCCGGCTCCGATCGGCTTGCAGAAGGAATGCTAGACCCAGGTCAACTCGCTAATTTATATGATGACGTTGAGCGTTACGTGACGCCACGTCATTGTGTCATCACGTACCAAAACAAAGCTCTTCTCTCGAAGAACACTGACCAAAAGCGATTAAAAAAATAGAAGCAACAGTCTGTTTAACTGACGTGTTGTGCGACGGATGTCCGTCATGCGGCCGCGACAGATTCGCTGTCCTCCACGGTCCTGGTGCTCCACAGGTCAGCCAGACGCCTTGTCTGCCTCGGTGGACGGACCTAACATTCCACGGCGGGCAGCTGTGACTTGAGTTTCTCACACCGCAGATGAAAGTGGGGCAACTGACTTATGCTGTCTGATCCCTCAGCGAGGGGTGGGGGGGTTAGATTCGGTTCATTTTGGTCAATGGGAAAGGGGCCAAATGCTGATTGTTAGCGGGTCGACTCACGTTTAAAAACTCTGCGTCGACCTGGTAATTCTAGTGGGAAAACGGCTATTGAGTGCCAGCCCTTTTAAATCACAAGTGTGACATCCAGATGTCCTCACTGTCCAGAGGCCTGCAGCTGTCAATCAGAAGAAAGTTAGTGTAGTGAACAGTGTAATAATCAGTGTTTGTGGCCTCCACCTTTCTTGGTGGGATATCTTGGCTGGTTAGCACCACCTGTTGCATCTTCATCACTGTGCAGCTTGAGAGTCAGAGAGTGAAAGTGTTGCCCAATTCCAATTCTATTTTTCATCCCTAGCTCTAGCCATTAACCCTTGCCCTTGAAACGGAGCTACAAATTGGGACATCACTTCAACAGTCACATACGTCATCAGTAGTCTCTGCTGGCTTTCACATAAGTAGACGTGATGAGCTTTTGCCACAAATCCTGTATTCAAAACCACACTAACTTAATAAAATAAAATAAAATTTAATTAAGACTGATCGGTTCATTGTAAAACATTTATTTATTGACGTAAATGTGGTGATTCCTGTCCGTAGGCTACAGAGCCGCAGGCAGCGCTGCTCCTGCATCCATGAAGCTTCACTTTTAATTCAAACAAATAATTACGACTGCCACAATTGTTACATTTCATCAATGAGACCAGCATTTATCTCCTAAAAAGAATGTAACTACCCGGCGGAAAACCTTTAAAAACCTGTGAGTAATTTAATTAGCGATGGTCTTTTCTACTGGGATGACGTCGGGAGGTTGGCCGGCTGACAAGCCCTCCGGACGGGGTGGTGTCTCCGTGACGAGCTGCTGATCTGCTCCTCAGGTGGAGGCTCCACCACGGAGCTTCGCTTCTCCAAACAACATCGGAGCAAACGTCTAAACAGCCGTCATTTGGATAAACCGACCGCACATTGGGGATCTAAACAGCTACTTTCTCACATGAAAAAATATTAAAACCTAACAAAACGACGTAATAACAGCGCTACAGTGAGAAATAAAACAGCTGCCGGTTGCCGCAAGATGCATTCTGGGAAACTTCATAGCCCTCGGTTTGTAGTGTGCCCCTGAAAAATCTCAGTTTCGAGGGCGAGATAGCCCTACCACTTCCCCCTAACCCTCGTCTGAACGAGTATTGGGACAACACTACCACTTCACGTGAACGGGCAAAACGAAGGGTTAGGGCCAAGGGCGAGGGCTAAGGGGGGAATTGGAATTCACCCTGTGTCTCACACTGAAGTGACATGACATGGAGAAAAGACATGATGAAGTGTTTCCTCCTGGTCTCCTCCTGCTTTGTAGCATCACTAGATAAAGACTCCAGCTCCTTCTTCTCTGAGCTCAGTCTTCATCCATACATACCAGCCTCCATGTGAACACCGTTATAAAACAGTGTGTCTGTGAGAGAGCCATGTAGTGTCCATGTGTGCATGCTGACAGAGAAGGTGCTGCTCTGACCCCCCTCCTCCTTTCAGGGTGGAGCCTGCTGGAGTCCCATGGTTGACACCAGGTCTGAGGAAGTGTAAGTGTGTTCAACCATCTATAAACTGTCACATCATGAGTCTTCATCAAACTAATACAACTGCAGCTGTGTCTTGTTCTCTCCATCAGATTCCTGTCCACTCACAATCGACACACACACAGTGAACACAAAGATCAAACTGTCTGAAGACAACAGGAAGGCGACACGTGTGAAGGATCATCAGTCATATCCTGATCATCCAGACAGATTTGACCACTGGTCTCAGCTGCTGTGTTCAACTGGTCTGACTGGTCGCTGCTACTGGGAGGTGGAGTGGAGAGCAGAGGTTAATATATCAGTGAGTTACAGAGGAATCAACAGGAAAGGAGACAGTAGAGACTTTGTGTTTGGAGGGAATGACCAGTCCTGGTGTCTGAACTGCTCTGATGTTGGTTACTGGTTCTGTCACAATAACAGAGCGACACGTATCTCCTCCTCCTCTGTCTCTAACAGAGTAGCAGTGTATGTGGACTGTCCTGCTGGCTCTCTGTCCTTCTACAGAGTCTCCTCTGACTCACTGATCCACATCTACACCTTCAACACCACCTTCACCCAACCTCTGTATCCTGGATTAACTATCTGGTCTGATTCCTCAGTGTCTCTGTGTTGAGTGAACCAGAGTCTCCTCCTGTCACAGAAACCTTCTCACTGTTGAACAGACAGTTCAGTCTCTACATGTCTGTCTCTGTCTCTCACTCATTTTTTTTATTTTTATTTAACCTTTATATTACCAGGCAAGCAAATTAAGAACAAAATTTCTTATATTTTCATATTCATGAATTAAATCAGTTGATTAAAAAAAAAGCTCTTCACAATTATTCTTGTAAACTTCTTCCTCTTTAAAGACGGACGCATTTTTAAAAAAACATGTTGGCTTTTACTTTGATAAGACTCTGAGTTTCCTGACTGAGTATTTTGTGTTTGAAAGTGAGGACAACTGAGATGATTCAGTTCAGGCTCAAGTCAATCAGAACGATCACACCCTGTCTATAATTCTTGAAGTGTAATATCCTTTTTCACTTAATTCATATTTTTGTTTTTTATCAGTGGAGTAGGGGTGGCCTATAGCAAAAATATCATATCACAATTTTTAAAAAATAAAATAACAATCTCAATTTTATCACAATCTTAAAGGGACAACGAGGAGTTTTGGAAAAGCAAAGTGTTTTGAGCCTCAGCGCGCACCGTAGAATTCTTTGACCGACGCAAGACGGACTCATGTTTTCATTCACCAAGAATTAAAGTCAAAGAGGTTCAGTTACCATCATAGTCCCGACCATAAACGGCGATTGGGCGGCGTTATTCTTGTAAGCGTCCGCGAAACCGAAAGTAAGGAAACGCTTGTCAGCTCGCCCAGCATTTCCCCCACCACTAATAATAACAAAATAACAGATAGAGAGAAAATTATATATTTATCGAAAATGGGCCCAATAACAAGTGTGGGTAACGTAGATTCATCCACATTAATATGAGACTTTTTTGTAACCAAATAGAAACTCCTCGTTGGCCCTTTAAATCAAAAATTGAAAAAACGACCATTTCTGCACAGCTCCACTACCAACTCCTGCTTTGGTTTTCAGCCATAGACATGGTTCTCCATGCGGCTACCGCTACACACACAAACAAGGAGGCGGGGAAGAAAGCGCGTCACTGCCCGTAATTCGCTGTGATTGGTCGGTCAGGTTGACGTCGTAATATGTCTGGGGCGTCCGTGCATCAGCATAGAACTGTAATTTATAGAATGTGCCCCAGACGTTCATACGATCTCTACACTTTGGCAGCTCGTCTACACGCTCTAATCCTTCACAATCTAATATCGTCATATCGCCCACCCCACAGTGGAGTGAGAGAGTTTGAATAAAAATGTATGTAATATAATGAATAACTGCTTTCCTCCAGTGTTAGGTGGATCAAAAATTTACATTAACATTATTTTTCTATGCAGGATCAAACCAATGGCAGGACTTCATTTCTACACGAGACCAGACAGTTTGTAGTTCACCTGCAGAGTTTGAAGACACAAAAAAAGTCAGAATTCCCCATTCAAGTGTTTATGAATAGAAAGTTAGCTTTTGGGAGTTTCAATTCCTATTTTAATAAATCTTTAAACTCAGGTTTAAATCAGCTTCCTTCCACCAGAAGGAGCCAAACCAACAGCAGCAGGACAGAGGGAGGTGTGGTTGGTTGATGTCAGCGAGAAACTCAAACATTAATTGGTGGAAAACTCCAGACGTCTGATCTTTTTTCACATCACTTCATTTACATTATCCCCAAGGTTAGTGTGTAAGTTTTTGCCTAATACTGTCAAAAAAAGCTGCCTACCTAGCCTTTAAGTGTGACACGTTCACCTGCAGCTCAACGCTCACCTGTTCAGACTGGACTGTTTGTTTGTTGTTACAACCTGCAGGTGTGTGTGTAAACAAATGTGTAGATTAGAGGTCTTCAGAAAAACCCGACAACCTGAAAACCGACGCGACTCCGGGGCCGGGTCGGAACCGGTAGAGTTTGTCTTGGGTCTCGGGGCTCTTATTGTGAAAGGCCGAGTTACGTAGTACCCTAGGACCCGGCGATTGGCAGTCACAGCTGTCAATCACCACCGCCCTTCCCTTTCCCCCCTTCTGTCCAATGCGAGGCTACGACCAGCCCGCATGACTTACCTCACGTGATTTTAGTGAGGAAGTCAGTTGAGAATGGAAGCCCAAATCTGTAGGCAAGGTCTCTGTTGGTGAGTCCAAGTCTTACTTTCATTAGAACCAAAAGGAGGTGGTTCTCCCAACTTAACCCACCCTCAAGCACAAGCGTGCTTCTTTTTACAATATCCAGCAGCCACATAACCATTTGTAATGACTGTAAACCAGTAAAAAAAAATTTAGCGTTTCTGTCTTTTATGGAATCAAACCCAAACTTAGACTGCTTCAGTTGCTCCTTCAGATGTTTATTTTCTTCCTGTGTGGCATGTAGTTCTCTTTTCAGAGCTTCATAATCATCACAGAGCTGGTTGTACTGCAGGTTGAGTTGGTGCATCTCTTTTCTGGACACAAACTTACATTAATCTACAACACAAAAAGGAGATAAATTAACTCATGTGCAACACATCAGCTATCATACACAGACACACACACAACACATCTGTCTGGTTCTCTGTCACTCTACTCACCTGACCACCAACCAACCAACCAACCAACACAAACACGCACTTAATAGTATGACTTGTGCATACCTTCAGAAAAATCTACAGCATCTGCTTCAGGCTCGCTTGTGGGGCATGTAGCAGGGGCCTTATCTTCATCTCGTATTCTCTTTTTCATATCTAGGACAGAGTAGAGTTAAGTTAAAAACCCAAAATAATCAACACATTAAGAGACAATAACATAACAACGTTAAACTTTACAAACGAAGTAGAATACGGACAAATTTGTTGGCCAGTTTGTCAGCCTATGACCTACTGAATCACATTTATATCCTCATTAAGTATGGTAGAATCACATGCAGTCCTACTCATTATCCAGCTCATGTTGGAACGTGTTGTTGGTACGGTACGGTTTTCTGTAAAAGAGACACTAATTGAATGTAAAACTAAAATCTTTCTTGTGTTATAAAAGTAGAAAAAAATAGAATATAAAGCAAGTGCATTAGTAGTGTTGGCAGGCCATTTATTAATTCTGGAGGAAAAAAACTTGCACTTGACAACTAAAAACTATTCATGAGTTTCAAATGTAGTCCTACAACCTGCCATGTTGAGGACCAACACAGGTGTTTCAATTTGAGTTGTGTTTCTGATTGGAGTAGGACCAATTAATTAGTTTGAAACACCTGTGGGTCCTCAACATGGCAGGTTGTAGGACTACATTTGAAACTCATATAAAAATAACAACAACAAGAAATAAATGTTGGTTTACATAGTAAATATAGACAAGATGCCAGTTGCTTTGGTGCTTTTTCTGGCCCCGTCTGTGTTCATGTCAAGAGGCTTAAAAGCAGCCGGATATGTTGTTGCGCACAAGTTGTCTTTTTCCTTGCACCAGCAATTGATTCATATAAGCGGTTGATCACTGTATATGTATATTGTAATACTTTATGCTGTTTGTCTTTTCCCCTCTTCAGACGCTGTCTTCAGTTCGTTCAACACAACCACATCAAAAGTGGACGAGTACATGGCGAAGTACCTCAAGTATGCGCCTGAGAGGATCGGTGGCGGTGGCAGAGGAAAATTATAAAATATGTCTAATTTATATGTTGTAGACCTCGCAGTGGCCTTGGAGCCCTTGACAATAAAGTTTTATTGTATTATTGTATTGTATGCTTTTTTTTTTTTATCACTGTGTGGTTCTTATTGCCCACTTTAGGGTCCATGATGTCCTCCTTTGTTTGAGGCGAGGCTTTGGTAAAAATAATCTGTCTTATGTTAAAAGTAGAAAAAAATATAAAGCTAATCATCCTACAGTTGCCTTCGCTGACTGTCCATTTTGTGAATGCTTTCCATTTAGAGATTAAGATTATGTGATTCATGTGATATCCAAGAGGTGGAGAATGAAATTCATTTTGTGTTCTACTGTCCTTTCTACAGTATGATTCTATAAGACAACAATTGTTTATTGAAACTAATAACTAAAATAAGACATTGAACCACCTTTTAAAATAATTAAAATGTTGTACTATTATGTATTTAACAGAATGGATGGCCCAGCAGGAAATACCAAGAAAGAGATGCCCAAAAGAGCGCGAAACCCACCAAAGAAGATGTGTGACTCAGATGGTAATTATGATTGTCATTTCTAACTTGGACACTATAAAAACCAAAATCTTTGATATTCTCTGGTCTCTTATCACTGGGATTGTTAGGGCCCCGGGCAATCGCACCGGGCACTGGTCCCGACAGCCCGGGTAGTAGTTTAGTCACTTCCCACTGATAAATCTGTCTCTTCATTTAGGTACTGCAGTCTCAGATGAGTAGCTCCAGTGTGTTCTGAGAATTTGAATGTGTAGGCTAATAAACTGTTGAATTTATATCTGGCTTGTGACTTTTTGTTACAAACACTTTATTTTAAGGGGTCACTGTTCCTGTGTATCTTGTATTGCGGAGCACAGTGCGCGCGCCTGGAGTGCTTCAGATCGGTTCATTTCTAGTTTTCACACAAGCCGAGAGCGCCGTTTGTCAAGCTGGATAGACCAGATTGTACCAGACAGTAAGTCGGGCACAGAAATGGCGAGAGAATCTGGTTGATTTTAAAAATAAAATAAAGGAAATGATGATTAATTAAGTTGTTGCTTGTCCGTCTGTAGCCTAAATATTTGTCAGTTGCATCTGCACACGACGCACACACACGCGTTTAAAATGACACGGGTGTGTGGAAAACCGAGTGAATACGAGTATGGGCGACTGCGAGGAGAGAGGAGAAGTACGCTCCCAGTGCGACCACCCAAGCGCCAGCTCAGCTTCCGCGTGCAGTGCGAGGGGCAAGAGTAACCTGCTCAGTGACAGCATACGCATTCGCAGCACTCGCAGTATTTAAATTAGGGTTATGTGCATGGTAATTGTTTCCGCAGTGGATTTTGCCCTGGCAGGTATTAAATCAATATAAGAAAAAAAAAAGCTGTGCCAGATAATACTTGCCTTTCAAACGTACTAAATAACGACGCAAAAACTTCCAACGCAATCTGTTTCAGGTTTGATAAATCATGCTGCGTGTGCTAAATGAATCTATTTGCATCTTCTCCTCCCAATATTTTGCACGTTCTGGCAGAAACACCCATATTTGCATATTCATCAAGGCAAACGCGCTAAATAGCCTACATCACGCATGCTTTTAGGCCCGTTTGAGAGACGCAATTCTCAGTGCACCCAGTTAGTAGATCAGCTTGCACATGGGTTTGGACACGTTTTAATACAAGCAAACCTTTAGTAGATCAGGTCCTAAGTGTTGTGTGCGGCTCCCTGTTCCTGGATCAATAAAATGTTGGTGATGGTTAACTGGAAAATGGCAAAAACCTCTTGGATTTAGAGCATTGACATAAGCTCTCCATGAGTCACTGTAAATATAACAGCCCTTTTTCACATGCTTCTCTATTGTAGGGACTAGTATTCTGCGTGAACGTGTCTTGACCAATTTCAGGACGGTTACATGCTGCCATTCCGACATACCGCCATGTCTTTATAGATAACTTACTCAGCTACCTGTAAGAAATAATCATACTTAGGACACTTAGAAATGTAGCCTTGCAGACAGGTATCTTGTGGTGGGGAGGAGCGCAGGACCAAAGGCTGTATTTCACCGTAACATCCCTGGCCTTCTTCTTGTCATCAGTGGAGACTCGTTCCCTGCTGCATTTGCTTATTGTTGTAAGACGAAGGAGTATTTTATTCTGGTCCACTTTTGTCTCATTTTTATACAGTTTGGTGAAGTTGAAGGCTACATCTTCATTTGACAGTTTGTCAGCATGACACAGACCAACATTAACACTTGCACGGTGACCACAATTAATCGCTGGATGTTTTCCCTCCCCTGAATGCCTTGCCCGTTTGGTCTTCTCCCTTTACTCAATTTCCTCATAATCAAAGTTTCGTGTCGCCTTTTTTATTTTTTCTTCTGGTGCACTGTGCTCCTGCTCCTGTTTCTGCACCACTGGTTTGGTCCCAGCTTTCACATTGTTGGTAATCATCTATGAAACAATGCCAAACCAAAAAGGTTATCAATGCAAAACATTGACATGGCATATTATTCAAATCAAAGTGTATTTACTGTAATAGGACTGTACATACCAGATCTGGGCTTCACTTTGACCAGAGTAAACTGTTTCCATCCCTCAGTTGGCTTGGCTTGCAGCACGCATTGATGAACTTGGCTGCATTACAACATTCGGCCAAAAGACTAACTAACTTTTTGTTGTCAACCCAGCTTGCTGGCACCGGTTACACCCCGCCTTTCCGACAATAGACTTCCATTCATCGTAATAGCGGGGTTTTCTATTTTTTCTTAAGACACCGCTATTTCGAAAAGGCTACTGGGGGAAACCCTCAGTGCGCAGTGATCCTTATTTCCTTTTTGGAGTCAAACGGATCATGTGCATAATAAACTGCAAAACAAGCAAATACTTCATATTAATGACATAAAGGCCTAACGTTCATTCTGCTTCTAGCCTCTCTAGCCTCTACCTGATCTTTTTACTAAACTTAACCAACTCCTTTCTTCATTGCCTAAGCCCAACCAAAGCATCTCCCTCAGTCAGCTGTCAGCACGAGCAGCGGCTGCAGCCTCGCGCCCCTGTGAGCTGTCGGAACAGCGGTGTTTCGGAACAGGGTGTTTCGGAACAGCGGGGTGTCGAAGTGGAGGGGCGTCAGAATGGAGAGCTGTCCCCGCTGGCACCACACCTTCTTCGCAGTCCATTTCTTTCCAAGCTGCATGAACGCAAGCCATTTTATAAACAATACTGAACAGGCATACAAAATATATAGCAAACCCTAGCTCTGCCAGAGAGTTTGTGTGATAGGTTGGCTTTATTCTCACAATAGCACCATCAAACCAAATAATGTATTGCTCCAACTCCTTTTCTAAGTGTTTGAGTGGGGGACCCCAGTTAAAATTCCCCTTTGGGAAAAAAAAGGGGAAAAGCTCAAGTTGATGAAGTAAAGGCACAAGCACATATCCTGAACGATATGGCAGACAAGCCACTTGATGTTCAATATCAGACACAAGAAAAAGCCTGCGTTGTTTCCATAATCACCACATTAACACATCAACACCACATTAATGAGCTTGGAGTCACAGGCACAGTATAAAAACTTTACAGGCTGTTTTGAGATATGTCACACAACAAACTGCCATCTCGTATTTCTTTAAAGCATAAGTCAGCGGAATGTTAAATAGTCCTATTTTCAAAAGTCCTGCTCCCCACAGTACTTCACACAGCTGAAAAACCGGTTCCTTCAGTAGCTCTCCTCACACTTTTCACTTCATAGGCTAAGTGGAGATATTTTGTCGTGTTTCATGTAATAAATTTCATATGTAAGGGGAGCTGAACATAACGCCTCGATTCAAAACTCCAAGACACATGTGCCAGACGCACAGAGCCATGCGTAAAACACAGATTGACACCACTACATGATGTTTAGTTAGAATTGTGCAACTTGCTCACTTATTGCATGTTTACACACAGAAGTGAAAAATATATCACCAGAAATATTGTATATTCTCTAAAAATTTTACATTCAAAAGACTTACTGCTTTAACGGTGCATCTAGCCTGCCCTCCAGATAATATCCCTGTCACTGAGGGTCCGGATAACACCAAGTGACCCCAACAGTGACAGGCTGGTCGAGACCTCCGCCACCGCTTCTTGGACCTCTGCCGTAGTGTTAGCTTGTTTAATCTGAAATTAAATTAATTATTTCTTGAACAGATAAATACTGTCTTTCATGTTCCATGTTCAGTTTAATACTACAACAGCATAGCAGACATGTCTGAGGCAGGAGACATGTTAAAATATAATTGTAAATTGAGGAATTGGTGTAGGAGATTGAATTTTCCAAAAAGCTGTGTCAATTTCCTGTTTTGTTTTTGCTTTTTAACATTTGATAATAGTTCTCAGCCAAAAATGAAAGCTTTCTCAGCTGACTTTGGGATGGGCTACACACCCTATCGCCATCTATCGCAGGGCTAACATATATACAGACAAACGTTCACATTGTCATTCACACCTATGGGCAATTTAGAGTCGCCAATTAACCTCACCGTTTGGTCTTTGGTCTTTCGGAATTCTTTACACAGCAATCCCACTTTTGAATATTGATTGCAGAACTTGAAAACTTGCCCTTTGGAGCTGGTCCCTCAGCTCACTGTCCTCCTCTTCCTCCAACTGTACAGGGGGTGGAGTTTCCCCTGTGAGCTGGGCCATCAGTCTGTTGGACAGAATGTGTGGCCCCACTCTTCCGTGGACCACACACACTGATATTATCCGTCTTATCACTGCGTAGGTGCCCCTACTAAGTCCTGGAAATATTAAAGACATTTGAAATTTCACATTAGCTTAATTAGTTAACACTAGAACGGCCATGGCGGTCATTTTGACCGTTTTGATATAACTCAACAGTGTCTTCATGACGAGGGTGATAGCCCTCGATAGCCCACCATTGTCGACAGAACCCTCACCCTGGCCTAAGGAAACAATGAAAACAACGTCCAGCCTCCTTTCTGGACAGAAGGCCTTCCTACTGAAGGCACTTTCCAGGATGTCAGACCTGACAACATTTATTCTGTTGGCTCAAGATGGCACCTCCTCTTGTTGTACACGGGCCACAAATGTGGTTAGGATGTCTCTTATTTGTTCTTCTTGGGACACGGTAGTGGGCAATTCCTGCAAAAATATTGATTTCAGGGGAGTTAAAAATGATCCTGAAATTGATCCTGTGGCGCGAGAGAATGCTATCATTTCACTGAAGCTGTTTGTGTGGTGTAACACTAAAGTCATTTCAGGCAAAGTATGAAGAGGGCTTGGAGGAAACTCATCAGGTTGGTAAAGCAGTGTGTCACTGAGAGACTCATCATTAGCTGTTTGCTGTGCACCACATATGATTTCAGGGTCATCTAAATGACAAGTTCAAGTGCGCACCATTCTTGGGTCGGGTGTGATTTATCAAAGAGTAATTGAGGAGAGTTGTGTGTACGCACAGTTTGATAGATCTGAAAAAGGTGTAAATATTTTGGGTGTACGCCATTTTCATCTTTTCGCCATAAGCAAAATTTCAGAAGCAGTTTTACACTGCTTACTTCTAGTTTTGATAAATGAAGCCCCAGGCCCTAAGCCCTAAGCCCAGACGCTCACAGCTGCAGCTTCTCCGCGGCGCTGTCCGTGGTGCTGAAGGTGACAGGTTCACTTGACAAACAAACTGCAACATAGTTCTTTGTTTATCATGCGTGTCAGTTTTGTGTTTGACTTGATAATTTAGTTGTTGAGATACAGAACATCACTCCCTCATCAAACCGGTGATAGGCATGCTGAAAAGAAAAAAAAGAGAGAGAGATGCGCCTGGGTATCGCAGCTGTAAAAAAAAAAAAAAGAAGGAAAGGAAAAGGGGAAAAAAAGACGTGTCGGACTGGCGGTAACAACAAGTGTCGGGATACAGGCATGTCTAGCTAGAGGGATGTCTGAATAGCGGTTGGACCCCAAATTATGCATTATGCATGCTGCAATCCGGCAGCAAATTTCAGACCCTGATACTTATTGTGAAATTTAAAGAGGTGTTAAATAAGTAGACATATAATCAAATGTTTAGCATATGCAATATTTTAAAAAATAGGCACATTTACCTTCCTCATAACTAAAGTCTTCAAGTCGCCTTTTCTTTTTTTTCCTTTGCACTTTTTTGGTTGCACTGTGCACTGTGCTCCTCCTTCAGTTTCAGTAGGGTTAGGGTTTTTGGGTTGTTTGGTCCCAGCTTTCACATTGTTGATGATCATCTATGAAACATTGCCAAACCAAAAAGATTATAAATGCAAAACATTGACATGGCATGTTATTCAAGTCACAAGTCACTGATAATACTGACTCCATCCATAAAAAGGCAAGTCAGAGAATGTTTTTAATCAGGAAATTGAGGGGGTTCGGGGTCAGGGTGGATATTCTAGAAAGGGTGTATGTCAGCCTGGTTGAAAGCATTATCATTTTTATTATCACCGTCTGGTACGGGCACTTGACCCAAGCAAACAAAAACAAACTCAATAGAATCATCAACAGGGCTGGGAAGATATTTGGCCGTCAACAAACACCTTTGCCTCTATAATACCGCGATACAGAAAAAAAGAGACGGACAGACAGACACAGACAGAGAGAGAGAGGGAGGGGTGTGTGTGCAGACGCAACTGACGGGCTAGACGGACAAGCAACTTCATTAACCATCATTTAACTATTTTATTTGGGGGGTTTATCTGAGGAGGGGCGGAGCTTCACTGCCTCCTATCTGATCTCCTTCAGTAGAGACAACTTTTATTGTTTTATGACAGGGAAGTAACAATACAGCATCATGTCACGTGCAGCTCCACTGGACTTTGATCTTCGTCTCACCGTTATTTTGATAGCAGAGCTCCAGTTTAATCCGGTTTTGACCGTAGCTCCAGGAAGAAGCAGCTTTAACTAGACTCTGGTTTTTAGAGAAAATTAAGATGTTTGTGGTGTTTGTGATGTTGCTGTACGGTGAGTAAAAACTTGATCTAACTGTATTTAAATGAACTACAAACTTTGTTTTCACTCACTTTCACACTAACATTCACGCAGACTCTCGCTGTGTGAACCATGTTTGAGAAAAGGTTACTGTGATCAACTGAGTGAACGGAAAATGTTTATTTAAGAAGGGTAGGCAAAATAAGCTGATGCTTCAGCCAACACCTTTTCGGTCAAAGTGCATTGCATTGCTTGTTGTGTTCTTGTATTTGTTTTGTTTTGTATCTATACTTTCATATTTGTCTATTGTACTTGTTTTTACAAGACCAAAATAAACACACTTAAAGGCTAGGTAGGCAGCTTTTTTTGACAGTATTAGGCAAAAACTTACACACTAACCTTGGGGATAATGTAAATTAAGTGATGTGAAAAAGGATCAGACGACTGCGTCTCCCCTCGGCTCTGTTTTCAGCCTGCAAAGAATCTATCCGTGACGGTAGATTTTGACCAATCACAGCAGCAGCTTTTATTCGTATTATTTTGAAGATTTTAAAACGTAAGAAAGTGACATTATTTCTCTACTCGCTGCTCATAGACGGACTGGCTGAGGGGATGAGAACCATGTGGACTCAACTAGAAGCTTTTTTCTAGGTTTAACTAAAACCAGGCCCAATTCCAATCCAGCCCCTTACGGACTCACATGTCGGCTATGGAGCCATAGCCTATGTGAGTCTGTAAGGGGCTGGATTGGAAGTTTTAATGTTTAGCCTATATTGAAATCAAATATTTGCAACTATGAAATCATTATATTTTTTGATATATTAATATTCCACTTTTTCAACTCCTGCGTTTATAAGAAACAAACGTTTGGTTCCTCAGGTCTGTGTTGATGAGGCTGTCGGGAGTTCACTGCAGCTCTAGGTCAAACACTGGATCTTCATCAGAGTCTGATTATCTTCTGGTTTCTGTCTCACCTCTGTCTGTGTCCTCAGTTTCCCAGCATGCCTCAGCTCTGGAGACATATGAGGGGGTGGAGTCTGTCCTTCTGCCCTGTAACCTTCCTACATTTGACCTGGACGAGCCTTCATTGGTGTGGAGCCGCTCCGACCTCGGTCCTTCAACCGTCCACCAGCGTCAGCCGGACGGAGACGAACTCAAAGACCAGAACCAGGACTACAGAGGACGGACGTCCATGAGGACTGACGCTCTGAGGACCGGAGACCTCAGCCTCACTCTGAGGAGACCCACCACCAGAGACAGTGGCACCTACACCTGCATCCTCAGAGGGAGGGGGGGAGAGGAGAGGCGGAGTCAAGTACCACTGGAGGTCAAAGGTCAGAGGTCATGGACTCATCAGAAATGTGTTTTAATGTTTCACATCATTGATGTTGTGATCAGTGATGTTTTAATCTCATGTTGTTGTTTGTGTCGACTACAGAACTTCCTGTAGACTGGAACTACAGTGTCATCGGTGTCTGTTGTCTCCTGCTCTCACTGATGGGTGCTGCTGTTTGTAGTGTCATACTGTATAAAATTACAAAGAAAATAAGTAAGTTGTGTGTGTGTGTGTGTGTGTGTGTGCGTGTGCGTGTGCGCGTGTGCGTGTGCGTGTGCGTGTGTGTGTGTGTGTGTGCGCGTGTGCGTGTGTGTGCGTGCATTCAATCAGTCAATCAAATGAATCGGATCCTGTGAGCAATGCGGATTGTTTGCTGGTCACAAAAAGCAGACAAAGTTCTAACAGGGTGTCCAATGATTTTAGAGCAGACTTTGGTGATGCTGAGTAAGCCTGTCCGGTCTTCAGTGGCGTATCCAGGACATTTTTACTAGGGTGGCCAGGATGGGACACAAAGTTAGTCTGGGGTGGGCATGGCATAGCGAAATTAATGCCACCTTTGGAACCTACTGATTGGTGGTCTCTCTCTCCTGTCTCGTAGGCCTAATTGTCAAATAAAGGCGTATATGCTGGTAAAAAATTTTTTAAAAATACATTATTATTTTTTTTAAAGTAATGTTTTTAAATTCCATTTTCACCTATAACTGTCTTCAGAAATCTCTGGTTGATGTCTATTTTTAATAATTTTAAGAGCTATATCCTTGTAGTGGATGGGGTAGCAAAATTCAACTACTCCTAGCTCATCCTATAGTCATCAGTTCATTATTTGTCACTTGTATTGTTACCTGACTTTACCAATTGAGCCACCATAAAAAACACAGCAATCCAGGCAACAAACAAACCAAAGAATTTAAATCAAAACATAATACCAAGACTATAGCCTGCCACACACATAAAGATTTTCTAAATCTTAACCGATTTTTTATCTGTGAGAGACCCCACATGAAGATGAAAAATCTGTCATTGAACAGTTTTGATCGTATCGTGTGTGGTGTGCTGCGATATTCCAAACACAGCACACCACACACATAACGATTTTTCAGAATCCCCCCCCCCCCCCCCCCCCCGGCTATCAGGAAACGGGAGTGTGCGTGAATGTCTGTGTGAACCTCATGTAAAGCCAGGGCTGCACCGTGGCTCTCTGTAGGATTGCCGGTGTTGTGTGGAGAAGTTGCTCGCTCACCGCTAGCAGCACGCAGAGCTTGGTGAGCAGAGTCCGGTGAACAGGCACTGCTTCTCCTCCGCACAACACCGGCTTTCCACACACAAGATGACTTTGCATTAAAACGGCCACGAAAGTCGGGGCCGATTATCGTAAATATTGAACATGTTTAATATTTACGATTGTCGGCTCAGAACGCTTTCCGAGCCGATTGTCGGGGGAATGTTGACTCTTAACACACCACACACTACAAGAGAATCTTATAAGATAATCTTAAGACCTTAAGATAATCGGCCGATTTTTGTCTTTGGTCGGAAGGGGGAAAATCGGGGCAAAATCAGCCCGATTATCTTTATGTGTGTGGCAGGCTTTACTTAAAAAGTTTATCTGTAAGTAAAAGGTAAACTTTGTAAGGAAAGAACAAACATATTTATTGTTCTTTACATGTTTTGTTTGTTATTATTTATATCAGACATAATTGGAGATATTGGATATTGATATATATATCAATATTTTTTTTGTTTGTTCTTTGCCATTTTGTGGTTAAATAAAAACATACCTGGCAAAAAGACACAAAAAAAATCATAATCAGTATCTTGTGATACTAATACCTGAAGCTTCACTTTTCATTCTAACAAACACAACTGCCACAGATTTCATTACTGAGACTAATATTAATCTCCTATAAAGAGGGGCCGATTTGCCAAATGTTGTGCGTTGTGAATTGATCAAAAATATTGTTGGTTTTTTTTATAGTTAAATATTATAATCTCATGTTGTTGTTTGTGTCGACTACAGAACTTCTTCGAATCAAGATCAAGTTATTCCGGTATTTCATGGATCTCCAGGCTTCTCAGGTCGTCCAGGCTCGCCAGGTCCTCCAGATTCTCCAGGTTCTCCAGGTTCTCCTGGTTCCCCTGGTTCTCCTGTTTGTTTGTGGTGTTGGACTATGCATTTTGTTTCTTCATAAAGGGACTGAGAACAAAGATGGTATGTTGTGTCTAGGGTTGTAAGATACTTTAAAGTAGCACAATGTAAGATTTAGTGATCAGTGCTTCTGGTTTAGAATGGCAACTGACTGCTACCTGTGTTGTAAATACTGTATTATACTCTATTCTGTATGAACCGGATAAGCACAGTGTGTGAATTTGTTGACAGAGCTGGTGCCGAAGGGAAAGCATTGAGGGTTTTATGTGTCACCAGAGTTCAAAAACGGAGGCTCGCCGGCCATGTGTCTCAGCAGAGGGTGCTCATGTGAGGAGCGGGACTCGGATTGAGCTTCAAGAAAATCCGATTCCCTGACAACTATCAATGGAACAATAGTGGTCACCGGGAGGCTAAGCAAGGGAAATGCGCTTCTGAATAATAAAAACTAAGCTCCAGAAGAACGCTGAACCACAAGTTCATTAAGCTAAAAAACACAGGCAGTGAAACAAATAAACTAAAAACGTCCAAAAACTGTAATTTCGCAGGTAGCAAAGTAGGACCACCTTCTCAGTTCATTCATTCATTAGATGAAAAACAACTGATTTTACTACTCCGCTGACGTACCACCCCATCTGACTCCTCCCAGGATGTGACACACAAAAACGACAACTTGAGTCCAGTCAGTCCAGAGGAGCTGTCAGAGTCAGTGTGTAGTGAAGCTGTGGTGTGTATGCAGAGCTTCACAGTGACTGGTTCATGTGCTGCTGTAGCTTCTCTTCAACTGATGAGCCTTAACCTCTGACACATGACCAAGGCTTTGAGTCTCTGTTTCGTCTGGATCATTCATGCTGATGGAGGAACTCACTCCTGACAACAACACTAACATCTAATCTGTTGTTGTTTGTGTCAATTACAGAACCTCCTCCAGACTGGATCACTGGTCTAATGGGTCTACTGAGTCTACTGGGTCTACTGCTTCCCCTGCTTCCCCTGCTTCCCCTGCTTCTCCTGCTTCCTCTGTCTTCCCTGGTCAGGGAGAGAACAATTACAGAAATAGAACTATTTTGTGAATTTGATGTTTCCTCAGGTAGGAGGTCACAGTGGAATTGAGCAAAACTGTTGTTAATGTTTTATTGGTTATTAATTAATTCAGTCATTCATTCATCTTTTATTGTTGTGGATTGTTTCGAATACAGGGCGTCATCGAGGCTGGGTCAAGGTTCTGGTTTTCCTGGTTCTGTTGTTTCTCCTGTTTCTCCTGTTTCTCCTGGTTGAGGCTACTGTTGTTCTTTGCTGTGTCATTCTTCATGATGGGATTAAGAACACAGATGGTATGTTAGGAATGCAACGGTACTCGAGAAAATACCGAACTCTAAATTTATTGACCGCAGGTTTTCGGTACAACTCAGGTTGCATTACGCCGGGTTCACACTGGACACCGAAGCGCTGCGAAGCGGAGCGGCCGCGAAAATCGTGCGCGAGCCGCGTCCCTCCTGTTCACACCAGACGCCGATTTTTCGGCGGCGGTCTGAAGCGCCTCCGCCCCTCAGCTGTGTGTGAGTGTATGTGTGTTGCCTATGTGTATGTGTGTAGGTGTGTGTGTGTTCCTCTCTCCCGCTCGGTTTAGATTAACAAACAGAAACGTGCACACTTTGGGCTCTAGTATTTGTCAATCGCGGTATTTTATTTTGAAAATCGCTTTTGTTTTGAAAATTGACCGGATTCTCTCGTGTTTCTTGGTGTGACTTCCTGCCAGAATTGACACGGTCGGCCGCGGCTCGCGCACAAAATAGAACAGACGCCGAAACTGGCGCTTCACGGCGCGAGCCGACCGCGGAGGACCGCGACGCTCCGCGTCTAGTCTGAACTACAACACCGGTTAACGAGGGCGCCGAATGGAAGCGGACTCCGCTCCGCGGCTATTCGCGGCGCTTCGGCGTCCGGTGTGAACCCGGCGTTAGGCTTACTGCTTTACCCCTTACCGCACTGTGCGCGCCTTCTTGGGCGCTTGGATGGTCGCACTGGGAGCGTGAGCTGTGCTGACTCTCACCGCTTGGCGCGGCTTCATAGTCAGTGTCGAGCGTTGGTGTCAATCGTCTGTCTTTTTCTATTATCTCCGTACCACACGTTCTCTCCGTAACTGGCCTATATACCTCCGTCTGGTTTCACCGTTTGTTAGGATGTAACACAACCTATCCTCCAAGGGATAGTATGTGTCATAAATGACAGCGTCATTAACATGGCAAACGTTGCCATGTCAATGACGCTGCCATTACTGGCACCAACATTAAAAGTATGTACACTCTTACCAACTCACATATCTTCCCCAAATTTTGCACCATTTTTAAATGTTTAATACTCTTGTCTTCTTCTTCTTTGAATTTCCGGCAACTACTCTCTCCGATTTTCGTAATGGAGTGATTTTTCTGTGCTTCTGACTCAATACTGCCACCCGGATTTCTGGTGGTATTGCTCCATTTCGTCCGGAGCATTCCGGATTCGTAAGCTGAGGCAACGATCCACTGACGGATGAAATGACCTCTGTAGGGCATAAATGGTCCTATAGGCTACATGCACAAGTTTCTCTAGCCTCATCTTGCATCTTCTTCACATAATCAGTGCTGGTCTCTCATCCAAAGAGGGCACTGCTGCCCAGAGATGGGGACTCGAGTTTGCAACTTGAACTCAAGTGACACTTAAGTCACACACACAGAGACTTCAGACTTGACTTGGACTATATAATAATAATCAAGAAGGGTCATTACAACCAGAAGAGACAGGAGACTTTTATTCTTTTAGAGACTTGAGACTTGACTTGAACTCGTGACCAAAGACTTTAGACTTGACTTGGACTTGCAAAAAAAGACTTCCTGTCCATCCAAATCTCGCGCGATTTGACACGATAATCGTTTCGTTCCGTTCCGTTATTATCTCATAGAGTGGTGGTTGTGCAGCTCAGATAGCGTTTTTGAGTTGTTGGATTGTGTATTTGATGAGTTTGATGAGGGTAAACCAAGAGATTCCCTTAGCCTCCACAGCGTAGCCCTGAGCAGCCTGCTGCTCTGCTCCGCCGTACTAAAAGTAGCTTGCACCGACAATTAAAGGTAACGAACCTACTGCTATGACTATAGCGATCATGGCAATGGGCCAATTTGCCAAAATGTTGAACTATCCCTTTAACATCATTGTGTATTGAGAAAACCTTCAAACTAGTATTTAAGACCATATTCTATTTTGCTGTCTCTGTCCTCAGTGTCCTGGCATGGAGACACTGTGGAGCTCTACAGTGGGAGGTCATACCTGCTGCCCTGTGAGGACTCTCCTTTACCTAAAAACCCCATGGTGACATGGAGACGCCACGACCTCCGTCCTCCAACCGTCCATCAGAGAAACCAGCTGGGTGACGACCTCAGAGACCAGAACCAGGTTTACAGCAACAGAACGTCCATGAAGACTGACGCTCTGACCACTGGAGACCTCGGTCTCACTCTGAGGAACCTCCACCTCTCTGACAGCGGAAACTACACCTGCAGCATCTCAGCGTTTGGAAATACACGAACAGTGAGAAACATACAGCTGAAGGTCAAAGGTCAGAAACACACACTAACACACAAGTACATACAGGTCAAAGGTCAGAGCTGTAGATACAGGTCATACGCACAAAATGGGCCCTGAAAGTGGTGTACATCCACTTTCCAATGTTGTGATCTATAAAAAACAAATTTGACCGTGCACACCCCTAAGTAAACTCTGAACCATGTGTACGCATTGTTTAGCGAAAAAGGGGAATTGGTACCAAGGGGGCAAAGTCCCATTTTTTTGAAAAATCGACACGGAGCGTTGTAAAAGGTTGGCCACCAGAAATGATATCAAGGACCTTCAAGGATTAAAACCTGGGTGGACAACCTGGTCAACTAGCTGCAGGAAAGCTACGGGGTCCAAAGCCCTCTTCTTGGGTCATTTTGCTGGCAAAAGTATGTAAATTCAAATATTTACCGTAGGTAATACAATGGCATAAATAGTCATACAACTATAACATTTGGCAGAGAGCATCTTGACACATAGGGAAAGGCAAGAAAAAAAGATTCTGGGTTGTTGAGGGTGATATCTTAAAATCAAGTTGTAATAAACCCCAGAATCTTTTTTTCTTGCCTTCCCCTATGTGTCATGATACTCTCTGCCAAATTTTATAGTTGTTTTCAACAGCTTCTTCTTCGCCTGCACTTTAACATAATAAAAGTGTTTGTTTTCCAGTTGCCATTGTTTACTGTGACCACACGAAAACCAAGGAATCTGATATGAGCCCCCCGAAACCACACAAAGACACAGCCACACCCCCCTTGCGGCTTCCCGGTGAATTGCAGAGCAACGCGTTCCCTCTACGCAGAATTTCGAATGCTCAATGACAGCGTAGGGTTGACACCGTAGCTCTGCCGTCACCGCAATGCAGAAGCATAAACCAGGCTTAACCAGGTGCACCTCAGTTAGAAGCCCCATATACACGTGTAGAAAAAATTGTAAACGTTGACACCCCTACTTCATAATACTGTTCATCACAGCATTAAAGCAGATATCAGTGGAATGTTTTTGTTAATATAAGTCCTAAATAGTCCTATTTTCCGTCAGCAATCACTTACATGGAGTGTTTCAGCCGTAACACGAGTCTCTCCGTCACTCTGCTCTGCTGTAACCCGAGGAGAAAATTTTCCTTGTAGGATACAAGTGTTATCCAATGAGGAGAGAGAACGGCATGAAGGGCTGTGTGTGCAGCCAAGGGGTGCGCGTGAATGTGGTGACAGAGCACGAGGACCAATAGATGCCTGACGAGGGCGGGGGCTGCTAACTCATGGTGCGTTCAAGGAAACTCGTACTTTGTGTTTTTCCTTCCTGTGAAGTCATACCAGTTCGATCTGGTACGAGTTCACGGGTCGGAAGTTACGAGAGGCCGTTATAGTGAACTTTCACAGACAACAGGACGGTAAAAACACGAGCTACGAGTTACCTGGAACGTTACAAAGTCGTAGTTGTGACTTGAAGCTGTAACTTACGGTTTCAAAAGCCTGCCTTGAACGCAGCATTCGCCGAAACGGCCGTGCCGCTGATATCTGCTTTAAAGGAGTCATCACCCGGAAATCGCAATTTCTCTTGTTAAAACATGCATATTGGTGTTTGACCTCAGTTGAAACTTGCCTGAAAAGCTGGACTTTGAAAGCGGCGCCGTTTTTTCGCTTCGGCTCTTTTTCCGAACAGGAATAGCACACAATGGTGTGCCTTCCTAAAGCACGAGATTTTGATTCTGCTCCGACGGTGACCTCACCGGCGGAGGCTACTTGCCTCTTTCACCACCCAACCCCGGCCCGTCCGCTACCTGAAATCGCCGAAGCGGTACCAGCGGGCTGTTTATGTTTTGGAGTCTGCATGCAGGCAAGCCCCCCCCTGCTCTGTCCTTCCTGCGGCGAATTAACACGCGCCTCATACAGTGCACATCCGGACCAGTCAAAACCTCGCGCGTAATCTCGCGTGATAAAGTCGCGGTAGGAAAAAGGGTCAGAACAAGCTCAATGTTTGATTGAAATTATTTTTTTTTTTTCTAATAAGTTTTACGAATTGATCCAAAGCGATCCAAGGGGGGCTGGATACATAAAAAACCAGGTGATGACTCCTTTAAGAGGTAGGGACAGAAACAGGCATAGAGAAAAGTATACAGACTGGGACATGAAGTCGATTCAGCTTTGCACACTTTTAGGCACTCACTGTGATTTATGTAGGGAAGTTCATTTACAAGTGTGTGTACGCAGGGTTTTATAAATATGAATATTTTAGATTTGGCTTAATGGCGTACGTACACTTTTATGACGTGTACGTACGCCCCAGGTTGGACTTTGGACCAGGGTCACAAAGGTCATGTAGGTCATTGTAAAGTCTTTTTACTAGTGCTGGGCCGTTAACGGCGTTAACGCCAGACTCTTATCGCGCGATAAGGAAATTATCGCCGTTAATCTATTCTCAAAGTTGGGTCAGGGAGTCGCACTGAATTTCCCTCTGCTGTGTTTTTTACTTCAATTAAATTACAGATAGATCGCTGGGTTCCTTGTAAAACATTAATTTATTGATGTAACGTGGTGATTTCTGAGCCCCGAGGCTGCTCTTCTGTCCAGTAAGTTTCACTTTTCATTCAAACAAACTGCGGATTCCTCAGTTGTTAGGTTTCATCAATGAGACCAACATTAATCTCCTAAAAAGAATTAAACCAGCCGCGGTAAACCTCTAAAAACCTCCGGGTAAATGACTCGGCTCGTTTTCTCCCCACGGGATGACGGCAGCGACGCAGGCTCGACCGTCACGTCAGCCAACACGTTCTCACTCCCAGTGCGTCAACACCTTGACGAACGGTCACTGTCCCTCATCGTCACTGACTCATTAGGTACCCGTTTTTCGTCATGAAGTGACGAGCGAGGAGTTCAATTCATCCCAATGCAACCCCCTTCGCGGCAATATGTGACACTCAGAGTAAAGTGATCCAGCTGACCGGCCGCGGCGCTGAACGACGCACTGAGCTGGATTTAATTAAAATTAAATGTTTATTCAGCATTTTGGCCGCAACATCATTTCAACATACTTTTATGACATTTCTAACGAGAAGTGTGTGTTTTACTTTCAAAATCTATGTTGAACGAATTCAAATGATGTTTTATTTGGCAAATTGAATCTGTTAAAATGTGTACATATTGAACGTTAAATTTATTCAGCTTTCTGGCCGTAAAAACAAGATTTTAGTATATATCTGGCATTGTTGGAAGACATTTCTAGCGAGAAATGGGCTGTAAATCTTTTGAATCCTACGAATGGATATATTGTCAGTTAAAATTAGATCACATTGCAGTTGACACCGCTTAGCAGGCTTGAAAAGCGTGCAGGTACCTCATCATCTGTCATCACGGCCGATCGGCTTCAATACATCCATGATTCTGAGTCTCGGCGGGCCGTTGTTACGGCAACATGACGCCCAAAGCGGGTGGACAGTCACAAGCACATTGTCGGATATCGTAATACAGGACAAATAAAACACAATTTGCTTTCATTCAACATATATTTAGAGAGTAAAACATACATTTCTCGCTAGAAATGTCTTCCAACAATGCCAGATATCTTGTTTTTACGGCCAGAAAGCTGAATAAATTTAACGTTCAATATGTACACATTTTAACAGATTGAATTTGCCAAATAAAACATCATTTGAATTCGTTCAACATAGATTTTGAAAGTAAAACACACACTTCTCGTTAGAAATGTCATAAAAGTATGTTGAAATGTTGTTTTTGCGGCCAAAATGCTGAATAAACATTTAATTTTAATTAAATCCAGCTCAGTGCGTCGTTCAGCGCCGCGGCCGGTCAGCTGGATCACTTTACTCTGAGTGTCACATATCGCCACGAAGGGTTGCATTGGGATGAATTGAAATCCCCGCTCGTCACCTCATGACGAAAAACGGGTAGCCTACCTAATGAGTCAGTGACGATGAGGGACAGTGACCGTTCGTCAGGGTGTTGACGCACTGGGAGTGAGAACGTGTGGCGTCAGCAGACCGGTGTTACCGGAGGCAGCTGCCTCTGTGACGAGCTGCTGCTGCTGCTGCCGCTGCTGCTGCCGCTGCCACAACAGGCGTCATTTGGAAAAACTAACCACAACTTGATCAAAGCTGTGGTGGCCGTTTCATATGTAGCGCGAGTCGCGTCAGCTCGGATCTGCGCGCGGTCCCGCGTGTCCGCATGTCGCGGTAGGAGCTACAACAACAACAACCTAGAACAGCTGAGTGTTCCTCTCCTACAGCTGACATGTGGTCTGTCACAGTGTCACAGTGAGTGTGGCGTTCATGTACAAGTTTCATCCAATCCTCCAATCTCTCTGTCCTTTGACTGTCCTGACCCTGATCACAGACCCACAACATTTATTAATAAATTAATTAATAAATCAAAAGCATTGACATATGTGCTTTTGATTTATTCATTTTAAATGCTTGTCTTATGAGTGTCTTTTGCTGCTATTTTTTATTCACAGCAAATGACCATAAATATTTGTGTGATATGACATAAAAAAATGAAAAGTTGAAAAGCCAGAGCTTTTGTTGTATGTTATACAGTAGATAGACTAGAGCCTATTATGTTAAATATAAAAATATGAATTTATTAGTTATCGGTAGACATTTTTCGTGCATCACTACATATTTTGAGTGCCTTCATCAGAATTCAAATGAGCCATTTTAATCTAGATTAATCTAGATTAACTCAAAGATTGCAGTGAGATTAATCTAGATTTAAAAAATTAATCTATGCCCAGCACTACTTTTTACCAATAAACAAATTAGCCAAACTCTCCAGATGTGTGTCCACAAAATCAGTGTCCAATCCTCAGAATTTTCTTTTGCATATGGTTTCATTTGCTCAACACAAACGGTTCATATGTGGCACAGGTAATGTAACTCCCGTTCAGTCAATCATGACACAAGGTGTTCCTCTGACAGGCATTTTACTGTCTTCAGTGAGGAATTGTCCACAATGTCGACGAATGTCATAAGAACTAAACAAACAAACATAAACATCCAATTAAAATTACGTAACGCAGAGCGAGTTACAAAGCACAATGTAAACAATAATTATACATCAACATACCTCATTGGCCTTCTCAACTAAACGGAGTTAAGGACACTTTATTCTTCTTCTTTCATCTGCTTCTCTCATACCGGACTTATTGGCCGCTGCTCACCTCAAGCATGGTGAAGGTAAAGTGCGTCAGCACAAAACGACGTGAGAGCACTGACACCAGTGAAAATTGGTTCCGCTACGACAACATTTTTCTTTAGTTATATCCATCCATCCATCCATTATCTATACCGTTTTATCCTTACGGGTCACGGGTGAGCTGGAGCCTATCTCAGCTTCTTTAGTTATAATTACATCCAAATGACACAACAAAAATATATTCACTTATTTAAACATGAATACTTAAATGGTTCATAATTTCAACAACCAATTATTTATTAATCATGTAAATTAACTGAAATAGTATAGGCCTAACTGACTTTGATGGCAGCTACAGGTAAAGTAGGCTAATGCACAATTCTGTTCGTTCCAAGTAAGTGTCCATACTTAGTCAAAAATGAAAAACATCACGCACATCTAAAAAATCCAAGTAGGGTGGGTGCTGGACCAACGTAGGCAAAACATGGTATAAAGCTCCAGAAGCTATAAGGTGTTGCAGGCCTTTTCTTGTTTATTCCAAGTGTTCATAGTTAACCATTATAGAAACACGATCTCAACATATAATGAGTAATGGTCAAACACTTTCAGTTTGCTCTCACTTATCACAGTCAGAAAACTATTTGATCTCCTTCTCTACACACGCCTGATGCTCATCAGGCTCTTACCTACAGTATATCCCTTATACACTCCCTCTAGTGGTTAAACACAAAAACCACATAATGGCTTCAACAGTTATGTTGTTGTTCATCTCATCCACAGAAAAGTACTCCATCATAACTGAAGTCCGCGTTTTGTCTGGTTTCCTGATTCCACTGGTTCTATTGGTTCTACTGGTTCTACTGGTTGTTTCTCCTGGTGTCGCCTGGTGCCATAAAATTTATAAAGGTCAAGTACAAGGTAGGAGATTTGTGTCTGTGTGTGACACTACAGAGTTTTTATTGTGAAAATTATATTATTTGTTGAGTTGACAGTGACAAGAAACAGCTGCACACACATTTATTCACATAAACATCTCATTGACTGTATCAATGTGGCCACCATCTTGGATGGGTGCCCACTTTGCCTTGATTGGATTCATTATTGAGAAAGGAAGTGTATGCACAAGGAAAATAATCACAATTCACTGAATTTTCAATTGATTTACACACAGTATGGTTTTTACAAACACGAGACATGTAGTAATGATACAATATTCTCTACATTAAACACAAACTCTACATTGGGCTTTGATACTGAAATGTGTGTGTGACCCATATTGTTCTGGCCTGCCCTGAGTGAGTTTTGTACTCGGCGACAATGCTAACCGTTTCGCCAAGAGGCCAAGGGCCATTTGACAGGTGGGTTAACACGTCTTTTATGGGTGAGTGAATTTAACTTCCACACACTGTCCCTTGTCCTTACTGGTACCTCATGACCGTGAATATACCCGTGAACATCCGTTAGAAGTTTTCATCCATATGTCAACATGACAGAGAAACTGACTTCCTCCGTGTGTCGACTGTCCCTCTGGTCTGGTTCTGTCCTTCAGGTTCCTCCACAGCTCTGTGATCCTTCAGTAAAGAGATTAAAACCTGCTGCTGCTGTCTGATGACATCATGTGGTTTGTTGTCTCTCAGACCAACAGGTGGAGGTGGAGGAGGGGGTGGAGTCTGTCCAGCTGCCCTTCAAGACCGAAGCTGGCCTGTCTGAAGACGTCAGAGTGGAGTGGACGGACAGAGACAACAGGAAGGTCCATGTGTATGAGAACGGTCCTAAAGGACAGGTCCAGGTTTACAGAGGACGAACAGAGATGAATGAAGACCTGCTGACGACTGGAGACCTCAGTCTGACCCTGAAACATCCCACAGGGAGAGATGAAGGAGAATACACCTGCAGAGTCTATGACCAGGACGGAGACTTACTGACATGGAGATTTGTGTTTCTCGAGGTCAAAGGTCAGAGTTGTTTGTTTGTCTGGTTTTGTCTCCTCTGCAGAATGATTGCCCCATCTACTGTACTGTACTACTATACTAACAGACATGGAGCTGGATGTTCTTCCTCCCTGGCTTGTTTGTCTCTGTACTGACCTGAAATAACCACCACAAGCTTCCTCTGTGTCCCCACTGATCTGATTTAGAGCACTGTGCCATGTTGCCATGGTGAGTTTCACCGCTTGGATGAGAATGGGGTCTGTAATTTAAGAATGTAATTTAAGACCAATCTGTAGGCCTACTTCTTATGGACAAAAGCTTTGCATCGTCAGAACCGTAAGACATTGCTGAACCCGTAGTACATAACGAGTAAAAGTTGTTGATTTGAAAGCGAGTTACAAATGGGTCATTTCTGCTTTTCTCAGAAAATTAGCTCCTACTTTTTGAATGGGAGTGAATAAGAGGAAGGGACGGAACTGTCTGTACTCAAAGGCTCACAGTTCAAATTCTGTATGTCTCTCTGCGTTTTTGAGCACATTGTGAGAGACGGGACAAGCTTGTCTACAAAAGTGGAGAAAATTATGTGTGTAGAGTGTAATTTGTGGCTTCAGTGACAGGTTAGAAAGTAATATAACATGTCAGAGGATTTTTATGGTGCGTTCTGTAACTTGTGATTTTCCGACCTGTTCTTATGGTTACCTGCTGGAACGGACAGCCAAACTTGGTTTGGAGAGGCCTTTTTTTAAAGTATATTTTTGGCTTTTTATGCCTTTATTTGATAGGACAGTAGAGATGCGACAGGAAATGGGAGTCAGAAATGGGGGGGAATGACACGCAGAATAGGGCCGTCCGACACAGGACTCGAACCGGGGCCGCCTGCAGCAAGGACCATAGCCTCCACACATGGGGCGGGCGCTCCACCAACTGAGCCAAACACTGCCCCTGGAGAGGCCTTTTTAGTTAAAAAAAATGGGTAACGCTTTATATTAAGGTCCCTGTAATAAGCATTAGTTAATAGGTAATAAGGCCCTTATAAGTGATTATAAGATGCTTATTAACATTATTATGCGTTTATAAGACTATATATGTATTAATAGTCTCATTATAATATAGTTAATAGCAGATTATAAGAGATTTATAATAACTTATAAGAAACTTAATTAACTGTTGATGCTTAAGAACATTAATAAAATCCTCATGAGTATCTTATTATTGTTTATAATAACATTACAAACACATATATTGACTTAACTAGCCCAACCATTATGTCTTTGTTATGCCTTTATTAATCCTTGTAATAAGTGCTAGTTAATACGTAATAAGGCTCCTATAAGTGCTTATAAGTATTAAAGGCTCGGTAGGCAGAAATCTAGAAAAAAGCTTTGAGTTGAGTCCACACGGTTCTC
Organism: Decapterus maruadsi; assembly: GCA_030347415.2. Taxonomy (NCBI): domain Eukaryota; kingdom Metazoa; phylum Chordata; class Actinopteri; order Carangiformes; family Carangidae; genus Decapterus; species Decapterus maruadsi. Next base: position 25,865,504 of record CM064905.1, on the reverse strand, counting down.
ATCCCCTCCGCCAGTCCGTCACTTTCTTACGTTTTAATATTTTTTCATGCGAGAAAGTGACGGCTTAGATTCCCAATCTGTGGTCAGTTTTTCCTAATAACGTCTGTAAGTATTGTTCCGACTTTTGTCGGAGGAGTGCAGAGCCACACACGAGCGGCAGCAGCGGCTCGTCACAGAGGCTGCAGCCGGGGAGCTGAGCTCATCGGCCGGGCAGCTTCTCTGTCCTCCTCCCTAACCAACCAACTTGCCGAAGCTTCTTTCTTTTCCTTTTTTCAATGTTATCCTCCATAATGTCCGAGTCACGGGTAAGAAAAACCTTTTTGAACACATGAACGATAACATAGTATTTATATTTCGTGTAAAATAATACGAATAAGAGCTGCTGCTCTGTGATTGGTCAAAATCTACCGTCACGGGTAGATTCTTTGCAGGCTGAAAACAGAGCCTAGGGGAGACGCAGACGTCTGATCTTTTTTCACATCACTTCTTTTACATTATCCTCAAGGTTATTGTGTAAGTTTTTGCCTAATACTGTCAAAAGAAAGCTGCCTACCTAGCCTTTAATAGTCTCATTATAATATAGTTAATAGCAGACTACAGGGCCGGACTGGGAGACTTTTTCAGGCCAGGAGTCAGTCATGTAACCAGGCCACCCTGGCCTTGCCCACACACCCACACACCCACCCACACACACACACACACACACACACACACACACACACACACACACACACACACTGCATTCCAAATAGAAGTTCAAATATGGGACCTATGTACAAACTAAGTTAGGATTAGGAATATACAGTAACTTTTGTGTTTGGGGCCGGGCTGGTAAAATACAGTAACACAACAATCCTCAGCAAAATCCACTAACACACTTACTAGAAGAGAATAAAGGTTTAACGCAGTGCCAAGGTTACTTAAACATCATATCATGTGGAATGTCAACTGCCTCTTTGGCATAATTTTTATGTGTAGCCTACAATAAAACCTAATAAACAAACACAACAAAGTCCAAATCAAACAATTAATCAGCTATGAGGGGACAGCCTTTGAATACATGTTCACAGATCCTGCACGCACTGATAGACGCAATGTATAATACAGTCCGAGAGTATAGTTCCTAATAAGCAATCACATAATATTGACTGTTGTTGCTCTAGAAATGATTCTGTACCTCCATACAGAACGAGTTTGTACCATCCTCGGGGGCGAAGATGTAGTGGCCACTCCCTCCATATTGCATGCGGGATCAAAAGGATGTTCATGTTGCTCGTGTAGCTCAGCCGCTAGCTTAAACCGGAAGTGTCAGTTTTACGGTCTACCTTCAAAATAAAAGCTTGTGAGAAGCGCACTAACACAAGAACAGCTCCGGATATAGACTGAAAAGAAGCGGCCCATGAAAAGCAAAGAAAGAGGAGAAAATAATTGATTTTACCACAATGACACTGCAAAACAAAATCAGAAAACTTATTTTTGAAGGTAACCAGAAAAACTTTCAAGCTCATTAAATTCCTTCAAGAAAAAAAAAAACCTTTGTTGTGTTGAGCAATTTTTTCTTTCCATCATATCAACCTTGACCACATGTATTGTTCGTTCCAGATGTGGAGGTTGTGAAAATCATTAGCCATAAATAAATGCATAATAGAAGATTTATTAGATTTAATAAGGCATTGTTCCCGCTTTAGATCCAGTACCTGCAAAAAGCCCAGTTAACTGTAAACAAGGGAATAGTTAGCTTATAATAGATTAGCAATGAAGTATATATTAATGTTAATAAATCAAAGAAAAAATATTAATAAAGGCATAACAAAGACATAATGGTTGGGCTAGTTAAGTCAATATGTGTTTGTAATGTTATTATAAACAATTATAAGATAAGACTCATGAGGATTTTATTAATGTTCTTAAGCATCAACAAACAGTTAATTAAGTTGTAAGTAATAAGTTATAATAAATCTCTTATAATCTGCTATTAACTATATTATAATGAGACTATTAATACATAGTCTTATAAACGCATAATAATGTTAATAAGCATCTTGTAATCACTTATAAGGGCCTTATTACCTATTAACTAATGCTTATTACAGAGACCTTAATATAAAGCGTTACCAAAAAAGGTATTTATTCAATGACACGAAGGACACAAGTAGAATTTTTATTTTAACACAAATACTTTATTTTCCAACCTATTTTCAGTATAAAAACACCATGTTTTTTAACTCCAGTGCCAGCCCTTTTATAAAATGGTCAGTGCCATGTGCCAGCATATGCTTTTCGTAGGATAGGTACGATTGGCAGTTTGTTCATGAATAAACTGAAGAATATGGTGCGTTCTGATGCCATGGCAAAGCTGTTTGTATTTTCGCCTGCGGTGTGGCAAATGCGAGTTCGATCCCTGCTGGTTTCACATTTCAAAAAAAATTTAGTTGTTAAATTTATATTCCAAGTTTCCTACCTGGACTCTCTACTTATCTGGCCTGTCTACATTCTACCTGATCTTTTTACTAAACTTTACCAACTCCTTTCTTCATTGCCTAAACCTAACCAATGGCACAATTACACTTCTCAATCAATCAATCAATCAAAATGTAAATAGGCATCAGTCAGTTTTTTTTTATTTTTTTAAAGGAATGCCATCTGACTGAGTGGCTGAGCCAATCACATTTCAATAGAAGCAAATATCAGCTCAAATTGAGAGGGGCTCCCTATGGCCCTGTCATTTATGTCTCCCTGTTATTTAGGACAGGCCGGTTGTACAGGTGAGTGGGCCCAGGCCCATCAAGCCCACACATACTAACACCGCACCTGCAGGTCAGAGTCTGACATCATCATGTTGTTTGTTGTCTCTTAGTCATACGGATGAACTTGAAGGTAAAGGAGGTGGTGAAGGTGAAGAAGGGGGTGGAGTCTGTCCAGCTGCCCTTCAAGACCACAGCTGGCCTGTCTGCAGACGTCAGAGTGGAGTGGACGGATGAAGACAACCGGAAGGTCCATGTGTATGAGAACGGTCCTAAAGACCAGCACTGGTTTTACAGAGGACGAACAGGGATGAATGAAGACCTGCTGAGCACTGGAGACCTCAGTCTGACCCTGAAACTCCCCACAGAGAGAGACAGAGGAAGATACACCTGCAGAGTCTACAACAAGAACGGAGACTTACTGAGAAAGACAGCAGTGACTCTAAAGGTCAAAGGTCAGAGTTGTTTGTTTGTCTCTGGTTGTTTGTTTGTCAAAGATGAAACAGTTGAAATCAGAGCTGTAGATGCAGGTCAGAGATTAAAACCTGCTGCTGCTGCTGTCTGATGACATCATCATGTGGTTTGTTGTCTCTCAGTCCAACAGGTGGAAGTGGAGGTTGAGGAGGGGGCGGAGTCTGTCCAGCTGCCCTTCAGGACCACAGCTGGTCTGTCTGCAGACGTCAGAGTGGAGTGGACAGACAGAGACAACAGGAAGGTCCATGTTTATGAGAACGGTCCTAAAGGACAGGACCAGGTTTACAGAAGACGAACAGAGATGAATGAAGACCTGCCGAGGACTGGAGACCTCAGTCTGACCCTGAGACGCCCCACATGGAGAGACAGAGGAGACTACTACTGCAGAGTCTACAACAAGGACGGAGACTTACTGAGAGAGACAGTAGTGACTCTCAAGGTCAAAGGTCAGAGTTGTTTGTTTGTCTCTGGTTGTTTGTTTGTCTCTGGGTGTCTGTCTCTGTCTCACTGTCTTCTGCCTTGTCTACAGGGAGAACTCAGGTCGGAGCTGAAACAGACGACACGAGGAACAGAAGCAGCTCCACTGATCCAACTCCTCTGATGGCTGAAGCTGATCAATCAGTCTGATTGGTCTGTTGATCAATTTGTGATTAGTGAAAGGGTCTGTCTTTGGACCAAAGATGTAAAAAAAAATATATAGTTTATAATTTTTATGTCATCTCTGTAATGTATTTATACATGTTATTGAACTGCATTTTATTGTATTAATTTGTAGTAGTATTTTGATAATATGATGTTAACTTTTACGAACTTGCACCTGCCTGCACTGTCTTGGATGTGCGTGCACTGTCCTTCCTTGTTACTATTTTTTTGTTGCACGGCACTCCTCCGCTCTGACTCCCGCTTCTTCAAGGCGAGAAGTAACTTAACAGCCAGAAGATATCCACAATGAATCCTGACATGGACATCCCGGCCGATCTTCTCAAAACTTTTGAATTCACTACTGAAGACTACACTCGCATTATGCTCACAGAGTCGCTGTTCGATGACACAGTGGTAAGCTCACAAGCTGACACAGATCAGCTGATTAAGTCACTGAAGAATCTACACACACGCGAATCCAAACAACATCTACATGCAGTGACACTAAGTGACTATTTGCGGAGGAAGATTGTCCCAAGAGGATTGAGAATCCAAAAGGCTCCAGCATTTGGACTCAACAGTGTCCAGTTCTGCAATCGCTGGTGCGAGATTCTCAATAAGTGCTCGCTTGATCTGATGGCCCTGGTCATTCAGGAAACCACTGAGCAGCTTACAAAGACAAGAGAGGAGATCGAGGTGGCTTCTGGTCGCTTGGATGCAGTTACGGCAGATAAGTCTCTGTTCCTAAAACTGACCAATGAGATGGATGTTTTTAAAGAAAAATGCCTGGCTGAGACTAAGATTATAAAACGCAAAAAATTCGCAAGAGACACAAATGACTATAAACAAGGGAACGTGTATTTTTGGAGGAAGACTACATCTGATCCAGCACAACAGTCGGTTGGCGGCCAACATCGACAAAACTTTCCACCAAGGTGGCCGTCTTCGTCCTCCTTTGACTCGGACTCCAGCAACCGGTCAAGATCTGGTGGGTCTTTTTTGGGGAATCCCCCGCGACGCCACCCACGAGGCGGAGGCGGAGCCCGCGGACGGGCCGGACACACTCCCCGCGCACCAAGAGATGCAGGAGAGGACTACGCAAGAGGAGACAGGTACAACACCTGGAGCAAAATGCGGTAATGAACTTTTCATCTAAAACTCTAACTGAGTCATGCATTAAGGCACTCAGTAAGGGCCTATCATTTGCTCCTACTATGTCCACTAATGACTTTCAGACTTTCAGAAGTGTTGTGTATTTTGGGTTACACTAGGACCCGTAGTTGAGATGCACCTGGTGCATGCTGGGTAACCTCCACTAGGTTGTTGTTGTCTGTATAGCCATGGGCTAACGAGTTGCACCGCTATCAATAAATCTTTTGAAGATACGTCGTGGTCCGAGATATCATTGTTATATTAAGAGAACGGAAGATATAACAAAAGTGGCGACGAGGATGGCTGGGCCAACGCTGCAGTGCGCGACAGAGTGTTTATGCCGTTTTTGTTTTTTTTTCCTGCGGATGCCTCGCGCTGCCGGGTGTTAGACGCCGCCGGGGAGGGAAGCTTCGCCATGTGTGCTCCGGTGGATGCGACTGCCTTCAGCTAAGCAGGGAGGAGTGTGCAGCGGGAAAAAGAACAGGGAAACACACCGTGAGTAACGCCGGAAAAAGCCTCGACGTTACGGGAAGGGACGCCATATAACCAGGAGCAAGAAATGGCTGGAGTTATTGGCTCGATTGGTCCCTTTGATGACAGCGCGGAGCAATGGAGCTCCTACACAGAGCGCTTCGGATATTTCGTCGCAGCTAATTGTTATGAATGACACACACAGTGCACGCACACCCACTCAGGCACGTCTTTCATTGGCTGGACTGAAAGAGGCGGGGTTGGGGTTCCTGGGGGCGTGCGTATGCATTAAGTCATGCCGTGCACCTGTGAAGAGAGAGAGAAGAGAACAAAGAAGAGAAGACACGAGAAGACCGGCGCGGCGTCTCGTCTCCCCCGTTTTCGTTTTGGTTTTGTGTTATGATTTAGATTCTCACCTACGCTCGACGGAAAGAAGCTTTTAATAAAACCTGAATGCTGAGCCACCGAGGCGAAGCAAACCCTCGCGCTTGGGCTCGCCATGAACGCCTGTGTGTGAGGAGGGACAGGTGGAGGCCTTGAGTCCGGTCCCGTTCCAGTTCGCGACTGTGAGTACCCCAACCTGCCCCTCATACAGGTCCAGCCATACGCTATATCACACACACTGCAGCACATCCACACACATGTAGTGAAGTCGTAACATTTATTGGGGGCTCGTCCGGGATCTGAATTACTTTAGTGGCCTAGACTAGCGATAAAATTCGCCGGTCTAGATAGCCATAGCATTAGCGTTAGCTACACACAAACATTACTGTTTGCGAGAGAGGGGTGCTACCGGAGTTGTATTCAGCTCGTCAAAGGGGCTTTGACCTCGGTGCAAATTAGTTGCACACAGTACCGGAGTTCTCGCCAAAACAGTTGTTTGCGTGGGAGAAACATCTCCAAGCAGAGTGTAGTGGTAGTGATTCATTGTTTGTTAATCGTGTCAGGCGCGTTCGCGGTGTGACGAACGTAGTATTATTCAGGTTGTATTGTGCCATGTCTTCTCGAGGTGTTTTTTTGAGTGGATTGTTTGGCCGCGTAAGGGGCATTTTGATTTGAGACGCGCAGTTACGTGAGTGGGGGATTTAAAGTGTAGGAGGAAGTGAGCTCCGCGGGGGACTATTGTGTAGTAAGCCCGTGATCTTGGACGCCAACTCGTGGAGGATCGTTGTTGTTATAACTTAGCTTTGAATCTGTGGGTTTGTGGTTGTATCCCCAGATTGTTTTTTTTTGTTTGTTTGTTTGTTTTGTCACGTGTCGTGTTCTTGATCAGAGAGGCTAAAATGGCAACATTTGATGTGGAGGAATTTTGCAACAATGCTTTTGACAGGAGTGACCTTAGGAAATTGAAAAAGGACCAATTAATTGAGGTTGCTGAAGCTTTTGAAATAGAGATTGCTCCCACCATGAAAAGGGTGGAGGTGATGAACATTTTGGTTGAGGCTTTGCAGTTATCGGACCCTGCCACAGAAAAGGAGAAGGAGCGGCAAGCCCAACAGCAAGAACGACAGGCCCAGCAGCGGGAGCAAGAACTCCAGGTGGAGCTCGCCAGGATTGAATTAGAGAAAGAGCGGATACAGCATGCAAACTCCCAGATGCAGCGTAAACATGAAACCCGTTTTGACCTTAGCAGTTGCCTGAAGTTAATGCCTAGATTTAACCCCAATGAAGTAACAGTTTTTTTTTACGCTTTTGAAAAAATTGCTAAGGATCTGGAATGGCCTGAGAACAAATGGAGTCTGCTTGTTCAAACTGCCCTGGAAGGAAAGGCCCAGGAAGCCTATGCTTCTTTAGACGCTAACCAGAGCAGGGACTATGAGGTAGTAAGGAAAGTAGTGCTTGCTGCTTATGAGCTGGTCCCCGAGGCCTACAGACAGAAGTTTAGGTCACTTAGACGCAGGGGTGATGAGACCTTTCTGGATTTGGCTAGGAGACAGGAAGCAGAGTTCGATAGGTGGCTAGGGTCAAACCAAGTCTTCACTTTTCAGGATCTCCGAGAGCTAATGTTAATGGAACAATTTAAAAGAAGTGTACCACAGTATGTTGAAGCCCACCTCAATGATTTGGAGGTTAAAAACCTTAGGAAAGCAGCCATGATGGCAGATTCTTATGAGCTCAGCCACCGTGACGTGCCAGGGAGGGGAAGGCCCTTTAAGCAGGAAAGGAGCACAGGAGAAGAGAGAGGGGCATCCATGAGACCTGCCCCTGCCCCAGTCCCGAACAGGTCACAGAGTAGGTTTCAACCCGAACCAAGGAGGGGCGATCGCCCTCCTCGCTCTGAAATCATTTGTCACTACTGTAAAAGAATGGGCCACATTAAATCTGCATGTCCAGCGTTAAGAAACAAAGACTTTAGTAAATCTGTGGCTCTTGTAAACACCCAGGTTAAAGGTAGACAACAGGCAGAGAATGTGTCACCTCCAGGTTTAGCACCACCAGGATATGAAGGCTTTGTCTCACAAGGTACAGTGTCTGTGTCAGAAGAGGGTGAGGAAGTACCAGTCCTGGTGCTCAGAGACTCAGGGGCCCGTCAGTCTCTGCTGTTGAAGGGGGTGGTCGATTTGCCATCTGCCACCTCCCAGGATGCGTCTGTGTTGGTTAAAGGGGTTGGAAATCAGTTTGTCCCTGCACCACTCCACCGGGTTTTGGTGAAAACTAATCTAATAAGTGGGCCGGTGGTGGTGGGGATAATTGAATCTTTACCTATAGAAGGAATCACCTTCCTTTTAGGAAATGATCTTGCCGGCACCCGTGTTCACCCTAGTGATGGTGAACTTTCTTGTGTAGAAACAGGGGGTAGTGATGTAGCTCCGGTAGTCAGGGAGGAGCCTTGTGAAGTGTCTGAGACCCTAAGTCTCGAAGGAGAGTACCCTGAAACTTTTGCAGCATGTGTAGTGACACGTTCCATGACCCAGCTTACTGACGCTACAGCACTTAGGAAAGAGCAGCCAGCAGTGGAGTTAGCAGATACGTTCTTCGCAAAATTAGCTGGGGTAGGAGAATGCAGCCAGTTCTCACGTGAGGCCTTAGTGGCAGAGCAGGGCACTGATCCTTCCGTGTCCCCTTTAAAGGAAACTGCTATGACTTTTGAGGAGATCAGGGAGTAGCAGAGGGATTTTACTTACAAGATGAAGTCCTAATGCGAAAATCGCGGCCTCCTGACCGGCCCGCAGATGAGTGTTGGCCTGTAGTGGCACAGGTTGTGTTACCTACCAGTTTCAGACAGGCAGTGCTACGTTTAGCCCATGAGGCTCCTTGGGCCGGCCATCTGGGCATACGCAAAACGCAGCAGAGAATTATGAGGCATTTTTACTGGCCAAAAATGCACAAAGATGTGGTGGCATACTGTAGGTCCTGTCATGCATGCCAGGTTGTTGGCAAACCTAATCAAAAAATTCCTGTTGCCCCCCTGCGCCCCATCCCTGTTATGGAAGAGCCATTTTCACGTGTGGTAATTGATTGTGTGGGCCCCCTGCCAAAAACCAAGAAGGGAAATGAGTATGTATTGACTATAATGGACGTAGCCACGCGGTTTCCAGAAGTGATACCTTTGAGAAACATTAAGACAAGACCCATTGTTGATGCTTTGCTTCAGTTTTTTTCAAGAGTTGGTCTGCCTACCGAGGTTCAGCATGACAGAGGTACCAATTTCACGTCAGGTGTCTTTCAGGAGGTCATGTATGAGCTTGGCATTAAGCAGGTGGTTTCCTCAGCCTACCACCCACAGTCACAGGGTGCGATAGAACGTTATCACCAAACCCTGAAAACCATGATTAAGACGTATTGTGTAGGGTGCCCTGGGGATTGGGATGCAGCCATACCATTTTTGCTTTTTGCTGTAAGGGATGCCGTAAATGAATCCACAGGTTTCAGTCCCTTTGAGTTAGTTTATGGCCATGAAGTCAGAGGTCCCCTTAAGATGGCCAAAGAAAAGCTCCTCGACTCTACAAGGCAGGGTGGGGTGCTGCAGTACGTGGCCACCTTTAAAGACCGGCTGCAGTCAGCCTGTGAGGTGGCCAGAGCTAACCTACAAGCATCAAAGAGGAAGATGAAAGATCACTACGATAAAAGAGCTGTTAAGCGCATTTTTGCAGTGGGTGAAAGAGTATTAGTGTTGTTGCCAATGACGAGGGACAGGCTGGGTGTGAAATTTTGTGGTCCCTACACCATCATGAAGCGGGTGGGTGAATGCAACTATGTGGTTAGCACACCTGAGCGCAGGCAGAAAACCAGGCTGTGCCATGTCAACCTCCTTAAGCCATATGTTGAACGTAACCCACCTGGCCCTGTGCAGTCTGTCCCAGTGTGTGTGGTGTCTTCAGCTGAGCGAGAGAAGTTGGAGGAGAGTGAGTGTGGAAGTGTGTCTCAGGAGCCTGTGCCTCCGCGGCTACTGAATTCCCAAGTAGTTGCAACATTGTGGGAACACCTGGGCTACCTGCCACCAGAGCAAGCTAAAGATGTGGTGGAGTTAGTTGAAAAGCACAGGGCCCTGTTTAAGGACACACCTGGCCTCACTACGTTGGTTTCACATGATGTTGATACTGGTGATGCATTACCTATTAAACAGCATCCATACAGAATCCCTCCTCAAAAATGGGTCGGAGTTAAGAGTGAGCTGGACTACATGATGGAGATTGGAGCTATAGAACTGGGAGTAAGTGATTGGAGCTCGCCACTAGTACCAGTGCTCAAGCCTGATAACACCGTGCGTCCATGTATTGACTTCCGGAAAGTAAATAATGTGACAAAATCTGATGCCTATCCTATACCAAGGTTAGAAGACTGTATTGATAAAATAGGAAATGCTCTCTTTGTATCCAAATTTGACCTGCTGAAAGGCTATTGGCAAGTGCCACTTACCGACCGAGCAAAAACTGTGTCTGCATTTGTTACCTCTGAAGCTCTTTATTTGTGCAGAGTTCTCCCTTTTGGAATGAAGAACGCTCCTGCAACGTTCCAGAGATTGATGAATGAGGTGACACTGGGCCTAAAGAATGTGGTCACCTACATTGATGATGTGGTAGTGTATAGTTCGTCCTGGTCTGAACATGTTTTACACACTGGGCAGCTTTTTGAACGGCTGGAAACAGCTGGGCTGGTGGTGAACCTGCCAAAATGTGAATTTGGAAAAGGGCAGGTCACGTACCTTGGTCATCAAGTGGGGCGAGGGGCTGTGAAGCCAAGACAGGCGAAAGTACAGGCCATTTTGGATTTCCCAGCACCTAAAACCAAAAGAGAGCTTATGCGTGTTCTTGGCATGAGCGGGTTCTATCGAAGGTTCGTGCCTAATTTTGCCAGAGTGGTAGCTCCACTGACAAGTCTTCTTAAAAAGGGGGTGAAGTTTGTGTGGTCAGGAGAATGTCAGCAGGCCTTAGACAGAGTGAAAGCTATATTGTCTTGTGAGCCGGTGCTGAAGGCCCCAGACTTCTCCACTCCGTTCAAGTTAGCTGTGGATGCATCTGACCTAGGCGTTGGGGGGGCGCTCCTGAAGGCAGATGGGAAGGGGGTAGATCGACCCATAGCTTACTTTTCAAAGAAGCTCAACCAGCATCAGAAGAGATATTCAACCATCGAAAAGGAGGCCCTGGCCTTGGTGCTTGCTATTCAGCGCTTTGAGTTTTATGTGTCAGGCAACCGAGGGGATCTGCTGGTCTATACAGATCATAACCCTTTGGTGTTCATTGAGAAGTTCAAAGGGAAAAACCAGAGATTATTCAGATGGAGTCTTATTCTGCAACCATACAGTCTGAGCATACAGCATGTCCCCGGCAGGCTGAATGTTTTGGCGGATGCTCTGTCAAGGCGTTGAGGAGGGTGGTTTGAAGTAAAGAGATGCCAGAGCCCGTTTTGCAAACCTAGTGGTTTGACTAGTGATTTTTAATAAACAATGTAAAAAGGAAGAAAAAAAAAACAAAAATAGGAAAGTAGAAATTACAGTAGGTGAAGTTGTTTTGGGTTTTGTTTTTTTGGGGGTTTTTTATGGGGGGAGGGATGTATGAGACGCAATGCACACACACCTACGTCACACCCACTCAGGCACATCTTTCATTGGCTGGGCTGAAAGAGGCGGGGTTGGGGTTCCTGGGGGTGTGCGTATGCATTTAAGGAATCAGTGCACCTGTGTGGAAGGACAACAACGACGAGAGAGAGAGAAAAGAGGAGAAGACACGAGAGGAGCAACGGCGTCTCGTCTCCCCCGTTTTGGTTTTCGTTTGGTTTGTGTTATGATTTAGTTTGTCACCTACGCTCGACGGAAAGAAGCTTTTAATAAAACCTGAACGCCCAGCCACCGAGGCGAAGCAACCCCCTCGTGCTTGGGCTCGCCATGACTGCCTGTGTGCGACGAGGAAACAGGTGAAGGCCGGGAGTCCGCGGTCCCCGCTCCAGCCGCTATCGTGAGTACTCCACCCTGCCTCATCGATAAATGGTCCAGCCAACCACTATATCACACACACTGCATCACATCCACACTCATGTAGTGAAGTCGTAACAGGGCTCTTATTGTGAAAGGCCGAGTTACGTAGTACCCGAGGACCCGGCGATTGTCGGTCACAGCTGTCAATCACCACCGGCCGCCCTTCCCTTTCCCCCCTTCCGTCACGTGATTTTAGTGAGGAAGTCAGAACTAGAGCACTGGAAAAGAGAGTAACGACCACTGTTGCCAACTCCTCAGCAAGCAAAGTTGCTAAAAGTCGCTAGAAGTCACTACTGGAGGGCACTACTGTGTAGGCTTGACAACCAGTGAGTGCTTGTTGAAAACAGCTGTAATAACGTGCTTTCAGGTCCTGAAACGTAATATCTCTGGAAAAAGTCGCTAGATTTGTTGCTCCTCGCTTTTGAGAAAAAAAGTCGCCAAGAGGGTTTGGAAAGTCGCCAGATTTGCAAGTTTAAAAACACACCGGCAGCAGCGCACACTGATCTGCAGCTACTGAGACTGTTATTATTGTGTCACCTGTTAACGAGGTGCAGGTGTGTTTGGCGCTGACGAGAGGAGAGAACTGGCCCTGAGTCCAGTAGAGCTGTAACTGGGAGAGGCGTGCAAAGTAATGGTATCCTGCAGGGGTGGAAAGAGTACTGTACCAAAAAAATTTACTCAAGTAAAAGTACAGTTACCTTGATGAAAATGTACTCAAGTAAAAGTACAGTTACCTTGATGAAAATGTACTCAAGTAAAAGTAAAAGTACTGGTGTAAAAATCTACTCAAGTAAAAGTGAAAAGTAGCTCACTTAAAATGTACTCAAAGTAAAAGTTACTTCGTTACTTTTTTTTTTTTGAGGGAGGGTGGGGGGTATAATGGCCAGATGGTCTCTGTGTTCCAAACTTGTCCCGTCTCCATTGATACACTGGTCTCCATCATCTTTTAGCTCCTGTGGAACCAACTTGATTCTGACCTTCAGACACTGCATCTGTCCAGAGCCAATCAGATTGACAGTTACTGGCACTGAGGTTGTCACTATCATGATCATGATACTAAAATTTTCAACTCAATATCGATATTAAAGGGATAGTTCACCCAAAATCTCTCAACTCAACTCTATTTCAGAGTCCCCCGTTCCTTCTCTAAGTTACGGGGGGTCCACGCAGCAGTAGCTATTTGTCCATATAATGGTTGTCAATGGTGCTCACTTTCTTTGTCCAAAAAGACCAAAACACATCCAAATACCTCCATACTGCTCGTCTGTAATGTCCCTCTTGTATTGAAGCCCCGACATGCCTGATAACGTTGTCTTTAATCATTAACGTCACTTTTAACCACTAGCTGTGGCTAATGGCGATGAGCATTATTATGCACTAACTCACGTAGCGGTGAGGAGGAGAGAGGTGTAGCTACCTGCTGCTGCTGTATGCGTCTGAAGGGACAAAGAGAGAAGCGGCAGCAGCAACCCACACAGACGCAGTGCAAGCTCATACCCTATATATTTTTTACTTTGTAACTAAAGCTATTTCAAATGTAACTAAGTAAATTTCTTCCAACAATATGTACTCAAGTAAAAGCAAAAGTAGCCTACTGACTTTAAAACCTACTCAAAAAAGTACAAAATACACAAAAAAGCTACTTAGTTACAGTAACTTGAGTAAAAGTAACTAGTTACTTTCCACCCCTGGTATCCTGGAAATCCTGCTTTACATTGTTTAAAAAATAATTAAAAAAAAGATTTTCTGGGACCAAGGGGCAGATTACATTAGATTATTGATTATAGATTTGGGGTTTTTGTTGTTTTTATTGTATCTTATTAAAATGCAAGATCATTTCTGACTGATTTATTGCCCGATGTAGCTGTGTATCTCGCTTTCTTTCCCCCGCCGTCCACCCTTTGTCTTCCTTGGCCAGATGTCTAAGGCCGCCACACAACCAAGTATTGAGTGCATATAGATGGACAAACTTTTATTTCTGTATTAAAAATGCTTTTTTTTAAATTGTTTTTTTGTTATATTAAATTTTTTTTAGAGACTGAATTTTCGGTCTTCAATAAATGTTGCCTTTTAATTGTAATAAAGGCATGAAATGTTTCATCCTGTGTAATGGATCTATATAATGTGTTAGCTTCACTTTTTGAATTGAATTACTGACATAAATAAACTTTTCCATGATGTTCTAATCATGTATTGAGATGCACCTGTATCTTATTGATGAGTGAATATTCTGTTAGAACTGTTAAAAATGACTGTGATGAATGAGATGAAACATAAAAACATTGTGGATGCAGCTAATGTGCTCCTACTGTTGTGTGCAGATGAATCCAATCCTGAGATGGTCTCCAACAAGGTCCTGTTTCCTGTGAGGTGAGTGGTGGCGGTGGCTTATTACTATGACGTCATGACGATGTGACGCAGGAGGATTTTTTGTTTTGCAAATCACCGGAGACCAGAGCAACATCAGAGCAAATATTCCAGTTACTGAACCAGTTCATCCAGGAGCGTGGCTTGGATTGGGAAAAGTGTGTGGGTGTATGTACTGACGGAGCGAGGGCCATGGCGGGTCGCAACAGCGGGGTAGCAGCTTGCATCCGAGAGGTGTTCTAGGAGGCACCTGTCCCATCCAGGCATTAAAACATGGATGTCATACCAAAGCTGGACACATGGTGGTGAAATCAGATCAGAAAAACAAATCTCCTGCTTCCTAAAGCAACGCACTTCCTAACTGGCCACAACCGCTTGAATAGCAAAACCATCTCAGAAGAATGAAGATTCCAACAACTCTTAAAGGGATAGTAGCATTTTTTAAAAAAGTGGGGTTGTATGATCTACAAATAGCCCCTAAGTACTTTAATTGCAGTAGAAGACTCTCTACACTCCTCCCGTTAGCAACGCCAGCCCATAGCCCTGCCCAGAGATTTACAACATACATTGTTGTGAATACACTGAAAGAAACAGTCTATGGTTTTATGGTGCGTGGCGCAGTGGTTAAAGCAGCTGCCCCATGTAGAGGCTACAGTCCTCAACCCAGGCGTCCCCGGTTTGAGTCCTGCGTCGGGCAGACCCTTCCTGCGTGTCATTCCTCCTCTCTCTGCTTCCCACTTTCCTGTCTATCTCTACTGTATATCAAATAAAGGCAAAAAAAGAAACGCCCTATTTTCGTGGCCTAAAAGAGGTTTCACCTGAAAAAAAATACATGGTTCCATTGTTTTGTTTTTTTCCAGCCCTTCAAAGTGCAAGAAAAACACAGTTTTTATTTGGAGCTAACCAACTGCTGATCGGCGGGTGCTAACCCTGGGCTGGAGGGCCATAAAAACTGTGTTTTTCCTGCACTTTGAAGGGCTGGGAAAAAATTACATTATAGCGAACAATGTATTTTTTATTTATTTTTCACGTAAAACCTCCTTTAGGCTGTGGGAAAAGGTTGTTTCTCTGGGTCCATTCACAACACTGTATGTTGTAAATCTCTGGGCAGGGCTATGGGCTGGCGTTGCTAACGGGAGGAGTGTAGAGAGTCTTCTACTGCAATTAAAGTACTTAGGAGCTATTTGTAGATCATACAACCCCACTTTAAAAAAAATGCTACTATCCCTTTAACGTCTGTCCAGGTAACAATTTGGAGTGCAAACAAAGCTACAGGATGACTGAGAAGGGACACAGTGTAAACCACTAGAGAAAAGGTACCCACATGGAACAAAACACTGCCCCGTGTGAGGCTCAAACTCACGACCTTCAGATTATGAGACTGACGCGCTGCCTACTGCGCCAACGAGGCCTGTAGGGTGTGGTGAGTGGAAACACACAAATCTGACCAGCATGCAAAACACAGGCCACCACTCAGTCAAGAGTGGGACTGCTCAGGTTCTCTTCCCACTTTCTCTAAGTTTCCATAAGCGGACACTCACACCTGTTAAACGGTGTGAATGGCAGCTGAAACTAGAAGAGAGTTATTTTTGGTCATTACTCCTGCTGAACACTTTGACAGGTGGGAGATACCATTTACATGCAAGGCCTGTGTGTGATCAGCAGCTGTTTATCATGTGTACGTGATGTGTGGGGATGACAGTACAGATCATTGAGATTTTAGACAAGGAAAAAGACTAATTGTGCTGCTCTTTGTGGCATTCATACGTTATCACTGTGCCATTACCGCAGAACAGGCCAAACATAATTTGCTATCAAACAAAAACGTACCTTTTTGCCTACCTCATACATGTTTCAGTGTTGTCTATTGTCCAACTACGCCTCACCTTTGTATAGTAGCTTGTATTCTCTGTATCACTTTTATGTTATGTGTAGGGACTACAGACGGAAATTAGCTGTGAGCTAAATCTGGTGCAACCATTGTTTCATTTTTTCCCCCCTTTAAATGATTAATGTACGTAATTGCACACTGTCCCTTATTAAACCAAAACTAAACTAAACTTCTGGTTAGAAAAAACCCCCCCCAAATTGTCCTTACCGTAGAAAGGATGTTGCTTTTCTTTCTTCTGGGATGTCTTAAACGTAGGATCAGTGCCTAGAATAACAATAACTAGAATGTTCATTATTCCCTGAACATAACTGTTCAGCAGCAGCAGTTGAACCACTACAATTTGTTGTCATACAATCACACATTATGGTATGGTGTTGTCCACAGGGGGGCAGCACAGCCTCACCCTCTGTTCTGTCTTTCCGTCTTTAATGTCTCAAGACACCTCTTTCAATTCATTGAAGGTTATTTGTTTGTGTTTAGGGAGGCTAGAATATTTTTTGGCAACCAGAAAAGCAATGTTTGACCCGGCGTTTATTTCAAATGGGCGTATGTAGATGTATGTAGGTATATGTATAAAAATAAAAATAAAATACAATAATAATTTTTTTTTTTGTGTGTGTGTATCGTTTAGGGATTTTTTTTTTTACAAACGTTTACAGTTTCGTTTACACGTGTCATGCCCCTAATTTTTTTAGTTTAGAGCTAAAATGAAATCAGCTTCTGACTGCTGATTTCAGCTCAGGTAGGAGGCAGGCTAACACTACCCATACACTTCCAGTGTTTGAGCTAAGCTAACTAGCGACTTTAGGTGGAGGCAGGCTAACACTACCCATACACTTCCAGTGTTTGAGCTAAGCTAATTACAGGTTCAATATGGTGTCTATCTGCTTGTCATCAATTCAGGAGTGAGGCAAGACACGAAAAAAAAAATGTTGGCCTATCACTTTAAGCTTCCTCTGACTCACTTACACACCCATACACACAGAGAGATTCCTCCATTTACCTGAACACTGAGCAGACACAACAGCTTCATCCCATCCAGCCTGTCAGCTGAGATTGATGCACTGTCTTATCATGTGATCGTATGTGGATGCATGCACCATACCATACATGCACACACATGCACACATGCACACAGCTGAGGGTCCTGCAGGGCTCTGTTACATAACAGACAGGAGGTGAAGGAGGAGCAGTGTTTGGAGGATTTCATGCGGAGAGGGTTTCTGTTCTTACACGTTCCAGAAGATTCAGAGGGTCAGCTCTGGTTTACAGTCCGATGAGTTTGATTTGATTTGTTAATGTCCTAATTAATGAAGGACTTTAAGATTTATGACAGAAAATCAATCAAATGTTTGTTGGTTTTGTACACCAAATAATTCATGTAAACATACAACATTTTGAATAATGTTTCCCTTTGAAAAGTGAATCGGTGGTTTGTTTCATCATCAAGACCGTGCGAGAGAACCTGTCACAGGTAGATGGTGTCAAAGGTGCATCACCGACGGCAGTTGAGCTTGGCGTTTTGTTATTTTTCTATGATCGAATTTAACACTGTAAAATCTGTCATTGCTTTACTGTATTTATTGGACTGAAAACATTTCGTAAAATTCTGTTGCACTGATTGAGTCCCAAAGCTGATACCAATACCTGGGCTTAGTGTATCGGCCGATACCCAATACTGATCTGATACCACTGATGACTTAATACCTTGCCATGTGGAAGACATTGAAGGCATCAGGCTCAGATTTAAAGGGATAGTTCAACATTTTGGCAAATTGGCCCATTGCCATAATCACTACAGTCATAGCAGTGCAAGCTATTTTTTGAAGGGCGGAGCAGAGCCGTGAGCTGCTCAGAGCTACAGTATGCTATGCAGGCTAATGGAATTTCTTGGTTTCCCTCATCAAACTCATCAATTACACAATCAAACAACTCCAAAAACGCTCTGGTGGACAAGTTGTGACCTGCACATTCACCACGCTATGAGATAATAACACAACGTTACCAGACAGAGTTGTTTTAGAGGGAAATACATGTAAAACTGATGCGTGTGGCTTTCAGGGACAGTTTTTCAGCAAGCAGTCTCTGTTTTTACCTCTAAAACAACTCATTGTAGTACTCAGTCCACGTGTACAATACATGAGTATCTGATCTGGGACAGAGCCATTATTGTCTCTGCTGTGAGCTGACACACAGACACACAATTGGATTTCCTGACCGATCCACGACTCATTCTCTGCTGAAGTGACAGAGGGGGACATTCAACCCCTCCCTCTCCATCGGGGTAAATCGGGTCAGCTGGACAATGGATGCCCTCTGACCTTTGCCCTGGGCTGCCTGCAGGTTCAGCCTGGAGAGACTCTGGGGATAGGTATGTGACGTGTCCTACTTCTGACCTCCTGCAAGCAAACAACTGCCACCTGATGAGGGCAGAGCACACACACCAAATACAGACACATCAACATGGTGGTAGCCAAACGGCATTAAACACAGGTGTTGATGTACACCTGTATTTGATGCCATGTAACCAGTCGTTCATGAACTTGTTTATATTTTGGGTGAAGTGTAATGAACGTCCTGTATTTCCGCTTGATGAAAGTTTATGTGAACGTGTTCATTCTGGCGTTTGTGAACAGCGCTCTCTCACAGTATGACTTCATTCAAGAGTGTGCCAGATTTCCATAGAGCCTTCAAGGTGATACCCAGCTAAAACACACAGGCCTCAATATGTAGCTGGAGAATCTGGCAACACAAGGTGCCACAGTGGTGCGCCACAATCAATTACATGTAATGGAAACTCTGCATTTGAAGGAATCCATAAATCCATAAAAAAGAGCAAAATGTCAGAGAACATTGAGATGGATGACATCTTTCAACAGGTTTAATTAGTTATTCCAACAACTGCACTGTTATGAAGTCACGTTGCTGCGTTGACATTTTATTTACATTTGCTTCACATGGATGTGACAGCAGATGTTACGACGTGCGTGATGTCATATCGGAGCCTGGATGTCAGTAAATTTGAGTAAAATACAGATTTATTGTAATTTACTAGATTAGATTACTTTATTTCATCCCCGAGGGGAAATTCATTCATGGCAGCAGCAATTAACAAAAGGAAATAAAAAGCAAGACAAATAATGAAATACATAAAAATGATAATTTAGGAAAAGAAGAAGACAGTGCTCTCTACCTGCTGGGCAAAAGAAACAGATTAAAAAAGTGCTTGCTAAAGTGCATGTGCAACAGACATTACAATTTAAATAGAACTATTTACCAGATGTCCTCAGGTCATACTAATCCCATGCTAATAGGGCTTAATTGTTAATGGGAATCCCCATAAATAAACAAACACTTAAAGAGGAGCTATGAAATATGTTTACCTTTCTTAAATTTTAATTATTAAAATCCAGAGTTGAATTCATTATATCTTGGAGAGTTCAGAGTTGTGGACTGTTGACAGATACCCTGCTCATGGCTCCAGCTCCTCTCCTGTGGAACCAGCTCCAGTCTGGCTTCAGGAGGCAGAGGATCAGATCAAACTGTCCTGTTTGATAAGACTCAACAGCTGGATCAAGTGAATCCATCCCTTATGTTGTTTCAGACCTTACAGCGGGGACTCCCATGATGCACTGAGCACCCACACTCTGCATTTGAACTATGTGTGTGTGTTTGTCTTGTTTTTTCCCACAGTCTGTGCCTCCTCCTCCTCTCTGTGTCTTTCTGCAGGTATCTGTGGTATCTGTGGTATGTCTGCTGCAACAGCTCGTATTATTGTTATTATTATTTTGATAACACAACCAATCCTCCTCCTCTTCCCTCCTCCCTCCTCCCCCGCCCCCCCAGGCCTCTCAAATCCAGCTGGTCAAGGCCGACCACTTGACTGACCCTGATTCAAGTGCTGCTGCTGCTGCTGTCTGTGGGCCCTGTTGCCTTTTACTGTAGGTAATAAAGTAAATGGCCTTGGGATAATGTGTATTCTGATGGGGCCGTGTTGAATAGATACTTCCAGTTAGCGCATCTGAAAAGTCAAGAAAACAAGAAACAGGCTATAGAGGATGAAAGATAACTCTTGGTTCTTATTACTTAGAAATTGTTTAGATATATCCTATAGCAGTCTTTAATTTCGTGTTTTGATCATGTATGCTGTATATAGTGTGTGAGACTGTGTGAATGGATACCTTGTACTTCTTTGTACTCTCAACTACAAACCAAATTTACCAAAGGTTACAAGTAAAGTAACCTGAAACTAATGTTGTTGTGTTAAATGCCCAAATTAGCCAGGAAGTTATTAAAACACAGCGGTTAGTGCCCTAAAAAAAATCACAATTTGTTCTATATGTGAAAGTTGTTGCAGAGGCAGAGGGTAGGCGCAGAACACAGGGCTTTCTGGGTAATGGTATCGAGAAACAGAGCAGATTAATATCCTGACTGAGAATGAGATAAAGTTGTAATTCGTGAAATGAACTTGTTTAAGTTTGCTGTTTGCAGAGTGTGAAAAGAAGAGGGAAACATTTAGAATAGTTGTGATTTAAAAAACAACAATAACCTACTGTCATTGATAACAGCGATAAATTCTCTTCTTGTCCGGGGCAGGAATCTGGGAATCTGGGACTCTCTCAGGGAATCTGGGACTCTCTCAGGTGGATCGACCCTGAGGCGGTTCTACCAACATGTACACAGCCAGAGGGTTTAGAAGATCCAGTAATCTGGAGAAAAATGCTGAGCACTCAACACCCTTAGCAAATCCTGTTATCCTCCTCTCAGTCTAATAATGGTTACAATTAAAGGGATAGTTCAACATTATGACAAATTGGCCTATTGCCATAACCCCTATAATCATAGCAGTAGGTTTGTTACCTTTATTTGTCGGTGCGAGCTATTTTTAGAATGGCTGAGGCCCTGTTTACACGACAAGGCTCGCGGATGTGAAACGGAAAATTTTTCATCGGATGTACCTTGTTGTGAAACCAACACAATCAGTAAAAAATCTGGGCGTGATTTTTGACTCTGAGCTGAATTTTCTCCCACATATCAAAAATATGACAAAGATAGGTTTTTACCATCTTAAGAACATAGCCAGAGTCCGCCCGTTTCTCTCTCAGGCCAGTACGGAGGTACTAATGCATGCTTTTATTTCCTGTCGTTTAGATTATTGTAATGCCCTGCTCTCTGGTCTTCCCAAAAAGAGTATTTTAAATCTCCAACTACTACAAAACTCAGCCGCACGCGTGCTGACGAGGACCAGAGGGCGGGAGCACATTACACCTGTTTTGTAGAGTCGCTGCATTGGCTCCCCGTAAGTTTCAGGATCGATTTTAAAGTTCTTTTATTAGTTTTTAAATGTCTTAACGGCCTTGCGCCTTCTTATTTATCTGACCTGCTTTTACCATATCAACCCTCGCGGACCCTGAGGTCCTCCGGCACTGGCCTTTTATCCATACCAAAACCCAAAACCAAAACCCATGGTGAGGCGGCATTCAGCTATTATGGCCCCCACCTGTGGAACAGCCTGCCGGAGAGCCTCAGGACCGCAGAGACCGTTGATATTTTTAAAGGAAGGTTAAAGACACACCTTTTTAGTCAGGCTTTTAACTAGATTTTAAATTCTTTTTATGTTCTTATGTGGTTCTATCTTATTTTATATTTCTGCTTCTATCCTGTTTTAAAGATGCTTTTCTTATTTTAATGTTATTTATCATTGGTAGTATTTTATTAACTATCTTACATATTCTTATCCTTTTAGGCTGTTCTCTTTTGTTTACTTATTTCTTTAGGGTTTTTATCCTATCTTATGCTCTTAGTTTTTAGCTTTAACCCCAGTGTTTCCTCAGAGCTGTGTCTGGGCTGCTGCTGGGGGCGCTGTCCCTGGGTCCCTTCAGCCCGGCTGACAGTGGTCTGTCAGGGTTGGGGGGCCTGGGCGCCGGTGCCCCCTGTGGCTCTGCCTGTGACTCCTCCCAGTGTGAATGGCCCCAAATATGGTGCTTCCTCAATCCTCAGTGTCATGCCATGTCTCTCTAGCGAGAGTGTGCATGTGTGAGTGTGTGTATCTGTGAATGTGTGTGTATGTGAGCGTGAGTTTGTGTGTGCGTATGCATGTGAACGTGTGCAGTATGGGGGGTGGGAGGGAGGGGCTTTATTTGTAATGGTTTCTTCTATGTCTTTCTTTGTTTTCTTTTTTTTTTCTTTTCTTTTGTGTGTAAAACACTTTGTGTTACATTGTTTTTGTATGAAAAGTGCTATATAAATAAAGTTTGATTTGATTTGATTTGATTTGATTTCGTTTAGATGGCGATGGCGTTTTGGGGGCTTGAAAATGAAAAAAAGTGAATCCAACCTCCAGAGTGGAAATCTTGCGTCCCCGCATAAAGGCTGAAAACATTGCACTGAGCTAATTGGGAAGTGGTGATGCTGTGGTGGCTTCACAAATTGAGTAAGCCATTCACTGTCATGCAGGCAGATTTGAAACCACTGTAAAAAAAAAAAAAAGGAAAAAAGAGGTATAATTCTGATATGTATTTGGTAAACATCTACTGTGACTCTCAGATTTTGTACATTTGTTTCACAAAGACCATGGGATTTCTTGGTTTCCCTCATAAAATTCATCAGATACACAATCCAACAACCAGAGAGTTTTGGAGTTGTTGGATTGTGTATTTGATGAGGGAGATGAAGAAATCCCATGAGCCTCCGTAGCGTAGTTCTGAGCAGCTCACGGCTCTGCTCTGCTGTTCTAGAAATATCTCACACCGACCAGTAAAGGTAACAGGCCTACTGGTATGACTATAGGGATTATGGCAATGGGCCAATCTGCCAAAATGTTGAACTATCCCTTTAAGATAAAGCTGCAGCCGCAGTGTCTTTGTTTTGTTTTGCAGGGGGGCATTGCTAAAGCTTCAGTGCACTAGAGACATTGGTGATTGAGATCAGGTATGCAGTGAAAGCGTTGTAAGGTGAGAGGTGGTGCTCTCTGACGAAGCGATAGGGAAGGATGAGCCTGCTGCTCTGGTGGACTCTGGAAGCCACTTCCACCACCAGGGAACCACAGACCAGAACAGACTGGACTGGGACTGTTCTGAGAGACCACATTCCTCAGAGGAACAGCATGAGGCTGAATGACTTAGAGGGTGGTGCAGGAGTCACTCAGCATTAGAACCTGGATGACTGAAGGTCAGATGGACTGCTGCATTCTGGGACATCTACAAGAAGCTTTGGAGAAGGAGAAGGATTTGTACTTTACTTGAGTATTAGATTTTTTTGGTACTTATTACTCTTACTTGAATACATTTCCAAGACCAATATTTATCAAGTTAATTTCTAGGAAGGCTGAAAAGTACTCGTTACTTTCAGGTCTGCTCTTTTTTTTTTCTAACATACTATTGAACACAAGTTGTGTTTGTCAAAGAATGAAACCCTAACCCCTAAAAGCAGCACATCAGTGCAGGTTTCAAAGAGTTAATTCTCAGAAACAAGAGTTCAGGTCCTTAAATTCATTTAGAAAAATATATAGTAGTTCATTGATGTGAAAAATAAGAAATTTACCCTTACTCTAATTTTCACTTAAAGTACCTTTAAAAGCAAGTACTTTTTTACTCTTACTCGAGTAACATGTCGACTGAGCTACTTTTACTTGTAACTGAGTAAATTTTGACCAGTAAAATTTTGTACTCTTACTCAAGTACTGGGGTCGGGTACTCTGTCCATATTTACTGACGGGCATCAAAGCCTGAGACACTGATGCTGATGTCGTTACCAGTCAAACCTGGTTTGGTGTATCAATACTGAAGCTTACATAAATAGATGAAATTTTATTCCATTGAGGGTATTTCAGTCAAAAATGTAGTGTGGGAGTTGTTGTTGTTGTTGTTGTCACCATTTCCTGGTTTGGATTCCTTTCGTGTGAGTTTACCTGCAGCTGAATTATTATTATCCACAGAGGTGTCCTCCTCCTCTCCATGACAAACACCTGCTGGTGATTAAGACACAGAATAAATCAGCTTCACATTCACAGTCCGTGTTTCTCTGCTCTTCAACAAACACAGGATGCCTCTGAAGGACTGGGAGCTGAGCTGTCAGCTCATTATGACTCGGTTCTTCTCAGATGTGTGATGACTAAAAGCTTCCGATTAAAACTTATTGTTGGAAACCAGCCAGGTGCTGACCGTGTGTTGTGAAACAGGGACTTAGAACTGTATAAAAAGTCACCCGTTAGACAAACACAACAACGACACTGATATGACACTCGGTGAGTGTTTAACAACTGAAAATCACTTAGTGTCATATGGAGTAAAATCTTTTCTTAAAGGGATAGTTCAACATTTTGGCAAAGTGGCCCATTGCCATAATCATTATAGTCATAGTAATAGGTTTGTTACCTTTATTTGTCAGTGCAAGCTATTTTTAGAACGGCGGAGCAGAGCAGTGAGTTACTTGAAATACGGAGGCTCATGGGATTTCTTAGTTTCCCTTATAATTTTCCATAAAAAAACAAAACAAAACAAAAGACACTGTAGCTGTAGCTTTATTTTAAAGGGATAGTTCAACATTTTTGCAAATTGGCCCATCGCCATAATCCTAATAATGGGATTTCTTGGTTTCCCTCATCAAACTCATCAAATACACAATCTAACAACTCCACAACACTCTGGTGGACAAGTTGTGACCTGCACATTCACCACGCTATGAGATAATAACACAACGTTACCACACAGAGTTGTTTTTGAGGTAAATTCACGCAAAACCGTTGATGTGTGTTGCCTTCAGGGACAGTTTTTCAGCAAGCAGTCTCTGTATTTACCTCAAAAACGGGTCCATCTCGTAATGTTCCGTGCCTGGACACACATGTGAAATAATTTCAGAAATGAACACTCCATACCTGCAGTGTGTGTGGCCAGGAATTTACTATTATATTTTACAAGGCCCCACTGTACACGCACTGTAAAATGCTCCGGGAAAGATTTTTATGTGAGTCCCAAAAGTGTCACATATTTTAGTGTCCACTAAAATATGTACAATGTGAACATATAAAACTATTCATAGAGAGACACCAGAGTTAGTTAGTGAGCTCTGACTAAATTAAAAGAGAATAATTGACATGAACCTTTTCATTCATTCAAAGTCAAAAGTGGCTCAGCCATATTTTTTCCAACCCAGGGTCATTCAGTCATCTATATAAAGTTACTCATGTACTGTATGTATTCTGATATTATTATTCAGCTATCATCAGGTCTCAGTCCACCAGCTCACACACAGTGTGGCTTCTTGTCTTGTTACTGAAACAAACAACCTCAGCCTCATAACTCACCTCCTTCACTGGCTCCCTGGTTGATTTTAAACCTTTACTGCTGCCTACAGTCTGTGAAAGACCTCTCCCCGCTGGAGCCTTTTAAATGACTGTTTCTTACATTAAAATAAGTCATTGCAATCTATGTATAGGCCTACGTTTGTTGTTTTTTTTTAGCGTCTTTATAAGTATTTTAACAATATTTATTAAATGGGATTGAGTATGTGTGGCTATGTTCTACAATAATGTCAGGCATGTTTCCTGTGATTGGCCTGAAGGGGCCACAATGAGTGCAGACCTCTTTTATCTTGGGGGCCAACCACAAGAATTTTAGTCAGATTATGTCTGACTGTGGTTTCCACATTCAAACCCATGGGTAAGATCACTGGGTTAAAGGTCTGGGTGTCTGGGTGGCTCTCTGGACCTTCTGCTGCACATACATAGAAAATCATATCCACATGAAATAGCGAGATTATTTGTCATAGCTTACAGCCTGAAATCAAAACTTATTACATCCCTTACAACATCATACTAATGGAAACATACGATGACAGTTCTGAAAATTAATGAAAAATTAAAAAACTAGAATGACAGGGTTGGTCCTGTGATCTAATACTTTGTCACCTTTAGGTTCAGGTTCAGGTTCAGGTTCAGGTTACTTTATTAGTACCCCAGGGGGTAAACTGATTCTGCAGTGTCATCGAGAGTCAAGACAGTTAACATAAAACATAAAAACAAATAATCAGAAATAGGACATTCAGGAAAACATGTACACATTAAAAGATAAAAGAAACAAGTTAAGGCTCAACAAGAAGTGCTGGCACTCATAAAATAGATAGAAGTTAGGACATGAGACTAAAAACCAGTGATACAGCAGATAATTTCAAAAAGATAAATGCTGTGCAAATTCCATATAGATATAAGTTAAAATAAATAAATGAAGCAATAAGATAAAAGATAAAACCCTGTCTCTTTCTTTGCACACCTACTGTACAGTATTTAGGGAATATTTGCCTATTCTTATTTGCAGAACTGTTTGAGTTCAGCCAAATGGCCTGGTCATCCAGTTTGGATGGACGATGACGACGATGGACATTTGGTATCAGCTGTGGGTCAGTTAGCCTGGTGCTGGATGGAAAAGTTTATTCATAATGGTTTATTCTAAGGGGCTGATGACTTAAAGGGATACTTCACCCAAAATCAATAATTCCTCACTGCAGGCGACCCCTATCCTGCATGTCATTCCCAGTCTCTGCATCCCATTTCCTATCTCTCTGAACCATCCTGTCAACTGTCAACTGTTTGTAAAAACGGGCTGTACAAATAAAATTGCCTTGCCTTGCCTATAGAGGTATTTGGATGTTTTTTTTTTTTTTTTTTAACCTTTATTTCACCAGGCAAGCAAATTAAGAACAGAATAGTGTTTGTTTTAGACGATTCAAAAGTGAGCACTATCCGTCGCCATTAGCCTGTATGGAAATCTGTTGCCAGCCGGACCCCCCCTGGAACTCCAAAAGTGTTTTGATAACTCCAAAAGTTCTCCAAACCCTTCCTTGGCCTGACAGTGAGTAGACAATTGTAGATTTTGAGTGAAATATCCCTTTAACCATCATCAATTGTCCATAATTTTTTAAAATGTTATTTATGAGGAGGCGTTCCATTGTGTACATACTGTACAGCTCAAAAAACATGGATTGAATTCATTTTAATTTCTAGGGTGTAATGTATGATGACTCTCTATAGGCCAGTGTTTTCCAACCTTGGGGTCGGGACCCCATGTGGGGTCGCCTGGAATTCAAATGGGATCGCCTGAAATTGATAGAAAAAAAATTCTGATATTTTTTTTTTAAACTAATCATTTTTCTTTTTAAAATGACGATTAAAAACACCACACATAATCTTAAACAAGTATATTCAATACTTCCACTTTCTCAAATATAAATCAAGTTCAAATAAAATGCAGCATATAAAAATATCTGAGCTTGCGCATCTTGATTGACGGCCGTAATCAAGTGCAGTCATGTGATTGTGTGGTTGCCAGAAATTTGTGATGTCACAATGGGGTCATGGGCCAAAAAAGGTTGGGAACCACTGCTATAGGCACTGTAGACTAGAGGTGACACACTGCCCTCTGGCCAACAGGTGGCACTAATACACTGAGCTAAACTCCAGTGTGTCTGCAGAGACAGGGTAGAAGAAAACATGAGTATTAACAATTCCAAATGGTTAAATTGGTTTTGAAAATGAGGAAGGAAACACATTTATTAGACTTGAAGAACAGGAACCAGGAGTCATGACGCGTGACAGACATAACTTTGATTTAGTTCCAATAAAACTGCAGAGGAAGCCTTTAACCCTCGGTGCTCTGCCTCGGTGCACGTGCTGCTGGACGAAGACTTTCTCCTTGCATGCGCCAGTCACAGTGCAGAGGAGAGAGGAGGCAGAGTGCAGTAAAGTTGTGCTTGAAGGTAGGCTAATGCTAATGCTGCGCTCCATGTATCATATTCCATCATCTCAATAAGCCTTTCTATCTAAATTGCTCTGGTATGTGGAGCCTGGATTCTTGAGCCGTGACAATTGGCCGCAGACATGGAGCGCCATGCAGGGAGATTCCTTCAGGCGAGTCAGAGCACGAGCAAAACACACTCAAACAATACACACGCGTGCACGCAATCTCATGGTCACACACACATGTCGTATACACACAAGTGCACCGTCTGGAACTATCGGGCATATCGCAGGAAACAGGCCAATTAGACGGCCTCAGAGAGGGAGAGGATACCATGTGACTGAATTCCCACAGACATCACACACATACACACACTCGCACACACACATAATATTATGGATGCAAGGCCACATGTACCTCTGAAACACACACGTCATGATAATGCTACTTTCATTTTAAAAGGTGATTTAAAAGTTATTTGTTATTTCACTGTCTTTCTGTGTGTGTGTGTGTGTGTGTCTCTCTCTCTCTCTCTCTCTCACACACACACACACGCATACACACACACCGCTCAGGACCGTGGGTCGGGGGCTCTCATTAGCCCTGTGGCTCTGAACCAGGAGGATTAATGTCACAGTGGCTTTTCATGGTCTGCACAGAGATGTGTGTGTGTGTGTGTGTGTGTGTATGTGTGTATGTGTGTGTGTCCTTCAGCTTGCTCTTTAGTCGGCTACCTGAAAGCAGACTCAGTCCTAAAGGTGCTCTGACAGACACTCTTCATGCTGAACTCTAACAACACATTGTCTGCAGCTCGGTGCTGTTTTATTGTGTGAAGCGTCTAAAGCAGGCATGTCCAAAGTCTGGCCCGGGGGCCGATTGCGGCCCGTGTTCATATTCCCACTGGCCCCGAAGCCTCTGTCATAAAATCAATAATGTGCGGCCCGAAAACACGTAAAAAAAAAGCTATTATATATTTCACCAGAGATGGCAGCAGACCCGTGGCTGCACTCTAGCCACGCGACCCTTGACCCTTTCCAGCCCATTTCGGTAATAGGCTAGAATGCAGGGGTGCTCATTACGTTGATCGCGTGATGAAGAACAAAAAAAAAGTACGTTAGGCATTTTTCTCACAACCGACCTCAAAAGCGAGGGCAGGTCCAACGAAGCATCATTCCAGGTGAGTCACGCTCTCCGCCCGTTGCCGACCATATATGGTTGTGCTGAGGCATTCCGGGGGTGGAATATGAGGTGTGTTCATGTCCGCACCATTCTTGGGTCCGGTGTGATATCAATGGAAAATTGTGGAGAGTTGTGCGTACTTATGCACAGCTTGATAGATCTGAAAAGAGTGTAAATATTTTGGGTGTATGTACGCCTTTTTTCAGCTTTTCGCCACACGCAAATATTTACAAGCGTTTAGTAGCAGTTTTGATAAACGAGGCCCATGGACTTTGCTTTGCTGGATCCTGATGGTTATTTCAGTGCAGGTCATCAGAGTAGTGAGTTAATGACCAAAAATGTACGGACATTGTGCTATATGGGTTCATGCAGTTATGAAAGGTGGGCTACACCGACATATTGTATATGAAGTGTTATGCATATGCTCATATAGTATATAAATAAACGTGAATCATTAATAATGTTGGTAGATCATTTTGACTGGGTCAATAAAAGTAGCTCTCAGGCTGAAAAAGTGTGAGCACCCCTGCTGTAATGTAATTATGCAATGTTTCAGATGGAGCTAGATATGTTTATGCTTCCTGAAAGTTTAGACTTTTTCTTCATTCTGTGGTCTTCAAATATGAAAAGCAGAGTGATTTCAGTATATTCTATGAAGAAATGAAAAGAATGCCATTTGCAATAAAAAAAATAATTAAATAGTTCATTTGCATTAATGTTAGTGGTTCAAAGGATGTCAGGCTGAATCCCCCCCCCCTCCTGCAAAAAGTTTGGACACTCCTGGTCTAAATGGAGAGGAAGAGTCTGTGGTTGTGTTTCCTCTGAGGATGATTAATGTCAAACTGTTCAAACATGCTGCAGACCCTGAAGAACCTTTACTGGAGGTGGTTTGTTTGGGGGTGGGGGGGGGGGGGGGGGGCAGATGGGAGGGGGGTGGAAAGAGAGGAAGGAAAGCAAAGAACTGAAAGAGAAATTTGACTGAGGAGATTTTCCAGGTGTTGCATGCGGCTCCGCCCACCAGCCCCCGCGCCCCCCCTCCTCTCCAGGTCTATGGCTAGGGGAGGGGAGGGCGGTGAGGGGGGGCTAAAGCCACCGCCCCCCACCACCAAACACTCACTCACTCACTCATTCAGGCAGTCAGTCCCTCAGCAGCGTCGCTGTTCGGTGCAGACGCAGGTTCAGTCCAGTCCAGTCCTGCAGGGAACCAGACCAGAGCGCGGACCCGGTCCACGTAGTAGTGCTATTGACTCCGCGAGGTTCACCCTTTAGCCCACCTCGGTCCTCGGACTCGGATCACAGACAGGATGTCGGAACTCTCCGTCAACGACCACCTCGAGGGGATTTTATCAGATTTTGAAGGTATGTGTTCTGCGCTGTTGAATGGTTGTTTTAGTGAGTCCTGCACCGGGACCGGGTCCACGACAGGGGTTTGATTTACTTTGTTCTCAGGAAGTTTGAACCGGGCTATGTGCTGGAAACACATGATGTGAACAGTATCACAACTTGTGGTTAAAGTGATTAAAGCTGTTGGAAATAAGACGGTGACTTTAATTTGAAGAGGATTTGCTGCGAATGAATAAAGCGCGTCTCGGTTATTATAGTGGAAACAGTTCAACACTAGTCAGGTTGTGTGTGCGTGTGCGCGCGCACAGAGCACTTGTTTGCTCTTTACATATTTTCATTTCATCTTAACAGCAGTAAATAGTCTGAATCACCTGAAACTGTCTGAGTCAGACTCGGTGTAATTACTGGAGGCAGATGTAAAACAGCCTGCACAGGTAGGAGAGCCACTAATAACACGGTGTGAGCAAAGCCTTGAAAGCTCCAGTGTGTGTGTGTCTCTGTGTGTGCGTGTGTGTGTGTAATAAGTGCATCCCATCAGCAGACAATAGTATCTTTTAGCAGCAGTAAATTCAGCTGTGAATGAGCTGGCTGAGCTTCAAAGACTTTGCTCTGTGTTAGATCTGTCCTGACTGGCTCAGTGCACCCCCCCCCCCCACCCACCCATCAACCCCCCCTCACCCCCAGCTGAGCAAAGCACCACTGACCTGAGGCAAGACTCTCACTGACCTCGCTTTGTTATGTATAAGAATATAGAAAAACATGGAATATGTCATTTTCATTTCATAAAGCTGTGTATTTTATTATTCATTGTGCCACTGTATGTATGTACAACTCTGTGGGTGGGGCATTTATTAGTTTGTCATGTAAGTGTACTTGCTTTTTCTTAGAGCGAGACATTCATAAACACTCAATTTTATCGCCTTAGTGTAGCATGGAGATGTTGTTACCCTAGATTATGACAAACTGTTTTATTTTGATAGGAATCAATACGTGCTCCAAGAACTTTTATTTTGAAAGATGGTAAAGTCCACTTCAGGAAGGGTGGGTAACTTCCGCATCTGTGTATTTATTTTATTGGAGCTATTCTATTGTTAAAAATGTATAAGTAAATTATTTTCTTTATTTTGAATCACACCGAATCCATGGGTTGGGGTTTTGAGTGTCTGGTATGTGTTACAAGAGAAATTAGTATAATGGACTCTCCCAGTGCATCGAGATTACCTGTTACCGGAATAGCAACGGTCCCTTGTTCTCTGGATTTGATGGGAGAAGGCGCAGTGATCCTTGTGAGGAAACCTTTTCAGAAAACCACTGTGCTTTGCTGTTTTCATGCAGGCTGCAGAAATAAATGTGCCTGAATCCAAGTGGTCGTCCTGTCCGTTATTGAGCCAGACACAACGTAGATTAAACCCCGCTACAAAACTGGTGCCGTGACCTGTCGACTGGTTAGCAGAGGCCAACCACCGCCGTTGCTGGACGACGCCAGCTGGATGACATCAGACGGATCTGCCTGCGCCGTGGGACGTTTTAGCATTGAATCCTTTGGGCATTTTCACATTTTGTTTTCATTTTTCTTTTCATGTTTTTTTTTATGCATTGTGTGTGCCTTGTGTTATTTCTTTAATGTGTGAGACTATTAGACGATCTCTCTATGGATACTTTTCATGTGAATGTGGTCTCCACACCGAAAGTTGGGGATTTGTCTACGGGAAGAGGGAGGGGGGTTCTGAAATGCGCACCAGTCATGCAGTCTACTCCAGAGAGCCCAGGGGTCCCGAGTTCGGAATTTTCTGTGTTTGGGAGGGGTAGAATGACTAGGTCTTCTGATTGTGATGTTCCGCCTTTGAGTTTCTCCTCGGGCATGACCCCGGTCGCTTCCCCAACTGGTAATGTGGCTGGGGATAGTGATGAGATATCTTCCAGTCAACTGGTTGATCTGATTAAGTCCATTGGGTCAGAGATAGGTGAGTCTATCAGAGTGACTTTAATGCAGAACACAGCCTCGGGGCCCTCACCTGTCTCAGATTCAGGTCAATCCAGAACCACTTCTCAGTTTGATCAGGGTGGTACCACTGTTATTGATGCATCCAAAATGAACCTTGTGTTACGTTCAGATGTTAATGCTCCACCTTACTTCAGAGGGGATAGTTCAGATAAGTGCTCTGTTTTTGAGTGGGAGGAGCTCATGAGGAGCTATCTGAAGAAGAAAGCCTTCACCAACACTGAACAGGTGGAGGAAGTCATGACCAGACTGATGGGGAGGGCGAGGGATGTCACAAGAGTCTGGATGCGTAGCAACACGAATGTTACTGATGTGTCTGTCATTTTTAGCATTCTTAGACAGCATTTTGGCGACACTGTTTACTCAGATCTGCCGTTAGCTGATTTTTATGCCAGTACGCCATATGTGAAGGAAGGCCCTCTCGACTACTGGATCAGGCTTAATAAAGCTGCAGAGGTTGCTGAGCAGTGCCTAATCAGCAAAGGCGAACCCATGACTGACTTGAGCTCGCACCTGGTACTCATGTTCATCCGTCACTGTCCTGATAGAGAGTTGGCTCTGGTGTTTAAAAGTAAACCTTCTCGTGAGTGGACAGCACGTGAAGTACAGGACCATTTGGATGAGTATCTAAGAGAGCACATGGCTGGGAGGGGTCGGGTAACACAGAATGCGGCAACAGTTGAACTGTCAAGAGAGAGAGTGGCCGCTACTGAACAGAATGTGCCGCCGAATGTTGGATGTGCCCCTGAGCCCGAGCGTTCGCCCTCTGTTTCAGATCATAACACAGTGGATAGAGTCTTGAGTTTGCTGGAGAGGGCCCTCATCAGCAACACCCAGTCAATGGGTGGCAGACTCAATAAGCAAGCTCCTAAACGCCCACGAGAATGTCAGGTTTGTGGTAATTCACAACATGACACTAGGTCACACTGTAGGTTGCACAAGCTTTGCTTTCGATGTTTTTCTCCAGAGCACATCAGCATCAACTGTGATCAGAGCCAATCAACTCAAAGACAGCCCGCCGGACAGGGACGGCCTGCTGCTCCCCAGGGAAACTAGATGGCCCTCATTCAGAGGAGGATAGTGTGGGCCTTTGCGGGATTTCCTCCTGTTGTGATGATGATATTCAGTCTGTGTATACATTAGCTTGCGAGGCAGCGCCCGAAGGTAAAACTGTTATTTTTCAGAATGTGGCCAGAGCCAGCGAAAGTGACAGTCTATTTTTCACAACAGTTTTGGCAGGGGACAAGTTTGAGCTACGGGGGATGTTGGATAGTGGGTCCATGGCTACCTCTGTGCGCGCCAATATAGTTCCTCAGTTGCGGGAGGCTGGGGTGGTGAAGGGCGATTTAATATCCCCTACTGATGTTGTCCTTGTGGGGTGTGGTGGGAAGCAGACTGTTCCGGTGGGACTATGTGAGATGAAACTGAAACTATTTGGCTTTGACTACGTCGTACCAGTGCTAATAGTTGAGGGTCAGGTTGACGAGCTCATTATAGGCACGAATGTGATGAAACCACTCATCAGGCAGTTTAAATCTGATGAGGCCTATTGGCGAATACTGAGCAAACCTGACTCGCCATGCCAGGATGACAATAGCCAGTTTATCAGATTTTTGGCCAATCTTGAAAGGTGGAGGGGGGAAGAAATTCCTGACAAAGTGGGGACAGTCAAACTGAAGCAGGCTGTGACTCTGGAACCTATGAGTGAACATGTGGTGTGGGGTCGTCTTCCACCTAGGACAAAACTATCAATGGGCAGTACTGTCATTGTTGAGCCAAGCACATCACGCTGCATACACCGTAGCATATTGGTGGGCAGAGTAGTTACTCCACTTTGGGGGGAGGGGTGGCTTCCTGTTAAAATCATCAATCCTACCATGTCTCCTATTTTGCTGAGAAGGAATGCGAAAGTGGCTGACGTGTATCCGTGCATCGCTTTGGAGGATTTTGACAGTGACACAAATAAGACAGTACACCAGAACGTGGGTGGGATGGGAAGCTCCCACGGCAGCCTTACAGCCAGGACATGTTGCAGTGATAACACGGCTGGGGCAAATGACAAATTGGCTGATTTGGGACTGCAGGATCTGTCAGTTGATAGCTGTGAAGCTACAGTAATCTGGAAGGAGAAATTGACTGACCTGATTGTGAAGTATGAAGATGTGTTTTCAAGACATCATTTGGATTGTGGCAAGGCTGCCGGTTTCTGTCACCGTATCCGGCTCACTGATGATCGCCCCTTCCGTCTGCCTTATCGGAGGCTCTCCCCAGCTCATTACCAAAAGTTGAGAGACACACTTGATGAAATGGAAGAGAGAGAGATTATCAGGAAGTCAAGCAGTGAGTACGCGTCTCCGCTTGTTCTCTGTTGGAAGAAAAACGGTGATCTGAGACTGTGCACAGACTTTAGGTGGTTGAACGCTCGCACAATCAAAGACGCACACCCATTACCACATCAAGCTGACATCCTTGCTGCGTTGGGGGGCAATGCGTTTTTCAGTTCGATGGACTTGACTTCAGGATACTACAATGTTCCGTTGCACGAGGATGATAGGAAATACACTGCTTTTTCTTCTCCTCTTGGCTTGCACGAGTATAACCGCATGCCACAGGGCCTTTGTAACAGTCCGGCTACTTTCATGAGAATGATGCTCACAATTTTTGGCGATCAAAATTTTTTAAGCCTTCTTTGTTATTTAGATGACCTGTTAGTCTTTGGCAAGACTGAGGAGGAGAGTTTGCAGAGGTTGGAGATGGTGTTTCAGCGCTTGCGTGAACACAATCTCAAGCTATCTCCAGCGAAGTGTCAGTTCTTGAGAAAGTCAGTCAAGTTTTTGGGTCACATTGTTTCTCAGGAGGGGGTGGCTACGGACCCTGATAAGGTCCAGGCCATTGTGGCTGTGACAGAGAAAGACCTGATGGAACCAGATGGTGTCACGCCGTGTCCTAAAAAGATTCGCTCATTTCTTGGCATGGCTGTGTATTACCAGCATTACATTGAGAACTGTTCAGTGATTGCGAGACCATTGTTTCAGCTGACCACGGGGACTAAGAAACCGCGGAGAGGCAAGGGCAAAAAGAAACAAGCCCCCCTCCGCAGGCTTAAGGAGACAGATTGGACTACAGAATGTAGTGATGCATTCAAGGCCTTAAAGACTGCACTGATAAACCAGGCCTTGTTAGCTCACCCAGATTTTTCTAAGCCCTTTCTGCTGTCTGTCGATGCATCTTCTAATGGGTTGGGGGCCGTGCTTTCGCAAGTACAGGCAGGTCACACTATTGCTAGACCCATAGCATTTGCAAGCAAATCTCTGAACCATGCTCAGTCCAAATACCCAGCTCATAGGTTAGAGTTTCTCGCCATGAAGTGGGCTATTCATGACAAGTTCAGTCATTGGCTGCGGGGGCATAGGTTTACAGTCTGGACCGACAACAACCCGCTTAAGTACATTCTTACAAAGCCGAGACTAGATGCGTGCGAGCAGAGATGGGTGGCTAAGTTGGCCCCTTTTGATTTTGATATTCAGTACATTCCGGGCCCTAAAAATACAGTGGCAGACGCTTTGAGCAGAGAACCTTTTGTCAATCACAGGATGATGCACAGACTGACGAGGACCCCCTATGATGTCTTGCTGAGGGAAGCCAGAGGTTTGTTGGGGGAGGAGGTTCAGAACATGTTTCGTCGTTCCTGCGAAGAGCCTGAGGCAGGGGAGAGGAACTCTGCGCTGCTGACGCAAGGCTCCGCCGTGGCTCCTGTGGCTGTGGACGATGATGTTGGGAGGATTTCCCATGATGAAGTGTCAGCAATACTCCACACACATCGTAGCTGGGGGGAGGGTGCAGCTATGAGGGCGGCTTGTCATGTTCAGCAGATAGAGAAGTTGTTATCTGTGGGACAGAGCCCATTACCTGTTCTTACTCATGAGGAGTTGTATGACAAACAGTGCCAGGACCCTGTGATCAGTCGAGTCACATTCTTTGTGGACAGAGGCCGCTGCCCTTCTCGCAGAGAGAAAGTTCATGAGTCAAAGGAGACAAAACGAACATTGAGACAGTGGGGAAAACTCACGACCCGGCTGGGCGTGTTGTACCGTGTTTGTAAACACACTGTGAGTAAAAAGAAGATTTTTCAGTATGTTGTCCCCGTAGCTTTGAGAGCTCAAGTGTTGAGAGGAGTGCATGACGACGCGGGTCACCAGGGTCAGCAGCGTACACTGTGGCTCGCCAGGCAGCGCTTCTACTGGGACTCTATGGAGCGTGATGTCAAGGAATATGTGAGTCATTGTAAGAGATGTGTTCTGAGCAAAACACCTGAGCCGGAGGCAAGAGCTCCACTTGCTTCCATAGTCACATCTGCACCGCTGGAGTTAGTGTGCATTGACTTTTGGTCTGCTGAGGACGCCAATAACAAGTCTGTCGACGTGCTTGTTGTAACAGATCATTTCACCAAACTTGCGTGTGCTTACCCATGTCCAAATCAGACCGCCAAAACAGTTGCTCGTGTGTTGTGGAATAATTTTTTCTCCATCTATGGTTTTCCAGCTTGTATTCATTCTGACAGAGGTGCTAATTTTGAGAGTTCTCTCATTGCTGAACTGCTTCAGATGGCAGGAGTCAAGAAGACCCACACCACCCCGTATCACCCTATGGGGAATGGTCAGGCAGAACGACTAAACCGCACTTTGGGCAGTATGATAAGAGCTTTGCCTCCTCGAGCCAAGGCAAAATGGCCACAGATGTTAAACACACTGACTTTTGCTTACAACTGTACTGTACATGAAACTACTGGCTTCCCGCCTTTCTTCCTGATGTTCGGCCGCACGCCAAGGTTGCCTGTCGACGTGATGTTTGAGAGTGTCCTCTTGGATGGAGATACGGTTGATGTGGACAAGTATGTTCAGTCACTCGGTAAGGACCTCAGAGAAGCAATGGCACTGGCTCAGAAGCACGCTGCGAAGCAGCAGTCCAGGCAAGCTGAGGTGTATAACAGACACGTTAAGGGGCATTCTGTAGAGAAGGGGGATAGGGTTCTAGTAGCCAATAAGGGGGAACGAGGCAAAAAGAAGTTGGCTGATCGTTGGGAGAGTACTGTCTACATTGTGGTGAATACGAACAGCGACCTGAACACTTGTGTTATCCGTCATCCTGTCACGGGGAGGATTAAGACAGTTCATAGGAATCTGATACTGCCTGTCAACTTTCTTCCTCTGCCTTCGTGGGATGAGCCGGAGACTGAAGCATCTTTTTCCACCACTGTTTCGAGTCAGGAGAGGACGGAGGATTCAGGTCAGGATGAGTGGGCTGATGACAGGACTGCTCACTGGATTGCTCAACTTCCTGAGTCTGGTGTGGTGGCAGAGGAGAGCGTGACCATGACGGATGGATCGCCAGGAGTCGAAAGGAATGTGGGAAGTGTTCAGGATGATGGGATCATGTGTGAGGCACTTGCACCTGGGAGCTGCGGGAGTGTGTTGCCCGGATCTACTATGGGTGTTGGTCTGGACAGTCCAGACTTTGTTACAGCGTGCCAGGATGGTGACCAACATTCAGACACAACCACTGTGGATCTGGAAGAGGCCTCTTGTAGTTCACGTGTGTCTGTATGCAAACCTGAGTCAGTCAGTACAGCTGTGCCACCGAGTGTGTGCAGCAGTGGTCAGGGTGGGGGGATGCGTACTAGGTTGGGTAGATTGGTCAGACCGGTGAACAGGTTGATCCAGACTATGGCTACACAAAGGGCTAGGATTTTGCCATAGTTCCTGACTGTATTTTTTTTGTTTGTTTTGTTTTTATTAAACCCCCCCTTTTTTTTTTATCTTCTTTGATTTCCATTTGGGGTTCATGGTCATGTTTGGATTCAGGTTGTCTATTGTATTGGGCATAATTTAGTGACTCTTGGTGTATTCCATGGGATGAATATGTATGTGGCATGTTTTTCTATGATGAGGTGGGGGCTTAGCTACCCCTCACCTTTTCTAATCCTTAATTGGATAGCTTTTCAGCTGATCAACCTTTGTGTGGTTTACAATGAAGGGAATGCACGGTGTCACAGGTGGGACTGTTTGTCATGATGTGACCAGGACTCTGTTTTGTTTTGTTTTGTTTTGTTTTGGGAGATGAGTGTTTACTTTGTGTCCATAATCTAGTGTAAAACAGTGGGGGTGGATGTAGCATGGAGATGTTGTTACCCTAGATTATGACAAACTGTTTTATTTTGATAGGAATCAATACGTGCTCCAAGAACTTTTATTTTGAAAGATGGTAAAGTCCACTTCAGGAAGGGTGGGTAACTTCCGCATCTGTGTATTTATTTTATTGGAGCTATTCTATTGTTAAAAATGTATAAGTAAATTATTTTCTTTATTTTGAATCACACCGAATCCATGGGTTGGGGTTTTGAGTGTCTGGTATGTGTTACAAGAGAAATTAGTATAATGGACTCTCCCAGTGCATCGAGATTACCTGTTACCGGAATAGCAACGGTCCCTTGTTCTCTGGATTTGATGGGAGAAGGCGCAGTGATCCTTGTGAGGAAACCTTTTCAGAAAACCACTGTGCTTTGCTGTTTTCATGCAGGCTGCAGAAATAAATGTGCCTGAATCCAAGTGGTCGTCCTGTCCGTTATTGAGCCAGACACAACGTAGATTAAACCCCGCTACATTAGCACAGTGTTTTGATGGCCGTATCAAACTGTACGGGGTTGGGGCGTCGCCAGAAATTTGTGATGTCAATATGGGGTCACGAGCCAAAAAAGGTTGGGAACCACTGCCTTAGCGGGTCAGACCTGGTCCTCACATCCTCCTTCTGTCTCATTTAAAGCCTTGTTCATCAGCAGTTTTGTTTGTTTATTTGGATCTCTTTTAGCCCAGTTGGGCTCATAGCATAAAAACATTACTCTTGTATTGAAGCCCCGACATGAGAAATTGTTCCGCTGGTCAGTGCAAATCATGCGAGATTTGCACTGACACAGGAAGAGCAGTGAACTGAGACACTGGGAGCTTCCACTAAACAAGTTCAAAATATAGACTTTTTTGGAACAGTTTCTCATGTCGGGGCTTCAATACAAGACGGACATTACAGACGAGCAGTATGGAGGTATTTGGATGTTTTTTGGTGTGTCTTTTTGGACAAAGAAAAGTGGGCCCCATTCACAACCATTATATGGACAAATACTGCTGCGTGGACCCCCGTAACTCAGAGAAGGAACAGAGGACTCTGAAAATTCTCCCAGCTCTTAGTCGACATGAGGGTGAGTAGATAATGAGTGAAATTTGAATTTTGGGTGAACTATCCCTTTAAATACCCCTAATGTTTTGTTTAAAATGTTTTTCCGGTAAATTCCTAATGAGATCAGGTAAAACATTCCATAACTTCACAGCCCAAAACAAAACATCCTCCTCCTCCAGTGATGTCAGAGCATCACATCACAGCCACAGGTCTCCTGCTGCACTGTCAGCTGGACGTTAGGTCCCACAGACTGGACGCTGCACGGTGCTGGAGGTCATGTACCAGTGGACATGTGGTCTCCTTCTGAGACAAGACCAGGTCAGTGCAGCAGCCACACTGCTGCTCTGTGTTCAGTGACACAGTCAAACATAAGTTTCTTTACTGATGCAGTGAATCGTCCACTGTTAGAGGTCCGGCCCCAACACAGCATAGAAAAACATGCTTTAGTCTTGGTTATGTAGCCTTTATAGGGCACTCGTTGAAATACTTTGAAATTCAAAAGTTCAACCTTAGATTGTTATTCTAGGACATGACAAGACTTCATTACAATTTTTCAAAATGTTTTATTTTCATGTAGAAATTGAAGGTCAACGAAGTGACCATTTTTGCTTCCTTGCCTGTTTGTGGTAAAGAAAAATTGCAAGAAGTGTATAGAAAATACAGGAAAAACACAAAGTGCAAGAATTATTAAGTTTTAGAACATGTATGGCTTATAAATTGCAAACAGAAAAGTTTACAGAACAGCAGTACTCAAACACTATATGATATATTGTATATTATTTATTGTATTATTATAAAGTCACTATTTATAGCTTCAAAATGTCTAAAATTCTCTCTAAATCATTGTTATATAAAAAAAACTTTAGGCGACATTAAAACATACTTTCTTAAGTTTTATTGCCTTATTTATGAAGGAGATGCACTTTTATGATTTGTTACCTAAATAGGGCACATGTCCAAAAATGGACACTTCCAGTGTTTACCATAAATGGGCGTATCAAATTATGGACACTGCATTTTGCATGCCGTATTTTCACTTATTTCACTAAGATCTCCACAAACCATACTTCTGTCATGACTTAGCACAACTAATCAACTGTAAAATGTGTGAGTGTCATCAACTCAAGTCACTTGCCCGATAAAGGAAAGTGAGCAACACGCTGCGAGCTGAGTATCATGGTGAATGGATGGTTACCCTGACAGTGACAGTAACAGTGTGCATTAGGCACAAACGGAGAAAACCTATTGAAAACCCTCATCGTCAGTGAGAGGGGAGTGAGTGCAGATGCTATCTCAGAGCAGACTCTGTTCCTCCTCGGGGTGATCCATCATGTCCCGGGACCCTGCAGGGACACCACAACAAAAGCCGCCCCCTCTCCTTTCATTCTTACTCTCTCTCCACATTCTTGTGTTTAGACAGGTGTTGATTTCTGCCTCCAAACAAATTGGCGTTGCCTTGAGCCACAGACCGCCTCTGCTGCTGCTGCTGCTGCTGCTGCTGCACAACCGTTGTCTGTGCACCTACTGTACAACACAACACGGGTCACTCCGTCGCCCCCAAACCACTCCATACTCCATACTCATTACCCAGGTCACGTCTGGTCACCTCTCAGCGACCCCGGGGTTCTCCAGCGGCAGCTCGGCTCTGAGAGGATCATCAGATGTGACAGATCTATATTTGATTTAGTAACAAGGCAGCGTTTGTTGATGGCGGGCCAGGCCGGGCCGGGCCGGCCAGCTGTGGAATGCTGGGTAAAAGGTGGTGCCCACTTCTGTTTTAATCAGATGGTTAAGAGGCCACGATGTAAAGGCATGTGACTGCAGATCTGATCCACACTATGAAAGTCAACCATAGCATCATGCTTCATCTGTCCAATAGGATTGTTTGCACTGAAGAACAGTTAAAGGGATAGTTCACCCAAAATTCAAATTTCACTCATTAACGACTCACCCTCAT
Source organism: Decapterus maruadsi (assembly GCA_030347415.2). Taxonomy (NCBI): domain Eukaryota; kingdom Metazoa; phylum Chordata; class Actinopteri; order Carangiformes; family Carangidae; genus Decapterus; species Decapterus maruadsi. The sequence goes on along the minus strand of CM064905.1, from coordinate 25,823,907 downwards.
GTCGACTAAGAGCTGTGAGAATTTTCAGAGTCCTCCGTTCCGTTATGGGGGGGGTCCGCGCAGCAGTATTTGTCCATATAATGGTTGTGAATGAACACCACTTTTCTTCGTCCAAAAAGACACACCAAAAAACATCCAAATACCTCCATACTGCTCGTCTGTAATGTCCCTCTTGTATTGAAGCCCCGACATGAGAAATTGTTCTGCCAGTCAGTGCAGATCACGCGAGATTTGCACTGACACAGGAAGAGCAGTGAACTGAGACACTGGGAGTCTCAAGCTTAAAATATAGACTTATTTAATTTTTTTCGGAACAATTTCTCATGTCGGGGCTTCAATACAGGATTCTATACAGTGTCGGCTGTACGACGACTGTACTGTACGTGTAATACCGTGACAATTGTGTAAACCAGTAATCGTGACATCCTTCTAACCATGACAATAAAGGTTGCCCGTCTAATTTCTCAGTGGGTAACTCCTGAAACAGGTTGGTCTGTTCAGTCTGTTCAGCTGTGTGAGCGCCTCATATTGACTGATACAAAGCGACGTGACCCGACCAGACTGCTGCACTTTTAACACGTCTCCTGTCATAACGCAGATATTTGCTGCGGACATACAAGCAGCAGCGAGTCATTACCATTAACACCAGAAGTAATGAGCCTGGCTTATCCTGACAACAACACCCCGACAGTCACCGCTGTCAATCAGCAGACTACAGGTGGAAGGTGTGCAGATGATTGAAGGGAGAGGAGGGAGGGGGCACTGGGGCCTACAGATGACATTGGAGATTAGAGGAGGTCGGGGTGGGGGTGGGGGTGGGGGGGGTGGGGGTGGGGTGGAGCTGGCCCTCCCGACCCTGTCACATCCTGGTACGGCACTGCAGCAGGGCGCGAACCCTGCAAAGATCAGAGAGGGTCCCATGACTTACTGACCCAGTGACCACACACACACACACACACACACACACACACACACACACACACACACACACACACACACACACACACACACACACACACACACACACACACACACACACACACACACACACAGACACACAAACAGCTCGTTGTCTTTGGTTATGACAAGTGCTGGTCCCCTCTGACATTCCAGTGTGTATTAACGCAGTGGAGCACAACAGCACAACACAACATGCAGGTCAGTGTGGGCTTTTCTGTCCAATAGCTGGCGTCCTAATGGTGCACAAATAGAAACTAAAATACTACAAATTGAACGCACGTGTGTTGCACTAGTGATGTCATGATAATACAGTAGATTTCTTTTGGTACGATTATTGTCAGAGAAATAATCATGGTACTACGATTATCACGAATATTGTACAATAATTAATTTCGCAACACTATTAATGTGTGAAATCAAATATAGTTAGTTTTTTAAAATATTTTTAAAATCTATTAAAATGTATTAATCTGCCAGGGGAAGTGTTTGAAATATTAAAGTTTTCAACCTGTTGTCCTCCGTGGTCTAGGCAGGAAGGATGAAAGGAAGGAAGGAAGGACAAAGAGAAGGAAGGAAGGAAGGAAGGAAGGACAAAGGGAAAGAAAGAAGGAAGAAAGGACAAAGGGAACGATGGGAAAAAAGAAGGAAAGGGGATGGATGGAGATGGAGGGAGGGAACAGATTGGGTCAAAAAAGAAGGAAGAAGTAAGGACAAAGGGAAGGAAAGAAAGATGGAGGGAGAGAACAGATTTGTTCAAGGAAGGAAGAAGAAGGAAGGAAGAAGGGAAAGATGGAGGGAGGAAACAGACCAGGTCAACTGGATCAAAAGAGGAAGGAAGAAGAAGCAAGGACGATGGGAAGGAAGGAAGCAAGGGAAGTAAAGAAGGATGGAGGAAGGGAACAGATTGGATCAATTAGTCAAGTCAACTTAAATCTTTTTTTTTAAATGAGAAATGACACTCTAGAATTGAAATTCCTACCAATTCAATGCCACGTTAGGTAAATGGACCAGTATCTGTGCATTTACCTTTACTTTGGCTCTTCATCACATTACGGTTCATACGTAATCTTTTTTTGGAGTGACGGTATTTAGGAATCTTTGCGATCAATTAATTATGGTGTTTAATACCGCGATTAATTGTGAAAACAAGTAATTGTGACATCCCTATGTTGCACAAACGCTTTCCCTTGACCCCGATAACAAGTGTTTCCTCATCATCAGGCTAAATCCTCCTCAGTCTCTACACACACACACACACATGCAGGTAGCACTTGAGATGGCTGGTTGCCAAGTCATTCCTCCATAATGGATCAGAATTTGGCAGAACTTCAGTGCAGGCTGCCCGGTGCTCAGACATGTCTGGAGCCGTCAGCCTCTCAACATATCCTGGATCAGTTCTTAATGAGCCAATGAGAGAACAGATACAAAACCATTAACACAGGGAAAGTATGAAGAGGCTGAAAACAGTCACGTCCGATGAGCTGAACTGGCGTCAATCATCCAAATCCTCCTTTAGCTTCCACTAAGATAACACGAGCTGATGTTTCACACAGACCTGAAGGGTAGGACTGTTAAAGGGACATTGTGTATCTTTTCCTGTTATCTATTCACGAAAATCGATTATTTGGTTCTTCAGTCTGTTTGTCATTCATCAGTAACCCCCCCATAAACAAAGTGAAGTGTTCCTTTCAGTTCATATCATTCATATCTCCATGGAGACGGTCAGCTGGCTGCTGGCTGCCATGTCCTGTCTCCATGTTTTTACCTTCAGTGGCAGCGTGACGGTAGGAAACCACGGAAACTCAGCGGAGACACCAGAGCTGTCGGCTCAGGTCCAGGTGGCGTCTGTGAAAAGTCACCGCGGTAACGCAGTGAGGAGGAATGGAGCGTTACACTGATGCTGCATTCAGGTGCAGTCGGACAGACGGCCGTCGGTAACAAACCAGATGTCATTTTAGTCACAGAAGTCCAGAGAAAGCCGGTAAAACGTGGGTCAGGTAAACAATACGATATCACCATGACAACATATTGTCAGGTGTATTGTTTTGCCTCGTGTTGACGGAACACTGCAGCGGCTGTCGTCCGTCTGCCGTCTGCCCAATTGCACGTGAATGCAGCATGAAAAATACGATTAAGTTACTTGCGATATACAACCGCAACACTAGATGGGAGTAATTTCTGCACAATGTCCCTTTAATGATTAACCATTTAACTGACAAAATATATATTTGCATGCAGGCTATCCATAAAAGGTGCAAAATGATCAAACTGAGTGTGAGGCAGTGGCCGTTAAACTGTGGACACACTGTCTCTTTAATAGACTCCAGCTTCTGTCTAATGTTTTCAGGCAACAGGTGCTTAAGAAGCAAATAGCTAGACATCTGAAATACAGTGATGTAAGTGCTAGGTGTGTGTGTGAGTGAGAGAGAGATACAGATAGTGTGTGTGTGTGTGTGTGTGTGTCCTCAGGCACTGTGTTATTTACAGTGTTATAACATTGCAAACGGCTGCCTGGAATGTGTCTTCCAGATGTGCTTTTAGTCAGTTGAGGTTATTATAATGTGTTTGTTAGTATGTGTGTGTGTGTTTGTGTAGCTCTTTTTTCTTCTTTTGCATTTTATTTTTGCATTTTCCTTCAGCCACCTCATTCTTGTGGGTTTGTGTGTGTGTGTTTTGTGTGTGCATGTTCACACGTGTCAGTGCACATGCTGTCTTGTCCGTCAGACAATTTGTTGGAATGTGCCGGTTTGGGGGGAGGTGGGTGTGCAGGGGGGTGGAAGGGGTGGAGGGGGTACATGGACATGCCCAGACTCAGCATCCCCTCACGTTGTGTGTCCACAGGACTCACTGGGCCCCCCGTAACCCCCCCCCATCCCTAGTTAGTTATCAGTTAAAGACTAAGATGGCCCTTCCTTCAGCTCTTTGCTCATCCAGATCAACCTAACCATGACTGTGTTGTGGGATTCCCTCTGTGGGTCTAGTTAGTTGGCCTGTAACAAATTCCATTTCCCGGCTCACATGTCACAAGTGTGAGATGTTGGTGTAGCAGCAGAACGGAGTGACAGAGTAACAGTTGTGGTGTTGGTATAGTTTGTCATTTACCTAACAAATGAATGTCGGACTTATCTGATGTGTCAGTTCATATCAAACTTCAAAGATAAATGAAGTTAAAGGGATATGCCATACGCCAACTTTTTTTTTTCCGTGTCTTGCCTCACTCCCGAGTCCATGTCCAGCAAATAGACACCATCCTTTCAATTGTGCGTGCAGTGACGAGGGAGAGCCTGTATCGCCCGTAATTAGCTTAGCTCAAACAATGGAAGTGTATGGGTAATGGTAGCCTGCTTCCACTTAAAGTCATCAGAGAAACTCTTCAGCAACTCTTAAAGGAAAGATGTTCGTCTCAGAGCTGACAAAACTCTCCGGTAAGGCATCTTGAGTGGTCAAATGCCGGTAACGGACGAGATCGGTCAAAATGGAGGGTTCAAGCAAAGGCGCTTTATTTTGGTTCAAGCTAGCTACATCGAGGGTAGGTTAGCTTCCTATTTCAAAGTAAAAGCACTTCTGTATGTAAAGGGCAACGGGTGTTTTATTTTGTGAAAGTAACCGGAAGTGTGTTGGTCACAGCAGCTAGCTTGAGTAGCGCCGAATTTGTCCGAACAAAATTGTAAACAGCTGGTATTTAGACAAATTAACGACACACTGCTGATCTAAACGGCTACTTTCTCGCCTAAAAATGTTTGAAATGTTGATAAAGTGATATATTTACAGAGTTTAGAGCTAAAATGAAATCAGCTTCTGACTGCTGATTTCAGCTCAGGTAGGAGGCAGGCTAACACTACCCATACACTTCCAGTGTTTGAGCTAAGCTAATTACGGGCGATACGGCTCTATCTCCCTTGTTACTGCATGCACAGTCGAAAGGATGGTGTCTATCTGCTGGTCATGGACTCGGGAGTGAGGCAAGACACTTTTTTTGTGTTGGTGTATCACTTGGGGTTAGAAACAGTAGCAGTATGTGCATACTGTCTGTGTAAGAATGGTTTATACCAAACTATACAGGTTATACATACATATACAGTGTCATGAAGTTCAGTCTGGCAGCAAGTTACCAGGAAAATGACATTACAACAGTGCACAGTGCTTTTCATTGAGTTGACAGACTGAATCTGTAAAACAAGCAATCTGCACTGATCCAGTGTCAGCAGCAAGATGCACTATATTAGATAAACACAGGGACTGTCCCCACGACATCAGTAGGATTGGCACCTGTGTCGGTTTTTCCACCCTGGCCACTGAATTCCTGGTTTGAGTCCTGGCTGGTGGGACACTGTGGTCCGTCTTGTCCTCTGCGCTCTGTCCCTCCATTCTGAACTGAAGTATCCTATCAAACAGCGGTAAAGAGATTCCCCAACAAATTACTATGCAGAGCTGACTGAGGTGGATCCGACTGAGAGTGTTGGGGTGAATTCCAATTCCCCCCTTAGCCCTAGCCCTGGGCCCTACCCCTTCGATTTTGCACGTTCACGTGAAGTAGGGGTGTCCCGATTCTGGTTCAGATGAGGGTTAGGGGGAAGTGGTAGGGCTATCTGGACCTTCAAACATAGATTTTTCAGGGGAACACTACAAACCAAGGGCTATGACAAGTTTCCCAGAATGCACCTTTCGGCAACCGGCAGCTGTTTTATTTCTCACTGTAGCGCTGTTATTACGTCACTTTATTAAGTTTTAATATTTTTTCATGCGAGAAAGTAGCTGTTAAGATCCCCAATGTGAGGTCGGTTTATCCACATGACGGCTGTTTAGACGTTTGCTCTGATGTTGTTCGGAGAAGTGAAGCTCCACGGTGGAGCAGATCAGCGGCTCGTCACGGAGACACCACCCGGCCGAAGAGCTTGTCAGCCGGCCAACCTCCGTCGTCATCCCGGGAGAAAAGACGATCACTAATTAACTTACCCGCAGGTTTTTAAAGGTTTACTGCTGGGTAGTTACATTGTTTTTAGGAGATAAATGCTGGTCTCACTGATGAAATGGAACAATTGTGGCAGTCGCATTAGTTTGTTTGAATTAAAAGTGAAGCTTCATGTGTGTATTGGACAGAGGAGCAGCGCTGCCTGGGGGCTCTGTTGCAATCAGTCTGCATTACATTTTATTTTATTTTGTTAAGCTAGCATGGTTTTGAATACAGGATTTGTGGCAAAAGCTTGTCATGTCTGCTTATGTGAAAGCCAGCAGAGACTACTGATGACGTATGTGACTGTTGAAGTGGAGTCCCAATTCATAGGGGTTGACTTTCAACCCCTACCCCTTGTAGCTCCGTTTCAAGGGGCAAGGGTTAAGGGCTAGGGATGAAAAATAGAATTGGAATTGGGCATCAGTCTTGCACTGTAAATAAAGATGGATGTAGCTTCTGTGATTTTAACAGGTTTCTGCTGAGCTCTGTCGTCTTGCCCGTGCCTGACTCTGCCTAACTATAATCTAATCCAAAAATGGGCCAACAGCTTGGGCACAGAGCCGGTACTGCAGTGCATGTCAGTTTATGTCAGGACATACGCCCACCTGTCACTTAAAGAGCCTGTGAGGAACTTCAAGCTTTGGTAAATGTAAACCAGTTTGTTATATAAAACTTCAGTCCCTGCACATTTGTCACGCAGGAGGAAACCGGCTGTTGGGCACTGTCAGGTCAGTTTAGTTCAGTGTTATTTATTGTAAATAGATTTTTTTGACATTTTGATCCTAATAGTCACGTTCTATAAAGCTGCATTGTTCATATTTGCCTGTTTGGACTCTGTTGTAGTTCCCTCCACTATCGCTGCAGAGAATAATCACTCCTCTGCTTCATGTGGTGTTGACATGAGGAGCGACGGTGTCCAAGTGTTCTCTCTCTGCAGCATCTGTCTGGACCGTTTATTAGATTTTATGTAACAAGTCCACGGTATTGTTATTGTTCAAATGTCACATAATGGCAGAATTATGAGTCAATAAAGAAAGTCTCTGTTTACATTTTTTCATCTGCACTCGACCAGTAGAGCCCCAGTAAATCTAATCCTGGACAGGAAGTGCTGCCTCTCACCTCCACGGTCTGTTTGTGGAATAAGTAGAAGTTGTCTCATCTTTCTGTAGAGGGGACATTTGAACATTTGGTTTTTGTGAGGATGGAGGCACATGAGTAAACACGCACACACTGACACACACACGCAGCATTGATTTCCTCTTGGAGGGAATGTGATCCTGACCGGCTGAACTGGAGGCCAGTTGTTCCATGTTTTCCCTCCTCTGGATCTGGCCTGCTGCCAAAAGCTGCAACAACTACGGCTTCTCACTTCTCACTTGTTTTCAGACCTCAGAGCAGAGGTACACATCTGCCTCCTTTGGCCATTCACCATTCAGCTCTCACACCTTCTCTTCATTCTCTGGGGGTCGTCTGTAGATGACATGAGGATCTAATGCAGCTGCAACTGGAACAACACTCAACCACTGATGCTCTCAGAAACACAGATTCACATATATCACAAACCTAAGGAATCAATCCTGTCAATGTATGGGGACGGGGGCGGCACTAACTTAACATTCATTGTTGTCAGTGCAGCAAAGAAAAGTTAGCATTTGTAAACTAACCTCCCATTTCCACTGGATTTGTCTCTGCTCCGTTCTGACTTTTTTTCATCCCTGACGTCCTGTGAGCTTTAGGTCCCTCTGATTGATTGACGACTTGTTGCTTGTGTCCACGCGTGAAACAAACGTTGACAAAGTGATGATTTACAGTCGTAAAGTTTGTCTTGCGCCTTGTGTTGCGTATAGGGCTGAACGATTAATTGCATTTGCAATTAAATTGCGATTTGATAAAACGCGATTTCGTCTTTAGTCACGTGTTGCACAACTGAGAGTGGAGTTGTCGGTGAAAACAGGCAACATCGCCACACTGTTACCGACGTCAGGCTCAGCTGAACTAGCCTTGTAAACCAGCCTCCCCCGGAAATGCAATTCATTTCATTTCTGAGGGAGAGTCTGTCCTCATCCCCACTGTGAGCGTTTGGCCTGAAACCCTCAGAAGGACGAGCCAATCAGCGTCGCCCCTCAGCGTCGCCGACACAGCACATTGGCCAATCAGGGACCGACTGGTGCAAAGCCCCGTCTCTACACTGTGTGACTCTTACCACGGCAGAGCTATTTAGCAGCAAAGATATTCAATATAACAGTAGCAGCCTACTGTAGAAACAGCAACAAGGGAAGTTCTTACTACATCCATTACAGCAACTAAACAAGAGCAAGAGTCGGCGCTTGTTGAGTTTCTTTTTTTTAAAGTATATTTTTTTGGCTTTTTATGCCTTTATTTGACAGGACAGTTGAGAGTGTGACAGGAAATGGGAGGTAGAGATGGGGGGAATGACATGCAGTATAGGGCCGTCCGACGCGGGATTCGAACCGGGGCCGCCTGCAGCGAGGACTGTAGCCTCAACACATGGGGCGGGTGCTCTACCAACTGAGCTAAACACTGCCCCGCTTGTTGAGTTTCTTGAAGGAAAAGACGTTTTCGCTGTTCTTTCAACTGAATTCTGCAAAAGTTTGATAGGATATAGCAACTTGCTGATTGGCTGAATCGGTTGTCTGTCAACGCTACTACTCCCACCCACACCAAACGCTCACAGTGGGGATGAGGCCAGCTCCCCCTCAGACATGAAATGAATTACATTTCCGGGGGAGGCTAGTTTACGTGGATACAGTTGAACATAGCACTACGGAAACTAATGTTAGAGAGGAGCAGTATTTCATTGTGTGGAAATACGTAAAAAAAAAAAGTGCACAGCGTGAGGTGAGCAGAACCTGCCTCGGTGCTGTTGTGACTTCACGTGGCGACACCACCGACCCGTTGAACACTGTGAATGATCGCTGTGTGGCTAAAACACTGATGATCATTCATCTCCGCAGAGAGAAGCGTGCATGCATGATCCCCTCCCATCTCCCACAAAATGAAGCTCTTTTAAATGATATGGAGAGAAAAGGTTTTTGAGCAGCTGTACACAGCTATCACACCATTCTGGATGTGATTACTGTATGGCATGGCCGAGGTGAAAGCCTTCAACAGCAGTGTATTAGTGACCTCAGCTGACACAGAAATCAAATCTTCACTGGTCTACATTCTGGAGCTGTTAGCGGCTGCACAGCACACGCTGCTGTTAGACTGTAGAAAAGAATTGATTTCTGGGAAAGTAGAATTTAATAAAAAAGTGTATTAGATTAGAGCCGTGACTCCAGCTCTAGGAGATAATTTATTGCATTTACAAGATATACATGAACCAGTGCTGATTTACAGACAAGTCAGACTCCTCAGCTTCTGATGTATGGTTTCAGTCAAATATGAAAAAAACAACTTTACTCATTTGTGACTTAAAGGACAATTTCGGGCAAATTTAACTGTATTTTCCTAACATTGTGGGTCCAAAAGAAGGAATCTGAAGATTTTCAGTTGAATTGCTCCTGTTTTGTGGTAGTTGTGTCTGTCCCTGTATTTTTCCACAGACAGATGTAAACAGCCTAAGCAGCAGAACTTGCATCCGCTCCCATTCATCGCTGCCGTGGTGATGTGGGGACAGACACAACTACCGCAAAACAGGAGCATTTAAACAAAAAATCTTGAGATACATTCTTTTAGATCTAAAATGTTTGGAAAATACATCCCTGGGTTGAATTTACCTGGAATTGTCCTTTAAGTCTTTTGTCTCAGACTGTTGTGCACCAACGTGTGCGAGGGGGAGAGACGGAGTTCTAGCATCTCTCTTTATCAGATTGAGGTGGTATTGTGTAAGAGGAGAGGATTAGGGTATACACAACAGTGAGAACAGAGGGAGTGGAGCATTACATAGACAGCACACACACACACACATGCACACACACAGGTAGAACAGAGCAGAGACCGTAATTACTTCCCCAGTGTTTGACAGGGTGCCAGAAATTACCTGATACCAGGACTCCTTATCTTTCTCTTGGAGGGCAGGTTCACACTTGTAGCCTCAGCGAATATAGAGTCCACAAAGCCCCCCGCCCAACACACACACCCCAGCCTGCCCGGAGCCCACAGAGACTGAGCAATTAGCTGCTCAGGTAGGAGCTGAAGCAGCTACTGCAGTGTGTGACATCACTCTGGGTTGCCAGTGGCCATCTCCACACCAAGATAATGTGATTGGAAACTGTTTTTCTTCTTGCACGTATACGGCTTAAAGGGATAGTCCAACATTTTGGCAAATTGGCCCATTGCCATAATTGCTATAGTCATAGCAGTAGGTTCGTTACCTTTAATTGTCGGTGCAAGCTATTTTTAGAACGGCGGAGCAGAGCCGTGAGCTGCTCAGAGCTACGCTACGGAGGCTCATGGGATTTTTTGGTTTTCCTCATAAAACTAACCAAATACACAATCTTACAACTCCAAAATGCTCTGGTGGACAAGTTGTGACCTGCACATTCACCACGCTATGAGATAATAACACAACGTTACCAGACAGTTGTTTTAGAGGTAAATTCATGCAAAACCGCAGATTCACGTTGCCTTCAGGGACAGTTTTTCACATTCTGTTATTATCTCATAGCGTGGTGAATGTGCAGGTCACAACTTGTCCACCAGAATGTTTTGGAGTTGTTGGATTGTGTATTTGATGAGGGAAACCAAGAATTAGCCTCCGTAGCGTAGCTCTGAGCAACTCATGGCTCTGCTCTGCCGTTATAAAAATAACTTGCACCGACAATTAAAGGTAACTAACCTACCGCTATGGCGATAGGGATTATTGCAATGGCAATGGGCCAGTTTTTGAAACTGGACAATGCATGTGTGTTGGCTTCCCAACAGTAGAGACGGAACAAAGTGAGCATGTTAACGCACTGACAGTAATACAATGAATACAATTCTGGGTGTTTTAGCATCCACAGTAACTGCTCATGAATACAGGATGGTGTGAGGGCCAGTGTATGACTCTTCACTGGTTTTCACGTGGACAGACTCACAGTCATGTTGGGTAAACAGCAGCTGCTGAACTCTGTGACAGTTCATCTGCTGGAACCTCGTCTAATTAAACACCTTCAGTTCTGAAACAAAAGTCAGTCAGTTGTGATAATGGCTTTGGCCAGGCAGAGAGATAAAATCTCTAATATATTATTATATTATCTCATATATGCACCATAAAGAGTCTCTTCATCTGCTGAATGCTGCTCTCTGACTGAGCCTATCTGCTGCTCGCTGCTCAGCAGGTGGAGGACAGAGGCTGTTTACAGATGTTCCTCTGACTGAAACTGTAAAACTGTAAAGCTTCATTCGATGCTGTTATGTCACATAATTGATTTCAGAGTCGGGGCAGACGCACAGTAACAGTCTCCTGTTACCGTTACTAACATTGGTCAGTGCTGAGGTCATACAACACATGAGTCTTAATGACAAGACAGGAGTCCTGTTATTACACCTTAGCTCTCTAATCAGAGCACACACTCACTCTCTCCTCATATCAAAGTGTGACTGTTCTGTTGTGTGTGTGTGTGTGTGTGTGTGTGTGTGTGTGTGTGTGTGTGTGTGTGTGTGTTTGTGCGCTTCAGAACCTGTCATTTTTAGTATATATACATTTTTTTGGCTTTTTATGCCTTTATTTGATAGGACAGTAGAGATATGACAGGAAATGGGAGGCAGAGATGGGGGGGAATGACACGCAGAACAGGGCCGTCCGATGCGGGACCGTTACTATACCAACGAGCTAATGTGTCCCTTTTTGTTTAAAGGGATAGTTCACCCAAAATTCAAATTTCACTCATTATCTACTAAGGGCTGGGAGAATTTCCAAATACCTCCATGCTGCTCGTCTGTAATGTCCCTCTTGTATTGAAGCTCCAACATGAGAAATTGTTCTGAAAAAAATTTAATAAGTCTATATTTTAAGCTTGTTTATAGTGGAAGCTCCGAGTGTCTCAGTTCATTGCTCTTCCTGACCAGCGGAAAAACTTCTCATGTCAGAGCTTCAATACAAGAGGGACGTTACAGACGAGCAGTGTGGAGGTATTTGGATGTTTTTTGGTGTCTCTTTTTGGATGAAGAAAAGTGAGCCCCATTGACAACCATATGGACAAATACTGCTGCGTGGACCCCCCCGTAACTCAGAGAAGGCACGGAGGACTCTGAAAATTCTCCCAGCCCTTAGTCGACATGAGAGTGAGTAGATAATGAGTGAAATTTGAATTTTGGGTGAACTATCCCTTTAGAATCTCCTCTCCTGTTGCCAATAATCAGGAGACAGTGCTGCAACTGCACTACACAGCTGTTAAATGATTGGCTGTTTGCCTGTCACTCATACAACAGATTTGTCCCACATCCTTGTGTTTTACACTGCTGACTTGTATCATCATACGGACGTGTCCTATGTGGCAACGTAGAATGAGGATGTGATGCATCGGAATGCATTGAAATGCATTGAATGGAGTATAATTGAATCAAACCAAATCGTAGACCTGTGAATCGTAATCAAATCACGAGGCCAGTGAAGATGCGCCGCTAGCAAAAAACGGCATGTGGTTAGTGGTCACTGTTGTTAACTGAAGATGAGACCATCAAAGTTTGTGTTGCTCTAAGCAGCTAAAGACAGCAGCTCAAGGGCTTACACCTCGTGAGTGCTACAGTATCTCTAGTGTGTGTGTGTGTGTGTGTGTGTGTGAAAGAGAGAGAGTGTGTGTAGCATTGGTCAGTGCTGAGGTCATACAACACATGAGTCTTAATGACAAGACAGGAGTCCTGTTATTACACCTTAGCTCTCTAATCAGAGCACACACTCACTCTCTCCTCATATCAAAGTGTGACTCTTCTGTCGTGTGTGTGTGTATGTGTGTTTGTGCGTCATTTTTAAAGGAGGAATCATAGCATGTTTCAACTTTCCGCTATGTCCTTAATTTAACTGGTATCAGAGATGTCCAGGTGTTAATTATTTAGAATTCTGTAGGTCATGTCTGTGGAACTTTTGCACTATAATTGTGTGGTTCCCCCTCCATTCAACTCACCCACAGACTGGGGAGCGTAACTATGTGCTCTTTTTGAAAAAGGGTCCGATGTTCCCCGTTTTTCCCAATAAGGGTCCTATGCTCTCTAGTCGCAATACATACTGGGGAACACAGGGTCCTATGTTCCCCACTGTTACTGGGGAATATAGGACCTTTTTAAAAAAAAGTCCTATGTTCCTCGCTGTTGCCGGTCGATGGACTCTCTTGTTTGGACTCTCTCTATCTGGCCTGTCTAGCCTCTACCTAGTCTTTTTATTAAACTTAACCAACCCCTTTCTTCTAAACCCAACCAATGGGGCAATTCCACTTCTCACTCAGAAATAGGCAAAAGTCACAACTCCACTTTCAGATATGGTACAAAAATAGCATGTTCCCTGGTCCTTTTGGGGAAAAGTGGGGAACATAGGACCCTTTTTCTAAAATAGGGTTCTATTGTTCCCAGGTCCGGACACAGCGGACCATACATGGGGAACATAGGACCCTTTTTTAGAAAAAGGGTTCTATGTTCCCCGGTTCCATACAAAGTGGGGAACATAGGACCCGGGGAACATAGCGATGACCCCCACAGACCGTACCTGGAGGTAGCCTAGCCTCTGTGCTGTCACACAGTTTTCTGAGTGGTGTAGTGGAGTGTTGTAGAATGTTAAAATAGGTGCCAGTACATGATGACAAAGAACTCCTGGCCCAGAGTAACTGTTGGCAGGCAGAAGCTCACCCACCTGTCACTTAAAGAGGCCATGCCCTCAAATATGCAGAACTTGGAGTGTTATCTAAAAGCCCCCACTCCCCCCTCCCCACTTACATACAGCTGTCAGCTGTCACAAAGGAGGAAATTAGTAAAAACTAATCAACATTCTGAGTCTTTCCGGGACTGACTAATTTCTGGAGCCAGCCTAATTCGAAAAAATGCCGGTTTTAGCTCTTCATTTTTCAACCTCAGAGGTTGCCACTTTGACTCACCCCCCCACCACCACCCCTCCCATTTCTTCTCATGGCGTGTCACGTTGCAGTGGTTGGTTCTTGTAACACAAAACCCCACTGGATGCCCTGACTGCAGCCCCCGACCTCAATCCACCCTTTGTGTTTGTACCACGAAGGACATTTTTGTGTGTGTGTGTGTGTGTGTGTGTGTGTGTGACAGAGAGACAGAGAGAGGAAAGAGACACTGCTCCTATACAAAGTAACCAAAGGAGAGAAAAAGATTTAATAGATTCTTCTGAGTAGGATAGACACAGCTTTGGAGCCACAACTACTATAGATGTCCTGTTGATGAGATGAGCTGGTAGCTCATGCAGACTCATGCAAATATACTGTATCTTGATCATGAGACTCCCTGTAGATCTAGATGTTCTCTTGGTATATGATTGTCCGTGCACTTCAACTCAAAAGCCCAACTCATAAATCTCTAAACCTGTTTCTGCTCTTATTCTGAAAGTTCTGATTGGTATCTCCCCCCCGTTGCTTCGGGGCTTCTTCCAGATGTTTGTCGGCCCGTTGCTACCGCTCACCTACAAAGCTGTCTCCTGTTTACAAACTCTGTCACAACCAATCACACTTAGTCACCGCTTAGTTCATTTGAAGTGTTTGTTTGGACAGTGCCGTTATTTATTCATGAGCTGCAACCTCAGTCCCTGCCCTGGCTCGTCCTGCCTCGGGCTGTCCTGCCTCCAGCCGGCGCTCCACCTGCAGCTGGGGGACGGTGTTTCTCTATATGTGGGGTTACACCATACTCTCTGAGCAATGAGGACTGTTGAAAAGTAGAGCATATGTCAAAGTGAGATTGTCCATCATGTAAGATCATCTGCCTTAAGTATGCTTTTATAACCCTGACCCGCATTCCTACAAGAGATGATAACATTTTACTCACCAGGTTTATCACTCAGATCCCTGTATATCACTAAAAATAGATCCCACAGGTTCAGAGCCATGACCAGTCAGACAGGTTGTAAACAAAGCCCCAGGTTGGTTGACCTTTGAAGATAAGGAAGAAGACCCATAATAAAACAATTCACAGTTTACAGGCCAGTCTGCTCCACCAGAATGTGGATTTTATCATTTGTTTCCTTTTGACCACCTCAGTTCTAGATGAAGAGTAAAGATTCTGCTGTATCTTCAGTAGGAGACATGTTAAGTCGTGTGGGTGGATGGTGGAACATTCTCAGAACAGAGCATATCTTTGTCCATCTAAAAAGTTGTGAAGATGCCCCTGATGGTCAGGTGTTAGAACAGAGATGTTCCTTACTGACTTGCATCTTTCTTTCTTCTCTCCTGCAGCATTGAAGAGATCCTTTGAAATTGAAGATGTGGACGACATCCCGCCCTTCTCCTCGGCTTCTCCCCCCGCCCCCATCTCCCCCTCTTCCTCCCATTTCTTCCTCAACCACAACAAAGCCAACGAGGAGCGTGGAGGAGGCGGCCAGTCCCCTTCGTTATCCTTCAACAACAACAACAACAGCCTGGGCACCGCCGCCCATCACTCCTGCATCAGCCTGACTTCCAGTCCCAGCCCGGTCCTCAAGTCCCGTACGGTGGTCAGCAGCCTGTCCTTCAACAGAGGAACCATGAACAAGCCAACCATCCACAACAATGGCTCCTCCGTAGCCAGAGCTGCATCCTTCCAGAGCAGGTTGAACCCCAACAGTTACTCCATGTTGTCCGGGACAGGCAGCGACAACGACAGCCTCCACAGCTCCACGTCTAGCCTGGAGTACTCTGGAGGTGGTGGCAGTGGCCTTCTTACCAAACTTGGATCATATGCCACTACCTCTCCTCAGGCGGAGTACCACCGAACCAGGCCCCAACTCAGACAGCAGCACCAAGAAGGAGGTTCCAACCACAGCCTGAAGAAGTTCTCCTCCCATGGGAGTGTCTTCCACTCTGAAACCGACCGGGGGCCTGGCGTTGTGTTGGGCGCTCCACAGCCTCATGGGGTCAACCATGGCTCCATGCCCAGCCTGGACCTCCAAATCCATGATGGAGGAGGAGGAATAGTGGGTATGCACACAGGTGGAGGCCGAATGTCTCCTGGGCATAGGTATGGCAATGCTAATACCAACTGGAATGGTCATCTTCACAACACCACCTCTTTTGGGGAGGAGGGCCACAGTGGCTACAGAAACCACTGCCAGCAGCGGAGTCCCCAGGTCCTCAAGTCTCCCCAGCCCAAGGCCAAAGAGATACCACGTCTCAACAAGTTCCCCTTGGATCTGGACAGCTTGGTGACCAGCACCTCAGCATCGTCCCCTACCACAGCTCGGAGTGCATCCATGAGTCCCAAAAGCCCCCCAAAGCCCCCTCCGAGGAGCACAGGCGGCCTCCAGCATCTTATCAGCCCGCCCTCCACTTCAGCCAGCCCTTCAGCCTCTCTCAGCAGCCTGGACAGTTCCTCCGATACCCCGCCTTTCTCCCTCCACCATCCATTTTTGCCTTTCTCGCCACATTCCCCAACTCCCTCACAGGGCTCCATCCCTGTGCCCGAGATGAGCTGCTCTCCAGTGCCCCTTTCACCAGCCCAGAGCCCCCAGATGGAGATTCTGTCAGGGCCCCAAACTGTCCAGATAATCCCCAACCTGCCGTCTAGCCCCTCCAGCCCTAGAACCGTTCGTCCTTCGGATGATGGCCCAGGTGAAGCCAGAGATACTGTGGGCTCAATCTTACAGAGGATCGCCTCCTTCTCCCGGCCTGCTGTTCCCGACTCCCCAGCCGTGACCCAGCCCCCTACAGTCCAGACCAATGGTCAGTCATCACCTGCAGGTGGACGTCCAGCTGAGGCTACGCCCACAAGGAAACAGGGGAAGAAGCAAGAGCAAGGTAAGATGTTTGTTGTTGTTTTGTTTTTTTTTACATTTCCTGTCACTGTGGTTGTATTATGATGAATGTGTATTTCAGTGATCCAGTATTACAGGGACTAATTCAATTGATACAAGCTGCCGTTAGATTAACAAGATCAGAGTCAGATCCGTTTTAGATTTACAGTAACCAGATTACTGACGTGCATGCAATATCTGTCTGATGAGTTGATGATGTTTTGGAGTTGTTGGATTGTGTATTTGATGAGTTTGATGAGGGAACCCAAGAAATCCCATTAGGGAAAGTTTTTCATCAAGAAGCTCTGCCCACCAGAGCATTTTGGAGTTGTTGGATTGTGTATTTGATGAGTTTGATGAGGGAAACCAAGAAATCCCATTAGCGAAGCTCTGAGCAGCTCACGGCTCTGCTCCGCTGTTCTAAAAGTAGCTCACACCAACAAATGCAGGTAACAAACCTACTGCTATGACTATAGGGATTATGGTGATGGGCCAATTTGCCAAAAATGTTGAACTATCCCTATCATTTTTTACAGAATAACACAAACTCCAGCACAGATCTTGGGTCAGTGGGGTTTTAAAAAAAGACCAGCTGAGTTAAATGTCCACATGTGATGATCAGGAAAGCAGTAGAGCCACGTGGAAAGATCATCTAGCAGTGGTTCTCAAGCTTTTTTACATCAAGAATGCCTACATTGACACAAATTAGAGCACAAACCCCCATTGGACAAAGTTTTCAAACAAACACCAGAAATACACAAATATTTGTTCTGAGACTGAATAATATTTTTGTACATTCAAATAAGAGCCAATGGTGTGAATTTTTGGAAATATTATAGAGAAATTTATAGAAAAAAAGTGGTATAATTTCTCCAAAACCGTTTAAACATTTTTACAAAGAAGTGGTTGAAAAAATTCTCCAAAAAAAGTGGTGAAATTCTCAAAAGAAAACAAAACAAACAATAACAATAAAAATTCTGAAAAAAAAGTGGTAGAATTTCAAGAAAAAGTTGGAGAAGGGTTCATTGAGAACGTTGAGAACCACTGATCTAGAGGAGACAGGAGTCGATGTAAAGGTTAGTGGAGACAGACGTCTCCGTGGTGATGTCCCTCCAGTGTTTACACATTTACACTAATGTTAATGTGCTGCTGCGTCAGATGCTGAACATCTGTCTGGACATGTGTCAGGAAGGCTGCTGCTGCTGCTGCTGCTGCTGGAAACTCTTGACAGAGCCTGAGGCAACATGTCAGGAAACACTGATACATTTGTAACACAATCTCCATGTTGTGGAGCTCGGTGTGTGTTCGTGTTTGTGTATTTGTGTGCGAGTATAAAGGTCTGTTTAACAAATGGTGACACGGGGCTTCCTCCTGTTTTCATGTCGGTGTAGACAAGTCAAGGTTTGCCGATGAGTCGCAGTCACACCTACTGGATCTGTTTCCTGTCTCTCTGAGTCACACGCAACACACACACACACACACACAACCCTAAGACAACCATTTAACATTATGGGAATCACCTCTTTGGTCCCTGCAAACATATACACATTCACACACACACAGATTTATTTTTGAAACAAACCAACACCAGCAATTCTGCTCCTCATCCAGAACCAACATTGATCCTTTCATACATTCAAGTTGTGCGTCTTTGTGTTGTGTGTTTTAAGCTATTTTTACTCACCTCCTCCCAGCTGCCCTTTAGCTCCTGCTTCCTGTGATAACACAGTCAACTCCACTGTGAGTGAGCAGCAGCACATTCGCTGCAGACGTGCGACAATATTCACCCAGCCAGCGACTACAAAATTGCAGCGTCTGCGATGGAGGGTGTTTTTGCTAATGTGTGTGTTTGATTCTTCTTTGATCCTCGGCTCCACATGGCAGCAGCGGTGGCTCAGGATGTGGAGCCGCTTCTCACTAATCACAGGGTCGACAGTTTGATCCCCAGCTTCCTCTGTCTTCTTGTGAAAGTGTCTTTGAGCGGGACACTAGCCCAGTCTAAAATCAGACACTTCACTCTTCACTCGCTAACACTCTCATTTAGTTCATTGTGTACACTGTGTGCTCACTTGTGTATGAATTCAGTCGTAGTCCACTGGAAATGACGACAGCATTGTGTGTAGGTGACTGCTGCCCGTCCACAGCTGCTTTGTTTTCTTGATTTGGAAATGAATGTTTTATTTTCCTGTGTGAACGGAGTCATTTTTAGTCGATTGAGGCTGTCAGGTTGAACTTCGCCATTGGAACAGACTTGAATTATTTTAAAGGGATACACCAACATTTCTTTTTTTACGAGTCTTGCCTCACTCCCAAGTCCATGACCAGCAGATAGACACCATCCTTTCAACTCTGCGTGCAGTAACAAGGGAGATAGAGCCGTATCGCCTGTAATTAGCTTAGCTCAAACACTGGAAGTGTATGGGTAGTGGTAGCCTGCCTAAAGTCATCAGAAAAACTCTTCAGCAACTCTAAACGGACTGATCCCAGAGCTGACAAAACTCTCCATCTTGGCATGCCGGTAGGGGCATAGCTGGAGGGGAATAACACTAGTGTATCATCACAAAATATTGGTGAAATGAACGAGTTTTGCGGCAGATAATGTGTTATTTAGAGGCTGCATTGCGTGCCCCGTGTTCTTGCATTATACGCGCCGCTCCACTGGAGCTAATTTCGTCAAAATGACTCCAAATGACACCAAAGTTGTCTGGGTGAGTAAATGATCGTATTTCATGCTAGAAATAAAGTCCAGGTTGTAAAAAACTAAAGTTATCCTTTAATATGGGAGTCTATGGGGATTAGTCTGGCCTAACAGAAGTGCGTTGCTGTGATTATCCTCTGATTGGTCGGAACGAGCCACCCGGCGGAAGTCCCACCTCCGTGTTGCAGCTTTCACAGTCCGCCCGGTAAAGGGAAACATCAACAAACAACAACAGGAACAGAACCAGGGATCTATTATACATCTGTGTCTTGAACAGAAGATGAAATGTCCGTCAGGGGTTGCCGACCGCCGTTAAACCGAACAAAAGAATAAATATATCGTTACACCGCGGACTGAAATCCAGTTTCCAACCGGCAATATTTTGCAAGCGCGCTGTACGACATTGCCACGATTGTGATTGGTTGTAAAAATTCCAAACGGCCAGAGCGTTTTTTTTCTCTGATCGCAGAATCATAGGCGGACCAGCCAGACTCTCCTTCTTCTTTGGAGGAGGGTCTGGCGAGCCAGACTAATGGATCGATTCACTGTTGACTCTAGTGGTCTGTAGAGGAACTGCAGGGTTGGCTTTATTTACCCTGCCATGGTGGCTGGTGCTCTGCTCCTCCTTCCCTCCTTGGTGGCAAGATTGATCGACCTATGAAGTTGAGAGGTGTCAACTTTGTTGACAATGTTGTACTTACAGTATTGCATGCCATGTGAACACACATGAGTGTGGAAAAAAACAGAAACACATTAGTTGAGTCTCAAATTGCTCCTGATGGTCAGACCAGCATCTTAGATGGCAGCTCATCAGCGGTGATGGAGACAAGAGGCAAACTGCAAGGTGAATGAAATGTATCCAAACGCCTGTTTAACTTTCTATTCAATGAACATGTCATATGAATCGGTGGGATGTCCAACCCTGCTCTTGTCCCTCTGGTTGACACCTGGAGGTCTGCACCAGAATCTTGTCCTGGTGCGGAGTCACAAACTCAGCTGAGCATTTTCAACAAACAGAGGGCGTCTGTTTTAAGGCACCTGTGGGGATTTTCCCCATCCGCCCACAAACGCATCAGGGAATTAGCCCAATTACCCCAAGATGAAAGGGAGATGGAGGAGGGATCCAACAGCAGCTTCCTGCTCTGCTCATTTCTGAACTCTCACTTCCAAGAGGAATCACATGACAACAGAGGAGGTAAACAAGACGGTGGAGGGTGTGTGTGTTCCCTGTTACCCAACATGCTAGTCATGCCTCATAGGCACACTAACAAAAAACACAGACTGTTTTTCTACTGGAGGGAGAATGACGTAAAAACATCATTCTATTAATATGTGACACGTCAAGTGGCAAAGAGAGATTATTGTTTAGAGGTTTTGAAGAACTTACATTGTGACTTTCACTTGCTTGGGGGAAGGAAAACTCTGATATCGACTTTATTCTCTTTATTCCCATTTATAGATGTGACAACTCCTTCCTCTGAATAGGCATTAGTGACTTTTAGTGCTTTGCTGCAGGCTCCTCCCCTTCTCTTAGAGGTTAGAGAGCGCGATGCCTCTCACACCTGAAGGACAAAATGTGTGATGTCAGGATCTTTATGTATTTAAAGGTATAGTATATAGGAATTCCCCCCATCTAGCCGTGCGGTTGCATATCTGAACGTATTCTTGATGTTGCGTTCACGTGAACTCGGGCAGACGTCAGACAGACAACAGACGCTGCATGTAACAGGATAAACAAGCCTCTATGTAAACAAGTGTTCCACCAGCACGAGGCAAAACAATACAGGTGTGACAATATGTTGTCATGGTGATGTTGCATTGTTTACCTGACCCACGTTTTACCGTCTTTCTCTTGTCGAGTAAAATGACATTGGGTTGGTTTGCCGATGACGTCATTCAGGTGTCTGACTGCACCTGAATGCAACACCAGAGCCTCCGTCCTTCCTCACACTACACAGTGGTGACAGTTTTAACAGGCGCTACCTGGAAAACTTTCTCCCTGAGCCAACAGCTCCACTGAGTTTCCGTGGTTACCTACGGTCACGTAAAAAATGGCGATGCAACATGGCAGCCAAGGTTCCGTGCACCCCCTCTTGTATATTTGTAATGACTACTCACCCTTGTCAGAACTGGCTCAATGTTCTGACAAACAACCACTGGGTTGTCACACCCTCATGTAAAATAGGAGCTGTGAGAATTTTCAGAGTCCTCCGTTCCTTCTCTGAGTTACGGGGGGGTCCGCGTAGCAGTATTTGTCCATAATGTGAATGGATACCACTTTTCTTCATCCAAAAAGACTCACCAAAAAACATCCAAATACCTCCATACTGCTCGTCTGTAATGTCCCTCTTGTATTGAAGCCCTGACATGAGAAATTGTTCCGCCGGTCAGTGCAAATCACTGACACAGGAAGAGCAGTGAACTGAGACACTGGGAGCTTCTGCTACAAACAAGCTTAAAATACAGACTTATTTCATTTTTTTCAGAACAATTTCTCATGTCGGGGCTTCAATACAAGAGGGACATTACAGACGAGCAGTATGGAGGTATTTGGATGGTTTTTGGTGTGTCTTTTTGGATGAAAAAAAGTGGTATCCATTCACAACCATTATATGGACAAATACTGCTGCACGGACCCCCCCGTAAGTCAGAGAGGGAACGGAGGATTCTGAAAATTCTCACAGCTCTTAGTCGACATGACGGTGAGTAGATAATGAGTGAAATTTGAATTTTTGGTGGACTATCCCTTTAGTAATCACTAAACATTCCAACACCACTACAAAATGGCCCGGTCACTATATAGTGCACTACTGTATATAGTGAGTAGGGGGTGAGTTTCAGAGAGTCAGTCCACCAAGGTGCCAGGACTGGGAGATGGCGTGGTGGTTTTGATTATTGGTGATGTCATACCCACAACACTCCCATGGATAATGAAGTGATTAAATTCAGCTGTTTTGAACCATGTGCCTGATGCAGTGATTGTTGTTCTGCCATTAGAATCATAAAAACAACATGGACACACCCTGAGTGCACTTTGGACTGTTTACACAGGGACCTAAGACTAAAAACAAGCCAGTCTCATATTTCCTAAAACAGGTTTCTTATTTCTTGACATAAGAGACGGGGATGGATGGAAAGTGAACATCGTCAGATACATTTGTTATGATGCTGCGTGTGGTGATGGAAGTGTGTGAAGCGGGAGATAAGGGCCGACTTGGGATCCGTGCACGGTCCCACGACTTCCTGACTGAACGAGCAGCTGGAGGCCGCGACACGTCTGCGCGGCCGGCGATGTTTAGATGAGCTGAGCTTCAGTCTGATCTCTGTCATCAGATTGATGGGAGCACACAACACAGGAACACTCACATTCACCCAAATAACAGGCTAATGTGCCATAATGAGTGTTCACAGTGAAATGACTGTTTTGCTTTTCCTCAGATGGTTTGTTTCCCATAAAAAGCATGAAAACAAAAAAAGTGGCCCCAGGGCCTTTTCCTCTACTCCCTTCCTCTGCTCTTAGAGAAACACACAGAGGAAAAGAGAAGTCAGGGCAGCAGAAGAAGAAAGCGGCGCAGGACAAACAGCGGCTCGGGATCAACCACAACTCCAATGTTTGAGTAGAAGATTATGAGTTTTATCTCACCAGTGATGAAACTGTGGGAATAGTCCTTTACACGTCAGAATTGTTTGACTGCATTATCAAAAACTTTCACTATCATTGTCTTGTGTGTGATGACTTCCCTCCCTCAGCTTGTAATCAGTTTACTCTCTGTGCAGCTGTCAGACGCTGCTGCAGGGTTCAGGGCCACGGTGTGTCCCACTGGTCTGTACAGTCAGAACGGTCCACACAATCCAACACTGACTAAAGGCTAAATCATACCTAAAACCTATGGCACCATGGCAACAACTGATGACACCTGTGCTGAGCAGAAGCACCCATTGCAAAAAAACAGGAAAACCAAACTCATATTGATAACAGATATCTCCCTCTCATTGCTTCACTCCTCAAATAAAACGTCCAAAGTCAAACATTTGATGCTGAACAGTGGAGTTTTGGACTTAATTAATTGGACAAAGTCTTATTTTACCCAAACTTTCATTGTATCAAAGTCAAGAACTCCTGTGGCTATGCTACATTTAAGCCCCTGACTAATTGTGATAATTAAAGGGATAGTTCACCCAAAATTCAAATTTCACTCATTATCTACTCACCCTCATGTCAACTAAGGGCTGGGATAAGTTTCAGATTCCTCTTGGATTTACAGCGTGGGCTCCGTGCAGCACTGCACTGCCATATGACAGTTGCAAACGGTGCTTACTTTTCTTTGTCCAAAAAGACACACCAAAAAACATCCAAACACCTCCACACAGCTCGTCGCAAATCGTGCGGGATTTGGATGGACCAGGAAGAGCAGTGCTGGGAGCTTCCGCTACAAACAAGTTTAAAATATAAACTTATTTCATTTTTTTGGGGAAAAATTCCTGTCGGGGCTTCAATACAAGAGGGACATTACAGGCGAGCAGTATGGAGGTATTTTGGTGTCTCTTTTTGGACAAAGAAAAGTGAGCACCGTTAGCAACCGTCACATGGACATGCAGTGCTACACGGAGCCTTGCTGTAACTCAGAGAAGGCACGGAGGACTCTGAAACTTATCCCAGCCCTTATATTAGTCGAAATGAGGGTGAGTAGATACTGAGTGAAATTTGAATTTTGGGTGAACTAACCCTTTAACTACATGACTTGTGACTTGTTACAGTGAGAACGGATGCTCTCTGCCTTCCACCTGGCTCATGGCTTGTGCTCCGGTCCGTCTCACAGCTCCGGTAGACTGTGACTGGACTCCAGACACAGAGCAGAGTCGCCGTCTGTTGGTGAAGGCTGTCCCTCTCTGAAGCAGAGGACCAGGGCGTCTTCAGTCCCGTCAGTTTTCACCAACAGACTCAACAAACAATCTTTGTCCAGTTTGTCCCAGATGGCAGATTTTTAGTTTGCTCTGGCATGTGTTTGGGGCCAGCCATTATTTGTTGATGTAAACAATGTCCTGTGTTGTAAGAGACCCGATTCTTTTTGAATTGAACACTGGCTTATAATTGAGGAAATATGGTAGTGTATCTTTAAAAGGCTCCTTCCAATGAGGACACAACAGAAGAAAAGACATGAGGACCAAACGAGACTGTTTCAGTTTGAGGAGCCAGAAATAACTCATAATGGGCCGAATCAAAAACAAAAAAACACCTGCGTCAGATAACTTCTGCCCCAGTGCTCATCAGTGATCTGTTGTAATGTCACAGGATGTGACTGATTCATTTAACGAGCAGAACAGATGTTAGGCAGGAGATGAAACAGCTGTAAATACTGTACGTCTGTTCTTAGTCAGTGACAGACCTCTTTAGTGCACTTTAGTTCTCCTCATCAGTTGTGTTACAGTCAACAACACTGACTTTATGTTAACTGTCCTCAGTTAAGATCCTCAGTGATGACAGGCCTTGATCACTCGTCAAATAGGCTGGGTCCTTTTGCTTTGAGGTATTGAAGGAAACGACTTTGGTGCATCAGTCCATCCATCCATCCATTCGTCCATCCATCTGTCTGTCCATCCATCCATCCATCCATCCATCCGTCATTCATCCATCCATCCATCCATCCATCCATCCATCCATCCATCCATCCATCCATCCATCCATCCATCCATCCGTCATTCGTCCATCCTTCCATCCATCTGTCCGTCCATCCATCCGTCCATCTATCGATTCGTCCATCCAGCCATCCATCTGTCCATCTATTCATTCGTCCATCCATCCATCCATCCATCCATCCATCCATCTATCCATTTGTCCATCCAGCCATCCGTCCATCTATCCATTTGTCCATCCATTCGTCCATCCTTCCATCCATCTGTCCGTCCATCTATCGATTCGTCCATCCAGCCATCCATCTGTCCATCTATTCATTCGTCCATCCATCCATCCATCCATCGATCCATTTGTCCATCCATCCATCCGTCCATCTATCCATCCATCCATCCATCCATCCATTCATCCATCCATCCATCCATCCATCCATCCATCCATCCATCCATCCATCTGTCTGTCCATCCCACTAACTCATGGTCAACTCATGGTCTAGATGAGAGGTTTGGTTCAACCTCTGCTGACACCATCCTGATCCATCTGTAGATCTTACCTTCATGAACAAAGCAGCGATATACTTGAACTCCCATACTTGGGAAAGCAACTCGTGTCCACCCTGCAGGGAGCAGTCCACCACTTTTGAACTAAGAACTGTACTTCCTCATACTTGGAGGTGCTGAATCTCATACGGTCACGTTCTGACGAAGTCCACAGTGACACATCATCTGCAAAGAGCAAAGATGCAATTCTGAGGTTCCCAAAGTGAACGCACTCCTTACGAGACGAGGGACAACCTTTGGGGAGACCAACACTAACTGAAAAAATGCTTAGCCAATCAGTGATAAGCCTGCCCTGCATAAATCTATTTGGAAATCAGTGTAAACACTCTACTATCTATTAGCTCATGATATCAGTGATTTATTTGGATCCCATTCGGCCAACAGCTTCCCCTTCCTTAACTCTGGTGCCAGCAGGATCTAATACAGGAGGACATTCTTTATGTCATGGATTAAAAAGAATGTAAATAATACGATAATGAAGAGCACCCGAATGTCTTCCATCCTGATAACATTATACTTCCTTTGTTTCCTTGATCTTCAATAAAAACACCAAACATACGCCTGTGCATCTCTGGCATAGTTCTTATAGATGTTTTTCTGCCCTCATGAGGAAGCAGCCAATCATATCTTCTCATGAGGGAACCTCCTCTCTGGCTCTGTTTGTTGCTGTTTCAGCCCACGGGTTTGTCCTTCCCATCAGCCAGATTAGAGACCAGCTTCCTGTCCAGTTGTTTGGTTCAAGGCCCCGAAATGTGTTTCCTGCATCAGATAAGATTAGCTCAGCCTGGGCTGTTTAGGCCCCGAACTTCCACACACAGGATGGACAGTGCCGGAGACACTGAAAGATGCGGAGTGGGCAGAGTGACAGGCTTCAGATGACTGACCGACTCTGACCTGAACTCAAACCCTGGCTCCCTGACAGGACTGAGCGCCAGGTACAATGACCCAGGAAACCTCACGCACATTAGATTAAGAAGAGTCCACTTAAAAGACAGGGAGTGACAGACAGAAACGAGACAGGAAGGACACACGAGCAGGGAGAGAGCGGGAGGAGTGCGAGCGGTGAGAGGTGAAGACACAACAGATGGTGGATCAGAGGCTCTACAGTGCAGGGATACTTCAATACACTGCTGCGGTGTTGTGGTGGGTGGGTGGTTAGAGTGCACGCCGTCCCATATGGTCTCTGGCCCTCGTGCAAAAGATCACCAGTTTGACTCCAGACCGGGATGATCGTTTAATGAGTGTCTGTTCCTCCATTCTATCTCCTATTTCCTGTCATACCTCCACTGTTCTAACTAAGAAAAGCATGTTGTGGGTCAGTGTGTGTGTGTGTGTGTGTGTGAACAACAACAACACAAAGACAAATTGTGTCATTGACCCACTCTCTATTTTGGTTTTAAATAAAGAACCAACAGAGACAGGAAGTCTTATGTAAAGCTGCTGAGGATGTGTCTGTTAAAGGGATAATCCACCCAAAATTCAAAGTTCACTCATTATCTACTCACCCTCATGTCGACTAAGAGCTGTGAGAATTTTCAGAGTCCTTTGTGCCTTCTCTGAGTTACGGGGGGGTCCACACAGCAGTATTTGTCCATATAATGGTTGTGAATGGGGCACACTTTTCTTCGTCCAAAAAGACACACCAAAAAACATCCAAATACCTCCATACTGCTCGTCTGTAATGTCCCTCTTGTATTGAAGCCCCGACATGAGAAATTGTTCCACCGGAAGAGCAGTGAACCGAGACACTGGGAGCTTCCGCTACAAACAAGCTTAAAATATAGACTTATTTAATTTTTTTCAGAACAATTTCTCAAAGCGGGGCTTCAATACAAGAGGGACATTACAGACGAGCAGTATGGAGCTATTTGGATGTTGGATGTGTCTTTTTGGACAAAGAAAAGTGAGCACCATTCACAACCATTATATGGACAAATACTTCTGCGTGGACCCCCCCGTAACTCAGAGAAGGAACGGAGGACTCTGAAACTTCTCCCAGCTCTTAGTTGACATGAGGGTGAGTAGATAATGAGTGAAATTTGAATTTTGTGTGAACTATCCCTTTAATACCTTGAATCCTTGAGTCTGACCCAAATATACTGTATATACATATATTTAAAAAAAAATCTTGAAGTTATTTTAGTTATGAACAACAACAGAACAGAACAGAGGAGTTCACCACCTCCGACCACCCAGCCATCACATGAAAAAGAGAGTGGGTTCACACAAAGCACAGGTACAAGATGAAATCAGATGTGATCAGTTTTACATCCTCATCTGTTTGGTCCAGATCCTATAGATTTTTTTCTTTTTTAACTATGCAAAATGTCATCTTCTCCATCACATCAATCAAATACAATGTGAGTCCATTTGTCAGAGTGGGTGGTTCTTCTTTTAACCATTTTTTCCTGATGGATTTCTTACTGGCTGGCAATAATATAACCCGTTGTTTTTCTTTAATATTCCACGTTTCCAACAGTAAATCACCCAAATACATAGTTTAACATTTGAATATACATTCTTTATATGTTTGTGGATCTCTTCCCCAACCCAAATATTGATATATAGGCTATGATACTCACCCATCCTTTGTGTTTTCCTTAGTTGCTATTTTACTCATCTTTCTATACGTGTCTTCATTTACAGTCAGTAGATAAAGTAATAGCTGTTAATGGCTCAGGTGGACAGGTCTGAAACAGCTGCATGTTGTATAATCTTTAATAGGAGGCAAAACATAAGCAGTTTGGCTCCTTTTTGTTTTGTTGTGTAGTAGTTTTAGTCTTTTAGAAAAATAATTGATGACACTAGACTGCACTTCCAGTCAGTGAAAGTCAGTGTTTCATCTTTCATTTTGAGGCTACAGCTGGTGCTGTCTTTGTTGTGTGCTGTTACCACAGTTACAGGTGTGGTTGTCGTTTGGTTAGTAGCTATTTTACTTGTTCACACTGTGTCCATGTCCCTCTGCATTCTTACCCTCCCCCAGGGCCGGCCCTGTACATGTCGGGGCCCTAAGCAGGATAAAATTGGGGGCCCTGCCTCACAGTGTATACCGTCAAATATTTATTAAAAAAACAAAGTATTTTATTGTACCTATCAACATGATGGTGAGGAGATATTTTATTACTAATTAAACAGTAGCCTATTGCGCCACCTGAGACAGTAAAAATTATTTTACAATTATTGTTTGGCTACAGAAAATAGTGCTAATGAATGTAGGTCCAAGGGGATAGATTGTACTACTATTTGTAAATTACACTCTTTACTTCTGAGTGTTTTTTTTAAACATACAGTTGATATTCTGACCCTGGCCTGCACAGTAGGAGCAAGTGATTACTGACCCTTTATATTGCTGCCTAGACTGAAATTTGAACCATAAATGTGTTTTTGTGTGGTGGCCTGGGAAAACCCTTCACATGGTGGGATTTTGACATTTTCATTTTTTGATATTTCCATAAGTTCTGAGCTGTTCACAACTGTTTGAATTACTGAGAAAGCCCTCCCAGATCAAAAGTTATGGTCATTTTAATCTAGGCCTATCATGACCAAAAACTCGAAAAGTGAGAAAAATGGCTTAGAACGTCTACGAACGAGGGGACCATGGATGATAGGTTGTAGACTGCACATACAAAATATGAAATATCCTCTGAACTAGGCCTATATGATAGAGACGAGCAGCAAACAGTGTCTGAATCGCAGGGTTTTCCGCTTTCCGAGGGTCCTTGAATGTGCCATCGGCATGTAATCAAGTGATACCTACAGGAACAGACGCTAAACTAAGATTAGCACCGATGCTAAACCAAACCGAACGTTTCCAACAGTAAATGCAACGCAAATACACATTGTTTTACAAAACATCATCAAAACATTATACTGTAACTCTTCCCCAACCGTTTATGATAGAGACGAACTGTAAAAAACATCTGAATCACGGGGCCCTCTGCTTTCCGAGGGTCAGTGAATGACACCTGGATCAATGACAACAAGACCTGAAAACGGCAGCTCTCCTCTCCGCTGTCGCTGCTGCTGCAGCTGCAGGTCCGCTGCTCTGTGGCTCAGCTGACAACACTTGGTAGGATACTCGCCACAAAAACATAACAATAGACAATAAACAAAATATAAAAAGTTTTCCACCTATTTTGGCTGTTTGACAGAATAAAACTTTGGCGACATCCGACGGGTTTGGGGGCCCCCCATTGGCTGCGGGGCCCTAAGCAGCTGCTTAGTTCGCTTATAGGGAGGGCCGGCTCTGCCCTCCCCATTACATCCACCTCTCTGTCCCACTCTGCATCAGTATCAGTCACTCAGACACTGGGTCAGAGTTGGACTAGATCTGCTCCCTCAGGATCACAGTGGTTTGTTTTCACACAGACTCGTGCTGGTGTAGAATCCAGGCTCTTTTTATTTGACTTTCCTAATAGGGACCAGGCAGCCTATGCTGCACAGCACACGTCTACATTTAAAAACTTTAAAAATTCCTAACAAATTAACTGTGCTACAGTTTTACAACTTGAACCAAACTGTAGCCCCAATAATTTAGAAACTTTTCTACAATTAACTCCAGTGCAAATTATGAAGTCCATCACTCTGTTTTTTCAAATCTACTCCCACAAGTTTTGTTTAATTGAACAATACTGCTCACCAAATTTTCTACACTGCATCATATCTTCTAGACCATTGGTTCTCAACCTGGGGTCCGGGCCTCGCTAAGGGGGGCGTCAGAGATTTCAGGGGGTCCACAGAGCTTTGTCTGTTCTGGGGTTGTGAGGTTATTAAAATTGTATTTGTGCATATTGAAATTTTAAAATCCCAATAACACAACCAACTGGATAATCAAAATCATGTAGAGAGTAGGAACAAAAACCTACATCCTACTTGCGTATAGGGACATTATAACGACAAAGGAAAATGGACAGAAAGATAAAATAAAAAAAGATTAATAATTAAGAATGGATTCAAAATGTTGGGGCTTCTCGTTGTAATAACATAGCTATGGCAGGGCTCTGCTTTTCCACTGTTTATCTTAGTCATTAAAAGTTTGTATCACGTTATTCTTTTGATGCGTCTGTGCAGGCAGGGGTTGTGGATGAAGGGGGGGCCTGGCTTGTCTTCGACAAAAGCAGGGGGGCTTCAAAGAAAAAAGGTTGGAATGGGAACCACTGTTCTAGACTATCCTCCACAAAAATATATCTAAAAAATTGCATTTTCTAGAACATTTTGAATTCTACTCTCATGTGAACAACTGCAGTCAATGTAAGAATGGCATTTTTAAACATCACATTTTCATGTAGCAAATCACTTATTCAAAACAAGTGATGCAACATTTCCAATGCTGTCAAGATTGTAGAATTTTTTTGAAATCTGCTTTGACAGTTGCTGTCTCCACGGTGACTGGCTTAGTCCATTTGTGAGGCCACATATCAGGTCTCACCTCTAGCCAATTAGCTCAGTGAGTCAGGGGATGGTTCTTGGTGTCAGAGGTTGTGATTTCAAGCCTCAGCGAATGCACTGTGGAAGTTGTAATGCTGATGTTCTAGTTGTTTTCCTATTCTGGCTCTTGTTGCTCAGAGTTGCCTAAATGTGTCCTATATTTCCCAGCCCAGTGATGATCTTCTGCATCACTGTGATCCTTCCTGAGCCACAGTTTCAGATGCTCAGGATGGATCCGCTCCAGCAGAAGTTTCAGTTCTGCTTGTTAAATGGGGTCTCTCTTTGTGCAGGACTCTACTGGGGCTTCTGGCCGGGGGCTAATGTTGCTAGAACTGGCTGTGGCTGGTGTTGATGGTACACTGTACACTCTTTCAGTTTGATGATATGTTGTCTGAAATGTTCCGTCAGATTAAACACACAACCTGTCTTGCTACTAGTTACCTTCTCACATGAAATGCCCTTTTACTGATTTCTCTTTAAGTGAAGCCATACTTGTTAACCTCGGCCCGTCTTTCATAGCCATGCCAGTAACTCTGCAGCATGAAGGCGTGATGTACAGACAGGTACTTGGATCTCTAAAGATATGCAAGCAGCCGTTGTGTGAACGGTTACTATAAGTCTAAGAACGGCCCCTACACCGCCCCCCTGTTCACTTTTCATTCAAACAAACTAATGCCACTGCCACAGTTGTTAAATTTCATCAATGAGACCAACATTAATCTCCTAAAAAGAATTAAACTAGTCAGCGGTAAACCTCTAAAAGTGTGCGGGATCCCCCGGGATGAGGACGGAGGTTGGCCCCGGCAGATCAGCTCAGTAGACCAGGCTTCTGCCCTTGTGATTGATTAAATGGTGACGTGTTAACAGCGCTAAAGCCAGAGTTAAAACAGGTTTTAGCGGCTTTATTGTTGTTGGTTGCCGCGAAATGGCGATAGCAATGCTAATTGCCCGTCTATGGAGTTTTACATTACACGTTAGCATTAAGCTAGCGGACTTTATATGCTTAGTTGTGACACTGGCTGTGTGTGTTTTGAATGTTGTGTCAAACTAAGTGGGTTTGACTTTCACTCTTTAAAGGAGTCATCACCCGGAAATCGCAATTTCTCTTGTTAAAACATGCATATTGGTGTTTGACCTCAGTTGAAACTTGCCTGAAAAGCTGGAGTTTGAAAGTGGCGCCGTTTTTTCGCTTCGGCTCTTTTTCCGAACAGGAATAGCACACAAGGGTGTGCCTTCATGAAGCACGAGATTTTGATTCTGCTCCTACGGTGACCTCACCGTGGAGGCTACTTGCCTCTTTCACCACCCAACCCCGCCCCGTCCGCTACCTGAAATTGCCGAAGCGGTACCAGGGGGCTGTTTATGTTTTGGAGTCTGCATGCAGGCAAGCCCCCCCCCCCCCCGGCTCTGTCCTTCCTGCGGCGAATCAACGCACGCCTCATTACATATTATACAATGCACATCCGGACCAGTCAAAACCTCGCGCGTAATCTCGCATGATAAAGTCGCGGTACGAAAAAGGGTC
Source organism: Decapterus maruadsi (assembly GCA_030347415.2). NCBI lineage: Eukaryota > Metazoa > Chordata > Actinopteri > Carangiformes > Carangidae > Decapterus > Decapterus maruadsi. The sequence continues at coordinate 25,791,275 of CM064905.1, read as the reverse complement.
AGAACAAGCTCAATGTTTGATTAATTTTTTTTTTTTTTCTAATAAGTTTTACGAATTGATCCAAAGCGATCCAAGGGGGGCTGGATATGTAAAAAACCAGGTTATGACTCCTTTAATGCTTAAATATATATCGCCGCGTAATATTACTTTACTCCTATTTTTATATTATGTGTCATTTTTACTGTAGGGCAGGCTAGGTGGACGTGACCTAATGTCTGACCATGTACACAAAGCAGTGCAATTGTAACTGTATGTTACCAGTTTCCAGTGGAACTGCTTTCTATTCAAGAAAACTGTCTCTATGAAAACTGACCCCAGTGCCACATTGATGCCCAACCCCATGACAACCCCTCCCCACTGATCCCAGTTCAGCCCCGCGCGCCATAACAAAACAATCTACAGAAGGAACCGAGCCGTCGGCTGACAGCTCAACACGCACATCAGCAGCGTGAATGAGTGTGATGGGAGACGGCGCAGCTGCTGGTGACATCATGTCCTCCTGTCAGGATGTGTTTGTGTGTCCGCCAGCTGTGTGTGTTCCTAATGTGAACGCTCCCATCCCTCTCTGAAGTAGTGACAGTGTGTTTATGAGGTGTTCAGAGGGAGGCACAGCAGAGGTCTGTTCAGGAGGGGACAAAGTCCTCCTCCCTCCCTCCCTCCCTCCCTCCCCCTCTCTTGTTGTGTGAGTGCTGTTTGAGGGCTCTCCGGTTTCACATGTTTGCCGTGTGTGTGCGCGCGGTCAGAGGCTGGTTAGTACACGTCCCCGTCTGGAGCTTCAACCATCCTGAAACGGACGGCTGGAGGAGGCGGGGGGTGGGCGTGTAGGGGGGTAGCACCAGTCGCCTGCAGCGGGGCTCGGCTCGGATTTGTTTGCAATCTGTTGGGTTGTTTGAAATTGGCTGCCCTTTGCCTCCTCCAATCAGAAGCCCCACACCTGTTGGGAAGGGTCAGGTCAGAGGTCACCACAAAATATTCCTTTTATTTCCGTGTCTGACATGTCGGATACAAACGTTTGTTCAGGACGTCACGCAGAATCTCCTCTGATCATTAACTATTTAAGTGTTGTTGTTTTTTTAATCATTATCAACAACCTTATGATGGAATAGAAACTGAAGGACTGTTAAGTGATTGAAAGAACTACGTAACTAAAGGTCTTGAATAGTTTAAAAGTGGATGTTTATGAGGTCGCATTAAAGAGGTGGAGTCATTATTGCTAACTGAAATTAGCCGGTAGATGTGTTGATGGATGACAATACTAGTGGTCCGAAAAAAAAGAACGTTGCGATCCTTAGTTCGGGTAAAGGCTCATTTATGCTCCACATACGGACAAAATTGCATGCGTTCATTTCAAACGTTTTTACCATCACTGCTCACATACTTTCATGCGTCCTTTACGTTGGCATGGATGTTAACCAATACATCCACCAGGGGGCAGCTCAGACTCAAAAGTTTATGACAACAAACATGCCGGCTATGGAGGAGATCTTGATAATGTACAGTATATCATAAATAAAAGAAGAAAATGGACTCATTCTAAGAGGCGGTGGTTAAGGCCGTTAAATTCATCACGGCTGGAGGACAGTTCAGCCATCGTGTCTTCTTCTGTCTCACACTGGATCTAGGCACGTATCAGGTAGTGACAGCAACACCGGTGGTACTGCTCCGTTTGGTCCGTGTCCGTAAGCTTTGTGGAAACGGACGAAAAACTGACAAAATGAACGCAGAGTACGGACGAAACGCTCCGTCTGTATCCATATGCGTATTTACCGTTGAGCTTAAATGGGCCTTAAGTGTTTGATTTAAGTCAACACTAACGGTCAAAATCTGCGTTATCTACATAGTATACTACATGACAGTGTACTCATGGAAGTATTGGAATTGAGACACATTCACAGTCTCCTCAGGTCACCAACCTGTTGTCACTAGACAAGAGACAGTTCACACTACACTGATGGTTTTTGGTTCTTTGAAAAACAAATATATCATTTTATGGAACATGTTTCAAATAAAACATGAGAAACAGGTCATATTTGGCACCTTTATTGTGCTCTGCAGCTGATTGGCTGCTCCTGACTTCTGTAGCCTATCCATGTGTAGTTTACAGTAGCCAGCTCGGAGCGGTGACTCCTATAGCTTTAAGCGGGTGGTGAGTTATTTCATAAACGTCTAATAAGACACTTATGTCGAGTTTTCTCAAGTGAAATGATGAGGATTTTGATAAATGCAGGTCCAGACTGAACAGACTGAAGAATGCTGATAATCTCAGTCATGTGTGTGTGTCTGTGCATGTTCCAGATCCATCACAGCGCTGATGGTCCCTCTCTTCATACCCTGTTTCACCTTGTCCATGCCCACCCCACCCTAACCTACATAGCTGCCATTATCCCCAACGATTATCTCCTCCACAGCAAGGTTCACATGAGGGTGTTCCCATGATGTGCATCTGCAGGTCCTTGTAATGTGGACTTGGGCCCCCGGGGGGGAGGGGGGGGACAGCATTCACTTCTAATCCCTCTAATGTGAGACAGACAGAGGCAGGTAGGAGAAAGAGAGACAAAGAGGAAAGGAAGAGTTAGAGAAAGGATGAAAGAAATGATGAAACTAGTTATTAAATTCCTGCCTCTTGTGCCACAGGGGGCTGGTGTTCTGTCAGCGCTTGGCTCCGTCGCGACCGTCTTCACCTCCTCAGAGCTCACTGTGCTCAGCATCTATGGAGCTAAATCAGGGTCAAATGTTTTGTACTTGAAAAAGTAAAATTTGAAACTGAAATTTCAAGTTTTGATCTTGAATTTTGAAGCATATTTAAAGGGACAAAGAGGAGTTTGTATTTGGTTATAAAAAAGTCTCATACAGGGGCGTAGCGTGGCGTAGTGGTTAGAGCGGCCGCCCCATGAATAGAGGCACAGTCCTCGCTGCAGTCCCTGGTTCGAATCCCGCATTGGGCGCCATTTACTGCATGTCATTCCCCCTCTCTCTGCCTCCTTGTTTCCTGTCTGTCTCAACTGAACTATCCATAAAGGCAAAAATGCCCCCAAAAAATATATTTAAAAAAAGTCTCATATTAATGTGGATGAATCTACGTTACCCACATTTGTTAATGGCTCCATTTCGATATTGTTTTGTCTCAATCGTTATTTTGTTATTTTAATTAATGGTGGAAACGCTAGGCGTGAAAGTGAAATATGAAAATAAATGATTTATTCAAAAGAAGAATTGATCATAATTATATTTAACCTGAAAAAAAAAACATGACATACATCTATTTTTATTATGTTGATGTATTTTTCAAAATTCAAGATATATTGATATATTGATGGAAACGGAGCCATTAATAAGTGTGGGTAATGTAGACTCATCCACATTAATATGAGACTTTTTTATAACCACATACAAACTCCTCGTTGTCCCTTTAAATATGTTGACGTATTTTTCAAAATTCAATATGAAAACTTGACATTTCAGTTTCAAATGTTACTTTTTCAAGCACAAACATTTGACCCTGATTTAGCTCCATAAGCAGCACAGTGTGTGTGATTTACTACCAGGTGGAAAAAGGTGCTGATTTATGATCCTCCATCAGTGACATCATGTCAGCAGACTGTACTGCACTCCCCAGAAATCAGTTGGAGCCCCCGGCCGTTCTGCAGGTCTTCATGTTGACAGCAGTTGTACAGGAAATGTCTGAGTTACTCATCACTGCTTCCTTGTCAGCTATATACCGCTTTACAATATGATCACCCCATAGGTTTGTGAATGGTTTATTGGCTTGTTAACACTTAATAAATAATTTATAAGCTGTTATAACACATTTGATAAGAAAAAAGGGCAGCAGTGGCCTCTTGTTGTCAAATCGTGAGCCCACTTTCCCTTTTTTCTCCATCATATACCTGCTGCTTCATCACATTTTTGTTAGGTTTCTAGCAGTGAACCTCCATCAGCATCTCAGAAAGTCTCATTTGGCAGATCAAATTATAAGACAAGACAACAACAGCCTGCTGTAGCTTCAGGTGTCAGGTCCGGTCTGGGTCTGGTCCAGTCCAGGGGAATTGGACATAATATGATCTTTCTGCTGTGTCTTCTTCTTCTTCTTCTGCTTCTGCTTCTGCTTCTGCTTTTGCTTCTTCTTCTTCTTCTTCTTCTTCTTCTTCTTCTTCTTCTTCTTCTTCTTCTTCTTCTTCTTCTTCTTCTTCTTCTTCTTCTTCCTGCTATATTGTGTACAGGTGTGTTAGAAAGCCCTGTGTTGGTGGTCACAACACGTTAGCTATGATTTTTAAATTAAAACATACCTACACATACAAACATAGTTTTCAAAGAGCACCTTAGGACTACGCTGCTTGCTGCTGATTGGTTCTCCAGCTATAACACATTCAGTGATCTTCCTTTACTTGGTGAACTGTTCACTCATTCTTTACCTGCAGTTCACGCTGATCTGTGGCCTGCTGTTCACTGATCTGATTCTCCTCATCATCCCCATTCATTTTTCAGTTGCTAACACTTACTCTAAAGCAGTGGTTCTCTAACCTAACAGACACCAGAAATGCACAAATATTTGTTCTAAGATTGAATATTGTGACTTTTTTTAGTCAATGTAGGTTCAAATTACAGTCAGTGATATGATTTTTTTGGAAAAAGTTCAAGAAATTTCTGTGCAAAAAATGTGGTTACATTTTGAGAAAAAGTTGGGGACCCCATTGAGCCCTCTCAAGGACCCCTGGGGGTCCCCAGACCCCACTTTGGGAACCACTGCTCAGGATTCTTATTGTAAAGAGTGGAAGTTTTAGATGAAGGCTACAGATGGTTGTAACTAATTAGTAAAATGAATAAGTAGAAAGCAGTGCTTTGATCTTACCCATAGTGAGCCTTCATCAATGTATGAAAACAGTATTATGACTTCTTTATAACTGCTTATGCTTTTTGAAATAACAGTGTTTATATTGCCTGTCAGGTGACTCAGAGGTTTGGTCATTCCTGAGCCTGACTCATTTCACATTTTTACAATGAATCCAAATATTTCCACATGATATATATTATTTTTTAAAGCACTTTCTGACTTAAAATAACAAACTGAATTGACGGCGGAGCTGTAAGAGAGTCACGTCAAGTCCTTCGTCTGATCTTGATTGGGTTAAGGTTGGAGGTTCTCCAGCTGCTCAGCTCTGTGTGTGTCTGTGTGTTTGTTGTCGTTGTTGTACGTTTTGTTGTGGGTCCGGGCCCACACAGTACTGTACTTAACTTCACATCAACAGGAAACTGTAAAGCTTCAAGTATCACTCTGAGCAAAGCTTCAGAGACTGACTCATCTTTAATAGACCCCTCTGTCTGCGCGTGTGTGTGTGTGTGTGTGCGCGCAGACACTTGTTTGGTTTAATAATGGCTGTCTCTTAGCTCAAGCTGTACAGAGACGTTTACAGGACCAACCTGTAGTAGAATTAACCCTTCAGCTGAGACACATGGTCTGCATCCAGCTGGGTTGTGTCCTTTGTCGAATCTGATAAAATAACACTGATGATGTCACAGTGATGTCATCTCATCTGGGGTTAACACGGCTGTCTGTATACGTTTATTTTCTCCTGTTTATCATATGTCGCCATGGTGATTGCGTGCTCGGTTGTGTGAACCCCCACGGAACGCTGGTGTCCTACACTTCAGGTCTGCGCCTGAATGCATCGAGTCAGTGTGACATTGACCCTGGTTTTAATTAGGGTTTTTAAAGGGATAGTTCACTCAAAATTGAAATTTCACTCATTATCTACTCACCCTCATGTCAACTTCTCCCAGCCTTTAGTCGACATGAGGGTGAGTAGATAATGAGTGAAATTTCAATTTTAGGTGAACTATCCTTTTTTTTAATATCAAATTCGTGGTATGGTGTTTACATGAACTTATAGAAACCCAGCTTTTCAGGTATCCCTATATACATGATAAATATAGTATCCCGGTTTCTGATTTCTGCATCTTATGTGCGTATGCGTGTTTCGTGTTTATGGTTTACAACAGGAAGCGCAACTAGCCTACTAGGAAATATGTAGGTCATAAAATTTAGAAATTAAAAATGCATGTTATATAACTTAACAAAAGAAAAGAAAATGTAATGCAGACTGATTGGCTCATTGTAAAACATGCATTTATTGATATAAAAGTGGTGATTTCTGTTAAACGTTAGGCGACAGAGCCTCCAGGCAGCGCTGCTCCTCTGTCCAATACACACATGAAGCTTCACTTTTCATTCAAACAAACTAATGCGACTGCCACAATTGTTAGATTTCATCAATGAGACCAGCATTTATCTCCTAAAAGGAATTTAACCAGCCGGCGGGTTAACCTCTACAAACCTGCGGGTAAGTTCATTAGCGATCGTTTTGTCCCCCGGGGTGACGACGTAGGTTGGCCGGCCGAGCAGCTCAAGAGACGGGCTTGCTGTCTCTGCGATGTCCCGGTCACAGCTCCTTCGAAAAATGTTGTAGCAAACTTGTAAACAGCCATCATTTGGATAAACTGACCATAACCGGTTGGGATACCGGGATATGGGCTTATCCCGATTTCTGGAATCGGGAAATGGTGTCTACATGCACAAATACAAAAACGGGACACTTAAAAACTACTGAAGTGCATATAAACACAGTCACTGAGGGAGCTCTGTCCACAGGGTGTCAGGCATCAGTGTTTACCAGGTAGATGAAAGGACACCATTGACTTTCATTATGGGATGTGTGAATATGTGTTATATCAGCTGAAGGGAGAAGTTGTGGTGACACTGGTACCCCATGATAGTAAATGTCCCTGTTGTCTTGTTTGATAGTGAAAACAAACAACACGATGCACTGATGCATTATGGGATTGTTCCTTCAGGGGGCAACACATTCCAGATGGAAAGTTGTTTTAGTTTATCCTTTCTACCTGTGTATGTGTGTATGTGTGTGACCTGAGCAAACAGGAAACTATAGTAACTGGAGCTGTGACGGCTCCCTTCAACAGCACTGGTCACACCGGGACACGCACACATACACACACACACACATGCCCCCAGTTTGAGTTGGTGTCACACTCAGAAGGAAAAAAAGAGGGTGAGGACATGAAGGAGGAGAAAAAAATAGAAAGAACGATGAAGCCACAGGTGAAGGAAGTAACCTGCCCCCCCCCCACCTCGGCCTATCAACAGGTCGTAAAAACCCACTCCTGACTGTGAGGAAATACCCAAGATAAGATGTTTACGTTGTAGTGTGTGTGTGTGTGTAGGTCCTCTGTATGACCACAGTGCTGGGTGTGTCTGTTTGCCTGCAGTGTGAGTGTACAGCCTCATCAAGTATCAACTCTCTGACCCTCACAGAGAGCCCCCCCCCCCCCCTTTGCCCCCTCCCTCCCTGTTAATGCTTCACACTGCGTCCAGAGAGCGTTTATTGTTCCTGCTCAGCCTCTGTCAGCACACAAGCTCTGCTGATTGATGCTCCAGTGTGGGTGGGTGGGGGAGGAGGGAGGTGAGGGGGCGGAGGGCGGGGCTCCGTGATGACACCGAGGCCCAGGGGGGGAACAGATTGAACGTTAAACAGCCCTCAGAGCAGCTTTGTAAACTGAGAGAATCTTTTTCGAACATAGATACAGTGAACATGAAGAAGAAAAAGGCCGTGTGACATCATTTCAATTAAAGGGATAGTTCAACATTTTGGCAAATTGGCCCATTGCCATAATCCATATAGTTTTAGGAGTAGATTCATTACCTTTAATTGTTGGTGCAAGCTATTTTTAGAACGGCAGAGCAGAGCAGCGAGCTGCTCAGAGCTACACTACGGAGGCTCATGGGATTTTTTTGGTTTCCCTCATCAAACTGTTGTGGGACTGTAGATCAGAAGAATCATTAACTTCAGTGCAGATGCACACATGATATCTGTGGAATGGTTTGTGCATGTAAAACACGCAGAGAAAGAGTCCAACAGTCTTGTCTCTTTTACCATCACACACCCTCAGCATGTTCAGTGAAACATGAACAAACCAGTGTGTCATACACACATGGAGTCTGTGAGTCTCTGTGTAGACCCACAGACTCACACCCAGTCCAGTGCAGCAAGGACTGGGACACCAGGTGGACCGTCGGGGCCCCGAGGGGCCGTTTGCCTGCACACTCTGCTGTCTGCAGTCGAGGATGACGACACGTTGCCATCTGCATCGCAGGGGCGTGTCTACCTATGGGCTGGGGTGGGCATTGCCCACCCAGAGATAAGTTGTATCATCTGCCCATCCAATGAAAAATCCACATAATAGCTGTGCATTCTATTATATTGTAAGTTTTCCTCTCTAATTCATCATACAAACGCTCATTATAAAATCTAAATTAAAAAATGACGTAGTTTAATTATTCTTTTCTTTTTCACGGGATGAAAATACATAAATTAGATGCTGTAACTGCCCCCCACCTCCCCTTCCCCTGTTGTTGTTGCCCACCAAAAGTTGACATAGATGCCAAAAGAGATCGGTATCGGTACCAGCTGTGGAACGACGGATCACACTCACAGATCATAAGTAGCCTATCGTCAGCTGTGGCAAACAGACAAACAAACAAACAAAAACATGATTGTGGTATCTTTTGTTGTTGTTTTGTTGTTATGATTATTGTTGTAAAGCATTATGATAATTTATGAGTGTTTCTAACTATAGTTATACAGTGCTATAACTGCATTATAACTCATAAGTATGGTTATAATGTGTTATAGAGATCAAGTAAAGTGTTACCGAGATTTTTTTTTCATCTCAAGCAGTCTGCCTGTTAAAAATAAAGGTAAAAAACAACAACAACAACAAAAACAGTGATCCTGCTTCCTGTGAGCTGAGACTGTTGAGGATGATGGAGAAGGAAATATTCAGGGGTCATCACCCAACTAATGAAGCTTATCTCCCATAGTTCCTCATTGTGGGATGTTTTTGATGCATGTGTGGGCGAGCATGTTGGTATCATCTTGGGTCCATACTTGCTCCAACATCTGGTGGGTCCCTGACATGAAGAACTGGGGCTGAGCGCAGGGCGGAGCCGCCCGGTGTTAGTGTTATGTTCCTAATGAAGTGCTCACTGAGTGTATCTGCAGCTCACGGCCAGTGAAAGAACACAGTGGGTGTTGCTGGGAGCACATTTCACATTAATGCAAACATCCACAGCAAAACTGACTGATGTTATTGTAAATGAGACACGATAACATCTTTGTGATTTCAGCACAAGATGCGACAGACGGTGCATGGCTGTGCTTCACGCATGTACTGTCATGAAAATGCTCAGAGCGAAGGAGCCGGAGCTGTGATGGTTCAATCCACCATTGTTCTCGGTGCTGATGGGAGATGGAGTTTAGTTTTGCTTCACAGAGAGTTTACAGATGGCTCCGATAAACACCACACGGTGTGTCTCGCACATAGGCTACACAATCTGTGTGTTTGTGTTGTAGCTGCACCGTGTCACCACATGGGGGCAGCACTGGAGCCTTGTGGAGTTGAGCATCAGTAGATGAGCACCTCTGTGTGTTCAACAGGTTGGATTATTTTCACTGCTACATTTACAACCATGAACAAGCCTCTTTGATGAGTTGATATCTTAGAGGCAGGACATGCAAAGCAAACGAAATCATTCATGATGCATGTCGCATTTTAAGTGGTCAGTCAAGCCACAATGATTCATTAGCAAAGCCGCAGCCTAATTTTAATGCATGACCCATACTGATGAAGAACGAAGATATAAATCTGGTTCTGCTCGAGGTTTCTGCCTCAGATAAGGACGTTTCCTCATCACTGTTCCCATGCATGCTTCACCTGCTCTCGGATCTGTTGGGTGAATACTGTTCTAAAGGAAAGGTCTAGCTCAAGGCCACATACAGCGCAATTAGATCTCAAGTGGGCTGGACTAGTAAAGTAATAGCATAATTCAATTCAGTTCAATTCAATTTATTGTCACTTTCATGAAAAACCTCTGTTTAACATGCAGCAAGAAGCCGCTCTTCCTGTCATGGTGTTTGCAAGAAGGAGACCCATTTAAAACGAGACAATAACTCTAAAGAAGAGACAGCAGCAGTTTTGTTAAAGGAGTCATCACCCGGAAATCGCAATTTCTCTTGTTAAAACATGCATATTGGTGTTTGACCTCAGTTGAAACTTGCCTGAAAAGCTGGACTTTGAAAGTGGCGCCGTTTTTTCGCTTCGGCTCTTTCTCCGAACAGGAATAGCACACAATGGTGTGCCTTCCTAAAGCACGAGATCTTTGATTCTGCTCCTACGGTGACCTCACCGTAGGCTACTTGCCGATTACCACCCAACCCCGGCCCGTCCGCTACCTGAAATCGCCGAAGCGGTACCAGGGGGCTGTTTATGTTTTGGAGTCTGCATGCAGGCAAGCCCCCCGGCTCTGTCCTTCCTGCGGCGAATCAACGCGTGCCTCATACAATGCACATCCGGACCAGTCAAAACCTCGCGCGTAATCTCGCGTGATAAAGTCGCGGTAGGAAAAAGGGTCAGAACAAGCTCAATGTTTGATTAAAATTATTTATTTTTTTATTAATAAGTTTTACGAATTGATCCAAAGCGATCCAAGGGGGGCTGGATACGTAAAAAACCAGGTGATGACTCCTTTAAGTAAAATAAATAAGAATAGATAAGTAATAATAATAAATAATGAGAACTAAAATAAATGTCCCTTTGTTTTAGTGCAAAGAAGCACTAAAACAGATGTTTATAGTCAATGAACTGTCCTTTTACAGAACATTATGAACAAGCGGAGGTTTCTTAAGAAAATACATGCGATATCAACAATATTATTTGTCTTCTGTCTTCTGCAATTTTCACACTTGGCAAATTCATCCCTTGGGCCGGACTGGACCCCCTGGCGGGCCAGTTTTGGCCCACAGGCCGTAGGTTTGACATCCCCGATCTAAACCTTCCCTTTGTGTGAAGTGCCATGAGATCTTTGTTGTGAATTGGCGCCATATAGAAAACACTGACGCCACAAACAAAATGAGGAAATGCATGGAGAAAACAACGTCAGTATTTTTCAGTGGGGTCCATGCTGAGCTCCACCACAGTTTGCACTTTGTTGATATTGAGTCCAGCTGGTGAAAGTCTAAACTGAACCCAGTGCAGCCTGGAGTCTGGAACCGGCTCTGGGTTAAACTGGGTCTGTGGTGGCGGGTCACCTGACTGTGACAGATTAAATCGTTGTGCTGCGCTGATAAATACTGAAGCCAATCACACAATGTGACCGTGAACAATGTAGTTACTATGGTGATCAAAGCCGTCGCTGCGTGATGCCGCGCCGCTGCTTGTTTTCCCAGAAACCTAAACATGAATAAATTAAAAAGGAGGTAATTGAAATGAGCAGCCTTTATTCCTGCCATACATCTCTTTGATGTCCAGTCATTACTACAGTAACTGTAACACTACAGACCATGGATTTAATCTTGTTTCTCTTGAGTATCAGTGTGATGTTGGGGGCAGATGCACAGGGCCGTTGCAAGGAATTCTGGGCCCCTGCCCCCTGACTTTTCGACTTTTTTTCTTAGACTACGTATGCATTATCATTTTTTCAAACTTTGTTTTGATGCTAATGCAGCATTACTAGGAGTATTAGTCAGGGTCTTATGCAGAATAATTCAGTCATACAAAGATTAGACCACCTTTCTCCCCAAACAACGGCCCTGCAGACGCAGTGAGAGGGAGGGGACAATGCTTGTCTCCGAGTATGTGTATTTTCACAGTGTATACAGTGGAGTAGATATTAATAGTGTGACGTGATGGTGCAGGGAGCTAACTGAGCAGCTGGACTTCTGCAGTGTGGGACGAAGGAGTGGGATGGGAATGTGAAGTGTCTGGGAATGGTATAATGTGGGTGATGCAGGAATGCTGTCACCTCGGTGTTCACTCTCAGGCCCTGTGTCATTCATAAAAGGAGAAGGAGAGACGAGGCAAGGAGACAAGGCTTTCAGTCATCGTCTCACATCTGTCCATACGGACACAAGTTTAAACTGGATTTTAGGACAGTAGGAGTAGTATGCAGAAGTCACATTTCAACTGACAATACAGAAATGATTGAGATTTATTATAAAGTTAACATTATAATAAGAACATAGAACAACTCTGAAAAGTAAGTGCCTAACAGTCCGTGGGGTGAAACTGTGGCATTGTCTGGAGAAGCAACTCAACAATAGCACAAACATAAAATTGTTAAAAAGTAACTAAAGAGAGTCTATAGACTTAGTTTGCTTGCTTTGGTTTATTTTGTCTGGCTTTAAATACTGAATGATGGAGTGGTGACGGGGTGGGAAATGAAAAGCTCGACTTCCTGGAAAGCTCGAGCCTAGGGTGCTTATTGATTTGAATGTTGGTCTTGTTTGTATTTTGGGACAATTATTTTGGGACAATTGTTATTTATTTTATGTCTTTTTTTATATGTTCAAAATAAAGAATAATCAAAAACATTGGATTTCTGGACAGTATGCAAAAATTACAATACAGCATTAATGACATTTTGTTGTATAACAATAAACTTAACTTGACTTAATTTAGGTTTATTATAAACCTAACATTAAATGTAAATGTATCTAGTCATAGTTCATAACCCTGTAGAAAACTGGACACAGTTTCAAAATGGATGACTTGTAGTACATATAAAAAGAAAAAGAACTGCATCCTGGGTAGGTGGTCATTGGTCAGATGTGGTTAGGTTTAAACCCGTGTGGTGAACACCAGGTGAGCAACCAAGCACAGACAGGGAAGATCCACTGGTGATCACTGTGTCTCCTCCTTTTCACTCACTTGTTTTACTTTATTCAGACCGTGTTGTAGATGGACGGATATTTATTTCTCCTGGATTCCACCGGGGGGCAGCTACGTCATGTTCAGGCCACAACATGGCTGCCAAAACACAGATTATTAAATCCTTTCATCAGTACCATTGAGTCATCACAGATCCCTTTGATAAGGACAGTAGCTTTGTGTGAATTTTAGAGTATAATTTAGTTCCCATACAAATGAATAAATTCAATACTATATAAACATGGGTTGTAGGCTACGCCACAAAAAGTAAGAAATAACAACAATAAACCTAGCCAAGACAGAAAGTCAAAGGAAATGGGCTGAATCAGAAAGACAAATCTCTTCTGGACCAGTTCCAGTGGGAACGACGCTGACGTCATCAGGCATGCTCCAGCTGGAATCCAGTGTTTCACAAACCTCCCTCAGGAGACACTGCAGGCTTTGTGTACCTCTTCTTCTGTGTTGTAACACCTGTAAACACATCGCATTAGCCTCTTTTAGCTTGTAGCTTCACAGCAGACAGACTCAGCCAGCTAACACTTCTCTCAGGAGCCGGTGGAGACCAAACACAGAGCCAAGAGAGGGGGGCTCTGGTTATCAGGTGACACAGATCAATATTCGTTCTTTCTTTCTTTCTTTCTTTCTTGAAATAATGCAATGCTAATCAACAGCATAAAAAACTGTAGGTTGTAGGTTAAAAAACTGTAGGTTGTAAGAAAACTGTAAGAGCCAGACAGGGCCGTTGAAAATTCTAGGGGCCCAGCGCCCAGTGGGGCAACAAAAAAAAAGTAGTCTAATCTTTGTATGACTGAATTATTCTGCATAAGACCATGATTAATACTCCTAGTAATGCTGCATTAGCATCAAAGCAAAGTAGGCTAAATAAAAAATGATAATACATAGTCGAAGAAAAAAAACAGGAAAAGTTAGGGGGGTAGGGTCCCACTTTAGTATTCTTTCAGGGGGCCCAGAATTCCTAGCAACGGCCCTGGAGCCAGAGTTAGCCAATAAGGCTAATTTGCATCCACTGTCCCTGGTCGGATGTTTAAGGCAACCTAAAAATGAAAAAAAGAAAAAGAAAAAAGATATCAATTGTATCTATTGTCACAATAACAACTTTTAAAATATCTCAGTTGTGTTTCTGTGTTGGTCTGCTGCCCACAAGTGGATGCAAATCTGCAACTGTGCTTTAAAATCTGGTTATTTGGTTATTCATGGGTTGCAGTGACATCACGTCGAACGGACCGCCGCCATATTTGTGTCCGGTTTGAGTGTCCAGTTCTCCTCATATAACAGCATGCAAACCACAGGGTGGAAATGACAGTTTCTTGACCAAATGACAGGGTTTCATACATCCTGTCTGGGTTTATATCTCCATAACAACAAACTCTATATTATCCCACTCATTACACGGTTTATGAGTGAATTAATTAATTTGAGACGTAATGTTGATCAAAGTCCGAAGTCAACTTCTTATTTATGTAGTCCTGTCTGTCATAAGAGACTATGGTTATGGGACATGTCCCTAGCAACGTCCGTTTTACACGGACTAATCAAAATGCATAATTCAATAGAGCTGTGTTATTTTTAAAAAAAGTGAATCCACTCTTTTGGTGAGACTTGTCACAGCCCAGGCTGCGACTGATCACTGCCTGCAGTCAACCATTTATTCTGCTTATAGAGAATGTGAAGTTACGTCACACCGGCACCATCTTTGCTCCGCTGATCAGAAAAGTCCCCCAAAGTCGCTTAAAAGTAATCATGGTACTGCTGTGTAAAAAATGCCACAGTAGATCACATGATAGATCTGGCAAAAAAACTGGACTATGGCGTTCGCTTTTTCTCCTTTCCCAAGTGGAAAAAAACAACAACACACAAGTTAAAGAGCCAACTAATGGTCTGATATGCAGAAATAAAAGATCCTAAATGCAGAATCAGAGTAATTAAGAAAGTAATCAAATTCCACTTGTTCTGCTAACGTGAAGCTGTGATCTGTGCCCTGATTGCCCTGATTCCGACACAAATATGGCGGCGCAGAAACACAGTGACATCATGTGAATCTAATGAATTGATAGCTCCTACATGCAAGAACTGTGTGCAGCTGTTATAGTAATAATAATAATAATAAAGTACATGTGGCGGTACTGTGGTGTTGAGACAGCAGAAGATAGAACCAGGAAACAGTTTCCCGCACAGTGCAGGAAATGCATCATCCTCTGACACATAGGCTACACACACACAGTGCCACGCCCCTTTACACACACACACACACTGGCAGTGAAAGGACATCCTGCCCACTTGTACATGTGTGTCACTGCTGACTGCTGAGGCTCCACACCAGGTAAAGACCGGCGCTCTCCTTCCTGTTTTCAGAGCCTTTAAACTGTTTCTAACTGGACCTGGACTCTGTCTGCTCCTAATGCTCTGCTTTAAACTGTCATCAGGAACTTGTTTCTCTGCGTTGGCACTTGGTGGGAAACAACATGTGAAAACTAGTTTGCAGGCATGTCAGCAGTGAGCGGGTTGGCATCCTCACAGAGAGCAGAGAGTGTATCAGTAAGGCTTTGGCTGTGGCTGCTGTGCTTTTTTGTCGTTGCTTCTTTTAGAATTGTCAGTCAGATGTTGAGCAGTGTGTCCTTGTGATGGAAAGCAGAAGAAACTGTCCATTCTGTGGTCTGCATGTGTGTGTGTGTGGGGGGCAGTTCACTTCCCAGTGTGCAGTATAGTAGTGTGACACTAACGGTGTGTCATAAGTCCCAGTTACAGCTGTTTCAATGTGGGATCCCAGGTCAGCCAGGCCGTTTTAACAGGACTGTGCCACAGCGGCCCAGTGATCAAAACCACACACACACCGAGACATGAAACTGAAGACAGCTTTTGTGTTTCTAATAGTTTGAATAGCTGATGGAAACAGCTCAGTGACATGAATGACTTCTATATTTGTTGTACTTCATTGTTTTTATCTATCTTTTATTCTTGATCTTGTTTCTTTCATTTTTCACTTTCTTTCTTTCATTTTATTTTTATGTTTTTATTCTTTTTTATTGTTATTTCGCTAATCATTTCTTTTTTTTCTTGACCTTTTATTCTTGTAACTACACATATTTCCTGGTGCAGGTTGATTTACTTTGCTTACTTTGGTTTGTTTTTCAATCAAACTTTACAGCACATTCAATTACATTTTTATTTGTTTGAAATGTGCTATAAAAACAACATTTGATTGATTGCGTTTGATATTGGTACCTCCCAGGAGGAGACATGTATTGCCTGCGGACTTATTGACAAGGTGGAACACATTTAGAATCTCCTCAGAGCCCGGCTCGTTGTGCCTGATCTGGAAGCAGAACTGAACAGTTGACAGTTCTGTCCCATTCTCACGAAGGCCATGTCTCAGTAATGTCTTCATGGAGCTTGTTTGGATTTGGCACAAACACTCACTTGGATTTAGTGATTATTGCAATCTCGAGAACTCCACAAGGGAATCCCCTCACATTTGCCACAAATGTTGACTGGGGCTTCACAAAACCTTTTTCAAGTGGTAACTCAAGACCTCATCCAGCAATTATCATCAAATGGTTCATATTTTATGCGACTTTGGATAAACAGGGATCTAACCTGAAACCATTCACATTGGGGCCACTTTAGGTTAAAACCAATTCCAAGGGCCCATGACTGGCAGGGGCCTCAAATAATAGGTAAACACTAATATAAAATTATTAAACCATCATCATTGAGTATATATTTCAAATATAATGATAGGCTACTGATACTGATCTCTTTGTTTTGATTTGTTTTTTTTTGCAGTAAAAAAGTTAAATATCAAACCAACCAAACCAACCAAAAAGTAACCATCCATATTGACCGACCACCCCCCTCTATCTGCATGAAATGGTTTGGTCCTGCCTGAGCACACTTATCAGTGATGGTGTTTAGTTGCAGTTAGATGCACCAGAGCGACAGTGTTCACAATGTCACTTGTTGGCTTAAAGTCTGTGTAAAGTAGCCTAAGAATAAATATGTGTTCTAAGTTTGACATCCCACAGAAAAGTGTGTTGTTAACCACCCTGCCAAATTTGAATGATTTAATATATACATTAGGCTTCAAAATTGTGTAAAACCATAGACTGTATAGAAGAAAACTCTTTTTCTCTGCTCCCAAACGCTGTGGGCGTTCCCGCCAACTTCGCTGAAACCCCGCCCCCTACCTAGTGTCACCTGTCAATCAAAGTCACCACCTCTACCAGAAACATGGACGCTACGGCTAAGAGCTTTCTGCTGCTAACTCAGCTGCTAGCTCAGATCACTTAGCACTATAATAACCCTGGTGTGGAAATTCCATTTTACATGTCAACTTTATTTTCTTGTTGGCATATATAGTATGTGCAGCTAAGTTTAAAAAAATCTGCTGTTTTCATTGTTTCGAGAGGATGATGTTAATTTATTTTGATTGAAATGATATCTTTAAGTTTGTCACCAGCAGTAAATATTGTGCTAATGCTAGTATTGAACTACAAGAAGCAAGATAGTTGTGAGCCTTTAATTAGAGTTATGTAAAGCTTTTGATGGGATAGTTAGTTCCTAAAGATGTGGTGACAACAGCTGCACAGAGGGGGCCCGATTTGATTTTCTTGTCATGGGCCCCCAAATTCCTGGCGCCGCCCCTGGGCATGGTGTTGCTTCAGTAACAGGAGGAACACAGTGAGTCACATCAGTCTGCTGTAGGTGAAATTAACCTGAAATGTGAATCAGGACTTTTCGTGTTGAAACACAGTACAATAACACTTCAGTGTGATGATGGTGGTGGTGGTGGTGGTGGTGATGATGCTGCCCTGAGCTGAATGCTGAGGGGTGGGTGGTTGGTTGTGACCGTGAACGTTTTGCAACAGCTGATGTGAAAATCACGGAAATCATTTTCATAAGAGGCTCAAACTTCCCCGTTTGTGTGAAACACTTGTTTGAAAGGCGTCTGTTTCCTGTGAGCAACCAAATCTCTCCGTCTGTCTTCTCAACTGTCACAACATTTGGAATGATTCACGAGACAATAACTGCCAAGTAACAATATGAATCATATTACAGATGATTTGTTTTTTGTGTAATTATGCTTTATTATATCAGGGTGTCACAGTGAGATCATGATCTCATTTACTAATCCTCTTTTATAAGAGAGTTTTCTCAAGTTTTACATCAACATTTTTTTTTTGCTTGATTTTTACTCATCATTTTTTCCGGTGACTCTGCCTCTATTTGCATTTGTGTCTCTCCATTGGTTTGGCTCATTTTTCAAACAGAAATTACATTCTCAATCAGCATGGACAAACCTCCAAACCACTTGGCAATTGTTCACAACACAATTGTATTTCTCATTAATTTCATCAAGTCTACATCTTTGCAAATGATGAAGTACAGATAGCTGCAGTTAGCACAGTGTCCAAGAGTACAGAATTGTTGATCAAAACTGATTGTTGATTCTCCGTCTAATGGTTGTTTTCATTCATTCATTTCATTCTATAAGCATCACATGCACAGTCATGTTCAACTGTCAAAATTAGTCAAGAACATAATACCATGAATATCATATTTTTTATTTACAGCACTGTAAACAACAGCTACTCATCATTTCCTTGTTTTTGTTTATGTGTTTATACAGTATATGATGCTGTATACATTTTCTTAATCTGATGAATGGAAGTTACTTTATGGGTTAATAAAAAAAGGCTACTCTTATCCTAAAGTCCTGTTTTATTTTATAAAACAGACTGAGGTGGACATGAGGGATATTTCAATGCTCCTCTGCCATAGTGACAAAAACATGACACTGACTATTTATATGAGAAGTAAATTTAGTTTTGACATGAATGAACTGTCTTGAGAGAGATGAGCTTTGCAAGTGATCTATGGTGTTGTGCTGAACTGTAAGACTCTTTTGCCAAATGATCTGAGAGTTTTGAGAATGTCATTTCTGTTTCAAGAAATGAGCCAAACCAACTGAGAAAAACTGTAAGACACTTAAAGGGATAGTTCACCCAAAATTCAAATTTGTCTCATTATCCACTCACCCTCATGTTGACTAAATATAGACTTATTTAATTTTTTTCAGAACAAAATTTCTCATGTCTGGGCTTCAATACAAGAGGGATGGAGGTATTTGGATGTTTTTTGGTGTGTCTTACTGGACTAAGAAAGTTGGTACCCCCCCTCCGCCCCTTCCGTGAACTATCCGTTTAAATTTCCCGTAAAGTGGACCCTGCATAGCTCAACCCCTGTACACGTTTTTTTTTTGTTGCCGGATCTTCTTTCATAGATTTCTTGTAAGAGCATCACGGCTTTGGGGCTAAAGGGTGACAACGCACCTCCAGCACGAGCTGAAATACTTTGTTGACTTTCACCCAGTTACATGTGTCTGACTGCTGGCTGAACTAGAATATACATTTTCATATTGAGTAGTTCCAAGTGTAAAAGAAAAGATGTCATTTTTATTATGTAGGAATTCCCCCATCTAGCGGTGTGGTTGCATATCTGAACGTGTTCTTGATGTTGCGTTCACGTAAACTCGGGCAGACGTCAGACAGACAACAGACGCTGCATGTAACAGGATAAACAAGCCTCTATGTAAACAAATGTTCCGCCAGCACGAGGCAAAACAATACAGGCGTGACAATATGTTGTCATGGTGACGTCGTATTGTTTACCTGACCCACGTTTTACCGTCTTTCTCTGGTGGAGTAAAATGACATCCAGTTGGTTTGCCGACGGCGTCATTCAGGTGTCTGACTGCACCTGAATGCAACACCAGTGCCTCCATCCTTCCTCACACTACACAGTGGTGACAGTTTTAACAGGCGCTGTCTGGAAAACTTTCTCACCGAGCCGACAGCTCCGGTTAGTTTCCGTGGTTACATACGGTCACACTGCCACTGAAAGCAATGGCAGCCAAAGTTCGGTGCGCCCTCCCCCCCCTGTATATTTGTAACAACTTGTAACAATTCATTCTAAGGTAGGAGAAAGCTTGTGGGTGTGATTCCACTTCAGTGAAATATGTATTTATAAAAGCAATATTTGATTTTTACTAATAAAAAACCAAATAAGTGACACACTGGAGCTTTAATATTTGGTCTATAGTTCATTTCTTAGTCATGAATGAGCTGCTACAGTGTTAATATTGCAGTATCTTCTAGTAAAGCATGCAGGTCTGCAGGCTTCCTCCTCAGCTCCAAAAACCTCCACCAATATGTTGATGAGGCAGTAGGACGGTGTGTGTGTGTGTCGGCTGATAGGTGGAACCCAGGGGGGTAAAAGTCCCACTGGGAGGCGGCGAGGGGGGGTCTGCAGGAATAACCCAAGCTTTCAGCATTTACATCAACTCTGAGCCGGACAGAGAACGGCAACACTTAAAGAGATTTTCCTTCCAGAGGCAAAAAAAATGCTGCACAGTCAAAAATCAAACGTTGAAAAGGGAGAGAGAGTGATAAAAAAAAAAAAAGCGGGAGGTGAATTAAACCAGTAGCTTTCTGCAGCGCTGCACCTCCATCCCACACTGACTGGCAGCTCAGCCACTGCTGGCAGGACGGGGAGGGAGGGGGGGTAGTCCTTCTCCTCTCGGGGATTAGTGGAAGCTCCTTGGGCCATTTGCATGTGAATGGATCCTGGAGCTGCTTTTAACCACCAGCCCCCCCCCCCCCCTCTCTCTGTCCCTCTCGGCCTTCCTCCTGCCATCAGGGAGGGAGAGGCTCAGAGAGCAGCACCATCCCTGCACACACAGGAGTGTAAGAGCAGCACAGAGAAAGTTCTTCCTCGCTGTTTTTCAGAGTCTGGTTGCCGGCGCCGACCGCAGAGTCACACCACCGGCTACTGTGAATGAGAGGAGGTAGGATTTTTTTTTTTTTTTGGTCTGTCGTTCTCCATGGATATCAGCGTGGGGGGAACGTTCAGTCTCCTGGGCTAACAATGAGGGGCTGACAGGACTGGTCCACTTTGGCGGTCAGAATGGGGGTGGGGTGGGAGGGTGGGAGGAGGAGGAGGAGGGGAGGCTGTTAGGCCTCTTCTGTTCTGGCTGCTCACTGTTGAATCCGACTGAGCCTTTTAAGAGTTCAGACTCCAGCTTGTGATCCGTTGACGTGTTGTTTAGGTTTTTGTTTTTAGAGACGCAGGTAGGAAAGTGGAGGATGTGTTGGTTCGGCTGCTGCTGGCGAACGCAGCTCTGTCTCTGCAACGTGTTGCATGTGCCTGATCCTGCAGGGCATGTGATGCATGGGTCTTTTCTAGTGTAAAGCAGGACTGCTGTTGTTTTCAGCTCCTTTTAGACTCTTTATCACTGCTTTCCACATGCACAGAGACGCTGCCACTGATGGGATCTTTTTTTGCACTTTGCAGCTTGTGTGGAAAACTTTCTAAATGTGAACTTTGTGCATCATGTTTTCAGTTTTTATTTTTTCTTGTCTGACCAAACAGATTATATGAGAGCAGGATGAAGCAGCTCATCCTCCTGAATGCACGCCCATTGCTGACTTGATTAAACAGACACATCATTAAATTTGCAGATGATTCTGTAATTGTTAGCCTTCTTGAGGATACAGAGGACAGCCATGGCCCTGTAAATGATTTTATTTGTTGGTGCAATGATGCTTTCCTCCAACTCAGTGTTACTAAAACTAAATATGTGTATTGATTTCAGACAGAATGCCCCAGCAGCCCCCCAGGGCAGTGTCATAAATGACGTGGGTGGATGTGGTGACCAGTTATAAATATCTTGGCACCATGTTTGACAACAAATTAAAATTTGATTTCAACATAGAAGTGTTATGTAAGAAAAACCAGCAGCGCCTTTTATGTTTAAGAAAATTATCTGCATTTCAAGTTGATAAGACCTTAATGACTGTTCTACAGATCCTTTATCAAATCTGTTATTTCTGTTGCTATTATTTGCTGGTATGGAAACCTTGGTATTAAACTCCCATACAGGGCGTCTTGAAGGTTGCTAGCAAGATTGTGGGGACTCAGTTTGTTGATGTGAATTGTTTATTTAAAAGGCAAGTACTGAGGAAAGCTAGGAGTATCTGTCTAGACGGTAGCCGTCCTCTTAGCTCCGAGTCTGTCTCACTATCTTCTGGGGTGCGTCCCCATCCCCACTTCCAATTGGGAGCTCAATCTGGTTGAAAGTTGATGGTGATGATGGTGACGATGAGTTTGATATGGACGATGATGATGATGTTGGGGATCTACAGTGTGTGGCTGGCACTTCACCTGAAATTTGCTTTTTGTTGAATTATTGTTTTGTTTTTAGATATCTATTGAGTTGTATGTATGTGTTGGAACGTATGTTTTTACGTTTTTAACATCTAGGCTGCAACCAAGTTGGGACAAATGAACTACTTGACTTGACTTGATTATTGTAGATTCATTCTCTATCAGTCAACTCCACTGACTGATGGTCTGATCGCTCCTCTCTTTTATTATCCTCATGTTAAAACTAGGTTTTGTTGTGATAGTTAGCTTTGTTAAACCGGTGAGTCAGGTTCATGTTGCTCCACGTCATAGCCATGGTAACATTATTCTCATCAAAACAGTATCTGAGGGAAGTGAACTTCTGTGTCAGGTGATCAGATACCTGACCACAAATATATCTGGAAGAGAAAACCAAGGTTCACACCTCCCTCGCAGTTCAACAGACTCACTTCCTGTTTCACCTTGAACACCGTGCCTGTTTTCATATGTAACGGAGCTGCGCTCGCTTCCAGTTTGAGCTCCAAATGAAGTGGTAATCTGGATAAAGTGTTGGTTTGGTTCCAACCTGTGTGACTGTCAGGCAGCTTGTCGGTGATGCCTCTTAAAGGAGGGGACAGCGGGGCCCGAGGACGACTCTGGTCCTGCTGGGCAGCAGGACTGACCCTGAACACCCTGTGACAGCCTGGTACCTAGTGCTTTATACTTCACTTTCACTCCTGCTTCCTGTTTGGATTTAACCTTCCTCTTGTGTTAGGGTCACCACCGACCTGTTTTCAGGTTAGAAGTACCACATATATTTGTTAGCATTAAGGCTTTTTTGACTTTGCCATGAATCTATAAAAATAATATAAATATTCACAAAATTCTAAAATGCTCTATGACATTGTGTGGTTTCAACCCGGTTATAATGATAAGACCAGTGCAAAACCAACCTTTTCATGGATCAGGAAGCTTAACAATGTAACCAAGAGATGAGAAACTGAGATGATAAATAATTGTTTTATTGTGTTTTACAGCTTATTTAAGACTCTAGTTTGTTTTTTCAACCTGGGTCCTGTTTTCCTCTGTTTTTCTGTAGGTGAGTGATGATAATACTTGTATTGAGGTGTGTCCAGTATTGAGGCGGCAGGCAGCCTGCAGCCCAGCTAACGCTCTTCAACCGGGCAAGTGGCTCCGTCAAAGTTCACACACTGACAGGCTCAGAGAGTTACAATGAGTGTCCAGCAACATAGAAAGGAGAAATCAACGTATGTCTCTACCTTTAGCTGGAGGTCGCTGTTTGTTGTGATCTGTGTCCAAATCTCACCACGCTAGAAATCTCGTTCTGAAATCTCGCGATATCTCGCAGCAAAACACCAGTGGGGAATACTGTTACCTGTCTGAGGTGAAGAGAGACGACCGGAGAATTTACTAATTGTAGCAACAAAATGTTGGGCACAAGTTATGGCTAACAGTTAGCTGTGCTACAAATGGATGCAAACACTCCTGTGGATGCACTTAGACCAGGGATGACTACTGCCAGAGACACGCTAAAGGTAGAGACGTTCATTTCTCCTTTCTAGTATGTTGTCGGACACTCATTGTAACTCTCTGAGTCTGTCAGTGTGTGAACTTTGACGGAGCCACTTGCCCGGGTGAAGAGCGTTAGCTGGGCTGCAGGCTGCCTGCCGCCTCAATACTGGACACACCTCAATACAAGTATTAGCATCACTCACCTAGACAGAAAAACATGAAAACAGGGCCCAGGTTGAAAAACACAGAAGTTTCCCTTTAACACAAGAGATGGTAGCAGAAAGCTGACAAGAGGAAGTCAAGGGTTAGACCTATAAAAAAAAAGCCCAGAGGCCCACACCAAAAAATATTACAACCAATATTTTCATGGATAAGGAAGCCTGACAACGTAACCAAGAGATGAAATTCTAATTGGGTGGGAAAAAATGTTTTCAGTGTATTTTACAGCTGATTTAAAACACAGGTCAAAACCGACCTTAACACAAGAGATGATAGCAGAAAGCTGACACAAGACCAAGTTTAAACTATCAGCTTGATCACTGAATCACTCACCACAGTCTCTACTGTTGTTGCTTCATATCCAAAGCTTCTACCAGTGAACTGTCAGCGTGCTTTTATTGTGAAAAGATGACTGGGCATCTCCACCATGACACAATCTGACCAGAGCTGCAGGCAGACAGACTAACACACACTCCAACACATTAACATCTGTGTGGATCAAGTGCATTTTGCCAATAATTATCAATCAGTCATCTTTGATCAACAAGGTGATGAGGAGGTTGTTTACTGCTGCACTGAATCCCTGTCCTGGTTTCTATCACAGTATTCTCATTAACTCCAGATGTGTAGCTATTACTGAGCCGTTAAAAGTCAACAGTGCGTTTCGCTTGATAACAGGTGTTTTTTTATGTACAGCACTTTCAATGGAAAAATGTCTGTGTGTGTGTATGTGTGTGTGTGGTTCCTTCCTACACGTGTGCAAAAGGAAGTCTGTTATTAGAAACCAGACGCGGTGCATTTATGAACTGTAGGAGCAGCTGTTCACAGATGATGAGCCGGATCGTTGTTGCAGAGCTGAGAACAAATGAAGAGGAGGACAGATCCTGGGTCAGATCCCGTGCATGTGCTGCCTGAGCTTGTTTACAGTGAGCCAAACAAAGCTCGGAGGATGCTGCCATGTGTGTGAATTCAGATCAGGATCAAAGGCGTCCGCCACGTCCCGCCATGATGGCTCTCTGAGACTGTCTCTGTCCCTGCACACACACACACACACACACACACACACACGCTGCTGCTGCTGCTGCACAGCCTGGATGAAAGGCACACACACACACACACACACACACAGAGGGCTGGAAAGGAGGACAGAGTGTCGGGGCCCAGTGAGGAAAATAAAAAGGCTGAAACTTTGAGACTAAACACTCAGTATAGAAACTCATCTTCTGGCTGTTGTCTTCACTAGTTTTTAAATGACTTCATGGTGATGATGATGATGAGCCACAAGATGAAGGTTTTCCTTATGCTGAAGTGGAACTTAAAGGGATTCAAATTTCACTTCTATATCTGCTCACCTTCATGTCGACTATAAGTGCTGGGAGAATTTTCAGAGTCCACGCAGCAGTATTTGTTCATAATGGTTGTCAATGGGGCTCACTTTTCTTCGTCCAAAAAGACACACCAAAAAACATCCAAATACCTCCATACTGCTCGTCTGTAATGTCCCTCTTGTATTGAAGCCCCGACATGAGAAATTGTTCCGAAAAAAATTAAATAAGTCTATATTTTAAGCTTGTTTGGTGTGTCTTTTTGGACGAAGAACCATTATATGGACAAATACTGCTGCATGGACCCCCCCGTAACTCAGAGAAGGCACGGAGGACTCTGAAAATTCTCACAGCTCTTAGTCGACATGAGGGTGAGTAGATAATGAGTGAAATTTGAATTTTGGTTGAACTATCCCTTTAACATTCTCCACATAATTCATTTCAAACGGCCTGATATATTGAACAGAGTTACTGCTTTGGACGGTTCTTTTTTGTGTCAAGCTTATTGCCAAGAAGACTGCTTAATAGTAGTGGTAAAGGGTAGTACTCGAAGGAAGACAGATTGCCGCTACAGACGTCACCGGACGCGCAGCGGTGGAAGCGGAGGCCACGCAGCTCGCCAGCGGGGGGTCAGACTCGGCTCGTTTTGGTCAATGGGAAAAGAGACAAATGCTGTTTGTTCGCAGGCTGACCCGGATTTAAAAAACCTGCGTCGAACCACTAATTTTAGTGGGAAAGTGGATGGATGGATGGATGGATGGATGGATGGATGGATGGATGGATGGATGGATGGATGGATGGATGGATGAATAGATAAATGACTCTTGGGCCAATCAGTGGCCGGCAGTTGGAGCACTAGTTGCCGTAGGGCGCACTAGGGCCTAGTCTTTATTTTTTCTTCTCTCATTTGAGTTATTGTCAGGATCGGTAGGCCGTGTCGGTGAGTAATGATTGTTAGAAATGTGAACAAGGAATAATGTTATATGAATATGTGTATAATATTATTAGTTAATTCTGGATTTTGTGTTTACCTTACAGGTTTTAAAAAAAAAGTGTTGGGGCCACATTGAGAAAAAACAACAACAAAAAAACACAGACTTCGAGAATAAAGTCATACATTTACAAGAATAAAATCGTACGTTTCCTACGAGAAAATATAAATTCGTGAATTTACGACTTAATTCTTGAAGTTTGTGATTTTTTTATTTGTCAATGTGGCCCTAATACTCCATCCTACTGTGTGTTCACAATAGAAATAAAAAGAGACTCGAGGCTTGTTTGCACCATACTTTCCTGACAACCCTTCCAGAGGGGACTTTACTATAGTTTACTATAGCTTAGTCAAATTCTGGACAGGTACCAACCAGGTACTGACTATCCTTCGTGGAAAGTTACAAAAACCGAGCCGAGTCCGGTTGAGCTGGGTAGTGTTAGTGGAAAATGGCCACATGTGAGGTTCAGTGCTGATGTTGTGGTGCAACTTCAGATTAATCAATGTCCCGGAACATCATTCTGTATTTATGAAACAATGCATACAACAGGAACTACTTGTTTGTGTGTTGTGCTGCGGCAGCATCAGAAAACAGCTGGCCAGTCACATGACAAATGTCAGAGCTCCAGGGGTAAGACACGTGTGTGTGTGTGTGTGTGTGTGATCAGTAACACACACTGACATGTTCTTTGTTCTTCAGCTTTAGTCAAGATGAATCAGATCACTAACTCAGTCCTCTGTCATTAGTCTACCTTAGAACTCCACACACACTGCCGTTAATCATGACTCATCATGTGCAGTAAGTTCAGGCTGTGGGTCAAGGTAACGCTGAGCAGGACTTAAAGCCTGAGGGGATTTGAGTCGGCGTATTTCTGGTTCACACCTAAGCCGTCGAGGTCCGTCACTGATGAGGCCTTGAGTGAGTGGTTTGACTCAGGCGCGTCACCGTGGAGATTCTGACTCAAGGACTGAACCTTGTTCTGACAGAGTTTGATGCATCTGGAAGTGTTTTCTTGAAGACAATCCAACAATCACAC
Organism: Decapterus maruadsi; assembly: GCA_030347415.2. Classification (NCBI taxonomy): domain Eukaryota; kingdom Metazoa; phylum Chordata; class Actinopteri; order Carangiformes; family Carangidae; genus Decapterus; species Decapterus maruadsi. Next base: position 25,764,192 of record CM064905.1, on the reverse strand, counting down.
ACAGATCTGAACTCTTTATCCACCACACAACAGTTGCCTCTGCTTGATTGTGTGCAACATCTTGATACACTCTTAGAAATAAGGGTTCCAAAAGTGTTCTTCTACAAGGGCTGAGGTTCTACCTGGAACCATTTGCTTCTGAAAAACCCTTTCCTGAAGAAAGGGTTTTTCAAGGGTTCTTGGTAACACTAAGGGTTCCAGTAAGAACCATTTTGATCCAGAGAACCCTTAAAAACCCTTTCCCCAAAGAAATGGGTTTTCAAGGGTTCTTGGTAACACGAAGGGTTCTAGTAAAAGGGTTCTTGGTGGAACTCCCTGTGTGGGTTCTAGATGAAATTTAGATATTTTCTGGATGAAACCCCCAGTAAGGCTTCTGGGTGAAACCAACATGGCATAAAAGGGATTTTTGTAGAACCTATCATTGGGGGTTCTAGGTGTAACCTTTCACAGATGGTTCTAGGTAGAACCCTTTATGTGTTGGATTCTAGATATTACCCTTTAAGTTGGGTTCTAGGTAGAACCCTCCAAAGGGGTTCCAGGTTGAACCTTTAAAGGTTTTACCTGGAGCCAAAAAAGGTTCTCCTATGAGGACATGCTGACAAACCTTATATGGTTCTACATAGCACTTTTACTTCTAAGAGTGTACCGTCATAATCTCCCATACAGTTCACCACAACTCCAGATTTTTACCTTGTTGGAGAACCAGTTGTACAAAATGTTTGTTTCAATCCAAACTAAAGGAGCGAGTAAAAAGAAACAGTGTTATAATGTAGATGAGGCAGCAGAGGAACTTGGTCTTCTGATCTTCTCTGATGGTTGTTGAGCAGTAGGTTGATGTCTCTCCGTGGGGGCTGCTGTGATTGTCATGATGGGGATGAAACACTGTTAACATTTCTCTGTTAAAACAATGAAACCATTAGTGACTGTATGACTCCCACACGTCACCCTGCCAACCCTCCCATCAGCTGGATGGAAGGCCACGATGCCTTCACACCATTTGTTAAACACAAACGCTCCTGAAAGCCCAAATGTTCCAACATGTGACCCCCCTGCTCCTTCCCCCTCCTCCTGGCTCTGACATGTTGATATTCATGAGAGCATTAACACCTCTAAAGAGGGAGGGGCCGTCACTGTTGATGCTTGTCACCCTCTGATCCTTGTCATGACATCATTAAGTGGGGAGAGATGATGATGATGATGATGATGATGATGTTGTTGAGAAAACAATGGGTACAGGTTCAAACAGGTTGGACTGTCTCTGCAGCTACATAGCGAGAGGATTTGACGACTTTATTGAAATGAAAACATTGCAGCTGTTCCTACTGCTACTACTACTACTGTACTCCATCAGGACTGAGAACACCCCCTCCCCCCACCACTGACTACGTTTACATGCAGTCAATAACCTTTTCATAACCGTAATATTAGCAATAACCCGGTTGCACACATACATGTAAAAACCAATAACCTTTTTAAAAAGATGAGTATGCTCATATTCTGGTTTTTTAAAAACCTGAAAACAGGTTACTCCTTTTCTAACCTGATTATTTGGTCATGTACACGCCTATCGGGATATCCCCAACATTTGTGTTCTGCACATGTTCTATTCGCAAGGAATCTTGGTCTTTTGGGATCTACTTGTTGTAAACATGGCGAAACGTGGGATAACACCGTACTGTTGGAGCGAGGAGGAAACATGATCTTAATAGGTGGTGAAAGACATGAACATCATGTCTTTTGTAGACGGTACCAGAAAGTACCAGAATAGTGAGATCTCCAAGAAGGTGAGCGGAAAGTTATGGTTTGGAAGCAGAGATTGATTGGGATATCCCAATTGATTACAATTACCATACAGGAATAACCCTGTTTGCTTATGCATGTAAACTGGTTATTCTGAATGCTTCAGAAACCGAAATCTTGACCTTAGCCTGAATATTGACTGCATGTAAATGTAGTCACTGTCAGCCCAGCTGTGTAAAGGCCTGGCTCTTCTTCTGCCTTTCGTGCAGCTATTTCTGTCTCTTTTCTTGGTTGTTGTTGGGGTTTTTGAAGAAGAAGCACCATTATTGTCATATCACTCCTCAATAATTTTTCAATTTGATTCAATTTCTCTTTCTATGATGAGTGTGTTCACATCAAGCCGTTCTTCTCCAATCAACAAGCAAAAATCCTTGAAAACCTCAGGTCTTTCATGGCGGTCCAGCTGCAGCAAGTTAACCCTTTAAAACCCACTGGCTGGGTTTTAAGGGGTTAAAGTCCAGCTTTAGTCATATCCTTCTTTTCCTGTCTGCCTCAGTTCTGTCCACTCTTCACCAGGACTCCATCACAAAGGCTGATCATCACTACAGGTCCCCCATACTGTCCCCATAGAGACTTAGCAAACATGTGTGTATCTGCACTTTAATTTGTCATATAGTCAGACACATGCTGTGCTGGACTCAGCAGTTCAGGACCGTATCAGCTGGGTTTTGTCTTCCTGTCTCTCTGTATCTAAGTCCCCCCAGTCTCCGTCTCCTCGCTCTCACACACTGTTTGCTTTTCACATACACATCCTCTACCCGCCACAATACTGTGTGTGAAGGTCTGTGTGTCCATAGGTTACTGTCTCTTCTTCAGTTCTCAACTTTTGTCTTCACACGTCTACGGTTGCTGAGGCAACGGCTGATGAAATTCGCCATAATGTGATCACTCAGAGACCCGAAGGCGAGAATGAGCTATCATTAGAATTCACTGCAATATTTACAGAACAACTCAATGATCTTTATGAGAACTCATCAAGTCATAAATTCCTCTTTTTTCACAAACTGTGTGACTGTCGTGACCACACGCCACGCTGGGAACTAAAGATTTAAGCGTGGTGCTCTAGTGAGTCTAGGCTACAGGGATGACACAGGTGCGCATATTTCTGTGAATGAAAACTGGAGCTCGGTGGGAGTCGGCTGCTATACTGCACAATATTCGACATACGGGTTGATTCCACCACCACTCACCACCTGTAGCTGGGTCCGAGAGGCCCTCCAGGGATGTCGGCGTCCCGCTTCAGAGTCCTGGTTGCATCGACCTTTGTCCGTCGACTCCCGGTTGCGGTTTAGTCAGTTCATTTGTTTGTTTAGACGAGACAATAAATACATCATAATTCACTCTGGAGGTTGAGGGGCTTCTTCCTGTCTTCGAGTCACTTTCCTTTCCATCAGTCCATGAGTCTGTTGGCTTGTTCCCACAGAGCCCTGCTCCTTGCGCTCACGTCAGACTTAAAGTGACATGCCAACATTTTATTTTCATGTCTTGCCTCACTCCCGAGTCTATGACCAGCAGATAGACACCATCCTTTCGACTGTGCGTGCAGTAACAAGGGAGATAGAGCCGTATCACCTGTAACTAGCTTAGCTGAAACACTGGAAGTGTATAGGAAGGGATAGCTTGCCTGCTACATGAGCTGAAATCAGTCAGAAGCTGATTTCATTTTAGCTCTAAACTCTGTAAATATATCACTTTATCAACATTTCAAACATTTTTAGGCGAGAAAGTAGCCGTAGGAAGCTAACCTACCCTCGATGTAGCTAGCTTGAACCAAAATAAAGCGCCTTTGCTTGAACCCTCCGTTTTAATCGATCTCATCCCGTTACCGGCATTTGACCACTCAAGATGCCTTACCAGAGAGTTTTGTCAGCTCTGAGACGAAGATCGGTCCGTTTAGAGTTGTTGAAGAGTTTCTCTGATGACTTTAGGTGGAGGCAGGCTAACACTACCCATACACTTCCAGTGTTTGAGCTAAGCTAATTACGGGTGATACGGCTCTATCTCCCTTGTTACTGCACACACAGTTGAAAGGATGGTGTCTATCTGCTGGTCATGGACTCGGGAATGAGGCAAGACATGTAAAAAAAAAAAAAAAAAGTGGCGTATCCCTGCGTAACCACGCAACCAATCAGTCATTACACAGTATGGCAGCCTCTCAAATCTCAGAAAGTGACCACAACAGTGACACATGTTCTGAATCTAAATCTACCTAGCAGACTTATTATGAGTGAAGCACCAAATAACTTAGATCCTGTCAGGCTCGTCGTTAATTCATAATTTGACAAGAAGTATTCAGTGAGACTTTTTGATATCCTGGAACATCAGTAGGCTGCCACCAAACTGTGTTTACTGTTGTATAAAAACTGGTATAGTCCAGCTCTTATATTGATACTCTATGTATATTTTGAGGTTCTGACTAAAGCCTCACTTCTACTAGTAGAAAAAAGCTGCTAAGACTCTAACATCAGGCTTTTGCCAGCAATGGAAAATCAGCATACACCCAAGTCAAAGGACTCTTCAGTAGAGACACACTGCATATTTTAACAGCTCAGTCTGGCTCCATGCATGACGATGTAAACACAACACCTGCAGGTGAACCTACTAACTTTCACCTGTTTTCTACTATAACATCTTTCAGCACATATCATGTAGTCATTCATATTAAATAAACCCTCTAGTGTGGGTGGGAAAAGGCCAAAGAGGAGAGGTTTTTAAGTGTAAGGATGCACAAAAGCCCAGACCTGTGTATCACTCTGCCCTTCACTGTCCCGACTCAGGAGGATTAGTTCCGTTCCAATGGTCCAACACTTGGATATTTATAGCTGATTAAATTATGTGGACTAACACCAACCATCAGCCTGTGTGTGTGTGTGTGTGTGTGTGTGTGTGTGTGTGCATGCACGTGTGTGTGTTGTTAGAGTAAGGCCATAGTAAAACGGTACAGCGACACAGAGACACAGAGACACCCGTCAGTCATTCTGGTTCCAGACGACTGGGTCATAATTGTGTTTCTGAGTATTTGTACGTCCACACACATACACACACATACACACACACACACAGCTTTGTGTTCTCATGGGGATTTTCAGTGACAGTGTCATCCAATCCTCTTATAGCACCGACCAGACTACACACACACACACACACAGAAAAGAGAAGGGATAGACCACTGTTAGATATAGCCCAGCTAAGCCGAGAGAAGTGTGTGCGTGTGTGTGTGTGTGTGCGCTGCCCGTGTCAGTCTTGGAGAACCATATATAGCCTTATGTCACCTGTAGATCAGCATGTGTGTGTGTTTGATTGCTCTGACTCATACACACACACGCACACACATGACTTGCACATGTTTGATGTCCATCTGAATTTTTTCAATTTTTTTTGACCAATCAAAATTGTTGAAAAATAAAAAAGGAATCTGGAAAAAAAAGAAAAAAAGTGTGGCATATTCTCTTCAATCTGGTAGAATTTGATATCAGTACTGCTACAATTTCCAGAGTTATTGGGCTTTTTATTTTACCGTCCATCCAAAAAAACACTGTGAATAAATATATATAAATAAATAAAATAACTGTGGCTCTGTTGAATAAATTAAAGATCATAAATTTGTATGATTGTAAACAGAAATGTGTGTATATTTGTAGAGGTATGAGGTCACAAAGCTCCAGAATGACCCATCATGTCCGTCTGTTCCCACAGAAACCACCGGAGAGCTGGAGACAGAGCCGCTCAACCCAATGGAGGAGGGCAAGGAGAAGGAGAGAGGCATTATGGGACATGAGCAGGAGGGCGAGGGCCAACCGGCCGGCATGAACACCCAGGGTTCCGCCACAGAGAAGGAGGAGAACGGCGTGGAGGCGCGCACAGACGTGGAGGAGAAGGGGAAGGAGAAAGGAATGGAGGAGGGAGATATGAAGAAAGAGATGGAGATGGAGCTGGAGCTGGAGCTGGAGGCGGAGGTGAAGCTGCAGCTGAGCCAGTCCGGCCCGGGGCAGAAGATGAGCTACATCCACGGCACCGACCTGTTCGGCTACGTGGGCATCGAGGCGGTCCTGGACCAGATGAGACGCAAGACCATGAAGGCCGGCTTTGAGTTCAACATCATGGTGGTCGGTGAGTCTCAGCCTCTGCAACACAAACACAGATGAGTGTGATGTTTTACCAAACAGGCACGGTTGAAGTTTTACACCATGTTGTGTAATGTAGGAATCAGCTTCACTCCTCACAGTGCAGCTTCTCACTTCACTCACCTGCCACTATGCCACTTCACACACACACCAACCCAAGCATCTTTCCTTTGTGTGTGTGTGTATGTGTGTGTGTGTCAGCCAACATTGCCAAAATGTTCTTTCACTGATTCCAACCAGCTACCCTGCTGTGTTTTGACCAATCAGAGAGCTCTTTCAGTGAGGTCAGCCTCCTCTGAGCCAATCGGCAGAGCTCTCCACCGTGGCAAGCTTTTCGGTCCAGCCAATGGTAGAGCTCGCACGATGACCATCAGGTCACTGGGATGTTTCCTGACAGCTCTCTGGGATTTCACTCTTAACTTTTCACCACCAAACGCTCTATTTGTCTGTCTGTTTCTGTGTGTGTGTGTGTGTTAAGATGTTATCATATTAGAAGAGGAAGTATGAGTGTGTGAGGAGGAAGTGGTTTCAGAGGGCTGTCTGCTCTTTCCTGTCACACTTGTTGAAAACAGGAAGTTTAGCACTAATCTGCATTTGTTAAATCAACAATTCTAATCCTCAGTAATAGGCTACTTGATAAATTATTCAAATGAGTTTCAGCTGGTGTGTGTGCTCATGTCATCTACACAGGGCCGTTGAAGAAAAGTTCTTTCTAGCTCTGACCCAGTGGAGCAAGAAAACCCCTGGTAGTCTAATCTTTGAACTGAATTATTCTGAACCAAGAACCCTGACTAATACTCAGTGTAATGCTGAATTAGCATCAAAATGAATTAAAGAGAAACAAACCAAACCACTTTTTTCGGTGGGAAAACAAGTATATCTGGGCATGAAGTAGTGTTGTCAGTTGATTCTGGTCCAACTTTTGACATTTTAGTCAAAATATTTCAATTTGTGTGTTTTGTAGTAAAAATGACCAAAATGTTGCTTTCCCTAATGGTTGAAAGGTGCTTATTGCAATTGATTAAATTTGAATTTTTCTTTGGCTGAGGTGGTGGTCGCTGAGCCAATCGGTGGTCGCTCTCCACCGTCCACCAGCTCCCGACCAATCAGCACCGAGCTGCTGCCTGATGACCATCAGGTCTCTGGGATTTCACTCTTAACTTTTCACCACCAAACGCTCTATTTGTCTGTCTGTTTCTGTGTGTGTGTGTGTGTTAAGATGTTATCATATTAGAAGAGGAAGTATGAGCCGTGTGACCGGAGGATTGAGTGGTTTCACTGAGTCACGGCTGTCTGCTCTTTCCTGTCACACTTGTTGAAAACAGGAAGTTTAGCACTAATCTGCATTTGTTAAATCAACAATTCTAATCCTCAGTAATAGGCTACTTGATAAATTATTCAAATGAGTTTTAGCTTTTTTTCCTCCTTTGTTTGATTTACACAGGGCCGTGAATGCGGGGGGGGAAAGGGGGATCGGGGCCCAGTGCGCCAGTGGAGCCCCGCCCCTAATCTAATCTTTTTTATGAATTTTCAAGCTTAAGACCCTGACTATCCAAAACTGAGGGGTTTAGTTGCTCTTTAAAAATGATAATACATACATAGTCTAAGAAAAAAAGTGGAAAAGTCAGGGGCCCACTTTAGTATTCTTGGGGCCCCAGAATTCCTAGCAACGGCCCTGCATCTACAGTATAAGTTCCTCTTTAACCATCCACCATGGAGGAAGGGACAACACACACTTGTTCAACACCTGGCAGCTGTTTGTTGTTTCAGTCCCTGATGTAGAAATCTCTCTTTAGTCAAGGGCTGCGTTCCAAAACAGGTTGAGCTGCCATCACTCACTCGCCCTCGGGGGAATCCCCGCCGCCATCAAGGGCTGTTCCATTTCTCTAAACAGCTGAAGTGAACTTGGTGAGATGGACTCTTGAGGGCTAAGTGCTCGAGTCAACATCAATGGTCACTCCAGAGCTGTGCATCACCCACAATGCATTGCAGTGGTGCATGAAAAATACGTCCATGCGGTGGCGATAATGAACCAGTTGTGTTTTTACCACCAAAGAAGAAGAAAATAAATGAAAGGGGTCAGTACATATTAGACTTATTTGTCACAAAAAAAACTCAACTGTCTAAAGAGCCTTATTTAATCTGACGTTTCACATTCATATAGTTGCTACATCGGTGTTAATGTGTAGTTTAATAAGGTATTTTAATCAGGATTAGTCTGATGAATCATCAGTGAAAGAGACAGAGGGAAAGTGTAGTTTTTATTTATATTCTAAAGTATTGAATTTTCACTGTAAAGCGTAAAGTGTTTTTGTTTTTTGTTTTTTTTGCGGCCACGTATTATAAGAGGCAGTATAGCTACGACATGTGGTCGACCCGTGATTGTTCCGGCTGTTAGTGAACGAGGGCAAGTGCGTTCCGTTTACCTCTTCCTTAATCCATCTGAGCCAGGCCAGAGACACCAAATCTTTTCCCAAGAAAAATACAGTGATCACTGGTCTCAGAACTGTACAGTAAAAGGAACACAGGGGAGGAGTCTGAATCGGTAGAAAGCAGAAGATCACTGTCTCAGTACAGTGACAGGCCCTGAAGGCAGACAGGAACACTTCAAAAAGATTGTTAGAAGATAGTTGAGATGAAAGCTCATGACTCACAACTCCACTACTTGAGAGAAAAATGGAAGGTTAGAGACTGGCAGATAGTTAGTGAGGAATCCTGGATCAAGAAGAGATTTGTTCAGTAAAGATTTAACCACAGCTGCTTTAAAACTGCCGACAGGGACAAGACCAGCAGCCAATGATGAATTAATGATATTCAGCACTGAAGCTTCTGTGATTGGTCATAGGTCAAAGAGGTTGTCCGGAAGACAAGTGGTGGGTTCAGAAGCAAACAACAGAGTAGACAATGCTTTAGTAAAGGGATACTTCACCCAAAATCGATAATTCACCAATTTTCTACTCACAGTCATGGAGAATTTTCAGAGTTATCACAATTATGGAGTTCCAGGGGGGGTCTGGCAACGGATTTTCATATAATGGCAGATAGTGCTCACTTTTGAATTGTCCAGAACACACACTATGAAACATCCAAATACCTCCATACTGCTCATCCCACTGCTACAACAAGGCTAAAAACAGAAATCAGATATTTTTTTCCGACCAACTTTTTCATGTCAAGGCTTCAGGACACGTGGGTCAGTACAGACGAGCAGTATGGAGCTATTTGGATGTTTCAGTGTATGTTTTAGATGATTCGAAAGTGAGCACTATCTGCCGCCATTATATGAAAATCCATTGCCAGTCGGACCCCCCCTGGAACTCCTCAAGCCTTTAGATAACTCTGAAAGTTCTCCAAACCCTTCATCAGCATGACGGGGAGTAGAAAATTAGTGAATTATCAATTTTGGGTGAAGTATCCCTTTAAAGGAGAAAGTAGCCTATCTGACTACATCAGACCCTAAGCCCCGCCCACCACCTTTTTGCTTCACGTTGACAGGTGAAAGAGCAGAGAGCATCAAGGTGGTCAGAGAAAGAAACTTCAGAGAGTCAAATGTCTGTTAGCTTGTAACTGACAGCGCCTGGCACAGCGCTAGTGGTTGTGCTAATGCTAATAGCTCCTCTCTGCACTGACAAGGTTCCAGGTTTATTTAGCCCCGCCCACCACCTTCTTGTTCCATGTTGACGAAAGAGCAGAGAGCATCAAGGTGGTCAGAAAAAGAAATCACAGAGTCATGTGCTGATGTTTGTTAGTGGCAGCGCCTGGCACAGCGCTAGTGTTGTGCTAATGCTAATAGCTCCTCTCTGCACTGACAAGGTTCCAGGTTTATTTAGCCCCGCCCTCTGCCCCCACAATTTAACAGGATTGGGTCCTTCGGTTTGTGATGTATGAAACCATCTCTGTCTGAATCTGTACGTATGAGACTGTCAGTGGTTGGCTGCAGCCGATGGAAACAGTCTCGGTGTCGATGATTACTTTGCTCATCATGTGTCTTGTATTACACAAAAGCATCATATGGATGTTAACAAAGTTAGACACTGAATTTTGATTGAAAGTTTGGGGAAGTTCCCTCAGACTTATCAAATAGGCTACTTACAGATGCAGGCAGTATAACACTAGTGTAACACCACTTTATTAACCCTACCCCTTTGTACACACTCTGACACACACTTGGCAGTGGTTAACAGTGCGGCCTCTGTGTCTGCAGGTCAGAGCGGTTTGGGGAAGTCCACACTGGTCAACACCCTGTTCAAGTCCAAAGTCAGCCGCAAGTCCTGCACACCCAGCTACGAGGAGAAGATCTGCAAAACAGTCAAACTGCATTCAGTCAGCCACAGTAAGTCCACACACACACACACACACACACACACACACACACACACACACACACACACATGGTCCTAATCTCATCTCACTTCCTCCTTTCTGGTCACTTTTCCTTTCACTTCCTGTCTTATGAACAGGAATCCTGGTTCAGCTTCCAGAAGAAGGTTGTGGTCGTTTTGAAACTTCTGACCATGCTACTATTCTAATCTTTTCCCCTTCACCTAAATACTGGAGAATACTTTGATCATGGCAAGTGTTAACAGATATTTTGTCTTCTGTAGGACATAAGCAAAATGTCCTGATTCACCAAGGTGGCCTTCACCTCCGTGTCTCCAGTTGTAGCTTGTTAAACCAGTACATAAATCCAAAAGGAATGGTTGACAGTCCATTAGTGTCCGTCTGACAGTCATAGCCGGAGGACTGGAACACTGTTTTCAGGCTGCTCATCTATCTGTCTCGTCTGTCAAGTTTCACCAAAATGATGAACTGATCCGAATTTGGTGGTCTAAGGTCAAAGGTCATCCCTATAACCACTGTGTGTCCCTGCAGCTCTGTCATTGAACTGGAGGATCAGTGTTTTTACACAAGAACTCACGTGGATTTGTTGCATCAGTGCACAGCTGCCACAGGCTGAGACGGTCTAGTTTATGGAGGATTTTTGCTTTGCTGCGTTACCCTTACTGTTACATCTCAAGTCGCCTAGCAACCCTGGCAACACATAACTTTTTTATTTTTGCAAAAGCTTGACATTTTAAGGCCCGTGGCTTTAACAGTTGTAGCGTAGGCTGTTGAACTGAGCTGAAACCCAATAATTAGGTTTAACAGTGTAATCCTGGGGCTCGCTGGCGGTGTCGTTGACTTTTGTTACTGTCCTGCAATGAATCTTGGGATGTAACCTGTTTGTTTTTTAACGATACATCAAAGTTTTGACTTTAAAGGGGACATATTATGGAAATTTCACTTTTTGAAGGCTCTTTAACATCTGGGTGTTTGTCTTAACATTTGGTCCCCAAAATGTGGGAATTGACAAAAAAAATCTGTAATTTCCAGGCTCCCTAGGTTGAAATCCATGTGGTTTTATGAGCTGTTGTCTTCCAGTGATGTATCTAGGTTTTGAATTTGCATAACCCCACCCCTACCTGGTACCAGTAGAAGGGGCGGGGCCAGTGGTGGTTCATTAGCATTTAAAGGGACAGGCACTGAAAGCAGCCGTTCTGAACCGGGCTGTTTAGAGAGGATGAAAAGAGCTGTGATGTTTGATCCATCGGTTATTTTGACCAAAGCATGTCACAGACACCAGGGGACTATTTTAAAGCCCTCAGTATGTAACTTGTTTGGCTTTTTATTAGTAAAAATCAAATATTGCTTTCATAAATTCGTATTTCACTGAAATCGAATCACACCCGCATACAAATGAGAGCTTTCTCGTACCTTAGAATGAGTTGTTACAAGTCGTTGGCGGCCATGTTGCATCACCATTTTTTACGTTCAGTGGCCGCATGACTGTAGGTAACCATGGAAACTCTAGGGCTGTCGGCTCGGGGAGAAAGTTTTCCAGGTAGCGCCTGTTAAATCTGTCACCACTGTGTAGTGTGAGGAAGGACGGAGGCTCTGATGTTGCATTCAGGTGCAGTCAGACACCTGAATGACGCCGTCGGCAAACCAACTAGATGTCATTTTACTCCACGAGAGAGAGGGTTAGGTAAACAATATGACATCACCATGACAACATATTGTCACACCTGTATTGTTTAGCCTGGTGCTGGTGCACCACTTGTTTACATAGAGGCTTGTTTATTCTGTTACATGCAGCGTCTGTTGTCTGTCTGACTTCTGCCCGAGTTCACGTGAACGCAACATCAAGAATACGTTCAGATGCAACCGCACCGCTAGATGGGGGGAATTCCTACACATTATACCTTTAATTTGTAGAAAAGGGGCAGAATATGTCTCCTTTAACTTTAGCAGGACACAGGTTTTAATCAGGTAACATCACAGTGATGTTGCTCAGCCAGCGTTTTCAGAATGAAGCTACACAGAGTTGACATAGTTTTTAAAGTGCCTTCCATTAGATTTAGTGTAGACAGACAGACTGTCACTGTTTGTCAGGATGAGGAGAAACTCAATTATGAATGTTCTGAGAGTCACACATCGGAACTGTCAACAGCTGTGTGTGCGTGTGTGTGTGTGTGTGTGTGTGTGTGTGTGTGTGTCTGTGTGGAGGAACTTCAGAAGATAAATGAGTCTTCATATTTTTGGCCTGAGGTTTTCTATGGAAATAAAGAACACAGACAGAACTCACACACACACTCTGTGGCTCTGTCTCTTTTTTCTGTCTCAGGTCTTGGACTGTTTAAATTCTTGTCGCATTTAAACTGTAAAACACAGAAACATGAAAAGCTGTGTGGATGCATCAGTGGGACTGAGCTGACAGCTCCACAGCCAACACTAAATATGGTCAGGACTCAGAGGCAGACGAGACCAGCCAGGTCTCAGAATTTAAGCTTGTTGAGGTTATTCAGATTCTGTGCTTCACCTGTCACTGGGATGGATCACCTTGATGGAGCTGTAACTGAAACCACCTGCAGTATCACTGTTGCTTCTCATGATGTTACAAACTGTAGGGAAACCTCAGGGTTAAAGGAGGATGCTGGTCATGTTTGACCCCGAAATCGTCGTCCTGATGGTCACCCAGTGTTGGAGGGAGCAAAAAACACGACTAAAATTGATGCAGGCAAACCAGAGTTACCATGGCTACCCGGTGCTAGGGATAGCGACAATGCTAACCTATGGGGGCAATTCTTTCAACCACAACAAACACTCAGAAAACAATCAAATATCTCTGGTACATGACTGGAATCCTTAGAGACACCACTGAACTCGTTGTATGAACAGTATAAACTTTGTGTTTCTGCATGTAGTAGTTTTTGTGGTGGGGAGGATAGTAATGTCTTTCCAGGATGTTTCAGAGTTAGGCTATCTGAGGTGAATGATTACATGCAAAAACACAAAATTGATACGGTTTATACTCTTTATTATTGTTGTTGTTTTATTGCTTTTATTGCTTATTTCACTGTTTTACTATTTGTACTTTTAATTGTTTTTATTGTAAGGTGACCTTGAGAGTCCTGAAAGGTACCTATAAATGAAATGCATTATTATTATTTAGAATTATTACACTGTACACTATATGAGTTCGCTATTTGAGTCATGTACCATAGATATTTGATTGTTTTTGAGTGTTTGAAAGAATTGCCCCCATGGGTTAGCGTTGTCACTATCCCTAGCGCCAGGTATGGTGTACCTAACTCTGGTTTGCCTGCATCAATTTTAGTCGTGTTTTTTGCTCCCCCCAACACTGGATGACCATCAGGACAATGATTTAGGGGTCAAAAATGGCCGGAATTATCCTTTAACTGAACCAGTTGATAGCCAGGGTAACACTTGAGATTAAGGAACACATATTCACCATTAACTAGGTGCTAGCTATCTTACTAGCTCCGTATTAACACCTTATTCTACATAGCCTTATTCTACCTCTATTACACCAATTTAGAATTTAGATTTTTCCTGATATTAACTCCTAATTATCGCTTATTCATTGTAAATGAATGCATTGTTGTTTCTGAATAATGATGTGAATAACCAGTGGGTTATTGGGGCCTAAGCTTGTACAAGGGCAATAACACATGAACAGTAATTCTTCCTTTATCACTCTGAATTAACTACAGCATTAATGAATAAGCAATAATTAGGAGTTCATATCAGGAAAAATCTTAATTCATGGTGTAATAGAGAGAGAGAATATGGCTATGTATAATAAGGTGTTAATAGTGCTTAATAATTACTAGTAAACTACTTATATTCATATTAATAAGCGCCTAGTTAATGGTGAATATGTGTTCTCTAATCTAAAGTGTTACCACAGCCAGCTTCATGATACAGGTTATCAGGATCTCAGCCCATAGTGCAGGCCTCAGGTTTCTTCCCATCATCCTCTGTGTTATTTATACTCCCAGGAGGATCAGTGGGAGTGGTGCAGGGATCTGTCTGATGGTGGTTTTGTGAGGGGTTAACACAAACTGATACTATTAGGAGGATAATGGAGCCTGCTTTGATGAGCTTGTCATGTGTGTGTGTGAGTGTGTGTGGGCGGCGCCATCATAAGCGGTTAAATTCCCAGCTCCTTCTGTCTGCACTGAAGTGTTCATGAGAGACATAAAAGGAAATGTGTGTGTGTGGCTTTGACCATGAGAGCTGACCCCGTAGAGGACATGCAGGTTGAGGTTTTGCCCTGGCGGTCTGGGTTCAGGTCCGGCCTGGGGCCCCTTTCTATCTCTCAGTCTCACTAGGGCTGAAGTAAAGGCTAAAGCCTGAATCTCTTTTTTCAGTTTGTCAGATGACATCACAGTTATCAGGATTTAGCCATAGCCGGTACAAATCACAAGCTAGGTTTTTGTGACAAACACATATGGAGATGGTCTGCATGGACAGATGTGTTTCAGGTCTATCACAGAGGGAGGTGAAGTCCAGGTGGTGTGAGGAGGAAGTGAGGCTCGCCTCCACAGATCAGAGTGTCAGAGTGAAACTGGATCTGGATCTGTTTCTCTCTTTAACTCCTGTGAGAAGCAGAGCTGACATGAAGCTCTTCATCACAGACCCAACACCGTCAGGTCACTCTGCTGTGTTGCACACAGGATGTGGTCGTTGGTTGGTTGGTAAAGACTCGCACCTCTGACCCAGTCTGGTCTCGTGTCCTCCAGCGACTCAGCTCGTTCTGTAAAAAAAAAAAAAAAAGTTGTCTCCTTCAGGTGGAAACAGCCTGAAGCTTCGTATCTAGAGTTGAGACGTCTGCAACATGCTAACTCTCTCTGCCAATAAATCCTGGGGAGCTGAGAGCAGAAGACAGCTGAGCCTCCAGCAACTGGAAAGACTATTACAAAGTGTGTGTGTCTGTGTGTGTGTGTGTGTGAGGGAGAGATTCTATATAATGATCTAATCTAAACATAAAAACTGTTTTTGTTAGAATAAGAGTTTGAGTTAGAATTGAAATGAAAAATATGTTAGCAGATTGTTATTGATTGTTGTTGATATGTTTTCAGATTGGCCCGTTGCCATAATCCCTATAGTCATAGCAGTAGGTTCGTTACCTTTCATCAAACTCATCAAACACACAATCCAACAGCTCCACAACGCTCTGGTGGACAAGTTGTGAGCTGCACATTCACCACGCTATGAGATAATAATGTAAGGTTACCAGACAGAGTTGTTTTAGAGGGAAATTCATGCAAAACTGCTGAAAAGTCTCTGTGTTTACCTCGAAAACTGCTCCGTTTCATAACGTTCCATAACTCATAGGGTGGTGAATGTGCAGGTCACAACTTGTCGACAAAAGCGTTGTGGAGTTGTTGGATAGTGTATTTGATGAGTTTGATGAGGGAAACTAAGAAATCCCATGAGCCTCCGTAGCGTAGCTCTGAGCAGCTCACAGCTCTGCTCCACCGTTCTAAAAATAGCTTGCACCGACAATTAAAGGTAACGAACCTACTGCTATGACTATAGGGGTTATGACATGGGCCAATTTGCCAAAATGTTGAACTATCCCTTTAAAGCAAAAACAATTCAAGATGGTTTTAAAATAGAACAGGAAACAGACAGGAAGAGTAAGTATAGTTTGAAAATGTCAAAATAAAAGACACAAATGTCACAGGATCTCTACCTTATATCAGAATGTAATGAGATAGGAACAAATACAGTATATTGTCTTCACCACATTATTGTGTTCTTCTTTTACTTCAGACATGAAAAGTATATATTATCATAGGAGACCCAGCCATAGTTCAAGGCTGTAAGTCAAGAAGGACAGAGAGGGACCATGTTTCCTTTACCCTATTCTGTTTGTTGAGGAAATGATGCGACTGTCTTCACACAACACACACATTTAAAGAGTAATGTGAAGGAGTGAAGGAAGTATCAGCACAATTATCACAGAAACTGAAGACACACGTTGATTAGATTTTTCCAGTCTAATCCAGTGGGTGTAGCAGCTCCATGCTGTGGGGAGTGTGGTGTGTGTGGCCTGCACTCTTGTGGCCTGAAAAGTGCTCAACACCCAACAATGATGCAATTGATTCAGAGGAGCAGAGCCAGGTCTCCAATGGCAACATAAAGCTCAGAGCTGCGCAATATAAGGAAATGTGTGTAACTCAACAGGTGACTCCCTCCTACTGATAGACTCTCTCATCTATCTGGCCTGTATAGCCTCTACCTGCTCTTTTTACTCAACTTAACCAACTCCTTTCATCATTGGCTAAGCCCAACCAGTGCAAAATCATTTTGGGATAAAATACACTGTTAAAGGAATTGTCGGAAAGGCAGGGTGTTTAAAAAAAGAAAACAATACCGTCATTCCTACCATAGGAGGCAAGAATTGTCGGAATGACGGGACATTTGATAGAAAATTAAGCACAATTTAGACAGTGGGCTTTATGCACAGCTCCACTACTTCCTGAAATAAGCCAGCTCCTTTATTTCCTTTCTTACATTATTGGACTAACTGATTGGTGTGTCTGACCTCACAACTGTGTGTGTCTGTGGAGGGAGAGAAGGGGGTTGACAGAGGTGAAAAGAGGGAGCTGACAGAGTATTGTCTTGAAATTTCTGACCAAGTCCTACGATGTGTGCGAGCTGTGATTGGCTGCTCCTTTTGCTCCCTCTACCTGACTGGTGGAGAATCTTCGGTCGCGATGGATTTCGGCAAATACGATTCCAGGCTGTAGGTGGAGCCAGAGGAGTTGGATTTTGTAGCATTTTTTTAAAAGTGTGGTTGTATGATCTACAAATAGCTCCTCCCGTTAGCAACGCCAGCCCATAACCCTGCCCTTCTTTGGGTCCATTCACAACAATGTATGTTGTAAATCTCTGGGCAGGGCTATGGGCTGGCATTGCTAATGGGAGGAGTGTAGAGAGTCTTCTACTGCAATTACAGTACTTAGGGGCTATTTGTAGATCATACAACCCCACTTTAAAAAAAATGCTACTATCCCTTTAATGTCTGACCATCAGAATATAGTGACAGTTCCAGCAAATATGACTGAATATAATTGCAACCAACTGAAGCTTTAAAGGTGCCATAGTCTGGTTTAAGATAGGACTGAACTGCTTAGTTTGTGCAACAGATGAATTTAGATAATTATCTCTAATATTATATTGTGTCACATGACACAATATAACTGACATGATGACATCATCAGAGCAGCAGGACCAGATGCTGTGCTCCTGTTACTTCCTGTTGTCATTTACATTAGATCCACACGAACAGGCCTCAGGTGTGTGTTCCTCTAGTTAGGTCTTGTCCTCTGGTTGGAGGTGTGTGTGTGTGTGTAGGTGTGTGTGTGTTGTATTGGCTGGCTGATGCAGGCTCTTTATTGCAGGTTAGTTAAAAGCTTAATAAGCAGGTTCCAGATGTTTGCTGTCATGCTTCCTCCCAGAGGGATTCCTGCAGGCTGACTCAACCTTTACCTTCCTCACACTCACACACACTCACACGTGGCTACACATGTGAGACCAACACACTCCTCTCTGTCCTGACCGTCGTCTGGACCATAGTCTTAGTGTACACACACACACACACACACACAGGTGGAAAACAGCAGAGTGTGTATGACCTGTGTGAACCTGCAGGATGTGCTCATCAGTTCATAGTTCACTTATTGAGAAACAGGTAGAAAAGCGACCAAGTCAGTGCTGCTAAGCAACGGCATCCAGTTGCAGAATTATTTGTGTTGGTGAAGACAATAAACAATGAGCCCCCCCCCCCCCCTCCCCATTTTGAGGTGAAAGTTTGGTTTTGCAAGAAGAGTCTGAGGTTTTGTGAATGTAGCTTGAAAGCTGAGGTGGTTGTGTGTTATGATACTGTGTGATTTAGTCAAACATGATGTGGCAGATTATTAAAGCAGAAAGCACCTATTCCTAATGGTTGTTGTTTTTTGGAAAAAATCCTTATTTTTCATTGTATGTACTTTTACTGGCCAAATGAATAAAAACATTATTAAAAAAAAAAGAAATAAAATAAAAAAATCAACAGAAAGCACCTATTCCAAAATGAACTGTGCATGGTACATGATGACCCACTGTGTGCAGGCCAGTGTTATCATTATTATTCAATTATACGCATCATAAGGTATTGTTTTAAGGCTGTCTAGTCAGATTTTTTTTTTCATTTTATTTATTCATTCTTTTTTTATCTATTTATATCTATCTCATTTTTTAATCTAACACATAAACACAGTTTTATAAGGTATTGAAATTGTTATTTGTTGTGTATGGGCTTTTATTCTCCTCTCTCTTAACAACACACATGATGTAAACATGGTGGATTGTAGCAAAAATGCAAATTTACACCACAATAAGTCACAACAAACAAATGTGAAAATTAAAAAGACAACTCTGTTCTGCTGCACAGTTCACATGGACGACAGGTGTAGAGTGAAGCAGTAGCTCTCAGAAGCTCACGAAGCTGAAAGCAGGATGTGATTGGACGGTTTGAGTAGAGATTTATTCCTGATGCTGACTGGCTGCACCGTTGACACCTCAGCGTGAGGGTTTTCTGGACTGTGTGTAACTAAACCGCCCTCCTCCTCTCTCCCTCTCTGTGCAGTGATTGAAGAGAAGGGAGTGAAAATGAAGCTGACGGTCATCGACACTCCAGGATTTGGAGACCAGATCAACAACGAAAACTGGTAAGTGTCAGCAGGGCTGGAGACAAGAAGGTGTGAGCAGGAGATGGTACTCTCCACATCTGGATAATCTAATATGTGTGAACATCTGTACAGCAGGAGAGCATCTGGTGCAGGACTCAGACTCATTTTGACACTGGCTGTAATTGTTGGGTCATTGGCATGCTGCAGAATAAATGTGGGGCCGATCAGAGGGCTCTCATCTGGAGTACCTGAAACCTTTGCACAGTACTGTAGTGGATCAAAACATGCTGCTTTTTAGAAGTCTGATGATGTAATATAATATGATGAAAACAAAACTTGTTATGGATATTTTCTGTGTTTTTATTCACATTTACACTGTATCAGTGGAAACAAGGAGGAGCCAGACAGTGTTCCAGAGACAGTTCATGTCTCTTTTTAATTATTAGGAGAAACAGTACTGTTATTCCCATGCTCAGCTGCTCATGCTGCAACTAAGATACTGACTCCTCTCCTCTCTTCTCCTCCCCTCCCCTCTCCTTCCTCCTCTTTCCTCATCTCCTCTCTCCTTTCTTTTCCTCTCCTCTCCTCTCCTCTCCTCTCCTCTCCTCTCCTCTCCTCTCCTCTCCTCTCCTCTCCTCTCCTCTCCTCTCCTCTCCTTTTTTTCCCTCTCCTCTCCTTTTTTTCCCTCTCCTCTCCTCTCCTCTCCTCTCCTCTCCTCTCCTCTCCTCTCCTCTCCTCTCCTCTCCTCTCCTCTCCTCTCCTCTCCTCTCCTCTCCTCTCCTCTCCTCTTTCTATCCTTTCCTCTCCTCCTCTCCTCCTCCTCCTCTCCTTTCCTCTCCTCTCTTCCTCTCCTCTCCTCTCCTCACCTCCACTCTCTTCTCTTCTCCTCCCTTCCCCTCTCCTTCCTCCTCTCCTCTCCTTCCTCCTCTTTCCTCCTCTCCTCTCCTCTCCTCTCCTCTCCTCTCCTCTCCTCTCCTCTCCTCCTCTCCTCTCTCCTCTCTCCTCTCCTCCCCTCCCCTCCTCTCCTCTCCTCTCCTCTCCTCTCCTCTCCTCTCCTCTCCTCTCCTCTCCTCAGCTGGGAGCCCATAGTGAAGTACGTCAATGAGCAGTATGAGAAGTACCTGAGGGAGGAGCTGCACGTGAACCGTAAGAGGAGGATACCTGACAGCAGAGTGCACTGCTGTATCTACTTCCTGCCGGCCACGGGACACAGGTGAGTGTGGCTCACTGCGCCCTCTGTTGTTCTCTACAGTCCTTCTCACACATTCACCTCCATCCTCTCATCCTGTTACCAGGTTACGCCCCATCGATGTGGAGTTCATGAAGAGGCTGGGGAAGATCGTGAGCATCGTGCCAGTCATCGCAAAAGCCGACACACTCACCATCGAGGAGAGACAGGAATTCAAGGAGAGGGTGAGGGACACACACACACACACCACTTAACACTGCATTACTGTAACAACACAGGTAAAGTGACACACACACAGTTTTTATTGAGATATTTTAGTTCATGAAGAAGCAGCAGCACAAACAAAGTGAAGGATGAATCACTCAGAGATGCATATTGTGTATTTATTACCACTTTCATGGCTCCTTTACTTTAAGCCCCAAAAGGAAATTCATACAACTTGTTCTTTCTCATTCTAGCTTTTCTTGAAATTCTGTATTTGCCCAAATTGTCACCAAACATTTAGTTTCCACAGCAGACCATGACAAATTATTTTTCTGCATGTTGTCAGTTGCTGCCTTGGCTGGAATATGACACACCCACTGATGATGTCATGGTTCGCAGGGAAGAACCAAGGTTTTTTTTGGTTCCCTTGAAAACCGACTCCTCAGGTTCCCAACCTGTTATTTTTTCGGTCTGAACGCGCCGACCGCAGCCCTACCGGTGTGAAACCCCTATCTGTGCCGAACTGTCAGAGCACTGTGTTGAAACTAGAGCCCATAGCCTCCAGTGTGAACCTGACCCTGAACTCACCTGACCTGTGTTTAACCTTTGACCTTTTGTCAGATAAGACAAGACTTGGCAGCCAACGGGATTCACGTTTACCCCCAGAAAGAGTACGACGAGGATCCAGAGGAGCACATCCTCAACGAGAGGATCAGGGTAATGTCTGCACGCCGTGGCTGTAAGGTCACACTGTTTATCACTACTTGTCTTGTCCTCTTTCAGTATATTATATTATTATATATCATATATTACATAACATACATAATAAAATCAGAGGTGGACAAAATACACAACTTATTTACCTTAGTGAAAGTGCAGATATTCCTGGTCAAATATTCCGATACAAGTCAAAGTAGCGTAGTCAAAATACAGTATTACCTAAATGAAACTACTGAAGTATTTGTCTAAAAAAAATTAAGTACTGAAAGTACTGAAGATTGGTTTTTCATCATCCTAAGTGATATTAAGAATACACTGGTGCAAATTCTGCTACATCATGTTTATTTAAAAAACAATCTGTAGTACGTTAGCTCAAAAATAATATGAACAACCAAAAATAGCTGCTGAGCACAGAAAATGTTCAAAATTTCATACTCTATGGAGCTCCGTGTCTCTGTGTTTATAGTCGTCTGCACATGGACACAAAGTGTCACATAGTTCCTGTTAAAACCAAGGACAGTACATACAGATGGACGTAGACTCACTCCATCTTACCAGAGCCTGATGCTGCCACGCTTTGCATGGTTACACCAGCTGAATAAGAAAACAGCATTTCAATCAATCAGTCAGTCAGGCTTTATTTATATAGCGCTTTTCATGCCCACGCAGCTCAAAGTGCTTTACATGATAAAAACAAGGAATTTAGGGGACACATAGGGAGACACAAATACATCACATACACATTCACACAGGAACTTTAAAACACTGGAATTTAGATGCATGGAGGAAACACTTTCTTACACTCAATCGTTTGCATCGGGGAAAACACAAGAGAGAAGATAAAATGAGATAAAATAGATAAGTGTAATGGGATAAAATAAAATAAGAATGAATTAATTCAAATAGAATAAAAATAAAATAAAATAGGAAAAGTAAAATAGATAAATAATGTATAGATGGATCGAGGGGACAGAGAGATACTGCAATTAAGATAATGAATAGTTTTATAAAATTCAGTTAAAAGCCAGGCTAAAAGGTAGGTTATTTGTTATAAGCAGTTGTTTTTTAACAGTGCAGAGACTGGAGACAGCGTAGACGTCTGTCTTTCAACCAACCTGACTAACACACCCTCACTGTGTAACAGGAGAGCATTCCCTTCGCCGTGGTGGGGACCGACAAGGAGCACCAGGTCAACGGAAACAAGGTGCTGGGCCGGAAAACAAAGTGGGGAATCATTGAAGGTAAGACGCCAGTGTACAGTAACACTCCACACAGCTGCTGTTACAGCTACGTTACAGTCTGGACTCCCACATTTTATTTTATATCAGAACTTTATAGTCTTCTAAAATCCTGTTTTACAAAGTGCTTTGACAAATTACTCAGAATTTAAAAATGACAGTGAAAAGCAGGACATGAGTTAGAGGGGGGACAAAATATGCTTCAATATGAATAAAGAGGGAGCAGCTGGTGTATAGAAATGTGCACACACAGACACACACACCTGGTCCTGCTCGCCCATGATTCGAGGATGTACTTACCATATTTTCATCAGATGACTCAAAAACACAGTCAGTGGATGAGAAGAGGAAAAAACTGCTTTACACGTCGACTCTGATGTTTAACACAACACACAGAGCAGACTCCATATGTCCATATCATCACTGTCATGAGTCATCAATCTGTTCCTCCCTCCACAGTTGAAAACGTGGCACACTGTGAGTTTGCCAACCTGAGAGACCTGCTCATCAGGTGAGTGGGACAGAACACACAGCAAACACTCAGACAGGACAGAACAGCTAAAACTAAGACTGAAAGAAAAAGTCAAATAAAACAGATCATTAACACTGCTTTAAAAAACAAATACTTTGTTTGGCGTCTGATCTAACATCCTAGAAATATGATGTGAATGTTCCTTAAAGGGATAGTTCAACATTTTGGCAAATTGGCCCATTGTCATTATCCCTACTCATAGTAGTAGTTATTTGTTGGTGCAAGCGATTTTTAGAACGGTGGAGCAGAGCCGTGAGCCGGTCAGAGCTACACTATGGAGGCTCATGGGATTTCTTGGTTCCCCTCATCAAACTTATCAAATACACAATCCAACAACTCTGGTGGACAAGTTGTGAAGTTGTGAGTTTGATGAGGGAAACCAAGAAATCCCAGGAGCCTTTGTAGTGTAGCTTTGAGCAGCTCGCGACTCTGCTCCACTGTTCTAAAAATAGCTTGCGCCGACAATTAAAGGTAAGTCTTTATTCAGATGTGTCTATATAAAATATTTACATCAAAAAACAAAAAAAATCACAAGGAAATGAAAATAAAGCTAATAACCAACTATATACACCAACACAGATTCAGAGTGTATGTTTGTGCTCAGGTCTCAGTGTTTGTGTGTGTGTTTGTGCTCAGGTCTCACCTGCAGGACCTGAAAGACGTGACACACAACATCCACTACGAGACCTACCGCGTACGACGGCTCAACGAGAGCAACATGGACTTCAGCGACCTGGGTCTGACCCCCTGGCCGCTGGAGAACGGGACTGCTGACAAATCTGAATCAGAGAGCCACCTCTGATCTCTCCATTGTCCAATCAGAGCGAGAGTTGTTTTTTTTTACCACATCAAACATGAGGTGGAGAAATTTTTTTTTATTATTGTTTTTTTTTTTTTTTCATTATGGGACCAACTAGTGGATCATTTTTAACTGTCTTGAGTCTTACACAGGAAGTGCATCAAATATGAATATATTTTTTGAATGTGAGCTGGTATGTGTTTTGTGGAAGGATGGTGACATGTAGTGAGGGCGGGGGCAGGGGGGAGGGGAGCAGCCAGCACAACAACACCAGCATCAGTGGTGTCAGAAGTATGTGGACGACCCAGACCCGGTCACACACAAACACACTTCCACCTCCCATGCAGTATCTGTGAGTACACGAGGCTCCGGTGGCCTCTGCTACACAAACACCAGCTACTCATACACTCCTCCAATTAGACCAGAAGGACTTAATCCCCCCCCCTCCTCTGTCCCAGTCGTGGAGACCAGACATCATCAGACTGGGGGGACCACTGGACCCTGAGGCTGCTGCAGCAGCTTCATTCTCACACAGTCCAGTGTTTGGGTGTCTGCATACTTCACCATGGCTGCTGCTTATTTCACCATCTCCCGATGTCACATGGGTTCAAAGAGAAACGCATCATTGTTGAATTAATTTAAAGTGATATGCCAACTTTTTTTTTTCGTGTCTTGCCTCACTGCTGAGTCGATGACCAGCAGATAGACACCATCCTTTCGATTGTGTGTGCAGTAACAAGGGAGATAGAACCGTATCACCCGTAATTAGCTTAGCTCAAACACTGGAAGTGTATGGGTAATGGTAGCCTGCCTCCTACCTGAGCCAAAATCAGTAGTCAGAAGCTGATTTCATTTTAGCTCTAAACTCTACTACTGTGTGTCATTAATTTGTCTAAATACCAGCTGTTTACAATTTTGTTTGGATGACTTCGGCGCTACTCAAGCTAGCCGTTGTGACCAACGCAGCTAGCTTGAATCAAAATAAACCATCTTTGCTTGAACCCTCCATTTTGACCGATCTCGCCCCGTTACCGGCATTTGACCGCTCTAGATGAAGATGATCTGAGACGAAGATTGGTCTGTTTAGAGTTGCTGAAGAATGTCTTTGATGACTTTAGGTGGAGGCAGGCTACCATTACCCATACACTTCCAGCATTTGAGCTAAGCTAATTACAGGCGATACGGTTCTATCTCCCTTGTTACTGCACGCATAGTCGAAAGGATGGTGTCTATCTGCTGGTCATGGACTCCGGAGTGAGGCAAGACGCGTAAAAAAAAAAAGTTGATCCCTTTAACAACAATCAAACTGTACTGCCCTATTTAACAGTAAAAAAACAAAAACAATCAAACCAGTTCCCCATGTGGAGCAGGTGAATGAACCCCCACCTCCTCTTCCTCCTCCTCCTCATCCTCCTGATGCTGCTGCTGTGTGCAGTGCTGCCCTCCGTTCAGACTGTGTGACCGTTTGACCCCGTGAGAACCGAGTGGTCTTCCCTGCTGAGGACAATGTGCAGGTTTTGGTTTAAGTTGCTTTTTACAATAAAAAGGCCTTTTATCATTAGAGCCGAGTAAACGGCAGATGATGTAACGTGTAGAAGATGGTGAACTCTGTGATTGGAGGGTTTGGAGGACACTTTGGAGAGGTTTTTAGTCAAAGTGGAAGTGCCAAACAACAGAGACCTGATTGAAGAGATTATCTTAGCCCTGTTATAACCAGTGTAGGGACATCCATGTGTCCATGCTGCAGTGCAGATCAGTAACCAGGGTTCAGGATCTGAACTTGTCTAGACCTGTGTGTAAGACAGTTGTACCAGTGTGTGTGAGGCTGCAGGTGAGGCTCCGTGTGGTCGTCTCACTCCTGCTACAAAAACACCAGCTGCTCATACACTCCTCCAATTAGACAAGAAGGACTTTAATCCCCCCGCCCCAGTCGTGGAGACCAGACATCATCAGACTGGAGAGGCCGCTGGGCCCCGTTTACTTAAAGGGACAGCGCAGGGTTTATTGGATGTGAGGTAGTCGGTAGTGGTTGGACTTGTGTTTTATCGTGTGTTCTGGCCGCACGATACGTTTCTAAGTGCTTAGTTGAGTACCAGTTTGTTTGATATTCATTTCCTCAGTTATGTTTATTATTCATATATTCCAAAGAAAACCATGTTTATTCAACATCTTCCAGCCGGCTGACTGTGTGTGCCTTGGTCCTGCTTCATTCTAGATATTATAGCCACCTCTCAGTATATGAAGTGTAACATGGAGTTCAGCTTTCTCTCCAGCTGCAGACTGGAACCGGATCGGTATATGTTGGACACCTTGTAGAGTGACGACCTTAAATGTGGCACAATTGTTAATTCATTCCTTTTCATTTCTACACATGAGGCTCATCAGTGTTTAAGGTCATAAATCCTGACACCCAACCTAAAACCTGCCTCTCCCAGCCCTGATGGTGTGTAAAGCTGTGACTGTGGGTCCCATTCAAATTTGAGCTTTAATTTATTGTAATTTTTTTCACGTGTTTCCAAACATGCCACATGGAGACAAGACAAGACAACAACAGCCTGCTGTAGCTTCAGGTGTCAAGTCCGGTCTGGGTCTGGTCCAGTCCGGTCCAGGGGAATTGGACATAATATGATCTTTCTGCTGTAGCCTCATGGTAACAATGAGTCTACACTGTCTGTTTGCAGGTAGCAGCTAGAATAGAGTTCATTTACTCTATTATATACACGTGTTGTTCTTCTCCAGTAACTACTCATGTGGCTGAATTTTACAAATACTCAGATTGTTAATGATGGAATTGTAAAGTGTGCTCAACTGACAACCCAGGGGTGAATGAAGATCATATACATTAGTAGAGAAGTTAAAGGTGACCTGTGGAGTTCTAATAAGAGTGTGTCAGTTAAACTTTGTTCCCTCCATGGTCACCTGCCTCAATCGTCTTCTTCTTCTTCTTCTTCTTCTGACACCATGCTGCATGTTTCAATGTGTAACTACTACCTGTAGGTCAGCGGTGGGATTCTGTGAAACCATTAGCAGAGAGGAGTAACAACTCCACAGGGATCCTTTAAAGGGATAGTATCAGTTTTTAAAAGTGGGGTTGTATGATCTACAAATAGCCCCTAAATACTTTAATTGCAGTAGAAGACTCTCTGCACTCCTCCCGTTAGCAACGCCAGCCCATAGCCCTGCCCAGAGATTTACAACATACAGTGTTGTGAATGGACCCAAAGAAACGGCCTATTTTCACGGCCTAAAAGAGGTTTTACCTGAAAAAAAATACACAGTTCCATTGTTCGCTATAATATATTTTATATTTTATATTATAACACAGTTTTTATTTGGACCCAACCAACCTGGGAGGAGGGATACGGTAATTGGTTAGGCGTTGCTAATGGGAGGAGTGCAGAGAGTCTTCTACTGCAACTAAAGTACTTAGGGGCTATTTGTAGATCATACAACCCCACTTTAAGAAAAATGATACTATCCCTTTAACTACATATACTGTAGACTTGGGAGCCTGTTCCATGCTAACAAGTTAGCACCAAGTGTAGAATGACAGAGGAACCATGGTGACAGGAAGCTCCACTGGACCTGTCGCCTGTCGTCCACAGTGACTCCAAACCCTCCACAGTCATGTTGACTCAGACCGTGTACTGCATGTCAGACATCAGAGTTCCTCACCTCTGACCTTTCTGCTCCTCTTCCTCCTGTCACTCCCCCACCCCCGTGTTTTATACGTATACTAACAGTTCTGTGTGATTATTGTCTTTATGTTTTTATTAGTATTAATGATACACATGTTAACACTGTTGATTTATAATTAAATACTTGTCACTTTCTCAGTCCAGTGTAAAGCCTTTGTATTAAACCTGATGGTATTGGTCACCCTGTGGCCTTTCTTCCAACTTCACCGCCGCGAAGCACCGACTTACATAGAGGGCAACTACTCTGGGGGGCCCCCATCCGCACCACCAAGGGGCCACAATACAGCCCTGGTTCGCTGTGTGTTATCACAATAAAGTTGTTCTTTATACTAAAACTTGTACGACACGTGTTGCTGGTTGATTATTTGATTTAGATTTACTTAGTTGAAATGAAAATCAGAAAAAAGAAACATAGGTGGTTTGTGCCTTTCAGGGGGTGTAATGAAACTGATGGTCCTTAAAGGGATAGTTCAACATTGGCAAATTGGCCCATTGCCATAACCCCTAAAGTCTTAGCAGTAGGTTTGTTACCTTTAATTGTCGGTGCAAGCTATTTTTAGAACGGCGGAGCAGAGCCGTGAGCAGCTCAGAGCTATGCTGCGGAGGCTCATGGGATTTTTTGGTTTCCCTCATCAAACTCATGAAATACACAATCCAACAACTCCACAACGCTCTGGTGGACAAGTTGTGACCTGCACATTCACCACACTATGAGATAATAACACAACGTTACCAGACAGCGTTGTTTTAGAGGGAAATTCATGCAAAACCGCTGATGCGCGTTGCCTTCAGGGACAATTTTTCAGCAAGCAGTCTCTGTATTTCCCCTCTGCCAAAATGTTGAACTATCCCTTTAATGGGGACCCAGAAACTTCAGACCACATACACATGCACAGAGGACAGTATGTGTGGGCAGATGAGGGGCTCAACAGGACATTTTTGACATATAACGTGACTAGATGTCAACAAAATGGCAGATAACTGCTTTGTACTGACATCCCATAGTACAGTCTTAAGAGATACCCAGACTGTTAATCTGCTGCTGTCACTCCTTGTCCTGACTTTAAAGGTCTTGTCAACAAGACTGCAAGATTCATCACAGCTTATTAACTGTGCAAACTCTAGAGAAATAAAACATCACCTGAGGAGAAACATTAATGCTAAAAAATATTTTCCATAGCTAAACCCTTTTGAGAAAGAGCTGTTCACTGGACCACAGGTGGCCACCACCACAACCACCTGCTGGAGATTGTAGGTATAGTTGTTGAATATAATCCAGCCTGTGGGCATGTTTCTACAGGAAACAGTAGCAGCTGTTCAGCTGTATAGAAACAGTATTTTTAGGAAACAGGGTTGCAGATACTGTAAATAAGCATGTTGCTCTATTTACTTTATAATGTCACCTTGTAGCAACCCAAAATGTAGAGTAACAACAGCCAATAATGTAATAACTGCTAATAATGTAACACTTTTGGCCATTTAATAACTTGCCAATAATGTAATCAAATGTTTGAGCCAATAATGTAGCCTAATATTTCTTGTTGCCAATAACATCATAAGTTACATTATTGGCTGGTTAATATGCTATTGGCCTAGTATTAAAAACTACTTTGAAAATGTAATAACTGATAGTAATACTATAATATATACAATTATGTAATATGTGTCTCACTTTATTATTATTTTTTTCAGGGTAGAAAATGTCAATATGTTACAACCTTGAGATGTTGTTGACCTAATATGCTTAGCCTACTTCCTCTCTTTGCAAACACATGTGAGAAACGACCAAGGAAATAGCATTATGAGGCATGGTAGGTGTTCTCTTCTCAGTGTAGATCAGACACAGACACACAATGCAGAACTTAACATGTTTCACTGTGACATCTCCTACCCTGAAAAACAAGTGATACATACCGTATATTATTATTACATTATCAGCTCAGGATATTACAATGTCAAAGGTTTTTTCTAAAATCAGACCAATAACACAACAACCAATCAATAATGTAATAATGTATTACAATATTGGCACAAAAAAAGGGTTATTATGTTATTGGCTCAAACATTTCATTACATTGTTGGCAAGTTATTACATTATTGGCTTGCATTTAAAATGGCCTCATGACATCATCCAGGTCAGAGGTCAGTGGGTCAACCTACAGACCACGGATGTTGATAACATGCCACCACGGGCTCGGAGGGGAACAGCACTAGTGAGTCATAACAAAATATTGGTGAAATGAACGAGTTTCACGGCGGAAAATGTGTTATTTATCTGGGTGAGTAAATTATCGTATTTTATACTAGAAATAAGGTCCAGGTTGTAAAAAACGGTCATTATCCTTAAATTGTTGTGTTGTTGTGATGTTGTGTGACTAAGCAGAAGCTGCATGGTGAGTTCAGGCACCAGTGGGACAGACACAGCGACACTGAGAGAGCACAGAGTCTGCTCATGTCAACATTATCAGTAAACTGTCAGTATTTATTTTACTGCTTACTTAAAGTTGTGCTGTACAAGGATTGTAACAAAATGGTGACAGATGTAGACCAAAGACCGTAGACAGTAGTAGAGGTGACAGGAAGTATTTACCTTAGAAAATGTACTTTAGATTATGTACCTTTGTTAGTTGTTGAGAGTTCATGATATGTAAACTTACATTTGAATCTGTCAGAAGCTCATTAAACGCTAAAATACTGAAAGAGCATGAGACACACAAGTGTGTGTGCTGATCAGAGATCAGACTGTGAGCCAGGGTTTGAGAGTGTGGGAGCAGAGCAGGTTCAAATAAATAAAGTACCACTGCTCAATAATGTTCAATTCATCATAAACAACTCTGCATGGCTGATTTTTAATCTGAGACACTTGAAATAAACAGAGGATGAAGAAAATGACAGTTACTCAATGAAAACCAAAAAAAGGACAATAATGAATTCTTAAAAATATAATTTAGCAGATTAGTCATTAGTTGTGTCAAACCAAAACCTAAAAGTACAATTTAGCCAATTTCAGCAGCAGCCAATCAATGATCAGTAATAAACAAACTGAGAACAATGAAACTCTACAGTCACTCTCAAGTGTCGCCTCTAGGTGGCGGCCTTCCGTAATAACAAAAGGCCATCAGAGTGAAGTCTAATACTTATAATAATGAAAATGTACCACTGCACATCAGCACACCTGTCATCTTCAGCTTGTGTGTATCATGCCACCGTAAAGCTCTCTCAAACCACAGCTAGCAGCGAGCACGGAGCCGGTGCTGAAGCTAGCTCACTGGATCATGCTCCTTTGTTTCAGGTTCAATCGTTTTTGTCACTAATAAGCTTCCGTAGATTCTAGTAAACATTGTTCAGCCGTGTCGGAGGTCGACCTCAGGTTTCAAATGCATTCATGTAAATCATCACCACACTTAGAACAAATGGCGGCAGGTGCGACCCGTCACCGCGGTTTGTCCCACGAGTTCTCGCGGTCCAAACCGTGGTAAGGAGTCGATAACACCCGCCGCACAGAGGGAGGGAAACATCCTCATCATGAAGATTTCAAAACTTTGAGTCAGTATTATTAACGACGTTAACGGTCACTGGTGTCACAGAGTATGCGTTGTTACATGTTAGATTATTTTTTACTTCGGGGTCTGAAATGTCAAGAAAATTTTTTTAAAACTTCAAAAATAAAAACAAAAACCAGCAGTTAATGCATATAAGCTTATTCAGGCTCAAATCTGAAGCAAGTTCCATAAAACAAAAAAAAAAACAACCCTTTTTAAAAATATCTGTTCCATAAATAAATCACAAAAACAAGACACAAATTAATTTAAATAAATAAATAAGTAAATAAATAAATATACTTATGTACAATGAAGAGATGCAAGAACAACCTTCGAACAGAAACGCAGACCGACTAAAATCATGCGCGGTCTGCCGTGTCCGTACAGTTTGCTCAGTCCGCTTCAGTCGCAGGCAGCCGGACGCATTTCATGCGCCGCCGCCCCCGATGCGTTTGGCACAGACCTAATACCGGCTGACACTGATCCGGTCCTCCAACGTCCACTGAGGACCGCGAGAGACGGAGGCTTCCTCTGAACATCAGATGATGGTGGGGGCGAAAACATGACACTGGGACTTGTCCTTTTGACAGCAGTAACTTCTGTTCAGCTTTAAAATCAGTTCTTAGATTTTTCCCTTCCACACAGAGTCAGATCCACTTTACATCACTGTACAACAAAGACACATTGCAGGTCAGCCCAGCTCAGTTTTAGGTGTGTGTGGGAAGCTAGAACCTGAAACCGTTATACAAATAAACATTTGAGTATGTATACAACTTGATATATTTGTGATATCTACCAGAACCAATGAGATCTAGGTAGGTTTAGGGACTTTTCAAAGGTTTCAAATGACAGCGAGGGCAGGCTGCTGGCTGTTGTTCAGGGCCACATGATCAATGCAATTCATTAAAGCAGAAGTAAGTGATATATTTGTGTTAATATAAGTCTTAAATAGTTATATCTTCCGACAGCAATCACTTACATAGAGTGTTTGGACCAAAACACGGGGCTGTCAGTCACTCTGCTCTGCTCTGAGCCGAGGAGAAAACATTTATCGTATCCTACAGTTTTTATCCAATGAGGAGAGAGAACGGCATGCAGGGCTGTGTGTGCAGCCAAGGAACGCCGTGAATGTGGCGACGTAGGGACGAGGACTGTTATGGTGCGTTCAAGGAAACTATATTTTCCGACCAAGTGGTACCAGTTCGATTGGTACGAGTTCAAAGTTACGAGTGGCTGTTATAGTGACTTTCACCGGTAAAACAGGTCCGAAAAACACGAGTGGGTTACCTGGAACGCTACAAAGTCGTAAGTTGTGACTTGAAGCTGTAATTTACGATTTCAAAAGCCTGCCTGGAACGCAGCATTAGCGAAAACGACCGGACCACTTACTTCTTCTTTAAACACATAAACATGTTCCTTACGAAAGTCAATTCAAATATAGCCCATAATAACGTATGATTTTAAGTTCAATTCCATGTAGAGAACCACAACCTCCAATTACTACTGCAGCGATAAACCTAAGAGATCTGTGGTTAAATCATTTGTCCATCTCTATTATGCGTGCATGTGTCTGTTTCATTCATTTGTAAACAGTGGTGCGCTTGGAGTGTTCAGGGCCACCAAAATCCTAGGACCGGCCCTGCTGACACTTTAACTTTGATTATTTCGTACTATTTTTAATCCAATGAAATGACACATTACATCACCCAATGAGTTTTGGTGTTACCTTAGTTTTCTTTTAAGCTCTGGCTCTTTCTTCACTTCATGTGATCACGTAAATAAACAGCCAATCACCTGTTTTATTGGAAAGCTGGTCCAAGCATGCTGTGTGCTGACTGGCTGAGCTCACTCATCTACGCCTCAAGTGGTAAATGACAAGACATTTTTCATTCCTCAGTGGAATCAAACCAAATCAGCTGCTCTATAGATATATCCAGTTTGATACTGAGCAACACAAACACTATATATTTAATATTTCAAACCACTGTTCATCACAACTTCAGAGTAATATTAGTTTCTTCCTCTGAACAAAAGGGGACTAACTACATTTTAAAGGCTGCTGTGAACTGCTGCATAGTTTTGCACAAATAGAGATATTAGAAGTTGGAAAAACACACTTAGTAATGATGTTTTATTATGTTCAGTGGCTTTTCTCTACTCATGACATTAGCCCAATTAAAAAGAAGAGGACAGATTACTGTCTCTGACTTGAGTGTGAAAACACTGTTTCCATTTGAATATTTCCTTCACTAATAATCTAAAAAAAACACCTGATGAAAGTATGGACTGTTTGGCAAAATTTGAGTGTTTTTCTTTTTTCATAAGTCATGTTTCCATTAGTCATTTTTAGGTTTGCATTGTTACATTTTGTAAAAACAACCTAACGTTTGCATCAACAAACCAAATGTTAACAGGTTTTAAACAATCTGGGATGTTAACTTTTATAAAGACTCGTAAATGATGGCAAACAGTGGATTAGAGCAGCCGTCAACTGCTGGGCTCAGGAGTCATGTGACCTCACAGTCTTCACACCATGGAGGTCAACTACCCAGGGAGCAAGATATATTAAAGTGATACACCAACAGTTTTTTTGTGTGTGTCTTGCCTCACTCCCGAGTCCATGACCAGCAGATAGACACCATCCTTTCAACTGTGTGTGCAGTTAAAAGAGAGATTAAGCCATATCACCCGTAATTAGTTTAGCTCAAACACTGGAAGTGTATGGGTAGTGTTAGCCTGCCTCCTACCCAAGCTGAAATCAGCAGTCAGAAGCTGATTTCATTTTAGCTCTAAACTCTGTAAATATATCACTTTATCAACATTTCAAACATTTTTAGGTGAGAAAGTAGCCGTTTAGATCAGCAGTGTGTTGTTAATTTGTCTAAATACCAGCTGTTTACATTTTGTTTGGACGAATTCGGTGCTACTCAAGCTAGCCGTTGTGACCAATGCACTTCTGGTTACTTTCACAAAATAAAACAACCATTGCCCTTTACATACAGAAGTGCTTTTACTTCGAAACAGGAAGCTAACCTACCCTCGATGTAGCTTGAACCAAAATAAAGCGTCTTTGCTTGAACCCTCCGTTTCTCGTCCCATTACCGGCATTTGACCGCTCAAGATGCCTTAATGGAGAGTTTTGTCAGCTCTGAGATGAAGACGGGTCCGTTTAGAGTTGCTGAAGAGTGTCTCTGATGACTTTAGGAGGAGACAGGCTACCATTACCCATACACTTCCAGCATTTGAGCTAAGCTAATTACGGGTAATTCGGCTCTATCTCCCTTGTTACTGCACGCACAGTTGAAAGGATGGTGTCTCTCTGCTGGTCATGGACTCAGGAGTGAGGCAAGACACACAAAAAAAATGTTGGTGTATCCCTTTAACACACACATTTCCCAGCCTGGGATCCATGAAGCACATCTTAATCTTAAGCTTAATTAGACCACAGTGTGTTTTCCTCTGGCCCATACACAGCAGGACTCTCAAATGCTTCTTTCACATCTGGACCAATTCTGGCACACACACAGAAAACCCTGGAAAACCAATAGGAATCAATCCAGATGTGGAAGTCAACAGCAGGACCGTGATGCTATCTGGCTGGACTGCATTGTTCCACATGATTTCAAAAGGGTCTCTGACTCTGTGTTCACAGGGGGGGGGTTCACAATCCTTAGCTCTTGTTCCTCTCTGACCCTAACCTGTCCACACTGTGAGAACTGTTCCAATATTAAATACTGAGATCCTCTGGCCTCCCCTGACCCAAAGAAGATGGGGGGTGGGGTGGGACTGGAGGTGGGATGGGGGAGGTGTGGTTACACACCAGCAGCTTCAGAACCACAGCAGCTCAGATTCAAACACTAAACATCACCAGTTTCTATCAACATTTACAACCAACATGTCCTGCTATGAAGCTCCTGCTGCTAACTGAGCTTTATTGATCTGACTGAGTTTAGTTTGGAAACATCATCGCTGTCAGTAAAGAACCACATTCACCTGTTCTCTGTCTATGATTCTGAGAGAGACCCTCCTCTTTGTATGACCGGCTGCTCCCCCGCCCCCCTCCCCCTCATTTAAAAACACAACATTCACAGTTAACTGCAGCCTCTCCTTCAGATCTGTAAATGAAATCATACGTGTACGAAAAAAATAAATGAAGAAGGGCGGGAAAAAGAGAAACAATGAGCCAATCAAAAGCGTGCAACTCCAACACACACAAAAAAAATGTAAACAGTTGTTTTCTTTTTTTTCTTTTTTTTAGCTTTTCTCCTTTTGTTGATTTCTGATAAGACACAGAAATGGAAAAAAAAAAAGAAGGTGGCGGTGTCCCAAAAAGACGGGAACCTGTGAGTCCATGACGCACACTTCACGCACAGAGGGAGGGAGAGCGAGAGGCGTTCACTTCCTGAACTTTGTTACCTTGTTTGTCCCCGCGGACGCACGGCGTCTCTCTGAACGACCCCGACACCAACAGCAGTTATATTACACAGAGTGATGGAGATAGAAACGTCCGTACTCACGGTTGTTGAGGACTTTACATTTGTTTCACTTAACCATATACAGTATGTTGTGTGAGTGTGTTTACAGTGTTATGAGCGCATTGTGTGTGAGTTCCACCGTATCGGCTCAAACACCCAAAAAAAAAAAAGGTTCTTTATTTCCCTTTGCTCCTTCGTCTCTCTCTACGCTGCACGCGTGTCGGCACGTGTGACTTCCCCTCAGTGTCCGCTCGGCTCCGAGAAAAAAAATAAAATAAAATCAAAGTCTGTCGAGAAGCTCCGAATGAAATGCGTCCGTCCGTTCTGAAGAGAGACTTGCTGCCAAGACAAGACGTCACGCCAAGCTCTGCACTCCAGCATCTGTCCACGCGAAGCTCAAACGCCATCCCATCATCCTCTGGGTCTGGCATGTACCATCATCTGCCTTCCTGCCTCTCTGTCCGCCTTACAGGGGGGGTCAGTCTACTCAATGGGTGTGGAGGAAGACATGGGGAGGGAAGGGGAAGGGGGGGCAGGTAATGAGGACCGGTGTGGTACGAGTCTCCTGGCTAGCATTTGAGAAAAGAGAGTGAGGAGGAGGAGTAAAGAGGAGGAAGGTTGAAGTATGGCGGTCGGTCAGTCGGTTGGTCAGTGGGGTGGGTCAGTGGTCTTACTCGATGACCATGCAGTGGGGCAGGTGCTGGGAGTAGTACTTGAAGAGCTCGGCCGTGGCTCCCGGGCAGTTGGTGAGCTCCAGCTCCTCCAGCTCCTGCAGCTGGATCAGACCTGACAGACCGGTGGTGGTCAGCAGGGGGCAGCCTGGAGAGGATGAGGAGGGGGGAGTATTTACTGTCACAGTGGAAGCTGGAACAACTGATTGATCTTAGATATGAATTATTAGTTAAAGGGATATTTCAACATTTTGGCAAATTCACCTATTGCCATAGTCCCTATAGTTTTAGGGGAAGGCATGTTACCTTTGTCGGTGCAAGCTGTTTTTAGATCTGCGGGGCAGAGATGCGAGTTGCTCAGCTAACACTGTGGAGGCTAATGGTATTTCTGGGTTTCCCTCATCAAACTCATCAAATACACAATCAAACAACTCCAAAACGCTCTGGTGGACAAGTTGTGACCTGCACGTTCACCACGCTATGAGATAATAACACAACGTTACCACACAGAGTTGTGTTCAAGGTAAATGCAAAGCCGGTGTTGTGCCGAAAAGAGACTGCTTGCCGAAAAAGGATGGCCCCCGACCGGGAACGCGCATCTGCAGCTTTGCATTGCCACCTCTTAACGTTCCATTATTATCTCATAGCGTGGTGAATGTGCAGGTCACAACTTGTCCACAAGAGCGTTTTGGGGTTGTTGAAATGTGTATGTGATGAGTTTTCAGGGAAAGTAGGTAATATATCTCTGTAGCATTAGCTGAGCAGCTTGTATCTCTGCCCCACAGATCTCAAAACAGCTTGCACTGATAATTAAAGGTAACGAATCTACCCCAACATTTTGGCAAATTTGCCAAAATGTTGAAATATCCCTTTAATATTTCTTGTAACTGATGCTATAAAATACTGAATGAGGCCTGTTTGTAAAAACAGAAATCTGGGTAAAATATTGAAAAATACAGTTTGTCCTGAGTCTTAGTCATGATATAAGAAATAAAGTGACATTATGAGAATCAAAATATAAATTAATTTAATGAATTTGCAGGAAACAGATGAGGAGTCAGTACACAGCTGCTTCTGACAGCTGCTATTTTTGTTTTTTTCTAAATTCACTTTCATCTTTTTATGTTCATCTAATACTCCATCATAATTATTTTTGAATGATGAAGTTTATTATGTGTGACACTGTGTAAACATTGTGCATTTTGGCATTATGTATAAGTATTTCTAAGATAGTGTAGCAGCCACTAGATGGCACTAACAAGCCAGAACAGAGCACAGAGGAGGAGAGGAGTTAGTCACATGCTGCATGATCCACTGATATCCAACTAGGTGAGAACAGTAACTGTGTACATGGACTTGAGTATTGTAATTCAGTATAATTTTGCAATGTGTACAATTGTTGGGTTTTTTTTATTTCTGATTTTAACTCCACTACACTTACCAAACAAATAATGTATATATTGACTGTACTACATTTCTATGAAGCGCTCTTACTTTGAAGCAGGGCCATGTATAGGGGAGAAAGGTGATGATAATCCTAGGGGTCCAGCGCCCGGTGGGGCCCACAAAACCCCCCAGTAGTCTAATCTTTGTTTGACTGAATTATTCTGCATAAGACCCTGACTAATACTCATAGTAATGCTGCATTAGCATCAAAACAAAGTATGCAAATGATAATACATACATAGTCTAAGAAAAAAAGTGGAAAAGTCAGGGGCCCACTTTAGTATTCTTGGGGCCCCAGAATTCCTAGCAACGGCCCTGCTTTGAAGCAGAGATTTGAATCAGTGGATTTTATTTTGAAATGTGAACTGTGATACACACAGGAGAAAAAAACAATCAGAGCCGACTCCTCCACTCACGTTGGAGCCTGTCAGTGCACTAATGATGGGATGTCAGATAAATATGAGGAGGAAGATTCTTCACTAGATATAATTCACTAACTTTCAATGATCAGACTTCATCGCTGCTGAGAAAATGTATCAAGTACTGAACTAATTTGACTAAAATCCAGAAATCTATTTCATTCCAGATGTTTGTAAAGGCTCTGTACAGTGGCTAAATTGAAAATCACATAAATATCTAAATGAACGCACTTCACTTGCTGTTTATATGATGCAGACAACAACTATTCTTATGGGTTTTTTTATATATATATATATTTTTTTACAGTAATAGGTTTAAAATCCACATCTCAGTGAGAGTACTGGAGTGAAGGTGTTCAGTTCAACAGAGTGAGAAATCAAACCTGCGAGGGACAGAAGACGAAGACTCCTCATTCCAAACAAGTGCTGCAGTCCAAAGTCCTGCACCTACACACACAAAGACACACACACTTTAAGCCATCTCAGAATGAACTGGTAACAAAGTTGTGCTAAAAATGTAGAATTCTCACTGACCCTAACCCACAGAGGCTGCACTGGTTATTATAGACTATGGATGGAAGCAGCTACAATATTGATCACTGATGAGTCAGACTGCAAGTGTGTATGTCACCACATACTTGTGTGTGTGTATGTGTGTGTGTTACCTGACAGCACCAGCGCAGATAGAGGCTCCTTAATGATGACATGGTGGATAAGTAGCCCAAACCAGTGTCTGTGATACGCACACACCTGGAAACACAAGAAACACATAGCAACACGTTATCAAACCAAGACCAACACTGGTGTAAACATAAGATTTGCACACACAAGCACACACACACACAAGCTAGTTATTGTCTTTTGCGATATTGTCCAGTAAATTAAACACAAGGGGCGGAGTTTAGCAGTCATCATAAGAAAAAAGCACGTTAAAGGGATAGTTCAACATTTTGTCAAATTTGCCTATTAAAATCCCTATAGTTTTAGGAGTAGGTTCATTACATGTAATTGTCGGTGCAAGCGGTTTTTACATCAGCGGGGCAGAGACGTGAGCTCTGCTATTTCCACCGTTCCCTCATCAAACTTATCATAACACAATCCAACAACTCCAAAACACTGAGATTGATTAGCCTCTGTAGCGTAGCTTTGAGAAGCTCGCGTCTCTGCCCCACTGATCTAAAAACAGCTTGCACCGACCATTAAAGATAATTAACTATGACTATAGGGATTATGGGAATAGGCGAATTTGACAAAATGTTGAACTATCCCTTTAAACTGAGCGGATTGGGTATGTTGCATGGTTGTTTATCATGTTAACACACATCTCTGACTGCACACCACTCTTCATTGTTTTTCTTCGGCATAGATACTGTATGAAGAAGCATCTACTCAATTCCCAAAAGCCGTGACCATGGCAACCAGGGTTATATTTAAGGGCCTCATAGATGGAGGAGATGAGCAGCTGTGAATCAAACACCCAGTGTCTATGGACTGAAGGTCATTAGCTAAACATGTAGTGCAATTTTATAGGAATATACAACACATCAACAGAGACCCAGCAGGATCTCCATATATGGGCACAGTAGTATTAGTTGTTGCAAACACCTCATCTGGAACTGTAGAAGGTGACATGTGAGTGTATGAGAGTTTACACTGACTCTAGGATTCTCTATCAAAACAATATCATGACGCAGCATGGAATCATGGGAGTTTAGTATGTTTCTTTGATAAATGATGAGTGAGGCCTCCTGTGGTGAGTTTGTGTCCATCAGGTCAAAAAGGTTCTGTGCTGCATGAGACAGTCTGATCAGCTGAGGTATGAGGTTGTTTTTTTTGTCAAACAGAACAGAAGAGAAGGCAGACCTTTGATGCTAGAGCACTGTTTAACTGTGTGTGTGTGTGTGAGTGTGTGAGTGTGTGTTTGATGCTTTAATGTGAATGTTGTAAATGTGGGTAATAGTCAGTTCACAGCAGAGATCAGAGGTGAGTCAAATCAAAGAGATCAATCTGCCGCCGACAGACGAGCAGAGAAATCCCTGCAGCAATAAGAAGCATACAGTGTAAGTGTGTAAGTGTGTGTGTGTTGCCTTTATCTCTGGAGTGACTGAATGAACAGTGACTGGCTGTGTGAGAGATCTTGTGAAGAGTGTGAGCAGCAGACTCTCTGAGAATGAGCTCTCTTCTTCTGTAGTACAGGAAGTCCAGTGAGTGAGAGGAGCTGAACAGAGGATTAAAGTGATACACCAACATTTTTTTTTTCGTGTCTTGCCTCACTCCCGAGTCCATGACCAGCAGATAGACACCATCCTTTCAGCTGTGCGTGCAGTAACAAGGGAGATAGAGCCGTATCGCCATAATTAGCTTAGCTCAAATGCTGGAAGTGTATAGGTAGTGTTAGCCTGCCTGCTACCCAAGCTGAACCCTCCGTTTTGACCGATCTCGTCCCGTTACCGGCATTTGACCGCTCAAGATGCCTTACCGGAAAGTTTTGTCAGCTCTGAGACGAAGATCGGTCTGTTTAGAGTGGCTGAAGAGTGTCTCTGATGACTTTAGGTGGAGGCAGGCTACCATTACCCATACACTTCCAGCATTTGAGCTAAGACAACGAGGTGATCTATCTCCTTTGTTACTGCACACACAGTTGAAAGGATGGTGTCTATCTGCTTGTCATGGACTTGGGAGGCAAGACATGTAAAAAAAAAAATGTTGACGTATCCCTTTAAAGTGAAAGTACAGAGACAGTGGTGCACCTCCCAGAAAAAAAAGGGTTCTGGCTTTGATTCCCGGTCCTGGGGCCCTTTTGAGTGAAATTTGCATGTTCTCCCTGTGGGTTCTGCAGCTTCCTCCCACAGGACAAACACATGCATGCACACTAGGTTGATTAGAGAGTCTGTGTCAGTGTGACTGTGTGAGGTTGTTTCTCTCTGTATGTTGATGAGTTTGATGAGGGAAACCAAGAAATCCCATGAGCCTTAGCTCTGAGCAGCTCACGGCTCTGCTCCGCTGTTCTAAAAACAGCTTGCACTGACAAGTAAAGGTAACAAACCTAGTGCTATGACTATAGGGATTATAGCAATGGGCCAATTTGCCAAAAATGTTGAACTATCCCTTTAATAATGTAAAAACACTGGTCCCACAGTGTCCATCATCTAAAATATAACTCAAATTTACCCTCCATTAATTATTTGCAGCACATGTGATGACGAAATTGCTGAGGATGTGTTCTTTATGTGTTTGTGCATTGAGCACTCAGGGCCACCGTAGTAGTAGAAACAAAAGCCCAGTGTTAAGTCCTCTACAGACCATGTAGCAGGAAAACTGACAACAAAGGGGGGCGGAGAGAGTCCTGATACAACACCAACACTAACTAGCTAACACTAGACTGCAACAAGTCAGCTTTCTGAGCGTCCCTCTGTAGCCAGCTGTGACACTGGAGGTTAACGTATTATTGTGTGTATTCTAGGAAATAGTGGAGAAACAGCTTCAATAGTTAATGAACATGACCATCTCTCAGTCAAGTCGTCCTGCAGAGCCACAACAGTCCTCATCTCTGAGAGAAAACCAGTTGATAATTGTTGCTCCTGTTAATATGAAGCTGTAGTCCTGAAGAAGAACATGGAGGAGACACGATTATCAAGTGTAGACATCAAGTTTTCACACGTTGGAGTCATGTGATCAGAGATAAGGAGTTTTGTTTTTACAAAAGTGTGAAATTAAAGGGGAACTATGTGAGTCTGGTCGCTTTTCTGCTGTTTTGATGTACAGACTTCAACGTTCAACGGAAGTCAAAAGATGGATCCTAAGAAACCAGCCATGTCAGCATTAAAGGGATAGTTCACCCAAAATTCTAATTTCACTCATTATCTACTCACCCTCATATCTATCATCTATATTGTTCTTGTTCTTTTTCTGCATGTTTTTAGAGTCAGGTTTTGCCACAGAACAATATTACAACCACATAAAAATCTCTCACAAGCTATTCTGTGTAGCCTACAGGCCTGTTTAACTTCAAATTAGTTTGTTTTAAGCTCTTTCATGCTTTTCTTTTTCAATGTTTTGTCATTGAGTTGCCTTGGTATGAAATGAGATATAAATACAGATGCCTTGCCTTGTCAACAGCTACTTCCACTTTGCTTCCAGATTCACAAAGATGGTTTGAATTACAGAGGAGAAAGAACAAGAACTCCCAGGAGACACTGAGGGGAGTTCTACAAATCTGTCCACTTTAAGGTTAAATTTTATTCTCTGTACAACAAGGTTACCAAATATCAATGTTGTGTGTTTTTTTTTTCACTTATTCCATTCCATATTTCAAACATCTGTCTTCAGTATTGGACACAGATCTGTGTTTATTCCTGCTGTGGCCTTCAGTGCACTGGAATTCTAGGTTTAAGTAGCCATCTGACTTTCTGCCTGAGCGGAGGTCACTTATTCCATAGCGTGCTTTCTTTCTGTGGTTGTAAACAGAATGGCTCCTATTCAATTTTTTTTCTCTTTTTTGTTGCAAAGACAGACAGAGAGCAACAGAGTGGGACAGAGAGAGAGGGAGGGAGCTGCCAGCTGCAGACAGATGTTTGTTTTGCTGTGGTTAGAAGTTAAAGCCAAGTTCCAGCAGCTAAACATTGCTCTGATTTTCAACATTTGTTAACTGTGTTCCTCTGCTTTATGATGATATCTTTGTTTGTTTGTTTTGTCTATTAATAAACTTCCTGCCTGATTATTATGTTGTTCTTATTGTGCCTATTTGAAACTACACTGATGGAATCACAGTAATGTTTTTCTCAGTAATGCTGTTGTTGATGATGCTTTGAGCTGTCACTTACTTACCATATTGTACCAACTTTATTTATAAAGCACTTTAAAACAACCTCAGTGAACCAAAGTGCTTTACAAAGGAATAAATAAAAACACAAAATACACAACTGCACGTAACATGAAATAGATAAAAGATGCAAATATACAAATAAAACAGAGATAAACCAAATTAAAGGATAAAGAAAAAAAAAAACTCCTCTGCACCTATCCACACAAAAACACACTCACCTGTCCAGCACCAGTTCCTCCAGTTTGTGCAGGTCACAGGCGATGTACTCCAGGGCCATGTCGGTGATCCTGGGGCACCAGGACAAGTCCAGGCTGCGGAGCTTACGGAGGTTCTCTGCGACCAGTTCCACGCCGTCGTCGGTGATCTTGGAGCAGCCGGAGAGGCTGAGGGCGGTCAGGTTAGGGAGGCTGTGCACCATGTTCACCACGCCGTGGTTGGTGATCTCCCAGCAGGAGTGAAGCCGCAGAGTGTGGGTGGTGTAGCCCTGAGGGTGGAGCGGAATGTAGCTTTATTTGATGTCAGGGAAGGAAAGGACATTGATGACAAGTCTGTGGCGGCTTCATCACCGCAGACTTTTAGGGTGAATTCCAGTTCCCCCCTTAGCCCTATAGCCCTTGGCCCTACGCCTTCGTTTTGCGCGTTAACGTGAAGTGGTAGGGGTGTCCTGATTCTGGTTCAGACGAGGGTTAGGTTAGGTAAGTGGTAGGGCTATCTGGCCCTTCAAACACAGATTTTTCAGAAGCACACTTCAAACCGAGGAGTATGACAAGTTTCCCAGAATGCATCTCGCGGCAACCAGCAGCTGTTTTATTTCTCGCTGTAGCGCTTTTATTACGTCAATTTATGTTAAAGGGACAACAAGGAGTTTCTATTCCATTATAAAACAGTCTCACATTAATGTGGATGAATCTACGCTACCCACACTTGTTAATGGCTCCATTTTCGATCAATATATCGTTTTGTCTCTATCATTATTTTGTTATTATTAGTGGTGGCGGAAACTTTCGGTTTCGCGGATGCAAATGAGAATAACGGCGATTCGGGCGGCGTTATGGTCAGAACTACGACGGTAACTGAACCTCTTTGAACCTCTGACTTTAATCCTTGATGAATGAAAACATGAGTCCGTCTTGCGCCGGTGGAGGAATTCTACGGTGCGCGCGGAGGCAGCGTGAAAACACTTCGCTTTTCCAAAACTCCTCGTTGTCCCTTTAAGTTTATCTTTTTATGCGAGAAAGTAGCTATTTAGACCCCCAATGTGAGGTCGGTTTATCCAAATGACGTTTGCTCTGATGTTTTTCAGAGAAGTGAAGCT
The DNA here is from genome assembly GCA_030347415.2 of Decapterus maruadsi. NCBI lineage: Eukaryota > Metazoa > Chordata > Actinopteri > Carangiformes > Carangidae > Decapterus > Decapterus maruadsi. Next base: position 25,720,170 of record CM064905.1, on the reverse strand, counting down.
CCACCTGCGGAGCAGATCACTAGCTTGTCACGGAGACACCACCCGTCCAGAGAGCTGGTCGGCCGGCCAACCTCCGTCGTCATCCCGGGAGAAAAGGCAATTGCTAATTAACTTACCCGCAGGTTTTTAAAGGTTTACCGCCGGGTAGTTACATTCTTTTTAGGAGATAAATGCTGGTCTCATTGATGACATCTAACAATTGTGGCAGTCGCATTAGTTTGTTTGAATTGAAAGTGAAGCTTCATGTGTGTACTGGACAGAGGAGCAGCGCTGCCTGGGGCTCTGGAGCCTATGTACAGAAATCACCACATTTACGTATATAATGTTTTACAATGAACCGATCAGTCTGTATTACATTTTATTGTATTCTATTAAGAATACAGGATTTGTGGCAAAAGCTTGTCATGTCTGCTTATGTGAAAGCCAGCAGCAGAGACTATTGATGACTGAAGAGGTGTTCCAGTTTGTAGGGGTTGACTTTCAACCCCTAGGGTTAAGGGCTAGGGTAGTAGAAAAGTAGTAGAATTGGGCGTTAGAGATTAACACTTCAAATAAACTACAGAAGAAGAGGAAAATACAGGCCCTATGAAATATTGATGAATGCAGCTTAGCTTGTTTAGTTTTGGCTATTATTAATAATAATAATAATGTCAGCTGCTCCCCACCTGTTTGGCTGTGAAGTAGGCCATGGCCGTGTCGGTGACGTGGTAGGCCTGCAGGCTCAGCTCCGATAGGTTGGGCAGGAGCTGTGAGATAGCAGCGATGGCGTCGTCCGCCACGTTGATGCAGTCGCTGACGCTGAGGGAGGTTAGCCGGGCGTTCAGACTGGACCACAGGCCGGCCTCCGTGAAGTCGTTGCAGCCCGACAGCTCCAGGTGCATCAGGCCCTGCATCTGCTCCAACATGACCTGCAGGGAGAAGACCAGCAGTCAGGATGGAGCTCACAGATTCAACTACATCTGACAGTAACACTTTAATTGATGCCTATCTCTATAACACATTATAACCATACTTATGAGTTATAATGCAGTTATAACACTGTGCAACTATAAACACCCATAAATAATCATAATGCTTTATAACAATAATCATAACATAAAGCATATCATGACTTATAAGGTCAAGTATTATAATAGGTTATAATTGTTAGTAACTCAATGGCCACATTTATAATGCATTATAAGTATAGTTATAATGTGTTATAGTTGTCTTATAAACGTGTATAACCATCATTATAAACACTCATTAATTATCATAAGGATTTATAACAATAAGCATAATACATCATAGAGCATTTTATAATGGCTTATAAGGTCTTAGTATTATAATGAGAGTAATAATGCTTTGATAATTGATAGTGATTTATGATAATTATACACGTTTATAAGCCAATTATAACACATTATAACTATATTTATAATGCATTATAAATGTGGACATTTTCAGCCAGTTACTAACAATTATAACGTATTAATGCTTTATATGTTATGATTATTTTTATAAAGCATTATGGTCATTTATGAGTGTTTATAAATGTAGTTATACAATGTTATAACTGCATTACACCTCATTATAAGTATGGTTATAATGCATTAGAGAGATAGGCGTCAAGTAAAGTGTAAACCAAAATAACTGACAATTAACAACTGACAATAATGATAAATGAATTAAATATAAATACTGAAATAAAGTACATGTACCTAAAGATGGTACATACTGTATCTACAGTAATGTACTATACCACAGACAAGGTGGGTGTATACAGCATCTCCACTGGGAAACATCTGTTAGAGTGTAAGTGAGGTTTTATTGTGTCATCAGTCTGGAACCAACCACTTCCTGTTTTGTGCTCAGTTCCACCTAACTGTCGACCTTACATACGTCTGAGCTTCATGCAACACTAGGCAACATTTATATTATATCTCAAAATAAACGCCGTTGTGGTGCGTTGTGACGTTAAAATGCTACATGTGCTCCCTGAGCCCTAATGCACTTCTAAAAATAAAGAGGGCACAGATGTTATTCTCATTTCATTTCTGCGTGTGTTTTTTTTAAAATTTCCTTCTTCCTATTTATTTGCCTTGCGGCCTGTTTCAGTTTAACTGTAAATGTGCACGCATTTCCACTTGTTAAGCACAGTTTGTCACATATCATTTGATGTTGCCATTATTTTAAGACAGGGGCCTAAGAGGGACATTTTGGGGTTTTAGCAAGAGTTCATGGTTTATACCAAAACAGATAAGCAAATTGTGACATGTTGCTGTCCTTGCTTATTTAGTCTTGTTTTTTTGTTAAAGGGATAGTTCACCCAAAATTCAAATTTCACTCATTATCTACTCACACTCATGTCGACTAAGAGCTGTGAGAATTTTCAGAGTCCTCCGTTCCTTCTTGGAGTTACAGGAGGGTCCTCGCAGCAGTATTTGTCCATACAATGGTGTGAATGGTGCTCACTTTTCTTCGTCTAAAAAGACACACCAAAAAACATCCAAATACCTCCATAGTGCTCGTCTGTAATGTCCCTCTTGTATTGAAGCCCCGACATGAGAAATTGTGCAAAGAGCAGTGAACTGAGACACTGGGAGCTTCCACTACAAACAAAAAGCTTAAAATATAGACTTATTTAATTGTTTTCTGAATAATTTCTCATGTCGGGGCTTCAATACAAGAGGGACATTACAGACCAGCAGTATGGAGGTATTTGGATGTTTTTTGGTGTGTCTTTTTGGACCAAGAAAAAGGAGCACCATTCACAACCATTATATGGACAAATACTGCTGCGTGGACCCCCCGTAACTCAGAGAAGGAACGGAGGACTCTGAAAATTCTCACAGCTCTTAGTCGACATGAGAGTGAGTAGATAATGAGTGAAATTTGAATTTTGGGTGAACTATCCCTTTAATGTGCATCAGTGATTTTTTTTTTTTCCCCCATGTCATCTTCTTTATCTAACATTGAACACATTGTACAACCCTGCAATGGCATGTGCACTGGTGTGTGCATATCAACATCACATACACTGGATGGTACTTAGGCCTACATTTGGTAGCAGAACGTACGAGGCAGTGTCAGAATAATTATGTAAAGACTTCATCATCTTTTCTTTTCCTTTTTTGATCATCTCTGCTTCTTTCCATCATTCATCAGGTGACCACACACTGAGCCTGTTTCCTCAGCTGCTCTGAGAGAAGCTGCAATTATCATTAAAACTGTCATCACGGTAACAGGAAGCAGGATGAGTCAGGTTTTATACAATTATACAAACACCTGTTTCTACATGACTGTGCTCTAAAACGAAATGCTCTCCTTTTGAAGATGCAATAAAATGGTAATGCACAAATCTGCACCCCACAACAGGAAAGTCCATATATAGATCCTGCAGCCAACAGTTCCATCTTTCTCCATGGCAACCATCCACTCATCCCAGAATAGCAGCGTAGCCGAGCAGGTATGAAGAGCCATCTGAGAAACGCTAAATTATGAGCTTTACACCTCTTTTGTTGGTGCTGATGGAACATGACACAGATGATCAAAGTGGAGGTGAAGGAGAGACAACAGGTCCACATCAACCACTACCTCAGGGTTCAGAACCAGTCCAGACCTCTCTGTTCTGTAAACACCAGCACCAGACAGCAGATTGTGTATCTGAGCTGCCTGCAGCTCTGTCAGAGAGCCTCAGCATCATCATATCGAGCCAGGGCCGTTGTACAGGGGAGAAAGGTTATGATAATTCTAGGGGCCCAGCGCCCAGTAGGGCCCACAAAAAACCCCAGTAGTCTAATGTTTGTATGACTGAATTATTCTGCAGAAGACACTGACTAATACTCATAGCAATGCTGCATTAGCATCAAACCAAGTAGGCTAAATAAAAAATGATAATACATACGTAGTCTAAGAAAAAAAGTGGAAAAGTCAGGGTGCAGGGGCCCACTTTAGTATTCTTTCAGGGGGCCCAGAATTCCTAGCAACGGCCCTGTATAGAGCACTGGGAGGAGCTGGGGCGCATGGTTTACCAGCATGCATTGGGGCAATGGAAGGATCACTGTTTCCAATGTGATGTAGACGGAGACACCAGCAGTGGTTATTGGGGTTTTCGATGAACTGATGACTGATCATGAAGTCTGTGAGTTAGGCTACCATTTGCCACTGCAGTAAATTTGTTGTAAATAACTGAACCAACTGTCCCCGTGTTTCCTTCCTGTCTCCCGCCGTATCAATAATCTATATAATAATGAGCAAATATATCTTCAGGCTGGAACGGCTCAGACAGTGATTATGATTATTTGTGATTAGGCTACAGCGGACAGAGTGCATCTTCCACACAGGCACTGCAATAAAACCAGAGCTGTGTCTCAATTCTAATTCTTCCATAGCATGGACTGTAAGTACCTGGATGGTGCACTCATAACGGTCAAAAAGTTGAGTGTGGAACGATGGACCCTTCCCATCCTCAGTGATCATCGTCTTGGCTACGTAGCGGAACGTAATATTATGTAATTCAACAGACCGGCAGGCCAGTGTTTTCTGCTAGTAAGAGGAGGCGGCTCCACCTCGTATTAAACAGGTGGCCCACATGTACTCACGGAAGTATTCCAATCGAGACAAAGCTCAGCTCTAGTCCTGTCTGGACCACATCCTGATTCTCATCCTGATTTCACTTTGATGTGGTCTCACAAAATCACCGAAAACATAAAGACTGAGCTGTGATTTCAGCTCTTACTGTGAAATGAGCACTCAGAGAGGCTCAGTGTACTGGAAGCACTCCTCTGCTTCCATGTTGTTCCAGAGCATCCAGGAAGCCAGAGCTGTATAGATAAATCACTCCAGTGAACAGTGGTGGCAACATCATCACTCAGTCACTCAGTCAGTGACATTACTGACGTAACAGTGATTTATTTTCTGTTTGTATCCCCCTAGTTTCCTCCACTTCCTCAGCACTTTACCACAGCTACACTTCAGACTTTATGTAGGACATTAAACACAAGGTTCCTCTAATAATAACAGTTACACCAGCTCAATGAGAAACTGAACAGACTATCCACAGTTGAAAGCTCTAGAACAAATCTTGTAAGGGCTATTTACAAAGGAATATGAAGGCAAAATCTTTTCGATTTATTCCAGAAAGCATTTCAACAATACAACAATAGCTCGTTTAATTCATATCGGTGAGTAGAACCTGCCTTAAACCTTGAACTGGAGCTCACTCTGCACCTGTTTCACCACCTCTGTCCTACATATTCTGTTACCTTGGCAACCAACAGGTTAATATAGAAACATCCTCACTCTTATGCAAACTAAAGTCTTGTTTGATGCTGGTCGTCTCTCTGTGTGTGCCCCAGGATATCTCACCAGACCTGGTTTAAAACTTCATGGTACGTTTGGTAAATTCAGTGTTTCCTCAGCTTGTCACTGTGTCACCACTCTGCTGGTCTCATGAGAATATCTTCATTCTCCTCAGTTTTAAAATAAAAAAGATGTTTCAAATTAAAGGTGCAGAGACCTTGAGAAGCTTTAAAGGGGAACTATGCAAGTCTGCAAGTGCATCTGTTTACAATGAAGCCGGTGAAAAATCAATAAATGGACTAAGGGCTGGGAGAATCTTCCGTGCCTTCTCTGAGTTACGGGGGGGTCCGCGCAGCAGTATTTGTCCATATAATGGTTGTGAATGGATACCACTTTTCTTTGTCCAAAAAGACACACCAAAAAACATCCAAATACCTCCATACTGCTCGTCTGTAATGTCCCTCTGAACTGAGACACTGGGAGCTTCCGCTACAAACAAACTTAAAATAGAGACTTATTTAATTTTTTCCGGAACAATTTCTCATGTCAGGGCTTCAATACAAGAGGGACATTACAGACGAGCAGTATGGAGGTATTTGGATGTTTTTTGGTGTGTCTTTTTGGACGAAGAAAAGTGGTGTCCATTCACAACCATTATATGGACAAATACTGCTGCGTGGACCCCCCCATAACTCAGAGAAGGAACGGAGGACTCTGAAAATTCTCACAGCTCTTAGTCGACATGAGGGAGTAGATAGTGAGTGAAATTTGAATTTTGGGTGAACTATCCCTTTAACCGCCATGAACGGGCATTTGTGTTGTGGTGCTGCAGAGACGCGAGCTTCTGTTGTCACTTGTAACAAGTCACAAGTCACGTAGTTAAGGATCACAATTAGTCCAGAGCTTTTTAATGAAGGTAAAAATGTAGCATAGCCATGGGAGAAATCCTAAGTTCCTCTTTAAAGCTTTGAACGTGAACCATCTGTAACAGAAGTAAAGTGGAGTAGACTGCAGACTCTCTGTTGTATTTCTTGCTCTGGGATCAGACATTACACTGTCTTTATCAAGATCACACAAGATCAGATTAAAGCTGCTTTGCAGCTCGGTCAGGGCCAGGCAATTAGACACATTTAGACAATTCTGAGAAAGAATTGGATGGTATATGCTTACAGTACAGTCAAACGTTTTCATGCACTGTAGGCTCAGTTTGTCAAATATCAAAAATCCGGGTGTTCATTTTGTGGAGCACAGTCTGAAGATGCAATGTAGCTAATTTTGTGCCAATTGAGGAGGATAAAGGTTTAAGTTTTACAGTTTTTGAAACAAGTGATGGACTTCATAATTTGTGCTGGAGTTAATTGTACAAAAGTTTCTTAAATATATGGGCTACATTTTGGTGAAAACTGTAGCAGGTATGGTTGATTGTTCGGAATTTTTTTAAACTTTGAAATTCCTCCCACCCATGAGGAGCAAATCTGTCATGGGACTGGACCTTTGTGCAAAGACTTTTTATGTAGGTGTATAGGAAGTAGGATTTCCTAGTAGGAAGAAGAACAAGAAGAAGAACAAGAACTGGCTACAGCAACAGCTTTGGCTGCCTGGCCCCTAATGATGTAAAACAATGGGAATAATATCTTTGGCTCCCAGAGATACTGTTGTCTGCTCACAGCTGCTGTGATGGTGAGCCTGGGATCTGGTCTGGCTCTGACTGCTGTAACTTCTCTCCACTCCCAGGCCGTCTGACCTACAGAATGACCAGTAACCCCCCCCCACCAGTACTCTGAAAGCTTCCTGACTCACCTCCAGACCGGCGTCTGTGATGGTGGACCTCTTCAGGCTGACCGAGCGGACCCCCTTCTTGGACAGCGGGTAGTTGTCGATGAACTCACAAATGTCCAGGTCTGACACGCCCACTAGGCAGAAGGACTGGAAGCCACGCAGGGCGAAGGCCTGTAGACTGACAAACTCTTTCTCCCCGTTGGGCAGCAGGGTGTAAAGCTCCTTGGCATGTAAGATGGGGGTCACGCCCTCCCAGAACTTGGGCTGGTATAGCACCTTGCGCCACGTCTTGCAGACCTGCGCCAGCACACATTTTTCGCCCGTGGTGAAGTACCAGAGCAGTCGGTTGAGCAGCTTCTCATCCAGGACGAGCTGGCGCTCCAGCAGCAGGGGCTTGGGCAGAGTGAGGGGGGGCAGCTGGCGGAGGGCCGGCTTCAAGCCGACCAGAGGCTTCCCGGGCTCCATGTCGGAGCCCAGGAGAGACGCCGCCGAGTGGGGCATCACGGGGCCGTCCAGGTGGTGGTGGTGGTGGTAGGGGAGGGAAGAGGGCGGAGGGGGCAGGATGGAGGGAACCGAGGACGACTGGCACAGGCGGTTCTTGGCAGCGGGCGTCCCCTTGGTGATGCTGGCGCTGCCCAGGCCGTTGGGCTGGCTGGGGGGCAACTTCACCATACCGTTACGAGTCACACAGGGAGACTTCAGCTCGCTGGGGGTGGACATGTTCAACATCGGGAACCTGGGGGGAGAGGAGACGCACGGTGAAAACCTGCTCACACTCATTCATCATTCACAAGCATCATGACCATGAAAGAAGGAGCTTCATCACATGGGATCCAGTTAGAAATACACACATCACAACTGCATCCCTGAGGTGAATCCAGGGCCGTTGCTAGGAATTCTGGGCCCCATTAAAGAATACTAGAGGGGGCCCCTGCCTCCTGACGTTTCCACTCTTTTTTCTTAGACTACTATGTATTATCATTTTTTATTTAGCCTACTTTGTTTTGATGCTAATGCAGCATTACTATGAGTATTAGTCAGGGTCTAAGCAGAATAAATCAGTCAAACAAAGATCAGACTACTGGGGTTTTTGTGGACCCTACTGGGCGCTGGGTCCCAGGAATTATCATCACCTTTCTCACCTATACAACGGCCCTGGCCCAAACAGAGAAAACTGAGCCATTAAAGGTATATTGTGTAGGAATTACTCCCATCTAGCGTTGCGGTCAAGCAACTCAGTCGTATTTTTCATGCTGCATTCACGTGAAATTGGACAGACGGCAGACAGACGACACCCACTACATGTAACGGTATAAACAAGCCTCTATGTAAACAAGTGTTCTGTCAGCATGAGGCAAAACAATATACGTGACAATATGTTGTCATGGTGATGTCGTATTGTTAACCTGACCCACGTTTCACCGTCTTTCTCTGGACTTCTGTGACTAAAATGACATCTGGTTTGTTACCGACGGCCGTCTGCCCGACTGCACCTGAACACAGCATCAGTGTAATGCTCCATTCCTCCTCACTGCGTTACCGCGGTGACTTTTCCCAGACGCCACCTGGACCTGAGCCGACAGCTCCGTTGTCTCCGCTGAGTTTCCGTGCTGCCACTGAAGGTAAAAACATGGAGACAGGACATGGCAGCCAGCAGCGAGCTGACCCACTCCATGGAGATATGATATGAACGGCTCATTCAGAGCTGAAAGGAACACTTCACTTTGTTGATGGGGGGGGGGGATTACTGATGATAAACATAGAAATAGTCGATTTTCATGAATAGATAACGGGGAAGTTACACAATGTCCCTTTAAAAAACTGAATAGCAAATGATAGAAATGTAAATGTAGTATCTCTGTGATGATGTTGTTCACTGTAGCTTCAGATGAAATAGGAAGCAGTGGAAGTGGAGCAGCTCTTATCACAGCTGCTGCTCAGACAACTCAACTCATTCCATTCAGTTTTTGAACGCAGCATAATTCACTCTAAAGTGAATTACAGTTGAACTGTGGGCTTTCTTCTTCCAAAATTAAAGAACAAGCTTTTTCGCAGTGAGACGTCCAACAGAGGAGTGATGCAGCTGAGACACAGACACAGTCCTCTGGTCTAAATGTCTCCTTCAGAGGAGCATCATCATCATCATCATCATCATCACATCTCAGACTGAACACTGAGGACGATCTGCTCCCCTCCTGCTTCTTCTACTCATCCACCAGATGTCCTCACAATCTCCTCCTTGTCCCGTTCTACACCGCACCCCCCCCCCCCCCCCCCATACACACACACACACACACACACACACCTGTCCTCCTCCCCCACAAGGTTTGTGTTCAAGACCATCTTACACCTATGAAATTCCCTGTACGATGTTCTGAGCTCTAAATTCATAAAGACGGATCCCCTCTCTTCAAGATCATGAAAAACACTTCATAGTTAAATGTATCGTTATTGTGACAAAAACCTAGATACATTTCTCATTGTGAACAGGCCAGAGTTGTCTCAAATAGTGACAAATGTATAAAAAGCTCTAAGCCAGGAAACTCAGGTAGTATATATAAGTCTGAATATAATGTATTTGTCCCTTATTATATTATTATATTCATCTGCAGGGCCGTTGCTAGGAATTCTGGGCCTCTGAAAGAATACTAAAATGGGCCCCTGACTTTTCCACTTTTTTTTTTATGTATTAGGCTATCATTTTTTATTTAGCTTATTTTGTTTTGATGCTAATGCAGCATTTCTATGAGTATTAGTCAGGGTCTTATGCAGAATAATTCAGTCATACATTAGACTACTGGGTTTTTTGTGGGCCCTACTGGGCACTGGGCCCCGAGAATTATCATCACCTTTCTCCTCTATACATGATGGGCATGATGCATCATGTTACATGTCAGTGAACAGCAGTGATTTCTAGTGTTTGTGTTTGTTCTGGTTTATTCAGGTATGTAGTTCACTGTTATGTTGCAGTTATTTGACAGACAAAATAATCCTGACTTTATGTCCACTGACTCACTTTATGCAGGACAGTGAACACATCCTAATGAGTTGAGGGTTCCCATGGCATCATGACAGTAACACCAGCTCCATGAAAAACTAAACAAACTACTGGGTTGTTTCACAATATGCAACGTCATGGTACAATGGTGCCTACAGGCAACAAATCCCCAAAACCTCCAAAAATAATAATTTCTAAAAGGTTTCTTTAGATTATGTTTATTTAGCCTATTTTGAGACATAAAAACACTCCAAACATTTTTTCCCCTCTATGGCATCATAATAGCGTATATAGAGGGTTAAAAAATAATCAAGATGTTTTATTTTGAAATTTCAAATCTGTCTTGTCACTGATCTGAAGAATCGGTAGGCTATAAACAACAGACATTCTGAACTGTAATGATCCTGGTTCAGATGATCTGTTGTGGCTCATGATTGGTCATCTGAGCCGACATGTTCCCGTACTCAGCAGCTGTCTGAATAGGCCGCTGCTCTTTGTGGTGCGTGTTGAACAGAGATGGACACTGAGTGAAAACACATCAGAGTGTAAATGAAAGCTGCGGCCTCATCCAGTCTGCTCTGTGTGATCTCACTGTATCAGCAGCAGGAGGGACGGCTCACAGTTATGTAACCTGCTGACTATAGGGCTTCACACACCACAGCATCTCTTTGTCCCGCTCCACCGACACCACCAGCTGCGCCATTCACACCTGCTACGGCCAAGTTACGCATCCGCTAATTTCTGCATACATGCGCCGCGTATGAATTATCAGGAAGACGCCTCGGTGCGAGCACATCTGGCTGCGTTTTACGTTTCGTTTGCCGTCGAGTATTTGTTGTCGGTCCCTAAAGCAGATGGAGACTGGCTCTGCCTCTGCTGTAGCATCACCGAGGTTCATCCGTTACATAATGCAGTTTTGTCGACCATAGCGGCTACAGCGAGCACCCCGAGCAATGTTGACTGACCTGTCAGAGAAACACATGGAGATATGTACACGCAGATGTCACAGGTTAGGCTAAAATAAGATTTGACTGGAAGGAAGAGATGCACAGCAACAGTAAAACCTGTATTCTCCTCTATCTGCCCGTCCATCTGTTATCAGGGTGTGATAATGCTACAGCAGCGATAACAGGACTTATAAATAAAGGCCTCATAACCAGCCTGGATTGACTGTTTGTACACAATGTAAGGATGGATTTAAAAATGTATGTACATTTGAAAACAGCTACTATATATGGAATGACACCTGCTAGTCTGTGGTGGTCTGATAATAAACATGACTGTTCACATCCAGAGAGAGAAGTGACTGCAGTTTCACTTTCAGGGTTAATGCCTCTATTATACCGTATACTGAAATTCTATTGTGCAAAATCCAACCCCCCACCCACCCACCCACCCACCCGTCCAACCTCCACCCCACCCCCGCCCTCATACAGTCTGCTTACCGAGCTGTTTTGTTCTAGAAAACACAACATATTTTTCCTACTGATCCGACAAAACGAAAACAACTGTCAAAACGCTAAAACATGAACGATCTGTTTCGGTTAAGGAACGATGACATCACAGTGACATCACAGAGATGGATGCATACATATCACAGCAGTAATTACACTAAATGACTTACACTTGGCCTTTCTTTGTTAGTGCTTGTATAATTGTCCCCTATGTGTCATATACCCATTTTAAAGGGATAGTTAACATTTTGGCAAACTGGCATATTACAATCCCAGGTTTGTTCCCTTTAATTGTCGGTGGAAGCTGTTTTGGCTGTTGTTGGATAGTGTATTTGATGAGTTTGATGAGGGAAACCAATCAATCCCATGAGCCTCCGTAGTGTAGCTTTGAGCAGCTCACGGCTCTGCTCTGCCGTTCTAAAAGTAGTTTGCACCGACAAGTTAAGGTAACGAACCTACTGCTATGACTATAGGGATTATGGGCCAGTTAGCCAAAATGTTGAACTATCCCTTTAAATGTGTCCACTGCCAATTGGCCCACTGCCATAGTCGTTTTGGAGTTGTTGGATTGTGTATTTGATGAGTTTGATGAGGGGAACCAAGAAATCCCATTAGCCTCCAGCACTGAGCAGCTCGCCACTCCACTCAGCCGTTCTAAAAATAACTTGCACCGACAAATAAGGCGAATGTGCTGCTATGACTATAGGGATTATGGCAATGAATGGCAAAAAATGTTGGACTATCACTTTAAAGCTGTGTTTGAGTGATGAGACATTCACAGTCTGTCCCCTCTGTACACCACCCCCCCCCCCACCCCCCCCCCCCCCCTGAATCATATCAGCTGACAGCTTCCACTGGCCTGCACAGTGTTGAAGAGTGGAGTACTATCTGTGTGTTTACTGCAGAGAGCCCGGGGCTAACGATGACCATGGCAACACGTTCCGTCCATCACAGTCCTACTACAAACAGCAGAGGACCAATACATGTACAACACAGCAGAGTGAGTCACACAGCCTGTCCCTGAAAGTCCATGTCTCTCAAAAACCATTGACTGAAGCAGCTTACTCGTTTTATTACACACGTCCACGCTCAAGATCTGGATCCAGAGACTGCATCCACCAACAAACACTGAATGGCATTATTAACGTCCTAAGTAGAGGACAAGGCCACGCCCCCTCTGTGTACTGGTAGCTGGGTCTCTCTGGTCCGCTTTGGTAACCGGTCTGGTAGTCCTTCCCACAGGTGAGACGGCCCTGCGTTGTTCAGGTGACATGACAGCATCCACCATAGCTGTGTCACAATCACAGACTGTAAAAAGAATGGACGTAGCACCCGTGACGTCACCCATTGGTTTTGGGGGAGTCTATTTTGTGATCCTACGGGCGTAACTGTCTGTGAACCTGTCACTCAGCATAACCACGTCCCAATTTATGTAAGAATTTTAAGCCTAAACAACATCAAAACCGTTGTGGTGCAAAATATCCTCCCACCCCCACAGTGTTCACAGTGGTGGAAATCAGTAGAGACCAAAAACCAAAAATGTACCAGGCTGTAAATATGTTTTGTTTAAGCTGTAAAGTCGGCTATTTTAACATGGGCCTCTTACATCATTTATTATGTTTCTTATGCATTTCTCAATTTTTTTCAAACTTCATCTGTTGGTTAAATTTTTATCTGTTTCAAACAGTTTTCATCTGTACAAACCCTTCTTTTTTTCTAACATGTTTGACATCAGGATGTTGATTGCATTTGGACGCAATCAGGAAATGCTCAGAAGTCTCTGTCCCATTTACTGTACCATACCTTTGAGATAATAATGTAACGTTACAAGACTGAGTTGTTTTCAAGGTAAATTCATGCAAACCCACTGATGTGCGTTCCCAACCGGGACAGTTGTTCAGCAGGCAGTCTGTTTTCGGCACAACACCGGCTTTGCATTTGCCTCGAAAACAACTCCATCTCGTAACGTTCCATTTTTATCTCATAGCGTGGTGAATGTGCAGGTCATCACTTGTCCATGAAGGCGTTTGAGTTGTTGGATTGTGTATTTGATGAGTTTGATGAGGGAAACCAATACATCCCATTAGCAATCCCCCTAGCATTAGCTGAGCAGCTCACTTCTCTGCTCTGCCGTTCTAAAAACAGCTTGCACCGACAATTAAAGGTAATGAACCTACTCCTAAAACTATAGGGATTATGGCAATGGACCAATTTGCCAAAATGTTGAACTATCCCTTTAAATCTCTCTGGTTCTTAACTAAAACGAAAGCTTGGTGTCTCTGTGTGGTTGGGTTGAACACAACTTTGTGACGCCTCAAACGTTCTCTACAGAGGCTGAATGAAGGGGCACAGGGTGGATCAGCAGCTGTCTGTCACTCATCACCAGATGTTGTTGTGACGTGGTTTAATTTAATTTTAATTCAGTTTATTTCATAGGGACAATGCAGGTTAACATAGTGACACTTCCACTGGTTCCAAACAAGTCAATGTGACTGATGTTCTGCATATAGAGATTATAGCTAATGCTAGTTTCCAACTCCCGTCCCGGTGTTGTCATCTGACTAATGAAAAGAGGACGGAGAGGAAATCTGAGTTGTAGACATGCAAGTATTTAAAATAGATGGTGACACAGTGACCTGGGCAGCAGGTGATACTGCAGGAGCCACCTCATCTTCTCTGTTCACACTGAGCTCAATGCTGCATTAGTGAGCAAATAACCAAAGACTCACTGCCACATAATTAACCCAGGGCCTTTTTCTAAAAGATGGAGCCGGTGTCAGCTCAGGTATGAACAATGAACACACCACCACTCAAATACACTGAGCATGCAGCAGCCAGTGGAAACAGAAGCAGGCAAAGACAGACTTGAAATGCAGAATTCAACTAAACAATGGCTGTAACACTTATTCACTCTGTTATTCACCTTAGGTGTCTGTGCGCTATACAACCTATACAACCTTATAAGTTCTACAACTGAAGAAAGGGTTTTCAAGGGTTCTGATGATAATCAAAGTCAAAAACGTGTCTGGTTCCTGGTTGTATCACTGCTAAACTCTCATGACAGGAAACCTCTCAAACAGCAGGCCCTCAGAGCCTGTTGTTGTTGCTGTTGTTGTTGTTGTTGTTGTTAACACAACCACAGAAATATTCCACAGGGTATAAGGTCCCCTGTTTCTGGTTCTAGAACCAGGTCCAGAGAGTGGTGATGTCCTGCACTCGTGTGGGACTGGTACAAAGACTGATAACCCCCCAATAGAGGCCCTCAAAGTCCTGCAAGTCAACACTGATCACAGACCAGTTCACACCTCCAGAGCTCTGCCACTGTCTGTGCTGCTGCAGAGGATGTGAATCAAACCAAAACTAGGACAAATCACAATTTGGGACGCTACTTGTGGTGATTTTATCAAAATATGTGTGAGTGAGCCAGTGTTTGTCAGTGTGAGAAGTGTTCTGAGCAGAGTGTTCTGACATTATTTCCCATCATGCACCTGATAGAAATTCACTGAATATTTTTCTTTCCACACTTCTTTGCAATTCCACAGTATTATTACTAACAGTAGTAATAACTCAACACTATAATAATTGCCATTCTGTGTGTGCAACTTTGGACTGTATTCATGATTTCCTGTTTGTTTTTGTTTTTTTTTTTAATTACGGGAGCGTACCTATGTTCCCCGAGTGTTCCCTGGGTTCTATGTTCCCCTATCTGGGAATATAGGACCCCCTTTTTGAAAAAGGGTCCGATGTTCCCCAGTAGCAGCGGGGAACCTTTTTTTAAAAAAAGAGTCCTATGTTTCCCGCTGTTGCCGGTCGATGGACTCTCTACTTATCTGGACTCTCTCTCTCTATCTGGCCTGTCTAGCGTCTACCTGGTCTTTTTACTAAACTTAAAGCAGATATCAGTGGAATGTTTTTGTTAATATAAGTCCTAAATAGTCCTATTTTCCATCAGCAATCACTTACTGGTCTTTTCACTCTGCTCTGCTGTAAACCAACTTTCCTTTGGGATACAAGTTTATCCAATGAGGAGAGAGAACGGCATGAAGGGCTGTGTGTGCAGCCAAGGGATGCCAATGTGGTGACGCAGGGACCAATAGATGCCTGACGAGGGCGGGGGTTGCTAACTCATCTCAAGGAAACTCAAAGTCACAAGTTCGATCTGGTATTCTTCTTTCAGACAACAAGACAGTAAAAACACGGGTTACGGGTTACCTGGAGCGCTATAAAGTTGTAGTTGTGACTTGAAGCTGTAACTTACGGTTTCAAAAGCCTGCCTTGAACACAGCATTAGCCAAAACGGCCGGATCGCTGATATCTGCTTTAACCAACTCCTTTCTTCATTGCCTAAAGCCAACCAATGGGACAATTCCACTTCTCACTCAAAGTCACAACTCAACTTCCAGATATGGGTACAAAAACTGCATGCTTCCCAGATCCTTTTGGGGAAAAGTGGAGAACATAGGACCTAGGGAACATAGGTATGACCCCGTAATTAGAAAGTGTGTTCGACCAGAAAACCTCCCCTTAGCTTACTGGTTAATGAAGTTACTCTGTTAGCTGGATGTAGCATTAGCTTCTCCAGTTGGACTGCAGTGCTTGTGGTGCTATAACATGTAAGGATCAGGCTTTTTCTCTGTAACTAAATCCACATTTATACATCCTGACAGCTCAGAATATTACTGTCAGGTGTTAACTACCCTCTATTAAATGTGGAATATGGAAGGAGGCTGAAAAATCACAGGACATGTCTCTCCTGTCCTGAAACACACACAAACACAGTTTAACCAAGGCAGCAGAATCACCCAGGTCTTAGATAGACAGGTAAAACCCTTGCACGTAGCTGATTGGTCAAAAACAATAGTTTTCCGTGCTGATTGGCTACCCACAAATCGCAAAATTTACCGCATTTGGCGTGTGGTCGGGTGTTAATTTCATGCCCTGTTGGTATGTAACAGGTATTATCAGGTTTCACAACACAATGAAATAAAAACCAATAAAACCTGTGTGTAAAATGAGCACAAAGCCAGCGCGGTGTCTTTTCCTGCAAGTACATCAGTGTTATGACGCTGTACCTGGACTAGGTATACTAATTTGTCATAGCAAGAGCAGTGTCACAGAGGCATGATGGGAGACAGTGAGGGCTCACACAGCTGAATGCGATGCTAACACTGTGTTCTCCACCAAGCTGACGTGTCAGCACATCATGATGACATCATGAAAACCTGCAGTGATGTCAGACGGTCATCATGATCAGTCCCAACATATTCACCTACCAGAAGCTGGGATGTATGACAACATCTGTACTCACCTGTACAGTAACTCTGTGTATGCAAATGGACTTGAGTGATGACTGTATACAAAGACTAACATTAAAGGCCCAGTGTGTAAAATGGCTGTGAAACTCGTTCATTTCACCAATATTTTGTAATGATACGCTATAGTGCTATTCCCCTCCGAGCCCGTGGTGGCATGTTATCAACATCCAGGGTCTGTAGGTTGACCTACTGACCTCTGACCTGGATGATGCCATCTCTGACAACATTCTTCAACATTCCGACAACATTCTTCAACATTCAGGTCCATTTTTATCTCAACTAGCCGGAGCTTTAGTGAGTCCAGGTTGAGGAGAGGAAGCTGTGGAAGCTGAACTTCATCCAGCTGCTCATTTTGTTCTGACAAGTCAGAGGTCAGTAGGTCAACCTACAGACCCCGGATGTTGATAACATGCCACCACAGACTCAGAGGGGAACAGCACTAGTGTATCATAACAAAATATTGGTGAAATGAACAAGTTTTGCAGTGGATAATGTGTTATTTAGAGGCTGCAGACTTGTAATGACACCAAAGTTATCAGGGTGGGTAAATGATCGTATTTTATGCTAGAAATAAGGTCCACATTGTAAAAAACTGTAATTACCCTTTAAGGCTACGAAAACAACAACAACAAAACAAATTTTATTTTATAGCGATTATACACTTGTACAAATCTATTCATGGGTAATAATAGATCTTCAAATTTTGCCAATAACCCTTGCCAATTATTACACACTGGACCTTTAAGCCTCTCTCATTTCCTTTTATTTCACATTATGTTACTAATTGATCCACTATGAACAATCAATCCAGCAAACCTTAACTGTAGAAAAGTGAAACAATTCAAATCTTCACCATAGTTGTCCCCACATTCAGGATGAGTCAGGAAGGTTTGATTTCTTCCATGATATCAAGCCTGAATACACAGACTCTCTCTCACCACAACCAGACTCACTGATTCATTAGCCATGTCCCAATTCAGGGGTCTTGTCCCTCACAGCCTGGATGTGAAGACTGATAGCGTCACAGTGGCATAACCGCACTGTCCCATTTCAAAGACTCTTTCAAACGCAGCCAAGAAATCTGCCCCTCTTTCCCTAGACAACGCAGGCTCCAACAGGTGGATCCTTCATGGTCCAACCTACCCCAGATAACAAGGCAAACAGCGAAAACAGCAGTGACGCACAGCCACACTGTCAAATTGAGTTATTGGGGTTCAGCTTACTTGAACAGCTTCTACAACAAAAACACTGTCCTAATTAAAACCTTTATAACTTTATAACTATGATGTCATCTGATAAAATCACAACTAACAATTCGCCAATTACAAAAACCATCTGATTAACACAGTTCCTGTGACTATAGTTTCCTATAGTTCATCTACAGTTCTTTCTAACCTGAACCAACCAAGTGTATAAAATGTATCTAATATGTATGAGGTAACTAAACATACATTTATATTGAAAGTAAATATAAATGTCTTCATTACACAGAAAACTGGGAGGTAGTGGTGCCAATGTTACAATGTTATAATAATCTAAATTACATCAAAATTCTGTGTTTGTATCAGTATAGCAGAGAACAAGACACATGGTACAAGATCTTCAGTAAGGGTTAGATATTATTATATTCATTATAATGAAATTCTCTATTTTATTGTTTTAAAGCTAATCAATTCTGTCGATCTGAATGCACCTCATCTGAAACTCACTTCATTCTTGTTTTCGTTTTGGTATTACAGTTGTCATTTATTTTAGTTTTCTGCAAATTTTTGGGTTGACATAATATCTTCTATTGTCACTTGTTATTATCTTTAATAGGCTACTCACTATAAAAGCTTATTTGAGTTATCTGCCTTTATCTTTTGACTCTATTCATATGTGTTATTTGATTTGTATGTCTTTTCAATAAAGAAAAGCATAATGAATAACTTCAGATGAATAACTTCTTACTAACTAATCCTTTATAATTCCATAATCTTAGACCGTTCACTTCAAAGGAGCTTCAGAGCCTCCTGTTGTGTCTAAACTCAGCATTTCTTCATGCTGTTGGTAAAAATGATTAATCAACTAATAGACTGTACACGTAGCACTGGCAATAAATGACAATTATGTTTAAGTTGACACACCTTCATTTTTTGTCTCTAACACTCCACTACCTTATGCTGGTTTCCAGCATAAGGTAGTGCAAAGCTGCATCATATTCCAACTCCTCCAACCTCAACACAAGCTAATAAACAAAATAAACAAATACTGAGGCTCAAACATGTGGCCAGTGTTTCCTCTCCCAACCACAGTGATGCTCTCTTCTCTTCCACCTGTCTGAACCAAGCATGTGATGGGCGGGGCTTAAGGTCTGATAGGTTAGGGTCAGTGAAGTACGAGGAGATGAGCTTCATATCCAGCATTATGTGAAAAACCATATTAAACAACATACTTTTACAGAGTTTGAAACATGTCTGAAGAGGACCTTCTCCTCTCAATCACTGCTCTTTTAAAAGTCTTACTGCTCTGTGTTTCAGTCATTGCTGTGGTCTGACTACTTGTACACCTTTGACTTAACAAAATACAGACATGCTGGCAATGTGAATGTGTTTTTTTTTTACACATTTAATTATCTATCCATCTATCCATCCATTTAAAGGCCTCATGCTATGCACTTTTCTCTGGGTTTATTTACCTGCTGATATCCCTAACACCTGTGATCTGCTTAATATCGTTTATACTGCCCTTTTCTGTTGCCTCTTTCTGGAGCTCTAGCAGGCACAGGTCATTTGGCCAATCAGAAGAGAGAATGAAAACCTCTCCTCAAACAGTGGATGAATCCACTTTCAAAATTGTTGTTTTATTTTGTTGACATATTAGAGTCAGAAGTTTCTCTCTTTTTATAACTTTGTAAATGAGAATATACTGTCACCAGCCCTAAAAAACATCCAATTTCGCCATGTTTTTAGTAATAACATGTTGTATAAATCAGGCTCTGAATGAAATATCAACAATCCCCTCGGTAAAAACCTTCAGAATATATACAGGAATAACACTAGAAGGTTTGGTGTCTGTAAGTACTGCTGAAGTGGAGATTTCACATTTTTTTTGTTGTTGTTTTTTTTCAATGTTGTGTTTTTGCCTGTGGTGTCTCGCCTAAAGCAAGGCAAACACGACCATGATTCTCTTTCGCTTGTCACAAGCAAAACATATCCAGACCAAGCCGACATGTAAATGTTTGGCTTGCAGGACTGTCAGATTCCCTTGCACTCAAAAAACTCACATTTATGAGGAAGAGTAGCCTAAATACTTAATACCATTTTTGACAAGATGTGGAGATCTTTGATGATATTCAAGAAAGATGTGCCTGCCTTGAATGTCAACCATCGCTGACTGTATATTTTTATGTAATTATTATGTATGTTTTTTTAATTTTTATTTGAAGTGCTTTTCTGGATAACAACGATAGCCATTGGCCCACCAGTGTCACTTCAGGATGATTTGGACTGTGCCGAATCACAAATTCTATCGCCCTGTCATATACTGTAGCATATTTAAGATGAGCCTTGCTGTGACTGTTCTGTTTTGCACCTGTGTTATTTGTCGTAGTGTTGTGATAATTTCCTCTGAAAATTAATAGACGCACATTGCTGGAAGAAAAAAAAAAACAGAGCCTCCACAACAGTTATCAACTGCATCAGTTTCACACACAGTTCAGACACGTCTGATCTGGTCTGAGCTTTGAAGCCTTAAAACCAAACACTGATTAAACTGAAAAAGTTCAGTTAGAAAAGATTAACTCCCTGCACATGGCATCAAAGTCATAAGAACCATTTCCTGCTGTCTCTAAGAGCCACCAGCTCATTCTGGTCTTCATCCAATCATTTGTGATCCGTCTCTGTCGTTGGAGATGTGGTGGTTGCCTGTTAAACCATCCAATCAGAAGTTTCCCTCATGAAGATGTTCCCATCCTTGAGCTCCAGCTTCCATCACCACCAGTCTCCTATGGATGAACCTTTAACCTATGGACCACTTTTACATGGTGGTCCACACTTCCTCCTAACATCTAAGAGCCAACCTCTATTTCTGATGTTCAGTGAATTCCATTTGACTTCAAACTTATCACTCATTCCTTTGTTTGTTTTTCCTGGTTGAGATCATTTCTGCTTGACACCAACATTTGATTCAAGACTCAAATATCAAGACATTTGAAGGCAAACAGCACTGAGGTGGTTTCAAAACCAAAACCTAAGTAGTGTAAACTTTGAATCATGGATTGAGGCCTGCGATCTGGTGCTATGTCCAGAAACCTGACGACTGTTTACCTTGAAGATCAAGAAATCCAGCTGAATCAAGCTGCCCATGAGGAAAATAAACTAGATCTGAAAGTGACATCTCCAAACATTTTCATCACTATTGCATGGGTGTGGTTCTCATAGTAGAATGTCGTAATGTGTCCCATCACATTAAGATAGAGGATTGGATTTTCCCTGAGGGCTTCATGGAGGAACTTTGGGAAAACAACAGTTGTTGCAGAGTATGGAGATATAAGTAGAGTCATCTAGAATGTTGTACACTTCACTGGGCACATATGGGGTTTTCAGCTGCACATATTTATTCAATGTTGTTAGATATATATAAATATATATATATATATTAGGGCTATAGCCGCAGTGATTTGGGGGTTGAGCAATGTTTTTTTCCTTATGTCACGGACATAACTTGATCTTGAGTGTCTGAGTGTCACATTCACCTTTTGCCTGATGGTCTTGGAATGCATTCGACTCATAATCACACAGTTGTGTGTTCAATTTGACCCCCGTCATCGGTGTGATGAGACTCACAGGGATATTGAAATCTGGAGTAACTACTTTATCCCTGATGGTTCCTTTCTGCCAATGTCTTTACTTGTTTATCACTGCTGTTTTAGAACGGCGGAGCAGAGTCATGAGCTGCTCAGAGCTACGCTACAGAGGCTCATGGGATTTCTTGGTTTTCCTCATCAAACTCATCAAATCCACAATCCAACAACTCCTCGAAAACAACTGAACTTTCCATTATTATCTCATATCGTGGTGAATGTGCAGGTCTTTTGGTGGACACGAAATTGCCTGACCTGCATAACATTTCCCAAAATGTAGAATTATCCCTTTAAGAATTTCTGCTCAAGATGACTTCAAATTTAACTGCAACTTTATGTCTCAAGGGGCAATTAATTTTGCAGCAAAACAGGAACAGACACATAAAATAGCACATAGTAGCCTACATGGTAGATGGTGGTCAGACGCAACCACAAATCAACAACAAGAACGATGAATTACAATACAGGTAAATGAAATATAAGAAGATGAGAACTGTCCCTTTACATTAATACAACATTAAAGGGGGAGCACTGTTTGTTTGAGTCCCTCCCTATGTCACCTTCTACCTGCCAAGACAACCGGACAACCTGGTCCAACTTACACCCGGCCACTGACAGAATCAACATGGAAAGTGTTCACTGTTATTCCCACATCTTTTTCATGCATTCTTCACCAAATCTCACACAGACGCAGTGGTTTCTATGTTACTGGAAAAGTTTGGTCTCAAGGGGACAAACTACTTTCACAATATCAGCATTCAACATTTCCTCTGGCTGTCTGCAGGGAGCTGTCTCTGGTTCTGGGCTCCCGGTCGATGCAACAGGCCACGGCGTCGTTTGTTTTTAGCTCGTATGCTAAGATAAATGTTAAGTGTTGACATCATATAGAAACTTTCCTATGCAAAAAACTGTTCACGTGACTGTTATTTATCTTCCAACACAAACATTCTTTTCATTTTTTTTATTTGTTTATTTATTTTTGTTGCTCTTATGGCCTCTTTCAGTCACCTTAGTTGTTACATTGCCTATGGATCAGTTGCCATCTTGGATCTACCTCCCTCATGTGGAGTTTTGTCAAGTGTGTTGATGTCATAGCGATGTCGTCAGGGTTATCTCAGTGTCCAGAGATAGTTGCATTATGGGGACTGTGTAGCAGCCTCCCCCCACCCCCTCAAAAAAAAACAATCAATGGACACAAACACGGGTGTTGGGTGGGCGTAAAAGTTCCAAACACACTGATGATTGACTGCTTCATAAAAATGGACCTATGGCTGCAGTCGTTAACTCAACCATCAGAGGGAACGGAGGCTGAGAACAGTGACAGAGCATCGGGATGGAGGCGCGACAGAACGGAACCGTGCAAAGGGGAGAACCGCTCCTGCCGCTTCTACCGCTGCCGCTGCCGCTGCTGCTGCACAGATGAGAAGGGAAGAGGTTGCGTCACTGACAGACGCTGGCGTCATGGTGTTTGTTAATAATACGCAGCTCGATGCGGCTGATCAGCGCCGTCTCCCACAGGCCGCACCGCGTAGCTACACAAAGAGCCTAAACCCAGCAAGCGACGTGCACACCCGAACCCGCACCAGCACCCCCACCCCGCTTCCTCCGCAGTCTCCTCCGCCTCGGCGGAGCGGAGGAGCCGCCGCAGTGTGGATGCTGCTGCTGCTGCTGCTGCTGCTGCTGCTGCTGCTGCTGCTGCTGCTGCTGCTGCTGCCATAACCCAACAAGCCGTCATCCATCACAAGCACAGACACACTGCACGATCACACACACACACACATACACGCATACACACACACTGCGCCCATGGACACAGCCTCCGCGCCCGGCCTGTTTTTCGCAGCATCTCTTACCTCTCAGATGAAGATGGGCTCGGGCATTAATCCATGATCAGAGCTGCTGCTGCTGCCGTCGCTGCCTCTCGATCACGTTTCTCCCAATGTTGCGGCGCAGAGAGGGCGAAATAAATAAATATTCGGAGGCTGCCCTGCCCGTTATGTCCTATCGGGAGGCGAGAGATGCGCCTACCGAGTCCATGCATATACACCAAAGAGCGGCCGGGTCCAGAACCAGAATCAAATCCAGTTTCAAGGGGGAGAACCGGTACACGACCTGCTTCCCGAAAAACCCCCTCCCCTTCTTTAGACGCGGGCTCAACAGCCTTCTCTGTTGTGTTTTCTGTCGACTCGTCCTCCTTCACAACAGAGTGGCCCTCTCTGTCTCGTAATTTCTCCTCCACACACACACATACACACACACGCTCGCACAAGCATACACGCGCACGCAGCGCGGAGCAGCTCCTCTCATTTAAAGAGATAGGAGGGAGGGAGGAGGCAGCTGGAGCAGCGGAGCTCACAGATCTGTCTGCTTCTTATGTAACCTGAGCTGGAGCTCTGCTCTGCAGCCGGACACAGGTAACAGCCTCACCTGTGTGGCTGCAGCTCGCCCTGCAGGAGGATGGATGCAGAAGGAGGGGCCATAGTGTCTCCAATATTATTATTTTGTATTTTTTTTTAATTCTAATAACAATAATATATAGGATAACAATAATAAAACAGATGAAAACGTACAAAAGTGCAAAAAAACATAGCATTTAATTTATGAACCAAAAACAAAAGAAAAAAGATTTTATCAGGCAGCAAGATAAAAAAAAGAAAAAGTTAGAATTTTGAACAGCAGAAGACGGGGAAAGTTCAGGCTTCATTTCTTGGCATATTTGCTCTTGCGATAGAATAAATAACTTAAAATCATTAATAAAACCAGGGGAGGGAAGCTTAGAGTTCCTCCATTTGGCACAATGAGGATGTTAATATCTGAAACAGATAATATCACAAATACACAGATACATTTAGCTTTTTTCAACTTGTCCACACGCGTTTTGGAGTTTTTGGGTTGTAATGAGAGAAGAAATTCATTTAGCCTCCGTAGCGTAGCTCTGAGCAGCTCACGGCTCTGCTCCACCGTTCTAAAAATAGCTTGCAATGACAATTAAAGGTAACAAACCTACTGCTCTGACTATAGCGATTATGGCAATGGGCCAATTTGCCAAAATGTTGAACTATCCCTTTAACTCTATACTTATGCACTTACATATTTTAATTTATTTATGTTTATTTATACTATTGAGGATGAGTTGTTGTTGTTTTTATGAGCTAATGGATAATTGAAATTAACATATTTATCTATCTAACAGTAAAGTGTGTCACATTGTTGTGCATTGTCAGCACCATAAGTGTTGCGTTGCAATGGACACATCATCTTCTCCAGAGAGTAATTGTTGAGTTTAAAAAATCACAACATCTTTTCAGTGAAATGCAAATATAACCACTGATTAAAATAAATTGCACATTCCATCAAAGATTAGACATAGGATTGGGGAACTCCGGATATCTTGTTGACCGATACAGATATAAAGTGGAAGATAAAGTCCTCTTGATTATTTTTGCTCAAAGTGATTTTTCTGAAACGTAGCATGAGTAATATCTGGGGAAAGACCTGGCTCATATTTGATCTCAACAGCAAAACAAATACACCCCTCCTCTCAGGGCTCCATCAGATGCTCCACCCCCCCACATTCATAAATGCTGCATGGGTGACCAGCCCTAGGACTTTTCCTTTGTGTTGACGATACTGACAGTTGATGATACTGATGTTCAGCAGAATAATCTTATGATTTTTGAAGCCAGAAGTCAGCAGGAGTTCAGTTTTAAAGTTGTCTCATTTAAACACTTGATAAAAACTGACTTTTCTCCTAAAATTTTAATTTAATTCAGTTTATTTGATAGGGACAATGCAGGTTAACATAGTGACACCTCCACTCATTACAAACAAGTCAATGTGACTGATGTTCTGCATACAGAGATTATAGCTAATGCTAGTTTCCAACTCCCATCCCTAGTTAGGCTTTTAGAAAAGAGAAGGTAAGAAGAAAGACATTAGAAAAAGCAAAAATCTTCGCACATATTTCTTTAGTAGCTGCGTCGGAGGGTGACAATTAAGTCCAAATTAGAAAAGAGAATTAGAAATCAATTTTTTGTTTGAAAAAGGTCTAGTACCGAAACATTGCAATGCAATAAATTCTGCAAGTTGGTCATGTGTGCGAGAACTCTTATTTTCTAAGGAGAAAGACATCTAAATTGCATGAGAACACTATAAAATGTACAATACATTTAAAATCATACCAAGTCATGGCACATTAAAAATACATACAGTTCTGATTTTAACCTTTGTATTAAAAGTTCTAATGTCTTGGGTTAGTTTTACTTTCAGCTTTACAGAGAAGGCTGATTGCCCAAAAGAAGTCTTACGGCCTGAGATTTTACAGTTGCCACTTGCCGTACCCTGGTGATCCTGTCACTATCTGGAGCCAAGTTCTGCAAACACTTAAAAACCAGTTTGACGGATGGAAATTTTAAGAAATTATCAAAACTAAGCAAATTATATTGCTTCAAGATGTGACATTGATGCCACTTTATTGGTTTCTTGGCCATTATTTTTAAGGTTTGATTATAGATGCAATTAAAGGGATAGTTCACCCAAAATTCAAATTTCACTCATTATCTACTCACCCTTATGTCGACTAAGAGCTGTGAGAATTTTCAGAGTCCTCCGTTCCTTCTCTGAGTTACGGGGGGGTCCACGCAGCAGTATTTGTCCATATAATGGTTGTCAATGGACACCAATTTTCTTTGTCCAAAAAGACACACCAAAAAACATCAAACAAACAACAAATACCTCCATACCGCTGGTCTGTAATGTCCCTCTTGTATTGAAGCCCCGACATGAGAATGTTCCGCCGGTCTGACACAGGAAAAACAGTGAACTGCGACACTGGGAGCTTCCACTACAAACAAGCTTAAAATATAGACTTATTTCATTTTTTTTCCAGAACAATTTCTCATGTCGGGGCTTCAATACAAGAGGGACATTACAGACGAGCAGTATGGAGGTATTTGTATGTTTTTTGGTGTGTCTTTTTGGACAAAGAAAGTTGGTGTCCATTGACAATCATTATATGGACAAATACTGATGGACACTGGGAGGAGGACTTCCTTTTCCACTGGCACGGTAAACAAGCTTAAAATCGCGGAGATCGCATTGTTCGTCTCTCTTTTTTCCATCCGCTCATCTGCTCCAAACTCACTCATCTGCACCTCGTTAACAGACCACAGTGTGGATTTACACACAGCAACAGTTTCCTCAGGTGAAGGAATAACAACAGTCTCCGGGAAATTTCCGGGTTTGATTCTCATGTCCGACGTCGCGCTCGCGCTGACTCTCTGCCCAATCAGCGGAAGGCAGTCGGATGACATGACGTTATACTAACGCTTCGGCTTGCTTGGAACCAGGGCCGAGGAGATACCAAAAATGGGACCTGGTACCAGGTACTAGGGCTAGTGGAAACACACAAATAGCGCGCCGAGCCGTGCCGTACCGTGCTAGTGGAAACGCGCCATTAGTCGGCATGAGGGTGAGTAGATAATGAGTGAAATTTGAATTTTGGGTGAACTATTCCTTTAATTTAATTGAAGATTCCTCTAAGAAGGAATGATCACTGATGTGTTATGTTGTAGATTAAAACATGAGCCTGACTCATTACTGATATACAGTACACAAGACAGTCTTGTGCTTGTGTACATCAGACCAGGGGGCAGGACAAGTGAAGACTTCATTTGCAAAAGCAGATAAGTGCCATTTTGAAAAAAAATGAGCTAAGGCTTTGTAATTATTCTTTGCATTGTGTTGTTTTCAATAAAACTTTATTTTTTTGAGATGTGTCTGTTTTGTTACATCTCAAAGTCACTCAACTTTGGTTTGACTGATATCACCTTATGTAAATAAAAAATAAAAAATAATCTGCTTTTGCAAATGAACTCTTTTTAGTTCAGGGCTCATTTTTACATTTTTAAGAGACTACAGGTGTGTGAACAGGTGGACTGTGCATCACTGTTCTATTTTCATGCTGTTTTTATTTAGATGTTAAATAATAGCTATCTGGATTTATTTACTTTTCTTAACCTGTTCATTTCTGTTCTCTCTCTTAAATCAACAATATCTGTGCACTCAACTTTTCCAGCATAAGAAGCTGAATTTTGGGAAAGGTTTCATATGAATAGGTTTGTGATGATGATCATTTAAATTGGATATAAAAATAGATTAAACAATTTGTTTTATTACAGCCTAATATTTAGAACATCAACATGCTTAACTGTGGAAAATCATTTAGACCTGGTCATAAGCAGTCTTTTCCTCCCTTTTTAATATTAAGCTTTACCTTTCAACAAGAACCAGAATCATTACAGGTCCATAATATAATCACCACCAATATTACAACCTCTCATCCCAGTTCAGGAACACAGGACTCAAACACATTCATATACTGTACTCTCATAAAACTAACTGACACAGACTCACTGACAACAAGAGTTATTGTTTTTTATTGCCTTTATTCTGCAAAGCAGTTGCACTACACTCTATATGAAGTGCTGTTAACTAATAATGTCTGATGGATTGATTGATATTACGACAAATGAAATGTGAGCCACTACACTGGTTTCTTGTTGTTTCCAAGAAATTAAAAGCTTTAAATCTATCAATTGATTCAAATAAAAGTAAATAAATGTATGATTAATGAGCTCTGAACTACAGACGCCAACCAATTGACCAAAGTCAGAATAGAATAGAATAGAATAGAATAGAACAGAATAGAATAGAATAGAATAGAATAGAATAGAATAGAATAGAATAGAATAGAATAGAATAGAGGCTATAAAATAAGGATAGAATTTTTAAAAAGCCATGTTATAGGGATAGTTCACCCAAAATTCAAATTTCACTCATTAGCCTCTCATTAGCCTATCTACTCACCCTCATGTCGACTAAGAGCTGTGAGAATTTTCAGAGTCCTCCGTCCCTTCTCTGAGTTGCGGGGGGGTTCGCGCCGCAGTATTTGTCCATATAATGGTTGTCAATGGACACCAACTTTCTTCGTCCAAAAAGACACACCAAAAAACATCCAAATACCTCCATACTGCTCGTCTGTAATGTCCCTCTTGTATTGAAGCCTCGACATGAGAAATTGTTCCGCCAGTCAGTGCAAATCACTAGAGCAGTGAACTGAGACACTGGGAGCTTCCGCTACAAACAAGCTTAAAATATAGACTTATTTCATTTTTTTCAGAACAATTTCTCAAGTCGGGGCTTCAATACAAGAGGGACAATAATGTTGTCATGGTGATGTCGTATTGTTTACCTGACCTACGTTTTACTGTCTTTCTTTCGTCGAGTAAAATGACATCTGGTTGGTTTGCCAACGGCGTCATTCAGGTGTCTGACTGCACCTGAATGCAACATCAGTGCCTCCATCCTTCCTCACACTACACAGTGGTGACAGTTTTAAAGCAGAAGTCAGCTGAATGTTTTTGTTAATATAAGTCCCAAATAGTCCTATTTTCCGTCAGCAATCACTTCCATAGAGTGTTTGGGCCGAAACATGGGTCTCTCCGTCACTCTGCTCTGCTGTAAACCCAGGAGGAAACTTTCCTTGTGGGATACAAGCGTTATCCAATGAGGAGAGAGAACTATGTGTGCAGCCAAGGGATGCGCGTGAACATAGGGACGAGGACCAATAGATCCATGACGAGGGCGGGGGCTGCTAACTCATGGTGCGTTCAAGGCAACCCGTAACTCGTGTTCGATCTGGTACGAGTTCACGGGTGGCCATTACAGTGCAGAGTGCAGAGTTACGGGTTGCCTGGAACGCTACAAAGTCGTAAGTCGAGACTTGAAGCTGCAACTAACGGTTTCAAAAGCCTGCCTTGAACGCAGCATTAGCCGAAACGACCGGATCACTTACTTCTGCTTTAACAGGCGCTACCTGGAAAAGTTTCTCCCCCAACAGCTCCGCTGAGTTTCCGTGGTTACCTACTACGGTCACGCTGCCAATGAACATAAAAAATGGCGATGCAACATGGCCGCCAAGGTTCGGTGCGCCCCCCCTTGTATATTTGTAATGACTTGTACTAACTCATTCTAAGGTACGAGAAGGCTTTTATTTGTATGCAGATGTGATTCCACTTAAGTGAAATATGAAATCAGTATTTGATTTTTGCTAATAAAAAGCCAAATTAGTTACACACTGGTGCTTTAATATTGTTTTGTAACATTTCCACATGTACTTGTAATGTGTGATAGCCTATTCAAAAATCCCAATAAAATATTAATCATAAAAAAAGCCATGTTATGTTTGAAACCACACATCAGCAAATCAAAGCTTTTGATATTTATGTTTAATGTTCAACTTTTTTGTATTTCTTTTCTTTGAGTATCTTTTTTTATTTATGGTGTCAAACATGAATCCTCCACCTGTGAGAACCTGAGTTTTCAGACAGAACTCCTCAGCTCACAGCTCACACCCACTCACCTGTGACGCGAGGTCACGAGCAGATGTGGCCTGATTTGAAGGGAATCTCTGCCATCAGCCTCCTTCCTGGGGTTTGTCCTGTTATGGGCATCACCTCACTAAGGAAGTGACGCCATGCCTCACTGCCTCTCCTCCTCTTTCTCTCTCTCTGTGGGTCCAAACAGGCAGAGAGCTGGAGAGCTTTCTATTTATAGAATCTTACCGCCTGTTCAGCCTCCCACCCCCTCCGGCACAAAGAGATACACCCACACACACACACACACACACACATACACACAAAGCAAAGGCTCAAAGCACCCATGGACTGCCTGCAAGTGCAATAGACTATTTTGTACAGACCATGTGCACATGAGAACACGCTCACACGCAGGAGCTGAATGTAAATGTGTGCATTTACATTGCAGATAGAGAAATACAGTACATGCACACATCAGAACTGTCACGTGTGGAACAAAGCCTGACAAAAAAGCAGGAACGCGTCATTTTGCTCACACTAAAGCATTAATAATGCAGAGGCTGAGGAGGAAGAGGAGGAGGAACACTCCCTGTAATGGATAGAGGGGGAGGGGACTCCAACTCCTTTACAGCTTCTCCAATGGAGCAGGGCAATTACCATCATGTCTTTATGTGCATGCATGTGAGTGTGTCACATGTGATTCTAAAACTCCATTGTGTCATTGTGTTGCGTACTGTATACAACCGATGTCTGTGCTGCCGTGGCCCAGCGGAGTTACCCTGTGTGGCGTGTGTTTACATTCAGAATGTTGTGGCGGTCTGTACAAAGCTACCTGTGTGTGTTGTTGTTCCTCTGTGGTCAGCACTGATGTCATGAGGCCTCCTCACAGTTTAGTTGAGAGCACAGAGAGTGAAGCAGATTAAAGGGATAGTTCAACATTTTGGCAAATTGGCCTATTGCCATAATCGCTATAGTCATAGCAGCAGGTTTGTTACCTTTGTTTGTCGGTGCAAGCTGTTCCATTATTATCTCATAGCGTGGTGAATGTGCAGGTCACAACTTGTCCACCAGAGCGTTGTGGAGTTGTTGGATTGTGTATTTGATGACTTTGATGAGGGAAACCAAGGAATCCCATGAGCCTCCGTAGCGTAGTTCTGAGCAGCTCGCCACTCTGTTCCGCCGTTCGAAAAATAGCTTGCACCGACAATTAAAGGTAACGAACCTACTGCTATGACTATAGCGATTATGGCAATGGGCCACTGTGCCAAAATGTTGAACTATCCCTTTAACACTGAGCTGAAACTCACAGTAAAGCTCCAACATCTATTAGCAGCTATGGAATATTCTTGTGTGTAATTTCTGTGACGACTAAATATAATTTCTTGTTATCAGTGTTGTTGACAAGGATTTTTCTCCACGTCGGTTTTAATTACGGAATGAATGTAATATATTTCGTTTTTTGTGGTGTGATTGCAATATGCATTTTCAATGTGGATAGTCATGTTTCACTGGAAAAGAAATATGCCGATGATGATGTCATTTCTGTGTAGAATGTGATTGGTAGGCCATGTTCCTGAATTGTAGTGGTGCTTAGACACAACAATGTTGTGACATATTTCACCCTTATAAAACAAAAACTGCAGGTGCATTTGGATATTGCATGTGGTTATATTGCTATTTCATATGTATCATTTATAATTATGACATTGGCAATCTGGAGAAATTGTAAAACGGACATTTACTCCTCCCGCTGTTGGTCCAGCAAATCTTGTCACAAACAAATAGTAAACAAAATACATACAAGTCCAGGCTCCCACTATGACAATAAATTCAGGCTCCCACTGAGAGACTGAGGGATGGAACTCTGTTGTCATGTTTAACTGGAGTGACATCATCTGAGGAGAAACTCCAGCTGTTCATCTAACATGGAAACTAACATGAACCTCAAAACCAGACTTGATAAGCCAAGTGTCACTCAGAATGATACAATTGCCTTCTGGGGGTTACTGTCTCTTTAAGGTGAGAGGTGGGAGCAGGTTAGGGGTGGTGGGGTGTGGGGAGTGTGTGTATGTGTGTGTGTGTGTGTGGGGGGGGCTGTTGGTAGAGGAGCTCTGTACTCCACCGCTTGGACAAGACAAGACATGCAGGCAAGGTGCAACAGTAGCTCTCAAAGTGTTACATTGCTTTATAGCAAAGAGATGAAGACACATGATGATGATGATGATGGTGATGGTGATGATGATGATGGTGATGATGATTCTCCACACATTTAGATCATATATCATAATTTGATCATTTTCTGTTCTCTGTTATTCCAACACTGTGTGGAAAATAAATGAATGAACACTGATACACAAACAGACCATCGCATGCTCGTATAAGAGCGCGCACTGCAGTGAAGATGAGTCAGCCACTAGTGTTGCCATGGAAACACTGCCTCTTTGCAATCAGTCTCTTAGTAACCGTGGGGTTGCCAAGGAAGGAGAGTGTGTGTTGGTGTGTGTGTGTGTGTGTGTGTTATGACACTCAGCTATTGATGTAACTAGTTTGTTCAGGAGCTAATATTAGAGCAATTATCAACAAATAACTTTCAGATGCTCCTGTTTTTTTCTCCATGATTTCAAGCACTGATGATGTATTGACTTATTATCTAACAAGCCACAGCGAGATGTGACGAGCCCTTGTCAAACTCACCTGAACCAGGACCTGTCATCCAAAAACACACTCACACACCATCTCAGCAGCATGACAGGATGTCAGGTTGATTCAGTGCAGCGGTCGTCACAGATGTGGAGCAGCAGGACTCAAGAGTGGTGGGGGGGGGGGCACTCAATTACATCAATTCCATAAGACCCTGATTGTCCAGTTGTTAGTTAAAGGTGTACAGAAATGGCCGTTTGTCCTGTTTGTCGTTTGTATTTTCCTGTTATTATGGCAATTTTTTCCCAATTTTTTTTTATTATTTTTTTTCTGTTTTTCTTACTAATCTTTTTTCCTGTTATTCTAGTTATTTTCCCCTGTTTTTCTGGCTTTTTTTTCAGTGTTTTTTTTTTCCAGTTTTTCGTGCTATTTTTTTTCTCTGAGATACTTTGAAATCTCGCGAGAGCATCCAACCTGCAAGACTCCGATCTGGTGACTCCTGCTCCGCACATATGCCCCGTCTTCAACTTTCTATACCGTACCGGGTCAATTAAAGGAGTCATAACCTGTTTTTTTACGTATCCAGCCCCCCTTGGATCGCTTTGGATCAATTCGTAAAACTTATTAGAAAAAAAATAAATAATAATCAAACATTGAGCTTGTTCTGAACCTTTTTCCTACCGCGACTTTATCACGTGAGATTACGTGCGAGGTTTTGACTGGTCCGGATGTGCATTGTATAATATGTAATGAGGCGCGCGTTGATTCGCCGCAGGAAGGACAGAGCCGGGGGGGGGGGGGGCTTGCCTGCATGCAGACTCCAAAACATAAACAGCCCCCTGGTACCGCTTCGGCGATTTCAGGTAGCGGACGGGCCGGGGTTGGGTGGTGAAAGAGGCAAGTAGCCTCCACGGTGAGGTCACCGTAGGAGCAGAATCAAAATCTCGTGCTTTAGGAAGGCACACCCTTGTGTGCTATTCCTGTTCGGAAAAAGAGCTGAAGCGAAAAAACGGCGCCACTTTCAAACTCCAGCTTTTCAGGCAAGTTTCAACTGAGGTCAAACACCAATATGCATGTTTTAACAAGAGAAATTGCGATTTCCGGGTGATGACTCCTTTAAGGCATGTGATTAGTTACATACAGGGTATGATACTCCTGTTATGTTTTAGACTTTACCCTTCTATTGTAAGCCTGTTGCTCAATGTAGCAGGGAAGGAGTAGACCATAGACGGTATATAAATGAGGAATAGACGAAAAACTGAAAAAATTACTTGAAAAAGCAGGGGGAAAAAATAGCCAGAAAAACAGAAAAAAAGATTAGCCAGAAAAAAATAGTTTTTTGTTTTTGAGTATTTTCTTCATGTGTCGTAATGTTACATAATTAAACGCTATTATAGTGTGCTGAATGTGCAGGTCACACCTTGAGACCATGAGAGTGTTGGAGTTGCTGGATTGTGTATTTAATTTGATGAGGGAAATGTGGAAATACCCCCGCCGATCTAAAAACAGCTTCCACCAACAATTAAAGGTAATGAACCTACTCTTAACTATAGGGAATATGGCAATGGGCCAACTTCCCAAAGTGTTGAAATATTCCTTTAATAAGTGCCTTTATTATAGTGATAATGAAAGAGAGAGAGAGAGAGTTTGACCTTAATCTCTGTTGTAACCAGTGTTGGGTATAGTTACTTTTGAAAGTAATTAGTTAAGTTATGTTACCATCAATTAAAAGTAATCAGTTACGTTACTGCGTTACCTATGAATAAAAGTAATGCGTTAGAGTACTCCTGCGTTACCTGGAATGAAAAGCCTTTTGCAGCGCCTCGTATGCCACGTAGCTTTTTTCTTTTTTGATCACAGAACTGATCAAAATTCAGGAGTTGCCGTGAATCCCACTCAGCGGCTTCACTGCTCCATCTGTCTGTCAGTTTGAACGGAGGACTCCGTTCGTGTGGAGGAGGGAGGGCGGCGAGACGTGAACTTCCTACCATGTGTGTAATAAAAGTTAAAAATGTGGTTAAAGGGATAGTTCAACATTTTGGCAAATTGGCCCATTGCCATAATCGCTATAGTCATAGCAGTAGGTTCGTTACCTTTAATTGTAGGTGTAAGCTATTTTTAGTACGGCGGAGCGCAGCTGCAGGCTGCTCAGGGCTATGCTATGGAGGCTAAGGGAATTTCTTGGTTTCCCTCATTAAACTCATCAAACTCACCACCACGCTATGAGATAATAACGGAACGATACGAAACGGAGCCGTTTTCGAGGTAAATACAGGGTAAATGCGGAGACTGCTTGCTGAAAAACTGTCCCTGAACGCAACGCGCATCAGCGGTTTTGCATGAATTTACCTCGAAAACGGCTCCGTTTCGTATCGTTCCGTTATTATCTCATAGCGTGGTGGCTGTGCAGCTCACAACTTGTCTACAAAAGCGCTGTGGAGTTTTGGGATGTTGTATTTGATGAGTTTAATGAGGGAAACCAAGAAATTCCCTTAGCCTCCATAGAATAGCCCTGAGCAGCCTGCTGCTCTGCTCTGCCGTACTGAAAATAGCTTACACCTACAATTAAAGGTAACGAACCTACTGCTATGACTATAGCGATTATGGCAATGGGCCAATTTGCCAAAATGTTGAACTATCCCTTTAAATGTACTGGTATCACACTGCTGCTGCTACGGCAGCCATGGAGTAGAGATCTGGGGGAGAACTGAGCTGCCGCTCGCTGGGCTGCTTGTTGCTGCTGGAGAAGCAGCTCCGTACGTGGAGCTTGTCCATGTGAATGGGCCCTTAAGTTGGAAGTGGATTTTTTTGCGATCGACAGAAGGTTATTATCAACGCAGAGTGTGCATTTTACCGTTTGTTCTTGTCCTTTTCGCTGGCGAATTGAAACACACACACAGGCAACGAAGGTCAGCAGGGCACAGAAAAAAGTGATTAAAGTACTCTACACAACACTGGTTGTAACCCCCTGCCTCTCCTCAGTAGTAATGATTCATAATAAAAGCAGTGTTATTTGCTGTAATAAAGTCAAAGCTCAGTGTACTGGAAGCACTCCTCTGCTTCCCTGTGGTTCCAGAGGAGGGGAGGGGGGACTTTTTGGCTCAGGGGCCACAATGAGTTTTAAATTTGACAGATGGGCCAGGCCAGTATCAGATGGATGGAGAGTGTCTGTATGAACTAATATAAATGTCATGTAAGGTCAGAGAAAATAATTTGTATCAATAGGCATAAATCTTTATTGTCATTGACTCACCATAAAAAGATACACATTGCATTAGAAGCACACATCATTAGAGAATTAAGGACACAGTTAAAAACACATAAAAAGTCAAAGTCATGTGATTGCTAACTAACCCACCTCATCACTAATATTGGCTGTGTAGTGGGTCTTACCAGTAAAACCTCTGTAAAAGATCATTCTAATCCCCACAACTCCCTCTCTCAATGAGCACCAAACTTTTCTCACAAAACTACTGTTTTTTCTGTCTGAATCTGCACCCATGTCTGAACACTGAGCACTTTAACCAGACCAGATGATACAGTGTAGACCAGTCAATGTCCACTCCTCATGTGGTCCCTGGAGAAACAGTTAGCATTAGCATGCATAGACATAGGAGATGCTATAAAAAGCCCCGGCAGGAAGGAGTCATGGGGTGGATTCAGATCCACCTGTTCATGCATTTTCACATTAAATGTTACATACAACAACAAAAACATGTTAAAGGGACATTTCAACATTTTGGCAAATTTGCTCATTGCTGTAATCCCTGTAGTCATAGCAGTAGGTTCATTACCTTTAATTGTCTGTGCAAGCTGTTTTTCGATAGGCAGGGCAGAGATAAACGCTATATGGAGGCATGTGGAATTTCTGTGTTTTCCCTCATTAAACTCATCAATCCAACAACTCCAAAAACTTTCATGGACAAGTTGTGACCTGCACATTCACCACTAGTTGTTTTTGAGGCACATGCGTAGCCGGAACTACATTCCTGACACGGCTGCTCGGCAGAGGGACGTCAAAAGGAAAAGTAGTTCTGAGTATATGCTTTGTGTTTGCTTTGTGTTGTGCAGGTCACAACAAGAGTGTTTTGGAATTGTTGGATTGTGTATGTGACGAGTTTGATGGGGGAAACCTGGAATTACCTGTTGTGACCTGCACATTCACCACGCTAAAGAATAACGTTTTCATTATGTAACACTACGACACACAAAGCAGGACTACTTTTGCTTTTGAAGTCCCTCTGTCGAGCAGCCATGTTGGATTGATGAGTTTGATGAGGGAGCCCGGAAATACCATCTGCCTCTGTAGCGTGAGCTGCAGTTTGTATCTCTGCCCCACTGATCAAAAAACGTCTTGCACCAGCAACTGAAGGTAACAAACCTACTCCTAAAACTAGAGATTATGGCAATGGGTGACTTGTCCAATGTTGAAATATCCCTTTAGGACACTGGGAATTTAAAAATAGAGTATTGCAGTAAAGTTTGCACACACTGTTCAGGTGGGAAAGATCCATCACCTCCTGATTATCGAGCCAATAAGAAGAAAAAAAAGAAGAGAGTGAGAGCAGCTGTATGTCACATCCACTCAGAGTGAAAATGGCAGACAGTTTATGAGAGCTCTCTGGTACGCTGCTTTCTCTTTGTCCCTCCTGTCACCCCCCTCCACCTCCTCTTGCTCCCTCCCTCCCAGCATGCTCCATTCATACGTTAACCCCCCCACCCCCACCCCCACCCTCCCTCCCTGTTCTTTTCTTTTTCACTGTGCTATGCTACTGCCAGCTACATCAGGGATGCAGCAGCAGCAGCAGCTAACGGACCCCGGCTAACCCCCCCCCCCCCACACACAGCAGGGCATGCTCCTCCACACAGAGCTCTGTGTGTTTGGATGCATTGACGTCACAGCTGACGCACGGCAGTCTGGAGTGGCCGGCTCCATCAAAGGCCTGTATACTCAGGCTTGAACAGAGGTATTATTAGCCAGCAGAGGGAGAGATTCACAGGGAGAATGAGAGGAGGAGGGAGGAGGGAGAGATGGGGGCAAAGGGGAGGGCAGGGGTGGCTTTTGAATGAACAGCAGAATAACATGCTGTCACTGTTTGCTCCCTGTGGATAATAGATTCATACCCTAGAAATTATGTTTACAACTACACTGTTGTTGTTGTTGTTGTTGTTGTTGTTGTTGTTGTTGTTGTTGTTGTTGTTGTTGTTGTTATGTTTACATGCACATTGAAGGAACAAAACAAACGCAAAATGCAGTATGTATCATTCACATGAAATCATCCAAAGATACACAGCATATGGTGGATTGAATTTCCAGTTAAAGGGATAGTTCACCCAAAATTCAAATTTCACTCATTATGTTCGTCCAAAAAGACACACCAAAAAACATCCAAATGCCTCCATACTGCTCGTCTGTAATGTCCCTCTTGTACTGAAGCCCTGACATGAAAAAATTGTTCCGAAAAAAATTAAATACGTGTGTATTTTAAGCTTGTTCGTAGCGGAAGCTCTCAGTGTCTCAGAAGGACATTACAGGAAAATTAAATTGTCCATAGGTGTGAATTAGAGTGTGAATGGTTGTCTATATGTTAGCCCTGCAATAGACTGGTGACCTGTCCAGGGTGTACCCCGCCTCTTGCCCGAAGTCAGCTGTGATAGGCTCCAGCTCACCCGTGACCCTAGTGCAGGGTAAGCGGTATAGAAATGAAATTAATATCCCTTTAAAAGAAATACATGCTGTGGGACAGAATATAACACAACATATAACATTTTATATATTCGTATATATATTCCCTCGAGGATAAATAAAGGTTATAATAATAATATTACCTAATGGTCTGTATCATTATAATCTGTATTTTCCTGCAAAGCCATAAGCAATAGGTAACACTTCAGGGGCCGTATTCACAAAGCCTTTTATCTTACCACAAGGAGTGCTCCTAACTTGCGCTAAAAGTTTTTACGTAGGAGTTATTTCTTAAAAGCTATTCACAAAGCTGCTGAGACCTACTCTCACCTAGGAAAAATCACTAAGAGCAAACTAAGAGTGACGCTCTGGTGACGCCCCGTTGCTATGGATTACGTCAATTCTCGTGCACGAATTAGAGGCGCTCAGTAAGGTGATTGGTTGTTGAGTGCCGGTTCGAAAAATAAGGAAGTGGCATATAGGCTACAAATGAAGTCCGATAAAATAGGTATGAATACGCGCATGATGACCACGGATCGCTATTATAGATCCATGATGATGACACCTTTGTGCAGGACAGGCAATACAATAAAGAATCATCAAAGGGATATTGAGTATGCTGGCTTTTTCTTGTTGTTTGGGTGAGTGATCGATTCTTCCTCCTGTGTTCACGCTGGTGCAGACCACGAGAATGAAGCTGTGCACATAAGAGAGAGAAAGTAAACAAAAAACACATGCATATTCTTATAATCAAGAGGTAATCGCAATCGCCCTGCAAACTATTGGGCCGTGTCCAATCAGCATGCCCTATACTTTGCCTAAACACTTTAAATATCAGCCCATACCGCCGTTCAAATCCTCCTGTC
Source organism: Decapterus maruadsi (assembly GCA_030347415.2). Classification (NCBI taxonomy): domain Eukaryota; kingdom Metazoa; phylum Chordata; class Actinopteri; order Carangiformes; family Carangidae; genus Decapterus; species Decapterus maruadsi. The sequence continues at coordinate 25,680,928 of CM064905.1, read as the reverse complement.
ATGATGAATGAAAGCGGAAAACGCAAACGTAAACCAAACTGGTCACAAGACCAACTATTGTTGTTAGCCCAATTTGTGCTGGAGAGAAGAGGAATCATTAAAGGAAAATTCGGCTCGGGCGTGACAAGCAAAAAGAAACGCGAGACATGGGAGGAGATATGTATTAACATCAATGCTGCATTCCCTGCTGTGTCCCGCTCAGCAGATGAGTGTGAGAAAAGATGGTATGCGCTGCAATCTCAGTGCAGATTTGAGATTGCAGACTTTAAAAGAGCGTAGCGGCAACAGGTAAGTTCATTATTAACGTTGCTTATGTAGGACTTGAAAAGGGAGCTAATATGACTTTTCTGTGAACATAAAACGTGCTGTATCAAGGTAAACCTAACACGAGCCGGCTGCAGAGAGGGGAGAGAAACGCTTGGTTATGTGTCAGTTTTTTTCTGTGTGCCTTTGTCTTTGTTGCTTTTGCTTTTCCGGTGGTAAATATCAATTAAATTTAATTAAACAATATTGCAATTAAATTTATTTAACAATATATTACATTTAAGAAACAATAAACAAAGCCATTTAACATGAACAACGTGATATGAAACGTGGTGAATTGACTGAAACATTTCCTGTGTTGGGGGAGGATCTGCACCGAAGCCACTGTCCCCAGTTGCATCAGTGGTGTATGCTGTACTGGGGTCGGACACCAGCATAACAGGCCTTGAGGGTGCAGCTGATCCTGCAATCCAGCTGCTACATGAGCTTGAGGGGTATGCATACAATAATAGACGTGGAAAACCTTTTTGTGTAGTCTTTATTATGTGCAAGTGTACAACCCATTTCCCCAAAATGTGATTGAAATTATACATATTTTACCCACAGGTCAAATCAAGAAGAAAGTCCGGCATCACATTCTACAGCCGCCCCCGTCCCAGCTGCGCCTCATCTCCCTCCTCTTCCTCTCCTTGCGCCTCCTCTTCCAGCTCTTCCTCTCCTTGCGCCTCCTCTTCCAGCTCTTCCTCTCCCTGCGCCTCCTCTTCCAGCTGCGCCTCTCCCTGCGCCTCCTCTTCCAGCTGCGCCTCTCCCTGCGCCTCCTCTTCCAGCTGCGCCTCTTCTCCCAGCTCTTCCTCTTCCAACCGGCCCTCTTTGTGCACCGCCCGCCTCTCCTCTCCTTCCTGCTGCCTGTGCGCCACTAGTAAGAAGGAAAATGAGGATGGAAATGCAGGTGTTAAAGGCGAAGAAGAGGCTACTCGATCTAAAGGCTGAATATTATAGTCTGAAGATAAAAGAAATAACAGAAAACAATAAATAATACATTAGACAACTGTGTGTTGACTGACTGATTCGTGCCATGGTGTTTACCTAAAGTGTGTATACACAAAGTGATCCCTAAATGCCAGTCCACTCTGTGCCACACGGCCAGCGTCATCGTCATCGTCATCGCTATCCTCCTCCTCCTCCTCATCATCATCATCGTGGTCATCATCATCTTCATCCTCATCGTCTTCGGGCTGTGGGATGTTCCTCCGTTTGCAGAGGTTGTGCAGAATTGCACATGCGGTGATCACTGTGCTCGCTCTCTCTGGAGTAAGGCGTATTTCGCCGTGCAGGACATGAAATCGGCGCTTCATCTGCCCAATTCCTCTCTCCACAACATTTCGTGTTTTTTTGTGAGCTCTAACATACATGGACACAAACAATAAACAAAACAATAAACATGGATTCCACAATAAAAAGCGACAAGAACCAATACAATATGCGTAATCACTTACATGTTATAATTTAACTCTGCTCCCGGTCGTGGATTGAGATAAGGTGTCAAGAGCCACGGCTTGCAGGGATAGCCACTATCACCCAGCAAGTGACATCCAGCTGGTATATGGTGCCTCTCAAAAAGCTGCCTCAGACCGCTCTCCATTAATACGCGCGAGTCATGCGTAGATCCAGGCCACTTCGCAACAATGTCCAAAATCATGAAGTTTGCATCAAAAACAATCTGTGTATTGATGGAGTGGGCTTTCTTTCGATTGACAAAAATATCCTCATCTACTGATGGTGCAATGATTTTGATGTGCGTCCCGTCCACAGCACCGACCACACCGGGCATACCTGAGATTGCCATGAAATTGGCTTTGATCCTGTTGAGGTGGTGATTGCCCAAAGGAAACCGGATAAACTGACGGATGATGTGTGGTCTACAGAGTGCGTTGATAGTTTGATTGATGGCACGGCTGACTGATGGTTGTGATATACCTAAATTGTCTGCGTTGCAAAGTTGCATTTTTCCTGTTGCTAAATATCTTAATGTTGCCAAACATTTAATTTCCGCACTGATCGGGTTGTTTCTGTTAGTGGGGGAGGTTATTGCATCCCGCACTAACTCAACTACACAACGTATACCCTCACGATTCAGCCGATATCTTTTCAGCAACTCACAGTCTTCCATTTCCTCAAAAACAATCCTGGCTGCAGCCATTTCTGATTCTTTGTGAATAGGTCTTACTGAGTTAGGAGTCCTCGAGAGGACTTTTAAGCTCTCCCTGATTTAGGAGCTACTTTTAGGCTTAAAATACTTTGTGAATTACTTTTATTTTAACAAACTAGGAGTCCTAAATTTAAGACTGACACACCCCCTTTTTTTAGGAGTAGCTCCTAAATTCGGCCCTTAGGAGCTACTTTTAACCCTAAGATGCTTTGTGAATACGGCCCCAGGTCTCTGTTTTGCAATTTGGACATTGTGGAGAGGAGTCCATATTAAACCTTTAACATTTGAGCGGCCCTGCGTGAAATTTTGATTTGAATTGCTTTAACTCTTTTTCTGTTTCAGGTGCACAAAGTTTTCCATCCTTGAGTCTTTGTGTTTTTTATGAAATAAATATGAGTGCTAGTATATCTTTCTCTCAAAATTGAATCAAAAATGTGTTTAATCAGTGTCAGAGCTCAACATCATCCCTCCACCTGACAGCTATGACACATCAAGATGCTGATTATACTGTGTTACCATTGTTTAATTTCATAAAAGGTGTCATTCATTCAGTCTGTAATAAAGTGTGCTGATAATCATAGTGAAATCATTCAATGAGACAATTGCAAACTGCCTCAAAACGACTGTGTGCTGTGGGGTAAACCAGAACATTCTACAGTGACCAGTGTCTTGATGGGACCATAGGATGGGACTGTTGTGCTCGGGCACAATTGTATATAGAAGGAGTTATTATGGCCTCACACGTCGGCACCATTTATGTTGGGGTTTGACACGCCCAACTAAAAGAGTTTACTATGCCGTACGCGGGGAAGCCATTTAATGTTATGATTTAACACAACTATATGGAAAGGGTTATGCAAAAGGGTTATTGGCTATCAAACTAGTAAAGTATTAATACCAAAATATTAATAACTACTATAAAATTTAATGGGATTTAATGTTATTAAATCCACCTCGGGGCACCAGACAGCCAATATAACAAAGTCAGTCTCATGAAGTAGAACTATTAATATGGAATCTTGTTTACTGATTAAGTTAATAATTATAAACAAAATAACATTATCAATAGTTGCAAAGTTGAAGGATTTAGGAGTTCTACTGCGTAGAGGTTGGCATAGTCACTATTGCACAATATAACAGACGAGCAAAGTTTCAAGGAAGTTTATTGGACAATTCTGGAAAAATGGAATAACAAAACATAAAACTAAGACAGGTTACAAACACTAAGTGCGTGTGTGTGTGTGTGTGTGCATGTGTGTAGGTTGGTGAAAGTGTATGACTGGGTGTGTGTGTGTGTGTGTGACCATGTGTCGGTGAGGTGTGAAGTGTGGCCTCAGACAATGGAAAGATGGAGGACAGTTGCTTTGTCCTCAGACAAAGAAAGTTACTCTACAAGATGGCCTCTAAGGCCATCACATGTGAGGTGGGGAGGGGAACAAAGGTTCAATACTCAAGTTGCATGTAAAACATACAAGTTAACTGAATGTGAGGTTATAGCTGACAACAACGAAGCTCAAGTATTTAACTGATTTCAATCAATACATACATTGGCAAGGTTGAAGTATTCAATACTTAGTCACATTGCAAGGTAAACTAACTAGGCCCAGTTACATTACCAAATCATGTGAGGAGGAGAAGTCCCGGTGCTGGTGGGGGTCCTGCGGTTGCAGGGTTGTTGGTCCTGTTGCAGTTTGTTAAGTCCAGTTCTTGTGTGTCTCTGTCCGATGAACTACAGCCGTTCTGGCTGTGGTTTAGGTTCCGTTGAGGAGAGTCCTCGTCGTCCTCGAAACGTTGGTTGGTTGTTTGTCCTGTGGCTCCGTTGCTCAACTAGCAGACCTCGTGTCGTGCTAGTTGGTTCTTGTTCTTGAATCCGTCGGTAGGCAGTCGTGGTGCTACCGGTAGAGGCCTTCTGCCTTGTGCAGGCCTCATGGAGATTGGAGAGCTGTGGAGTAGCTCCAGGTGAGGAGCTGAGGAGCAGCCGCTCCTGTCGAGGTGAAGAGTGAGCAGAGAAGAGAGAGAAGAGAAGGGCACATATCCTTTTATATGGCCTGTGATCTCACGGGTCCTGGTTGATACAGTAACCAATGAAGGTGAGGATTGGAGACTTCACACCTAGGTGTGAAGAGGTGAGGCATGCTGGGAAGCTGAGTCCGAAAGTTCTCCTTTGTCTTCCCAGACAAAGGGAGCCATGTGGTCGGGTCGTCCATTTTGAATGGACTGAGTCAGGCCGAATCCCAACATCCCCCCTTTGGTCTCAGGATCGCACCTGACGTGTGATCCTGTGAGCATAGTCCATAGTCCATTCAAAATCATGTCTGGGCAGTTCACAAACCAACTGGGCATTTGGTTTCTATCTATCTTGACTAAGCAGATTACAGAACAAAATCCACATACATACAGAATGAAACATAAAACAACACAAAATAACATCTTCTAGTTATTTATCAGTGTAAGTGATGGAGCGTGGGTGTAGTGACGCTATGGTGAGAAAGGGTGTGGCACCTGGAATGACGTGTCATGATAGGTGTCTTACAGTGTATACAATGTCCTTTACACAGTACTGCAATGGAGTTGATCAAAGATTACTTGCAGAAATCACAGTGATGGCTGAATCAAATCAGAATTTGCTGCTGTTGCTAACAAAACCATGCTGGACCCTACCTGCAAGAAAACCAAGAAATCCTGAGCTAGTACTTGTTTGACCATCTAAAGTGTGAGGAGGAAGCTCTGGAGCTTTTGTGCCTTTGGTGTTTCCTCACCCATGGTTCAGGGCTGTAACGCTCCTGATAGCTGGAGGCAGAGAGGCATTCAGATGCACTGTCACTGTCTGAAGGGTAGTGGTTCTGTTGACCATGTTCTACACTATGGTCAGAGATACTGTCATCTGATTGCTTGTAGTTTTGGGCCATAATTTCAGAATAAGGCTTCTTACAGCTTCTGCTGGGTGTATGCCTATCCCTATGCAGCTGGTGGACACAGCGGTTGCGCTCGGTGTCTGGACGTGGCCATCTGTCACCCCCCTTTGTCGTGTTGCGAGGGTGAGGTCTTGAGTGTGCAGGTCGGTGTGACACATGGGTGTTTGAGCTGCTGCGCTCAGTTGTTTGCCCCTGTGTCTTGGAAGAGACTAGAGTTTCCCAGGCAACTTGTGTCATCTTCCTCACCTCCTGCGTGGTGGGCTTACCATTATGTGTCATGAGTGTGACGTGAGTGCGTATGGATGGGTGAAGGTTCTTCACAAACAGGGACCTGAAAGTGGAGCTTTCCTCCATGCCTGGTGCATTCTTTCCCTGGAAATACGCATCTCTGAAACGTCTGAAGAAGTCTCTTGGATGTTCGAGACGGGAGTGTTTAATTTGAGACGCTGCAACTATTCCAGAGATCTCATCAGCAGGAGAAGAGAATTCCTCTAATAGTGCTTGACAAAGATCATGGTAGCTGTCTCTGGCTCTGGGAGGAAGTGACTGCATAAACCTGTGAACAGCTTTTGAGCTGGTTTTCCACACAAGTCTGACTTTCTCCCTCTGGGTCGCATTGGGTATATCAACTAGGCTGTTGTCTAGTTCACTCAGGTAGTCATTGATGTTATGATCACCATCGTCGGGATCAAATGGCTCAATGTCTCTAGCTATGAACTCAAGCACTTCAAGGCGGGGGAACTGAGTGTTCCTGGCAGATGAAGGCGAGACTAAGCTATCCTGGACATTTAGCTTCTGTGCTAAGGGTCTGATTGGTGGGAAAACAGGGACTGAACACCTGTCATCATTCTCCTGATGTTGCAGGGAAGAGGATGAACAGTCCTGAAATGCTCTTGTCCCCCCTTTGGAGGGATGGGCGCAGGCGAAAGCCTGGTTAACTGGCTGAGGAGAGCAAGATGCACTATACATGCTAGATGATATGCTACATGTCTCCTCGCTGTCTACGTCAGAAAAATGGGAAGTCAGGTGGCTGTTATCTCGACACTTCAGTGGAGGTTGGGGAGCTGACTTCATTCCCAAAGACTTCAGGTCAGGTGGGGAATGTTCCCATTTGCATGGAGATGGAGTTAATCTTTCTCCAAGGGAGGAGTGTGAATCGGAGTAACCTGAATCACTTTTGTTGCTAGACTGTGGAGGGTCAGAGCGTTCTGACCGAAGTTTAAACAACTCCTCCTTCTGGGAGCAGAGATCTAACTCTGCTGAGTGCAAGTTTTCTAGATAGCGTAAGGCTTTTTGGTTTGCTGTCTTAACTTCTTGAAGTAGATCAGCATTTTGCACTCTCAGGTACTCTACCTCTTGTTCCAGAGCTGCATTGGTCTGAGCTGAAAGACTGGTCTGTCTGTGGAAGATCAGAAGCATGCATCTAAGCAATGGGCCCTTGGATGCTGTTTGAGCATCGCACCTGTCGTTAAGTAGCAAGTCCAATTCTTTCCTACACTCACTGAAGTTCAGCTTGCTGATGAGTTCAGGGTAGCCGGGGTTCAGGCTCTGGGCTAGGGAAGACATGAACTGCTCTACACAGGGGTTCTCCATTGTTACTCTGGGAGGTGAGATTAAGACAAATCTAAGAAACGTTTAAAACAAAGCACTTTGGCTTGGGGTGGTGTCGCTTGGCAGACACCTTGTAATAGTGTAGCTTTGGCTATGCACTACTATAGTGATTTCTTACAGTAACTCGCGGCGGGAGTGGCAGCAAGGTACAAAACTTCACAGGGCTGGCAGCACACTGTGGCTCTATCTTCAAGCTCTATTCTTAATCAGGTTGAAATGCATGGCAGTAACAACCGGTACAAGCTCTCTAGGTTACACAGGGCCGGTGGCACGCTGTGTCTTAACATTAAGGGTAAGGGGAGCACTTAGCTTAACAACCAATTTTTACCGTTGAACAAAGTAGCATTGAATACGTGGTATTCAAATGCAGGACAGGAATTCTGAAAGTTCTTGCAGAGAAGTCTCAACTGGAAAGACTAGCAACAGTTGCAAATTCTTGATGCAGCACAATGGACTTAATTCTCAAAAAAGTTTTAGCAAAACTCATGAATAAATCAAAATTCAGCACAATTCAATTTCTGCATGTAAAGTCGGATGTCTACTCGTGTAGCAGACTCGCTCTGTTGAGTAACTTTTGGGTTAGTTCAGTTTTGGATTTCACTTTCAGTAATGTCCAAACTTTTGCTCAAAATTAATATTGTACAAATGTGAATAATGCCAACAGTACACAGCCTCACACGGGGCAGCCATTTATGTTGTGCTCGGGCACAATTGTATATAGAAGGAGTTATTATGGCCTCACACGTCGGCACCATTTATGTTGGGGTTTGACACGCCCAACTAAAAGAGTTTACTATGCCGTACGCGGGGAAGCCATTTAATGTTATGATTTAACACAACTATATGGAAAGGGTTATGCAAAAGGGTTATTGGCTATCAAACTAGTAAAGTATTAATACCAAAATATTAATAACTACTATAAAATTTAATGGGATTTAATGTTATTAAATCCACCTCGGGGCACCAGACAGCCAATATAACAAAGTCAGTCTCATGAAGTAGAACTATTAATATGGAATCTTGTTTACTGATTAAGTTAATAATTATAAACAAAATAACATTATCAATAGTTGCAAAGTTGAAGGATTTAGGAGTTCTACTGCGTAGAGGTTGGCATAGTCACTATTGCACAATATAACAGACGAGCAAAGTTTCAAGGAAGTTTATTGGACAATTCTGGAAAAATGGAATAACAAAACATAAAACTAAGACAGGTTACAAACACTAAGTGCGTGTGTGTGTGTGTGTGTGCATGTGTGTAGGTTGGTGAAAGTGTATGACTGGGTGTGTGTGTGTGTGTGTGACCATGTGTCGGTGAGGTGTGAAGTGTGGCCTCAGACAATGGAAAGATGGAGGACAGTTGCTTTGTCCTCAGACAAAGAAAGTTACTCTACAAGATGGCCTCTAAGGCCATCACATGTGAGGTGTGGGGAGGGGAACAAAGGTTCAATACTCAAGTTGCATGTAAAACATACAAGTTAACTGAATGTGAGGTTATAGCTGACAACAACGAAGCTCAAGTATTTAACTGATTTCAATCAATACATACATTGGCAAGGTTGAAGTATTCAATACTTAGTCACATTGCAAGGTAAACTAACTAGGCCCAGTTACATTACCAAATCATGTGAGGAGGAGAAGTCCCGGTGCTGGTGGGGGTCCTGCGGTTGCAGGGTTGTTGGTCCTGTTGCAGTTTGTTAAGTCCAGTTCTTGTGTGTCTCTGTCCGATGAACTACAGCCGTTCTGGCTGTGGTTTAGGTTCCGTTGAGGAGAGTCCTCGTCGTCCTCGAAACGTTGGTTGGTTGTTTGTCCTGTGGCTCCGTTGCTCAACTAGCAGACCTCGTGTCGTGCTAGTTGGTTCTTGTTCTTGAATCCGTCGGTAGGCAGTCGTGGTGCTACCGGTAGAGGCCTTCTGCCTTGTGCAGGCCTCATGGAGATTGGAGAGCTGTGGAGTAGCTCCAGGTGAGGAGCTGAGGAGCAGCCGCTCCTGTCGAGGTGAAGAGTGAGCAGAGAAGAGAGAGAAGAGAAGGGCACATATCCTTTTATATGGCCTGTGATCTCACGGGTCCTGGTTGATACAGTAACCAATGAAGGTGAGGATTGGAGACTTCACACCTAGGTGTGAAGAGGTGAGGCATGCTGGGAAGCTGAGTCCGAAAGTTCTCCTTTGTCTTCCCAGACAAAGGGAGCCATGTGGTCGGGTCGTCCATTTTGAATGGACTGAGTCAGGCCGAATCCCAACAGGACACACCTGTCAGGTGGACGAGGAGCCTGTGTTGACAGTGTTAGACCGTGTAACTGTCGCTCCCCCTGCTGGTGATGCTGTGTAAATGATCTGATGATGTTTAGTCTCGGCTACTCAGGTGGATCCGGTGGAGGAGGAGGAAGTGATGGTCTCTCTGTCTCTCCTCCACCTGTCAGCCTCTGCTGTTTGTTATGTGTTACACATCTGTTCTCTCATCTCATTCTAATCTTTTTAAGAAAAGATCCCTGTGCTCAATTGAGAGCTGGTATTCTTAGTCTTCACAAGACAGGCAGATATGGTGGCACAGCAGAAGACGGTAGAATTTGTAACATGTGATCTCCAAGAGGTGGAGAATGAAAGTCATTTTGTGTTCTACTGTCCGTTCTATGACTCTGTAAGACAAAAATTGCTTAGTAAGGTAGATCCAAGTAACACATTTGTGTAGATGATACTGAGAAGCTAAATTGATTGGCTGCATTTCTTTATTTCTTGAAAAGGCTCGGGCAATGAGAGGAAGAGCGATAAAAGTTATGTTAAATTATTTATTTATGTGTCACACCTGTGTGGCAGGTAACACCAACAGGAAGGACTGTTAACATTGACACTTTACTCCTCAACAGAGAACTATATTGGATATACACACTAGACACTCTAACTCCTAAGGGTCTGAATGAGGACTTCAACATCAGACCATCAGTGATTAGGAGGGGTCTATATACTGTTGTATTCTGTATTTATTATTTTTTACTGTCTTTCCCTTCATAATGGGAGTCCTGGTTGCCCTGCATTTGATCAATGTAGCAGTGACCTCTCATGTCTTGCTTTTTATTTACACATGAGGGGATTCTACTTATTGATAATTTGCATGTTTTGCCTCTACATAACAGTTTCCTATCTATTATTATTATTGTCTATAATGTTGTGTTGTTTTGCATTGTGTAGCCGTTTGTTTTGTGTAATGTAAGCTGTTCAAAACGTGTTTGACATGCATGTTTGACATAAATTCAGGCTACCGCTATGAAGTCCATCTCTTTGTATTGATTTTTGGAGAAAACATGAAAAAATAGAAATTCGAATTTTATTCGAATATCTGCTTTTTTTCAGAGGCAATATTCGAACCTCATTTCTGCCATTCTTTGACAGTCCTACTGCTGATGCTGCTAAGCTCAACTCTCCACACTCGTGTCTGTTGTTTTCTTCTGACTGAAGACTCGTCAGTGCACCACTTCCTATCGCTCAGTTACGCCACTAGGTGGCAGCGGTGAGCCAGCAAAACTGAAAACATGCATAAGCTGATACCAGGATGGCTGTTCAGACTGCTGGGCTACACGAGTGTGTTGAAGGCCAGGGTGGCCTGGTTACATGACTGACTCCTGGCCTGAAAAAGTCTCCCAGTCCGACCCTCAGGGGACTCTAGCCATTTTGGTGCCCTTGCTCTGCTGCTCAGTCACACCCCTCATCAGTCTAACAGCTGTCACCTGCTGCTCTCACCTGCTCATCATCTCCAATCAAGCCAGTATATGTACAGCTCACTCCACTCACTCTTTGCCAGATTGTCTTTGCTCCCATGCCTGACTCTCCAGCACTTGTTTCCGGATTACTTACCTGGTATCGACCCGACTTGCCCCTGACCATCGCCTCTTGTCTCAGTCCCGGTAAATCCACCAGCCTTCTGTCCCCGACCACGAGTATTGCCTGCCTGTTTTTCTGCTCCTCGTCTGCCTGTGGCTGGTTGGCACTTGGCCGGTCCCTGCTCCACCAAGAGACCCACCTGATCTGCTTCACCTCTTCAGCTGGACCTCCTTCTGCAGTGAGTTTGTGCTCCTTCCCCTCCATCACACTCGTTGAGCTTGTCAAGAACTTTTGGACTGTGATCTGCTCACGAACACCACGCACTCCACTCCTTACCTGCCTTACTCTTTTATTCCTAATGCAGTCACGGCACTGAACACCATGCCCCGTTGACGCACTGTGGTGCAACTGCCACTGCTGTTTCTTCTTGTTGCCCTAAAGATGTCTGTGTGTTAAGTGTTGATGTTGTTGTTTGTGCTGTTTTTTTACTTGTCGTCTGTTTCTTTATGAGACCGAAGATGAATCTCCACACTGTGGACAATAAAATTAACTAACTACTCACCTGTATCCGGTTCTCTGCTGCCATCCTCTGACCTGCTGTGTACCTGCTGAATAAAGACTGTTTAAATACAAATACCCGGTTCCTTGCTTTCACTCCATACTCGTTACAGATATAAGGCTATAAGAACAGGCGGCACTATCAATAGGCTAGATTGTCACAGAAAATGAAATAAAATCATCACAAATAAAATGAAAAGTAAAACAATGTTTGTTTTCATTTTAAATTCTATTTTAGATTAAAACACACATTTTAAGGTATTTATATCGATGGTTTATTATAATTAGAGGCTGTGTAATTAATCGCATTTTAATCGCATCTAAATATTTGACCTGAGAACAGTGAGAAGCATTTTTTTCACATGGATTTTAGCGTACTGACTGAATACAGAAGCTTAAGCAACAAAACATTGTTTTTTTCAAGTTGGTACTTAACTAAGACCAACAGACTAGGGATGCAAATTATCGATTAATTTCAAAAGGAGTTTAAAGGATGACTTTCGTTTTTTACAACCTGGACCTTATTTCTAGCATCAAATACGATCATTTAATCACCCTGACAAGTTTGGTGTCATTTGGAGTCCCTTAGAATCGACTCTGTATATTTAATGCGAACACGGGGCACCCAATGCAGCCTCTAAATAACACATTTCCGTTGTTTTTTCGATTTTGTGATGATACACTAGTGTTATTCCCCTCCGAGCCCGTGGTGGCATGTTATCAACATCCTGCTCCTCTAGGTTGACCTACTAACCGCTGACCTGGATGATGTCATCTCCGGCCCTGGTTCATAACTTACTTCGCTAATGCTATGGTCCGTTTCTGCATGTTTCTGACTCGTCAGAACAAAATGAGCAGCTGGATGATGTTCAGCTTGGTCAGCTTCCACAGGCTTCCTCTCCTCAGCCTGGATCCTCACTACAGCTCTGGCTAGTTGAGCTAAAAGGACCCAAATGCCGATGATTATTATCAGAACAAGCCGGGCACCGGTTAATGACATCATCCAGATCAGCTGTTAGTAGGTCAGCCTGGAGGAGCCAGATGTTGATATCATGCCACCACGGGCTCGGAGGGGAATAACACTAGTGTATGATCACAAAATATTGGTCTTCTTGTGGCAGGATAATGTGTCACAGGAGGTGTTCTCACATTAACTGGATGGGCCGATGGCTCGCGTTGCCTGAATCACGCGGCTTTTTAGCAGAGGATTAATTGTGTTTTTATGAGAAGCAGCAATGTGCCGAAACAACCGCCAGGTGGCATCTGTGAGTAGGAGGACGAGTCGACAACATGCAGCAGCAGGGAGCAGTGACCACGAACGTTAATGGACAGTTTCCTGATTTATGTTTCTGTTTGTTGCTTCAATACAAGAATGTAGCAAATAATAACACTTCACCAGCTTTACACCTCATTCCAACTCTTTCCTTCAGCCTGTCGCTACAGGGTCCCTCTAGCAAGGACAGACTTACTATCAGGCCTATTACAAACCGTATTTTGAATTTTATGTTAATCCGTTTTCGTTTTGCTTGTATGTTTAACTGTGGTTTTTTTATGTGCATTATTCATTTTAATGGGGGGGCATGGAAATTGTTATGGGACATAGGTTTACACATTCACTGTTGGTGGCGTGCAATTGATTCCGGCTCCCAGAAAATGTAACTTATCAAAACAGTCAGTTGTTTTTAAAACTTGTTTAATCCAGAGCAGAGCTACCAAGCCGGCCACTGGCCGGTGTACGGAGCGATTCCCCTGGATGTGGAACGGCTGTGGCTCTGCTCCCGGCGCGGCACGCCGTGAACGGGGAGGGAAAAAAACTCAACACGTCAACCACGGAGCTGCTTCTCCTGCAGCGACATGGAGAAGCTCCCAGTGGTTGATGGTGTTGTGTCAAATAAATCCTGGTTCCTGTCCAGATGTTTCTCCCCCACTGTTTCACACAGAGCTCTGCCCACCGGGATGTAGAATAGCCTGTACTGATGTGCAATTTACAACACTTGAAAGCAATTATTATTTGGTTGGCTGTTAAAATATCTGCCCCTACGAAAAAAAAAAGAAAATAAATAAATAAAAGAACCCCGTGGTCCGACCTGACTCAATGTTTAATCATAATAATAGAAAACATTTGGGCTGGGCGATAAAACATTTTGAAATAACTTTTCTTCTAGCCTATATAAATATGAGACGTACGTGGTCATGTTTCATTCATCCATGTTTTGGCAGACAATACAAATAGCACACTCACAATAAAACAGTGTGATTGGTTGAAAGCTGATGATTAACCATGTGCTTACAAGCTGATTGGCCGAAACCAAGAACAAAGTCGCGTGAATGGCCAATCGGCATGTGTTAAGAGCCGACATGTAAGTCAGCTGTTTCGATGGGCGATGGAGCGCAGAGACGAATAGGTGTTAATGTGTCTCCGCTCATACTTTGCAATGAGGGTTTGAATCTCAGTTTAGGTTGTATGTTAATGTGTTTTCTTTTCTCATCATCATCATCACATATGGCTCCAAGTTTGAGCAAATAAATAAATATGATAAACTTCCCTGCTTTTGTAGCTATAAATCACGGCTGAGACAGCGGAGTGATAGCTGATTTGAGAACCCAATGTGGGTTTACTATTGTGCATCTCATTTTGCTGCTATAAATATTTGCTTAGGATTGACAATGGACACAGGTAAACAAAATCTATAGGGTCTATAGGGCGTATACAGGCCTATCAGGCAGACTAAAGCACTGGATCTATACCCCACTCCAGCCCCGCGCACAATTCTGTGAACTGAAAACTGTGAACTAGGAGAGCTATTAACTACTGGGGGTCACCACGGGCCACTGTTTAAAAATAATCAGAATATGAGGAAAGAACCAAAGCAGCATTCATTCACAAGTTTAAGCACCAAACGTAAACATTCAATAACTGGGTGAGGTCGGACAACGGGCTTCTTTGCTCTGCAATCCCATAGTTTCAAATAAAATGGATTTATTTTTTTTTCCTTAACGAAATGAAACGAAAACAATATTAAATTAATGTTGTAAATTTAGAAAATATAATCCAGGGAAAAAGGCTTACAGACATGGACCAAAACAGCTGTAAAGTAACTTTATTTTATCCAAAGCCTATTTTTTAAATACAGCCTCTAAAACTAGAATGAAAATTATTTTACTATATTCCACCTACTCGGCTCTATTGAAAGTTATCAATGACCAATACTGTAGGTGTGCTTGTAGCTGTGACGACAGCTGGACACAATGTAACACATTTGCGACACATTAGCATCCTCTTTATCTCTGACCAATGGGTGTTTGTGTCCTGCTCCACCTTCCCCCTCACAGTACCTCACAGCTGTTTGCTCTGAACAGAAAAACCGGTTCCTAGCTCTCCTAACACTCCAAGACACGCCAGACGCACAGAGCCATGCATAGGCTAAAACACAGATTGAGACCATGATGTTTAGTTTTTTTTAGTTCATTTTCGTTTCGTTTGGATTTTGTGCATATTACTGAGCCGTTCTGGTCCATGTTTTTGATTTTCATGATTTCATGATTTCCACACGCCAAGTCTCGCTTTCAATAAAACACTCGCATTCTATGAAAACAATATAAAACACAACTTTAAAAAATGACAGTTTGCCATAGTTTTTTGTTTTGATAAGCTTCATTTTAAAAGCGCAATGTTCAGCTGTCTGAAATTAAAAGCAGCATCCACTTGTTAATTTGCAGCAACACTGTTGCTTCAGGCTGTGATCAGCTTTTTTGTATCGGTCGTCTTTCCATTAAAACAACCTGCTGCTCTTGGCTGAAATCAGCCCGTTGTCGCTCAAGTAGTCCTATCAAAATCAACATCTAATGTGTCCCTTCAAATTGAGTGTTTGGAGCAGCGGTCGTCGGCTCTGAGCGGATTGTTACATTCACAAGAACTTACAGAAAATAGATATGAGACAATTTGCTCCAACTCAGAGCCAGACCCGGCCAGGCTACAGGAAAGATCACACATATGGAGGGGTTCAAGACCCCCATGAGAACCACTGATCCTGTTGTACGTACTGTAACCACTGTGAAACAATAAACAACATTGATGTGATTGAACGGCAGCATTGAGCGGTCCCTCTCTCCATTCTCTCTCTAGCTCTCTCAACCACAGCTGCAGGTGAAGCAGCCTGTGGCCTGAGAACAGCGCCACTCTCCATTGCAGCTACGTTGTGGTCAAACGCGGAATTACTTTGAGCTGCATCTCAGTACGATGCTTCCACCTAGTGGCTACAATGTGACCTACAATTCACGCAACCGCCTGAATCGCGTATTGCGCGAGTGAAATGGCCACTTTGAAGTAGTACCTACTGTATACGCGCCGCTCGATTGGGGCTAATTTCGTCAAAACGACTCCAAATAACACCAAACTTGTCAGGGTGAGTAAATGATCGTATTTGATGCTAGAAATAAGGTCCAGGTTGTAAAAAACGAAAGTTATCCTTTAAACTCCTTTTGAAATTAATCGATAATTTGCATCCCTAGTCTGTTGGTCTTAGTTAAGTACCACCTTGAAAAAAAAACAATGTTTTGTTGCTTAAGCTTCTGTTTTCAGTCAGTACGCTTTTGCGGGATCTCGCAATACTTTTTGCGGGAGATCTCGCAAAGTTTTCTTCAATTTACCAACACCAGCCTTATGCACTTTTAATATTATTAATATTTTTAATATTTCTTCAAGCGAGAAGAACTGAGACAGCGGACAGCACGCTTGGTCACAGTTCAGCACAATTTCATGAATGAGACCAACATTTATCCCCTAAAAATAATTTAACCAGCCAGCGGTCAACCTCTATAAACCTACAGGTAAGATAGTTTTCCCCTCCACTGGCCGGCCGAGCACGTCAGCAGAGCAGCTGGCTGCCTCTGTGATGTCTCGGTCATTGCTCCACAGGTGGAGGAGGGTGCGCACAAATAGCCTAAACTTTAATAATTTTTCAAGTGAGAAAGTCACTGTTTAGACACCCAATGTGCGGTTAGTTTATCCAAATGACAGCTGTTTAGAAGTCTGATCCGATGTTTTCGGAGAAGTGCGCACCCTCCTCCACCTGTGGAGCAATGACCGAGACATCACGAGGCAGCCAGCTGCTCTGCTGACGTGCTCGGCCGGCCAGCGGAGCATTTTTTTTATTTTTGCGTCCATTAGTCCGACCTCCCATTTCTCCGACTTAAAGACCCCCTAAAGTGGCATTTTAAAATGTGTAAAAATGCTCTGCTATGACTATTTGTTGATAAAAATTGCTTACCCACACAAAGTTGTTTAAAATAATTCTCCAAAGACACAAACAACACGTGCATATTTCTCCCTCATTGAAAAATTCACATGCTATTAATATGCATGATTTGCTTGGTCAGGGTTGCTAGGTAACGGCGGTCGCGTCAGGGGCAAGGGAGACAGAAAGGTGATTTGAAAACGCAAAGCTGACGGCAGGTTTCAAGTGCAAGCTTGTGTTTCCTCTGGTGAGTCTTTGTATTAAAATGTAAATTTGAAAGTAAACTGAAATACGACTAAAGTTTATAACAAAGACGGAGAAAAAAAGCAAATCAGAGCGGGATCCGAACCCGGGTCTACAGATTACAAGTCGGCAATATTGCCGCTGAGCCACCGCAGCCACACCCTTGCTAATAGTGCATCCAGCCCTTATGTAGGAATGAAGTGCCGCTATCGCGGTGAATTACTACAACAAACAGCGGCATGAGCTTCCAAGAGCCGCCGCTGCTGTGAATTATAAAGTTCTTTAGGTGCTGGCATCCAGCGGCCATGCCCACAGTCTCTGAGTTACTGGTTACAGGCTGGTATCACCGTCCTTACCCGCTCCTCATCCGAACACAGAGCAACGTCGCCGTCATCGCTGTTTAACGTACGTTACTCTCGCTTTCTACCCTGTGGGTATTTTATGTAATGAGATGGGGGGGAAATCAACGGGATTGGCTGCTATAGTTTCGTGACGCACGAAAACGGAGTCCAATTTGAAAAATTGAATTCAGTTTTTTCAGACTCTGGTACTAAAACTGCATTTTCAAGTCTAAAATGCTCAATTATTGTGTGGATTAGCAATTTTGCTCCTGAGATGCCTTGTAGCATAGTCCACACACTAAATTTACATGTTAATTATTTAAAAAAGACGATTTTTGGTTTAGGGGGTCTTTAAAGCAGATATCAGCGGAATGTTTTTGTTATTATAAGTCCTAAATAGTCCTATTTTCCGTCAACAATCACTTACATGGAGTGTTTCAGCCGTAACACGAGTCTCTCCGTCACTCTGCTCTGCTGTAACCCGAGGAGAAAATTTTCCTTGTGGGATACAAGTGTTATCCAATGAGGAGAGAGAACGGCATGAAGGGCTGTGTGTGCAGCCAAGGGATGTGCGTGAATGTGGTCACGTAGCACGAGGACCAATAGCTGCCTGACGAGGGCGGGGGCTGCTAACTCATGGTGCGTTCATGAAATTCGTAACTTGTGTTTTTCCTTCCTGTGAAGTCATACCAGTTTGATCTGGTACGAGTTCACGGATCGGAAGTTACGAGTGGTCGTTATAGTGCACTTTCACAGGCAACAGGACGGTAAAAACACGAGTTACAGGTTGCCTGGAACGCTACAAAGTCGTAGTTGTGACTTGAAGCTGTAACTTACGGTTTCAAAAGCGTGCTTGACCGCAGCATTAGCGAAAACGGCCGAACCACTGATCTGCTTTAAGTAGCCCTAACCCTTAACCTTACCCTAAACCTAACCTTAACGCTGTAGAATGGGAAGTCGGAGAAATGAGCCATCGGACGTTGGGGCAGTCGGACTGACGTATGCTCCCCGAGGGGGACAGAGAGAGAGTGGAGGTGCGCACATCTCCGAAAACATCGGAGCAGACTAAACCAGCACATTGTGGCTCTAAACAGTTACTTTCTCACTTGAAAAAATATTAAAAGTTAATAAAGTGCATAAGGCTGGTGTTGGTAAATTGAAGAAAACTTTGCGAGATCTGGCAAAAAAAAAAAAAAAATTCCCACCATGTCCCTTTAGGGATCAGACGATGGAGGCCAAAATTCTATTTTTGAGTTAATCCGGGATGAAAGTGTGGTATTTTTTTCAGGCTGCCTACACGATTCAAAAGCCACTGATAGTGGATCCATCATCCGTCATTCAAACGTCTGAAACACACACATGGAGCTCGGATTCGCCCCAAACTTTGAACATCCGCCTGCTGGATAACGACCAATCAAATCCGTTTTCCTCACTCGGGTAAAGTCGTGTTGCAGCTTGTGACAACTCGGCGCGACAAACGGCCATTTCTGTACGCCTTTAAAACAGGAGAGAAACACAAAAACAAACACTTAACTGCAACTCCACATACTGTATGTTGTCTACAGACTGACATGTCCTTGCAAGTGTTTTTAGGACGCACAAAAAGGCGCCTAAAGACAGGGTGGCAGAACATAAATATGCTATAAGGACAAATAATGTTGACTACCCCATGGCACGTCACTTTCATAGCCATCATAATGGCAATGACAGCCTTTTAACACTACCTGTAATAAAGCATATTAGGGCTGTATAGGTGTATAGGTGTCTCTTTTTCTTTTTTTTTACGGCAACATCCATAGTCCATAGTTTTCTTTGTTTGTCAGGTGGAGCTGTCCATCATACCGACGCAGGATTGGAATGTGAGTGCCTGAAGCAAGCCTTGTGCTTTTTCCGTCACCTATATATTTTTTTCTACTTCAACAGCACCCCGCACCACCTGGAAAACATGCTTTTCAAGATGCCGTTGCCAGCGGCTGCAGGGGGAGCATACGTCAGTCCGACTGCCCCAAAGTCCGACAGCTCATTTCTCTGACTACTCATTCTACAGCACTAAGGTTAGGTTTAGGGTAAGGAAAAGGGTTAGGGCTACTTAAGTCGGAGAAATGGGAGGTCGGACTAATGGACGCAAAAATAAAGAAATGTATGGTCGGACAAATGGGTAGTCGGACCGACGTGTGGTCAGAGAGATGGGTAGTCGGACAGACGCCACGCGCCCCGGCTGCAGTTGATTCATTGAATATTTACCTTTACTAACTGAAGTTGATATTGTGTCTTACTAACTAACAAATAAAACAGAACACCTTCGTCTCACAGACTGATGAGATAAGGCTGAACCTGTGTGTCTCTGCTCTGGAGACTGCAAAACTGCACACAGACACCTCATCAGAACTAACGCTGAACATGAACATGGATATTCTCCACTTTGACATTACTGATTAACACTGAATATATCTCACTGATGATTGTTTTAGTAGATTGAGCACTTAGACATTTTTCCCATTTAAAGGCTGGGTAGGCAGAAACCTAGAAAAAAGCTTCGAGTTGAGTCCACACGGTTCTCATCCCCTCAGCCAGTCTGTCTATGAGCAGCAAGTAGAGAAATAACGTCACTTTCTTACGTTTTAAAATGTTCAAATATTACGAATAAGAGCTGCTGCTCTGTGATTGGTCAAAATCTACCGTCACGGGTAGATTCTTTGCAGGCTGAAAACAGAGCCTAGGGGAGACGCAGACGTCTGATCTTTTTTTCCACATCACTTCATTTACATTATCCCCAAGGTTAGTGTGTACGTTTTTGCCTAATACTGTCAAAAAAAGCTGCCTCCCTAGCCTTTAAACAAGTTAACCATAAATGACTTTTGTCTTTAAGTAAGTTGTAGTAAAGTTTAGTCTCATGTTTTAACTAACTTATTGTGTCTTATATTTTTGACTAACCCATTGAGTTTAAAGACAACTGAAACTTGTAAGCAAACCATAAGATTCATAATGCAAGAAATACCAGTAACCTGATCACACAGAGGTAAGCTGAGGGCACACAGAGCCACAGTGAAAGCAAAACATCTCCAAGGCCGAAGGAAGGGAGGATGAGAGGCCTGTGAGCTCTGCTGAATGAAACATTGTGAGGAAGAGTTTTAATGATCTGTATTATCTGCCCTGGACCCTCAGACACCTGGGATGGAGATGGGACCAACATACTGCACCAACGAAGGGAGGGCTAAGTCTAAACCACAGCCACTCCCCACCTCTTATAGAACCAATTAACACTAGAACCGCCAAGGGGTAATTTTTACCCCCCTGGTGTTTTTAAATATGTGTAACTCTGTTAAAACAAAACCTCCACTTCTCTCAGTTCATGACTTTTCCTAAAATGGGTTCCTTAATCATCTAGTGAATTTTGAAGTCTGTGGGTTAAAAATAAAAAAAAATATGATCATTTATACATAGAACCGCCGAGGAGTCATTTTTACCCCCAATAGAAAACAGCTGTTTAGTGCCGTGCTCAACATTCACGCCGCTGTCCGGTTGCTTAGCAACGGCTATTACATGCTGTTTGATAAGTAGCCTACCCATCCTGCTGACCATGCCCGAAGAGAAGAGGAGGAAATGCGGTGTCAAAACGCACTAAAAACTAAATCTCAACAATGTGCATGAAGTGCCTGTGGACAGCCAGCGTGTGGACAGTGTTCCGTATTGATTAGAATACAGGACGATCGCGCGTGTGTACAGCGTCTGTGTTGCTACTGAAAGTGCAGAACCACGGAAAGCGCCTCCGTCAAACCATACACGCATGCGTGGCGTTTGAGGTAGTCTGCCGGAGCCGGAGCTCCGTGATCTGAACTCGTTTTAAACTGCTTTTTAAACAATTTCCTCTGGGTTTTTAATCACGCTCACGCACAAATCCCGGCTTTTAATCACTGAACTACCTTACGGGTTACTTCTTTTAGTAATCAGATGGGCTGATTGCTCGTTTTTTAACATTTCAAGTCGCCAGTGCCAGTGACCGAGCCGCCATTGACAACTACCGGCCCTTACGTCTTTTACCCTCTCTCTTGTTTTTTTCCTGCTGTAATGGGTTGGTTTTCCCACCTCCTTATGGATGAACCCCCCGTGGATATTTCGGCCCTCATCTGAACTCACTACAACACACTATTTGTTCTCTGAGCGACATTGAACCGAGCCGCTTAGGCTGCTCTAACCCAGCAGGAAAAAGCGACTACTGGCAGGAAGCCGCACTGACACCGACCCATCTTACCGGACGCTTATTCACCGCAGCAGGTCCAGTTTCTGGACCTGTGTCGGTAAGTTTTGTTTTGTTTTGGTTCTGACAAACCTAAACATCTAGAGAGTGATTTCTGCGCTGTGGGTTCCCGGTGTGGAACCCTGGCCTGTAAGTTTCGCTTTGTGCTGTTACAATAACAACTCCCTCATCAACAACAACAACAACAACTGCAATCCAATTTCCCAAGACACCTTTACTGGCCACAGCTGTTTCTTTCCCCAGCTTTCATCACTGTACAGAAATGGCTCCACTTACCTCCCCGTCCCAATCCCACCATGGTTGTCTCAGCTGTGTTCGCCTGGCCGACAAAATATCCGAGCTGGAGAGAAGGATATCCTCACTCCATCAGATCCAGGCGGCGGAGAACCTTATGGACACCATCATCTTTGGCCCTGCACAACCCGTTTCTCGGATGCCTGAGTCCACCACCTCTTCCCTCGTCGTCAGCGAGGTCGGGGCTGCGCCACTGGATGAGCCCGGTGACATCGCTCGCCACTCAGCCGCTGACGCCCCTCCGCCGGCTACCGCTCCCGATGACATCTGGGCACCGCTCGGAGCAAAGCCCAGAGCCGCTGTGAGCTCAACACCTCTTCAGCCGGAGCGCTGGACTCGTGTGGGAGCCAAAAAAGGAGGAAGCAGTCCACCCTCCCATGCACTTGCACCCCCCGACTTTAACATCCAACTTAACAATAAATATGATGTTCTCAGCATAACTGACTTCCCCCCCCTGAATGACAGGTCACAAGTCACTTCAGCATCTGCACCTGGGCGCTTCCCCCGAAGGCGAGCACAGCCTGTGTTTACTCCTGCTCCTCAGAAGCTCCGCGGCTCGCACCGCTCGTCCCTCACCGTCTCCCAGCCACCACAGCAGATAACATCACAGGGATCTCCACCATCGTATCCATATCTCCAGAAGTTCTCACAAAGATCCTCTGTGCGCTCCCAGTCCCAGATGCAGCACTCCCCTTCTTTGCTGGTGATTGGCACATCGCTCGTCAGGAATGTGGCGGTGCGTGATGGCAGGACTTTCTGTCATCCAGGTGCCTCAGTAAATGACATCAAAAAAGCTGCTTTACATCTAAGTGCCCAATACAGGTCCGCCTCTGCCCTGATTCTTGAGGCAGGTGTAAATGACATTAAAACCCAGCGGTCAGAGGCCCTCAAAGAGGATTTCACACACCTTGTGGACACGCTGCTGGACACAGGAAAGCAGCTTATTATTTCCGGTCCGCTGCCCTCTCCCCGCTTCGGCGATGAGAAATACAGCCGTCTCCGCCAACTCCACACCTGGTTGAAGGGCCTCTGTATGCGTAAAAGCATCCCCTTCGTGGACAATTTCACTACCTTTTCAAACAGACCTCAATTTTTTCGAAGTGATGGCTTACACCCAAATTTAGAAGGGTCGCGCCTGCTAGCTTCGAACATTGAGCTGACCCTCCGCTCATGTGACCCTTGACTAGTTGTAAACCAGTGTAGCTCCCCCTACCTGTGCAATAGGCACAGTGCACTCCCACTAGCTGTAACCTTGGGTAGCCCCCCCTACCTGTGCAACTGCCTCATTGCACCCAAGATCATCCCAGTAAGAGTGACACCTAGACCATATCCACATGCTCTGCTTGCAAATCAAAGTAACGCACTTAATTTAACTCCAATCAAATTTTCTTCCTCTGTTACAACCCACCCATCAACTACCTCCCTCATTTTGTCCTCTTCTCTTAACTGTAGTCATCCTCCCCTATGCTTTATGCCTCTCAGTGCACCAACTGTTAGAGCTACGGCCCCTCCCACTATTCCTATATCATGCAACCCCCCCCTCGCAATTCCTGTCATTATTTCACACAAACGTGATCGTGCTCGAAGTCACCAACATGGGGCGCATGCACATCTCCTGCGTTTACTACCACCCTCTTCCCTCAAAATCAAAAATCCATCAATTCCAACTACGCCTCCCCCACTCAACCCAGCTACTTTCAAGAATAGAAATGGCATGGGAATAATTCATTTAAACATTAGAAGTTTGCCTCAGAAGATGGATTATATTAATGTATTACTTCTTCAAACTGATCCCGATATATTGCTTTTAAGTGAATCATGGCTTACAAAACATATTAGTGACTCAGATGTCGCCATAAAGGGCTACAACCTGTACAGAGTGGATAGGGTTGGAAGAGGAGGTGGAGTGATAATGTATGTTAAATCAGATTTTTCTGCTTCTGTTTTAGAGGCTTTGTCCAGTCCAAAATGTTTTGAATTTCTTGCGGTGAGAGTTCAGATAGGGCCTTCCTCAATGACAGTAATAGTGATCTACAGACCACCATCTGCAGATCAAAACTCCATTGATGCCCTTGCAAACCTGATCTCAAAATACAATGATGGGGAACTTATTGTCATGGGCGACTTCAATTTAAACTGGCTCAGTGATTCATCTGAGTACCTCAAAGAAGTCACTAATAATCTTAACCTATCCCAGTTGATAACTGACCCCACCAGGCCAAATTTGAAAGATTATTCTAAATCTACTTTAATAGACCTTTTATTTTCCAACAAGCCTGACAAAATTAAAACGTGTGGTGTTTTTGATCTCGGTATCAGTGATCACTGTCCAATTGCTTGTGTGAGAAGCACACGGCAAACTAAGACAAAATCTCACTTGATTATCAAAAGAAATTTTAGACACTTTGATTCTCAGTCTTTTCTTAATGATCTTCAACATAGTGATCTATGCCTTACAATGGAGTTCTCAGATTCTATAATGGCACTTGACTTCTTCATAAAAACTTTCAACTCAATTGTTGATAAGCATGTGTAGTGAACTCAAAAATGTGTCACAACATTAATTTTAATTTAATAGTCATTAAAGAGTAAAGAAATAGAGGAAAACGAGCAGGTGGAACCTTTGAGGCCGGAACTGTTGCCATCCGGGTGTGGTCTCAGGTGTGGACTTCCGCCCACTCCCCAGATGCAACTTGGACAGCACATGTAGCACTCCGTGTCTTCACTCTGTCTTCCACTCTGTCTGTTTTACAGGTCAGTACGTGACAAAGGTTGATCATTTTGAGTTGTTTACATTCTCGTTTGTGTATACGTACGCTAAGAGTAAGTTTGTGGCGTCATGTGAGCCATTTGCGTATGTTTATTGTTGTTAAGGAAGTCGAAAATCCGCGCTGTTGCAGACGGCACAGCGAGTGTTTTGTTGCCCCTGCCTTTGTCTTGCAGGAGGTCCGGCATGCTCTAGGCTGCCCGTAATTACTACACACACACATAATCTCACATACCTGCAAATGATAAACACACACAACTGACGTTTTGCACATTGTTTTATTTCATTTATGTTGATTTAAAAATAAGAGTTTGGAAGTGTTCATGGAATTTTGTATAGACGATAATGTTGATAGTCATCCTCCGTGAGTCCACTTGTAGTTAAGTGTGTATCACATTCATTAATACAGCAGATGTAAGCTGCATGTTAAGCACAGTGAAATGATACTGTAATTTGTACTATAAATTTATAGCATACAGTGTACATTCTGTACAGTCAGATTACAGAGTGATGTATTAATCTGAATTAATTTGTGTGTATGAGAATTGGATGAATGTGATTGAATGTGATTAATAGACATGAAACGGATGGAAATATGATGTTGCAGAGTTAAATGTTATATTTTGAATATCTGAAAAGTAAAGAGATGCAACTTGGACAGCACATGTAGCACTCCGTGTCTTCACTCTGTCTTCCACTCTGTCTGTTTTACAGACAACTGTATTTGTCCCGTGGTCCCGCGTCCGGGGCCCGTAACAAATTCTGGGGGCTCGTCCGGGATCTCGCTCCATCCAACATAGAGAGGAGGGGATCCAGTGATAACAGAACCACGAGGCCAAGGCGAGGAGACGTGTCTGCAGCCACGACAACAGCCAGTGGGTGTCCAGCCGGGGAGATCGCAGCCAGGAGAGGGTTTTCGTTCTTCCAAGGGAACTGCACTGCTGTTTCTTCAGACCTGCACACGCCATGTCTTCAGTACGGAAACAACTCGTGTGGAGCATAAAGAAAAACTTGTACAAACTTTCAGGAAAAGTACTGTACGAGCTGGCCAAAGACATTGCCATTGACGGGAAAGATCCAACAAGCCTGGAGTCTTCTGATGAAGAAGGTTGCGTCAATCATATCCTTGACTTTATGCAGTCTGCAACTTTAGTCAGTTCTGAAGATGAGGGCACGAGTCAGTTGCTAATGTTAAATGATGTTGTGGCTAATTTGATTGAAAATCCTGATAGAGTTGATATCTCAAATGGGGCTACACAACAACTTGAGACACTTACAACCACTCCAGCAGAAAACACTACACTAACACATGCTAACAACAACACTTCAGTAACCAACACTACCCTTCCAACAGATTCAGCTATGGGTTACACCATGCAGCAACACATTCATTCCAACACTGACACTCACAGTGTAGACCAGCTCCAAATAATGTATGAAGAGCTGGGCAAGAAGTTAAGACATTATCAAGACACTGCTACCTCACCACATAGCAGGCAACCATCCAGTCACACACACCTAAAGGGTGAGACACAGACAGTATTCTCTCCTAAGGACTTACCTTATCTCCAGCGTAGGGACTTTAAGGTCCACGGGGGACAGATCGGGGATCAAAATTCTGAAATCACATATAACAGTATCTGTAAGCAGATCGATGAGGGCATCAGAGAGGGTTTCACTGAGGCAGAAGTTATC
Source organism: Decapterus maruadsi (assembly GCA_030347415.2). Classification (NCBI taxonomy): domain Eukaryota; kingdom Metazoa; phylum Chordata; class Actinopteri; order Carangiformes; family Carangidae; genus Decapterus; species Decapterus maruadsi. The sequence continues at coordinate 25,654,719 of CM064905.1, read as the reverse complement.
CGTGGCGTTTTGAGGATCATCAAGCCAGGAGCTTTCAAGGACATGCTCACCAATAAAGATGAGATAACCATCTGTGAACTGAAAGGCTTCCTCAGATCCCATCTTGGCGAAAAGGCAAGTACAGAACTGTTCCAGGAACTAATGTGTGCAAAGCAAAATGAACAGGAACCCCCCCAGCAGTTTGTGTATCGTATGATCGGGCTTAAACAGAGAATCCTCTTCCAATCAAAGCAGGCCAACACAGACATTCGCTATGACCCCAAAACCATCCAGGAGGTTTTCTTGCACACCATCTACCAAGGTCTAGGCTCAAAGCATGCAGATGTCAGACAGCAGTTAAGGCCACTTCTCTCAGATAACCAAATAAGTGATGAGGACATAGTCAGCCGAGTGACAAAAATAATCAGTGATGAAAATGAACATCAGCGACGCCTGGGCTGTGTCTCCAAGCCAAAAGCAATGCATGCACACAGTGTCCAAGTGGATGGGGGAGATCAACCTGTGGACAAAAGAGAACATCACACCATACAAAAACTCAGCGCGCAGGTGGAGAGTCTGACAAAGATGGTTGCCGCTTTAATGGACCAGCAAGCAGCAGCTACGACTCACTCAAAGGCTTCCCCCGCTAAAACACTTGACCTGTCACAGGCCCAACCCCCTCCCACCTTCACTCCCAGCAGAGCCCCACCTCCTGCACCAGGTCTGCCCTCCTTCCCAAGGAAGAATAAAGTGCCCCTCTGTAACAACTGCTCACTCCATGGCTTAGAGAACTGTGACCACTGTTTTGTGTGTGGAGCTTCAGGACACCGAGCTGTTGGCTGTTCAAAAAGAGTCAGGCAGCAGGGAAACGAGAGCCGGTCTCTGCTGAGGGACAATCAGAGACCGTTCCACAGCTACAGTCCCACTCAGTAACTTCCACACATAGACAACAACACACCAAACAGAAAAAACATAACAAGAAAATTGGTGAACCCTGCTCTCAAAACACACAGTCTCACAATCTCACCCACACAGTACCACTAATAGGAAAAAAGAGTCTTCTCAAGTGCTTCATAGGTGGTTATGCAGCAACAGTATTATTTGACACTGGCTCACAAGTAAGCATCATTGACCGGTCCTGGAGAGAAAGATTCATCCCCAGTTACCCAGTGCGGCCTCTGGATGAGCTTCTCGACGCAGGGGAAAGCTTCCGCCTGTATGCTGCAAATGGACAATCAATCCCCTATGACGGATGGGTGGAGCTGATGGTTAACCTCCCAGGTAACGACAACCCAGATCTTGCAGTACAGGTCCCCTTCTTAGTCAGTCAGCTTCCCCTCCCTCAGCCCATAATTGGCTCTAATGTTCTTGATGAAATGATTAGTGGCCCACAGTCTTCTGCTGAAACACATGCTATGGTTATCAGTCTTTTGCAAAAAGCACTTGGAGTAGAGAAAGACCAAGCAATAGCTATGGTTAGTTTTACTCAGGTCAAGACAACACCAAGTGACATCATTGCTACAGTTCGAGTAGGCAAAGAAGATGTAACTATACCAGCAGGGAAGACTGTTAATGTAAGATGTAGAGTCCCACCTACACTTGACACATCAGACTCTGTTGTCTTATATGAACCCTCAGAGGAGAGCACAAGCTTAGAGCAGCTGAGTATAGGGGAGGGCCTCTTACAGATCAGTAATAGCAGGTGGCCCCTTATTCACGTGCCCATTTCCAACCACACTAAGCATGAAATCACTCTCCCAAAGAGAACGGAGTTAGGCTCCATCCAGCATGTAACCAAAGTCATTGAGATGGGAAAAATGGAGTCGCAACAGGGCGAGAAGCCACCAGCTCCAGCTGTTAGGGCTGAGGTCAATGTCACCACTCCTACTCCACCACCAGCTGAGCCATGGCAACCACCTGTCGACCTAAGCCATCTCAAGCCAGAACAACAACGACTGGTGGAGGAAATGCTTCATGAGGAGTCTGCAGCATTTGCCCGTGACAGCACTGACATTGGGTGCATCCCGTCTCTTCAGATGTCAATTAAGCTTCAGGACGACATCCCTGTACAGAAGTCTTATGCTTCAATCCCCAAGCCTCTGTATAAGGAAGTAAAAGAATACATCCAAGAGTTGTTAGTAAAAGGGTGGATTGTCAAGTCCAAGTCTCCATATGCTGCACCTATTGTTTGCGTCAGAAAAAAAGACGGATCACTGAGGCTTTGCATTGACTATAGACTGCTCAACAAAAAGACTGTACCCGACAGACATCCCCTTCCCCGCATACAAGACCTGATTGACTCACTTGGAGGCTACCGCTGGTTTTCCATCTTAGACCAGGGCAAAGCCTATCACCAGGGCTTCATTGCCGAGGGCTCGAGACACCTTACTGCTTTCATTACCCCTTGGGGGTTATATGAATGGATAAGGATGCCTTTTGGTTTAACAAACGCACCCGCAGCCTTCCAAAGAAGCATGGAGGAAATGCTTGACACATTGAGGGATGAGTGTTGCATTCCTTATCTTGACGATGTCCTCTGCTTCTCCCAGACCTTCGAAGAGCATGTCGAGGTGTTGCGGCGTGTACTCCAAGCTCTCCAGCGCCATGGTGTTAAGTTGAGGCCGGAAAAATGTGAGTTATTCAGGAAGGAGGTCAGGTATGTTGGGCGGCTGGTGTCTGAAAACGGCGTGAGAGTGGATCCTAAGGATGTTGAAGCAGTACAGGCTCTGAAAGAGAAAACTCCACAGACAGTAGGAGATGTCAGACGACTCTTAGGCTTCCTGAGCTATTACAGAGCATACGTCCAAGATTTTTCACGCATAGCCAGACCTTTGTATGAGCTCCTCCAGGTAAAGTCCAGCCCATCGCCACCAAAGCCTGCCAAGGGAAAAACAAAAGGCCCTCAGCTTCCTTCACGCACCCCTGTAGAGTGGACCAGTGAGCATCAGCAGATCCTGGAGCGCCTCATAAACATTCTGACTAACCCCCCAGTGTTAGCTTACCCAGATTTTGATCACCCCTTTATACTCCATACTGACGCTTCCCAACAGGGCCTTGGAGCAGTCCTGTATCAAAATCAGGGTGGGAAGATGAGAGTAGTCGGCTATGGGTCTCGCACACTCACACCAGCAGAGCAAAGCTATCATCTCCACAGTGGTAAGCTTGAGTTTTTAGCCTTGAAATGGGCAGTGTGTGACAAATTTCGAGATTACTTGTTTTACGCACCCCATTTTGTTGTTTACACTGACAACAATCCTCTCACTTATGTGATGAGTACAGCTAAGCTTAACGCAGTCGGCCATCGCTGGGTAGGGCAGCTCGCAGACTTCCACTTTGAAATTAGATACAAACCAGGCAGACTGAACGTTGATGCAGACACGCTCTCACGTTGTCCCTTTGACATCAACACTTATATGGGTCAGTGTAGTGAGAACCTGTCAGAAGAAGCAGTGTGTGCAGCCTGGGAAGGGAGTAGAGCAGCTCAGCAGGGAGACGTGGCATGGGTAGCAGCTCTTAACATTGCATCTCACCCACAGACTCTGACAGAACCATTTCCAGTTATTGACCACAGTGACCTCGTCAGTGAACAACAGAAAGATCCAGTCATAGGTAAAATCTTAGAGTTAAAGGAAAAAGCCGTAGAAATGACTGAGGACAGACGCAGGGCGTTAGATAAACCCACCAGAAAACTATCCAGGGAGTGGAGCAGGCTGTATGTAGAGAATGGCCTCCTGTATAGGAAAACACTTGGTCGCAAACAGCTAGTCTTGCCAACCACATACAGACAGACAGCCCTCACTTACCTGCATAACAACATGGGACATGTGGGTGTGGAAAGAGTATTGAGCCTTGCGAGACAACGCTTTTATTGGCCTTTTATGAGAAATGGTACCGAGGAGTACATCACCAGGAAATGTCGTTGCATACAGCAGAAAAAGCCAGCCGTGCATGACAGAGCACCCATGGGGAGTCTCACATCAAGCTCACCCCTTGAACTCGTCTGCATTGACTTCCTCCACCTTGAAACCAGCCGTGGTGGATATGAATATATTCTGGTAGTCATCGATCACTTCACCAGGTTTGCACAGGCCTATCCCACCAGAAACAAAGCAGGCAAAACTGCTGCAGACAAGATTTTCAACGACTTTGTCCCACGGTTCGGGTATCCAACTAAACTCCACCACGACCAGGGCAGGGAGTTTGAAAATGAACTGTTTCGGACCCTCAGACAACTCTCTGGCGTGCAGCACTCCAGGACGTCACCTTATCACCCACAGGGCAATCCTGTGGAGAGATTAAACCGGACCCTGTTGCAAATGCTCCGCACACTAGGAGAAAAGGAGAGAGAGAACTGGAAAGATCACTTGCCCCATATTATTCATGCGTACAACTGTACTAAACATGAGTCAACAGGCTTTTCCCCATATTACCTGTTGTATGGCCATCACCCACGTCTCCCTGTCGACCTTCTTTTTGGGCTGTTAGCAGAGGAAGGAACAGACACAGCAAAAGGGTACGCAGATAAATGGGCAGAGAGAATGACTGAAGCATACAGAATAGCTAGCACCAACAGTCAGCAATCAAGTGCTAAAGGTAAACGCTATTATGACAAAAGAAACAGAGGTGTGACTCTACAGCCAGGGGACAGGGTCCTGGTCCGTAATGTTGCTGAAAGAGGAGGTCCATGTAAACTAAAGCCCTATTGGGAAAAGACTATTTACATTGTGAGGGAGCAAGTTGGTGATAATCCAGTCTATAAAGTCAGTCCGGAGACAGGGAGTCGTTCCCCACGCACTCTCCACCGAAACATGTTGCTCCAAGTAAATGACTTACCTGTAGAGACACCAGCTGACAACACACCTGTTCAGTCACAAAAGAGGAACAAAAGATCAACAAAACCAGTAAGATCAATGGAGCAGACACAGAACCATGACACAAGTGAATCAGATGAAGAGGAAGAAGGACCATGTTATTGGCTGCGCATGCCAAGAGCACCACAGAGAGATGACAGTGTCATGCCACAACTTACCTGTGAGATACCAGAGCATCCTGAGCAGGCAAAAACTCACACAGGGGAAATTGATCCTGGCGAGCTTGTATCTGAAAGAGAAAGTGTAAATGAGGAAGGACAAGAGGGACAGGGTGATGATGAGCCGGATACGGAAGAACAGTTGCCTCATGATGGACGGGAGTCGCCTCAGCTTGATAACCAAGAGGAAGAAATCCAGGAGACACAGCCTCACACTCAGCCTACACTGAGGAGATCCACCAGAGACAGGCGCCCTGGCCAGATGTTAACCTACAGCTCCCTGGGCCAACCAGTTTATGAGCCACGCCCTGTAATCAGTGCATTAGCAGCTCAGCCCTTCTCTTATGCTCATCAATATCCACAGCCTTACTTTCAGTCATTCCAACTGACACCTGTCATTACTCCTACTTACCTGCCATTCACTTATCCTGTTCATTGCCATTGAACATTATACACACAAGCACGCTTTGTACACTTAATACATGGTTATCTTTAGTAACATGGTGTTGTATTTGTATTTTGAATGTCAGACCAGTTAAAGTCTTTTCACATTTTTATGAAAGTTTACAGTAATGAGAAGTAATGTGAAGTTATAGTTGTGTTATTAATTGCAAGTGTCGGGAGCCACTTTTGTTTGTGGGGGAGTGTGTAGTGAACTCAAAAATGTGTCACAACATTAATTTTAATTTAATAGTCATTAAAGAGTAAAGAAATAGAGGAAAACGAGCAGGTGGAACCTTTGAGGCCGGAACTGTTGCCATCCGGGTGTGGTCTCAGGTGTGGACTTCCGCCCACTCCCCAGATGCAACTTGGACAGCACATGTAGCACTCCGTGTCTTCACTCTGTCTTCCACTCTGTCTGTTTTACAGGTCAGTACGTGACAAAGGTTGATCATTTTGAGTTGTTTACATTCTCGTTTGTGTATACGTACGCTAAGAGTAAGTTTGTGGCGTCATGTGAGCCATTTGCGTATGTTTATTGTTGCCAAGGAAGTCGAAAATCTGCGCTGTTGCAGACGGCGTAGCGGGTGTTTTGTTGCCCCTGCCTTTGTCTTGCAGGAGGTCCGGCATGCTCTAGGCTGCCCGTAATTACTACACACACATAATCTCATACCTGCAAATGATAAACACACACAGCTGATGTTTTGCACATTGCTTTATTTCATTTATGTTGATTTAGAAATAAGAGTTTGGAAGTGTTCATGGAATTTTGTATAGACGATAATGTTGATAGTCATCCTCCGTGAGTCCACTTGTAGTTAAGTGTGTATCACATTCATTAATACAGCAGATGTAAGCTGCATGTTAAGCACAGTGAAATGATACTGTAATTTGTACTATAAATTTATAGCATACAGTGTACATTCTGTACAGTCAGATTACAGAGTGATGTATTAATCTGAATTAATTGGTGTGTATGAGAATTGGATGAATGTGATTGAATGTGATTAATAGACATGAAACGGATGGAAATATGATGTTGCAGCGTTAAATGTTATATTTTGAATATCTGAAAAGTAAAGAGATGCAACTTGGACAGCACATGTAGCACTCCGTGTCTTCACTCTGTCTTCCACTCTGTCTGTTTTACAGACAACTGTATTTGTCCCGTGGCCCCGCGTCCGGGGCCCGTAACACATGCACCGTTTAAGAAATTCAGAATTAAAGATAGAATAACACCATGGTTCTCCCATGAGTTATCAACCTTATTTAAGGAAAGAAGCTGTGCCTGGTCTCGGGCTAGACTCTCAGGTGACCCCACACACTGGCTGCTGTTCAGGCAACTCAGAAATAAATGCACTGCTGCAGTGAGAAAAGCCAAATCAGATTACTTCTTAGGTCTTATTACTAATTCTTACTCAAATCAGGCACGTTTTTGGAAAGCTGTTAATCTGACCAAAAACAAAACCACAAACTCTCTCCCTACGCACATTAAAGACAATCACTGTGTGGTCTCGGACCAAGAAGAGATCTGCCAATTATTTAACAAGCACTTTGTCAAAGTAGGGCATATATTTGATTCAGTCTACACTGGGCCTCCTCTAGGTTTTGATAGTGCAGGTCCAATAAACCTGGCCCCTAAATTTTCTTTTAAACCCTTCACCCTGAGAGCTGTGCTGGAAGCACTGCAAAAAATTAATATTAGATGTTCAACTGGTGAGGATAACTTAGACTCCTTCTTTATAAAACTCTCTTCTCCTATAATTGCAAAATATGTATGTCACATTTTCAACCTTTCAATCCTTGGAGGTAGTTTCCCCAGTGTTTGGAAAACAGCTCATGTAACACCTCTACATAAAGACAGTGATAAAGAGGAGTTGAACAACTATCGGCCAATCTCCAAGCTGTCTCCTTTGGCTAAGATCATGGAATCCCTAGTGAACACCCAACTTCTGCCTTTTCTTTCAACTCACTCAGTTCTTAGCCCGCATCAATCTGGTTTTAGAGCAAATCACAGCACAATTTCAGCCATCTCCCTAGTTAATAACAATATAATAACTGCACTAGACAAGAGAAAGCACTGTGCTGCCCTTTTTATTGACTTAGCAAAAGCATTTGACACGGTTGACCATCAACTGCTTCTACAAAAATTAGGGAATATTGGTCTTGACAGTGTGGCACAAAACTGGTTCTGTGACTATCTCTCTGGGAGATGGCAGTGTGTAAAAATAGGTGCTGCCCGGTCAGAATACCTACAGCTAACAAAGGGGGTGCCACAGGGCTCAATTCTGGGCCCTGTCCTATTCACTATTTATATTAATGATATTGTCTCCTCTCTGAGTAATTGTCAAGCCCATCTGTATGCAGATGATACAATAATTTACTGTATTGCTGACTCCGTACAGCTTGCCATGGACAATCTTCAACATTCCTTCAATGTCCTGCAGAAAGCTCTCATCAAACTTAAACTTGTACTAAATTCAAATAAGACAAAATTCATGTTATTCACTAGATCCAAAAACATAGAATATAACCACCTGCATCTGTCTACGCTAAATGGTTCTACTATTCAGAGAGTCACTGAGTTTAAATATCTAGGCATCTGGCTTGATGAAAAATTCACTTTTAAATTTCATATAAACAATCTCACTAGCAAACTCAGACAAAAAATAGGCTTCTTCTTCAGAAATAAATCCATTTTCCCTATGACCTGCAGAAAGAGGATTGTTGAAGCCCTCTTTATGCCAGTGCTGGATTATGGCGATGTTATTTATAAGAATGCTGCCCCTTCAACTCTTTCATCTCTAGACGTGGTCTATCACTCTGCTCTTAGATTCATTACCGGCGATAGTTATAGCACTCATCATTGTAATCTGTATACAAAAGTAGGTTGGTCTTCCCTTTCAGAAAGACGCAACAAGCACTGGCATCTCTTCATCTTTAAAGCCATTACTGGAAAACTTCCACCATACATCTCAACACTGTTAGATTTAAATCGAGGTTCATACTCAACCTGTTCCAATGACTGGCTTACTTTTAAAATCCCCCGGGTACAATCAGAACTTGGTAAATCTGCATTTTGCTACGATGCACCTACCTCTTGGAACGATCTTCAACTTATACTTAAAATCAATGCCCCTCCATCCTATCAACAGTTTAAAAATATCACCTCAAATGTCTTTACTACAGTCTGTAACTGCTTTTAAATTTTGAATTGCATAATGAATAAGATGTATTTAACTTTTGTAACTGTGTTTTCTCTTAACTGTGTGTGACTTGTGCTGTGAAATGTGTTTTTTGCTTTGAATATCGCTGTGATCTCGACGACATTGCAAATGAGGGTAAAACCTCAATGTCCTTTCGAGAATAAATAAAGGTTTGAAATGAAATGAAATGAAATACACGTAAGTTTGTTTGTGTGTGTGTGTGTGTGTGTGTGTGTGTGTGTGTGTGTGTGTGTGTGTGTGTGTGTGTGTGTGTGTGTGTCTGTGTGTGTTTGTGTGCGCATCTGTGTGTGTCTGTGTGCGTGTGTGTGAGTGAGAGAGAGAGGGAGAGGGAGAGAAAAAACGGCGAAATGTATTTTTACGTTTTCAATTCATAACAAAATAGTCTAGGGCAACTGTAAAATGAATAATAAGTATTTTTATTATGCACTACTTATTATTTAAAATAAATGATGAAAATGAACAACTTTACTGCTTAAAAAAAGTACATCCTTCTGATTGATCACGGAGTGGAGGGGGGGGGGTAAAAATTACCCCCCTCGGCGGTTCTAGGGGGTGTTGGAATGTCGGCGGTTCTAGTGTTAAGAAGGAATGTAACACCTTTGTCTTGAGCAGATGACAGAGAATTCTGTCTCTCTTGGGATGGTGGTTGCAGCTAACTGCTTGCAGACTGTGATTTCCTGAACAGAAGTTTTTTTTTTCTGATTCCTTTGATGATCCAATTTAATAAATAGTTGACCGGAACGTCGTTGTTTGTCCTCCGTTGGAATAAACGAACACGCAATGTCAGTTTTCCTGTTTTTTCAACCTGACAATTTCTAATGTGACTTTTTTTTTAAAATTAAGTCCGATAGTGTCTAGGAGCCAGACAGACACGACAAAACTATTTGGATGAGGATTTTACAATTTGAGTTTTGATTATTTTGAAGAAGGCGAAGAAGAAGAAGAAGAAGAAGAAGAAGAAGAAGAAGAAGAAGAAGAAGAAGAAGAAGAAGAAGAAGAAGAAGTAGTTTACAACGTTCTTTAGTTTGATTTTTTAATTCCAGTGAAACCACTCACAGTGGGCGGCAGCAGCCAGAGAAGAAAGTACGACAGATTCCTGATCATGATGGTCCAAACTTCTAAAAAAAGGGAGGCAAACTTTTCCCTTCCAAAGTACGGAGGCATCTTCCTGTTCCTGGCTGTGTTTGTTTTACTCTATGTGCTACATGACATGTACTTACAGGAGAGGAGGACCTGCCCTTTTGAAAAAAGTGAATCTAAGGTAAAGTAAAGTTAACATATTTTGTATTTTTGTTTTTAACAAGTCAATTTCAAGTTTGCACTATGTTACACAAATAGGTTTAATTTCGAATGAATTTGTGTTTTTTTGTGTAATTCCCCCCCCCAACAAGGATAATTAAGTAATGCAAGGCAATCTTCTTATGTTCATAATCTCAACCAAAAATCCTTGTCATCTTTATTCTTTTCTACTCAACACCAAATACCCATCAGCTAGCGCTAACATCAAGTTAATCACAGTTAGGCTCACAGTAAATGATCATGCCTCTCTAAAACAGGTTAGACTGCATTAGTTAGCTACTAGCCTACCTGCGTTCAGAGAGAAGAAGCAGCAGGTAATGTCTCATATTGCCCCGGGAGAACGGGGTAATGTGAGACACCCCCTGTATCTAGGCAACAGAACACATTTGTGGTCATGTGACCATTATGTTTCCAAGCCCCTCCATTTCCCCTTGGCCATGAAGGACAGGACCTCATGGTGCTGTGGGAAGTAGGGATGCAACAATAACACTTTTTTTCAAACCGATACGATACTTGGAACTGAGTACTATAGAGCCGATACCGAGTACAGATGCCGATCCTTCTACCACAACAAAAAAAAAAAAAACGATTAGCAAAATGAATACAACAAAGATGCAAAGCCACCCTCTGGTGTCGGTCTTCATGCAGAGCAATAGCTGGTATCGGTCAACTTTAGGGAGTATGAGTACAAGTATATTACAACAGTATCGGACTGATACCAGTATCAGTATCGGTGCATCCCTAGTGGAAAGCATGTTTTTTTCCACAAAAATATTATTTTTGCATGTGTGACGGATGAGGTACCTGTCACTATGCCTCCAATTGATCATGTGCCCTGGCTACTTGGCCCAGGGGATGTCCCTTTGGCTGACTGGCAAGCACGTATGACTCTTACCTGGGAGTCTGGGGTTCAAAGCCCACCCAGGCCCTCTTCAAATTGCCACACATGTAAAAGTACATTTTCTTGCTGTCAATTTAATCAAATGGATTCAGGTAGAAAAACTTACATGATGATGAACTACCAACATATAAAACCATGTGATGATGCTTGCTGAAGATTAGCCTGAATTTCTAAGAGGTAGTTTTTCTAAAATGGTGGTGTTGGGGTAAAGTGAGATAAATGCTGTGGGGCACTGTGTGAGACACTGTGAGCACACCACACACAAAGATTTACACTAACCTTGTCCCCCAAGCCAGAAATCTTGAGTGATCAAACGTGATCTGTAGCCACACTGCTTTGTTAGACTATGTGCTCTCAGTCAGCTCACTTCTTCATTGGTGACATTCCATTTCAGACACATTCCACTGTGTCGGCTCCCCAAGAGGACTTTTGATCGAAACGGTTATGATTCGGGGCCTACGATCTGACCCCCAGACTGTGTTCTATCTGTCACTTGAATGTTAATTAAAACATTTTGTGTTGTATTTGATTTTGTTCTTGATATGAGTTACTTTGTGTTTGAAAGTGCTTAATTGACCAATCCCCATGATTGGGGAGTTCTGTGTGGTTGTCAAGCCACCTGTCAGGATTCTAACTTTTACGGTAACACTTTATTTTAAGGGGTCACTGTTCCTGTGTATCTACCTAATTAATTACAGTGTAATTACCTATGTAACTGCATGTAATAACATTAACCCCTTAAAATAAAGTGTTATCCAATCATATTTTCACTGCCCTTCATCCTGAATACATTACGATAATTTCCATTGCTAGAAAACATCCTGAATTGATGGGAAATGTGTACATTTTACTGATAAGAGGGGAGCAAATGTAAAAAATGTTTCACTTTACCCCACTCTCCCCTGCATCTATATCTGCCTACCATCTCCTATGTGTTTGTGTTTCCGTAGTTTGAGCAGAGTAAAAATCTGAGTCAACAACCTTGCTGTGTCTGTATGTGCAGCATTCACACACACACACACACACACACGCACACACACACACACACACACACACACACACACACACTGTAACCCTGCTACAGAAGCCTAGTGCGTGTTCTTCATGCCATAGATGAGCCAACATAGACGTCTTACCGCAGAATAAACAATACGAGCCGCAGCCGCTACGAGCATTGTTGCTACACTCTGTTAGCGTCAATGCTACTTGGTTTAGCATCTGTTTCTGTACCTGTCCCTCTTGTCATAATAGAGAATGTGAAGCTGACGTCACGCCACTTTGGCGTTGTGGGACGCCGGCGCCATCTTTGGAGGAACGCAAATGTAAACAGAGTGGGGAAAACGGAGGAAAACAAGCAAGAAGTAAAAGAGAAAGAAAAAGAGATGAGGAAGGCGGACAAAAAAAGAAAAGAAAAAAGAAATGGAGAAGGGAAACGAAGGAGGAACGTATCGTGATAAATTTAAATTTAACGAGAAACAAATGTAGACAGAAAAACTACAACTTATTAAGACCCAGATTTACTCCCTCCACTGACTTATCTCGTTTTTCGTATTAGTGCATATACTACTGTGGCATTTTTTTATGCAGCAGTACGGTCCCACCATGATTACTTTTAAGCGACTCTGGGAACTTTTTTCAGGGGGACGAGCAAGTGTTTACATCCACAATCCTCCAAAGATCAAGGTCAAGGTCAAGGTTTCTTTATTAATACCAGCTGGTAAATTTGTTGTGCAGACAGGCACTAGGCAATCCCACAGTAAAACCCAGCCACACCCAGTCATCATAACAGAAGAAAAACACACATAAGAAAACAGTCACAGTAAAATCAAATACAAAATACAAGATCACAATTCATAAAGTGCTTCTCATAGAAAAGTGCTTCTGCATGTCCCTGTAGCCAACTTGAGTTCAGTATGAACCGGATCAAATCACCTTGTAGCTTTCCCATTCAGCAGTGCAATTGCTGTGGGTATAAAGCTACTTCTATACCGCTTTGTCCTGCCCTTAGGTGCCACAAGACGACGGCCAAAGATGGCGCCCAACGTCCCACGGTGTGACGTTCACATTCTCTATAGGCACCATTCAATGACCGGCGGAAAGCGGAGAATCCCGCGATTCAGATGCAGTTTACAGCTCGTCTCTATCGTGAACGTTTCAGAAGATATTTCGTGTTTTGCACCGATGCAACGCTCATTTTCAGAGGGTTTAAAGGGATAGTTCGGGTCTTTTGGTATGAATCTATATGGCTTCCGCTGTGACAGTGATTTTCCCGGGGCTTTCACACCTAATAGTCCGGACCAAGATCCGAACCGATGTAGGCCTATAGTTTGGGGATTTATATTAGACACTCCACTGTTTAATTTCGTGTAAACGTTTACAAGTGTACACTGCCACACCCATCCCTCTGACCAAATCTGGATATAATATTTGACCTCCTCTCCCCAAGTGTTGCCGCCGGTTGCCATGGCTCATCTTTCCTTTTTTTCTGTTTATTTACTGTGACTCCCTGTATTTGGTCTGATAGTTCGAACCCCCCCACAAAAAATGTGTTCACATTACGTAGCAGCAGACCTTGGTCCAGGATAGTCCGGACCGAGACCACCTCCTGAGGCTGGACCGTGGTCCGGGGGAGCGTTCACACCTGTCAATTTGATCCGAACTCTCTGGAAAGTCCGAAAGTCCGGACCAAACGAAATAGGTGTGAAAGCCCCCTTAGTTTGGTTCAGTCCTGTGTGAATGTAAAACTTCAACACCACAAGTGACCAACAGTATTTCGTACTGTGTGGCAGGAAACATTTTCCTCACTGGCTCATCTGTTTCCAATACTTTCTGTCTCACTTTCAGCATGAAGTCAACTCCACCATGATCACCCCAGAAGTTTTGACTGACCCTTACATGCATCACGGCTTCTGCACCTTCAAGCCACTGACCACGAAGGACGCTGAGGAAAAGGACCTCATACTGGACTCCATTGCGTGGCCTGAAACCACAGCAATGGTTTCTTTGGAGCAGACCAGCGATCCTGCTCACAGCAGCTTCACACTCCTCCCAAAGAAGGGAGGAGGGCCGTGGCGTGTAGGAGATCAGCTGGAGGTTATGATTAAAATGTACGACTTCCGAGGCCAACCCAAGCAAGCTGGCGGGGACGTCTTACTCAGCCGTCTACATAACCAGGAGCTTGGTGCAGGTGTGGCTGGGAAAATGGAGGATCGCCTCGATGGCTCCTATTCTGCTGTGTTCTCTTTGCTCTGGGAGGGGAGCGCTGAGGTTGAGGTGAAGCAAAAAACTCAAGTTCAGTATCTTCAGTCTTCATTCAAATTGAACCCCACGCCCTCAAGGCCTGTTGTTTCCTTAGTCAAAGCTCTGTTTCTCTATCCCATCATCAGGTGACACTGGTTCACCCTAGCGAGGCTGTGACCGTCCTGCGAAGAATGTCCAGGGAACACCCAGACAGGACTTACTTCCAAAACATCTTCCGCTCAGGCTCAGTGTCAGAGAAGACCGCCTGTAGCGTCTGTCTCCATCCGACCGAGCAGCCGCTGTGCAACTACACTGACCTCCGAACAGGTGAACCGTATTTCTGCTACAAGCCAAAGAAGCTGAGCTGTGACGCCAGGGTCGCAAACTCTGCGGGGGTTTTCAGATCATATTTCAAGGATAAGGAGGACCAGCTTTTTCAAAGGTGAGGGAGTAGAGAGACACGTACGACCAGCTTTTTGAATGACTTTACATCTTAACATCATGTATGTTTGTATTTGTTATTCAAAATTGTGTTTCTATTTCTTTATTTTAACTATCGTATTTTTCTATTTGTATTGTGTATCATGTGTTATTTGCTTACTACTGTAACACAGTCCTTTCCCAGCCTGGGATCAAGAAAGTGTATCTTCATTTTAGTCTTAAAGGGATAGTTCACCCAAAATTCAAATTTCACTCATTATCTACTCACCTTTATGTCGATTAAGAGCTGTGAGAATTTTCAGAGTCCTCCGTCCCTTCTCTGAGTTACGGGGGGGATGAGAAATTGTTCTGAAAAAAATTAGTTAAGTCTATATTTTAAGCGTGATTTGCACTGACCAGCGGAACAATTTCTCATGTCAGGGCTTCAATACAAGAGCGACATTACAGACGAGCAGTATGGAGGTACTTGGATGTTTTTTGGTGTGTCTTTTTGGACGAAGAATGTTGGTGTCCATTGACAACCATTATATGGAGAAATACTACTGCGCGGACCCCCCCCCCCCTCCCATAAGTCAGAGAAGGCCACAGGTCTTCAACATGAGGGTGAGGTAATGAGTGAAATTTGAATTTTGAACTATCCCTTTAATCGTAATTTGGAATACATACATATACAGTAGAGTATTACCCATAGCTAGTACATGTGCATAATTAAAATTGATTTACAGTTTTTGAAGCAGTACAAATCAAGCAGTCTGCTGTAACCCAACTTATTATGTTCACTCTGTTTTCCATCAGTAACGTCAACATGAAAGTCTCTATTAAAGCTTCAGGACCTGCCAATGTTACTGTGTTGCCAAAAACAGCAGGTAAAGCAGGATTTTTACAATAATGATCACTGAGGTAAATCAGTCAGGAAGCTTTATGCAAACAGAACCTATGTTTGATTATACTGTACGTGTGGGTGGAGGTGGGTATATGCTGCTACATCAGTGTTTCATTCACTGTGTTTCCATATTTTTTGCATACTTGTGTGTGTTTCTTGTGACTAAGGGAAAGCAAAGGAAAATTTCCTGCACAAGACATAAACGTAATCTTTATTTTCTCATGCTGGCTTCAGTGCATCTACCTGTGAAAAACAGATCAGAAGGCTGAAAGTAAAAAGTTGCACCAGCTGTTGGAAGTGTTATCGAAAGCCCACATTTTTGTAAAAGAAAAAAAAAAAGTTTATATGCACGGTTACTATGCAATGAGAGCAAAGGGCACAACAGAAAATCAGAATCAGTTTTTTGTCATTGCACAAAAAGTAGTACAGTGAAATTTAAAAAGTGCATCCATGAAAACGCCAATGCATAGTACATACAGTATAATTCATACACTCATCCAAAAACCTTGTCAATCATAATAATAATAGGGCTGGGACTTTATCACGTTGATTATGATTAATTAGTCACAGAAAAATAATGCAAACAAAAAAAAAATTATGCATTTAATCGCAATTCATTGTTGCACTCCCAGCAGCGCGAACATATTGCACGAGTTCCCGGCATGCCTGTAACACTGTTGCACAGGGCGCATCACGCGAAAAAATGGAAGCTGTTGAGAAGTCGTTGCAGGGTTCGGTGAGCGGAAGTTCTAAAAAAACTACCGGATGTTAGCCTGGATAAAAGCACAGTTGTGTGCAAATTGTGATTTTTGATTGATTGAAAATTCTTTATTCAGTCACATCACACTACAAACTTAATCAACACAAACATTATCGACAAAAATAGTGACTGAAAAGGCACAGGCAGAAGCATAGTGCTTATATTAATGCCTGTCCTACATACCAAAATAAGCTACTCAGAATTCTTACAATATAAAAAACAAACGAGATTACACTGAGAAAGACAAAAACAACAACAACTAACAAACAAACAAACAAACAAAACTAAACCAAACCAGAAAGAAGAAAAAAACAGGAAAAAAAAGAAACCCATAAGGTATCAGTAGTTAAAGCATAATTCAGCGATCCGGCCGTTTTGCCTAATGCTGCGTTCCAGGCAGGCTTTTGAAACCGTAAATTACGGCTTCAAGTCACAACTTACGACTTTGTAGCGTTCCAGGCAACCCGTAACTCGTGTTTTTCCGACCTGTTGCCTGTGAAAGTGCACTATAATGGCCACTCGTAACTTCCGACCCGTGAACTCGTACCAGATCCAACTGGTATGACTTCACAGGAAGGAAAAACACGAGTTACGGGTTGCCTTGAACGCACCATGAGTTAGCAGCCCCCGCCCTCGTTATGGATCTATTGGTCCTCGTCCCTACGTCACTACATTCATGCGCATCCCTTGGCTGCACACACAGCCCGTTCTCTCTCCTCATTGGATCCAGAGTAGGTTTCCACTTTTTTGGAATGCACTGCACTAAGTCCTGTTTTTTTAAATAATAAACAATAACGAATGTGTTTAAGGCATACAAGTTTACAAAACGTTCTGAAAACGCTTGAATATAACAAACTTTAATTAAAGTTCAGCTTTTGCAAGGCAAAGCCGAATTATGATAAAAACTTGAGTTTGAAACACGAGTTTTTGATCGTCATCTAATTCAGTTCTGCTCGTCGTAGAGCCCCCATATTTGTGTTAAAGTGTCTATTTTCATAATTAAAGAAAAAAGCAAAAAACGTAAAATTTCATTTTTGACACCCAACGCATGGGAACAAAAAACGAAAAATTACGTGGTTGGCACTCAAGGAGTTTATTACAAAGGCTATTGTAATCGAGTCCCACCACTAAATAATAATAATGTAATGATAGGAGGATCAATAAATGCAGATAATGGCCGATACATATTGGACAGGCAGAGGGAGAGAGAGAGGGGCATAGGGAGGTTTGGTTACATGCTGCTATTCCGACATGCCGCTATTTCGACATTGACTTCTAATTGTCGGATTAGCGGCATTAACATTATTTTTCAAGCGTCCAACTGTTCCGACATTTTTTTTTTCATTGTCGGAGTAGTGGCACTTTACTATTTTTTCAAACATTCCGCTTTTCCGACATTGATTGATTACATTTTTGTTTTTGCATCTGAGACACTGTTTCTCATACACAAATACATCGGCCTGTTAGAGAGAAGAAAAAACAAACTCTAGTGTGACGTCCAACAAGAATCAAACCCACCAAGTTTAAAACACACCGGCAGCAGCGCACACTGATCTGCAGCTACTGAGACTGTTATTATTCTGTCACCTGTTAACCAAGTTGACGGTGTTTTGTTTTGTTTTTTTTGCTGAAGGGTGTGTGTGCCGAGCGGACCCGAGAGACACGCGTCTATAGGCTTATTATGGGACAGGCTTTTAGAACAAACCTTATGCCCAGCAAAAATGGAAAATATAGTCTGACTCCAATATAATAAAATGGTTCTGTTGTTTGGCCACTGTTTAGAATCAGAATTATAGGCTACTGTAAGGAAAGAATCGGATCCTGAGCAGCATTCATTTACAAGTTTAATCAGCACCAATTAAACTTCTTATTAATAAACGTAAACAGTCTATAACTCGGGTCAGGTCGGACCACAGGCTTATTTTTTTTCTTTCTTCTGCAGGAGTAACAAGGTGTGCAGGTGTGTGTGTGTGTGTGTGTGTGTGAGAGAGAGAGAGCGAGAGAGAGAGAGACGGTGCGCCGTGTTTGTATGGGATAGGCTACAATCAGAGTCTCGCCTGACACCAATATAAACAAAAACAAAGGACTTGTATGTAAAAATCCGATGTTCAGCAGCAGGGAACAGCAACCACAAATTATAAAATATCATTTTATTGTCATTGCAACAATTTTTCAACTTTGGCCACCAGGCCCCAGACGCTCAGCTGCAGGCTTCTGTGTCGGAATAGCGGTACCAAAAAGTGTCGGATTACCGGTATGTCTAGATAGAGGGATGTCGGAATAGTGGCATGTCTAAATAGAAACATGTCGGGATAGCGGGATGTCTGAATAGCGAGCGGACCCCGGGAGGTTTGGACACTGTCGGATGATTTTGGTTGTAATAAAGATTTGTTTTCAGTGACAACACATTGACCTGAGCCCAAAATTAAAAAAGAAGACTTACTGAGGTCTCTATCCTTCACACTTCCCCTCTTGTCCAGTAGAAGTGATTAACAGTGATGTGAAGTCTGGACCTGTCGGCTATTACTACAAAGGAAATTGGAGAGCACTGAGGGGAGCCCAGGTTCAACAATTCACCACCTCCAACATCGGTGACTGTCTGAGAGGCATGCAGGTCCACCTTTATGGAGACTCCACCATCAGACAGTGGTTTGAATACCTCATGAAAGCAGTACCAGGTACCCCATCTGCAGGTATTTCTTCTGTTTGATGTTATTCTCACTGTGGATTAATACGTTTCATTTTGTCTGCTTCCAGGTCTCATTAAGTTCGACCTGCACAGTGGGGATATGTCTGGTCCTCTCATGGCTATACATCACGCGCACAACATCTTGGTGACGTACCGCTGCCATGGTCCACCTATCAGCTTTGACATTCCCATCAGCCAGCTCCGTTACGTCGCCAATGAACTAGACGGTTTAACTGGAGGCAGAAGCACCGCTGTAGTTATTGGTGTCTGGGCTCACTTCAGCACTTTCCCCATTGAGTTATACATCCGCAGGCTGCAGAGCATCCGCAGGGCCGTGGTGCGGCTGCTGAAAAGAGCTCCAGACACAGTGGTCATCATCCGCACCGCAAACCCTAAAATAGTGAAGATTGACAGGGCACTGATCTTCAGCGACTGGTATTGTCTGCAGCGCGATAAGGCGCTCAGAGCCATTTTCAAAGGGCTGAATGTTCATCTGGTGGATGCCTGGGAGATGGTCCTGGCTCACGACCTGCCACATAACGTCCACCCACAGCGTCCCATCATTAAAAACATGATTGATGTCATTTTGTCCAACATATGCCCTTAATATGGCGGCTAGATGTGTGTGTTTGTTGTGTTAGGAGAGAAGATTCACTGGGACGGTGTTAGCTCAGTAGGTAGAGCACCTGCCCCATGTGTAAAGGCTATAGTCCTCGCTGCAAGCCGCCCCGGTTCGAGTCCCGCGTCGGACGGCCCTATAATGCATGTCACCCCCCCCCCATCTCTGCCTTCCATTTCCTGTGACACTCTCCACTGTCCTATCAAATAAAGGCATGAAAAGCCAAAAAAATATACTTAAAAAAAAGGAGAGAAGATTCATAGACACATGGGGCCCTAGATTGGCAGACCGATCGGAGTCAACTCGCAGCGCAGCTTCGCCACGTCAACTGGGTGTGTCCAGGCGCGTTTTGCAAGAATCGTGAGCCGCGAAGTCCGGTATAGACCGGCGCACCCACACCCCTTGCACCTCCTCCAAGCGCAAATGCCGAGGAGGGAGGAGTCGGGGGCGTGAGGCAGGCAGGAGGAGGAGAGAAAGGCTGAAGTGGGATTAACACAGCCGATTCCGATTTTCACCAATCAAATGAGCTCCTCTCCTCACCTTTAACTGAGCCGCGGTGATGTCATTTCCTACTTTGACATGGACGGAGGAGAGGAGGAGACAGCGACGCCACAGGCAGAACCTCTCCCAGGAGGAAACAGCTGTTTTGGTCCGGAGGTCCGAGCTCAGAGTGGCTGAATAATGAGTTTAATATCCTTAAACAGGTTTGATCTGATACACTGAAAACCGCTGGCCAGTGTAAAAAAAAAAAAACTAATAAAGAAACTCACATTTATTCAAACCCTGTGAGAGGTGAATTGAGTTAACCTTATATTCCTGTGAATGTTAATGTAAACCCAGCGCGAGGCAGCAGTTAAAAGAAAAACATGACGTAGAGGGAGACCCCCCAGGAAAGAGACTTACAAAAACGTTACAGTGTGTCAGTTGTTTTGTTTTCCTGCCTGTTATTTTGTTGCTGGGCTTTTCCGCTGGTAAATAAACTTTTTTTTATAAACTACACAAGATCCGCTCAAGATTCTTGGATCCGAGTGTAACATGTAGCCTACACTAATCACAATATAAACAAACACTGTAACAGGGATGGAATCCGCGTAAAGGACGCTCTCGCTCTCCCCCCCCCTCCCTCCCTCCCTCTCTCTGTCTGTCTGTCCTTCTGTGATGAGACAAACTATATACTGACTATCTGACACCGAGGCTGTTGTGGTTGAGAGATGTTTGTTTTTTGTTTTTTATTACAGCTGCCTGACGTGCTGGCCCGTTGATAAATTAATAAGTAAATAAATAAAAATAACGCGGATCATCACATCTCAACACGGTAGTGACCTGCAGTCCCTCAGTCCGCAATCCACAGCTCCAGTGCCAGTTCGTCCCTGCTGAGTTAATTCAGGTGGAGTTTTCATTACGCTGCCAACAGCCTTTGATCTGACGTCAGATGTGACGGGACACTCTTTATAGATAAAAATTCACGTGTTGATTCCATTAGTTGCATTAAATAGAGGTTATTGTGGTTATTTATTGCATCTAAATGCGTCTGGAACAGTGGAAACCTGTCTGTGAGGTTTTGCTGACATGTGTGGACTGTTCGCCGGTCAACCAATCTCCCTCTCCGCCAGCTCCGCTTCGCCTTGCCCCGAGATTAGACCTGCTTTGAGGTGGTCTGCTTTCGGCGCAGAGTCGGCGGGACATTTTCTCACGAAACTTCCGCTTCACCAAGCTGAATCTGTGACACCGCCTCCTGCTGCGCCGCCACACCCATATTGGCGGAGCGCGATCTGCCAATCTCCCGACTAGACTTTGAGCCAGTCTGCGCTGCTTCAAACTTGCAATAGACGGGCTGCGATACCTTGCGCCACCTGCGCTGCACCAGGAAACTAGGGCTCATGCTGTGTACATATTTCCACCAGGTGCTGCTTTTTTCTTTTCCGAACACAGCGTTCATGCGGCAACATAAACATACATGTCGATGTTCGACCGATGAATCAGTGCAGTAAAAAAGAAAAAGTTGAGAAAACTTAAAACATCAAGGCAACATGATGCAAGAGATTTTTGAGTTTTCTCAACTTTTGCGAGCTGTTGTTGACTTAATTAAGGTTTTTACGTTTTGCCAAGAGTTCTGCCAACTTGGGTGTTTTTGTTCACTTTCTGAGGATAATACTGTGAGACTAATAAAGAATTTCTTGCTTGAATGCAGTGTATTTCTACCTTCACCAAACACAGATTTTTGTGTTGAATTAATAAACAATTTTTCCCATCAATGTCATGTATTTCTACTTTCTTTAAATATAGATATCCTTGTTGTATAAATACACATTTATTCCTTCAATGGCACCTGTTCCTTGATTCACCTAACACAAATATTCTTTAATTAATTCATTTATTGATTAATTAATTAAATTTATTTTTGCTATAATTTTACATTCAAAACTGTTCAATAGATGGATAATTAATAGTGCTGTCAATAGATTAAAAAAAATTAATCTCACAAATCTGTCAAATTAATCGCGATTAATTTATGAATTGCATTTTTCTACTTGAGACTGAAGCTTAGTGAATATTTATCTATGTAAAATCATCAAATTAATGTAGAATATGAATAGAAAGCTTAAGCAACATCCAGAATGCTGGAGGTATTTAAAAATGAGTGTGAGTGAAGATGTCAGAGACAGAGCAGCAGCGTTTGGTGAAGAAGAACAAGTTCTGTAGAGCAGGAACAGGAGGAGCAAGAACATCTGCAGGTTTCCTGTGACATTATGAGACGGTCACGTCAGGAGAGAAGAAGCAGAATGGGAGTAAATAACTATTACAGATGGACATTTTACATTTTGCTGCTTCTTCTATGGAGTTTATTGGTGGTTGGCAGCAACTTAAAGCTGCCTTTAGTCACCTACTGCACCGGAGTGTGGCTCAGTAGGAGGACAAAATGGGCTGCGATTAAAAAAAAATAACGCATTAATTTTTATAATTGAGTTAAATTAAATGCTTTAACTCTGACAGCCCTTTAATTAATAATACACACTACAGCTGAATGTTGTCAAGAATTTTTTTATTCAGTTTACCAGTGAACAACAGCGAACCATCATTCATGCATGTGTAAAACAAACAACATACATACCGTTCTACTAGTCTAATGACATTTGGAGTGAATCTTCCTCCATGCTGAGAATTTGAAATCGACACTGAACTCAGATGTGAATTGTGATTATTTCCCCCCCATATGGTTGGCGGCTTCTGACTTTACATGTCGACAGCCATTTGAGTACTTTTTTTTTTTTTTTGCATATACACACCCAAGCTTTACTTTAACAGTTGAAACGCTATGCACCCCTTGGCAACTGCCAAATGATTATATATTTCAGAGGTCAAAGAGATTAACTTGTTTGTTGCAGAATATGAAACGTGCATACTGTTCTATAGTCTAGTAACATTTGGGGTGAATCTTCCTCAATGCTGAGAATTTTAAATCAATGTTAGTCTCACTGAACACGTATATAATGATTACTCTCCACCCCCCCTCATGGTTGGCGTCTTCTGAATTTACACGTTAACACTGAATTACTTTGTGCCATTTGACTATTTGTTGCATATCTGACTTTACAGCCATTTGGCTTTTTTTTGCATATACACATTCAAGCTTTACTTAAAAAATAATGAATTTAACAGTTGACACCTTTTGGCAACTGCTGAATTATTATCCAGAGGTGAAGCAGATGAACTTTGTTTTACATGAGTGTAACAACAATACAATTCAACTTCAATAACAGTCACAGTACAAGCTTCTCTTTCAGCGACCTTGCGGCGCTGTGAGCATCGAGAGCCACCGAGCGAAAAAAAAAAAAAAGATGGTCTGAATTGCCTCAAAGGAGTACCTCATCTGTTTTGGATAATCAATGTTGAGGGCATACAGGAGGCCGAAGAGGTATGCCATGGCAGTAGAGAGGTTTGGAATATTATGAAGCACAATGTCCAGTGTTGTCAGCTTCATCATGTAGCACAGATGGTAACAGATGCTCCTTGCAGCATTGGTGCTAAAATGTCGGTGTTCTGAGGAAGGAGAACAGGTACATTATTAAGAGCTTAGAAAAAGTAAGACAGTAGAAAGAGCATTTTCTGAGTATGAGTTCTGATAAGGTTAATGCTAACGCTGAAAAGTATAACTTGTAAGCAGAGATTATTGGCTTCATAACGGCTAAAAGAAGGTGAAATGTTAAGAAATGGCAGAAGAACATGGGAAGCTATAAACTGAAATCTGACAGCCAATGAAAACTGCTAAAGCCAAGAATAGATTTAGTAGTTTAAGGAGGGTGATTTACATGAAGTTAACACGTTGATGTAAACAATGTATGAAAAATATTAACAAATCAGAGATACTTGTATAATGTGAAGCGTGACAAAATGGCTTACACTGGAGAGAAATGCATAAGCCGATGTCATGGCATGGGAGAGGCTGAAATTCTGAAATCTTCATTTTGTAAACAAACCAAAATGTATAAAATATAAAGATGTGGTAGAAGATGCTTCAAATTTACCCTCAAATACATGAAATCACTGAGATGCTCATCAGAAATGCACAACAGTTAGACACACCAGCATTAATCAGTTTGTCCAATAATGTAAGACAGGAAATAAATAAAAGGAGCAGTTTTAAGCTCAGGAAGTAGTGAAGCTGTTCAAAGAGCCCATTGTAACAATGGTTTTGCTTTTAATAACAAAAATGACAGCCAAAAAAAGGCTTACTCTTAGAGGATCAAGATTCTTTCAAATTTTGTCTCAGCTTTCAGCATTGGAATTAATGGTTTTTTAAGAAAAAAACACACATTTAGACTAAATACATTTATACTGAAACTAATTATTTAGTACCACGCTATACTAACGTGCCATTTAACTTGTGGAGATATTAACCAGAAAAAATAAATCTCTTTCTTTAATCAATGACCCACCAACCTTGTGATGAAACACCACCCAAAATGACCAACTGTTCCCCTCAGCAGAAAAAAGGGATCTGAAGTGGAAAAGTCCAACCCTCACCCCAAAATCTGATAAAGACTGATAAACTGCCGTGGGGAGGTGTACTTGCATTTTGGATTAACTACTCCTTAAAAACATCTTGTGAGAAGTAATTAGCTGCATGACCTGAATTATTTGTCTTTCCTGCAGTTACTGTTACTTACCAAGCACTTCAGGAAAAATGTGGTTGCATCGCTGCGGAGGTAGAGGCAGGCCTCTCAGTGCTGCTGTATTCCGGTGGGACACAATGTCGGATGTCTAAAAGTGGAAAACATAAGTAGTTCAATTAGTATAGTGCTGTAACGTAAATAAGAAAGTATATTCATGCTCTTCTAAAACTGCCAGGCAAAAGAGAAAAGAGGTGCTCCATCTCCTGACCAAAAGCTCCGTTCTTAGACCTGTAGATTTACAGCAGGCCAGGCCCAAATTTGTCAAGGGATGCATTGAAAGTCCACAGGAGGTCTTTGCTCTTGATACATTGAAATTCCTTAGATATCTTAACAAGAAAACCAAAAAGATATTAAAGCTGCAAGTGGCTATGATCGGGAACTGCCCATTGGTCCGACCTCCCAATGGTCCGACCTCCCGTTACACCGACAAAATACCCAATGGTCCGACCTCCCATTGTTTCGACCTCCCGTTATTCCGACAAAATCAACCACAAGTCGGACCAATAGGAGGCTGGGTGGTCTAGAACTGTCATCACTACTTTCTGACAAGCTCTTCCATTCATACGAGCATGCAAACACGCGCGCCCAGAATCTCCCCATATTCAGTCAGATTGTGCACAACCATCATAAATGCTGATCAAGATGACCCCCCCCCCTCCAACAGTGCAGAGTAAAGTAAATACACTTTTTTGTCTCTCCCAGGGGCAGCCGCCGCACCAGCTGACAGTAGACTGAGAGAGAGAAGGCAATGAAGAAAGGAGTTGGTTAAGTTTAGTAAAAAACGCCAGGTAGAGGCTAGACAGGCCAGAAGCAGAATGAGCGTTATATGTCATGAAGCGCTTGTCTTGCAGTTAATTATGCACATGATCCGTTTGATCCCAGAAATAAAAAAGGATCAATACGCAGCCTCCGTTTCCATTCTGACTGCGTCCATCTGTCCGTTGGGAGTGGGAGAGAGAGAGAGATGTAGTGTCTGTAATGTAAGTTTGATTTGACAATAAGTGTCAAGGTTTAATCATGGACACTAACGAGCGCACAGTAGTGCGTAAAAGTCGTGAAATTCCTCGTTGGTGTAAACTGCACCTCTTTTTCCACGTGTGTCTTATTGACAGACAGGTGGAGCCTATATGAATAATTATATAAATGCATGGTGAATGTTGGGAATGAAGAGTTGGACTAATACTAGTCCAGTTCGAACTAATGAGGACCTCCCATTAGTTCGAACTCCCATTACTCCGATTGTCGGACCAATGGGAGGTCGGACCAATGGGAGGTCGGACTAATGGGTGGTCGGACTAATGGGAGGTCGGACCAATGCCATGGACCCCTATGATCATGGGCCCTCGCGACTCCACTCCACTACGGATCTGAGGCATGCAGGGGCTGGGGCTAGAAGGGAGACGGGAGAAAAAACCTGGCAGGAGTGAGAAAATGCAATGTTCCATTCATTCACCAGGGGGTGGTAACCAGATGTGGGCAAGTGGGCTTAGGGGCGGACCTTCATCACACGCGTGAAATTTCGAGCAAATCGGACAATGCATGAAGGAGTTATGATGAGTTGATGGTTCATCCACCAGGGGGCGGTAGGAGCGTAACAAAACATGGGCCGGTGCGTTCAGGGGTAGATCCTGATCCCACGTGAAGTTTAATATACCGACGTCATCCTGCTCTTTGCTCTGATTGGTCGTAGCGCTACCCTATTGCGCGCAGAGACAGCCGTCATCCTGCCCCCTGGATTGAGCCGAGGTCTACCGGTCGCAAGCTAGGTAAAATGTGGAATTTTCCGCAAATTGTGGTTAAGCATAAAAATGCTAAAAAGGGTGGAATGTTATGGAAAATTCTGTTATTTTACCCATGTATGTTTGTAAGTTTTGTATGTTGGTAACAGAACTTCTTTTCACCTTGTGATAAGTGGTAGCCTACTCAGTTAAGCATTGTGAGATACAGCAGAAAGTCCACTCAGGACAGGTTAAAGAGCCAGAGAGGCTCCCACGAATTTCCAAGGGATTGTTGTGTCCTGGTGGTGAGGCTAAGCAGAACCACCAAGGTGCCATATATTTTGTCTGTTGGTATGTGTTTGGGAACTATAAAGATAGCAGGCCTGAGAACACTCAGTTCACTCACCCACTCACTGACTGCTCATGTTGTTGTAGGCTATGTGTGTGACTCTATTCATGAATGCTGATTAAAACTCAGAAAGACAGCTGATGTGTGAAGACTTTCTTTTAAATTCTTTATTGAATAGACAGAAAAGGTTTTGCCACCACAAACCACACCACTGTCTTCAGTGGCTCTAGTGGTAGTAAGCAGGGCCGGTCCTAGGATTTTAGTGGCCCCAAACAAGATTTTGTTTGTGGCCCCAAAAAACGCTCCAAGTGCAAACACCAAATCACACACACTGCTTTCAACCAAATGAACACACACACACACACACACACACACACACACACATAGAGATGGACAAATGAATTAACCACAAAATATAACAAATCTGAGTAGCAAAACGGTGCACTCATTGCGCTGCATTACTATGGCAACACAACAATTTACAACAATTAACAATTTTTCAATTAGCCTACTAAACAATTTTTGTTTTTATGTGCATACAATGTCTTTGTTTCTGTATTATTAATGTATCCCTGTCACTGTTGGACCCCAGGAAGAATAGCAGCGACTACGCCGCAGCTAATGGGGATCCGGATAATAAACTAAACTACACATTTCCCACACATTCATTTATTCGTGGCGGCCCATCCCTGGTCGGACAATTCGTTCGCGCAACGGAGGGGGTGAGAAGAGTCTTCTGTGATCAGGGTGGCCTTCCTGATCACAGACCCGCTGTACAGTTCTGAGAGGGGTTTAATAACCATAACAATTCAAGAAGTAATCAAATAAACTACATGGTGACTTGGTAATGGTGGGGGAGGACATGTCACCATGCAGCTATACAACTAATGTGAAGGAGATTTGATGATTAAATGTTTGTGCTATTTTGACATCGACCTGATCACAAGCAGAGTGTCAAGAGTGTCCTACCATTAACTGCTGACGTGGCTGGAATCAAGGAAGCTGGGGTTGCTGTGATAACCTGGAGAAAAGGGATGTAGATTTTCCATGGAGGCCGTGTCCCGTTATCACGGTGAGGGGTTCTGTCTGTGTCACAGCAGTTCAGCCTCGATAGATCTTCAGTGGAGCGGCCGTCCTTGAAGCCCAGCTGATTTAGATTCATGATGTCATCGTGTGAGAGGAAATCTGACACCTGCTTGAAAACTGTCCTGTTTGTGTGTCCAGGACATAATGAATGTGTTCAGGACATAATGAATTACGACTTATCAACAAAGTAGGCTAGCTAATAGACATTTCTTTGATAATCTTCTATATTTATAATGAATTGAATATATGAACAGTGAAGAAATAACAGTAATTCAGGGCCCCAGACTGCCCCTAAATGGAGGCATTTTGCCCCTAAAATTTGACAGTGCAAGTAAATGTGCAACCAGGAATTTTGCTGTTTTTTTCTTGTTTTTTTTATTAAAGAATCTGGATCTGAATCTGACATATAGGTGGCAAGCCACTTGTGTGAGAGAATCATGAATGAAAAATTAAAGGGACAACAAGGAGTTTTGGAAAGCGAAGTGTTTTCATACTACATTTACCATGAGCCTCCACAAGCACGGTGAAATTCTTGGACCAGCCCCAGACGGACGTCTTGCCAAGAATGTTTTCATTCATCAAGAATTAAAGTCAGAGGTTCAAAGACAATCACATACCCTACCGTCGTTGTTCCGACCATGAATGCCGATTCAGCTGAGTTATTTTCATGACCTGCCAGGCAGCGTCCGCGAAACCGAAAGTAAGGAAACGCTGGTCGGCTTGCCCAGTCCACCATTAATTAAAATAACAAAAACGATAGAGACAAAACAATATATTTATTGAAAATGGAGCCATTAACAAGTGTGGGTAAAGTAGATTCATCCACATTAATATGAGACTTTTTTATAACCAAATAGAAACTCCTCGTTGTCCCTTTAAATAGGAATTTGCTTTGCAAGTTGATTCACTGTAGTAAAAGAAGTTAGTCTGGAGCCCACCCAGAGAAGCTCTGCTGTTGTCAGAGGAAGTATGTCAGTGATAGGCAGATTGTAGGCTACAAAATAATAGCTCTACACTGCTCTCACAACAAAGATAGTTACACAGTGGTTGTAAATAAGTTAAGTGGCAGAATTATTGTTGTTTGTTTTCAGACTGGTGGATTTTTTTTTAAAGTGAGAAAAAAACAAGGTGGTGAAATATCTTTTTTTTTTTTTTACCTTTATCTTTGTGATAAAGAAGGATCCAAGACCAATCTGAAAAACAAGGCGCTGCAGTACACACTCACCTCCGGAGGGTGGCAGTAATACAACATTAAGGACGACACCTGCCGCGCAACCTCAAAGAAGAAGAAGAAGAAGAAGGAGCCTACCTTCAAGCTAGCTTTAACGACGAATAGCTAACCGACTTATGAGACTTGACAAAAACCTAATACTGAAAAGATAATCGCGAGGAGAGACACGGTAACCGCTGCCGGCGGGTCATGCAGCTCTCTAAAAGGTAATGAGCCGTAAAGCCTCGGGGTCTCGGCTCAGCGGCGCCCACAAACTGCAGCCACAGTGGAATGACTGGCAGGCCAGGTTGGTGTTGGGCTCTGGGGGGGAGGCTGGGTACAATAAAGCGGTGACTCTGTGGGGCCTGTGTCGTGCTGCTTTTGTGAAGCAGTGGCCACATGGGAGTGAAATACTCTGTATGTGTGTGCGTGTGTTTACGGTGACCTTAAACGCGTACAGTGGACTCCCCCCCACGCTGCCTTTAACCCGCAGCTCGTGGAAGCGGCACCCTGAGTCCAGCGTCGGCCGTTGACGAGCCGCGTTAGCTCGGTCTGTTTGGGTTAGCTTCGATTAGCTAGGTGTTGGAAAGGCTGCTCGTTTACCAAGTTAACGGCAATTAACCGTAACAGAAGCCTGGGAACTGTAGCGACCCCCCGTTTGGGCAGGTTAATGTTTGTTTTATAATAACCACAGGGGCGTGTAGACACTTGTGTGAGCTGCGGTGTGTGTGTAGCTGGTTTAGCGTCACTACGGTGTCGGCTGCCGCTGGCTAACTAACGTTACAGCGGGTTAGCAGCAGGAAGACGCCACCCTGCTCTATAACGTTATCAACTTCGCAGGGAACTCCTGGCCGGAGTCTCAAAACGTGTTTACGGAAAATGCTCGGTAGCGGTGCTCTTGCAAGCTTTTTTTTCAAGCTCCTAATCAGAAAAGTAGACACAGTAGGTATCGTGGCTGTGGAGTCCAGTGTTAGCGTCACATGTGTCACCGTAGCTCATGTCATGACATATACAACATCAGGTCCAAGTAGACAATGTGGCAGCTGCCCCCCGGCGCTCGCGGTGGTAGTGTTAGAATGAATTGAACATTTGCTTAGTAACATGTTTCAGTTACAAGAACCTCGTGGTGGCTCCTGCACCTCCATCAAAACCTAAAGGCCCTGTTTTGACACATGGGCCCTGGTTCAAGATTTAGAACAAATGCTTTAACCAGTTGACATTATGTGGCGTTTATATGATGTGATGCATTAGTGTGTAATCGAAGTGTCTCATATTAACACAAACTGAATTGTGGGTGGTGCATGGCTAGCTGGATATTTGCCCCAGAGCCCCTCTGCTGGTCTTCACTCACCATGTCACTCAGTTCTTGACAATCACTTCCTGTACAGGCATGAGCTAGGATCTGAACCTCAAAGGTCTACAGCTGAGGTCGATCACAGGGCGAGGAGGCACGTTTTTGATTTTGAACAGCATCACATCAAAATGACACTTCTGAATGTTTTTCATGCCACCCGCCCCGATTAAACTCCAGTTACCCTTTACGTTTTGAAGTCAAGGTTAAAGTGTAATCAACTTGTAAACATCCCACACCCTGTCTAAACCAGGAGAAACAATAAAGGTAGGGTTAGAGATCTGAAAGTCTCTTCACACTTCGATTGCAGCCTATTAATTCAATGCTTTTTCCACAAAAATTCAAAAAGTCACGCACATGTGGAACGGACAATGTAAAAACGGCATCCAACCAACTTGAACACCATGTTCAATTTGATTGGATGTGCCAATCAAGCTGCCGTCTCTATCCCTCCCTCCCTCCTCTGTGCGTACTACTCTTCAATGAGCTACTACAGTGGGAAAGACAACAAAAGTAAACAAATGTACCACACTGAAGTCCGGTAGGTGGTAATCTGCCACTAAGATTGATGCTGGGTTTTTCCAAGATCTCCAATCGTACCTTTTAAAGGAATAAAGGGAGTAGGTTCATTACGTGTAATTGTTGGCGCAAGCTATTTTTAGATAGGTGGGGCAGAGACGTGAGCTCTGCACAGTGTGCTGTACTTCTGCTCTTCCCTTTATTTGTCAACTCATCAAATACACAATGCAACAACTCCAAAACGCTCTCGTGGACAAGTTGTGACCTGCACATTTACCACACTATGAAATGATAGGCTAACAGAATGTTACAAGACAGAGTTGTTTTCGAGGTAAAGCCGGAACATTCCAGACATGGCTGCTGGGCAGAGTGATTTCAAAAGCAAAAGTAGTTCCAAGTATTTGCTTCATGTGTCGTAATGTTACATAATTATACGTTATTATCTCATAGCGTGGTGAATGTGCAGGTCACAACTTGTCCACCAGAGTGTTTTGGAGTTGTTGTATTGTGTATTTAGTTTGATGAGGGAAAATACCATGAGCCCCAGTTGTGTTAGCTGAGCAGCTCATGGCTCTGCCCCGTCGATCTAAAAATAGCTTGCACCGACAATTAAAGGTAATGAACCTACTCCTATGACTATAGTGATTATGGCCATAGGAGAATTTCCCAAAATGTGGAACTATCCCTGTAAAGCACTCAAAGCCATTTGTTAACAAATAGTGAGGTGACCCTCTGGGGACTTCCTTACAGATCTTCTCCACAACACGGAATCGACTCTCCTCTACTCATCTGATTTTGTTTTACATGTGACAAAAGTTGTGGGTAGTACCTGGTACTGTTTTTTTTTTTTTTTGGTCTCACATCCACTAAAACAAAGTGCAGAAAGTTGATGTGAAAACACAGCAGACTGCTGATTCGTGAGTGAGAGTCATCAATGCGAGACGTTCTCAACAAACTTGCTGAGTAGTTATTTGGCAAAAGAACCAATCAACAACACAGACGTTTCTTTCAACCCTCCTGTTGTCAAATTGACCCAATCTGTTCCCTTTCTCCATCCTTGCTTCCCTTCGTCCCTACTACTTCTTCCTTCCTCTTTTGATCCAATGGGCTCTTTGCACAGATCCACTACTTCCTGAACTTGTTGCTGCTCCTTCATTTCCTGTCTTACATTATTGGACAAACTGATTAATACAGGTGTGTCTGAGTAGTCACAATGGTCAGACACACCTGGATTAATCAGTTTGTCCTATAATGTAAGAAAGGAAATGAAGGAGCAGCATTAGGTGCGTTCGAGATGAACTGCGCCTGGCCTTGAAGGTTGGTGAGAGCAGGCGGCAGCAGCAGGGGGTGGTGACAGAAAGCTGCAGTCAAGTCGGACGGTTTCCAGCCGCCGTGAATACAAACAGGAAGTCACCAAATTATATATTTCTCATGCTGTACTGCAAGTGTCAAATAAATAATCAATATATTTCTCAGAACAGAAGTTTGACTCTGTGAATATTTTCCAGCAGTACAACATGAGATTCATATAATCTAGCATTATACAAAAAAAACACGTAGTGTTCGCAGTCCTAACTAAGAGCCAATCAGCTCATGATCCGGTGCGTTTCCCATCATGCCCTGAGGCTTGCAGACGGCGGAGAGCGACTGCAGTGCCTGGCTCTAAAAACTGCGGCCGCCTTGATCTCTTGAGGTTATCGTTGCCGGCGCCTACATGACGGCAGAGCAAGTCGGACACAAATCTAATCGGCATGCATTGTGCGCTGGTCATTGGCGCTCGATTCTGCGCAGGCCTGGCTCATCTCGAACGCACCTATTGAGTTCAGGAAGTAGTGGAGCTGTGCAAAGAGCCTATTGACCTGATCTGTTCCCTCCTTCCATCTTTCTTTCCTTCCCTTTTCCCTTCCTTCTTTCCTCCCTTCTTCTTCCTTCCTTGAACAATTCTGTTCCCTCCCTCCATCTTTCTTTCCACAGTCCTCTTCCTTCCTTCCTTCCTTCCTTCCTTCCTTCCTTCCTTCCTTCCTTCCTTCCTTCCTTCCTTCCTTCCTTCCTTCCTTCCTTCCTTCCTTCCTTCCTTCCTTCCTTCCTTCCTTCCTTCCTTCCTTCCTTCCTTCCCTCCTCTCTCCTTGTAACAAACCTTTTCCCTCCCTCCCTTCCTTTCCTCCTTCCTCTTTGACCCAATTAACCCAATCTGTTCCCTCCCTCCTTCTATCTTTCCTTTGTGTTTCCCTTTCTTCCTTCGTTCCTTTCGTCCTTCCTTCCATCCTTCCTTCCTTGACCCAGGAGGACAACAGGAGGGTTAGGTTATTGTTCCATGCTTTTATCATGGCAAACCAGAAAACCACCAGGAGGAGCAGACGGGTCTCAGTTTGGGCTCCATTGCTCTTGACTGTCCTTAGTGAAGATGATGCCGCATTAGCTTTGTGTTTGTGTTGTTGTTATAGTAACTGTGTTGTATTGAGTGTGTAGCATCCACAGTGGAGATGAAATACCTGGTCCCAGGCCATAACCGGTCACATGCAGCGGTCCAGCGGCTTGACATTTCCTGGACAGCGAATAACGTGAATACGTGACACATGAGATGAAAGACGTGTCCATTGTTCCAGGGTTTCATTCCGTCCTGTTGGGACATTTGCAGTCTGGTTTTAGCCACCGGCCGACAGCTGTCTGTAAAGGCTGCTAGCTGACCACCGTCTGTCTACACACTGCCTGTTCATTGTCATAGGGTCGGACGGTCCCCTTGTGATTTGTTATCACATTTGTCAAGTACAACACTGGGCAGAGTTGTGTCCAATTTTAACCACATGTATTTGAACTCTGAACCACTGCCCCAAGGCACTGTGGTCATTTACCACACCGGTTTACTATAGTCTGTATATTCTATATGTTGTATATGTATATTCTTTTTTGGAAAATGATGGTACTTAGGAATCTTTCCAATTAACTGTGCCATTTCATACCATGATTAATTGTGAAAACAAGTAATGGTGACATCCTATTCCTGACTCTTGTATATTTTTAATAATTGATGTTGTCATAAAGTGTGGACTGGAGCTGGACTCGTCTATGTAGTTTCTCTTGGTGAAGCCGACCATTATTTACAACACTGCAGTGCCATCATCACCCAGAGACAACTGTGTACCACACTTAGCTCGTTCTGATTGGGTGACGGAAATTGCTCTTCTGTGAGTTTCACTTTCTGTTCTGGGTGAAGCTGCCTTGAGTTTCAATGGAACTGGAGCACACAGACTGTTGCAGTGACATATTTCACATGATTAAAAAGTTTTGTTTCCTTTCTTTCTCTCTTGATTTGCTCAGACATCCGGACCATAACTGCCGGTTTCGTATGATGTTACCGCAGCAACTATTTGAACCCCCTTCTTTTTCAGAATTGACGATAACAGCTTTTCTTGTGTGTCCTTATTCTCAGAGTTGACAGTGTGTCATCCAGCCAGGACACTGTGAAGTCCAGAGAGCTCGGTTCAGGAGCATTGTATGACGTGTTGCCCTCCAGCTGCCCTGAACAGCCAGCAGTGCCCAGCGATGTTTACGCTGCTGCAGATACACACCAGGAAGAGGGTGAGCCCTGATACACCGATCATCAAGCTTATTATAGAAGAAACAACAATAAACAACTTCTCACAGTGGATTGAGCTGCATCTGAATAAAGTAGAATGTGATGGAGGTTCAAAACATCCTCGGACTGATAAAAGATCTATGATCAGCTCAGTTCAGTTCTTGACATTGTTTTGATATCATTAGGTTACCATTCAACTTTTTCATTTTCTCAAGGTGAGGAACTGTTTTTCCCTCTTTCCGATTGAATTCATTTCTAATGAAAGAAAAGGTTTATTCTACCCAAAAATTCAAATTTCACTGTTTCTATTTCTCATTGAGCTGTTTATATGAGTCCTCCGTTTTCAGAATTAAACTGGAATATCTTTGTCCAAAAAGACACACCAAAAAACATCCAAATACCTCCATACTGCTCATCTGTAATGTCCAGATTTTAATTTTCAGGCCCGTTGAGAACTCTAGACATCAAAACATCCTTGGACTGATAAAAGATCTATGATCAGCTCAGCTCAGTTCAGTTCTTGACATTGTTTTGACACTTTCATTCAAGCATTTGCAAGTGAGGAAGCGTCACTACGCGGCACAGAAAGAAAAGGTTTATTCTACGTCTTGGGCCTGTTTATTCTGATTGAGCTGTTTATATGCAGTACTTTTATTCAGAATAAAACTGGAATATCTGTGTCCATGTAAACACACCTGTTGTTTGATTTACTGAATGATGGGTTTTCATTACACTTAAAAGAAACAAAGAATTAAATTTGAACTGAACTGCTGTAATAAATGAACTTTTCCATGATATTATATCATGTGCCTGTATAGTTGTATTATAGTCAGACCCTACTGTTATTGTAGCAGGTATTTCATCTCCACTGTGGAAATTCCTGCTACTAGTGTGGGTCTTGGTTGTTTTAGTTAAAGTTGTTGTTGTTAGTTGTTCATTGTCAAACAAGTGATGCAAAATGAACATGGGCTTATATTTTTTCCCAGCATACCTCAGTGCTTTAACCTGTGTGACCACTTTATGATACGCACCTGGCCGGACGTCCTGTATAACCCGACATGCTGTGTGTCCTGCAGGTGGATATGAAGCTGGTCAGGGTGTCTGTGATACTACATTTGGTTGGAAGTCGCTGGGGCAAGAGTTGAGGCCCAATGACGTGACGACGGATTTGACTCCTTTTCAGCATGGAAACCGTGCTTTAGCTTCAAAGGACATGAGGAAATCGCAGGGTAAGCTCTCCCACACCAGCATGTTGCTCTCTGACACCATTCACTGCAGCTGGCTCGGCAGTTCTGTAGCGCTCACTGGATCCACTGACAGACTAACAGTCGATGTCTGGCCGTCTGGACTCGCTGTAAATGCAATATGACACCGGTGTAATGAAGTACAAACGGGATTCGGGCACGTTGTGCAGTGAGATGTTTTTAATGCTGGACCAGTGCAACAGTTGGAATATCTCAAGGTTGGATGTGTAAACATCAGACTTTTATGATATTGCTAAAGGAGAAACTAGGATCACGTACAAGCTGAAACTGAGGGTAAAGTTGAACAAAATAAAATCAAAATTGTGCAACTTCATTATTGATGCATAAAACATCAACTGGAGATTCATTCACAGAAAACAAGACAGTGAAAACCAAGTATCATGATCCATCTGCTGGGATTTAAGTTCAGTTGGATTCCAGAAAGGCCTTTTTGCCTTCTATTACTTTGTTTTGTGTGTTTAACAAAACACCACAGGTGGACTGCCTGAACCAAGGACAAAGGAGCTGAGGGAGTGATTAAAGTGGAGACAGAAGCATGGATGATGTTATTAGCACAAGTTTTGTTTTGTTGCAATGTCTGTGGCACTACGAGTTTATTAAAGCGACGGTGTCTGTATCCCTGTATCTGGAGGATCCTCCGGCCTCACAGCTGGTGGAGAAAATGATAAGATATAATTTTATCTAGGGATGCACCGATATTAAAATTTTGGCCGATACCGATATCCGATATGAATTTTTCTGTTATGGCCGATAATCAATATTTACCAATATCGATATGTGTTGTTTTTTTTCTTTAAGTTTCTGAGATGATAAATTTTTGTACAGACTGAAAATCATCCAAACTGAATTTTTGAATGTCTTCCTTTATTTTCAGAATGTATTTTACTTCCAAATAACAAGGTTACAGGCTACCATCCTCCTCGCATTACCTCAACTTTGCAGGTTTTGCATACGGATATATATGGGCAGCCCAATTTTACTCATCGGACCAATACTGGAAAAAATGAAAATGATTAGAGATATAATCCCTAATTTTATCTGTAGAATCTACCTGACTCTGTTTAGAAAGTATAAAAAGTCATCTCAACTCTGAGCTTTATTGGCAGTTTGAACAAGACAAGGGAACTTGCCTCAACAGGACAGAGATGAACAGAATGTCTGTGAAGGAGTGCTTCAAGACTCTTAACAGTTAAAAAGCCTTCGTTTCTGTAACTTGGTCAAAACTCCTACATGTTTCGGCGAACAAGCCTTCGTCAGGGAGTAAAACAGTTTTCGCATAGGAGTTTTAAAGGTTTAACATTGACATTGTGATTGCAGACAGAGGGGTGGCTCATTCAGAGGAGTCTCGGCTGGCCAACCTCCTGCGCCGAGTCTCCAGGGAGGATGATCGCGACCGCAGACTGGCCACCCTCAAACAGCTGAAGGACTTCATCAGCCACGGAGAGAGCAAAGTGGTCAGTCACATCTTCTCATCATCAATCAATACTGTTGCTGAATTTTTGAAGTATTTTGAAAGTGAAGGGCCAGGACTGAAGCTCACATTTAAAAAAAAAAGAAAAGATTTTTGTATCTTATTTGCTGACCGTCTGAGCGGGAGACAATGTTCAACTCGGCGTGCTGTGTGCTGAGCTTGGAAGCCGCCATATTTGCGAGTGTCAAGTCACTACACAACAATTCGGAACATACAAAGAACACAACCAGACAACCATCCATTTCACCATTTACATGATATCGTTTTACTTTTCCATTTGGGAGAAGGAATATTCTCCGCCTCTGAAACAGAATGAAATTCCACTCAGATACATACATACATTTTATTCCATCCATTTTCCTGTGATAACGAGATAATTAAGTCGAGATCTCGAGAAAACAAAACGATAGTCTAGTCTATTACATCATTACAGGAAACATCATTCAGTGTAGCAATGTCAGGAGCAGGAGAATATCGATCACAGCATCACATATCTCTTCAATCAACTCCTGACACAGGCTGAAATAGCTTTATGCCTTGCTATTACAGATAATGTACACATTAGTGTGCGTCATCTGAAAAGACACGCTGCACGCAAATGAGTTACCTCGGGCAAACAGAGAAAAATATCTTGTTATCTTGTTGTTTTTGTTTCTTGTTAACGTGTCAATTAGGAGTCAGGCTCTGCAGGGATTGGAGACGAGCTGTTTGAGCCTCCTACAGCTTCCTGAATGAACAGGACTCCTCACATGAATCACTGCAGACGCTCGTCTCTAGTCGACACATCGTTGCTTCTGTCAAATAAAATGTGTTGTAGAGGATCAAAGTAGTGACTAACACATCCCTGACATAATCCTCTGTATCCTCTCTCACACAGACCCTGGTCAAACAGTTGGACACCATCCTCAGCACCCTGAATGATATTTTAAATGAGAGGTAAGAGGAAGCCGGGTTTGAACTGAAGCACTTTCCTGAGGATCTAGACATGGTTAGACGAGCTATTTGTTGATGATAATTAGTGTAACAGCAACTAGGGATGGGTACCGAATGCTCTACTTGTATTGGTACCGACTGGATTACAGAGTATCGATTCATGTTAAAGGGATACGCCAACATGTTTTTTTCGTGTCTTGCCTCACTCCAGAGTCCATGGCCAGCAGATAGACACCATACTTTCTACTGTGTGTGCAGTAACAAGGGAGATGGAGCCTGCCTCCACCTAAAGTAAAGTCTCCTCTCGTCAATAAGTCAGTGTTCTCCGGTAGCTCAAACACTGGAAGTGTATTTATAAAAGGGTAGACAAAATGAGCTTTTATATTTTCTTATGATAATATTAAACCTGCCTCCACCTAAAGTAAAGTCTCCTCTCGTCAATAAGTCAGTATTCTCCGGTAGCTTCTCATCAGCTGGCACCATACAGAGTTTACACTGCGTCAGTTTCATTAATTTTTATTTGTCAGAGTCTCACACCAACTTTCTGATCTGTAGGCTGTAGGAGTCTCTCCATGTTTCTCCTTCTGCCACAGTAAAAAGGGAACATTTACATTTTTTCAAACAAGACAACAGTCTCATAAATGATTAGATTTTTTTTTCATTGAATGGCTATTCAATTATTCGAAAATCATTTCCCTATTATATAAAATACTCTGAAAGGCTGAGGAGTTGTGATGTTGTTGAGAAGTAAATATTCAAAAGATCAGTATCGTATCAGTTCAAATGTGAAAGTTAGCGATCCCTAATAGCAACAACCTGATGGAGTGTTTCAGTGAGTGAGTTGTGACAGACTGGATGACATTTTCTCCAGACCAGCCTCGGTAGGTTTATCCGTCCTGCTCTGTGACTCTGACTGGTTGCTGCTGTTGTCGTTGTGTGTGTGTGTAGCAGTAAGCTGCTGTGGGAGCTGCGTCAGGACGCGGCGGCGTGCCTGGGTCTCCTCTGCACCGTGCTGGGCTACGAGGCCGAGCGCATCTTCAAGTGGCTTTTCCTCAAGTTCACTTCCAGCAGTCGAGACGAGGTGAAGCTGCTGTACCTGGTGGCGGCGCAGCGCGCTCTGGAGACGGCTGGAGAGAGGAAGGCCTTCTCTCATGTCATGCAGGTACACACACAAACACACCAATATACTGTACACTAAAACTAGAGACGAAATGATCGGAGGAGGACGAACAAAACTAAATGGCCATTATTTATTCACATTATTTTTCTCCAAAATGAGCTGGCCTCTCTAAAGTTAGTCTAAGAAAGTCTAAGTTAGTACCATGCTGTGATCCTACCAGATCCACAGCTGCTAGCATAGAAGCCTGCCCTGTGGTCTGAGTGTGCCCTGTGTTTCAGCTGGTGATGAGCAACCTGCAGTCCATCCTGGAGAACGTGGACACACCAGAGCTGCTCTGTCAAAGCGTCAGGTGTATCCTCCAGGTGGCCCGCTGCTACCCACACGTCTTCAGCACCAACTTCAGGGTGAGTGTTGGAGCCGCTGCTGCAGCTCACAGCTCATCTGAGACCCTTTTTTTAATCTGCCCTCCTTCTACAGGACACAGTGGACATCCTGGTGGGCTGGCACATTGACCACACACAGAAACAGTCCCTCACTCAGCAGGTCTCAGGTCAGTTGGGATCGTTATCATCACTTTTATGCCTGTTGCTGTGATTGTAACTTGTAGATCTGTTAAGTACCAGTGCATGTGTTCCAAGGTCATTATTTATTCACAATACTAGTGTTGTGCTCCTCCTGCCTGTTTAGGTTGGCTACAGAGTCTGGAGCAGTTCTGGGTGGCAGACCTGACCTTCTCCACCACCCTGCTGGGGCAGTTCTTGGAGGACATGGAGGCGTATGCAGAGGTGAAGTTAGTCTAGAGGCTGCAGTCACACGGCCGTACCAACATACAGATTATTGTGATGGAATTCTGCCACGTTGAGCTCTTGCCAGGGAATTGACCGAGTCTGTATCTCTGTTCAGGATCTGAGCCACGTGGTGTCGGGGGAGGCGTTGGATGAAGACATCCCCCCTCCCTCAGTGTCGCTGCCCAAACTGGCGGCTCTGCTGAGGGTCTTCAGTACAGTGGTCCGCAGCATCGGAGAGAGGTTCAGCCCCCTCAGAGGACCGCCCATCACCGAGGCATACGTCACCGATGTAAGAGCCATAAAAACTAACACATGCACCTGTTCTCAATATGAGGAAACAAAGTAGCCAGCTGATCTGCAATCAGTCAAATAAGCCGATAGTGTCGACTCACCCTGCTGCTCTCAGGAGAGAGAGCGACCTCCGACTCTGGAAGTTTGGCAGGAGTTTGGAATCTGAAATATGAGCTTTGAAGCAGAGGTTGTTCTGATGATGACATTTTAGGTGATGAAGGAGATGTCACTCAAAACCTAGGTGTGTTGTTTCCTCTTTGTTGTCTTACATGAGCAGCTGATCATAAACTGACCACTCTACCTGCACTAGAGCTGCGTCCAAATTCTCTGATTTCAGCTTTGGTTCTTTGGTTTGTGCACAAAACTAAACATTTGAGGACGTCGTCTTTTGGTTTGGGAAACACTGATTGACATTTTTAACGTTTTATTGGCCAAACAACTAATTGATTAATTGTTTAAACAATCGACAGATTAATCGATAATGAAAATAACGCTTAGTTGCAGCCCTAGCCTGCGTTAACACTCAATAAGCACACAGTCCAGTCGAGGCTCGTCTTCTGTCGTTGTCTTCCCAGCAGCAGCAAAGTGACGATGAGTCTAAAAGTATGAGGAACAAAGAGCTGTCGGTTGTCTCGCTGCCTCATGTCCCTTTAGACCCAAACACATTCCAGTCAGGACCTGCAGAAGCCAAACCACAGGTTCTGTGGTGTTGGAATAACTGTCGCCTTTGTTGTGTTTGTGTCAGGTTCTGAACCGGGTCCTGGCCTGTGTGACCACAGCGAAGCAGGTCCAGTTCTCTGAGGCGGTTCTCACAGCCGGTAATGAGTGTGTGGGTGTGCTGCTGGCCAGCGTGGAGCCCTGCGGTCAGCTGATGGAGGCCGTCCTAGCCTACGGCCTGGACCAGCTGGACTGCTGCCAGGCCTGTGGCACCGACTACAACCTGGCGGTGCTCAGCCTGCTCACCCTGGTACGGTCACACCTGCTGTTTGTCTCGCCTCACACCACACAATGCACAACACAACGCTTGTGGCCCAAACAAACCTGGTTCCAGATCTGTTACTCACTCAGATGTTTGTTTTCTTTTGCTTTTTCTTCCCTTTTCCAATCTCATGCTCTTGTTGCATGAGAAGCCACTGTGCAGGTGTCTTCCTGTAACTTCAGACATATTGGTGTGAAAATATTTAACCGAGTTACTGTGCATCATTGTCTCAAAGGGCTGTTGCTCCTTCCAGAGATTCCTGCCTCACCTGAAACTTTCCACATGAGGAGGTTCAGATGTTTTGTCACCTGTAGGTCAAGTTATTGATGGCTCTACCTTTTGCTTTCAGATCGTGGACCAGATCCACACCAAGCTGCCTGTGTTCTTTGTAGAGAAGCTGTTGGCGCCCGACTCCAAGCTGCTGAAGCTGCGCTTCCATCGAGAGAAAGAGGTGTGAGAGCGTAACACGGTGGCACTACAGGCCTCCGGATCTTTTTGTGATAAAATGTTTATTTTGTTTTTAAAAAAAGCATAGACAGGCATATGCACATGTTACAAGATATATATTCACATACCTATACATATGCTTATTGACAGATGCACATATATAAATATAAAGATATTTATCATAATTCAGGGCAAGAATCACAACCCAAACATAACCCACCCCCTCCAGAACTACACCTGAAACCCACAGAGGAAGTTAGAAGTCAATACCAAGCCTTTATTGCTAACTCTTTGGCTCCGTGGACTCTAGCTGTCAACAACCCTGAATAAACAATGTGAAAATATTCCAAAACCCACGCTCAGAAATAAAGTGAGTGTGGAGGTTTCCAACATGTGGTAGTAACTAGTTTTTTTGCAGCCACAAGTCCAGGCAACAACGCTCTTCTCTTGTCCAGTGTCAAACCCAGCATTGACAAATCCATTCATACTGAGTGGAGCTACCTGTCACTTTGGAAGAAGCCCTCTGTGTCTTGTAGTAAAAGATGTTTCCAAAACCAAGAGTAGTTAGGTCTATACTATGTCAAACCAAGGCTTTTGCATATGGTCCTATATAGTCTGATTTGGGGTTGCTGTGGTTACAATATGATGCTTGAAGTCTGTGTGTTTCTGCCCTTCACAGGTGATGTCGGCAGTCCACAGTGTGTACCAGGCCCTGTTGAGCCTCAAAAACATCCCCACACTGGAAGCAGCCTATAAGATGGTCCTGGGTGAGATGGCCTGCGCCCTGTCCAGCCTGATGGGGACCCTGGAGGCCACCGGTAGGGCCCCGGCCCCCGAGGGCCTGTGCCCCACCATCCAGCACCCTGCTTTCGCTTCCCTCACCCTGCCACTGGAGAAGGCCCAGTTCACCCTCATCTTTAACCTCAGCACCCTCACTACCATCGGCAACACCAAGAACTCTCTTATTGGGGTGAGCTGCTCTACTTTCTGTACTGTGCTTTTTTTTTTTTAAGGAAAATAAATGTGATTAATGTCAGTATATACATGGACAGCTGTTAGTAGGGCTGATCCTCAGTCTCCAAGTGCACAGGAAGCAACTGCTTTATAACTGCTGACCCATCAGAATGTGCTCAGTGTTTACACAGAAGATAAACTGCTGTTTATGGGGGCCTGTGTGTTCATGTTGAAATGTGTTGTGTCCGTTCAGATGTGGGCGTTGTCTCCTACGGTCTTCGCTCTCCTCAGCCACAATTTGATGCTGGTCCACTCGGAGTTAGCCGTCTACTACCCCGCCATCCAGTACGCTGTCCTCTACACCCTGTACTCCCACTGCACCAGGTAATATGCTCCTCTGTGCTGGAAAACACTCTGTAATGTATTTTGGCAAATTGGCCCATTGCCATAATCCCTGTAGTTTTAGGGGTAGGTTTGTTACCTTTATTTGTCAGTGCAAGCTGTCTTTCGAACGGCGGAGCAGAGCTGTGAGCTGCTCAGAGCTATGCTACGGAGGCTCATGGAATTTCTTGATTTCCCTCATCAAATCCACAATCCAACAGCTCCAAAACAGTCTGGTGGACAAGTTGTGACCTGCATATTCACCACACTATGAGATAATGACAGAATGTTACGAGACAGAGTTGTTTTAGAGGCAAGACTGCTTTCCGAAAAATTGTGCCAGACGGGAATGCGCATCAGCAGTTTTTCCATGAATTTACCTCGAGAACAACTCCGTCTTGTAACGTTCCGTTATCATCTCATAGTGTGGTGAATGTTCAGGTCACAACTTGTCCACCAGAGCGTTTTGGAGTTGTTGGATTGTGGATTTGATGAGTTTGATGAGGGAAACCAAGAAACCAAGAGTCTCCGTAGCGTAGCTCTGAACAGCTCACGGCTCTGCTCCGCCGTTCTAAAAATAGCTTGCACCGACAATTAAAGGTAACAAACCTACTGCTATGACTATTGGGATTATGGCAATGGGCCAATTTGCCAAAATGTTGAACTATCCCTTTAAAAGATGAAGTAAATGCAGTAAAATGTCAGAAAGGTGTCAAACCACTTCTTCTTTTGTTCTTTCTCTCTCTGTGGTCACTGTTAAACTGGTCTTTGTTTGTCTTCTGTTTTTATTCAGACACGATCACTTCATCTCATCCAGCCTGTCGTCATCTTCCCCTTCGCTGTTCGACGGCGCCGTCATCAGCACTGTGACCACAGCCACTAAGAAACATTTCAGCACGCTGCTAAGCCTCCTGGGAGGTCTGCTGATGAAGGAGCACCTGTACGCAGAGGCCAGGTACTTTCTCTCCCTCCTCCGTCTTTGAGTTTGTCCCACGTCGGTGGACACGGTTGTTCTGACTCTGTTGTGTTGGCGTTAGGAGGCTGCTGCTGACCTGGGCCCAGGAAATCTCCGTGCTGATGAAGAAATCCGACACTTACAGCCCCCTCTTCTCCCTGCCCTCCTTCAACAAGTTCTGCAGAGGCCTGCTGGCTAACGGTGAGTCCAACATGTCCCCCACATCCCACAAAGAACAGTTAACTTTGTGTTTTCCACAGACCAACACGCCATGTGGTGTTTACCCATCAGTCTTGTGTTTAATATGTTTCCACATCTGCTTCTCCACATAGCTCTAAATGAAGATCAGAGCATCTGTCTTCAGACCTGCCACAGTTTACAGGTCCTGTCTTCATCGCTGTCCACTGAGCTGCTGCAGAGGTAAACATCACACACACACACTTATAGACCTACACACACTCCAGCTGTAACTGATTTCAGGCAATATTCTCATATTCTCCCTCGTCTGTGCGTGTGTGTCCATCAGGTGCGTGGACGTGTGCAGAGTACAGCTGGTCCACTCAGCAGTGAGAGTGAGGCAGGCCTACGGCAAGCTGCTCAGGACAATCCCCCTTGATGTGGCTTTGAGGTAAGACCTCGTGTAACTGCTCCTGTTCCTCATCTCATCTCACTCCTTCAGATTTGGCTCAAACATTCACTCCAACTCAAAAATAGAACGATTAGATGATGAATAGTTGCCTGGAGGGCCTTCTCTCACATTTAGCACCAACATCCACTTGCAGGGTTCCCACGTGTCCT
The DNA here is from genome assembly GCA_030347415.2 of Decapterus maruadsi. Taxonomy (NCBI): domain Eukaryota; kingdom Metazoa; phylum Chordata; class Actinopteri; order Carangiformes; family Carangidae; genus Decapterus; species Decapterus maruadsi. The sequence goes on along the minus strand of CM064905.1, from coordinate 25,609,845 downwards.
GGAAAACGGTTGACCAATTATCCAGTCATGTAAAACACATAGAAATTGAGAAAAAGGGTCAAATGTCCTGGAAAGACTTGAGTTGTCCTGGAAAATTGTTAGCTACCAGAGCTCGATTTGACTTTTTCAGACCTTTCCAAAGATGTGCCCAGCAAGAAAAGACAGCTGCTGTAGGTGTAGTTTAAATAAAAAACATGTTTTTGTGTTGTTCTATGATAAATTTGTGGTAATTTCTAAGCGCATAAGATATTATTTCGAGCCATAGGCTGCACACCATTAAATCAAACTTCTGGGGGTGAGAGAAATTAATAAATAAGAAACAAACTGGTTGAATGTACAAAATAAAGTACAGCTATCGAACTACAACTTCTCCAAAGCATGAATGGGACGAGGGCCATGTGTATGGCCTTAACAACAAGTCTGTCAGACTGTAGCAGCTGGAAATGTCCTGGAAAATGATTTCAAGAAAAGAGTGGGAACCCTCTAATGGATTCATTCCCGTGCTCAGATATTTGCCTTATTAATGAGCTGTGTGTGGTTTTGTCTGTCCACAGTAACCATAGCCACCCTGAGATGAGGGAGATCTCCCTGGCCATCCGCCACCACATGAGCCGAACACCGAGCAGCACCTTCCATCCCCAGGACTTCAGTGACCTCATCAGCTTCATCTTGTATGGGGTCCTGCACCGTGGAGGGTACGTCCCTGTTGTTTACACAGCCTTTTACCGGAGCCCTAGCTGTCTGCTGTGAAGAAGGAATATGCTGCTGTCCACAAACACTTCAAGTTGGGTCTGAATTTGAAGTAAAATTCATTATTTTCTTTTTTCCCTGAAAGAACATTCTTCTTTTTCAAATCTGTTAATGAGGCGTTAGACTGTGTGAGCCTTTCACACACAGATTCACAGTGGAGAGAAATGAAGAGAATTCATAAGTTGCACCATTTTTTTTTCTCCTCCACCCAATTAATGACATTTTTAGTTGTGGTGTGTACAGTAACTAAGGATGCTCTAATCAATCGGTGATCCATTCAGCATTGGCCGATTTGCATATTATTGGAATGGGTTGAAGTTGTCATTTCTGCCGATCAAAAGAACTCATCATATGACGCAAAATGCACCAGACAATTAAACATTCACGGTGTTCAGCTCATCATCTGCCTCCGCAGCAGATGCGATTGGCCTCAACAGCCATCCCAGCTCTGACTCGTCTACTGCAGAAAACAGCAAAGACTGACCGCGGCGTGAAAACCAAAGCAACACTGCCGAGCCCCGTAAACCATCACTCCAGTCATCCATCCGACTCACTGTCTGACACGCGTGGGTGTGTGTGTATGAGGGAGAGAGAGACTGAGGAAGAGAGAAAAATCACACACAATTAAAAGTTAGTTTCTAAATTGAGACAAATTGAGTGTTTGGACAGCACCAGGCTCCTCAGTTAATATTCCATGCATATCTAGCTTTGGCCAAAATGTCTATATACATACACACCACTCCTTCTCCCCTGTAAGGGTATTAAAAAACATAATCTTAGATAAAGTTCCAGGTAGATGGATAGAGAATATTTTTATGAAACTTTATTTATTGTCTCAGGATGATAATTGTTAAAGCTGAGTCTTTAGCTGAGCCAAAGAGTTGATACTCACAAATCTTAATTCTGGTTCATATACAGCTGAGAATAACTTCAATAAATGAATAATTATTGTTACACCAGAAAAAGCAAGCTTCCCATTATTGGACATTTTAACCACAACACATAGTCTAATAAGTTTTAGAAGTGATCTCACCCCCCAGTAGAAGGAAAGAACTTTTTTTTTTTTTTTAATTTTTTATTCCTGTCTTTGTTTAGGTTGGGTATATCTATTTATCTATAATCTTTTTTTTTTTATTAATCCCCTTCCTCTGTCTTCTTTTCATTTTTCATTTTGAGATACACAAGTTAATATAACTTAAATGACCTTTATATGTAAATGTGTATGGTGTGAGTTCTCAATGGGCCTGACAAGTACAACCAGACCCGACCTGCAGGTTTTTAAGCCCAGACCGGGCGGAGCCCGAAACACCGGCATGAATTGTCTTCCCAACTCGGCGCGGCCTGGGGAAAAACAAAAATAAGAAAAAGCAGCATACTTTCTTTGCAGCGAGGGCAGGTGGTGTCATTGCCGGTGACTCAGCTCTAGACCCAACCCAGTGTTTCCCCTACCGTTCTATTGGCATCTTGAAAAACGGGAGATCTCGGAGCCAATCGCGGTCAGAGCAGACCTGTTGGTCTGATAAAACTTTTGGAGCTCCACCTGAATCACCCAAGCAGCCCAAGCTACCAACGGCGCTATTCGCCCTCCGCCGTGTGATTTTTAAATACCAGCGCTCACGCCGGGTAGCCTACATTACACACCGGACGAGGAAGCGCCGCAAACCGAGAAGCGCCGAGAACCACCGCTGTGTTGTTCATATGCATGCGGCGTGCAGCTCCGCGTGCAGCTGCGCGGCCGGCTCACGCCGTAGTGGCGTGGTATCGTCGTCTCTTTTAACCCAGCTTGTAGATCATCAATTCATGCTTCAGAGTTTAATCATAAAACCGGTGATAAAAGCGCCGCTGTTTCACTATTTAAATCATTTTCAGCTGCGTCACCTTCACTGTGAAAGTCCAGTGGATCAGAACAGAGCGTTTGTACGGAGGAGAGATCAGCTGATCGCTGCTGTTTACTTCTCTCAGCGTCTCCTCTGAGAGTTGTCTCCGCCTCCTCACCCGTTGAACTGAGCGTCAGGACCTCATGTATATTAGACTATAGCCTGTATTTTATTTTTTATATTAAAAAAAAAAAAGAACGGTGGGGGAAAACACTGTGTTTACATATGTATTTGCTCTTAAAAAGATGCACTTGTGATATGGAATTGACATTTACCACTGTCCATAACAAGATTTATTATTGAATATGATGCTGAGTAATGAATAACTTTTTCAAACACTGTAACTAGAATACTAATCCTATTATTAAATGATTACCACATAGTAATGGCCAAAACAACAAACTTCAAATGAACCAAATCAATATTTATTGTATCAAGAGGAGAATATCAGTCTTATTTCAGTGTCATTTCAGCACCAGTGGGTTGCTGGTGGTTATCAAGGTGTCACATTAATGTTATCACTTAAAGTAAAGTATATTTTTTGGAGAATCGATATAAAGTCCCCCCCCCCCCCCCGGACTCATGCACCGGCCGCCCCCCCAAGACAAACCGGCTAGGGGAAACACTGCAACCTGTGGGTCTGGTCGGGTTTGTCGGGTTGGCCCGACCTGTTGACAATTCTAATGGTGTCTGTATTACTGTCTGTTATGTTTTATATTCAAAATGAGGAAAATCATTAAAGAGAGTTGAAGAAGAAAAAAAGACAAAGCAAGCTGCCTGAAGCCTGTCAGCTGTCACTGTGGTGAGTCTCATGTTGCCTGGTGTCTGTGTGTGTTCCACAGGAAGGACCCCTGGCTGGAGCGTCTGTACTACAGCTGCCAGCGTTTGGAGAAGCGGGACGTCCGAGGAGGTTCTGACGGCAGCAGGCCGGGCGTGGTTCCACGGGCGCTGTTGAAAACCGAGGTGGTTCTGTGGCAGTGGGCGGTGTGGGAGGCTGCACAGTTCACCGTGCTGTCTAAACTCAGAACGCCGCTGGGCCGGGCTCAGGACACCTTCCAGACTATCGAAGGTAAAGAGAGAAGATCCTGTCTGTGTTCACAGGTTTTTTATAAGGAAATAAAAGACAGTGGATTTGTAGTGTGCTTTGTGCATAACGTATAACTTTCTCAATGGGCATCCAGAATTTGTTTGTTTAGCTGAATATCTAATGATCATATATTAAAGGGATATTTCAACGTTTTAGCAAATTCACCTATAATCCCTATAGTCTTAGCAGTAGGTTCATTACCTTTCATTGTTGGTGCAAGATCGGCGGGGCGCGGGGCAGAGACGTGAGCTTTGCACAGTGTGCTGTATTTCCCGGCTTTCCCTCATCAAACTCATCATACACTATCCAACAACTCCAAAACACTCTCATGGACAAGTTGTGACCTGGACATTCACCACGCTATGAGATAATAATGGAATATAACGAGATGGAGTTGTTTTCAAGGTAAATGCATAGCGGAACTACATTCCCGACACGGCTGCTCAGCAGAGGGACTTCAAAAGCACAACTTGTCCACCAGAGCGTTTTGGAGTTGTTGGATTGTGTATTTAGTTTGATGAGGGAAACCTCCGCAGCTGAGCAGCTCACGTCTCTGCCCCGTCAATCTAAAAACAGCTTGCACTAACAATTAAAAGTAATAAACCTATTCCTAAAACTATAGGGATTATGGCAATAGGCAAATTTGCCAAAATGTTGAACTATCCCTTTAAAATAAAAATAGGTAAACGTAGAAAAATAAACAGAAAGTGACCAGGTGGTCATTGGTGGTCAACCTCTGCTCCAGCTACTTCCAGCCTGCTCCTATTTGTCCCCTGTGTGTGTTGCAGGTATGATCCGGAGTCTGGCTGCCCACAGTCTGAACCCGGAGCAGGATGTCGGAGCATGGGCTGGCGCAGGGGGCGACGGCGACGGTCACCACTCCAATCAGCTCCGCCTCGCCCTGCTGCTTCAGTACCTGGAGAATCTAGAGAAGCTCATGTACAACGCCTACGAGGGCTGCGCCAACGCTCTCACTGCCCCACCCAAGGTGAGCAGATGGAGGCTGCAGAGCCCACTGCCGCTTTGGTAGTTTTTAGAGAAGTAACTATAAATGGGTTACGAATAGAAGCCTATGTGTAGATAATAATGTTGGCTCTGTCCCTTGTCTGTGCGTCAGAGCATCAGAACCTTCTTCTACACGAACCGTCAGACATGCCAGGACTGGCTGACCAGGATCCGGCTGGCCCTGATGAGGGTGGGCCTTCTGTCTGGCCAACCAGCAGTGACCATTCGTCACGGCTTCGACCTGCTCACGGAGATTAAGAACAGCAGCAGCCAGGTCAGTACCGTCGATTTTTCTGCTTTCACGGAAATTAAGAACAGCAGCAGCCAGAGAATCTGAGTACCAACCCCAGAGATTTGATTGAAAACATTGATTTGGGCAGTCATTGTGTGTTTATTTGATAGCATGGTGTGGTGATTGTTCTTATATTCCCATCAGAGTCCTCCAGAGCTGGAGGTTCCTCTGACGCTGCTGGTGGAGGCCCTGTGTGAGCTGCGCTGTCCCGAGGCCATCCAGGGCCTGGCAGCCTGGAGCCTCACCACCACCGGCAGGAGTCTGGGCTGGCTGTCGTCAGTGGCCCTGCAGGCTGAGGGACGGTAAGCCCAGACGTCTCGGATACTCCGCTAATTCCTCCCACGTCCATCTCTGTCTGCGATTTTAACCGTTTGGCCGTCTTCTATTATGAATCATGTACGTGTAGGTTTGAAAAGGCGGCTCTGGAGTACCAGGATCAGCTGTCTGCGGTTACGGGGATGGACTGCAGCATTAAAACCTCCGAATGCTGCCTGCTCAAACTCTCCAGCAACATGAGCAGCCCTAAGCACACCAGCAACGGTAACCACAATGTTTGTTTCATTCCCTCCCACTGCCACAAAATGAAATTAGTTTGACTGTGATGAACTCACAGAGAACAGACTCATGTTGATCAAAGTGCTGCTGTTCCAGGGCCTGTTCATGACCTTAAATGTATCTGTAGCTGAGAAGTGATGATACCATCATGTAAAGGCTTTAAAGGAGCTTTACGTGTGATTAGGGCGAGGTCATATGGAAATTGATATGTACCTCATAATATATAAATCAAATCACTATTTCTATCAAACCTAAAGAGGAACTAAGCAGGATTTCTCCCGTGGCTATGCTAAAATTGAGACTTGTTACAGTGAGAACTGGTGTCTCATGGCTGAAAACCAACCTTGCAACATTAGTGTACTGTAGTACCTGGTCGCCGCCCCCCAGTGTCCCAGCTCTCCTCTCAGCACACCGCAACACAAACGCGCTCCATAACCCGTAATCTTTTGTCATGCATGTCATAACATTGTATATTTTATATAACGTTAACCACCGCTCCATGTATTGATTTTTCCACCGGCTTCATTGTAAACAAATGCACATGGCCAGGTGGGGGGTTAGCAAAACAGAGGAAAAGCGACTGGACTTCCACAGTTCCTTTTTATTATATTAAAGTACAGAGAGACAAAGATCTTTGTAGGAGCCAATCGGGTGACGCTTGAGGTGGAGAATCATGCGGTCTTTACCGCTCACTCACCTCACTCCTTTTGTTGTCCAGCAGCATCATTTTATTAGTTTCTTCTTTGCATTAATCGAGTCATGTTTTGTTGTAACCTTTTTGTCCATTAAATGGAAAGGTCACCCGAATGTGGGCGAGCAGTTTGTTAAGAACGCATCAAAAACAAAAAACATCCGATCCACATCCAATCAGAGTGACTACCGGAGGGCAGTAGGCAGGCAGGACAGTCGCTATAATCTTTGTCTCTCTAAAGATAGAAGATAGCGAGGATAAGGAGGTCTAACTTCTTGTCTCTTATCTCAGGGCATTTTAAACTGCACAGGTCAAGATCATAGTGGATTATAGAGAAGCCTTACAATTCCCAGAAAGAGTAATGATATTATAATTGTTATGTTCAAGAACTTAGGTCATTATGTATTTGTCACGTTGACTCTGTTCTTTGCTCTCTGTTAAATTTGTGCACTTCAGCATCACTGAATGTCTGTTTCCTTTGAACAGGTGACAACAGGAAGACTGTGCTGCTCAAGTCCAGCGAGTGTTCTCCGGAGGTGGTCAACTTCCTCGCCAACAAAGCCTGTCAGTGTTACGTGGCGCTCTGCGATTGGCCCTCGGTGAAGGAGTGGCAGTCGACCGTCCACGCCCTCAAATCAAACTCCACCAGTCCGGTCAGCATCAGCCTCAGGGCCGATTTCAACTACGTCCAGGCGCTGAGCCGCTTCGAAGACGGAGATCTGGCCGAGTGCGGGACTCAGCTGGAGCTGCTGCCTGGAGAAGACTACAGCTCGCTGTCCAGCAGCAAAGACAAGCTCGGTAACTGACTCTGGAAAACCTTTGAAAAACAATACATTTCCTGACTGAAGGCTGGAGTGAACCTGTTCAAGTTTTTAATATAATAAAGACAAAAACATTATTTACTTTTGTACAGTTTTACAGTTTAGGGGTCATGATTCGTCATGGAAATTTGCTGCCAAGTTGTTGGCTATAATGTGTATAAACCCTGAATGGTGTAAAAACTTTTTTTTTCAGATCTGAAGAGGCTTCTTCCCTCCATGAGTCCAGATCCGACCGAGCTGCAAAGAGCCATCGAGGTGCAGCTCCTTCGAAGTGCTGTCAGCGCCATGTCCAAAGCCAACCAGCAGCAGGAGCAGAGGACCACAGCCAATCCAGAGTGAGTCCACTCTCAGCTTTTTAATGGTTTAGGGATCCAGGTGCATTAGATGTGCTCTGCAATTGAGAAGCTGTGGAAGTGTTGTGGCTTTTCTCATGACGGGACTGGTTCCTGCTGTGAGCTGTGCTGTCTCTCAGTGGAGCCTCTCTCAGTGAAACCCTGTGCTGTGATGTTGTAGTACGTTGGTGCGCTGCCTGAAACAGACTGGACGGATCTGCCTGGGTCCTCTTCGCCTGTCCACCCTCACTCTGTCCGATACCCTGCCCACCCTGCCCACCCTGCAGCTCCACTGCACCGCCACCCTGGAGAACACGCTCACCGGCCAAGAAGTATGTGCACCCACTGTCCAGTTGACTCTACGTAGCCTGAATTGACTGCTCTCATAATAAGAATGCTTGCAGCTGTGAATGGAAATTAAAAAAAAACAGTGAAAAAGAGCATAAGCAGAGTTACTAATGATGCCGTTCATTCCCTTTGTTGCCTTGTGAAGAGATACAAACAGAGCAGCAGAGTAAACGTCTGAACCAACGACACCAAAGAAAAGCAGCTGGATGTGTAATACCTCCCTGTGCTGTGTGTGTGTTGTTTGCAGGACTGTGTGATTCCTCTGTCCAGTGAGGCTCTGAGTTCTTGTAAGCAGCAGGACATCCGTCCTTTCCTCCAGGCCCTCCGATACACCATGTTCCAGAGGCAGCTCCTCCACAAGCTCAAAGGGAGGGGAGATGGTAAACTAGCAGCACTTTTCACTTTTTTCAGACATGCTTTTATGAAACTTTTAATAATAAAATAAAACATAGCACTAGCAACAGTGCACAAGATAACAGACCTGACAAAGGAAAAGAAAATACCATAAATAAATGAGAAAAATAATAATGGTTATACAAAAAACAGACAAGTATTCAGGGAGTCCAAAGAGGACAGTATAATACATAGTCAAGTTTAATATATCACACTATAGCTCTACATCCTTTTTCCTGGGATATGGCAGTTTTGTGTGAATTGTAGTTATGTTCTTGCCGCATGGTCATATACACTGATCAATTGAATCATTTTTTTCCATCGTGGTAACCTGTTTTTTAATAAAATAATAAAAAGCCTCTTGTTGGTTCACCAAAGAAAACAATATTCTGCAAAATAATGCTGAGTTCAAACCATGAGAATTCTCCATGTCCCTTCATCTCCAGGCTACTCGTCCTCAGTCGACGGCCACCTGGTGGAGCTCTGTCTGACCGCTGTCAAATTTGCCCGCAAAAAAGGCAACATCGCCCTGGCGTCCCGCCTGCTCAACCAGTGCAGCGACGGGACACAAGAGGAGAAGCAGCAGCAGGACGAGCCGAGCCCGTCCTTCAGGCGCATCGCTCTGGAGGGAACCCTGGGAGAGAAGTGGGGCCCAGAGCTGCAGATAGAAAAAGCAAAAGTGCTAAGAACTGCAGGTGAGGAAACAGGGGGCACTCAGAAAAGAACCAAGACAATGGTTGTTTTGACAGCGACAAGCTGCTTTAGTTTCCAGTTAGAACATCAACCGCTCTCACCACAATGAGCTTCATGATACAGCTCACAGAACCTAATGGTGCTGTGGCACAGGGTCTTCAACATGGCCAAGGACCATCAAGCTGATACTATATATTACATAAAATATTGTTTTATATTAAACTGGGCCTGGTGCCTGGTTTTGTACATTCACTACTAAACCATTCAAATAATACACAGTGTCATTTAATCGAGTATTTATTTTAAACATGTGCTAGGTACAGTATGTATCTTGTTAACTGATGCCAATGCCAAAATGTATTTTAAAAGGGTAGTTCAACATTTTGGCAAATTGGCCCATTGCCATAATCCCTATAGTTTTAGGAGTAGGTTCATTACCTTTATTTGTCAGTGCAAGCTATTTTTAGAACGGCGGAGCAGAGCTGCAAGCTGCTCAGAGCTACGCTACGGAGGCTAATGGGATTTATGGTTCCCTCATCAAACTCATCAAATACACAATCCAACAACTCTAAAATGCTTTTGTGGACAAGTTGTGACCTGCACAAACACCACGCTATGAGACAATAATGGAACTTTACGAGACAGAGTTGCTTTCGAGGTAAATACAGAGACTGCTTGCTGAAAAACTGTCTCTGAAGGTGATGCAGATCAGCGGTTTTGCATGAATTTAGCTCTAAAACAACTCTGTCTGGTAACGTTGTGTTATTATCTCATAGCGTGGTGAAAGTGCAGGTCACAACTTGTCCACCAGTGCGTTTTGGAGTTGTTGGATTGTGTATTTGATGAGTTTGATGAGGGAAACCAAGAAATCCCATGAGCCTCTGTAGCGTAGCTCTGAGCAGCTCATGGCTCTGCTCCGCCGTTCTAAAAATAGCTTGCACTGACAATTATAGGTAATGAACCTACTGCTGTGACTATAACGAAAAAAATTGTCTAATCAAAATTCACGACCCCCACCTTTCAGTGCCTCCATGGACCCTCCAGGGGTTGTGACGTCCTGTTGAAGACGTCTGCTATAGTAGAACAGATTTGCACACAGGTCACAGTGTCAGCCAATAAATACCTCAAAGTTTATTTCTATAGCACTTTACAACATCTAGAATGATGAAGTGATATGTTGATAACCAAGTGACCAGCTGTCAGAACCCACAGCAGTGTGTCAATGTTGCTCAGGACACCGTGTCTCTGTCCACAGGCCAGTCTCTGACGGCCATGGAGATGCTGAGCAGGGCGGCTCTGTCCTACTGCAACGTGGGGAAGAATGAAGGAGCTGCCTGCCGCTCGCTGCTGACACTGTGTAAATGGCTGCTGGCTGACTGGAAGGACATGACGCCTCAGCTCAAACAGGCATGCTTACTCATCACTCTAGTTCTACTTTACTTTGGTATAATATGTCACTGTAATATGATATATTATTGAGGTATTATTCTCTCTGGATCTATGGGAAAAACCCTTAATCATGATTTTGCTGATATTTAGTAGGTAACTTATTGTAACATTGTCTTCTTGCACACTAGTAGAAGTATCATCACAGCAAACACTGAACTGGTGGCGTGATGTTTCTGTGTAGGTGGTGAAGAAGTCGGGAACGGTGAACTCATCGAACACAGTGGGCAACATGTCTCCTCTGAGCCGGAACATCGCTGCTCTCCTGGAGCTGCCCCTCGAGGACCAGGGCATCCCGCACATCGTGGCTGAGACTTCAGGTAACATGACCAACAGATACACAACCTGATGAGTCCACATTGATTCGCATAAGAAGTCTAATTGTTACATTCTTTGGCTCTAAAGTGATTATTTTTTATGAAGAAAACTAAACTACAAAGCTCAGTACAGAACAGGGACAGTGTACAGCGTAGATAGTGTTGTTTTAGCGGCCTGTTTGAATTTCAGTCTTTGTCTAGTCCAGTGGTTCACAACCTTTTTTGGCTCGTGACCCCATTTTGACAACACAAATTTCAGGTGACCCCGTCAATCAAGATGCACCAGCTCAGATATTTTTATATGTTGCATTTTATTTGAACTCTGTTTGAACTGTTTATATTTGATAAAGTGAAAGTATAGAATACATTTGGTTAAGATTGTCTGTGGTGTTTTTAATCCTAATTTTAAAAAGAACTACACTGGACTAGTCTTTGGGTGCATTATTACTCAAGAGCCTCTGCTTAATTAAATTCCACCCACCTTTCCCATCTGTTTCCATCAGGACACTAGATCCTCCATACACACTCATCAACATCTAAGCTGTATTTTTCAATCAGAAGTTGTGGTAGATGTGTAATTGTTGTGTAATCTTTCCCATCCAGTCAGCGTGGGTGTCGGGGAGCCGGACTTCGTGTTGGGTCAGCTCTACCAGCTCTCCACCAGCCTGGCTCCAGAGGTGGCCAAGTCCTGGGCCGCTCTGGCCAGCTGGGCTTACCGCTGGGGCAGGAAGGTGGTGGATAACGCCAGGTTAGTGGAGGAGGCACTGCTGTTTGTCGTTGTTGTCGTCAGATAATGTGCTGATTGCATGATGTGATCCCGTAGCTGGTGGAGGGGGTGTTGTTTTGCATTTCCAGGCCTGGCATATTGCAGACACTAACTTTGTCTTCTCTCTCCAGCCAAGGGGAGGGGCTGCCTCTCCTGCCTGGGGAAAAGAAGGAGATAGAAGAACTGCTGCCTGCAACCACCAGCGAAGAAGACAAGGACACCATCTTCAGCATTCTGGGACAGGCTATGTGTCGACCCACAGGCATTCAGGTAGACAGCTGTGGTTTATCTTTAAGAGGAACTATGCAGGATTTGTTTTGACTATTCCACATTTTGACTAAATGAAACATCTTTGGAGCGACTGTGATGGTTTAATAAATGGTTTAACTCGTTACGAGGGAGAATTTCCACCTTCGTGTCACTTAGTGTGTCTCTTGGCTGAAAAAAAAATTGTAAGATCGCGGCAGCCGCTCCGGTGTCCCAGCTCTCATCTGTGCACACTGCAAGCTATGTATATGGCAGATTATATGGCAGATTAAACTACACAAATATACATGTCGTAACATCACATATGATATTTAATGTTATCTACTGCTCTATGGATTGATTTCTCGTCTGCTTTGTTGTAAACAAATACACATGGCCGTGAGGAGGGTTAGCACAACAGAGGAAAAGTGACTGGACTTACATAGACATAGTCTCTGTAGTGCCCCCTGTTACCTCTTTAAAACAGATATAGCATGTAAGACAACAACTAACAACCACTGTCAGTTTATAGTTTATAGTTTATTTATTTAAGAAAAGGGACAGTGTACATTAATAAAACATACAGTGTAAATGCACCCGGGTTAGCCAGCAGAGCTAATTTTCACCGGTAGTCCCTCTGCCAGATGATAAAAGACAACCTTAATAAAAAAGTCTGTCAGTGTGACAGACTTTGAGCTGTTGGAGCATCCGTCCTGTGCAGAGCGTACGGTTGTGACTGGGCTGTTGTGTTGTTTGTCAGGATGAGGACATGGCTCTGCAGCAGGAAGACGACGAGGACGACATGGTGGACGTGATCTGGAGGCAGCTCACGGCTTCATGTCCGTGGCTGGGGGAGGCGGGCCAGCCCGTCACAGACGGTCTGATCCGGGTTTGGAGACGGGTGGTAGACCGCATCTTCGGCCTCTACAGGGTCTCCTGCCAGGCCTACTTCACCTTCCTCAAGCTGAACGCCGGACAGGTGAGACCCGGCGCTCTGTCGCCCGCGACGACCTGATGCCTGAAGCGGTGGAGCGACGGCTGACTTGTCTCTGTGTTTCAGGTCCCTATAGACGAGGACGACCCCAAACTCCTGCTGTCCTGTCAAAACAGCAAACAGAGCAATGATGATGTGATCGTCATGGCAACCCTGCGCCTACTCCGTCTACTGGTGAAGCATGCCGGTGAACTGAGGGAGGGGCTTGAGTTGGGCTTAGCCTCGACCCCCACAGCGCCCTGGAGGGGTAAGTCATGCTTCCTCATGGGAATTCTCTCACCTGACCCACTTTTAACTATGAGACTGGAAGTGTGTTTACAATTAGCCTAATAATAAATAATAATACATTTTATATGTAAGCGCTTTTACAAATGCTCAAAGACACTTTAAAAATCATAAAATAGAGCAAAGTCAGAATGAAAAAAATTAAAAACAGCAATAAAACACATTTAAAAAGGTGAGTTATGAGCATGGTCTTGGCAGCTCTTATAGCAAAAGCACTATAGCTGCGTTTCCACTGCAGGAGTTCCTGGTAAAGAGAGGGGGGGTAGGAACTTTACAGGAGCCGTCCTCTCAACCATGTGTCTCCACTGCAGAGCAGGACCCGCCGGACTCTTGAGGCCACATGCAACAGTTTCTATCATCATTGTGCAGCAGTATTTTTTTACTGCTCTTGTTGTTGTTTTCTGACAGTATAGACGCTTTCTGGTAAAGCTGTGTTTTTAAATTGCCGTTTGAATCATAATCATGCCATCATGCTTTTTTTCCTTTTACTACTACTACTATACACCTATAACTGACTTATTCTCTCTTTTTTAATAACACTGGGTTTTAAAAATGCCGCTTATTTTGGGGCTTATTTAATTTATTTATTTATTTAGGGAGATTTTGAGGGCTGAACTGAGTACCTAGCTGAGCTTTTTATCCCTTTGGTTTTTAGTTGAGGCTTTGCTGATAATGGGTGTCCTCCTCAGGTATCATCCCCCAGCTGTTCTCTCGCCTCAACCACCCAGAGGCCTACATCCGTCAGAGCATATGCAGCCTGCTGTGTCGAGTGGCCCAGGACTCCCCACATCTCATCCTCTACCCAGCCATCGTGGGCTCACTCTCCCTGGGAGGGGAGGCCCAGAACGCAGGTATTTCCTTCTCTTTTTGTTCCATTAAAAATCGTATGTCATTTATTTGATTATAAGTCAACACCTTCACTCAACCACTAGTGTTAGCCATGGTTTATGTGGAAAACAATTAAGTTCAGTGCATTTAATGTAAAAATCGATGATGAACGATGCTTAAAAATGCAAATTACGCCAGATTGAAGTGATGAATGTGTTGACAGGGAGCAAGTTGCCGTCGGCTCTGCCCACCTTCCTGGGCAGCATGCAGGGAGAGGGTCTGGGTGGAGAGGAGGAGGAGCAGCCAGAGAACGGAGGACAGGAGGGAGCAGCAGAGGAGCTGCCCACCTTCTGCTCCAGCCAGGACCAAGCTATGATGCAGGACTGTTACAGCAAGATCGTAGAGAAGCTGTCTGTAGCCAACCCCACCATGGTGCTTCAGGTAAGAGGCCTCATCACATCACAATCTCAGATTAACAGCTTTATACAGAGTGTTCACTTGTTTACACAGACAATAAGCCAGTTACTGAGTTTCTGATCATATTCTCATGTGCACACAGCATCTCACCAGTGCCTTAATGGAATTTTGCATTTGGTACAATCATTCACTAGGGTTCAAGGAAGAACTGATTAGACTTTGTTGAAGTTCAAGGTCTCAGTGATCTAATTTCTGCAGAATCTGACCATATATGCTAAATGTTCAAACTGTGATGACCTGTCTGAAATCAGAATAGATACATTAGTCAGAAGTTTTCCTTGAGGTCCAGCAGAGGGCACTCCATCTTTGAAGATGGCGACTTGACACTACTTTCTTTACTGAGGGAGGAGGTTCAGTCTTAAAATACTGTAACTTGAATGAGGAAGCTGTCAATCAAACCTGGTGTGAAGGCCTAGTCGTGTCAGAAAAGAAATAATCTGTAGTGGTTTTCCACGTAAGCTCTTCAGATCAGATTGACAGCACAGTCTTCTGCTAACCACTCCTGTGTGCCGAGCAGGTGCAGCAGCTGGTGGGCGAGCTGCGTCGGGTCACTCTGCTGTGGGACGAGCTGTGGCTGGGCGTGCTGCAGCAGCAACACATGCACGTCCTGCGCAGGATCCAACAGCTGGAGGACGAGGTCAAGAGGGTGCAGAACAACAACACGCTGCGCAGGTGAGCTTCACCAAAGCAAAGATTAATGCAAATGTTTGATATTTTATATGACTGAATTAATGGGTAAAACCTAAAATTAATTTAGTTTATTCACAGGACAGTGTGCAATGGCATTAATCATTTGCATGAAATAAAAAGATGGTTGCACCAGATTTAGTCAAATGATAAAATGATAATTTCCACCAGTAGTCCCACATCTAAACACTGACACAACAGACAAAGCCCACAGTCTAAAATACAGCAGAAGACCTGATGTGTGAAATGACAACAAGTGAACAGTGGACAGCACAGAGGCAGTACAGACACACAATTACCCCAATATTAAAGTAACCGAGTCAAGTGACCAATAACCAAGGGGACTGTACCAACATGGTCAGCATAGAATAGGGGGAAACATTTTAAGGTGCCCAGATTTCTACTACAGAGATCTTAAAGGGATAGTTCAACTAAAAATAGCTTGCACTGACAATTGAAGGTAACAAACCTACTGCTATGAGTTTGGACTATATATGGCAATGGGCCAATTTGCCAAAATGTTGAACTATCCCTTTAAAAATTTAGGGAGAGTAAAAAAAGTATTTAAAAAAAACAGTTACAGCTCTTGGTTACTCAGTAATCATGATTTTAGGTTATGGGAAAAACTAAAAAAGTGTGTTCTATCCTTCTTTGTTTCTGTCAGTGTGCTACAAGGCTACATGCTACAAATGACTGACGTGTTAGACTGATCTATCTGTTGACCTTCTCTGTTGTTGTTTAGGGATGAGAAGATTGCCATCATGCGGGAGAAGCACTCGGCTCTGATGCGCCCGGTGGTTTTTGCCCTGGATCACGTCTGCAGCATCACCGCAGCTCCGGCCGAGACGCCGCACGAGACCTGGTTCCAGCAGACGTACGGGGACGCCATCACCACCGCCTTGGAGCGCCTGAGAAACCCCGCCAACCCGGCCAACCCGGCCAGCAGCTGGCTCCCCTTCAAACAGGTGTGTGTGTTTTATATACACCTGTATATGTGTTGGTTCATTCAGGATTTCAGACAAAACCATTTAACCCAATATGTGTGTGTGTGTGTGTGTGTGTGTGTCCAGATCATGATGAGTCTGCAGCAGCGCGCTCAGAAGCGAGCCAGCTACCTCCTCCATCTGGATGAGATCAGCCCTCGTCTGGTGTCCATGACGACGACGGAGATGGCCCTGCCAGGAGAGGTGTCGGCCTCTGACGCCGTCACCATACAGAGCGTTGGCAACACCATCACCATCCTGCCCACGAAGACCAAGCCAAAGAAGCTCTTCTTCCTGGGCTCAGACGGTCGCAACTACCCTTACCTCTTTAAAGGTAGGAGAGCACAGCACAGCACGGCAACCACCTGGGATTAAATCTGTTCTGTTCAACTGTTTCTATATCCCACCATAATGACATAAGAAAATGTGAGCTTGTTTCTCTCTAAAAGGGATAGTTCAAGATTTTGGTTAATTTGCCAATTCGGTGCAAGCTGTTTTTAGATCAGCGGGGCAGAGATGTGAGCTGCTCAGCTAACACTACAGAGGCATATGGTATTTCAATCTAACAATCTAACAACTCCAAAAAACACTCTGGTGGACAAGTTGTGACCTGCACATTCGCCACGCTCTAAAATAATAATGGAATCAAACCTACCCCTAAAACTATGGTGATTATGGCATTTGGCCAGTTGTGAAAATGTTGAAATATCCCTTTAAATATATAATTTAAATTTTTCACTCAACTTAAATGGCAGATATTTTGAGACTTCCTCTGTGTAATGAAGTTGGCTGGAATTTAGTTTGTGTTGTTCACACTAGTAAAGCCCTGCAGCTCTCTGACTCAGTTGTAACATGTAAGCTTTGGTCCGTGATGGCGATCTGTGGCATTCAGCAGTTGTATTGACCCCTTGCAGCTATGTCACAATTATGACATGGCACCGGGGGCGGCGCCATGTTGGACGGCAAAAAGTGCTCAGTGATACTGTTCTGTCTATGGATGCCGTCCAACAATGTGGCTTGATCACTTCACATTACAACCTCACAGCATTATCACTTATTTAAAATAGAATATCTACTCATCCGTTGCAATAATCTGTTTGTTTTTTGTAATTAGCTGTAGATTATCTCAGTTTTGTGTTTGCTTTTCCACTGCTGAGGAGCTAACGTTAGGTCAGAGCCACACTCCCCATACAGAAGCTGCTGCTAACTACAGCTAACGGACATTAAAACCTGGTCCGACCCGTGGGTGTTGAAGACCTGGATAATTAGTGATCATTCTCTGATTAAACCCGACTGAAAAATAAAAGAAAACATGAAGCTGTCATCATCGTAAAAGGGATAGTTCAAGATTTTGGTTAATTTGCCAATTTACGTTGTGAAGATGTTTTTTAATACGAGAGTTAGCTGCTGCTCAGCTAACATAGCATGTAGCTCGGCTAGTTAGCTTCAACTGTGTTTACATCAACTATGCACTAGTGTAGATAAACTAACTTATAATGGCATCGATAATGTGTCTGTATATCTTCACACTCGTCTTGTTGCTCATGTAACCCCGCCGCCAGCCGCCGCCAGCCCCTAGAGGAACCAGTTCTTAGCTCTAGCCCAGCGAGGAGTTGGTGCAACTTAGAAACAGTTTTAAGAACCAATAATTGTGCTCTTAATGAGTGGAAAAGCAAAGAACCGGTGCTAGTCAAAGGCTCTGGCTCCGAAAACAGCATTATGATCCAGCTCAGTGGAAAAGGAGGGTAAACCTTACAACCCCGGTATTTCACAAAACTATAGCGCGCCCCATTGAATTACATTGACGTCCACTGCTCTTTTGCCGTCCATCATGGCATCCATAGCTACCACGAGTGGAGCGTGACGTCTCGTGCAAGGGGTCAATTGAGTTGGGTAGAACTGTGCCACTTTGCTGCACCATTCATGTAGCACACCCAAATCAAGTTCTAAACTAAAATGAATCCAGACTAAATGAGCTCTCTGAATATTTGACCCTGCACCCGATCTAGCGGTGATGAAACACTTTGTCTCTCAGGTCTGGAGGATCTCCATTTGGACGAGCGCATCATGCAGTTCTTGTCGATCGTCAACACCATGTTCACCAAGATCAACCAACAGGAGCAGCCTCGCTTCCACGCCCGCCACTACTCCGTCACCCCCCTGGGAACCCGCTCAGGGCTGATCCAGTGGGTGGACGGAGCCACGCCGCTCTTTGGCCTGTACAAGCGCTGGCAGCAGAGGGAGGCTGTGCTGCAGGCTCAGAAGGTGACCGGCTCCTCCGTACCACGCTGCACTGTACAATACTGAATCAGATCAATTAGGATATTTTAAATAGATATGCAGACCTCCTTTCCTTTTGCAACCCCACCAGTGTAACTATTTTATTCTCCCTGAGCAGGCCCACGACTCCTTCCAGCAGCAACCAGTGCCTCCCGTCCCCCGGCCCAGTGAGCTCTACTACAGCCGCATCGGTCCAGCTCTGAAGGCGGTGGGGCTCAGTCTGGATGTGACCCGGAGGGACTGGCCCCTCAGCGTCATGAAGGAGGTGCTGAAGGAGCTGATGGAGGCCACGCCCTCCAACCTGCTGGCCAAGGAGCTGTGGTGTTCCTGCACCACACCCAGCGAGTGGTGGAGAGTCACTCAGGTAACCATGACGCTGTGGGATGCTGAGAAGCCCTAGGTCTTCCCAGTGGTCCACTCTGTATTTGATGCATGTTCCTTTTTCTTGTTCCCGCTGCAGTCCTACGCCAGATCCACTGCTGTCATGTCGATGGTGGGATACATCATTGGCCTCGGTGACCGTCACCTCGACAACGTATTGATTGACATGACCACCGGAGAGGTGGTGCACATTGACTACAACGTCTGCTTTGAAAAAGGTCAGCGTGCAGAGAACGACATGCAGACTTAGACTCATGCAGTCTGACACATGTGTAAAATATTTGTTGAGCTGCTTTGGCTTTGCAGCTTTGGGTGACTTTAAAGGGATAGTTCAACATTTTGGCAAATTCGCCCATTTCCATAATCCCTATAGTCATAGCAGTAGGTTTGTTACCTGTAATTGTCAGTGCAAAAAACACTGTAGTGGACAAGTTGTGACCTGCACATTTCACCACGTTATGAAATAACATATAATTGTGTAACATTACAACACATGAAGCAAATACTCGGAAGTACTTGCTCTTCTAAAATCTCTCCGCCCACGCCCAGCAGCCATTTCGGGAACGTAGTTCCGGCTATGCATTTGCCTCGAAAACAACTCTAACATTCCATTATTATCTCATAGCGTGGTGAATGTGCAGGTCACAACTTATCCACCAGAGCGTTTTAGAGTTGTTGGATTGTGTATTTGATGAGGGAAAGACGGAAATACCATGAGCCTCCGGAGCGTTAGCTGAGCTGCTCGTATCTCTGCCAATCGAAAAACAGCTTGTACCTACAGTTACAGGAAACAAACCTACTGCTAGGACTATAGGGATTATGGCAATGGGCCAGTTTGCCAAAATGTTGAAATATCCCTTTAATCGTATGTGTGTGTGTGTCTAGGGAAGAGCTTGCGAGTGCCAGAGAAGGTGCCGTTCAGGATGACCCACAACATTGAGACTGCCCTGGGAGTGACAGGCGTGGAGGGCATCTTCAGGCTGTCCTGTGAACAGGTACCTGCCCCGTTTCCGGCGAATGTTAAGGAAAGAAGTTAAACAAGTTGACTCTGCTAAAGTGAGGTGTGTCTCCTCAGGTGGTTCAGATGATGCGTCGGGGCAGAGAGACCCTACTGACCCTGCTGGAGGCCTTCGTCTATGATCCCCTGGTGGACTGGACCGCCGGGGGGGAGGTGGGCTTCGCAGGCGCCGTGTATGGAGGAGGAGGCCAACAGGCCGACAGCAAGCAGAGCAAGAGGGAGATGGAGCGAGACATCACCCGCTCCCTGTTCTCCTCCAGGGTGGCTGAGATCAAGGTGAGCTTATTACAGTCTGTTAGCCGCCACGAGGTTCATTATTCATTATTTTCCCTGTTAAGTATTTGAGTCAGTAGTGTCTCATTGACAGAAAGCTTCTGTATCATCATTTATACAGACTAATTGACAATATGAGGAATGCCCAGAGGGGAATTCATCACTTTGGTCGCACTGTGATGTCAACACATTTATGGCCCTAACTCGCAAATGCACTAATTATTACATAGTCACTCACATGTCTAAAAAGATGAAACGAAGTGATTAGAATTTAAAAGTCAACTTCACAGTGACATAATGTTCTGTAAAATCCCCATATGCCATATGAAAGAGACTGTGACCATTAGTCCTGCAATCAATTCCTGGGAGGAAACAACTGCAACTTGGGGATTTTAGTTGCTTTCGTATTAGTGTACAAAGTTGTAGGCTGTCGAACCCTCACCCAAAAAAGATACAGAGTGTTTTGGGGCTGAACATGCGACCGGGCTTTGTGCAGGTGAACTGGTTTAAGAATCGTGACGAGATGCTGGCCGTGCTGCCACAAGTGGAGGAGGCGGTGGAGGAGTACCTGGTCCTGCAGGAGCTGCTGTGCCAGGGGGAGAAGCTACAAGCCAAGCTGCAGGAGGAGATCGCCTTCCTGGAGGGGGCAGAAAACCACCCAGACCACCTCATCCTCACCCTGGAGCAACGGTGAGTTACTACAGAGCACATCTGGTGCATTTTTCTTAGTTTAGAAAGAATAAAAGTCTGCATGTAGAATGATTGACTAGTGTCACTGTTACCTCGCACCACACTGACAGCTTATCATCCACCTCCCGTCCTCCCAGGTACTCTGAACACACGCAGCTGCAGTCTAGGCAGCGGACCGTGCAGGAGGCCATCCAGAGCAAGCTGGCCGACCTGGACCAGTGGATCTCCCAGTACCAGGCTGCCTTCTCCAACCTGGAGGCCACCCAGCTGGCCAGCCTGCTGCAGGACATCAGCAGCCCCATAGACCTGGGTCAGTCCCACTGGAAATGGTGCAACCAGGATCAACTGGTCACTAATAAGTTAAAGATTTAAGAGGCTTATTTTTGAAGCAGTTTTTGAAAATACTGATAATCTTGCTAGTGAGCATTGGGTGATTGATTAGGCTATTTAAAGGGATGGTTCAACATTTTGGCAAAGTGGCCCATTGCCATAATCCCTATAGTTTTAGGAGTAAGTTTGTGACCTTTATTTGTCGAACGGCGGAGCAGAGCCGTGAGCTGCTCAGAGCTACACTATGGAGGCTCATAGGATTTCTTGGTTTCCCTCAAACTCCAAAACGCTCTGGTGGACAAGTTGTGACCTGCACATTCATCACACTATGAGATAATAACGGAACGTTACGAGACAGTTGTTTTAGAGGTAAATTCATGCAAAACCGCTATGGACGTTCCTCTCAGGGGCACCTTTTCGGCAAGCAGTCTCTGTATTTACCTCGAAAACAACTCTGTCTCGTAATGTTCCATTATTTTCTCATAGTGTGGTGAATGTGCACATCACAACCTGGAGTTGTTGGATTTTGTGTTTGATGAGGGAAACCAAGAAATCCCCTGAGCCTCCGTAGCGTAGCTCTGAGCAGCTCGCCACTCTGCTCCGCCATTCTATAATTAGCTTGCACCGGCAGTTAAAGGTAACGAACCTACTGCTATGACTATAGGGATTATGGCAATGGGCCAGTTTGTCAAAATGTTTAACTATCCCTTTAAGGGAAAATATTGAATGTGAATTTTGTGGCGAGATCAAAGGTACCTGAAGTGTAGAAGGTGAGGCTGTCAGATTTTTATTGCTTTAAATGGATGTCGCTTCCTGTTTTCAAAAGCCTCACTGAGCATTTGACAATTAGCCTATCATTACGTCCGGTTCTCTCAGGTCCTCCCAGCTACGTCCCGGCCACAGCCTTCCTGCAGAACGCGGGCCAGGCCCACCTGATAAGCCAGTGCGAGAGCCTGGAGGCCGAGCTGAGCTCCCTGCTGCAGCAGCGGCGCGGGGCCCTGCGCGGTTGTCTGGAGCAGCTGCACAGCTACGCCACAGTGGCTCTGCTGTACCCACGGGCCACGCTGCTGCACCACCGCGCCCACCAGTGGAAGGCCTGGCTGGAGGAGCTGCTGAGAGACATGACGGTGGAGCACTGCCAGCTCATCTATCGACAGTAAGGAACCGCCATAGACTCTGCCGTCACACGGTCTGACTGTCAGCCTCACTTCTCTGTCTACTTCCCCTCTTCTTACGCAGTGTTTGGTGCAAAGAATACCATGTTACTGACACCATGTAATGAATCCTTCCTGTTCCTTCACAGATACGAGGGGCTGTTTTCCCCTCAGCCTCCTGCAGCCTCCTGCCAGTTCCTGTCCAGTGTGGAGCTCACCCTGCAGCACCAGGTGGCCGACACCAACGAGCGCGTGATGCACCAGGCGGAGCGACTCAAGGCCGAGGGAACCACGGCAGCAGCCTGCGAGGAGCAGCTGCAGGAGATCGAGCACTGCATCACAGTGTTCCTCCGGGAGAACGGAGAGCCCGGTTCCCTCAGCCTGGCTGGAATCATCACCTCTGCCCTCTGCACACTCTGCAGGTTGATACATCCCTCAGTCACTCTGGAACATAGTCAGGGCTATGATGTGTTCTGTAGGGCTGTCAGAACAAACTGAACGAACTGAATATTTAACATAATAAGCATTTGAAATTTACACCCCAAGTTTTAAAGGTGCAGCTTCTGAAAGCAGCTGCATGTGAAGACAGGGAAGTCACTGTGTTTTCTTCTTCTCCAGGAGGAACCTGGTGATGGAGGGGGCGGCAGCCAGTGCAGGAGAGCAGCTGGTGGACCTGACGTCTCGGGACGGGGCGTGGTTTTTGGAAGAGCTGTGCAGTATGATGGGAAACGTCAGCGCCCTGGTAACGCTGCTACAGCGCTGCCCACTGCTGCCCCACGACCTGGAGCTGCCCGCACCCTCAGCCACCACCCAGGCCGTCTACCTGGCCAATACCGTCTACACCTGCCTGCAGGTACGTACACTCCCATAGCAGTCTATGCTAGAAAGAAACAGTTAAAGGGATATTTCAGCATTTTGTCAAATTCACCTGTTGCCGTAATCCCTATAGTTTTAGGAGTAGGTTCATTACCTTTAATTGTCAGTGCAAGCTATTTTTAGATTGGTGGAGCAGAGACGCGAGCTGCTCAGAGCTACGCTATGGAGGCTAATGGGATTTCTACATTTCCCTCATCAAATTACAATCCAACCTGCAATGACCTGCAATTTTATCACACTTTGAAATAATCATGCAACATTATGAGACAGAGTTGTTGCTGGAACTACATTCCAAACATGGCTGCTCGGCAGAGCATATAGTTCTGAGTATTTGCTTCATTTGTCGTAATGTTACATAATTATGTTATTTCATAGTGTGGTGAATGTGCAGTTTTGAAGTTATTGGATTATGTATTTCATGAGTTTGATGAGGGAAACGTGGAAATACTGAGCAGCTCATGTCTCTGCCCCGCCATTCTAAAAACAGCTTGCACCAACAATTAAAGGTAATGAACCTACTTCTAAGACTATAGGTATTATGGCAATGGGCGAAGTTGCCAAAATGTTGAACTATCCCTTTAAAATGTATTTGTTTGTGTGGAATGTATCAACATGTTGACGTTTCTCTCTCCAACCGTAGGAACTGAACACCAACTTCCGTCAGATCATCTTCCCAGAGGCTCTGCGCTGTATGATCAAAGGAGAGCCCACCCTGGAGTCCATGCTGGCCGAGCTGGAGCAGCTGGTGGAGCAGAGCTCGGATGGGCTCAGTCTGCAGGGCCTGGCGGAGAGCCTGCAGGCCACCACAGGCCTGGACCACGACGGGCACAACCACTGCCTGCACATCTCCAGGTAAGCAGCTGCTCTGAGTCCGTTCTCCATCGTCAACGTCATCACACGCGGCATCCGCTTGAACTCCTGCCAAATGTTTCAAGACCCCGTTTTGTTTTGGTGATTTGTGTTCAGGATGCTGCGCGCTCAGTACTCTGAGCTGATCCAGCCTCGCAGCATGGACGGACCAGGACAGGACACGCCCAAGATGTCTGCGGGTCAAATGCTGTTGGTGGCCTTTGATGGGATGTTCACACAGCTGGAGACAGCCTTCGGACAGCTCACAGAGAAGGTAGCACTCACTCTTTCCTTCACATGTTACAGGTATCAGAACAGGCTATAAACGATAAGTCCATGTTACATCTTTAGCCTTCTTCTTCTTTAAAGGGATAGTTCAACATTTTGATAAATTGGCCCATTGCCATGATTGCTATAGTCCTCGCAGTAAGTTTATTACCTTTAATTGTTGGTGTAAGGATCGCTGTCCGTGGATCGGTTGACATTTAGGCGCACTGTCCCAGACGACGAATAAACGGGCAATTTAAAAAAAAAAAAAACGTGAATCAACAGCTTTGTAGACAGATCAGACACACAGAGCATCACTTCTTGGGAAACTCAATGTCATTGGTTTCTGAACGCGTTGT
Organism: Decapterus maruadsi; assembly: GCA_030347415.2. Lineage (NCBI taxonomy): Eukaryota > Metazoa > Chordata > Actinopteri > Carangiformes > Carangidae > Decapterus > Decapterus maruadsi. The sequence goes on along the minus strand of CM064905.1, from coordinate 25,585,495 downwards.
TCCAGCTGAGCTCTCTGGAGGTCCCGTCGGCCTGGAGGAAGGTGGACGTCCTGAGGGAGGCTCGGGCCACGCAGCTCCACTTCTTCGACAGCCTGAACCAGAGGCAGCTGATGGAGGAGGTGTTCTTCCTGAAGAGGCTGCAGACCATCCGAGACTTCTTCAGACTGTGCTCCTCCTTTGCGCAAACTCTGTCTGGTAAGAGTTCTACCGCATAAGGTGAAGCCCACGGAAGGAAGAAGGTTTTTCCAGACCAGTCACAGACACCCACAGTGACTGATAACCAAATAACCAGCCACCTTGTGTTGATGATCTCCACCTGTCTTGTTTATGTCTATCGTCCTCTGCTCTTGAAGAACAATTCATAAATTGTGATGAATGACCTCTGTCCAGGTACCTGTCCCCCAGCCGAGGACCTGTTGACGACTAACGGGCCGGTGGGTTTGGGGAAGCCTCTCTACCGGCGTCCCAGCGCGACGGGGTCTGGCGTGGCGGTGGTGAGCGAGGAGCAGATGACCCGGCCCATCAAGGCCTTCACAGCAGAGTTTGTCCGTCAGATGCTGATGGGCCTGCCCAGCCAGGCGCTGGGGCTGGCCCTCTGCAGCACGCTGTCCGCCGTCGGCCTCGACGTCGTCACCCAGGTGGAGGCCAAAGACTTTGGTGCAGAGAGCAAGGTATGGCTGCTTCATCAGTGTCAGAAATCAGCACAGACACTTTTTTCCCTGTTTTGAGTCGATGTCTGAGATCAAACCTCCCTCCGTCCTGGCTCTCGCAGGTGTCTCTGGACGAGCTGTGTAAGAAGGCGGTGGAGCAGAGCCTGGCTTCAGGCCGCGTCTCCCAGTTGCTGCTCAACAGAGCCACAGTCCTGGCCTCCTCCTACGACACGGCCTGGAAGAAGGTGGACCTGCTCAGGAGGCTGGACGCCAACCTGGAAGCCGCCAAGGCCAGCCTGCAGAGGAGCCAGCTGCACATCGCCATGTTCCAGGTAAGGGCCCGGTCACGTCCAGGTCTATAGCACATTTAAAAACAACCTAGACTGACCAAAGTGCTTTACATCCAGAATAAATTCCACTAAAATACTGAAAGTACATCCAAAAAAGGTGCACACAAGCTGTGATGTCATGGAGGGAAGGGTTGTAATTGAGGGTCATGTGTGTTGACAGTTATGCAATGGTTGCATATAACACCACATGTTGTTGTGCTCCACCTGCAGTGGCAGCACGAGGACGTCCTGAGCCCCAACAATCAGCCTCTGAGTGTCAGCATCCCTCCGCGCTCCGTCATCCTCAGCAACATGAAGAAGAAGCTGTACAAGCTGAGTCAGGACGAAGGCGCCATCATCGGCATCCAGGTCGGCGTCGCACAAAACCACACGTCACATCAACAGATGTGCTTTATCAGGGTGTTTGTTAATAAAACAAGTTTTTAACTTCATCAGTAGAAGTGTCATAGAGACTCCACAGGACCTGATGTTCTCTAAAGGTTTTCACAGATTGTTGTTTATTGTGGTGGTAGTACAGCTCAAATATAAACATGTTACTTTTCACTGTTTATCACTCTGTCTTGCCATAAATTCAGAGATTGATTAAAGAAGTGAGTAGAACTTGTGTACCGTATGTGTAATTTTGTCCTGAAGCCTCTGTCAAATAGAGCTGCTATTTATTAGTGAAGTGTGTGTGTTTGCCGTTGTCAGGAGAAGCTGGCGGCTCTGGAGGCCAGCATAGAGCAGCGTCTGAAATGGGCCGGGGGGGCCAACCCAGCTCTGGCCCCGGTGCTGCAGGACTTTGAGATGACCATCAGGGAGAGACGCAGCGTTGTGGCCCGAGAGAACCAGCGCACCAGTCAGGTAGCAGGGCCGGGCCCGTCCGTCACAGCTCACTGAGCGACGGTCTAGACACCCATGCTTAAGGCTAACGGTCCTCTCTGTGTGTTTCCAGGTCACGTTCCTGTGCTCCACCATCCTGAACTTTGAAGGCCTGCGGACCCGATCCCCCGAGGCCCTCAACATGGACGCGGCGCTGTTTGAGCTCCTGAAGCGCTGCCAGCAGACCTGCTCCTACGCCGCTCAGTTCAGCAGCACCGTGTCTCCTCTGGAGCTGCAGCTGCTGCACAGACTGGTGGGTTTGACCTCTGACCTCAGCACAGCCACACGCTGACCCTCTCATTTACACACTCATTTTAAAAACAAGCTCGGCACCGTGCCCTCACGCTCTCTGTCGTCACCACAGAGTCCGCTGTTGGACCTGCCCATCGGCAGCCCTGATTGGCTGAGCTGTGCCCAGAGGCAGCTGGAGGAGGAGCTGAGCGAGGGGGGGAGGACTCAGGAGGAGCGGGAGCAGCAGCTGGAGTCGTGTGGAGAGACGCTGCAGCTGCTGGTGGACACCATCAAAGCCATCCTGTCCAACCACAACCGGCAGCTGGCCGACGTCAAACACCTGCTCAGAGCCATGGCCAAGGTACACGCACGCAGCCAGCTGTGACACATCTGGACTCAGTTGAAATCACTTCTTACTTAAAGAACAATTCCGGGCAAATTCAACCTGGGGCTCTTGTTTCCTCATGTTTTGGGTCTAAAAGAATGATGATGATTTTCTTTTTAATGTCTCCTGTTTTGCAGTAGTTCTGTCTATCACAGCAGCAATGACTGGGAGCAGACTGATCTTATCTGTTTAGGCTGTTTGCATCCCTCAAAACCGCATTTTTTCCATGGACAGCATCAGATGTATTCAAACATACACATACTTCAGGGGTTTGCTTACTTCAAGAAAGGCGACATTTTTGTAAACTGTCTCACAGAGCCACAAACTCTTCGTAGCAGCAAGAGTAGGTCTGAATATTGTTTATTCTACCTGTAAATACACTGAACTGTCCACTTGACTCAGAGTCGATATGCCTTTGATAAAACAAACAGGAGCTTCAGATGACCTGTAAACATAGTTAGCTGTCAACCTGACTCTCACACGAGACTGTGAGTTAGCACGATACTTGGCGAGACTTTGTGCTATAGCATGTCGGCTTTTTTGAAGTAAACAAACCTCTCAGTGTATGTTTGGAGACATCTGATGCTGCTGTGGTGATGCAGGGACAGACAGAACTACTGCAGAACAGGAGACATTAAAAAGAAAATCTTCAGATTCATTCTTTTAGACCTAAAACATTAGGAAACTAGGTTGAAGGTTGAATTTACCTGGAATTTTCCTTTAACATTATTTTTGGAGGTGTTTTCCATAATGTAAATCAATTCAAATTCAATACTGGAATCAGAACAGAGCAAACAGTAAAGTGTTCCGTGATAATACCGATACTAATGTAAAGGATCCCTGTCCTCCGTCAGGATGAGGAGGCGGCGCTGGCAGACGGGGAGGAGGTGGTTTATGACGGCAGCGTGCGTCACTTCCTGCTGGAGTACAAAGCGTGGCAGGACAACATCCAGCTGGTCCTGTTCACCGTGGTGCAGGCCAGCGGGCAGCCGCGCAACCAGGAGCAGCTGGAGCTGCTGGAGGAGATCCCTGCCACCCTGAAGGAGCTGCACTCCCAGAGCCAGAGGTGTGACAGACTAGCACACACACACACACACACCCCATTGCCCCGTACAAATGCTGTATCTAATCATGTGTGTGTTTGTGTAGTGTGTACAACGGCCTGGTGGGCTTCGCCTCCCCGCTGGTGACAGACAGAGACACCGAGTGCGCCAGCCCAGTTTCTGCAGCACAGACGAGCTTCGCAGCAGGTAAGACCTCACAGGAACACACACACAGAGACACACACACACACACACCCCTACAGGTGACTGTAAACACTGCAGCTTCCTCTTCAGCTCAGTGCAGCGTCTGTCTTCAGTTAGAAAGGTGAAGAGAGCATGTTGAAACACTGCAGCAGCAGGTTGACAGGTTAATGCTCAGTGATGAGCTGAAGACGCTGAGAGGACGACATTGTGTAAAGCTTAACACACTGACTGGAATAATTGCTGGTGGTCACTCAGGCCTTAAACACAGAGCTTATGGTTCATATGACGCAGCACTGAGAGCAGCCAAGAACACTGTTGAACCCTCACCACCACCTTTTTTTCATACTTTATTAATAACTTCTTAGTTTTATTACTATGTTGTATTATTAGTTATTATTAGTTGTAGTTAGTGTGGCTTTTGAAATGGGTTTTGATTTGGTTTCATCTGAACTATACTATACTATACTATACTATACTAGGTAATTACACTATAATGACAGGGTTAAATAGAATGACATTATTAGAAAGGGATTTAAATCATTGACTAGACTCAAATGTAATGGGTTATTCTGACTAAAATGAACTGAAATGCTCTGAAAGTCGACTGAAACTTGACTAGACAAAGAGTATGAATGTACGACAGAGTATTAGAAAAAAAAATCACAAACTTCGAGAAAAAAGTTGTAAATTTACGACTTTATTCTCAAAGTTTTTTTGTTTTTTTTTCTCAATGTAGCCCTAATACTTTGTCATATGAATGTGACTGAAACTAAAAAAAACTAAAATGACAGTTGACACAGACAAGACTGAAGCTGAAATTAAAACAGGCTGCCAAAAACAACACTAGTTGCATTACAGTATCATTAACCAGTGTTACCCTGACCTAGATGAATCACAGCCTGGTCTTGTCTTGCTTCTCTTCTTACATTGTCTCTGCACGATAAAACTAAATAAATAAACAAAAAAGAGCGTAAAAAACAGTCAGAAAAAAAGAGGAAGACAGGAGCCTGTGCTCCTCGTTGACTGTTCTGTCTCTGTTGTCTCACCACGTCTCGTGTCCTCCGCCTCCAGCTGTGAGATGCAGCGGGGTGAAGACCCAGCCAGACTCCATGTCCCAGAACGCACGCAAGGGTCTGCCACGCAACCTCGGGACCCCCAACGACACCCCCCCCAGCACCCTGCTGATGAACAGCAAAGGCCTCAACCCCAGCCCCAAGAGGGCCGTACGAGACCCCAAGACAGGACGAGGTAGGTGGTCCGACTGACAGACAGGAAGTGATGTCATCACACAGCATAATATCTGACTGACAAACACTACAGAGCAACACCGTCCACCAGTCACCCCCAGGACTCACCAGCATCTCATGTCCCACTAACCTGCTGGTGCAGCACTGACTGATTGATGATGCCTTGTCAGTACCGTGCTCTGAACCTGTTTCTGTGCGTGTGTGTGTGTGCCCACTGTGTGTGAGAAGCACAGTACAAAAGCACTGAATGTTTTGTTGTCCTTATTACTGGTACTGGTCTGGAGCCGTGTCTCCCTGTCCATCAGTCCTGGTTAATCCTCATTGGACAACACACTGTGTTATTTTGAAAGCTGTCTTGGAATTAAAGCTATGGTCTACGATTTGGAGGATATGTAATTATTATTAACACCATTTATACAGTGTGTGTGTGTGTGCTGTGTGCTGCCCTGTGTGTGTCCTGTCCTGTCCCCGTGTGCCTGAATGTGTGTCTCTGGAGCTGTGTGTGTGTGTGAACTCCAGGCCCCGTGTGTTTGTGCTCCTCTTCCCCAGGCACAGCACCATGTGCCCGGTCACCCAGCGTGTGCAGTCTCCCTGTAGCATGAGGCTGTGCTAATGGCTGCTAATGCGTGCTGTGTGTGTGCCGTGTGGTCCCCGACAACGAGACCGTCCAGGAGAGGAACTGGCACCGCTTCATTACCGGCAGCTGGTGCACAGCGGTCAGTGTGTGGAAGAGAGTGAAAGCCAAGCTGGAGGGCAGAGACATCGACCCCAACAGGAGGATGAGCGCCACAGAGCAGGTGAGACACGCTGTGAACCCTTACCTCAGAGTAACAGTGTCCATCAGTCCTGTGTTTACATTCCTACTACACTGATAATGACCTGGAGGGGAGGGAGGGGGGTTAATTTTTCTCATTGGACAAATCACACTGTAATTATTTTGAAAAAATAACAAATGAATTTCATATGAAATAATCTTTAGTTTTAAATACAGGATTAACTGTCTAATTGATTAAACTTGGCCGTAAAGTTGAACTTCATTAGCTTTCCCTCATCAAACTCATGAAATACACAATCCAACAACTCCAAAACGCTCTGGTGGACTATTTGTGACCTGCACATTCACCACACTATGAGATAATAACACAACGTTACGAGTTGTTTTCAAGGCAAATACAGAGACTGTTTGCTGAAAGACTTTCTCCGATGGGAACGCGCATCAGCGGCTTTGCGTGAATTTGCCTCTAAAACAACTCTGTCTCGTAACGTTCCATTGTTATCTCATGGTGAATGTGCAGGGCAGAACTTGTCCACCAGAGCGTTGTGGAGTTGTTGGATTGTGTATTTGATGAGTTTGATGAGGGAAACCAGGAAATCCCATTAGCCTCCATAGCGTAGCTCTGAGCAGCTCGCTGCTCTGCTCCACTGTTCTATAAAAGCTTGCGCTGACAAAGGTAACAAACCTACTGCTGTGACTATAACGATTATGGCAATGGGTCATTTTGCCAAGATGTTGAACTATCCCTTTAATAATCAGTCGCACAGTAATCACATCAGACGGAGTCCTACAGAGCAGCAGTGTGTTTTCAGTGTGAGTCCGGCTCTAAATGCTACTTCCTGTGTGTGTGCAGGTGGATTTCGTCATCAAGGAGGCCACCAACATGGACAACCTGGCCCAGCTGTATGAGGGCTGGACTGCCTGGGTGTGAACGCTATGCTGCTTCATGTCTTTGGTCCAGCGAAGGCTTGGAGATTCACCAGCGTCCAGCGGGTCTGGGGTGTCGGAACAGCAGCACCGGGCCACACTGGGGGGAGGAAATGGGAAGCGGATGCTTCGTCCGCCCTCCCAAACTCCCGGGCACCCAAACTGGGGCAGCGACCTCGTAGCACCGCTGCAACCACACTCCCCCAACCATCGGCGATCAGGCCAACACAACGCTTAGTGGGCCTGCGGCCCCGCCTTCCTTTCTGGGGTTTGACCCAGCAAAGCGGCGCCGAATTGGGGGAGGGGGGAAGGAGGGCAAAGGCCTTCTCACCCTCGACTTGGAGATACCTTCCCCCCTCACCTGCATAGCTCACTATCAAGTTGTACCTATAAACATCACTGCATCCTGTTGAGCCAATCCAACTCGTCCTGAGGGCAGGATGGAGCAGGAAGTGAGCGGCTTCCTTTGAAGCACACAGCTGCCAGCTGTGGGTGGGACTTCACCGGGGCAACAGCTCAGGTGGACGGGGCGTTTACAGCCACACTCGTTTTTCTCTAATCTTTTCCTTGACGGCTTTGATTCTGATTGGCCAGCAGGTGACACGGAGGGGGGGCGGGAGCGATGGGAATGTAGGTCGGACGGCGTTCCGGAGGAGAAACGAACACCCAGCTGAACCCTGAAATGAGAAGAAAATCAAAGTCGAATCAATAATCAAACTGTTCTGTGATTGATAAACAGTCTGTGAGTGTTGTCAGACGTCCAATAAAAGGTTGTTGAGCGGAGTCGTTTCTGGAGGCTCTTTGTGGATCAGACTGAGACGTCCTGTCACGTGGACTGGTTTTGGACAGAGGGACACTTCAGACGAGGGGCGTCCTCGGTCTGACTCTTTCTTCAGTGTGCATCTTTGAGTCTTGTGCTTCGTGACGATCTTCTGTAGAGTAGACTTCTTCTTTTTCACCTGCCTGTCACAAGCTGTCGCTGACCTCATGTACTCACCCCCCCCTCCCTGAAGCTTGCATTTTATTAACCTTGACTTTCTAGTTTTACCTTTTTAGTGGGAGAAGTTATGTTTTTGGTGATGGTGCAAAATGTTAATTCTTAAAGCTTTTATTGGATTTTGTTAAATGACAAATAAACATGGAACTGAGGAGAGTCGACTTTTCTTTAACAGTCACTAACTTGGATCTGTTCTCTGGTCTTGGTGGTGAACATTTAAATATGCTATTTATTTAGACAGTCAAAAAAATCAGATATAGGCAACAAATCGGAATTGGGCATCAAAGCCTGCAGTGTAAAGACAGCAAAAGTTTAACTTAAAGTTAAGTTAAGTTCAACTTAAAATATAGAAAACTGATCCTGGCAAATCCAAAACAACTGTCCCTTTAAGGCCTCCATACAAAAGTCATAAACAAAGAGTACACTGCAAAAATTCAAAACTTATATTTGTCCTATTTCTAGTCAAAATGTAATTTCTAATCAAAACAAATCTAATTATACCTAAAATAAGACTCATCACATGAAAAAAAGCTTGTTTTTAAACTTTACTTCTTTCAAGCAGATTTTCACTTGAAATAAGTAGAAAAATCTGAGAGTGAAGCAAGTTTTTCTTATTACAAGCACAAACATGTTTTCACTGGCATTTTTCTACTTATTTCAAGTTTGAAACAAGTGAAAATGCTATAAAAACAAGTTCATTTTTAGGCGGTGAGTGGAAAGAAATGACATTTGACAAGAAATAAGACAAATATTCTTGGAGAGATTTAGAGTTTTTGCAGTGTGACGCCTGCTCCATGCAGATCTGCAGCCACAGGCGGGAGGATGAAGAGTCATCATCATCCTCCTCACTGGATCATTACACACAGCTCTTTACTCTGCGCACACACGAGGGGTCAAAGTTCACCTGTAGCCAGCACCTGGTCACGGTCTCTGAACACACAGGTATAAAGGTCCATAATACCCACAATCCTCTGGGTTTGCTGTGGTCTAACACAGCGTTATCTTGTGTAAACTGAGCCCAGCTCTGAAGTCCTGATTAAAACTCAGGCCTGCAGCGGCTTAATCATTACAGAGCTCTGAAGTGTGTGTGTGTGACGGTGTGTGTGACAGTGGGAGTCAGAGTGTGGTGGCGGTGGACCAACATGTCGGAGCTGCGAGTGTGTGTGTCGGACTTTGAGAAGGAGGCCAGGAGAGTTCTACCAAAAGCTGTGTATGACTACTACCGCTCAGGAGCTGACGAGCAGCACACACTGTCTGACAATGTGGCTGCCTTCAAAAGGTACCACACACACACACACACACACACACACGTAGGATCCTGATGTGGTCGGTGAGTTCACTGTCCTGTCCAGTCATTTTATGAAAAAAGGTTGAACAAATTGCAACATGTCCTGAATGAGGACAAAATCCCTGAAGAATCCCATTAGGGGGAAGTTTAGAGAAAGACCCAAATACATCCCATTTATACACCATTAATCATTTTTCTCACGTGAATAAGGTAAAATGTTTAACTTTTAGATATTTCCATGAAAATTACCCAGTTGATTACTTACATTACGACACACAAAAAAATTGTAAGTTTTTTGAAAATCTTTCTCAACATGAGCAAACAGCGCATAATCTAATTCCATATGGCTAATTTGCATACATACAAGACCAGATCTAAACATTGGGTCTAGCAGCTGAAAATGTCTTGTTAATCTTGTTGACATATCACAGTTAGGCACACAGTAGCTTAATGAGCTAGGTCGCTTAGGCTACCATGGAAAACAAGTGCTTCCTGCAGCCATGTTCGAATCCAGTCCATGTCCCTTCCATCTCTCCATCCCCCTTTTGCAAATATCGCTATCATTAAAGGTGAAAATGCAAAGAACTATATATTTTTTAAATAACTGTTCAATCAAAACAAGCATCAGAAGATAAGTGTCATTCAGCTGGAGCTCCCTGACCTCAGCAGCAGTCACCTGTCGTAAATTTCAAGTGATTTCTTGTCGAGTGACCGATGGAGTCAACTCATCCCAATTTGCAATTTGCAAATTTGCTCATGTTAACAAACAATTTCAAAAAACTTGTAGTACATTTTTTTGTTTGTCTTGATGTCAGTAATCAACTGTCATTTTCATGAAGATATCTAAAGGTTCATTTTTACCCTATTCACGTGAGGAAAATAATTAATAGGCGTATGAATGGGCTATATTTGGGTCTTTTAGTCATCAGCTGTCTGTGTTTGTATTATGGGGTGTTTATCACTGATGGCTGAAGATTGTTACACACATCACTCAGCTGTGTGAACCTTGTTGTGTATTATTAACCCGTGCCTTCTTTTTTATTGTTAGTCAGCAGTCTTTGTGTCCACTTCTTCCTGTTGTTACTCTTGTGTTCATCAATCATTGCACGAGTAACTATGCAGATTCTCATGTAGGGACATGACTACAGTACCCACAATCCTTTGGGTTTGTTCTTTCCTCCGTTAACAGATAATGATTGCAGCAGGAGGGGGTTAGAGAGGCACTGCATTTACAGTCATGTGTCATTGACACTAACGTGTCATTTTGAAAGTGTCTTTAAAGGGATAGTTCAACATTTTACCAATTGGCCCATTGCTATAATTCCTATAGTCACAGCCGTATGTTCATTACCTTTAATTGTCGGTGCAAGCTATTTTTAGAACAGCCGAGCAGAGCGGCGAGCTGCTCAGAGCTACGCTACAGACTCTCATGAGATTTCTTGGTTTCCCTCATCAAACTCATCAAATACACAATCCAACTACTCCAAAATGCTCTGGTGGACAAGTTGTGACCTGCACGTTCACCACGCTATGAGATAATAACAGAATGTTATGCGACAGAGTTGTTTTCATGGTAAATTCATGCATGCACATTGCCTTCAGGGACAGTTTCATCAAGCAGTCTCTGCATTTACCTCAAAAACAACTCTGTCTCGTAACATTCCAAATTTACCAAAATGTTGAACTATCCCTTTAAAAATAAATGAATGAGTTGTTGCATCATCAATAAATAAAGAGGGAAAAGCACGTCTCCTCAAACCTGTGATGAAGCGTCCACTTCCACACTGAAGAAGACCTCACTGTTTCGTTTGCTGCCTCCAGACTCACCACACCACACAGAATCTGAAATCAGGTACCGTTGTATACTGGTACTGGATCCCAGGTGCCGAATATCGGTACCGTATCGATTCAAATGTGAAAGCTACCCATCCCTACCCTGCATCAGGTGCTACTAGCTCAATCAGACTGCTAGAGAATCTAGAATCCAGATGCAGAAGGAAGTCAGAGCACAGGGTTTCTCTACACGCTGATGACATTCTGTTATTTCTATCAGACCCATTGCCAGCTTTCCAGCATATCACAGAGACTATTATGCAAAATGTCTCAGATTGTGTGTCTGTTGTCTGTGTCTGTGTATGTGCAGGTGGTGCCTTATCCCCCGGGTGTTGAGGGACGTGTCCTCAGTAGATTTGTCTGTTTCTGTGCTGGGACAGAGACTCAGTATGCCTCTGTGTGTCGCAGCCACAGCCATGCAGTCCGTTGCTAGGATGATAACCTGCTCAAAGCATCCAGACAAGGGGATCCATCTTCCTCTGATTTGACAGCTTTCAGCTAGAGGATCAACTGTCACACACACACCCCGCCCACAACATACACACTGTATCACTATATACTGTATATTTGTGAATTAGTCTTAAGTCTCGAGTCAGTTTACTTTTCTGCAGCCAATCAGAGCAGAGAAGCTGATAGAACACAGAGTAATAGAAAAATGTAAACAGAGCTAAAGTTCAGCTGCTTGTGGTTCTGCTGGAGAGAATATACATCCAGGTTATCAATGTCGTCATGACAACAGATTCATCAGCAGCCAAATCATCTTAGTAATGAATGAAAATGTGCTCATATCAGTTTTAGGAGGTGGATGTGGTGAAACATGATTTACTGTCAGCAGAGTAAACCCAGGTGAAGCTGCAGGCTGACCGGGGGTCAAAGCTTTGTTGTTGACTTCAGTCCAAGTCGTACAGAGGATCCAAATTGTGTTTCGCTCCATCCACAAGGTGCAAACAAATAAAACACAACAGAAAAGTCAAATAAGAACCAAACACTATTATACTGTAGTTACACACAAGTGGAGGGCAATGGTTCTGACACAAGGGCTCAGTTCTGTAGAGAGTAGCTGGGCCGAGGTTCAGGTCCCTTACATGTAATGGAGTCTTAAAGGGATAGTTCAACATTTTGGCAAATTCGCCTATTGCCATAATAATAAGAATAGGTTCATTACCTTTTACTGTTGGTGCAAGCTGTTTTCAGATCAGCGGGGCAGAGACGTGAGCACCGCGCGGCGTGTGGGACTTTCGCCTTTCCCTCATCAAACTACAACGGAACTACATCCCAGATACAGAACTACGGAATGTTACATGTGGGAATATCATAACACTAACTGGATTGTGTAGTTTGATAAAGGCTCTGCCCCACTGATCTAAAAACAGTTTGCAACAAATAAAGGTAATGAACCTACTCCTTAGACTATAGGGATTATGGCAATAGGTGAATTTGCCAAAATGTGGAAATGACCACAGAGGCAACACACACACACATGGCAAAAGGCAATGGAGAGACACACCACCATTCAACCTGTTTACTCTGCAGTGCACATGTTTACAGACAGACTGTAAAACTGCTCTGAGGCAACATGACTGTAAACCAGACCAGGGTTTAATTTCCTGTGTGAAGAGTTATAGAGGACACACATCAGAGGAGGGTTGTCCTCGTGTTCTGACCACACGTCCTCTGTGATGTTGGACACACAGCTGCTTTTGTTCTGTGTTCTTTAGTGTTTCTTGATGTAACACCAACTCCTGTTGTTTAGTAGAGGTGAACTCAGGATGAACGACAAAAGTCACTTAGAAGAAAATATAGATGAGCTGGGACCAGGGTTCCTACACATTTGAAATTCCATAATGTACTTTTCAGACCCTACTTTCCAGACTTCACGGTAAAAAAAAGATTCAGATAATTCTCAATAAAAAAAATTCAAATAGTTTGTGACATTTGAGTAAAGTCCTGGGCGGGCCTTAAAATAGGCTGGAGGAGGATCAGAGCAGAGCGCTGGTTATTCCACTTGTCAATCTGCCCAAAGAGGATGCACGTTATCTGAGACACGTAGCTGCGCTCTCACACAAACATTTTGGCTGCGCTGCCAAGTGCCTTGAAAAACAAGCTCAATCAATTTCTTTTTTTAGATATTCTTAAAGTAGCACTACTGTCCTAATCCAGCAGTAATAGCAATAAAAAAATAAATATGCAATAAATGTTCCAGGGGAGCTATAACTATCTGTACACAAAATGTAGCCAGTGCAGAATTCCTTTTTGTTATGAGACAAGCCGCCTGGCGCTCAGCTCCACCTCCTGAACGGCATGCTGTGTGTGGGACCGGTGTCTCAGATGAGACGGGAGCCATAATGTTTTCAGACCGCTCTGACTTTTGGTTTGATTTTTCTTTAGTAATCATGACTCTTGAAGGGATAGTTCAACATTTTGGCAAATTGGCCCATTGCCATCGCTATAGTCATAGCAGTAGGTTTGTTACCTTTAATTGTAGGTGTAAGCTATTTTCAGTACGGCGGAGCGGAGCAGCAGGCTGCTCAGGGCTATGCTATGGAGGCTAAGGGAATTTCTTGGTTTCCCTCATTAAACTCATGAAATACAAAATCCCAAAACTCCAAAGCGCTTTTGTGGACAAGTTATGAGCTGCAGAACCACCACGCTATGAGATAATAACGGAACGATACGAAACGGAGCTGTTTTCGAGGTAAATTCGTGCAAAACCGCTGATGCGCGTTGCGTTCAGGGAGGGTTTTTCAGCAAGCAGTCTCCATATTTACCCTGTATTTACCTCGAAAACGGCTCCGTTTCGTATCGTTCCGTTATTATGTCATAGCGTGGTGGTTGTGCAGGTCACAACTTGTCCACAAAAGCGCTTTTGAGGTTTTGTATTTCATGAGTTTAATGAGGGAAACCAAGAAATTCCTTTAGCCTCCATAGCATAGCTCTGAGCAGCTCACGGCTCTGCTCCGCCGTTCTAAAAATAGCTTACACCTACAATTAAAGGTAACGAACCTACTGCTATGACTATAGTTATTATGGCAATGGGCCAATTTGCCAAAATGTTGAACTATCCCTTTAACCTTCCTGTTGTACTTATGGGTCAAATTGACCCAATCTGTTCACTTCCTCCGTCCTTCCTTCTTTCCACAATCCTTATTCCCTTCCTTCCATTCTCCCCTTCGTCCTTCCTTCCTTCCTCTTTTGATCCATCTGTTCCCTCCTTCCCTCCATCTTTCTTTCATTTTTCCCTTCCTCCTTTGCACAATCCTTATTCCCTTCCTTCCTTTTCTTTGTCCTTACTTTCTTCCTCTTTAGATCCAACTGACCTGATCTGGTCCCTCCCGTCTTTTCCTTCTTCCTTCCTTTTTCTTCCTTCATTGAATGAATCTGTTCCTTCCTTCCATCTTTCTTTCCTTCCTTTTTCCCTCCCTGCCTTTCTTCGTCCTTACTTATTCCTTCCTGTTCCATCTCTCCTTCTATCGTCCCTTCATTCTTTCCTTCCATCTTTCCCTTTGTCCTTCCTTCCTTCCTTGAGCCAGGACAGTGGCGGTCACTGTTAGTGATTGAAGAGTTCTACTGTGTCTACCCAGCATGCCGTGCAGTGGGAACAGCGATGATGCTCAGCTCCTGGGCCACCTCCACCATAGAGGAAGTGATGTCAGCGATGACGTCGTCACCAGGCGGCGGCGTCCTGTGGCTGCAGCTCTACATCTACAAAGACCGAGAGCTCACGCTGTCGTTGGTGCGCCGCGCCGAGGAGGCGGGCTACAAGGCCATCTTTGTTACCGTGGATACGCCGTACCTGGGGAGAAGATGGGATGACATGCGCAACCGCTTTAAACTGCCCCAACACCTGAGGTGGGAAGCAAACACAACAGGCTGATTTCCCCAAAAACAAGAATTGACACGAGTGTAACTTTTCACTGTGTGTGTGTGTGTGTGTGTGTGTGTGTGTCCAGTATGTCCAACTTCTCCACAGCCTCCTTGGCTTTCTCTGAGGGTAACTATGGCAACGACAGTGGTCTGGCTGTTTACGTAGCCAAAGCCATCGACCCCACCCTCTGCTGGGACGACATCAGCTGGCTGAAGAAACACACACATCTACCTGTGATCGTGAAGGGGATACTGAATGGTACACACACACACACACACACACGTGCCAAAATAGAGCAGAACCCTTTTGTCTTTTTGAAACGTGGGTATGTTTACATGGACAGTTTCAAACGGTTTCAGAAAGATTTGAATTGGCTTGTTGAGCGCAGTCTTTGCTGTTGTAATATTTCTCTGTATTAACCCTCTTGTTGTCTTCCTGGGTCAAGGAAGGAAGGATGAAGGGAAAGAAGGAATAAAGAGAAAAATAGAGGAAAGATAGAAGGAGGGAGGGAACAAATTGGGTCAAAAAGGAAGGAATAAGTAAGGACGAAGGGAGGGAAGGTAGGAAAGAAGGAAGGACAAAGAGAAAGATGGGAGGAAAGAAGGAAGGGGAAAGGGAAGGAAATACAGAAGGAGGAAGGGGACAGATTGATTTAATTGAGTCAAGAAGGAAGGGAGGGAGGGAGGGAGGGAGGGAGGGAACAGATTTGTTCAAGGAAGGAAGGATAAAGGGAAAGATGGGAGGAAAGAATGAAGGGGAAAGGGAAGGAAAGATAGAAGGAGGGAGGGAACAGATTCGTTCAAGGAAGGAAGAACAAGGAAAGAAGCAAAGGAAAAGGGAAGGAAAGAAAGATGGACATATAGGAAACAGATCAGGTCAATTGGACCAAAAGAGGAAGGAAGAAGAAGTAAAGACAAAGGGAAGGAAGGAAGGGAACAGATTGGCTCAGTCTGACCCAGAAGGACAACAGGAGCGTGGCATATTCCTAATTCATCAGGAAAAGAAGAGAGAGCGTTTGGAGCCGGGAGTATGCAATGTTGCTGGTGTTGTGCCCAAAAGAGACTTCCTGCTGAAAAACGACTGCCCGGGCAGGGAGTCTCTTTTTGGCACAACACCGGCGGCGCACTGCCTCCTCCTCCTCCTCTTCTAAAACCACGGAGCATTAGGTCAAAGTCTGCAGTAAAGAATAAAGATGTTGTTCTGCATGAATTTTCAGACAGCGAGTGGAAATAGAACTTCAGCATGACCCACTAGTCCGTTAGGAAGTTTCTTGCTAGACATTTTCCCTTATGACATGGACATTTTCACTTGAGTGACAGCCAGGCAGGCACGGCTCGTACCAGCTCAAGTGTATACATGACAGACAGATTGATTTGGAAAAGGTTTAAACCACCCCCTTCAAACTGGTTGGAATTTCAACCGGTTTGGGGTCATTGAAACAGTTTGAGGTGTTACAGTCGGTTTGGTCTCCCAAACCTTTCTGAAACCCTTTGAAACTGTCCATGTAAACTCACCCACTGTGTGTGTGTGTCAGGTGAGGATGCTGTCCAGGCTGTGAACTATGGTGTCAATGGCATCCTGGTGTCCAATCACGGGGCTCGACAGCTGGATGGAGTTCCTGCCACGGTCTGTGTTTGTGTGTGTGTTTTGATGCTTGCATGGCGGCCACAGTGAAGTGTGTGAGGTCACCTCTGTGCTTCTGAGACATGAAATATTACCAAACGACAATGAAATGTACTTCTGTGACAATATGAAATGTGTGTGTGTCTGTGTGTGTGTGTGCAGCTGGACGTGCTGGAGGAGGTGGTGCAGGCGGTGCAGGGACGCTGTGACGTCTACCTGGACGGAGGGGTGAGACGGGGGACGGACGTCCTGAAGGCCTTGGCTCTGGGGGCCAAGGCTGTGTTCGTGGGTCGGCCGGTGCTGTGGGGCCTGGCCTGTCAGGTGAGGAACATAGACTGTAAAAAGAATGGACGTAGCATCCGTGACGTCACCCATTGGTTTTGTGCAGTCGTTTTTGTGCCTCAAATATCCCGGCCTGAACAGCGCCATGTTGGATTGGCCGGCCGAGACCCCGCCCTCTGGCCTCGAAGCAGCCTGTCTCTGAGCCGCTCTAACAGTAACAGTAAAAAAAAATAACAGTAAAACGGTGGTGTTAAAAAAAAATTCACCCCCCTCAGAGTGTGTACGGGGGTAGAAACTATCGATTGAGACCAAAAAAATAAGATGTACCAGGCTGTAAATATGTTTTTTTAAGCTCTAAAGTCGGCTATTTTAACATGGGGGTCTATGGAGAGTTGCTCCCTTCTGGAGCTGCTGCCCCCACAGGAATCGGCGGGGATTGCAGTTTTTTGAACGCGGAAGTGAGCTTCACTTCTCAGACCGACAACTGCCCCCTTGGTGAGGAACAGCACTCTGAGGCCACGGCCACACCTAGAGGCCACGCCCACACCACTACCGTTTACTTTTAAAACTATCTTTCCTCCTCCCGTCCACAGACAGAAACAGAATACACATGATCTCAAGTAACTTCACAGGGTAAAATGAGATTATTAGATTACATTAATTAGATTTTGTCATTCTTAAACCTAGTCTATGCTTCCGCGTCGATGGCGTAGACCTGACGCTGTCATTGGGGGGGGGGGGGGCAACCACCATTCTGACATCCCACCACTCCAACACAGCGAATGGCAACAGTTAATTTTCTATCAAACGTCCCATCATTCCAACAATTTTTGCCTCCTATGGTTGGAATGACAGCATTTTTTTCTTTTTTAAAGGGATAGTTCACCCAAAATTCAAATTTCACTCATTATCTACTCACCCTCATGTCGTTTGATCCATCTGTTCCCTCCCTCCATCTTTCTTTCCTTCCCTTTTCCCTTCCTCCTTTGCACAATCCTTATTCCCTTCCTTCCTTCTCTTTGTCCTTACTTTCTTCCTCTTTAGATCCAACTGACCTGATCTGTTCCCTCCCGTCTTTTCCTTCTTCCTTCCTTTTTCTTCCTTCATTGAATGAATCTGTTCCTTCCCTCCATCTTTCTTTCCTTCCTTTCTTCCTCCCTTCCCTTCATCCTTACTTCTTCCTTCCTTTTTGACCCAATAGGTTCTCTCCCTCCTTCTATCTTACCTTCATTTTTCCCTTCATTCTTTCCTCCCATCTTTCCCTTTGTCCTTCTTTTTTTAAAGGGATAGTTCACCCAAAATTCAAATTTCACTCATTATCTACTCACCCTCATGTCGACTAAGAGCTGTGAGAATTTTCAGAGTCCTCCGTCCCTTCTCTGAGTTAAGGAGGGGGGGGGTATAGACTTATTTAATTTTTTTCGGCCCCAAAGATTTTGCACTGGTTGGGTTTAGGCAATGATGAAAGGAGTTGGTTAAGTTTGGTAAAAAGAGCAGATAGAGGCTGGACAGGCAGACTAGTCCCGTCGACACCATAGCTACCATACACCAGGCTTCATGCTCCACATAAAAACTACATTGTGTTTTTTTAGAAAGAGAACAACGCAGCACTTGATGGCGTCTGTCATTATTATCTAATAACGTGTGCGTGTGTGTGTGTGTCCAGGGAGAAGAAGGAGTTATTGAGCTCCTAGAACTTCTCAAAGAGGAGCTGCGACTGGCTATGGCACTGTCAGGTAACACACACACACACACAGAATAAAATGCCCACATGTCCTCCATCTCCTCAGACCAACCTCCTTGTGTGTGTGTGTGTGTGTGTGTGTGTGTGTGTGTGTGTGTGTGTGTGTGTGTGTGTGTGTGTGTGTGTGTGTGTGTGTGTGTGTGTGTGTGTGTGTAGGCTGTCGCTCTGTGTCTGAGGTCAACAGGTCTCTGGTCAGGAGAGCCAACTTCACCTCCAGGATGTGACAGAAGAATCAATAGTCAATACATTCTTGATGGATCTTGTGTCTGTAACTAAATTCCCTGTATTTAGTTTAGATCTTGTGTTTGTATTTTTGTTACTTTCTGTTTTATTTTGAAGGTTGTGTGTTTTTTTCATTTTCATTTATTTTTTGTCAGTTTTTTTAATCACGGGACTGTGCATATTCATGTACATAGCCTACAAAAATAATAATTTGTAGTGAATATGCCAGATTTACAGTCCCAGTATGTGAGATTTACCCCCATCTAGTGGTGCGGTTGCATGTCGGCACGTATTCTTGATGTTGCGTTTACGTAAACTCGGGCAGAAGTCAGAAAAACAACAGACGCTGCCCCCCATGTGACCACTCTGCCCTATTGTGCTTCCCTTGTGTCTAACTGTCTCCCCGTTCTCTCTGTACCTCCCTTGTCCATGTTCTCTGATGGTCTTTGTTTGGTTAAGTTTCCAGCTGTTTTTGTTTTTATCCAACTATTCAATTTCTGCCAGTTATTCCTTCCTGTTTGACCAGTGTTTTTGAATTATTGGATTTAAACGTTTTACCTGCTGATTTGGAATCTGTGTTTGTCCAACTGCATCCAATAAACTGAAGTGATCTGGAGACTTCAAGTCTTGTGTCTGTGAAATCCTGGATTGATCCACTTAATCCAGGTTGTATGCAACAGCCCCCGGCTGATCAGCCAGCAGCAGCCAGGGTCTGACTTGGTGTTCAACCATCCTGTGAACCTGGACCCCACCTAGGAGAAAATCCACAGGATGGTGAAATTCCTGTACTCATATAAGGTGTGAGAGTGACCCACCTGTGTTCTGATGAGGGAAATAATGTTGTTAATTGTTGTAGTCTGAGCCTCAGGCTTCAGGAGGTCTTACCCTGGCCATGGCGCTGCATGCATTTGAAACTGCAGTGCTGATGCTGATAGGCATGGAGACAGAGTAGAGCATGTTGCAGGTCATTTTCTTTTTTAAGTATATTTTTTTGGCTTTTTCATGCCATTAATGGATAGGACAGTTGAGAGTGTGACAGGAAATGGGAGGCAGAGATGGGGGGAATGACATGCAGTATAGGGCCGTCCGACGCGGGATCCGAACCTCGCTGCTGGCTGCAGCGAGGACTATAGCCTCAACACATGGGGCGGGTGCTCTACCTACTGAGCTAAACACCGCCCTGCTAAGGTCATTTTCAAGTCCATGCCACAGAATGCCTGGCAGGACTTTTTTTTGCAGATGATGACTGAAGAAAGACGTTCCGCAGCTTCTTGCTTCTCATCCTGGTCATGCCTCTGTCCACAGCATCTGTCGAGAGGAGTTTCAGCGCCATGGTATTTCAACTGTTTTGTCAAATCTATCGAATATTAATTCTTTGAAAAATGAACAGAGAACAGGTTTGAAGGTATTTATTGGTGGCAAGGATGTTTTTGCTCTTCTTCCGACCGGGTTTGGCAAGTGGTTTATCCAATCACATACAAGGATTTTTGAAATATATCGCCTATGGAGCAGTCCCAGACCCCTTGCAGATTTGCGGAACTACAAGGATCTGGCGAGAGTCAGGCTATGAGAGGAAGCATGGAGCTCAGGAAGTTGATTAAAGGAAATACCATCATTTTTATGGTTGCGATCCTGCCATCGAATGATCTTGGTTTTGCCATCCACTTGCCTGAGTTGGTTCTGATCTTATCTAAACATACAGTATAATTATTCTCAACAGTACTCTCCAAATTAGTAAAAATGTCAATTCCTAAATATTTGAATTGATGTACCATAGGCACCTTAAGTTTAGATAGATCCTCTCCATTATCTTTTAGCGGTAAGAGTGCAGATTTTTGCCAGTTTATCTTATATCCAGAGAGGTTGCTAAACTCCCTGAATAAATTAAGAATATGAGGAAGCAACTGTTAATCCACTGATAAAGACATTTGTATATGATGATGGAGCATAGTTAAATAACAATTTCCTGCGAGGGATGAAAAAAAAGCTATAGTGATTAGGAAAGCATATTCTTTTCTGTTTCAATTCACTTTATTGCCAGATGAAAACAACCAACCAAAACTTGCATTTCTTATAATGAAAGTCAAAATCAAAGTCAACTTTGAAGCTTTAGCGTTGTGATCGCATAACGTGGCTGCTGCCGTCGGCGTCATTGGCAGCACAAACTCTGATTCCTCGAGGGAAAATGTCCCAAGTATCCATCCCAGGAGTGTGATTGTCCCAGTCTGGTTGGAGATGAGGGTTGTTTAAAGCCATCAGGCGACCCAACCAGCCACATTCAGAGAGCAGATGATCCAGGGAGTTCTGGACTTCCTGTTGAGAGAGAAGAGTCTGTGAGGTTCAACTTTACATCTACAGGCGTTTACACTGACTGACTTAACAAGTTAAAAGTGTAAGAGTTAAGGTTGAGTCATTCACACTGTGACGGCTCTACTGGGTGTACTGTACATAGCGTAAGTACATCTACTGTGTGTGTGCTGATTGGTGTGAAGTGTGTGATGTTACCAAACTGACCTGAGAAGTAACTCCTCTCAGTGAATTGTACAGAACCATCTGAAGTCCCAGCACAGCCAGGCCTCTGTACTCCTTTACCTGGAGCAGAAGATGGTTGTTACAGAGCTGCAGTAAACCAGCTTTAAGGACCCAGTGTTAGACAGCAGTCTTCCTGCTCTGTACCTTCTGAGCTGTCAGTCCAAGCCCACCCTCAATCAGTCCAACCACTTCATCTATCTGCTTCTTCTTTGTCCACATTTCCTCTGCTGCATCTTTAAACACGTCCTATAGTGATCAGGGAGAGAGAGAAACACTGTAAGACTTCAGTTCAACACTAGAGACTGAGTAATCTCATTTCATCAGACTCTACTGTACCTGAATACGAGCTTTGATGTCCTCTGGCTTTTGTCTCTTGTCTTTCTTCAGCTGATCTTTGATGTCAGGCCACTTAGACACTCTCAGCTCCTCATACATCTCAGTCAGTTTGGTTTTATTGACTGGACTGTTCATGCTCTCAGTGTTTCCTGTCTTTATTGAAGCACTGACATCCTTTGCAACTCTGCATGAACCAAAGTTTAAACTTATCAAATCCAGAAATAAATCAATGAAAATAAATCAAATTCAATCTGAATTTTCCATGTTTGACATCTGAGGCTCGCCAGTTACTTTTTAACCCTGAGAAATGACAACAAGAAGTGATGATGTCTGGAGCGTTAGCTGCTGCTTCCTGCTGCCGCCTCTACAGGTCTAGGAACCTTCTGAGACTCGTAAACTTCGGATGTAAACACATGAAAAAAAAAAACACCAGTGAGTTCACAAAGCACAAGCTTACCTATTTCCAAAAGAATAATTATTTAGACACTTCTGATACCAGTCCCAGGTGCAGAATAATACTTTTCTGTCTCTTTTCCCACAGCAGGCTACAGGCTGTGTGCCTTCTAGCTTCGCAGCAGCAAGCACAGAAGAAAAAAAAACAACACACAGAAACAAGGTTGCATGACACAGGCGCCACCTATGGGCCATTCTGTATAGCACCGGGCAACTGCTGCAAAATGGATAAAAGAATAGACAAAAGGACTTAACCTGGGCTATTTGTGCCTGATAATTCAATGAAACAGGGAACTCAACACTTTATATTACACAGGACTTTTTCTTAACATATAGACCATACTTGATGTCATATTAATGATCAGTTTAAGAGGAATAAACCAAAAACCACCATTTTTGAGGTGGGTTACAGGGTCATAGCCTATGGAGTGGATGTTCTGACTTGTTAAGAATGGCCTTTAACATCCTCAGTGTGGGGGAAGATGCACACTTAAAGGCCATTCTTAACAACTCAGATCATCCACTCCATAACACCTGCAGCTACTTGCTGATGGCTCCTCTTTCTTCAATCTGTGTTTAATTAAACCCTGTGTTTTCCCTTTGTCTTCAATGAATCGTCTATTTACTTGTCATTTGGACAGGGTGACATCATTGTGGAGCCAGAGGGAACAACAGGTGGGTATTGTTTTGCTCTGTCTTGAGTCTATGCTTTTTTGATTACAAATGAGAGAACCACTTCAGTTGTCATTTTTTCCCACTCCTGCTCCAAGGGTTACTGGAAACAAAAAGCAAGAAAGATTCTTCCAGAAAAGGACTTCAGAGAGCTGCAAGGCACCAAAAGGAGGAGAATGGGGAAAGGTAATCTCATTTACACTGAAATGTATGTGTTCCTTTTTTGTTTAGTTTTTTGTTTTAGACTTATTACATGACTTTTCAGACAATTTTGCCATTGCTGCTTCTGTTTACAACATAGATGAGATTATTTGGCATTCCCACCTACTAATTCATGAGTTTCAAAAGTAGTCCTACACCTGCCATGTTGGAGACCAACACAGGTGTTTCAATTTGAGTTATGGTAGAGCTAATTAATTAGTTTGAAACACCTGTGGGTCCCCAACATGGCAGGTGTAGGACTACATTTGAAACTCATGGATACTCTGTCTGCTGCCAAGGAACCAACACCCCCCTTAAAGTATGAAAGCCGGTCAACCTCATATTTCCATATTCAGGAATGGAATGTTTCACCCCTTACCAATTTTACTGAATTTTACTTTTTCTGAATTCCCGAAATTGCATCCCTGACCTGGCAAAGCTACATTCATAAATCAAATAGTTATGATTATTATTTTTTAGGCTCTTTTCTAAACTTTCAAACCACCAATCCTGTTCACCACATCCAGTACATAATGTAGCCTGTGTGTTTTGTTTTATCCCTGCCTAACAGCCGAAAAGATGAAGATGCTGGAGGCATAACAGAGGTCACAGAGAAAATCGAAGACCTCGTACTTGCATCTCAGAGTCTCCCAGATGTCACTTCAGCAATTCTCCTGTCTTATTTGCTTGAGTAAGTATCCAATGGATCTATTTTATATGGTGTGTGCCACAATGTAAGATTTACAAATAAACATTAATTTTTTACATTATCTAACCAAGGTCAGCTGTGTGCCTGCCATGTCATTTTTTGTAATGACAGACATTTTTATAATCATCAAAGTTGTGTAAAAATTTAACGCAGAACATTTAACTGGGGACACACTTGTTAAAATGACTATTTTTTTCTCACTTTGTTTTCTAGAGTTCATCGGGGAGCCGGTGTTAACGCAGTGTTGCCAAAGCATCATTGGCTGCAACTTGCCTGGAACAGCGGCAGGAGACCTCAGACAGCTGCGCAAAATGCAGAGGAAATGCTGAAGGCAACAGCATGTTCGAAGTGAATGGCCTGTCGGAGGCCTTTTCTGTGCTAAGGTCTTTTTTGAAGATGAACAATTTTGATTTGTTTACTGACAAACAGGCAGGTATTTTTAGTTTTTAAAGATGAAAAATTGCGTAAGAGTTACACGCCCACTGCCACCAGTTTTTTACACATTGCGCCGAGTTGTGGTTATAAGAAAGAAGTGCTTCTTTGTATGGTGTGAAATCATTGTTGACTGCTCTAGAGAACAATTCAGAAATGTCAGAATATGTGTCTGCAAACTGATTCTCAGCCAGTACTTTGTCATCTTCCGTTGAAAATGGATCTACTCCAAAGGTAGATTGTGGTGTCAGTGAGGACCCCAGCTGTTGTCTGTAGAGGTCTGCTGCTTCAACTGAATGCGGCAACAGCTCCTGTGGCATTTTTTTGGGACACCCACTTCCAGCCAAGTCATTTGGTGTACCTTTACCTGTAAAATAAAAACATCGTTGACCTTGAGACTTATGTGTGCCTGATTTATTTCACCTGGAATCCGATGAGCATAGACTCTACCACTCTTTTAAGACCAATCTGGCACAGCTGACCAGTCAGGCAGGACACACAGTATCTGATTTATTCCCAATGGTTAAATTTAAAATATAGACTTGCCAGAAAAGTGTTCTGGAAAGCATAGCAATTCTGGAGAAAGTGAAAGTATGCAAGAAGGACGGCATGCTGCTGAAACAAACATAGTATCTAAATAGGTCCTACTGAACAAATAGCTTCAACGGGCAACCATAGAAACTACTGAACTGTACCCTTGTGGATGGAGTTTGCAGGTAAGGGCTTCTCTCCTGATGATAGCGATGAGGTGACAGCAGCTCCTGCATGAAGGGTTAGAGTGTCAAATAGAATTCTTTTCCATGATCCACGCGCACCTGGTCCCACATCCAATTAGCAACTACTGCAGGCCTATTGGATGAAAAATTTGATGATTTCATGTCATGACTAATATGATTCAGTCATCACAAAGTAAATGTTGAGCAGTAGCATTTTGTCACACTCGTGTACATGTAGGATACTTTTTCAACGGCAGTATCAGTAAAGAGTCTGTCATAGGCCTACATATGGGAGCGCCGGGACGATTGATACACAAAGTTATTAGCGCAAACCGGTTTTTGACTACGGAAAGTAAAATATACGTGCGGTAGTTTTTTTGTGATCAAAAGTTGTTATTGTGTGTTTCATGCAATAATAATATGACCTAACAACAGATGCATTCAAGCAATACTTAGCCTACCGATCTGGCATTTTTACACTTTTCTTTTGTAATCCTAAAATGCTCCTAATAAGCATATGGCACACTAAAATGTAAAATAAATCCATCTGGTGTTGAAACTCATTGATATTTAATTCTCATATATTTCTGATAAAAGTCTGACCAATAATTTTATTCGGTCCGATTAAAATTATTTGCAGAACTTCCTGTCTGTCACCCCTCGCCGCGTCCCTTCGCCGCGTCCCTTCCAGTTGCCTGTCACCGCTTCGCATGCGGCAGAGCGGCAGAGTCAGAGTGGTCTGTGAGAGATAGCAAGGAACAGAGAAGAACTGACGATGGCTGACCAAGGCGAACCGCCACTTCCACCCCCAGCTGGTCCCACAGAGAAAACTATCAGCAAAAAGAAGACTATTTCAGAAAAAGCTGCACTAAAGAAAAAAACTTGATGCGGCAAGAGGCAAGACGCGAGTCAATATCGGCTCTGCTTTCCAGCGATGGCGGAGGCTAATGCAGCTTCACAGTAATGGAGGACGTCCAGCACCAGCCAAGTACCCCATGGAACTGAAGAAGAGCTGAATGTTACTTTATATCTAAAAGATTTGTTTGCATTAACAGTAACAGAAATCTTGCAAGTGCTTCATTTTCTTTTTCGGAGAAAACAACTAATTTGTTATGGAAGACGGCTGTGAAAAAAATGAGGAAATGTGTAAAATAATAAATGTTTTTCAAAAAAAAAGATTTTAGCAATTCACTGCAGTTCATTCAGATGAAATGGGAATATGAAAAAGGGGGCACAAATACACATGTGATTTTATGTAAGTAAAAAGACAAAGGCAATTATATAATGCAAGGTTTTATTGAACAAGATAAATATGACAAAACAAAATACAAAACCTTTTTTTTTTTAACTATGTAGAAATAGAGTGGTTTTCAAATGCAAAATTCCTTAAAATTTAAAATAAATAAATAAAAACAGACCATTTCAACAGCAGCAACACAAATGTAAACATTTACAAGTAACTTTTTTTTGGAAAAACAGAACAGATACTCAACAACAGGTTGAGTGCAAAAACAGACAAAACAGGTACTTTTTGTGGAGATTCTACTGTATGTGTGATCTACTCTGCATCAGGGCCGAATCTACTTGGAATGAAACCTCGGTAAACTCCATTTGGGTCAGGGTATTTGTCACGGATTCGCCATACGCAGCAACTAGGAATTACAACCCTGTGTCCTGCGCCCAATTGCCCGTATTGCCACATAACATACTGTCTGTATGCAGCAAAACGAAATTGGTTGTTGCTTTCACCAGGTGTGTTGCCATCCTGTAATGCTCTAGTGTCATTCCACATGCGCCTTGCAAGACGAAGGACTCCAGGCTGCATTATAAGTGCTTCCATGTGTGGCAATTTAGAGATGCAGTTAGGAGGTGTTTGGCGGCAGCATACTTTTTCAATGTCTCTTAGCATTTCTCTGCAGTTGCTGCAGACACACCATGTCGGTTGTCCTGGCGGGTGTAGAGTCCTCCTGAACCTGGGTCACTGCCATCAGGTCAAACATTAGACTTGGGTCTCTGTCAAGACAGGTCAAGAGAAGGTCGTGTGATGATGCCAGATCCAACTGTTGAATCCTGGCCTGTAAGAGTAGATATTTTCATGTCAATAGATGTTTTTGTCAAGAGCATTATTGTCAACACAAACATAGAAAAGCTGCTAGACATTTCATCCATATCAATAACAACAATAGCAGTAATACTACTACTAAGAAGAAGAATCATCATAACAATAATGTACTGCTTTACCTGCTCGGCTGCTACCCTGTCCTGTTGGAATTGCTGGACTCGGATGAGATCTGCAGGACTGAGTACAGCAGGTCCACGTGCCCTCTGACCTCTGGCTCTTGTTGAGGATCTTGGTGTCTGCTGTCTGCTGGTTCCTGGCCTCTCCTCAGCAGATTCCCCACTCTGCATCACCCCACGGCCCCTGCTGCTCGTGCCCTGGCAGCCTCTTGAAGGACTTGCCCTTCTCGGGGCTCTCACAGCTCCTCTGCTGGTTCCTGCTGTTGGCTGCTGTTGGCCCCTGCCTCTGGTACCCCTGGGACGGCCCTTTCTCCCTCCACTCTTAGCCCTTGAAATCCTCCTGACAGCTGAAGAGCTGGGGGAGCAGTGTTGCCAACGTAGCGACTTTGTCGCTAAATTTGGCGACTTTCCAAACTCTCTTGGCGACTTTTTTTGTAAAAAGCGACTAGCGACAAATCTAGCGACTTTTTCCCGGACATATTACAAACGTTTCAGGACCTGAAATCACGTTATTACAGCTGTATTCAACGAGCAGCGGTGCTGCCGCGAGCCCATCTGTTATTGAGGAGGTCCTGCTCATCCTAGCAGAAGCAAACATTAAATGAATTATGTCCTTTATCATCCACAGTGGAAAATCATTTTTGCTATGGTCAATCTATTCAATGCAATACGTATGTTTAGACATGAAGTACAGTTTTTCTGATTTCATTCATCTGATTGTGAATGATGTTGATTGTTAATAAATCCCAGGTAGATGAGTTGATGATATGCACCAGCCACTGGCTTTTTAATGAATTCAAATACTTAACCTGGTTAGTAGTAAATAAAGCACTAATACACCACCCACCTGTGTCTCCAATATTACTTTTACCTGCTCCCTGTGTAGCGGCAGTCAACAGGTTTTCGTTTGCGGTCTGCTTTGGCTTTTGCGACGACCACTGTTGATATTGGCACAGCCTTAATTTTAGCTGTTCTAGGTTTGTGCCATTGTTGTGGCAAACTAGTGCAAGCTTTTACTGGACTGTCCTCTTGTGCCTTCATCATGTCCAATGTATTGATCAAACCCACGATGTGTGAGCAATATCCTGGTGCGCTATGAGAGATTTTGAAAAAGGTAAACACAGGCCATTTAGCAAGGGGCTAACATATCAGATGGTGAAAACTACAGGGAGTCATGAATGAAGGTTATCTTGAAATGTAAAAGACACAGTACAGGGCTCATTGACTTACCCTGCGACGCAAGAACACTGTTGATCCTTTACACATCTGTTCTGTACGTGAAGCGTCAAGACGTGAGGTGGTTGACTCTTGCAATATGAACGGTGAGCCTTGGCCTCGATTTTAATGTCCTCTTCGTTGGCATTACTCCGCCAACAGATGATATTGTGAATATATTTCTCAAATGCATATTGCAGTCCTTTCTGTCTAGTTCTCTCTGATATTTCCGAATGATTACTCCAGAAGTTGGACACGATTTCCTTCGGAATATCCTTCACCGAAATCTCTGAGAAATGCATGTTGGTAGACGCCGGCAGAGAAAGCTTGCCCGGCGTAGCAACAATAACCAAGGGGGGCGGGGCTTATGCGAAGGGCGAATTGCCCATATGGTTAATCCGGCCTTGGGTCGATTGATACACTTTTCATTTTAACGTCTTTTTCAAAGATGACGTTATGTAAACAAACATTTTTATCATGTGATCAACAACTCACATGGGAATTCTCTTAGTTACAGTACAAGTATAATTTAACACATATGTTGGATGATCGTGCTGTTTTATAACTTTAAACGTAAGTTGACAGGGGACAGCTCTCCATTCCGACGCACCTCCACTTCGACACCCCGCTGTTCCGAAACACCGCTGTTCCGACAGCCTCCGCTCGTGCTGACAGCTGACTGAGGGAGATGCTTTGGTTGGGCTTAGGCAATGAAGAAAGGAGTTGGTTAAGTTTAGTAAAAAGATCAGGTGGAGGCTAGACAGGCTAGAAGCAGAATGGACGTTAGGTCTTTATGTCATTAATATGAAGTATTTGCTTGTTTTGCAGTTTATTATGCACATGATCCGTTTCCCCCAGTAGCCTTTTCGAAATAGCGGTGTCTTTAGAAAAAAAAGAAAACCCCGCTATTACGACGAATGGAAGTCTATTGTCGGAAAGGCGGGGCTTCGGAAAGGCGGGGTGTAACCAAGTTGACATTTGTCTCAAACGCCCCACCTACACGGGTAGTTTGAGACACGGAGGAGGGTTTTAAACAGAAACTACTGACATTACTCCTGTTTTTATGAAGCATATCGGACAACATACTAGTGTACTCATCATTGCCAAAATGTCACATCATTTCTCACAACATATATAGGTCAAATAAATATTTTTGTCCGGTGCGTGATTGTCAAGATCCGCATTTCAATTAAACTCGCCTTTCTTCTTTTGTACGAGTTGTTGGATGACTACATTTTCATTTCATTGACTTATTTCGGCGCTCTGTATGTGTTTATGTAGTGGATCAGTGCGTCTCTGAATGCAGCGGAGACGGCTCTGTGACACCACTGTGCAGGCTGACAGCCAGCTGCTACTGGGTTGGGAAACTCTAGCGTTGGTCGCCCATTCACAAAATGCTAAGAGAAAGGACTGTGTAAGTCTCCGTTTAGCTTACATGACGTAATCTGGTATGTTTGTTTGGCCTCAAGAGGCACACAACTACTAAGTTAACTCGATATGTAAAACAGTAACTTTTTGTACTACTGTCTTGTAGGTAACTACTATTGTGCTAGTTAGCGTTGGCATCTTACCTTTGAACAAACATAGTAGTTTTTCGTTATCTTCGATGGATTCAGCTGCCAGTGAGGTCTTCCGCACTGCTTGATCCATACGCGACATCTCTCCAGTTGCGTTTTTGGTTTGGGGAAGGCGAAAAATGCAACATCACCCGAACGTTGTGGGTATCTTTCATCAGACTTGCAAAGCCCATACACGCAACGCTTCGGCATGTTGCTCCAGGAGGAAGGCTTTCGCTTCCTCTTCTTCTTCTCGTTTTACGCATTGACTTGGCATGCAGGAAGGGACAGCTTGCCAGGCTCCCCATTCCTTAGTTACCGTTGCTAACGTATGATTGGTCAATAGCGGTTTTAGGGCGGAGTCCGCGAAGGGTCAATTGGGCAATTGCCCAGGGGCCCGTGACCTCTAAAGGGCCCAGCCCAGGGCAGTGAGGGCATAAGAAAAATATCTGGTTAATAAACTGTCCGCCGCAGCCGCTGCGCTGCATCACAAAATCACCCTGCACCTGCCTGTGACCGTGTCTGTGACATGAGGCCCTCTCCTCATTGGTCAGCCCGGGACTGATCATGAGCTGAGAAAATCTCCTCATTGGTCAGATGCAAAAGGCTGGTCAAAGGTGACGCAAATCAACGTGCACTGAGAGGGGGGTGCGACGTCAAGCGCCTATGCGATTCAAAAAATGCAAACATGGAGAAGCTAAGTGGGAGCGCCAAACGAAAATTGAAAAAGGAGAAGGAGAACAGAAACGCGGACAATTTAAAGTACATACCTAAAATAGGTAATTTCTTCACTCCGGTTAACGTTTCCAACTCTTCTGCTAATGCAGCTGCCGCTAACGAGCCCGACAGCTCAGCTAGCCAGGACACTTCTTCACTGCCGGAGGCGGTGCTAGCTAATGTTCACAGCCCGGAGAGCGGAGAGCGCCCCCCGCCCCCGGCAGCGTCTTCAACCGGCGACGGCCTGACTTCTGCTGCCAGCGCGACCGCTGAGGGAAGCGGTGATGGGTCTCTGGTCTCACCTCCATCTAAGCCACTCGTCGAGTCTGCGAGCAGCCGGTGTACCTCAACGTCTCTACTCCCTGGGGATCCTGCACTGTGGGGGCCCGTTACGGAGCAGCACCGGGAGGAGGCGATCTACTGAGGGCCTGCAGCTTTCCAGAACCGTGCTGCCAAGTATCCTGAATCGGTAAGGGAGTCCGGTCTTGGGAGTAGGACACGCTCCCTCACCAACGATTTGCTTCATTGCCGTCTCCCAAACAACGACATTGTGCCAAGGGAATGGCTTCTTTACTCGCCATCAACCGGGTCAGTTTATTGCTATGCCTGTAAACTCCTGTCATCCCAAAAACATGCATTTATCACCAGATTCTGTGATTGGAAACATCCTGAGAGGATTAGTGACCACGAAAAGAGTGCAGAACATAGACAAAACATGCTTTCTTTTTTTCACCGGTCTAAACACGCATGCAGAGTGGACGCTTCTCTTGCTCGACAGTGTGAGGCGGAACAGCAGTACTGGAAAGAAGTCCTTAGACGTGTGGTTGCTGTTATTAAATTTTTGGGAGCGAGAGGACTGCCATTTCGAGGCGACAACGAACTGCTTGGATCTGCGCACAATGGGAACTATTTGGGACTGCTTGAACTGATTGCGGAGTTTGATCCGTTTTTAAAGGAGCACATTGAGAAGCATGGCAATAAGGGCAGAGGCAAGCCATCTTACCTGTCCTCAACTGTGTGCGAAGAATTCATTTCATTAATGGGTGACAAAACTAAGCAAGTGATAGCAGAGGAAATCAAACATGCTAAATATTTCTCTGTAATCGTTGATTCAACACCAGATTTAGCACACGTAGATCAGCTCACATTTGTTTTTCGTTTTGTCAGTGAAAAGGGCAGAGTTGTGGAAAGATTCATTGGGTTTGAACCCATCCACAGCCATACGGGTATGAGCCTTGCGGAATCTGTTATTGAAATGGTGCGAGGGCTAGGGTTAGACTTGGCTCGGACTCGGAGCAGGACTTCACTGATGCCAGGCCAGGTAAGAGCCGGAAGAATAGGAACAAGAGAAAGAAACAGTAACCTGCACGCCGCGCTGATCCTCCTTCTCCCTCCATAACATCATGGCCTCCCTGGTGTCGCTCAACGCTCGAGGGCTCCGCGCGGAGGGGAAGCTCCGGGCGGTCCTGTCGGAGGTGGGGAGAGACTCCATCCTGTGCCTACAAGAAACCTGGTGGACCGAGCAGCAGGCCCAGAGGGTGAGGAGGGTCTGGCCGGGCAGCACGGCGTACAACAACGGAGGTGGTACCTCCGGAGGGGTAGCCGTGCTGCTGGGGGAGGCGGTCGGGGGGGATTGGGTGCATGTTTACTCAGACAGTGAGGGGCGAGTATTAGTGCTGGATGTTAAGACTAGTAGGTGGGAGGGGAGGCTGATTAACGTTTATGCACCGAACACGGAGCAGGGCCGCAAAGGCCTGTTCAACAGCCTCGGGGCATGGGTGGTCCCCAACACTTTAATAGTTGGGGATTTTAATGTAGTTCAGTCGTTGGAGGATGTGGGAGGGAGGGAAAAGTTAAAAGGGGACATCAGCAGGTTCGCCTTTGCGGACTTTTTGAGCAATAATAATATAGTAGACGTGTATAGGGTTCTTAACCCGGGGAAAAGGGAGTATAGTCGGGTCCAGGTGGTGCAGGGGCAGACCAAACGGTCCCGGATCGATCTGGTCCTGGCCACGGGGGAGGCGCTCGGACACATCAGGCAGGTCGCTCACGTGCCATGCGCCGTGAGCGACCACCTGTTTGTCCGGGCGGACTTCTCCGGGCCCGGCGACGTCAGAGGGGGGTGTGTGTGGTGTTTTAACGCCAGCCAAGACGTCAAGTTTAAAGGTAAGATCAGCAATTTTTTAAGGTATTGTGTGTTTTTGTGTGATGATGAGGAGGGTGTGCTGGATAGGTGGGTATGGATTAAACAGAAAATCAAAAACATGTCGGTAAGTTATGGTAAGTATAAGAATTGGGCTGGAAAAATAGAAAAGGTAAGGTTAGTTAATAAATTGAATAAAGTAAATGACAGGCTGGACTCAGCCACGGCGGAGGAGCTGGCCAGCTTCGGTGCGTTAAAGGCCCAGCTGGCTAGACTCCTCCAGAAGCAGTGTGCTGCGGCGGCCATTAGGGCCAGAGTCCAGGACCAGCTCGAGGGAGAAAGGTATTCTGCTTTCTTCCTCGGGCTGGAACGACAAAAGCAGCAGAAGCAAATAATTATTGAATTGAAAGACAAAACAGGTAAGATTTTTACTGATGGGGATGGGATAGAGCAGGTGGGGATTGATTTTTACACATCTTTATTTAAGAGGGTGGGAGTAGATAGGGGGAGGGGGGAGGAATTATTAAACAAGTTAAAAGGCAGGATCGGCGTCGGGGACGCTCTCTCTCTGGAGGGGCCGGTCACGCTGGACGAAGTCGTCCAGGCGGTGTCCGGTCTCTCCGGAGGGAGGAGCCCTGGCGCTGATGGTCTGACTGCTGAATTTTACAAACAAAACATAGACTATATAGGGCCTTTATTGTGCCAACTATTAAATGAAATGATTATCAGCCGGAGAACCCCAAGGGGGTTCAATGATGGCCTGATTACGCTGTTGTTTAAAAAAGGAGAAAGAAACGACATTAAAAATTACAGACCTATAAGTTTATTAAATACAGACTATAAGATATTTGCTAAAATACTTACGAATCGAATTAAGGAGGTGGCCGGGGATGCCATTACCAGCCTACAGGCGTACGGCATCCCCGGCAGAGACATCGCTGACTCCATCCTGGCGGTCAGGGGTGCGGTCAGCAGCCTGGAGAGGGAGGGAGGGTTTTTGTTAAGTTTAGACTTAGAAAAAGCATTCGACAGGGTGGAGCATGATTTTCTGTGGAGGGTGGTGGAGGGGATAGGATTTGGGAAGGGCTTATTAAATATGATTAAACTGTTGTACGCAGGGGCGCGCTCTGTGCTTAAAATTAATGGGAGGGTAAGTAGTTATTTTAATATAGAGCGGTCGGTGAGGCAGGGGTGTCCCCTGTCCCCGCTGCTGTTCTCCCTCTGCATGGAGGCCCTGGTGGCGGCAGTCGACAGCGACGGCCGCCTGCTTGGGCTGCCCGTGGCGCCGGGGTCGGGGAGGGTGGTGGTCGTCCCCTTTGCGGACGACGTCACTTTCCTCGCCTCGGCGCCACGGGAGGTCGATGTATTCATCAGCCATGTCAAAAATTATGAGGCGGCCTCTGGGGCGAAATTAAATGTAAAGAAAACTAGTTTGTTAGCGGTGGGGAGGGGGGATGTAAATACATGGGGTTTTAGCCGAGCAACAGGTAGTTTAAAAGTATTAGGTGTTCATGTGGGCATAGGAGGGGATAGGATCACCAAGCTTAACTGGGATATGGTTATTAGTAAGGTGACACATGTTGTTAACAGGTGGAGGTCCCGTGGCCTGAGTCTGAGAGGAAAGGTAGTGGTGTGGAACGCTCTAGTAGCCTCCACTCTATTGCATGTTTTGGGGACCTGTGAGCTGCCACAGTGGGCATTAAAAGCGTTGAATGACGCATTCTCCTCCTTCCTGTGGAGGGGAAAGGGAAATTCGATCGCTCGACAGGTGTTAATCAGTAATAAACGGGAGGGGGGTTTAGGACTAATTGACATTGGTGCCAAAAGACATGCACTGAGGGTGAAAATTGTTAGGAAATTCCTCGATCCGGACAGGCAGTACCCCTGGGAGGGGGCGATGGCCGGCTGTCTGGCTCAGTACGGCGAGGGGGACGTGTACAGTTTGTGCACCCTCCCTCCCAGAACGGCCTTCGGCGGGCTGCCGCCCTTCTACCGGGAGGTGCTAGTGGCCTGGGGCAAGTTGTTGCCCCGCCTCAAGCCTACGGAGGTGAATAGGAGCAGTGTCGCATTGCTACCTATCCTTCAGACTCCATTCCTCCAGCACGGGGGAAGGCCGCTGTCCTGCGCTCCATTGAGGTCAGCGGGGGTCACGAGGGTAGGCGAGGTGGTCGACGGGGAGGGTTATTTCGATCTGGACCGAGTAGTGGCTAAGTTGAGGGCCGGGAGGGTTAGTTATAGGCTCGGGCACGTTAGAACCACAGGTGTCAGGCTAGATAGTGCCATGCCAGAGTCCTGGAGGAGGGCTCTGAGGGAGAGGGGGCCGGTGCAGGCGCCCCGGCTGGACTTCTTCCTGTGCCTCCCTGGTAAAAACTTCACACTGTCACAACTAACAACAAAAGTCATTTACAGCATCCTCGCGTCCGAGCTGGGGAGGCGGCCGTCCTCCGAGTCCGCTTGGCCCCTCCAAGCGGCTCTTCCCCGGCGAGGACGCGGGGAAAATCTGGTCAAACATCACAAACCGGTTTCTGTCCCATTCCTGCTTCGACCTCAACTTCCGTTTGAGGCACAGGAGGATTTTCACCGGGGTCGTCCTGCACCAGGTCCACAGGGAGCTCTTCTCCAGGACCTGTGCTGTTTGTGGGCAATTTGACGAGGATATAATGCACTTGTTTGTGTCTTGTCCGTGTCTCGTCTCTTTTCATGTGTTTCTTTTACAGTTTCTCCGTGAGCACTGCAACTTCACCCCCCAGTCACTGACCCCCTGGACCCTTCTCTTTGGACTCCCCCCCCGCCACACCCTCATCAACCTCATCCTGTCACTCGCCCGTCAGGCAACCTGGTTCAGACGCAACATCTCACTCCACGAGCACCGCCATACCCCCATCATCCCCACATTCAAGAACATCACCATCTCCCATCTCAGGACCCTGGACAGCTCCCCCTACTGGATTCACTGGTGGAGGGTTGTTCTGTCTGTGTGAGAGATGAGTTGGGTGATTTGCGTTTCTGTTTTTGATTCTGTTGCCAGTTTCTGTCCTGTCTGTTTTGATTTGTAAGAGTGAATGAGTTGTTACATGTTATATGTTATGTTTTTTGATTTATATGTGTTTGATTTTAAATTTATTGAAATGGCTGAATATAAGTTGTCTCATTCATCAAATAGCCAGATTCTTTGGGGGGATTTTCAATTGTTTTTCAAAATAGCCTTGCTTTCAAGCTGCCTGCACTGTGTCCATGCAGCACCACAGAGCAGGCAGGCAGCTTATAAGCCTGTAGCCTAATAATGACAGTAAACACTAGTAAGGCAAAAGGAAAGAAAGATCCCTTTTCTGTACCCCGACACAGAAAAAGTCAGCTTGGTTGCTGATGATCATCAACTTTATAGAGGCTATTTGACACCTGAGCTCTCGCTTACGGCCATACCACCCTGAACACGCCCGATCTCGTCTGATCTCGGAAGCTAAGCAGGGTCGGGCCCGGTCAGTACTTGGATGGGAGACCGCCTGGGAATACCGGGTGCTGTAAGCTTTTTCACTTTTCCTTGTACACAAGACCGACCCCCGCTTGTCTCATTCATCAAATAGCCAGATTCTTTGGGGGGGATTTGAAATTGTTTTTCAAAATAGCCTTGCTTTCAAGCTGCCTGCACTGTGTCCATGCAGCACCACAGAGCAGGCAGGCAGCTTATAAGCCTGTAGCCTAATAATGACAGTAAACACTAGTAAGGCAAAAGGAAAGAAAGATCCCTTTTCTGTACCCCGACACAGAAAAAGTCAGCTTGGTTGCTGATGATCATCAACTTTATAGAGGCTATTTGACACCTGAGCTCTCGCTTACGGCCATACCACCCTGAACACGCCCGATCTCGTCTGATCTCGGAAGCTAAGCAGGGTCGGGCCCGGTCAGTACTTGGATGGGAGACCGCCTGGGAATACCGGGTGCTGTAAGCTTTTTCACTTTTCCTTGTACGCAAGAAGACGACCCCCGCTTGTCTCATTCATCAAATAGCCAGATTCTTTGGGGGGGATTTGAAATTGTTTTTCAAAATAGCCTTGCTTTCAAGCTGCCTGCACTGTGTCCATGCAGCACCACAGAGCAGGCAGGCAGCTTATAAGCCTGTAGCCTAATAATGACAGTAAACACTAGTAAGGCAAAAGGAAAGAAAGATCCCTTTTCTGTACCCCGACACAGAAAAAGTCAGCTTGGTTGCTGATGATCATCAACTTTATAGAGGCTATTTGACACCTGAGCTCTCGCTTACGGCCATACCACCCTGAACACGCCCGATCTCGTCTGATCTCGGAAGCTAAGCAGGGTCGGGCCCGGTCAGTACTTGGATGGGAGACCGCCTGGGAATACCGGGTGCTGTAAGCTTTTTCACTTTTCCTTGTACACAAGACCGACCCCCGCTTGTCTCATTCATCAAATAGCCAGATTCTTTGGGGGGGATTTGAAATTGTTTTTCAAAATAGCCTTGCTCAAGCTGCCTGCACTGTGTCCATGCAGCACCACAGAGCAGGCAGGCAGCTTATAAGCCTGTAGCCTAATAATGACAGTAAACACTAGTAAGGCAAAAGGAAAGAAAGATCCCTTTTCTGTACCCCGACACAGAAAAAGTCAGCTTGGTTGCTGATGATCATCAACTTTATAGAGGCTATTTGACACCTGAGCTCTCGCTTACGGCCATACCACCCTGAACACGCCCGATCTCGTCTGATCTCGGAAGCTAAGCAGGGTCGGGCCCGGTCAGTACTTGGATGGGAGACCGCCTGGGAATACCGGGTGCTGTAAGCTTTTTCACTTTTCCTTGTACACAAGACCGACCCCTGCTTGTCTCATTCATCAAATAGCCAGATTCTTTGGGGGGGATTTGAAATTGTTTTTCAAAATAGCCTTGCTTTCAAGCTGCCTGCACTGTGTCCATGCAGCACCACAGAGCAGGCAGGCAGCTTATAAGCCTGTAGCCTAATAATGACAGTAACACTAGTAAGGCAAAAGGAAAGAAAGATCCCTTTTCTGTACCCCGACACAGAAAAAGTCAGCTTG
Source organism: Decapterus maruadsi (assembly GCA_030347415.2). Lineage (NCBI taxonomy): Eukaryota > Metazoa > Chordata > Actinopteri > Carangiformes > Carangidae > Decapterus > Decapterus maruadsi. The sequence continues at coordinate 25,548,002 of CM064905.1, read as the reverse complement.
GTTGCTGATGATCATCAACTTTATAGAGGCTATTTGACACCTGAGCTCTCGCTTACGGCCATACCACCCTGAACACGCCCGATCTCGTCTGATCTCGGAAGCTAAGCAGGGTCGGGCCCGGTCAGTACTTGGATGGGAGACCGCCTGGGAATACCGGGTGCTGTAAGCTTTTTCACTTTTCCTTGTACGCAAGACCGACCCCCGCTTGTCTCATTCATCAAATAGCCAGATTCTTTGGGGGGGATTTGAAATTGTTTTTCAAAATAGCCTTGCTTTCAAGCTGCCTGCACTGTGTCCATGCAGCACCACAGAGCAGGCAGGCAGCTTATAAGCCTGTAGCCTAATAATGACAGTAAACACTAGTAAGGCAAAAGGAAAGAAAGATCCCTTTTCTGTACCCCGACACAGAAAAAGTCAGCTTGGTTGCTGATGATCATCAACTTTATAGAGGCTATTTGACACCTGAGCTCTCGCTTACGGCCATACCACCCTGAACACGCCCGATCTCGTCTGATCTCGGAAGCTAAGCAGGGTCGGGCCCGGTCAGTACTTGGATGGGAGACCGCCTGGGAATACCGGGTGCTGTAAGCTTTTTCACTTTTCCTTGTACGCAAGACCGACCCCCGCTTGTCTCATTCATCAAATAGCCAGATTCTTTGGGGGGGATTTGAAATTGTTTTTCAAAATAGCCTTGCTTTCAAGCTGCCTGCACTGTGTCCATGCAGCACCACAGAGCAGGCAGGCAGCTTATAAGCCTGTAGCCTAATAATGACAGTAAACACTAGTAAGGCAAAAGGAAAGAAAGATCCCTTTTCTGTACCCCGACACAGAAAAAGTCAGCTTGGTTGCTGATGATCATCAACTTTATAGAGGCTATTTGACACCTGAGCTCTCGCTTACGGCCATACCACCCTGAACACGCCCGATCTCGTCTGATCTCGGAAGCTAAGCAGGGTCGGGCCCGGTCAGTACTTGGATGGGAGACCGCCTGGGAATACCGGGTGCTGTAAGCTTTTTCACTTTTCCTTGTACACAAGACCGACCCCCGCTTGTCTCATTCATCAAATAGCCAGATTCTTTGGGGGGGATTTGAAATTGTTTTTCAAAATAGCCTTGCTTTCAAGCTGCCTGCACTGTGTCCATGCAGCACCACAGAGCAGGCAGGCAGCTTATAAGCCTGTAGCCTAATAATGACAGTAAACACTAGTAAGGCAAAAGGAAAGAAAGATCCCTTTTCTGTACCCCGACACAGAAAAAGTCAGCTTGGTTGCTGATGATCATCAACTTTATAGAGGCTATTTGACACCTGAGCTCTCGCTTACGGCCATACCACCCTGAACACGCCCGATCTCGTCTGATCTCGGAAGCTAAGCAGGGTCGGGCCCGGTCAGTACTTGGATGGGAGACCGCCTGGGAATACCGGGTGCTGTAAGCTTTTTCACTTTTCCTTGTACGCAAGACCGACCCCCGCTTGTCTCATTCATCAAATAGCCAGATTCTTTGGGGGGGATTTGAAATTGTTTTTCAAAATAGCCTTGCTTTCAAGCTGCCTGCACTGTGTCCATGCAGCACCACAGAGCAGGCAGGCAGCTTATAAGCCTGTAGCCTAATAATGACAGTAAACACTAGTAAGGCAAAAGGAAAGAAAGATCCCTTTTCTGTACCCCGACACAGAAAAAGTCAGCTTGGTTGCTGATGATCATCAACTTTATAGAGGCTATTTGACACCTGAGCTCTCGCTTACGGCCATACCACCCTGAACACGCCCGATCTCGTCTGATCTCGGAAGCTAAGCAGGGTCGGGCCCGGTCAGTACTTGGATGGGAGACCGCCTGGGAATACCGGGTGCTGTAAGCTTTTTCACTTTTCCTTGTACGCAAGACCGACCCCCGCTTGTCTCATTCATCAAATAGCCAGATTCTTTGGGGGGGATTTGAAATTGTTTTTCAAAATAGCCTTGCTTTCAAGCTGCCTGCACTGTGTCCATGCAGCACCACAGAGCAGGCAGGCAGCTTATAAGCCTGTAGCCTAATAATGACAGTAAACACTAGTAAGGCAAAAGGAAAGAAAGATCCCTTTTCTGTACCCCGACACAGAAAAAGTCAGCTTGGTTGCTGATGATCATCAACTTTATAGAGGCTATTTGACACCTGAGCTCTCGCTTACGGCCATACCACCCTGAACACGCCCGATCTCGTCTGATCTCGGAAGCTAAGCAGGGTCGGGCCCGGTCAGTACTTGGATGGGAGACCGCCTGGGAATACCGGGTGCTGTAAGCTTTTTCACTTTTCCTTGTACGCAAGACCGACCCCCGCTTGTCTCATTCATCAAATAGCCAGATTCTTTGGGGGGGATTTGAAATTGTTTTTCAAAATAGCCTTGCTTTCAAGCTGCCTGCACTGTGTCCATGCAGCACCACAGAGCAGGCAGGCAGCTTATAAGCCTGTAGCCTAATAATGACAGTAAACACTAGTAAGGCAAAAGGAAAGAAAGATCCCTTTTCTGTACCCCGACACAGAAAAAGTCAGCTTGGTTGCTGATGATCATCAACTTTATAGAGGCTATTTGACACCTGAGCTCTCGCTTACGGCCATACCACCCTGAACACGCCCGATCTCGTCTGATCTCGGAAGCTAAGCAGGGTCGGGCCCGGTCAGTACTTGGATGGGAGACCGCCTGGGAATACCGGGTGCTGTAAGCTTTTTCACTTTTCCTTGTACGCAAGACCGACCCCCGCTTGTCTCATTCATCAAATAGCCAGATTCTTTGGGGGGGATTTGAAATTGTTTTTCAAAATAGCCTTGCTTTCAAGCTGCCTGCACTGTGTCCATGCAGCACCACAGAGCAGGCAGGCAGCTTATAAGCCTGTAGCCTAATAATGACAGTAAACACTAGTAAGGCAAAAGGAAAGAAAGATCCCTTTTCTGTACCCCGACACAGAAAGTCAGCTTGGTTGCTGATGATCATCAACTTTATAGAGGCTATTTGACACCTGAGCTCTCGCTTACGGCCATACCACCCTGAACACGCCCGATCTCGTCTGATCTCGGAAGCTAAGCAGGGTCGGGCCCGGTCAGTACTTGGATGGGAGACCGCCTGGGAATACCGGGTGCTGTAAGCTTTTTCACTTTTCCTTGTACGCAAGACCGACCCCCGCTTGTCTCATTCATCAAATAGCCAGATTCTTTGGGGGGGATTTGAAATTGTTTTTCAAAATAGCCTTGCTTTCAAGCTGCCTGCACTGTGTCCATGCAGCACCACAGAGCAGGCAGGCAGCTTATAAGCCTGTAGCCTAATAATGACAGTAAACACTAGTAAGGCAAAAGGAAAGAAAGATCCCTTTTCTGTACCCCGACACAGAAAAAGTCAGCTTGGTTGCTGATGATCATCAACTTTATAGAGGCTATTTGACACCTGAGCTCTCGCTTACGGCCATACCACCCTGAACACGCCCGATCTCGTCTGATCTCGGAAGCTAAGCAGGGTCGGGCCCGGTCAGTACTTGGATGGGAGACCGCCTGGGAATACCGGGTGCTGTAAGCTTTTTCACTTTTCCTTGTACGCAAGACCGACCCCCGCTTGTCTCATTCATCAAATAGCCAGATTCTTTGGGGGGGATTTGAAATTGTTTTTCAAAATAGCCTTGCTTTCAAGCTGCCTGCACTGTGTCCATGCAGCACCACAGAGCAGGCAGGCAGCTTATAAGCCTGTAGCCTAATAATGACAGTAAACACTAGTAAGGCAAAAGGAAAGAAAGATCCCTTTTCTGTACCCCGACACAGAAAAAGTCAGCTTGGTTGCTGATGATCATCAACTTTATAGAGGCTATTTGACACCTGAGCTCTCGCTTACGGCCATACCACCCTGAACACGCCCGATCTCGTCTGATCTCGGAAGCTAAGCAGGGTCGGGCCCGGTCAGTACTTGGATGGGAGACCGCCTGGGAATACCGGGTGCTGTAAGCTTTTTCACTTTTCCTTGTACACAAGACCGACCCCCGCTTGTCTCATTCATCAAATAGCCAGATTCTTTGGGGGGGATTTGAAATTGTTTTTCAAAATAGCCTTGCTTTCAAGCTGCCTGCACTGTGTCCATGCAGCACCACAGAGCAGGCAGGCAGCTTATAAGCCTGTAGCCTAATAATGACAGTAAACACTAGTAAGGCAAAAGGAAAGAAAGATCCCTTTTCTGTACCCCGACACAGAAAAAGTCAGCTTGGTTGCTGATGATCATCAACTTTATAGAGGCTATTTGACACCTGAGCTCTCGCTTACGGCCATACCACCCTGAACACGCCCGATCTCGTCTGATCTCGGAAGCTAAGCAGGGTCGGGCCCGGTCAGTACTTGGATGGGAGACCGCCTGGGAATACCGGGTGCTGTAAGCTTTTTCACTTTTCCTTGTACGCAAGACCGACCCCCGCTTGTCTCATTCATCAAATAGCCAGATTCTTTGGGGGGGATTTGAAATTGTTTTTCAAAATAGCCTTGCTTTCAAGCTGCCTGCACTGTGTCCATGCAGCACCACAGAGCAGGCAGGCAGCTTATAAGCCTGTAGCCTAATAATGACAGTAAACACTAGTAAGGCAAAAGGAAAGAAAGATCCCTTTTCTGTACCCCGACACAGAAAAAGTCAGCTTGGTTGCTGATGATCATCAACTTTATAGAGGCTATTTGACACCTGAGCTCTCGCTTACGGCCATACCACCCTGAACACGCCCGATCTCGTCTGATCTCGGAAGCTAAGCAGGGTCGGGCCCGGTCAGTACTTGGATGGGAGACCGCCTGGGAATACCGGGTGCTGTAAGCTTTTTCACTTTTCCTTGTACACAAGACCGACCCCCGCTTGTCTCATTCATCAAATAGCCAGATTCTTTGGGGGGGATTTGAAATTGTTTTTCAAAATAGCCTTGCTTTCAAGCTGCCTGCACTGTGTCCATGCAGCACCAGAGCAGGCAGGCAGCTTATAAGCCTGTAGCCTAATAATGACAGTAAACACTAGTAAGGCAAAAGGAAAGAAAGATCCCTTTTCTGTACCCCGACACAGAAAAAGTCAGCTTGGTTGCTGATGATCATCAACTTTATAGAGGCTATTTGACACCTGAGCTCTCGCTTACGGCCATACCACCCTGAACACGCCCGATCTCGTCTGATCTCGGAAGCTAAGCAGGGTCGGGCCCGGTCAGTACTTGGATGGGAGACCGCCTGGGAATACCGGGTGCTGTAAGCTTTTTCACTTTTCCTTGTACACAAGACCGACCCCCGCTTGTCTCATTCATCAAATAGCCAGATTCTTTGGGGGGGATTTGAAATTGTTTTTCAAAATAGCCTTGCTTTCAAGCTGCCTGCACTGTGTCCATGCAGCACCACAGAGCAGGCAGGCAGCTTATAAGCCTGTAGCCTAATAATGACAGTAAACACTAGTAAGGCAAAAGGAAAGAAAAATCCCTTTTCTGTACCCCGACACAGAAAAAGTCAGCTTGGTTGCTGATGATCATCAACTTTATAGAGGCTATTTGACACCTGAGCTCTCGCTTACGGCCATACCACCCTGAACACGCCCGATCTCGTCTGATCTCGGAAGCTAAGCAGGGTCGGGCCCGGTCAGTACTTGGATGGGAGACCGCCTGGGAATACCGGGTGCTGTAAGCTTTTTCACTTTTCCTTGTACACAAGACCGACCCCCGCTTGTCTCATTCATCAAATAGCCAGATTCTTTGGGGGGGATTTGAAATTGTTTTTCAAAATAGCCTTGCTTTCAAGCTGCCTGCACTGTGTCCATGCAGCACCACAGAGCAGGCAGGCAGCTTATAAGCCTGTAGCCTAATAATGACAGTAAACACTAGTAAGGCAAAAGGAAAGAAAGATCCCTTTTCTGTACCCCGACACAGAAAAAGTCAGCTTGGTTGCTGATGATCATCAACTTTATAGAGGCTATTTGACACCTGAGCTCTCGCTTACGGCCATACCACCCTGAACACGCCCGATCTCGTCTGATCTCGGAAGCTAAGCAGGGTCGGGCCCGGTCAGTACTTGGATGGGAGACCGCCTGGGAATACCGGGTGCTGTAAGCTTTTTCACTTTTCCTTGTACACAAGACCGACCCCCGCTTGTCTCATTCATCAAATAGCCAGATTCTTTGGGGGGGATTTGAAATTGTTTTTCAAAATAGCCTTGCTTTCAAGCTGCCTGCACTGTGTCCATGCAGCACCACAGAGCAGGCAGGCAGCTTATAAGCCTGTAGCCTAATAATGACAGTAAACACTAGTAAGGCAAAAGGAAAGAAAGATCCCTTTTCTGTACCCCGACACAGAAAAAGTCAGCTTGGTTGCTGATGATCATCAACTTTATAGAGGCTATTTGACACCTGAGCTCTCGCTTACGGCCATACCACCCTGAACACGCCCGATCTCGTCTGATCTCGGAAGCTAAGCAGGGTCGGGCCCGGTCAGTACTTGGATGGGAGACCGCCTGGGAATACCGGGTGCTGTAAGCTTTTTCACTTTTCCTTGTACACAAGACCGACCCCCGCTTGTCTCATTCATCAAATAGCCAGATTCTTTGGGGGGGATTTGAAATTGTTTTTCAAAATAGCCTTGCTTTCAAGCTGCCTGCACTGTGTCCATGCAGCACCACAGAGCAGGCAGGCAGCTTATAAGCCTGTAGCCTAATAATGACAGTAAACACTAGTAAGGCAAAAGGAAAGAAAGATCCCTTTTCTGTACCCCGACACAGAAAAAGTCAGCTTGGTTGCTGATGATCATCAACTTTATAGAGGCTATTTGACACCTGAGCTCTCGCTTACGGCCATACCACCCTGAACACGCCCGATCTCGTCTGATCTCGGAAGCTAAGCAGGGTCGGGCCCGGTCAGTACTTGGATGGGAGACCGCCTGGGAATACCGGGTGCTGTAAGCTTTTTCACTTTTCCTTGTACACAAGACCGACCCCCTGCTTGTCTCATTCATCAAATAGCCAGATTCTTTGGGGGGGATTTGAAATTGTTTTTCAAAATAGCCTTGCTTTCAAGCTGCCTGCACTGTGTCCATGCAGCACCACAGAGCAGGCAGGCAGCTTATAAGCCTGTAGCCTAATAATGACAGTAAACACTAGTAAGGCAAAAGGAAAGAAAGATCCCTTTTCTGTACCCCGACACAGAAAAAGTCAGCTTGGTTGCTGATGATCATCAACTTTATAGAGGCTATTTGACACCTGAGCTCTCGCTTACGGCCATACCACCCTGAACACGCCCGATCTCGTCTGATCTCGGAAGCTAAGCAGGGTCGGGCCCGGTCAGTACTTGGATGGGAGACCGCCTGGGAATACCGGGTGCTGTAAGCTTTTTCACTTTTCCTTGTACACAAGACCGACCCCCGCTTGTCTCATTCATCAAATAGCCAGATTCTTTGGGGGGGATTTGAAATTGTTTTTCAAAATAGCCTTGCTTTCAAGCTGCCTGCACTGTGTCCATGCAGCACCACAGAGCAGGCAGGCAGCTTATAAGCCTGTAGCCTAATAATGACAGTAAACACTAGTAAGGCAAAAGGAAAGAAAGATCCCTTTTCTGTACCCCGACACAGAAAAAGTCAGCTTGGTTGCTGATGATCATCAACTTTATAGAGGCTATTTGACACCTGAGCTCTCGCTTACGGCCATACCACCCTGAACACGCCCGATCTCGTCTGATCTCGGAAGCTAAGCAGGGTCGGGCCCGGTCAGTACTTGGATGGGAGACCGCCTGGGAATACCGGGTGCTGTAAGCTTTTTCACTTTTCCTTGTACACAAGACCGACCCCTGCTTGTCTCATTCATCAAATAGCCAGATTCTTTGGGGGGGATTTGAAATTGTTTTTCAAAATAGCCTTGCTTTCAAGCTGCCTGCACTGTGTCCATGCAGCACCACAGAGCAGGCAGGCAGCTTATAAGCCTGTAGCCTAATAATGACAGTAAACACTAGTAAGGCAAAAGGAAAGAAAGATCCCTTTTCTGTACCCCGACACAGAAAAAGTCAGCTTGGTTGCTGATGATCATCAACTTTATAGAGGCTATTTGACACCTGAGCTCTCGCTTACGGCCATACCACCCTGAACACGCCCGATCTCGTCTGATCTCGGAAGCTAAGCAGGGTCGGGCCCGGTCAGTACTTGGATGGGAGACCGCCTGGGAATACCGGGTGCTGTAAGCTTTTTCACTTTTCCTTGTACACAAGACCGACCCCTGCTTGTCTCATTCATCAAATAGCCAGATTCTTTGGGGGGGATTTGAAATTGTTTTTCAAAATAGCCTTGCTTTCAAGCTGCCTGCACTGTGTCCATGCAGCACCACAGAGCAGGCAGGCAGCTTATAAGCCTGTAGCCTAATAATGACAGTAAACACTAGTAAGGCAAAAGGAAAGAAAGATCCCTTTTCTGTACCCCGACACAGAAAAAGTCAGCTTGGTTGCTGATGATCATCAACTTTATAGAGGCTATTTGACACCTGAGCTCTCGCTTACGGCCATACCACCCTGAACACGCCCGATCTCGTCTGATCTCGGAAGCTAAGCAGGGTCGGGCCCGGTCAGTACTTGGATGGGAGACCGCCTGGGAATACCGGGTGCTGTAAGCTTTTTCACTTTTCCTTGTACACAAGACCGACCCCTGCTTGTCTCATTCATCAAATAGCCAGATTCTTTGGGGGGGATTTGAAATTGTTTTTCAAAATAGCCTTGCTTTCAAGCTGCCTGCACTGTGTCCATGCAGCACCACAGAGCAGGCAGGCAGCTTATAAGCCTGTAGCCTAATAATGACAGTAAACACTAGTAAGGCAAAAGGAAAGAAAGATCCCTTTTCTGTACCCCGACACAGAAAAAGTCAGCTTGGTTGCTGATGATCATCAACTTTATAGAGGCTATTTGACACCTGAGCTCTCGCTTACGGCCATACCACCCTGAACACGCCCGATCTCGTCTGATCTCGGAAGCTAAGCAGGGTCGGGCCCGGTCAGTACTTGGATGGGAGACCGCCTGGGAATACCGGGTGCTGTAAGCTTTTTCACTTTTCCTTGTACACAAGACCGACCCCTGCTTGTCTCATTCATCAAATAGCCAGATTCTTTGGGGGGGATTTGAAATTGTTTTTCAAAATAGCCTTGCTTTCAAGCTGCCTGCACTGTGTCCATGCAGCACCACAGAGCAGGCAGGCAGCTTATAAGCCTGTAGCCTAATAATGACAGTAAACACTAGTAAGGCAAAAGGAAAGAAAGATCCCTTTTCTGTACCCCGACACAGAAAAAGTCAGCTTGGTTGCTGATGATCATCAACTTTATAGAGGCTATTTGACACCTGAGCTCTCGCTTACGGCCATACCACCCTGAACACGCCCGATCTCGTCTGATCTCGGAAGCTAAGCAGGGTCGGGCCCGGTCAGTACTTGGATGGGAGACCGCCTGGGAATACCGGGTGCTGTAAGCTTTTTCACTTTTCCTTGTACACAAGACCGACCCCTGCTTGTCTCATTCATCAAATAGCCAGATTCTTTGGGGGGGATTTGAAATTGTTTTTCAAAATAGCCTTGCTTTCAAGCTGCCTGCACTGTGTCCATGCAGCACCACAGAGCAGGCAGGCAGCTTATAAGCCTGTAGCCTAATAATGACAGTAAACACTAGTAAGGCAAAAGGAAAGAAAGATCCCTTTTCTGTACCCCGACACAGAAAAAGTCAGCTTGGTTGCTGATGATCATCAACTTTATAGAGGCTATTTGACACCTGAGCTCTCGCTTACGGCCATACCACCCTGAACACGCCCGATCTCGTCTGATCTCGGAAGCTAAGCAGGGTCGGGCCCGGTCAGTACTTGGATGGGAGACCGCCTGGGAATACCGGGTGCTGTAAGCTTTTTCACTTTTCCTTGTACACAAGACCGACCCCTGCTTGTCTCATTCATCAAATAGCCAGATTCTTTGGGGGGGATTTGAAATTGTTTTTCAAAATAGCCTTGCTTTCAAGCTGCCTGCACTGTGTCCATGCAGCACCACAGAGCAGGCAGGCAGCTTATAAGCCTGTAGCCTAATAATGACAGTAAACACTAGTAAGGCAAAAGGAAAGAAAGATCCCTTTTCTGTACCCCGACACAGAAAAAGTCAGCTTGGTTGCTGATGATCATCAACTTTATAGAGGCTATTTGACACCTGAGCTCTCGCTTACGGCCATACCACCCTGAACACGCCCGATCTCGTCTGATCTCGGAAGCTAAGCAGGGTCGGGCCCGGTCAGTACTTGGATGGGAGACCGCCTGGGAATACCGGGTGCTGTAAGCTTTTTCACTTTTCCTTGTACACAAGACCGACCCCTGCTTGTCTCTTTCATCAAATAGCCAGATTCTTGGGGGGGATTTGAAATTGTTTTGAAAATAGCCTTGCTTTCAAGCTGCCTGCACTGTGTCCATGCAGCACCACAGAGCAGGCAGGCAGCTTATAAGCGTGTAGCCTAATAATGACAGTAAACACTAGTAAGGCAAAAGGAAAGAAAGATCCCTTTTCTGTACCCCGACACAGAAAAAGTCAGCTTGGTTGCTGATGATCATCAACTTTATAGAGGCTATTTGACACCTGAGCTCTCGCTTACGGCCATACCACCCTGAACACGCCCGATCTCGTCTGATCTCGGAAGCTAAGCAGGGTCGGGCCCGGTCAGTACTTGGATGGGAGACCGCCTGGGAATACCGGGTGCTGTAAGCTTTTTCACTTTTCCTTGTACACAAGACCGACCCCTGCTTGTCTCATCCATGAAATAGCCAGATTCTTTGGGGGGATTTTCAATTGTTTTTCAAAATAGCCTTGCTTTCAAGCTGCCTGCACTGTGTCCATGCAGCACCACAGAGCAGGCAGGCAGCTTATAAGCCTGTAATAATGACAGCAAACACTAGTAAAGCAAAAGGAAAGAAAGATCCCTTTTCTGTACCCCGACACAGAAAAAGTCAGCTTGGTTGCTGATGATCATCAACTTTATAGAGGCTATTTGACACCTGAGCTCTCGCTTACGGCCATACCACCCTGAACACGCCCGATCTCGTCTGATCTCGGAAGCTAAGCAGGGTCGGGCCCGGTCAGTACTTGGATGGGAGACCGCCTGGGAATACCGGGTGCTGTAAGCTTTTTCACTTTTCCTTGTACACAAGACCGACCCCTGCTTGTCTCATCCATGAAATAGCCAGATTCTTTGGGGGGATTTTCAATTGTTTTTCAAAATAGCCTTGCTTTCAAGCTGCCTGCACTGTGTCCATGCAGCACCACAGAGCAGGCAGGCAGCTTATAAGCCTGTAATAATGACAGCAAACACTAGTAAAGCAAAAGGAAAGAAAGATCCCTTTTCTGTACCCCGACACAGAAAAAGTCAGCTTGGTTGCTGATGATCATCAACTTTATAGAGGCTATTTGACACCTGAGCTCTCGCTTACGGCCATACCACCCTGAACACGCCCGATCTCGTCTGATCTCGGAAGCTAAGCAGGGTCGGGCCCGGTCAGTACTTGGATGGGAGACCGCCTGGGAATACCGGGTGCTGTAAGCTTTTTCACTTTTCCTTGTACACAAGACCGACCCCTGCTTGTCTCTTTCATCAAATAGCCAGATTCTTTGGGGGGATTTTAAATTGTTTTGAAAATAGCCTTGCTTTCAAGCTGCCTGCACTGTGTCCATGCAGCACCACAGAGCAGGCAGGCAGCTTATAAGCCTGTAAATAATGACAGTAAACACTAGTAAAGCAAAAGGAAAGAAAGATCCCTTTTCTGTACCCCGACACAGAAAAAGTCAGCTTGGTTGCTGATGATCATCAACTTTATAGAGGCTATTTGACACCTGAGCTCTCGCTTACGGCCATACCACCCTGAACACGCCCGATCTCGTCTGATCTCGGAAGCTAAGCAGGGTCGGGCCCGGTCAGTACTTGGATGGGAGACCGCCTGGGAATACCGGGTGCTGTAAGCTTTTTCACTTTTCCTTGTACACAAGACCGACCCCTGCTTGTCTCATTCATCAAATAGCCAGATTCTTTGGGGGGGATTTGAAATTGTTTTTCAAAATAGCCTTGCTTTCAAGCTGCCTGCACTGTGTCCATGCAGCACCACAGAGCAGGCAGGCAGCTTATAAGCCTGTAGCCTAATAATGACAGTAAACACTAGTAAAGGAAAAATGAAAGAAAGATCCCTTTTCTGTACCCCGACACAGAAAAAGTCAGCTTGGTTGCTGATGATCATCAACTTTATAGAGGCTATTTGACACCTGAGCTCTCGCTTACGGCCATACCACCCTGAACACGCCCGATCTCGTCTGATCTCGGAAGCTAAGCAGGGTCGGGCCCGGTCAGTACTTGGATGGGAGACCGCCTGGGAATACCGGGTGCTGTAAGCTTTTTCACTTTTCCTTGTACACAAGACCGACCCCTGCTTGTCTCTTTCATCAAATAGCCAGATTCTTTGGGGGATTTGAAATTGTTTTGAAAAATAGCCTTGCTATCAAGCTGCCTGCACTGTGTCCATGCAGCACCACAGAGCAGGCAGGCAGCTTATAAGCCTGTAATAATGACAGTAAACACTAGTAAAGCAAAAGGAAAGAAAGATCCCTTTTCTGTACCCCGACACAGAAAAAGTCAGCTTGGTTGCTGATGATCATCAACTTTATAGAGGCTATTTGACACCTGAGCTCTCGCTTACGGCCATACCACCCTGAACACGCCCGATCTCGTCTGATCTCGGAAGCTAAGCAGGGTCGGGCCCGGTCAGTACTTGGATGGGAGACCGCCTGGGAATACCGGGTGCTGTAAGCTTTTTCACTTTTCCTTGTACACAAGACCGACCCCCGCTTGTCTCATTCATCAAATAGCCAGATTCTTTGGGGGGATTTTAAATTGTTTTGAAAAATAGCCTTGCTATCAAGCTGCCTGCACTGTGTCCATGCAGCACCACAGAGCAGGAAGGCAGTTATAAGCCTGTAAATAATGACAGTAAACACTAGTAAAGCAAAAGGAAAGAAAGATCCCTTTTCTGTACCCCGACACAGAAAAAGTCAGCTTGGTTGCTGATGATCATCAACTTTATAGAGGCTATTTGACACCTGAGCTCTCGCTTACGGCCATACCACCCTGAACACGCCCGATCTCGTCTGATCTCGGAAGCTAAGCAGGGTCGGGCCCGGTCAGTACTTGGATGGGAGACCGCCTGGGAATACCGGGTGCTGTAAGCTTTTTCACTTTTCCTTGTACACAAGACCGACCCCTGCTTGTCTCTTTCATCAAATAGCCAGATTCTTTGGGGGGATTTTAAATTGTTTTGAAAAATAGCCTTGCTTTCAAGCTGCCTGCACTGTGTCCATGCAGCACCACAGAGCAGGCAGGCAGCTTATAAGCCTGTAATAATGACAGCAAACACTAGTAAAGCAAAAGGAAAGAAAGATCCCTTTTCTGTACCCCGACACAGAAAAAGTCAGCTTGGTTGCTGATGATCATCAACTTTATAGAGGCTATTTGACACCTGAGCTCTCGCTTACGGCCATACCACCCTGAACACGCCCGATCTCGTCTGATCTCGGAAGCTAAGCAGGGTCGGGCCCGGTCAGTACTTGGATGGGAGACCGCCTGGGAATACCGGGTGCTGTAAGCTTTTTCACTTTTCCTTGTACACAAGACCGACCCCTGCTTGTCTCTTTCATCAAATAGCCAGATTCTTTGGGGGGATTTTAAATTGTTTTGAAAATAGCCTTGCTTTCAAGCTGCCTGCACTGTGTCCATGCAGCACCACAGAGCAGGCAGGCAGCTTATAAGCCTGTAATAATGACAGCAAACACTAGTAAAGCAAAAGGAAAGAAAGATCCCTTTTCTGTACCCCGACACAGAAAAAGTCAGCTTGGTTGCTGATGATCATCAACTTTATAGAGGCTATTTGACACCTGAGCTCTCGCTTACGGCCATACCACCCTGAACACGCCCGATCTCGTCTGATCTCGGAAGCTAAGCAGGGTCGGGCCCGGTCAGTACTTGGATGGGAGACCGCCTGGGAATACCGGGTGCTGTAAGCTTTTTCACTTTTCCTTGTACACAAGACCGACCCCTGCTTGTCTCTTTCATCAAATAGCCAGATTCTTTGGGGGGATTTTAAATTGTTTTGAAAATAGCCTTGCTTTCAAGCTGCCTGCACTGTGTCCATGCAGCACCACAGAGCAGGCAGGCAGCTTATAAGCCTGTAATAATGACAGCAAACACTAGTAAAGCAAAAGGAAAGAAAGATCCCTTTTCTGTACCCCGACACAGAAAAAGTCAGCTTGGTTGCTGATGATCATCAACTTTATAGAGGCTATTTGACACCTGAGCTCTCGCTTACGGCCATACCACCCTGAACACGCCCGATCTCGTCTGATCTCGGAAGCTAAGCAGGGTCGGGCCCGGTCAGTACTTGGATGGGAGACCGCCTGGGAATACCGGGTGCTGTAAGCTTTTTCACTTTTCCTTGTACACAAGACCGACCCCTGCTTGTCTCTTTCATCAAATAGCCAGATTCTTGGGGGGGATTTTAAATTGTTTTGAAAAATAGCCTTGCTTTCAAGCTGCCTGCACTGTGTCCATGCAGCACCACAGAGCAGGCAGGCAGCTTATAAGCCTGTAATAATGACAGCAAACACTAGTAAAGCAAAAGGAAAGAAAGATCCCTTTTCTGTACCCCGACACAGAAAAAGTCAGCTTGGTTGCTGATGATCATCAACTTTATAGAGGCTATTTGACACCTGAGCTCTCGCTTACGGCCATACCACCCTGAACACGCCCGATCTCGTCTGATCTCGGAAGCTAAGCAGGGTCGGGCCCGGTCAGTACTTGGATGGGAGACCGCCTGGGAATACCGGGTGCTGTAAGCTTTTTCACTTTTCCTTGTACACAAGACCGACCCCTGCTTGTCTCATTCATCAAATAGCCAGATTCTTTGGGGGGATTTAAATTGTTTTGAAAATAGCCTTGCTTTCAAGCTGCCTGCACTGTGTCCATGCAGCACCACAGAGCAGGCAGGCAGCTTATAAGCCTGTAATAATGACAGCAAACACTAGTAAAGCAAAAGGAAAGAAAGATCCCTTTTCTGTACCCCGACACAGAAAAAGTCAGCTTGGTTGCTGATGATCATCAACTTTATAGAGGCTATTTGACACCTGAGCTCTCGCTTACGGCCATACCACCCTGAACACGCCCGATCTCGTCTGATCTCGGAAGCTAAGCAGGGTCGGGCCCGGTCAGTACTTGGATGGGAGACCGCCTGGGAATACCGGGTGCTGTAAGCTTTTTCACTTTTCCTTGTACACAAGACCGACCCCTGCTTGTCTCTTTCATCAAATAGCCAGATTCTTTGGGGGGATTTTAAATTGTTTTGAAAATAGCCTTGCTTTCAAGCTGCCTGCACTGTGTCCATGCAGCACCACAGAGCAGGCAGGCAGCTTATAAGCCTGTAATAATGACAGCAAACACTAGTAAAGCAAAAGGAAAGAAAGATCCCTTTTCTGTACCCCGACACAGAAAAAGTCAGCTTGGTTGCTGATGATCATCAACTTTATAGAGGCTATTTGACACCTGAGCTCTCGCTTACGGCCATACCACCCTGAACACGCCCGATCTCGTCTGATCTCGGAAGCTAAGCAGGGTCGGGCCCGGTCAGTACTTGGATGGGAGACCGCCTGGGAATACCGGGTGCTGTAAGCTTTTTCACTTTTCCTTGTACACAAGACCGACCCCTGCTTGTCTCTTTCATCAAATAGCCAGATTCTTTGGGGGGATTTTAAATTGTTTTGAAAAATAGCCTTGCTTTCAAGCTGCCTGCACTGTGTCCATGCAGCACCACAGAGCAGGCAGGCAGCTTATAAGCCTGTAATAATGACAGCAAACACTAGTAAAGCAAAAGGAAAGAAAGATCCCTTTTCTGTACCCCGACACAGAAAAAGTCAGCTTGGTTGCTGATGATCATCAACTTTATAGAGGCTATTTGACACCTGAGCTCTCGCTTACGGCCATACCACCCTGAACACGCCCGATCTCGTCTGATCTCGGAAGCTAAGCAGGGTCGGGCCCGGTCAGTACTTGGATGGGAGACCGCCTGGGAATACCGGGTGCTGTAAGCTTTTTCACTTTTCCTTGTACACAAGACCGACCCCTGCTTGTCTCTTTCATCAAATAGCCAGATTCTTTGGGGGGATTTTAAATTGTTTTGAAAAATAGCCTTGCTTTCAAGCTGCCTGCACTGTGTCCATGCAGCACCACAGAGCAGGCAGGCAGCTTATAAGCCTGTAATAATGACAGCAAACACTAGTAAAGCAAAAGGAAAGAAAGATCCCTTTTCTGTACCCCGACACAGAAAAAGTCAGCTTGGTTGCTGATGATCATCAACTTTATAGAGGCTATTTGACACCTGAGCTCTCGCTTACGGCCATACCACCCTGAACACGCCCGATCTCGTCTGATCTCGGAAGCTAAGCAGGGTCGGGCCCGGTCAGTACTTGGATGGGAGACCGCCTGGGAATACCGGGTGCTGTAAGCTTTTTCACTTTTCCTTGTACACAAGACCGACCCCTGCTTGTCTCATTCATCAAATAGCCAGATTCTTGGGGGGATTTTAAATTGTTTTGAAAAATAGCCTTGCTTTCAAGCTGCCTGCACTGTGTCCATGCAGCACCACAGAGCAGGCAGGCAGCTTATAAGCCTGTAATAATGACAGCAAACACTAGTAAAGCAAAAGGAAAGAAAGATCCCTTTTCTGTACCCCGACACAGAAAAAGTCAGCTTGGTTGCTGATGATCATCAACTTTATAGAGGCTATTTGACACCTGAGCTCTCGCTTACGGCCATACCACCCTGAACACGCCCGATCTCGTCTGATCTCGGAAGCTAAGCAGGGTCGGGCCCGGTCAGTACTTGGATGGGAGACCGCCTGGGAATACCGGGTGCTGTAAGCTTTTCACTTTTCCTTGTACACAAGACCGACCCCTGCTTGTCTCTTTCATCAAATAGCCAGATTCTTTGGGGGGATTTTAAATTGTTTTGAAAAATAGCCTTGCTTTCAAGCTGCCTGCACTGTGTCCATGCAGCACCACAGAGCAGGCAGGCAGCTTATAAGCCTGTAATAATGACAGCAAACACTAGTAAAGCAAAAGGAAAGAAAGATCCCTTTTCTGTACCCCGACACAGAAAAAGTCAGCTTGGTTGCTGATGATCATCAACTTTATAGAGGCTATTTGACACCTGAGCTCTCGCTTACGGCCATACCACCCTGAACACGCCCGATCTCGTCTGATCTCGGAAGCTAAGCAGGGTCGGGCCCGGTCAGTACTTGGATGGGAGACCGCCTGGGAATACCGGGTGCTGTAAGCTTTTTCACTTTTCCTTGTACACAAGACCGACCCCTGCTTGTCTCTTTCATCAAATAGCCAGATTCTTTGGGGGGATTTTAAATTGTTTTGAAAAATAGCCTTGCTTTCAAGCTGCCTGCACTGTGTCCATGCAGCACCACAGAGCAGGCAGGCAGCTTATAAGCCTGTAATAATGACAGCAAACACTAGTAAAGCAAAAGGAAAGAAAGATCCCTTTTCTGTACCCCGACACAGAAAAAGTCAGCTTGGTTGCTGATGATCATCAACTTTATAGAGGCTATTTGACACCTGAGCTCTCGCTTACGGCCATACCACCCTGAACACGCCCGATCTCGTCTGATCTCGGAAGCTAAGCAGGGTCGGGCCCGGTCAGTACTTGGATGGGAGACCGCCTGGGAATACCGGGTGCTGTAAGCTTTTTCACTTTTCCTTGTACACAAGACCGACCCCTGCTTGTCTCATTCATCAAATAGCCAGATTCTTGGGGGGATTTTAAATTGTTTTGAAAAATAGCCTTGCTTTCAAGCTGCCTGCACTGTGTCCATGCAGCACCACAGAGCAGGCAGGCAGCTTATAAGCCTGTAATAATGACAGCAAACACTAGTAAAGCAAAAGGAAAGAAAGATCCCTTTTCTGTACCCCGACACAGAAAAAGTCAGCTTGGTTGCTGATGATCATCAACTTTATAGAGGCTATTTGACACCTGAGCTCTCGCTTACGGCCATACCACCCTGAACACGCCCGATCTCGTCTGATCTCGGAAGCTAAGCAGGGTCGGGCCCGGTCAGTACTTGGATGGGAGACCGCCTGGGAATACCGGGTGCTGTAAGCTTTTTCACTTTTCCTTGTACACAAGACCGACCCCTGCTTGTCTCTTTCATCAAATAGCCAGATTCTTTGGGGGGATTTTAAATTGTTTTGAAAAATAGCCTTGCTTTCAAGCTGCCTGCACTGTGTCCATGCAGCACCACAGAGCAGGCAGGCAGCTTATAAGCCTGTAATAATGACAGCAAACACTAGTAAAGCAAAAGGAAAGAAAGATCCCTTTTCTGTACCCCGACACAGAAAAAGTCAGCTTGGTTGCTGATCATCATCAACTTTATAGAGGCTATTTGACACCTGAGCTCTCGCTTACGGCCATACCACCCTGAACACGCCCGATCTCGTCTGATCTCGGAAGCTAAGCAGGGTCGGGCCCGGTCAGTACTTGGATGGGAGACCGCCTGGGAATACCGGGTGCTGTAAGCTTTTTCACTTTTCCTTGTACACAAGACCGACCCCTGCTTGTCTCTTTCATCAAATAGCCAGATTCTTTGGGGGGATTTTAAATTGTTTTGAAAAATAGCCTTGCTTTCAAGCTGCCTGCACTGTGTCCATGCAGCACCACAGAGCAGGCAGGCAGCTTATAAGCCTGTAATAATGACAGCAAACACTAGTAAAGCAAAAGGAAAGAAAGATCCCTTTTCTGTACCCCGACACAGAAAAAGTCAGCTTGGTTGCTGATGATCATCAACTTTATAGAGGCTATTTGACACCTGAGCTCTCGCTTACGGCCATACCACCCTGAACACGCCCGATCTCGTCTGATCTCGGAAGCTAAGCAGGGTCGGGCCCGGTCAGTACTTGGATGGGAGACCGCCTGGGAATACCGGGTGCTGTAAGCTTTTTCACTTTTCCTTGTACACAAGACCGACCCCTGCTTGTCTCATTCATCAAATAGCCAGATTCTTGGGGGGATTTTAAATTGTTTTGAAAAATAGCCTTGCTTTCAAGCTGCCTGCACTGTGTCCATGCAGCACCACAGAGCAGGCAGGCAGCTTATAAGCCTGTAATAATGACAGCAAACACTAGTAAAGCAAAAGGAAAGAAAGATCCCTTTTCTGTACCCCGACACAGAAAAAGTCAGCTTGGTTGCTGATGATCATCAACTTTATAGAGGCTATTTGACACCTGAGCTCTCGCTTACGGCCATACCACCCTGAACACGCCCGATCTCGTCTGATCTCGGAAGCTAAGCAGGGTCGGGCCCGGTCAGTACTTGGATGGGAGACCGCCTGGGAATACCGGGTGCTGTAAGCTTTTTCACTTTTCCTTGTACACAAGACCGACCCCTGCTTGTCTCTTTCATCAAATAGCCAGATTCTTTGGGGGGATTTTAAATTGTTTTGAAAAATAGCCTTGCTTTCAAGCTGCCTGCACTGTGTCCATGCAGCACCACAGAGCAGGCAGGCAGCTTATAAGCCTGTAATAATGACAGCAAACACTAGTAAAGCAAAAGGAAAGAAAGATCCCTTTTCTGTACCCCGACACAGAAAAAGTCAGCTTGGTTGCTGATGATCATCAACTTTATAGAGGCTATTTGACACCTGAGCTCTCGCTTACGGCCATACCACCCTGAACACGCCCGATCTCGTCTGATCTCGGAAGCTAAGCAGGGTCGGGCCCGGTCAGTACTTGGATGGGAGACCGCCTGGGAATACCGGGTGCTGTAAGCTTTTTCACTTTTCCTTGTACACAAGACCGACCCCTGCTTGTCTCATTCATCAAATAGCCAGATTCTTGGGGGGATTTTAAATTGTGAAAAATAGCCTTGCTTTCAAGCTGCCTGCACTGTGTCCATGCAGCACCACAGAGCAGGCAGGCAGCTTATAAGCCTGTAATAATGACAGCAAACACTAGTAAAGCAAAAGGAAAGAAAGATCCCTTTTCTGTACCCCGACACAGAAAAAGTCAGCTTGGTTGCTGATGATCATCAACTTTATAGAGGCTATTTGACACCTGAGCTCTCGCTTACGGCCATACCACCCTGAACACGCCCGATCTCGTCTGATCTCGGAAGCTAAGCAGGGTCGGGCCCGGTCAGTACTTGGATGGGAGACCGCCTGGGAATACCGGGTGCTGTAAGCTTTTTCACTTTTCCTTGTACACAAGACCGACCCCTGCTTGTCTCATTCATCAAATAGCCAGATTCTTGGGGGGATTTTAAATTGTTTTGAAAAATAGCCTTGCTTTCAAGCTGCCTGCACTGTGTCCATGCAGCACCACAGAGCAGGCAGGCAGCTTATAAGCCTGTAATAATGACAGCAAACACTAGTAAAGCAAAAGGAAAGAAAGATCCCTTTTCTGTACCCCGACACAGAAAAAGTCAGCTTGGTTGCTGATGATCATCAACTTTATAGAGGCTATTTGACACCTGAGCTCTCGCTTACGGCCATACCACCCTGAACACGCCCGATCTCGTCTGATCTCGGAAGCTAAGCAGGGTCGGGCCCGGTCAGTACTTGGATGGGAGACCGCCTGGGAATACCGGGTGCTGTAAGCTTTTTCACTTTTCCTTGTACACAAGACCGACCCCTGCTTGTCTCATTCATCAAATAGCCAGATTCTTGGGGGGATTTTAAATTGTTTTGAAAAATAGCCTTGCTTTCAAGCTGCCTGCACTGTGTCCATGCAGCACCACAGAGCAGGCAGGCAGCTTATAAGCCTGTAATAATGACAGCAAACACTAGTAAAGCAAAAGGAAAGAAAGATCCCTTTTCTGTACCCCGACACAGAAAAAGTCAGCTTGGTTGCTGATGATCATCAACTTTATAGAGGCTATTTGACACCTGAGCTCTCGCTTACGGCCATACCACCCTGAACACGCCCGATCTCGTCTGATCTCGGAAGCTAAGCAGGGTCGGGCCCGGTCAGTACTTGGATGGGAGACCGCCTGGGAATACCGGGTGCTGTAAGCTTTTTCACTTTTCCTTGTACACAAGACCGACCCCTGCTTGTCTCATTCATCAAATAGCCAGATTCTTGGGGGGATTTTAAATTGTTTTGAAAAATAGCCTTGCTTTCAAGCTGCCTGCACTGTGTCCATGCAGCACCACAGAGCAGGCAGGCAGCTTATAAGCCTGTAATAATGACAGCAAACACTAGTAAAGCAAAAGGAAAGAAAGATCCCTTTTCTGTACCCCGACACAGAAAAAGTCAGCTTGGTTGCTGATGATCATCAACTTTATAGAGGCTATTTGACACCTGAGCTCTCGCTTACGGCCATACCACCCTGAACACGCCCGATCTCGTCTGATCTCGGAAGCTAAGCAGGGTCGGGCCCGGTCAGTACTTGGATGGGAGACCGCCTGGGAATACCGGGTGCTGTAAGCTTTTTCACTTTTCCTTGTACACAAGACCGACCCCTGCTTGTCTCATTCATCAAATAGCCAGATTCTTGGGGGGATTTTAAATTGTTTTGAAAAATAGCCTTGCTTTCAAGCTGCCTGCACTGTGTCCATGCAGCACCACAGAGCAGGCAGGCAGCTTATAAGCCTGTAATAATGACAGCAAACACTAGTAAAGCAAAAGGAAAGAAAGATCCCTTTTCTGTACCCCGACACAGAAAAAGTCAGCTTGGTTGCTGATGATCATCAACTTTATAGAGGCTATTTGACACCTGAGCTCTCGCTTACGGCCATACCACCCTGAACACGCCCGATCTCGTCTGATCTCGGAAGCTAAGCAGGGTCGGGCCCGGTCAGTACTTGGATGGGAGACCGCCTGGGAATACCGGGTGCTGTAAGCTTTTTCACTTTTCCTTGTACACAAGACCGACCCCTGCTTGTCTCATTCATCAAATAGCCAGATTCTTGGGGGGATTTTAAATTGTTTTGAAAAATAGCCTTGCTTTCAAGCTGCCTGCACTGTGTCCATGCAGCACCACAGAGCAGGCAGGCAGCTTATAAGCCTGTAATAATGACAGCAAACACTAGTAAAGCAAAAGGAAAGAAAGATCCCTTTTCTGTACCCCGACACAGAAAAAGTCAGCTTGGTTGCTGATGATCATCAACTTTATAGAGGCTATTTGACACCTGAGCTCTCGCTTACGGCCATACCACCCTGAACACGCCCGATCTCGTCTGATCTCGGAAGCTAAGCAGGGTCGGGCCCGGTCAGTACTTGGATGGGAGACCGCCTGGGAATACCGGGTGCTGTAAGCTTTTTCACTTTTCCTTGTACACAAGACCGACCCCTGCTTGTCTCATTCATCAAATAGCCAGATTCTTTGGGGGGATTTTAAATTGTTTTGAAAAATAGCCTTGCTTTCAAGCTGCCTGCACTGTGTCCATGCAGCACCACAGAGCAGGCAGGCAGCTTATAAGCCTGTAATAATGACAGCAAACACTAGTAAAGCAAAAGGAAAGAAAGATCCCTTTTCTGTACCCCGACACAGAAAAAGTCAGCTTGGTTGCTGATGATCATCAACTTTATAGAGGCTATTTGACACCTGAGCTCTCGCTTACGGCCATACCACCCTGAACACGCCCGATCTCGTCTGATCTCGGAAGCTAAGCAGGGTCGGGCCCGGTCAGTACTTGGATGGGAGACCGCCTGGGAATACCGGGTGCTGTAAGCTTTTTCACTTTTCCTTGTACACAAGACCGACCCCTGCTTGTCTCATTCATCAAATAGCCAGATTCTTGGGGGGGATTT
Organism: Decapterus maruadsi; assembly: GCA_030347415.2. Lineage (NCBI taxonomy): Eukaryota > Metazoa > Chordata > Actinopteri > Carangiformes > Carangidae > Decapterus > Decapterus maruadsi. The sequence continues at coordinate 25,525,159 of CM064905.1, read as the reverse complement.
TAAATTGTTTTGAAAAATAGCCTTGCTTTCAAGCTGCCTGCACTGTGTCCATGCAGCACCACAGAGCAGGCAGGCAGCTTATAAGCCTGTAATAATGACAGCAAACACTAGTAAAGCAAAAGGAAAGAAAGATCCCTTTTCTGTACCCCGACACACAAAAAAGTCAGCTTGGTTGCTGATGATCATCAACTTTATAGAGGCTATTTGACACCTGAGCTCTCGCTTACGGCCATACCACCCTGAACACGCCCGATCTCGTCTGATCTCGGAAGCTAAGCAGGGTCGGGCCCGGTCAGTACTTGGATGGGAGACCGCCTGGGAATACCGGGTGCTGTAAGCTTTTTCACTTTTCCTTGTACACAAGACCGACCCCTGCTTGTCTCATTCATCAAATAGCCAGATTCTTGGGGGGGATTTTAAATTGTTTTGAAAAATAGCCTTGCTTTCAAGCTGCCTGCACTGTGTCCATGCAGCACCACAGAGCAGGCAGGCAGCTTATAAGCCTGTAATAATGACAGCAAACACTAGTAAAGCAAAAGGAAAGAAAGATCCCTTTTCTGTACCCCGACACAGAAAAAGTCAGCTTGGTTGCTGATGATCAATCAACTTTATAGAGGCTATTTGACACCTGAGCTCTCGCTTACGGCCATACCACCCTGAACACGCCCGATCTCGTCTGATCTCGGAAGCTAAGCAGGGTCGGGCCCGGTCAGTACTTGGATGGGAGACCGCCTGGGAATACCGGGTGCTGTAAGCTTTTTCACTTTTCCTTGTACACAAGACCGACCCCTGCTTGTCTCATTCATCAAATAGCCAGATTCTTGGGGGGATTTTAAATTGTTTTGAAAAATAGCCTTGCTTTCAAGCTGCCTGCACTGTGTCCATGCAGCACCACAGAGCAGGCAGGCAGCTTATAAGCCTGTAATAATGACAGCAAACACTAGTAAAGCAAAAGGAAAGAAAGATCCCTTTTCTGTACCCCGACACAGAAAAAGTCAGCTTGGTTGCTGATGATCATCAACTTTATAGAGGCTATTTGACACCTGAGCTCTCGCTTACGGCCATACCACCCTGAACACGCCCGATCTCGTCTGATCTCGGAAGCTAAGCAGGGTCGGGCCCGGTCAGTACTTGGATGGGAGACCGCCTGGGAATACCGGGTGCTGTAAGCTTTTTCACTTTTCCTTGTACACAAGACCGACCCCTGCTTGTCTCATTCATCAAATAGCCAGATTCTTGGGGGGGATTTTAAATTGTTTTGAAAAATAGCCTTGCTTTCAAGCTGCCTGCACTGTGTCCATGCAGCACCACAGAGCAGGCAGGCAGCTTATAAGCCTGTAATAATGACAGCAAACACTAGTAAAGCAAAAGGAAAGAAAGATCCCTTTTCTGTACCCCGACACAGAAAAAGTCAGCTTGGTTGCTGATGATCATCAACTTTATAGAGGCTATTTGACACCTGAGCTCTCGCTTACGGCCATACCACCCTGAACACGCCCGATCTCGTCTGATCTCGGAAGCTAAGCAGGGTCGGGCCCGGTCAGTACTTGGATGGGAGACCGCCTGGGAATACCGGGTGCTGTAAGCTTTTTCACTTTTCCTTGTACACAAGACCGACCCCTGCTTGTCTCATTCATCAAATAGCCAGATTCTTTGGGGGATTTTAAATTGTTTTGAAAAATAGCCTTGCTTTCAAGCTGCCTGCACTGTGTCCATGCAGCACCACAGAGCAGGCAGGCAGCTTATAAGCCTGTAATAATGACAGCAAACACTAGTAAAGCAAAAGGAAAGAAAGATCCCTTTTCTGTACCCCGACACAGAAAAAGTCAGCTTGGTTGCTGATGATCATCAACTTTATAGAGGCTATTTGACACCTGAGCTCTCGCTTACGGCCATACCACCCTGAACACGCCCGATCTCGTCTGATCTCGGAAGCTAAGCAGGGTCGGGCCCGGTCAGTACTTGGATGGGAGACCGCCTGGGAATACCGGGTGCTGTAAGCTTTTTCACTTTTCCTTGTACACAAGACCGACCCCTGCTTGTCTCATTCATCAAATAGCCAGATTCTTGGGGGGATTTTAAATTGTTTTGAAAAATAGCTTTGCTTTCAAGCTGCCTGCACTGTGTCCATGCAGCACCACAGAGCAGGCAGGCAGCTTATAAGCCTGTAATAATGACAGCAAACACTAGTAAAGCAAAAGGAAAGAAAGATCCCTTTTCTGTACCCCGACACAGAAAAAGTCAGCTTGGTTGCTGATGATCATCAACTTTATAGAGGCTATTTGACACCTGAGCTCTCGCTTACGGCCATACCACCCTGAACACGCCCGATCTCGTCTGATCTCGGAAGCTAAGCAGGGTCGGGCCCGGTCAGTACTTGGATGGGAGACCGCCTGGGAATACCGGGTGCTGTAAGCTTTTTCACTTTTCCTTGTACACAAGACCGACCCCTGCTTGTCTCATTCATCAAATAGCCAGATTCTTGGGGGGGATTTTAAATTGTTTTGAAAAATAGCCTTGCTTTCAAGCTGCCTGCACTGTGTCCATGCAGCACCACAGAGCAGGCAGGCAGCTTATAAGCCTGTAATAATGACAGCAAACACTAGTAAAGCAAAAGGAAAGAAAGATCCCTTTTCTGTACCCCGACACAGAAAAAGTCAGCTTGGTTGCTGATGATCATCAACTTTATAGAGGCTATTTGACACCTGAGCTCTCGCTTACGGCCATACCACCCTGAACACGCCCGATCTCGTCTGATCTCGGAAGCTAAGCAGGGTCGGGCCCGGTCAGTACTTGGATGGGAGACCGCCTGGGAATACCGGGTGCTGTAAGCTTTTTCACTTTTCCTTGTACACAAGACCGACCCCTGCTTGTCTCATTCATCAAATAGCCAGATTCTTGGGGGGGATTTTAAATTGTTTTGAAAAATAGCCTTGCTTTCAAGCTGCCTGCACTGTGTCCATGCAGCACCACAGAGCAGGCAGGCAGCTTATAAGCCTGTAATAATGACAGCAAACACTAGTAAAGCAAAAGGAAAGAAAGATCCCTTTTCTGTACCCCGACACAGAAAAAGTCAGCTTGGTTGCTGATGATCATCAACTTTATAGAGGCTATTTGACACCTGAGCTCTCGCTTACGGCCATACCACCCTGAACACGCCCGATCTCGTCTGATCTCGGAAGCTAAGCAGGGTCGGGCCCGGTCAGTACTTGGATGGGAGACCGCCTGGGAATACCGGGTGCTGTAAGCTTTTTCACTTTTCCTTGTACACAAGACCGACCCCTGCTTGTCTCATTCATCAAATAGCCAGATTCTTGGGGGGGATTTTAAATTGTTTTGAAAAATAGCCTTGCTTTCAAGCTGCCTGCACTGTGTCCATGCAGCACCACAGAGCAGGCAGGCAGCTTATAAGCCTGTAATAATGACAGCAAACACTAGTAAAGCAAAAGGAAAGAAAGATCCCTTTTCTGTACCCCGACACAGAAAAAGTCAGCTTGGTTGCTGATGATCATCAACTTTATAGAGGCTATTTGACACCTGAGCTCTCGCTTACGGCCATACCACCCTGAACACGCCCGATCTCGTCTGATCTCGGAAGCTAAGCAGGGTCGGGCCCGGTCAGTACTTGGATGGGAGACCGCCTGGGAATACCGGGTGCTGTAAGCTTTTTCACTTTTCCTTGTACACAAGACCGACCCCTGCTTGTCTCATTCATCAAATAGCCAGATTCTTGGGGGGATTTTAAATTGTTTTGAAAAATAGCCTTGCTTTCAAGCTGCCTGCACTGTGTCCATGCAGCACCACAGAGCAGGCAGGCAGCTTATAAGCCTGTAATAATGACAGCAAACACTAGTAAAGCAAAAGGAAAGAAAGATCCCTTTTCTGTACCCCGACACAGAAAAAGTCAGCTTGGTTGCTGATGATCATCAACTTTATAGAGGCTATTTGACACCTGAGCTCTCGCTTACGGCCATACCACCCTGAACACGCCCGATCTCGTCTGATCTCGGAAGCTAAGCAGGGTCGGGCCCGGTCAGTACTTGGATGGGAGACCGCCTGGGAATACCGGGTGCTGTAAGCTTTTTCACTTTTCCTTGTACACAAGACCGACCCCTGCTTGTCTCATTCATCAAATAGCCAGATTCTTGGGGGGATTTTAAATTGTTTTGAAAAATAGCCTTGCTTTCAAGCTGCCTGCACTGTGTCCATGCAGCACCACAGAGCAGGCAGGCAGCTTATAAGCCTGTAATAATGACAGCAAACACTAGTAAAGCAAAAGGAAAGAAAGATCCCTTTTCTGTACCCCGACACAGAAAAAGTCAGCTTGGTTGCTGATGATCATCAACTTTATAGAGGCTATTTGACACCTGAGCTCTCGCTTACGGCCATACCACCCTGAACACGCCCGATCTCGTCTGATCTCGGAAGCTAAGCAGGGTCGGGCCCGGTCAGTACTTGGATGGGAGACCGCCTGGGAATACCGGGTGCTGTAAGCTTTTTCACTTTTCCTTGTACACAAGACCGACCCCTGCTTGTCTCATTCATCAAATAGCCAGATTCTTGGGGGGATTTTAAATTGTTTTGAAAAATAGCCTTGCTTTCAAGCTGCCTGCACTGTGTCCATGCAGCACCACAGAGCAGGCAGGCAGCTTATAAGCCTGTAATAATGACAGCAAACACTAGTAAAGCAAAAGGAAAGAAAGATCCCTTTTCTGTACCCCGACACAGAAAAAGTCAGCTTGGTTGCTGATGATCATCAACTTTATAGAGGCTATTTGACACCTGAGCTCTCGCTTACGGCCATACCACCCTGAACACGCCCGATCTCGTCTGATCTCGGAAGCTAAGCAGGGTCGGGCCCGGTCAGTACTTGGATGGGAGACCGCCTGGGAATACCGGGTGCTGTAAGCTTTTTCACTTTTCCTTGTACACAAGACCGACCCCTGCTTGTCTCATTCATCAAATAGCCAGATTCTTGGGGGGATTTTAAATTGTTTTGAAAAATAGCCTTGCTTTCAAGCTGCCTGCACTGTGTCCATGCAGCACCACAGAGCAGGCAGGCAGCTTATAAGCCTGTAATAATGACAGCAAACACTAGTAAAGCAAAAGGAAAGAAAGATCCCTTTTCTGTACCCCGACACAGAAAAAGTCAGCTTGGTTGCTGATGATCATCAACTTTATAGAGGCTATTTGACACCTGAGCTCTCGCTTACGGCCATACCACCCTGAACACGCCCGATCTCGTCTGATCTCGGAAGCTAAGCAGGGTCGGGCCCGGTCAGTACTTGGATGGGAGACCGCCTGGGAATACCGGGTGCTGTAAGCTTTTTCACTTTTCCTTGTACACAAGACCGACCCCTGCTTGTCTCATTCATCAAATAGCCAGATTCTTGGGGGGATTTTAAATTGTTTTGAAAAATAGCCTTGCTTTCAAGCTGCCTGCACTGTGTCCATGCAGCACCACAGAGCAGGCAGGCAGCTTATAAGCCTGTAATAATGACAGCAAACACTAGTAAAGCAAAAGGAAAGAAAGATCCCTTTTCTGTACCCCGACACAGAAAAAGTCAGCTTGGTTGCTGATGATCATCAACTTTATAGAGGCTATTTGACACCTGAGCTCTCGCTTACGGCCATACCACCCTGAACACGCCCGATCTCGTCTGATCTCGGAAGCTAAGCAGGGTCGGGCCCGGTCAGTACTTGGATGGGAGACCGCCTGGGAATACCGGGTGCTGTAAGCTTTTTCACTTTTCCTTGTACACAAGACCGACCCCTGCTTGTCTCATTCATCAAATAGCCAGATTCTTGGGGGGATTTTAAATTGTTTTGAAAAATAGCCTTGCTTTCAAGCTGCCTGCACTGTGTCCATGCAGCACCACAGAGCAGGCAGGCAGCTTATAAGCCTGTAATAATGACAGCAAACACTAGTAAAGCAAAAGGAAAGAAAGATCCCTTTTCTGTACCCCGACACAGAAAAAGTCAGCTTGGTTGCTGATGATCATCAACTTTATAGAGGCTATTTGACACCTGAGCTCTCGCTTACGGCCATACCACCCTGAACACGCCCGATCTCGTCTGATCTCGGAAGCTAAGCAGGGTCGGGCCCGTCAGTACTTGGATGGGAGACCGCCTGGGAATACCGGGTGCTGTAAGCTTTTTCACTTTTCCTTGTACACAAGACCGACCCCTGCTTGTCTCATTCATCAAATAGCCAGATTCTTGGGGGGATTTTAAATTGTTTTGAAAAATAGCCTTGCTTTCAAGCTGCCTGCACTGTGTCCATGCAGCACCACAGAGCAGGCAGGCAGCTTATAAGCCTGTAATAATGACAGCAAACACTAGTAAAGCAAAAGGAAAGAAAGATCCCTTTTCTGTACCCCGACACAGAAAAAGTCAGCTTGGTTGCTGATGATCATCAACTTTATAGAGGCTATTTGACACCTGAGCTCTCGCTTACGGCCATACCACCCTGAACACGCCCGATCTCGTCTGATCTCGGAAGCTAAGCAGGGTCGGGCCCGGTCAGTACTTGGATGGGAGACCGCCTGGGAATACCGGGTGCTGTAAGCTTTTTCACTTTTCCTTGTACACAAGACCGACCCCCCTGCTTGTCTCATTCATCAAATAGCCAGATTCTTGGGGGGATTTTAAATTGTTTTGAAAAATAGCCTTGCTTTCAAGCTGCCTGCACTGTGTCCATGCAGCACCACAGAGCAGGCAGGCAGCTTATAAGCCTGTAATAATGACAGCAAACACTAGTAAAGCAAAAGGAAAGAAAGATCCCTTTTCTGTACCCCGACACAGAAAAAGTCAGCTTGGTTGCTGATGATCATCAACTTTATAGAGGCTATTTGACACCTGAGCTCTCGCTTACGGCCATACCACCCTGAACACGCCCGATCTCGTCTGATCTCGGAAGCTAAGCAGGGTCGGGCCCGGTCAGTACTTGGATGGGAGACCGCCTGGGAATACCGGGTGCTGTAAGCTTTTTCACTTTTCCTTGTACACAAGACCGACCCCTGCTTGTCTCATTCATCAAATAGCCAGATTCTTGGGGGGATTTTAAATTGTTTTGAAAAATAGCCTTGCTTTCAAGCTGCCTGCACTGTGTCCATGCAGCACCACAGAGCAGGCAGGCAGCTTATAAGCCTGTAATAATGACAGCAAACACTAGTAAAGCAAAAGGAAAGAAAGATCCCTTTTCTGTACCCCGACACAGAAAAAGTCAGCTTGGTTGCTGATGATCATCAACTTTATAGAGGCTATTTGACACCTGAGCTCTCGCTTACGGCCATACCACCCTGAACACGCCCGATCTCGTCTGATCTCGGAAGCTAAGCAGGGTCGGGCCCGGTCAGTACTTGGATGGGAGACCGCCTGGGAATACCGGGTGCTGTAAGCTTTTTCACTTTTCCTTGTACACAAGACCGACCCCTGCTTGTCTCATTCATCAAATAGCCAGATTCTTGGGGGGATTTTAAATTGTTTTGAAAAATAGCCTTGCTTTCAAGCTGCCTGCACTGTGTCCATGCAGCACCACAGAGCAGGCAGGCAGCTTATAAGCCTGTAATAATGACAGCAAACACTAGTAAAGCAAAAGGAAAGAAAGATCCCTTTTCTGTACCCCGACACAGAAAAAGTCAGCTTGGTTGCTGATGATCATCAACTTTATAGAGGCTATTTGACACCTGAGCTCTCGCTTACGGCCATACCACCCTGAACACGCCCGATCTCGTCTGATCTCGGAAGCTAAGCAGGGTCGGGCCCGGTCAGTACTTGGATGGGAGACCGCCTGGGAATACCGGGTGCTGTAAGCTTTTTCACTTTTCCTTGTACACAAGACCGACCCCTGCTTGTCTCATTCATCAAATAGCCAGATTCTTGGGGGGATTTTAAATTGTTTTGAAAAATAGCCTTGCTTTCAAGCTGCCTGCACTGTGTCCATGCAGCACCACAGAGCAGGCAGGCAGCTTATAAGCCTGTAATAATGACAGCAAACACTAGTAAAGCAAAAGGAAAGAAAGATCCCTTTTCTGTACCCCGACACAGAAAAAGTCAGCTTGGTTGCTGATGATCATCAACTTTATAGAGGCTATTTGACACCTGAGCTCGCTTACGGCCATACCACCCTGAACACGCCCGATCTCGTCTGATCTCGGAAGCTAAGCAGGGTCGGGCCCGGTCAGTACTTGGATGGGAGACCGCCTGGGAATACCGGGTGCTGTAAGCTTTTTCACTTTTCCTTGTACACAAGACCGACCCCTGCTTGTCTCATTCATCAAATAGCCAGATTCTTGGGGGGATTTTAAATTGTTTTGAAAAATAGCCTTGCTTTCAAGCTGCCTGCACTGTGTCCATGCAGCACCACAGAGCAGGCAGGCAGCTTATAAGCCTGTAATAATGACAGCAAACACTAGTAAAGCAAAAGGAAAGAAAGATCCCTTTTCTGTACCCCGACACAGAAAAAGTCAGCTTGGTTGCTGATGATCATCAACTTTATAGAGGCTATTTGACACCTGAGCTCTCGCTTACGGCCATACCACCCTGAACACGCCCGATCTCGTCTGATCTCGGAAGCTAAGCAGGGTCGGGCCCGGTCAGTACAGTACTTGATGGGAGACCGCCTGGGAATACCGGGTGCTGTAAGCTTTTTCACTTTTCCTTGTACACAAGACCGACCCCTGCTTGTCTCATTCATCAAATAGCCAGATTCTTGGGGGGATTTTAAATTGTTTTGAAAAATAGCCTTGCTTTCAAGCTGCCTGCACTGTGTCCATGCAGCACCACAGAGCAGGCAGGCAGCTTATAAGCCTGTAATAATGACAGCAAACACTAGTAAAGCAAAAGGAAAGAAAGATCCCTTTTCTGTACCCCGACACAGAAAAAGTCAGCTTGGTTGCTGATGATCATCAACTTTATAGAGGCTATTTGACACCTGAGCTCTCGCTTACGGCCATACCACCCTGAACACGCCCGATCTCGTCTGATCTCGGAAGCTAAGCAGGGTCGGGCCCGGTCAGTACTTGGATGGGAGACCGCCTGGGAATACCGGGTGCTGTAAGCTTTTTCACTTTTCCTTGTACACAAGACCGACCCCTGCTTGTCTCATTCATCAAATAGCCAGATTCTTGGGGGGATTTTAAATTGTTTTGAAAAATAGCCTTGCTTTCAAGCTGCCTGCACTGTGTCCATGCAGCACCACAGAGCAGGCAGGCAGCTTATAAGCCTGTAATAATGACAGCAAACACTAGTAAAGCAAAAGGAAAGAAAGATCCCTTTTCTGTACCCCGACACAGAAAAAGTCAGCTTGGTTGCTGATGATCATCAACTTTATAGAGGCTATTTGACACCTGAGCTCTCGCTTACGGCCATACCACCCTGAACACGCCCGATCTCGTCTGATCTCGGAAGCTAAGCAGGGTCGGGCCCGGTCAGTACTTGGATGGGAGACCGCCTGGGAATACCGGGTGCTGTAAGCTTTTTCACTTTTCCTTGTACACAAGACCGACCCCTGCTTGTCTCATTCATCAAATAGCCAGATTCTTGGGGGGATTTTAAATTGTTTTGAAAAATAGCCTTGCTTTCAAGCTGCCTGCACTGTGTCCATGCAGCACCACAGAGCAGGCAGGCAGCTTATAAGCCTGTAATAATGACAGCAAACACTAGTAAAGCAAAAGGAAAGAAAGATCCCTTTTCTGTACCCCGACACAGAAAAAGTCAGCTTGGTTGCTGATGATCATCAACTTTATAGAGGCTATTTGACACCTGAGCTCTCGCTTACGGCCATACCACCCTGAACACGCCCGATCTCGTCTGATCTCGGAAGCTAAGCAGGGTCGGGCCCGGTCAGTACTTGGATGGGAGACCGCCTGGGAATACCGGGTGCTGTAAGCTTTTTCACTTTTCCTTGTACACAAGACCGACCCCTGCTTGTCTCATTCATCAAATAGCCAGATTCTTGGGGGGATTTTATATTGTTTTGAAAAATAGCCTTGCTTTCAAGCTGCCTGCACTGTGTCCATGCAGCACCACAGAGCAGGCAGGCAGCTTATAAGCCTGTAATAATGACAGCAAACACTAGTAAAGCAAAAGGAAAGAAAGATCCTTTTCTGTACCCCGACACAGAAAAAGTCAGCTTGGTTGCTGATGATCATCAACTTTATAGAGGCTATTTGACACCTGAGCTCTCGCTTACGGCCATACCACCCTGAACACGCCCGATCTCGTCTGATCTCGGAAGCTAAGCAGGGTCGGGCCCGGTCAGTACTTGGATGGGAGACCGCCTGGGAATACCGGGTGCTGTAAGCTTTTTCACTTTTCCTTGTACACAAGACCGACCCCTGCTTGTCTCATTCATCAAATAGCCAGATTCTTGGGGGGATTTTAAATTGTTTTGAAAAATAGCCTTGCTTTCAAGCTGCCTGCACTGTGTCCATGCAGCACCACAGAGCAGGCAGGCAGCTTATAAGCCTGTAATAATGACAGCAAACACTAGTAAAGCAAAAGGAAAGAAAGATCCCTTTTCTGTACCCCGACACAGAAAAAGTCAGCTTGGTTGCTGATGATCATCAACTTTATAGAGGCTATTTGACACCTGAGCTCTCGCTTACGGCCATACCACCCTGAACACGCCCGATCTCGTCTGATCTCGGAAGCTAAGCAGGGTCGGGCCCGGTCAGTACTTGGATGGGAGACCGCCTGGGAATACCGGGTGCTGTAAGCTTTTTCACTTTTCCTTGTACACAAGACCGACCCCTGCTTGTCTCTTTCATCAAATAGCCAGATTCTTTGGGGGGATTTTAAATTGTTTTGAAAAATAGCCTTGCTTTCAAGCTGCCTGCACTGTGTCCATGCAGCACCACAGAGCAGGCAGGCAGCTTATAAGCCTGTAATAATGACAGCAAACACTAGTAAAGCAAAAGGAAAGAAAGATCCCTTTTCTGTACCCCGACACAGAAAAAGTCAGCTTGGTTGCTGATGATCATCAACTTTATAGAGGCTATTTGACACCTGAGCTCTCGCTTACGGCCATACCACCCTGAACACGCCCGATCTCGTCTGATCTCGGAAGCTAAGCAGGGTCGGGCCCGGTCAGTACTTGGATGGGAGACCGCCTGGGAATACCGGGTGCTGTAAGCTTTTTCACTTTTCCTTGTACACAAGACCGACCCCTGCTTGTCTCATTCATCAAATAGCCAGATTCTTTGGGGGGATTTTAAATTGTTTTGAAAAATAGCCTTGCTTTCAAGCTGCCTGCACTGTGTCCATGCAGCACCACAGAGCAGGCAGGCAGCTTATAAGCCTGTAATAATGACAGCAAACACTAGTAAAGCAAAAGGAAAGAAAGATCCCTTTTCTGTACCCCGACACAGAAAAAGTCAGCTTGGTTGCTGATGATCATCAACTTTATAGAGGCTATTTGACACCTGAGCTCTCGCTTACGGCCATACCACCCTGAACACGCCCGATCTCGTCTGATCTCGGAAGCTAAGCAGGGTCGGGCCCGGTCAGTACTTGGATGGGAGACCGCCTGGGAATACCGGGTGCTGTAAGCTTTTTCACTTTTCCTTGTACACAAGACCGACCCCTGCTTGTCTCATTCATCAAATAGCCAGATTCTTGGGGGGGATTTTAAATTGTTTTGAAAAATAGCCTTGCTTTCAAGCTGCCTGCACTGTGTCCATGCAGCACCACAGAGCAGGCAGGCAGCTTATAAGCCTGTAATAATGACAGCAAACACTAGTAAAGCAAAAGGAAAGAAAGATCCCTTTTCTGTACCCCGACACAGAAAAAGTCAGCTTGGTTGCTGATGATCATCAACTTTATAGAGGCTATTTGACACCTGAGCTCTCGCTTGGCCATACCACCCTGAACACGCCCGATCTCGTCTGATCTCGGAAGCTAAGCAGGGTCGGGCCCGGTCAGTACTTGGATGGGAGACCGCCTGGGAATACCGGGTGCTGTAAGCTTTTTCACTTTTCCTTGTACACAAGACCGACCCCTGCTTGTCTCTTTCATCAAATAGCCAGATTCTTTGGGGGGATTTTAAATTGTTTTGAAAAATAGCCTTGCTTTCAAGCTGCCTGCACTGTGTCCATGCAGCACCACAGAGCAGGCAGGCAGCTTATAAGCCTGTAATAATGACAGCAAACACTAGTAAAGCAAAAGGAAAGAAAGATCCCTTTTCTGTACCCCGACACAGAAAAAGTCAGCTTGGTTGCTGATGATCATCAACTTTATAGAGGCTATTTGACACCTGAGCTCTCGCTTACGGCCATACCACCCTGAACACGCCCGATCTCGTCTGATCTCGGAAGCTAAGCAGGGTCGGGCCCGGTCAGTACTTGGATGGGAGACCGCCTGGGAATACCGGGTGCTGTAAGCTTTTTCACTTTTCCTTGTACACAAGACCGACCCCTGCTTGTCTCATTCATCAAATAGCCAGATTCTTGGGGGGGATTTTAAATTGTTTTGAAAAATAGCCTTGCTTTCAAGCTGCCTGCACTGTGTCCATGCAGCACCACAGAGCAGGCAGGCAGCTTATAAGCCTGTGATAATGACAGCAAACACTAGTAAAGCAAAAGGAAAGAAAGATCCCTTTTCTGTACCCCGACACAGAAAAAGTCAGCTTGGTTGCTGATGATCATCAACTTTATAGAGGCTATTTGACACCTGAGCTCTCGCTTACGGCCATACCACCCTGAACACGCCCGATCTCGTCTGATCTCGGAAGCTAAGCAGGGTCGGGCCCGGTCAGTACTTGGATGGGAGACCGCCTGGGAATACCGGGTGCTGTAAGCTTTTTCACTTTTCCTTGTACACAAGACCGACCCCTGCTTGTCTCATTCATCAAATAGCCAGATTCTTGGGGGGATTTTAAATTGTTTTGAAAAATAGCCTTGCTTTCAAGCTGCCTGCACTGTGTCCATGCAGCACCACAGAGCAGGCAGGCAGCTTATAAGCCTGTAATAATGACAGCAAACACTAGTAAAGCAAAAGGAAAGAAAGATCCCTTTTCTGTACCCCGACACAGAAAAAGTCAGCTTGGTTGCTGATGATCATCAACTTTATAGAGGCTATTTGACACCTGAGCTCTCGCTTACGGCCATACCACCCTGAACACGCCCGATCTCGTCTGATCTCGGAAGCTAAGCAGGGTCGGGCCCGGTCAGTACTTGGATGGGAGACCGCCTGGGAATACCGGGTGCTGTAAGCTTTTTCACTTTTCCACGCAGTTTCAGCTGGTAAGTAAAACGTGTTATAATTACTCACTTTCTTTTCACAGTAAATTAGATATTGCAAGAGGACAGGAGAAAGAAGACCACATGTCAGGCCTGTGCAGAGACCTTAGGAAGGGCAGGTGCTGTGATAAAATTATTGATATCTACCGGTAATTGAAAGGGTGAGAAATTTACAGTTATTTTACCAGAGTTATTACTGTTTTTTTTAGTAAGGGATAATGTATAGTTGGTTGGTTGTTACCGAAAAATAAACCCCAACAGGTTTCATACAGCCTGACGGGGTTTATTTCTCCATAACAACCGACCAACTATACATTATCCTGTTTATTACATGGTTCACGAATGAAATAATTAATTTGAAACATAATGTTGATCAAAATACGACGTTCATCGATTTATAATTGCATAATTTTGCTAATCTGCATTGTCCAGTCACAGCTGCTGTTTTGCTGAGCCTCCTCCCCATCGTGCATTTGAAGCCTTTGATAATCAATCAGTGGATCGTTGTATTACCATACACATGTTACGATGTGTGTATTGTACCGGTAGTCGTGTCTGTCATAAGAGATTACTGTACACGGGGCACCTTTGTGTGGCGGAGCCACAGTGCCACCAAGACGAGAGGAGAGCTGTGACAGCAGGTCAGAGGCTCCGATCAGCAGGTTTAGTTTCGAGCCAGGATCTGGAAGGAGCCTTCACTCTCCTTGTAACAAGTTACTAGTCATTTATCTAACATCACTGTTAGTCCAAGGCTGATTATTAATAATTACGAAAGAAAGCAACAAGACACAGAAATAAGAAACCTGACATAGTTTTCCCCTCAGTTCGATCTCTCTGGTTTTTGGTCGTGTTGTCTCTCGCAGTGGCAGACGGACGCCAAGGTTATGGACAGATTCTCCATTTAAACAGACCGTTGTTGTAATGAAAGTTGAAGGCTGCCATAACGAGGCTGCCTTCTACTAATATTATACCAACATCTCCTTTAGCTCCTAAAGTAATGCTGTTATCTTTGTTTTGTTTTTTGTTAGATGTTCCATTTGGTCTCATTTGTACAAACAAATGAAGTGGCCGTCGTCCCTGATGCTTGGGTAAATGGGGGGGCAGTGCAGTGTTCATGGCCCAAACTCAGAGGCGAAAACTTAACGCGGGCGGTCAAAACAAAGAGTCAACCACTCAAGGAGTGGAAAAAATACACAATTCGAATTCTCTATACAGCAGGTAGGAGTTGTATCAAAGTTTACGTGTGTATGTGTATATTATAATACAATATTACATTTGCAGTCCCTTCAAAGTAACTCAACACAACCACTTCTGTCTGAAACGCTGGCAACAAAAATGAGTATACAAAGTGTCATATCTTCAGTGCTGTTCCATGAAAAGATATACAATATTTCTAAACATGTGAGGGGTGTACTCACTGAGATCAATGAAAGTATATGATTTTTTCCCCAGGAAAAACCGTAGGTTTGAGGACTACAATGATGAAACTGATACAGAAGATGATGACCAACCAGTCTGTGGCCTTGAACCAGCGCCAGTAATAAAACCACCTGTTATCCAAGCATCTGCTCAAAATTGTTCCTACCGTGTTGCCAAAGAGTCACCTCATGCCTTCTCTCAAGAACAGACCTGGGCATTTTACGGCCCGCGGGCCACATCCGGCCCTTTGCGCGTTCCTGTCCGGCCCGCGGTCTGTCAGTCATAAACATAAATGGAAAAAGTATTTATGCTGTGCACAATACAACTATGTTGCTTTTATTTTGAAAAGCCTGATGCACGGGTCTATGGACGCGCGGACGCATACGTACGTGCGTGCATACGTGCATGCGTGTCTCACTCTGCAAGGCAGATGCTGCCCTCCACCCTTGGCCGCCGCAAAATGTCGGCTCGCGGTAAAAAAAGAAAAGTTGATTTTGAATGCCGTGTTTTCAATAAGACATGGACTGCTAAATATTTCTTCACAGAAGTCAAAGGTAAAGCCGTGTGCTTGGTTTGTGGTGCACAGGTCGCTGTGTTAAAGGAATTCAACCTGAATCGCCATTACGTGACTAAACACGAGGAGAAATACAAGAACTTGTCCGATGAACAGCGCGCGAAGGAGTCGGAGGCTTTGCTAGCCAAGCTGCAAACCCAACAAGGACTTTTTACAAAAATTTCCACTGGCAGATATGCAGCTACCAAGGCAAGTTATGTCTTATCTCACAAAATCGCCAGAAAAAGTAAACCATTTTCTGATGGGGACTTTATTAAGGACTGTTTGGTGGACTGTGCCGCGCTAATATGCCCAGAGAAAAAGGAGGCATTTGAGGACGTTCCCCTCTCCCGGCGCACTGTAACGAGGAGGGTTGAGGACATCGCGGGAAATCTGGAGCTTCAGCTAAAGAACAGAGCGGTTAACTTTGACTATTTTTCCCTGGCCCTGGATGAGAGCTGTGATGTACGTGACACTGCCCAGCTACTCATCTTCTTGCGTGGGATCACTGCAAACTTCAAAATCACGGAGGAGCTTGCAGCCATGCAATCAATGAAAGGGACAACAACAGGGGGTGATTTATTCACGGAGGTAAATGCATGTTTGGACAAGTTGGGACTTAAATGGGGCAAACTGACAGGCGTGACAACAGATGGCTGTCCAAATTTGACAGGGAAAAATGTTGGACTTTTGAAAAGAATGCAAGATAAAGTGACATAAATTAACCCTCAGCAGAAATTAACATTTTTGCATTGCATTATACACCAGGAAGTGTTGTGTAAGTCAGTGTTAAAAATGGACCATGTTGTTGATGTTGTAACTAAAACAGTTAACTTCATCAGAGCAAGAGCACTGAATCACAGACAGTTTGTTGCTCTTTTGGAAGAACATGAGACAGAGCATCATGACATAAGCTACCACACAGCTGTCAGGTGGCTCAGCCTGGGCAAAGTGCTCAAAGGTTTCTGGGACCTGAGAAAGGAGATCCAGGAGTTCTGTGTGAAGAAGGGACATGACATCCCTCAGCTTTGAGATGCAGACTGGCTGACAGACCTTGGTTTTGCTGTAGATGTGACTGCTCAAATGAATGAACTCAATATAAAACTGCAATGCAACGGCCTTTTTGTTCATGAAATGTACAGTGCAGTGAAGGCTTTCATGAGAAAGTTGCAGCTTCTCTCAAGCCAAATGGGGGACAACGTTCTCACTCACATGCCTACACTGAAGGAAACTACTCCATCAGCTGATCACCTCCACAGGTACTCATCCATGTTTGAGAGACTGCATGGTGAGTTTTCAAGGAGATTTCAAGACTTCAAAACAGTTGAGAGTGAAATGCACATGGTTTCCTCTCCCTTCACCTGCAACGTGGACTTTCCACACATGAGGAGGCATGCCCAGAAGATTCTAGTCCTCTTTGGATCAACCTACGTATGTGAACAGACATTCTCAGTGATGAAGTTCAACAAATCCAGATACAGATCCTCCATTACTGATGATCACCTCTCAGCTGTCCTTCGCATAGCCACCTCAGACATTCAGCCAGATTTCAATGCACTTGTTCAGGCCCAAAACAGACTGGATTTTTCTCACTGAACAAGTAAAACGGATTGAAAAGATCAAAAGCACTTATTGCTTTTTGTATGAAGTTAATCAGTTGCTTATCTTTAACATAGGCTACTGCAAGTATTCAGTATTTGTGAAGAGTAACAAGTTAAAAATAAAATGAAACTGATGTAATAATTGTTTTTGTTTTGAACTGTTTATTACTTTTATAGGATTATTTTCTCCTTTCACCTACACACCATGATTACTGTAAAACATTTACAGAATATTCTTATACTTCTGATTACTAGTAGCAGTTTATTGAAATATGTAATTTACTGCTTTTTGCAATGGGAAAAAAATAATAAGCAGAATTAAGTTCAAATTATCGTTGGTTCGGCCCTCCAACACAGTTCAGATTTTTCATGTGGCCCCCTGTAGAAATTAATTGCCCAGCCCTGCTCAAGAATGTTATCAGAAGGTAGGTGATCTTTTTCTTTTTACTACTACTTTCTTTTACCAATCATGATTTTAATAAATACATTTAGAAGAGGGGTGCTGTGGCCACTTCCTTTGTACTCACTATATTTTCGCAAATCCCTGTAACAGTCATTATTCAACCACCCTGCCAGTCAGCCTTCTACTGACCACTCATCAGGAAGATACCAGCAGGTAAGGGATCCTTTTTTTTTTGCATCAGTCTAGATTTGTTAATTTTTCAGTGTGTTTTGTTTGTCTTAGGAAGCACATCAAACACATCTCTCTGCAGTCATCATTTTACCAGCTCACTGATCGGCCTACCATCCACTCATCAGAAAATTACCAGCAGGTATGGTGTTTTTTTTCTTTTTTAAATATTGGATTTAGTTGATTAATAGAACATTTTCTGACTATATTGTGTTGCTTGTTTGTTCGCCATTTTTTCAACAGTCATCACTGTGCCACCCTGTCAGTCAACCACCTTCCATCCACTCGTCAGAAAATTTCCAGCAGGACATTCTGCCTTCACTGGACTTTACTGATAACGATGGTACAACTCTTCCTGGATCAGCTTCGAACTAGCCCTTTAATCCTTCCTGTATACAGTATTTGCTCATGGATGTACTTATTGTGAGTAGAGTGCTTATCTATATATATATGTATATGAATGTGAACAGAAGGGTTTATGTAAAAACTGTGGACGGTGTAAATACGTAAATTGAGAACCATACAAGGGAAGAGGGTGGGGGGTGGGATGGGAAAGGTTCTGTGGTGTCACAGTTACATCAGCACCTGTTAGAAGCATGGTTAGAAGTCGTTCATATTCCTCTAGCCACACCTCCCGACAGCAGCCAATCACAACCTGCAGTGAGAGCACAGCCTCCTATGACATCACGGGAATTGTGTCTAATGTGTGGATTGGTTTGTTTTCAGTCATGAGACCTGAGCTGGCCTTCTAGTGGCTGTGACATTGACACAAAGGACACCAGGTCACACACACACACACACCCTGTTTTTTTCTTTACACACAGTGGTTATGATAATATAAATACTCTTGTTGATTTTCCAATGATTACATTATCTACTCTAATGTGCATCCAGACGACAGGCTGCTGTTAAACTGCAGCTACAACTCTGCTGCAGCAGCAGCTCCGCCTAGTGGCACTTGTAATGAATAACACCACGTGTGTCAATACCCATGGCTTCAGTGCATACAGTAGCTATTCCTGTAAACAATTAACTCACAGGAAGCCTACATGTAGCCTACTGTATCAACAGCTTTGTGAGTTTTTTTAGTCATTCCATTTCATTTGTTTAGCTATTTTATATTTTGTTTCACGTGTTTTTTAATGGGTGAATTTATAGTTACATTGAATTTATAGGTAGGCTACACTGACATTAACTCGGTGATATTATTCCTTTGACTCAACAGGACATAAATTAGTTTTTGCATTATACATAGCCTCGTGTCTTCTCTGTAATCTGACCCCTGTAGGAGTTGGGCGTTTCCATTTCATGCTCATATTGAAATCGAAAGTAAAAACGTTAGTCGCAGTTCACCGCTGCAGACAACCGTTACTCAGTCCAGAAAGAAGCGGCATCAACGGGACTGTGTCTTTTTGTTTCGTTTTTTGTTTGTAGAGAAGAAGATGTTTGTGGTGTTCGTGACGCTGTTGTACGGTAAGAAAAAAAAGTCCGTCTTACTCAATTTACTCGCAGATTTCTCGTCTGCTTTTAACACGATCCAGCCTCACATTTTGATCGATAGACTTCTGAATAACTTACATTTTAACACTGTAGGCTGGATCCTTTCCTGACTGTCAGAACACAGACGGGGAGGGTGAGAGGATGCATGTCGGGGGGAGATGACATCATCCACCGGGTCTCCCCAAGGCTGCGTCCTCTCCCCTCTCCTCTGTATTCTGTATACTAACGATTGCCGCAGTCGGCATGACAACAGATTAATGTTAAAATTTGCTGATGATTCTGTAACAGTCAGCCTGCTTCATGATGATGAATATTTGTTTCTTGTTTTTTGTGATGTTGATGTCGATGATGTAGATATGGAGGATGCACACTGATTGCACTTTATGGGCGGTTATTTATGGGCTTTTTTAGTCGTGCCACTGTTGTTGTTTCAACAAATAGATATCTATGACCCCCCTTCCGCCTCTTTTTTAATTGTGTCTTGTATCTGTGTTCTTTTTACTGCAACAATAATTGCCCCCACGGGGACACAAATAAAAACCTGACCTTGACCTCAGTTAAATCAAACTATACACTGGCTGTGTGAACCATGTTTATGAGGAGGTTTGCACCAGATTTTGTAAAACTACAGTGATTAGTAATAAAGTTAACCTTTGATTATTTTAAAATTGCTTTTTTTATTATCATTATTTTTAACAGCCCAACAAAGAGCACAGAAATACCCCCCATTTTCAAATAAACACACTTTGAGTGACCCCATGCAGCTGTTCAACCTGTTTTGTTGTTGTTGTTGTTTTTAAATCTACCTAGTAGCCAGTCAGTGTGATACACAGTCCCATATAGTCTTTAAAGGGATAGTTCATCCAAAAATGAAATTTCATTCATTACTCATCCTCATGTGGACTAAGGGCTGGGAGAAGTTTCAGAGTCCTCTGTGCCTTCTTTGAGTTACAGGGGGTCTTAGCGTAGCAGTGCATGTCCATAAAACGGTTGCAAATGGGTGGACTATCCCTTTAAAAGTTTGGATCTGGATCAGACTGATCCAATCCAACTTTGAGCAACTGGGATAAAAGTAAAACGGATTAGTGATCCAGGATAGAAAGAAAAGGGGGGGATTTCAAAACCAGATCATTTTGATCCAGATTACACCTTTTGAGCAACTGGGCCCAGGGTTTTATGCTCACCTCTGTCTGTGTCCTCAGTTTCCAAGCATGCCTCAGCTCTGGAGATACAGATATATGAGGGGATGGAGTCTGTCCTGCTGCCCTGTGACCTTCCTACATTCTACCTGATAGAGCCTTCAGTGGTGTGGAACCGCTCCGACCTCTGTCCTTCAACCATCCACCAGCATCAGCTGGACGGAGACGAACTCAAAGACCAGAACCAGAACTACAGAGGACGGACGTCCATGAGGACTGACGCTCTGAGGACCGGATACCTCAGCCTCACTCTGAGGAGACCCACCACCAGAGACAGCGGCAGCTACACCTGCATCCTCAGAGGGAAGGAGGGAGAGGAGAGTCAGAGTCCAGTTACACTGCAGGTCAAAGGTCAGAGGTCATGGACTCATCAGAAATGTGTTTTAATGTTTCACATTATTGTTTATAGTGATATTTTAATCTCATGTTGTTGTTTGTGTTGACTGCAGGACATCATGAAGAATCGGTCTACATTGTCTTTGGTGTCTGTTGTCTGCTGCTCTCACTGACTGCTGCTGGTTACACTTTCATACTGTATACAGTGACAAAGGAAAAAAGTAAGTTTGTGTGTCAAGTTTATTTATTTGGTCCTGCAGGAAATTTGTGCTGGACATACACGCAGCTGCTGCATACAGGTGAGCAGACAATACAGAGCATACAATTAAGTGCAAATACAAACAAATACAGAGCCGACAGCACAAACATCAAGACATCATACAATAACTGACCCAATATTAAAGGGATAGTTCACCCAAAATTCAAATTTCACTCATTATCTAATACTCACCCTCATGTCGACTAAGAGCTGTGAGAATTTTCAGAGTCCTCCGTCCCTTCTCTGAGTTACGGGGGGGTCCGTGCAGCAGTATTTGTCCATAATGGTTGTCAATGGACACGAACTTTCTTTGTCCAAAAAGACACACCAAAAAACATCTGAATACCTCCATACTGCTCGTCTGTAATGCCCCTCTTGTATTGAAGCCCCAACATGAGAAATTGCCCCGACACAGGAAGAGCAGTGAACTGAGACACTGGGAGCTTCCACTACAAACAAGCTTAAAATATAGAATTTACGTTTTTTTCCAGTAGATAATGAGTGAAATTTGAATTTTGGGTGAACTATCCCTTTAAGAATGAGTGATGCCACCTGATGGTATATGGGTTTACAGACATATCTCTGAGTTTACTGAGGAGGATGAGTGTGTGTGTGTGGGTGTGCATCCAGGAAATGAATGTAAGAGCTGTTAGGGTGAACTCATAGGTTTGGTGGCGCAGTGCAGGTGGCACAAGGTAGTGCAGATGGTGTAATGCAAGTTTGGACCAGCGCAGCCTGAGGCAAAGTCAGTGCAGCAGGGGGAGGTGTCACAGCTTGGTGTAGTGGAAGTTTTGTGCGACAATGTCCCGCCGAGTTTGCGCTGAAAGCTCGCCACCTCAAAGCAGGTCTACTCTCGGTGTAAGTCGAAGCGCAGCGGGCGGAGAGGGAGATTGGTTGACTGGCGAGCAGTGCACACACGTCACCAAGACCTCACAGGCAGGTTTCCACTGTTCCAGGCACATTTAGATGCAATAAATAACTACAATAACCGCTATTTAATGCAACTAATGGAATCAACACGTGAATTTATATCTATAAAGACTGTCCGTCACATCTGACGTCAGATGAAAGGCTGTTGGCAGCGTAATGAAAACTCCACCTGAATTAACTCAGCAGGGACGAACTGGCACTGAAAAGCAGCTGCGGATGTCCCAAGAGCAGGACTGTCAGGGTGAGGTCCAACCCTGTTACCATGGTGTTTGTTTATGTTGTGATTAATGTACACCTCTTATCTTTCTTATATAGGGTAAATGTGAGTTTCTTTGTTAGGTTATTAGTTTATCAGTTCTCAGTGTATCAGATCAAACCTGATTAAGGTTAGTAAACTCATTATTCAGCCACTCTGAGCTCGGACCTCCGGACCAAAACACCTGTTTCCTCCTGGAAGAGGTTCGGCCTCTGGCGTCGCTGTCTCCTCCGTCCATGTCAAAGTAGAAAATGACAAACTTGCAGCGCGCATCGCCCGCGGCTCAGTTAAAGGTGAGGAGAGGAGCTCATTTGATTGGTGAAGATCCGAATCGGCTGTGTTAATCCCACTTCACGCCTTTCTCTCCTCCTCCTGTCTCCCTCCCGCCCCGTCTCGTCCCTCCTTGCCGTTTGCGCCGGTAGGAGGGACAAGGGGAGTGCCTGCGCTGGCCTGCGTCAGACTGCGCTGTCCTCCAGTCTTGCAAAATGCACCTGGACACGCCTCGTTGGCGTGGCGAAGCTGCGCTGCGCCTAGACTGCACTTGGTCCAGGAAACTAGGGCCCTAAGTGTTGATGTGTGAATTGCTGAGAAATGTTGTGTTAATGTTTATAAATGTTCTGATCTCATGTTGTTGCTTGTGTCGACTACAGGTTCTCTACCAGTCAGGATCAAGGTTCTCCTGGTTCTCCTGGTTCTCCTGGTTGCTTGTGGTCTTGGTCTATGCATTTTCTTTCTTCGTAAAGGAACTGATAACAGAGGTGGTAAGTAGTGTGTGTGTGTGTATGTGGTGGTGGTGGGTAGAAGCAACGTAGATGAGAAACTGTAAAGTAATGATACGATAGAGCAAGATACCTGAAGAAGCAAAAGTTGCCGCCACCACAAACTATCCCCCACTCTGTTTTCTTCACAAATTGCACCCTAGTAAAACCAGCATTTTTTAACCCTTAGGGGTCCAAGCCTATTTTGGCCGTTTTTGAATACTTTTGATTTTGCCTTTATATACCACATAAAAAAATGTTTAACATGCCCATGCTTGGTATCTTTTTTTTCAGCACAACTTCATCTATTTGACCTGATGATTAATTTTTCACTTGAACCTTACTTTCTTAACACATTGAGCCCAAAATACACAAAAATTACTAAATCCGAGTTGAAAAAAATTATTGTTTATTTCAATAAAAAACACAAACATGCTCAATGAACTGTTTTGGAACTTGAAAAAAGCAAATATAGGTTGCAAATATGAGTATATTAGTGTAAAATTGAAATAAAATATTATTCAATATAAATATTTACCATAAAAAGCATGTATATTTATAGGCGTTTTTTACCTTGTCAGCTGCAGCTCTTCAAAACAGTGTGCAAAATTATACAGAGGGCTAAGACCAGTGCTTTGTGTTCCCTTCCCAGTGTATAAAATAGTAAAAATGTAACATAAGAGGTAAAATTGGGATGTAATCACAGTACAAATAGCCTACTTCAAACAATATACAGTAAGGATTGTTCACAGTTTTCCAGGGCTCTGATGGTGTGGCTTGGCCTGTGGAGATCTGGACCTCATCTGTCTCCTCCTCCTCCCATGTCCTCTCTGGTTGGCCTCAGTGTAGGGTCCATTATCCTCATACCTGTATACAGGACAGTAATATATAAAATAAATTAGAGACTGTTCAGATTAGTGTTCACATCCACATGTCATGATAAATAGCCTTGTGAATTCAAATGTGGGACCTAAATTCTCTGGTTTCCTACAACACATGTGAATACAAAAGAAAACCTTACATGTAGCCTAATAAACAGGCTACATAAATAATAATAATAATAATAATAATAATAATAATAATAATAATAATAATAATAAAAATAAACAATAATAAAACTGTAACACTGAATAAACCCTATGAAAATCAGTATAACATACTTTGGAAATGAGTATGAGAGGCCAGGAAAGGGAAAAATAAAACGCTGAACATTTATCCATCTCTGTAGCCTGTTTCAGCCCTGCTCTTCTCTACACTTCTCTACACACATATACAAATACGTTATACACACATAAAACTAGTTAGTTTAGGTAATTTATAACATTTACAATACAGCAGGAAACAAACAAAGGCTAAAATCTTGATTAGTTTGACCTACTTCTCATCACCGGCGACATCGTCGGGGTCCGTCTCTCCCCCCTCCTCTTCAACTCCACTCTCCTCTTCAGACGATGGAGGTGAAATCACGTCACCCTCGGGGTCTTCCTCGCCATAAAACAGCCTGAGGGCTTGATGGATATTCACTAAACACCTCGTTTTCGTCTCGAAACACTCCGTCTCCTTGTTTTTTCCAACTTTCAAACACTCTTTATTCCTCCTAGTAATACGTATTAGCTCCGCTAGCTCCTGCTGCTAACTCCTGTCTCCCAGCTTGGCTTCCGGTTCGGTTTTGGCCACAGTTCCAGATCGACGTCGGACGTCTCTGGTATATTGATCCCTTAGATTAGTATCAGCAGATTCGACCACTTTTTTCCGTTTTGTAAAATGACAAAAAATGACGAAGATATAGACAGAAAGATTGTTCCCGCTCCTCCCATGCGTCGCCTCCCGTCAGTTCCGAACATTCGGATTTTTTAAAAATTAAAAACCATAAAATGAAAATGATCATATCTTCGGTTTTACTGGGTCAATTGAAGTCAAATAAAAGTAGGAGAGATGTTTCAAGTCCGACTGTCAGAGTAAAGTTGATCACAGCGCTCTGGTGACCTACTTTTTTTTTTCACTGCGTAGTGAAGAGGTCATGTGATCAGATCACGCCGGCGTGATCATGGACCCCTAAGGGTTAAATATCCAAGCGCCCTGTGTCATACCTACATGTGTGACATTTTTAACAAATCAAATTGTTTGGAAATCGCTCCAAAATTCATCGAATTTAAGGTTGAGGAGTCCCTCTTTTCTCCATAGCTTCATGCACCGTTGCCTCTGTTAGCCCTGTTCCAACATGGCGGCGCTGTAGGCGGTTGTATGTGCAGTAGGCCTGTAACGATACACCAAAGTCACGATTCGATTCGTATCTCGATTTCTGGCCCACGGTTCGACACACGATTCGATACCATTCGAATTTCATTAAAGGTAAAAAAAAATTGATTTTGATAGCAAAAACTGAATTATTTATTATAACAACAATATATAACATTAACAATTATAACAGCCGCTGCCCCCAAAACACACTAGTCGACCAAAAAAATATTATTCAATTCAATTCAATCTTATTTATAAAGCACATTTCATGCACAGGGCAAACTCATTATAATACAATGCAATTTAGCCGACCAAAATCTCATTGGCCGATTGGTCGAAGGAAAAAAACAAACATTTGGAGCCGTGTCTTTTCAAAATTAGGCTAATCAAAATCAATATGACTGAACTGAAAGGCCATAGGGCTTTTAATTTGAAGGGCCAGATACAGGAAGTCGTGACACTCGCCGTCAGTTTGTTGTTGTTGTGTTTGTTTTTTACACGGCAGGGCAGGTCGGGTCCCTACTTTTTTTTTCTTTGTCAAGAGCGACTTTTTCCCAATGTGTTTCTGGTTTGGAAGCACGTAGGCTACCACCGCTGTTTTCATCAATTAGCGGGCGCTGCTTTGAGTCCCGACCCCGTCACACAGACAGCGCTCCCTGGCCGTCAGTCATGGAGCAGCAGCAGCGCTGCAGTCCGAGTCCCGCACCGCTCCACACCGCCGAGACCCGCCCCCTCCCGGCGTTACACAGCCTCAGCTCAGTCACTCACCCTCCTCATAAACGGTCATAACGGTAAAATCCGACCGACTTGTTGAAACTAATCAAGTTCATAAACTGTGTGCAGAGCCTCTGTCTGTGTGATGTGTGTGTGAGTGACGATGGTGGAACGTGTCCGACGGGGGGAAAAAAACAGCGGCGGAGCGCTGGAATGGGTGTGTCGCGGTTCTGCCATTTCATTGGCAACACAAGTTCGTGTCTCAGAGTGTCGCGGTTTCGGTTTCGATACGTGTATCGTTACAGGCCTAATGTGCAGTATGTGCAATTTTCCCCATGGGGACAAATAAAACAAATCATCAATCATACACCCTGCCTTTCCAAAAATAGACTTCTATTCATCGTAATAGGGGGGTTTTCTATTTTTTGTAAAGATCCCGCTATTCCGAAAAGGCTATCGGGGAAGCTCCTCCATATCAGACAGGAACTGGAGGCTGTTGGGGTCAAACAGTTCATGTGCATAATTAACTGCAAAACAAGCAAATACTTAATACTGACACATTGGATATCCAA
Organism: Decapterus maruadsi; assembly: GCA_030347415.2. NCBI lineage: Eukaryota > Metazoa > Chordata > Actinopteri > Carangiformes > Carangidae > Decapterus > Decapterus maruadsi. The sequence continues at coordinate 25,498,949 of CM064905.1, read as the reverse complement.
TGAAATTCAGAAAAAAAACGATATGCTGCTTCACGGGACTGCCATCTTCAAGCGTAATGCAAATGACTGCTCTCCTAATAGCCACCTAGACATACACTTAGAAAAACATGTGTAAAATACTCATTTTCTGTAGGATTGTTATCAAAGTTGAACTGGGACCAGGTAAGGCTTCATACTTGGGTCCCATTGTGTTTTCCAGCTAAAAGTCCCAGCTATACTCACCTGCAGGCATCTGATCGGAGAAAAAAAAAAAAACTTCAGGCGAGAATAAAAACATTCTACTTCAGTGTGTTCCAACTTAGATTACTCAATGGTAGTAGCATTTACAGTGATTCTTTCATTTGGGGGAAAACCTCAGTGTTACCTCTCAAAAGAGACCAAGCCCATCCATATTCTCCAAACGGTTCAAGAACAGCATTCAATTTACTTTGGGTAGTTACGCCTTGGATAGGCATTTTAGGCGAATATTACAGGAGCTTTAAATGCTAGTTGAATAAACTGAACTGAACAACAACACTAACATCTATTTTCATGTTGTTTGTCTCAGTTACAGAACCTCCTCCAGACTGGATCACTGGTCTACTGGGTCTAATGTTTATCCTGCTTGTCCTGACTCTCCTGGTTTATTGTGTCATAGTCAGAAGACATTTAGAAGATATATTTAGTGGTGTTTTTCCAGGTAAGAGGTCACAGTTCACAGTGTTTTAAATGTTTTATTAATATTTAAATCTTATATTCTTGTTGATTGTTTGGACTACAGGAGGTCATCCAGGCTGGGTCAAGGTTCTCTGGGTTCTGCTGCTTCTCCTGGTTGCTGCTGCTGTTATTCCGTGCTGTGTCATTCTTCATAAGGGGAACAAGAACACAGATGGTGTGTGTAGATTAGCCAGTATAAATATAGTCTCTTTGTGTCCTGACATCTGACACACGCGCGCACACATACACACACACACACATTACAAATTGCTCTGTTATGTTCACAATATGCTGTGCCTTTGAAACACATAATTTAAATACGACCAACATGTAGAAAATCTAATGATGATAATAGCTTGATATATGATATTAACCGGAAAAACCTTCATTCCATAAATGTATCGCTGATATGTAGGGATGTCCCGATACGACTTTTTCACTTCCGATACGATACCGATATTGTAGCCTTGAGTATTGGCCGATACCGATATCAATACGATACGATATAGGCACGAATCATACATATATTTATTCCTTATTTTGTTGTGTGGAATGTTAGAAAAGGCTTGATAAAGTGATGTTACTGATGTTGTAGTGATATAACAGAAAACAATAGTCAGATAGATAGTCAATAGATAATTGATGCTGTGCTGAAGAGCCTTTGGCCCAATTCCGATTCTATTTTTCATCCCTACCCCTAGCCCTAAACCCTTGCCCTTGAAACGGAGCTACAAGGGGTAGGGGTAGAAAGTCAACCCATACACTTCACTTCTCCGAAAAAACGTCTAAACAGCCGTCATGTGGATAAACCGACCGCACATTGGGGGTCTAAATAGCTACTTTCTCGCATGAAAAGATATTAAAACTTAACAAAACGACAGTGCTACGCTGATAAATAAAACAGCTGCCAGTTGCCGCAAGATGCTTTCTCGGAGCGTTTATATCGGAGTTTTTAGATTCAGTCCGATAAAATCCGATATTCACTTTTTTGGCTGATATCGGACTGATTTCCGATATCAATATCGGATCGGGACATCCCTACTGATATGCGATGCAAAGTTTGTGTTGCTATACGTTGCTACATATGCTCGGTAGATGCACACTTCATCCTGCCCAGTCGTGCAGTTGACACCAGTTTGGATGGAGCTGTGAGAGATGGCTGGTTCATAATTTGAAAAATGAACATTATTTTGTACAAAAACTTCTATTAGTAGTAAACTACTATTTAAGACCATACTCTATGTCCCTGTCTCTGTCCTCAGTGTCCTGGCATGGAGACACTGTGGAGCTCTACAGTGGGAGGTCATTCCTGCTGCCCTGTGAGGACTCTGTTTTACCCAGAAACCCCACAGTGACGTGGACACGCCACAACCTCCGTCCTTCAACCGTCCACCTGAGACACCGGCTGGGTGACGACCTCAGATACCAGAACCAGGTTTACAGCAGCAGAACGTCCATGAAGACTGACGCTCTGACCACTGGAGACCTCGGTCTCACTCTGAGGAACCTCCACCACTCTGACAGCGGAAACTACACCTGCAGCATCTTAGTGTCTGGAAATAAACGAACACTGAGAGACATCCAGCTGAAGGTCAAAGGTCAGAAACAGACACCAACACCTCAGACCTACACAGGTCTGAAGTCAGATCTGGATGGAATTTGAATCAGTGTCACAGAGGTTATGTTGTTGTTTCCGTTCATCCCATCCACAGAAAAGTTCTCTACCATTGCTGAAGTCTCCGTTGTGTGTGGTCTCCTGGTTCTACTGCTTCTACTGGGTGTTTCTCTTGGTGTCGCCTGGGGGCTTAAAGTTCATGAATTGCAATTAATTGAAAAAGGTAGGATATGTGTGTGTGTTTTGGGGAGGCAGAATTCAAAGAGACTATATACTGACTATACTGTACACACACACACACACACCATCTGCGTGTGCCTAACAGTTGAAGCCAGTGACGGACTGACAAGGGCAGTGTGGGCAAATGCCACAACGGCTGTGTGACGATGCAACCGTTGGACCGCAAAGAAATAAATACATAAATAAATAATGCGGATCATCAAGACGGCACAGTGCGTAGTGTCAACACAGCAGCGCATCTGCAGCAGATCCACAGCTGCTGGAGCTCGTGTGCAACACAGCCAGACAGAGAGACAGACAGACAGACAGAGGGACAGAGAGGAGCCACAGCCCCACCTCCACTCCCGTTACAACCAGGAATAAGGGTCCCCAAGCCTCTGTTTTCCCGCTAGCGTTAGCATTAGCGGTAGCGTGACGTAACGGGCTGCAGGTGTAGCTGCAGGCGGACTGTAAACACACACAACTTCTGCACCGAAACTCACCCGTTCTCAGCGTGGACCTGAACTGAACGCCCCGTACCGAATAGGTTCATCGTTACACCCCTAAAAGAGTCTCTCTGATCATGTCCAACACCTTCAGCAAAAAGATTAAAACCTGCTGCTGCTTCTGCACTGCTGTCTGATGACATCACCACGTGGTTTGTTGTCTTTCAGGCCAAAAGGTGGAGGTGGTGGCGGTGGAGGAGGGGGCGGAGTCTGTCCAACTGCCCTTCAAGACCAAAGCTGATCTGTCATCTGAAGATGTCAGAGTGGAGTGGACGGACAAAGACAACAGGAAGGTCCATGTGTATGAGAACGGTTCTGAAGAACAGGACCAGGTTTACAGAAGACGAACAGAGATGAATGAAGACCCGCTGAGGACTGGAGACCTCAGTCTGACCCTGAGACGCCCCACAGGGAGAGACACCGGGGAATACACCTGCAGAGTCTACAACAAGGAGAGAGACTTACTGAGAGAGAAAACTGTGAATCTCAAGGTCACAGGTCAGAGTTGTTTGTTTGTCACTGGTTTTGTCTCCTCTGCAGAGAATTTATGTCAAAGATGAAACAGTAGAAATCAGAGCTGTAGATTCAGGTCAGAGATTAAAACTTGAGGCCTGTGCCACAAAGCAGGATCACCGTTTTAGCGAGGTAACTTCAGGGTTAACCCGGGATAGGCTGAGAGGAACCCTCGCTTCGTGGTACAGGCCTCTGCTGCTGCTGTCTGATGACATCATCACTCACGTGGTTTGTTGTCTCTCAGGCCAACCGGTGGAGGTGAAGGAGGTGAAAGTGGAGGAGGGAGCGCAGTCTGTCCAGCTGCCCGTCAAGACCACAGCTGGTCTATCTGAAGGCGTCAGAGTGGAGTGGATGGACCAAGACAACAGGAGGGTCCATGTGTATGAGAACGGTCCTAAGGGACAGGACCAGGTTTACAGAGAACGAACAGAGATGAAAGACCTGCTGAGGACTGGAGACCTCAGTCTGACCCTGAAACATCCAACAGAGAGAGATGGAGGAAGATACAGATGTAGAGTCTACAACAAGGACGGAGACTTACTCAGAGAGACAGTAGTGTTTCTCTCGGTCAAAGGTCAGAGTTGTTTGTTTGTCTCTGGTTTTGTCTCCTCTGCAGAGAATCCATGTCCAGTGTTGGAGGAAACTCGTTTTTACTTATATTTTTATTACAGTTACATACGTATTGTGATGGAAAGCCTGTACCGCTTTTGGACACCATCCAGTTCACCAGTAGAAAAACTGGTAGGGTCTGGAGTTTTGTTAGTTGCAAATTGTAAACAAAACATTGAAACTTAGCCCCTAAGAAGCGCTGGAGCCGCGGCCCGAGAGCCGACCTTTCGCCAACACCGGGAGCCTCCATGTATGTTTTTATGCCGTTGTGGTGAACTAAGAAGCGGGTGTTAGTGGTAGATGCTAACTGCTAGCGCTAGCCTAAGTTAGCATCGATCTAGCTCACTACAATGGTCCTTGTCAGTGCCCGATCGGTACCCTGAACATATTCCGTTCCAGATGCTTCCTCCCTTCTTCATGACAGCGGACAGACGCTGGCAGACACTGCGTATATGCATGAAAACAGAGACGTTTTTTGGGGAAAAACACAAGCACATCATAACGAATTTCCCTCTGATCTATTTCTGATTAGATGTAGATCGATCAGTTCATTCTAAAACATGTATTTATTGATGTAAATGTGGTCTATCTATGGTCTCTCAGGCCAACAGGTGAAGGTGGAGGAGGGGATGGAGTCTGTCCAGCTGTCCTTCGAAACCACAGCTGGTCTGCCTGAAGACGTCAGAGTGGAGTGGATGGATGGAGACAACAGGAAGGTCCATGTGGTTGGTTCTAAAGAACAGGACCATGTTTACAGAGGACGGACAGAGATGAATGAAGACCTGCTGAGGACTGGAGACCTCAGTCTGACCCTGAGAAGCCCCACATGGAAAGACAGAGGAAGATACACCGGCAGAGTCTACGACAAGGACGGAGACTTACTGATGGAGAAAACTGTGAATCTCTGGGTCGAAGGTCAGAGTTGTTTGTTTGTCTCTGGTTTTGTCTCCTCTGCAGAGAATTCATGTCCAGTGTTGGAGGAAAGTCATGACAAAATTAATGAGTTATTGTAATATAATATATCATTTTTAGGCAGTAACATACTCATGTTTTTTTTTTTTGCAGTATTAAGGCGTGTTCCCACCAAACGCGATGGACGCGATTTATTCGCACGTCATATGAAATCGTGTCGCGCTAGACGCTCCAGCTTTGACGCTGGTCCAAAATGTAAAAAACGCCTCGTCCCAGCAGCGCGTCGCGCAATGAGCCCGCCCAAACAACAACATCTCTCCCACTATTTCATTCTCTCGTCGACCATGGCTGGAATAACCACCGTAGCTTCACTGTTCCTGACCCTGGAGATGGGACAGGAACAGCGGTGCAGGTCTTTGACTGCAGCGGAGACAGCTCCGTGACACTGCTGTGTGACTGACCGCTTTTGAGTGCTTGGCTGCGGGGTGGCCGGGGCTCACAGCGCCGGCATCCCCGCAGCCGAGACCGCTATCACGGAGCTGTCTCCTCCGCTGCAGCCAAAGACCTGCACCGCTGTTCCTGTCCCATCTACGGGGACAGGATCAGTGAAGCTACGGTGGTTATCTCAGCCATGATCGACGAGAGAATGAAATAGTGGGAGAAATGTTGTTGTTTGGTCGGGATCATGGCCGCAGCGGAGACAGCTCCGTGACACTGCTGTGTGACTGACCGCTTGTGAGTGCTTGGGGACGGCGTGGCCGGCTCACAGCGCCCGCTGGTTGAAAACAGCAGTGATAATGTGCCTTCACGTCCGAACATTCAAACCAGAAACGTTTGTAACAGCACCGAAAATCAACACTGAAGAGCTGTGGCTTTGCTGCAGCTTATGGGGATCTGAATAATAAACTAAACTAAACCAGATAACTTTTATTGTCAATAGACTCGCTCTGATTAAACTGCCAAGGAAACACAAGAACTTCCATACGGAGCCCGTCGGTGAGGATCTCAATGGTGATTGGCTGTTATATTTAGTAGCTTCAGCAGTCTGCAGGTTATTATCGCCTCAAAAGTTCAATTATTTCAACTCGACGATGATTCCAGTACAACAGTTGATGATGTTTCATGGTCCGTTCAGAATGCCATGTTGTCCATGGAATCGTCCATAAGTAATTTGTAAATTATTATTATTATTGTTAATAATATATATGATTATTTTAAACATCGAAAATACGCCAGAAGAAAAGGCAATAATCAGTTAGTTTGCGTCTCAGCTCTTAAAAGTGCGCGTCTCTGCATTGACTTTACATGTAATCTCGAGATAAGAAAACACTCAGGAATGCCACACAACGCGAGATTTAAGAACAAATTTGGTGTGAACACCCCTTTACAGTTACTCCGTCTAACATTTATAATCAGAAATAGGTTGAATTGCCACCTCAGGCTCCACAGCTGTAAATAGAGAATCCAGTTTGCAGCAGCTCTCGACTCCCAGGATGCATTGCTGGCTACTGTCTCTGACTTCTTTAGTTTGGAGCACAGCAACATGAATCTACATACACCTGTGTCCATGGAAACAGAGATAATAGATTATCTTACTGTAAATCTGCCTCTGTGATGGAGAGCCTGTAACACTTTCAGAGAGTTAAAATAGTGACACTGCAGGTTAACGCTGCAACACCATCCAGTTCAACAGTAGAGAGACTTATCAGTGTAGAGGTCTTGTGGTTGTGCAGAAAGGGGCTGTTATGTAATTTGGAAGCAACTCAGGTCAGATTAAAACCTGCTGCTGCTGCTGTCTGATGACATCATGTGGTTTGTTGTCTCTCAGACGAACAGGAGGAGGTGGAGGAGGGGGCGGAGTCTGTCCTGCTGCCCTTCAAGACCGAAGCTGGCCTGTCTGAAGGCGTCAGAATGGAGTGGACGGATGAAGACGACAGGAAGGTCTATGTGTATGAGAACGGTCCTAAAGGACAGGACCAGGTTTACAGAGGAGGGACAGAGATGAATGAAGACCTGCTGAGGACTGGAGACCTCAGTCTGACCCTGAGACGCCCCACATGGAGAGACACAGGAAGATACAGATGCAGAGTCTACGACAAGGACGGAAACTTATTGAGAAGGACAGCAGTGACTCTCAGGGTCAAAGGTCAGAGTTGTTTGTTTGTCTCTGGTTGTTTGATTGTCTCTGGTTGTTTGTCTCTGTCTCACTGTCTTCTGTCTCTGTCTTGTCCACAGGGAGAACTCAGGTCAGAGCTGAAACTCCTCTGATGGCTGATTGATCAGTCCGATTGATCTCTTGATCAATTTGTGGTTATTGAAAGGACCCGACTTTGGACCAGAGAGAAGATGGAGGTGAAGCAGCTGATGGACGATGGATGAAGACAGGAGGACACTACTGACTCACAGTCTGTTGACTCACTACTGATGAGTATCAGACCTGATAATGTCAAAGAGGAACAATATGTGTGGCATTTCCTCTGTCTTGCTGAGGGACCTCAAGTTTGATTGATTTCAGGTTTACTGAGTAAAACTTTTACCTCAAAGTTCTTCAGGTTGATTAAATCCTGAACATACGATAAATGTTAATTTTATTTTTTTTTTAAACATGTGAAAACAAATATAAATGAATTTAGTAAAAGCAATAAGATATTTAAGTATATTTAATTTATACATATTTTTTTGTCTTTACTATATTCATGTGTGATTTTGTGTTATTCTGTTTTTCCGTTCTGGTTTTAAAACAATGTTATTTTTGTTTTTTGCTCAGGTGACAAATAGCGTCTATAAAGTTGTGATCATCAGCACCAAGCTGACTTTTTCTGTGTCGGGGTGCAGAAAAGCTTTACTAGTGTTTACTGTCATTATCACAGGGTTATAACAAGTATTATGTGGTGCTGGGCGGTAGCGACGTTACTAGTTTAACTACATTTCTCAGTAGTGTGGTCGGAATGTTGCTCTTTTCTTCATCAAATAGCTTTTCAGTAGTGAAGCTACTTTCGTGGCCAAATAACGCAGTAGCATCCACAGAAGCTACAATTTCCCAGGCTTTTCTAAACCTTTTAACACATCTCTCACATCACGTACGTACCTATCCTCCTCCTGCTGCAAACTATTAGGCCTTGTCCAATCAGCATGCCCTATACTTTGCCTAAACACTTGAAATATCAGCCCATACTGCCGTTCAAATCCCCCTGAAGACAAAGGAGATGGCGTGCTCGACTCCTGTATAAAAGATGACTGGGTGCCGGCTCAAAAATACCAATAGACGAAAACAGCTCACAGCAGCACTCACACGACGGGATGTCTTGCAATAAGTTTATTATACGCACAGCAGCGGAGTCAATACGAACGCGTTTCGGCGTTTAGCCTTCTTCAGCGTATGTCTGCTGAATGGGTGTGCCCCATATAAATAACCTTTGGGACCTCCCTCATTACAACCAGCTGGTCCACAATCAATTGAACACATGAACTCATAATCATAAATAGTTACATGTCAAGAAGATCATAGTGTAGGTGGCCAATAGGTAAAACAGAGCCTACAGTATATTACATGAGATACTTAATAAGGTGGCCACCCGCAATGTGTCTGAAATATAGACATAGTATAGTACAAAATGCAGTATGTGTGTACAAAATCTAATATTATTAGCAATGTCAGTACTACTCAAACATCAAATAAGCATAATAGATTTAAAACAGTATACAAAAATTAAAAACAACGAAAAGAAGAAAAACATGTTAACCCACAAGGTCCTCTTTACAGGGAGGCTGAGTGGTGACATATCAAACTAGTCCACTGATGGTTAGGCGGATACAGGATTTTTCGTTCAAATCCTCCTGTCATGATGAATGAAAGCGGAAAACGCAAGCGAAAGCCAAACTGGTCACCAGACCAATTATTACTGTTAGCCCAATTTGTGCTGGAGAGGAGAGGAATAATTAAAGGGAAGTGCGGCTCGGGAGTAACGAGCAAGAAGAAACGGGAGACATGGGAGGAAATATGTGTCAACATCAATGCTTCATTCCCTGCTGTGTGCTGCTCAGCTGATGAGTGTGAGAAGAGGTGGTATCCGCTGCAATCACAGTGCAGATTCGAGATTGCAGACTTTAAAAGAGCTGTAGCAGCAACAGGTAAGTTCATTATTAACGTTGCTTATGTAGGACTTGAAAAGGGAGCTAATATGACTTTTCTGTGAACATAAAATATGTGCTGTATCAAGACAAACCCAACACGAGCCGGCTGGTTAAAACAGAGAGGGGAGAGGAACGCTACCTTGGTTACAATGTGTCAGTTTTGGGTCACGTGGGTCACCTGTGTAATTTAATGGTTGTTGGTGCTAGAGATCTCAAATTTTGACATGCGGTACCCATATTTATCTGCTACAAATGACATACACTTGGACTTCTACTACACCATCAGAGATTATGTAAATTAATGCCACAATGTTTTTACAACCATCCCCAGTCTCCCCTGGGACATAAAAATTACAGCTCCATTCACAAGCATGTTGGCTGTAAAATAGATCAATCTGATGTTGTTTGTGGAAAAAAAAGGGGGACTCCCAATGGCCCTCATTTATCAAACTTGCGCAGGATCTGGTGTAGATTCCGGTGTAAATATCAGTGTATGCCAAGTGTCACATGTGATTTACTAAAAGTGTGTACGCTGCCGATTTCGGCGTAGAACCGGCGTGGCGTTGATAAATCCGGCGGCTGAAAACAATCGTAATTTACATGGCACGCCCCTATATTCATGCTTCAGAGGACTCCCACGCCCTCTTTGCGACATGGAGACACGGAAGACGGGAAAGAAACGCAACTTTACAGAAGCTGAAATTGATGTCATCACCACTGAAGTGGAGCGAAATAAAGTTGTTTTATTCGGCTCCCTTAAGAGTGGCATCAAAGGCACACAGAAGACCGCAGTGTGGGCCAGAATAACAGCGGCAGTGAACAGTGTCGGTGTTGACACACGAAGTCCAGCTGAGGTTTGATTTTATTACTTAAAATATTATATAAATATTTATCACTTAAAATATATTATAAATAATATAATAATAGATATAAATGTCCCATTGCTGATATACAAATCATTTTACATACAGGTTAAGAAAAAATGGAGTGATTTAAAAATTGCAACGAAAAAAAGGGCTGCAGCAGGCGCAGCAGTAGCCAGACAGGGGGAGGCCAGCCTGACCCGGCTTTAGTGTTGACACGGCAGGAGGAACGTGTGGCAGCGCTGATGGGCTCCCCGCCCATCATGGGGATACGAGGCGGTGGGGACACGGACCAGCTGGATGAGCTGGATGACGGTACGAAAATTGAGACAGTCGGCAAAGTTCAACCACCATCGGCTCCAGCTCCAACACCACGCGCTGCTCCTCCACTAAGTGCCCGGTTCATCACGCAAGCAGTTCTTGACAGACAACATGAAATTTGCCTGTTACTGGGGCAAATTAACAATAACCTGGGTTTCCATTAATGAGACGCTCAAAAACATAAATGAGACACTGTAACGGCACCTTCAATACATTTCTAGGTGACGCTGGTCAGCGGGAGGCTGACCCTCAATGCGCGTCCAATAAATCAAAAAAGGCAATGTTTCTGTCTTCTCTCGGTTCATTTATTTTAGACAATTCACAACTCAAAACAACTGTTTCACTCAGGATTGAGAAGTGTGGCGTGACGCTCCCGCTGCAAAAATTAAACTCAAGATATCACCTGTGTCTAACTCATTAAATCAACGTTTAAATTAAATTAAATTAAATGGCCCATACAGACACTAAATAAACAATGACCATTAAATGTTGTGTTTCTCTACTGACCATTTTTAAAAACGCTGAATAATGTTATTTCTCCTCTATAGCTCTCAGGTGTGGTTGTGCCGGGCAGGGCTCTCCTGGAATAGACTCATCTGGCTGTGCTGGGACATCAAATGGCACGCGGTGACTCCCACATGCCGTAATTATGTCACATACCTTTTCGAGTGTGTACAGCAGGATTCCCCCCTGCTGCACCCAGACACAGCCATCTGCCCTTCAGTAGCCCCATGCAGCGCTCCACTGTGCCCCGTGTGCGCACGTGCGCATTGTTATATCTGCGCTCCTGCTCAGTTACAGGATGGGCCGAGTCCCCACGCTGCTGTTTTGGAAGATGTAAGAATGGTGGGTGCCCCCAGGCCACCGGGCTACCACATTCAACAGGGAGAGGTTGGCATCACAAATTAGCTGTACATTAATAGAATGGTAACTTTTGCGATTCACATATGCGTAATCGTTGTCTGATGGGGGCTTCAGACGCACATGCAATCAATCGCACCGATTACATTAGGAAACCCAGCAATCTCATAAAAGGCTCTTTTAATCACAGTTTGCTGAGCATCCGCATACGGAAAATTAATGTACTGCCACGAGAGGGACTTTATTGCCGCCAGCACTGACGGCATGGTTCGGCTGATGGATGGTTGTGAGATGCCAGCTCGATCCCCAATCTCCCGTTGAAAAGTCTCGGTGGCCAAAAACCCCAACGTGGAGAGCACCTGGACCGGCACAGGTATGGCACAGGAGCGCCTTGTCTCCCTCTGCAATTCGGGCTCCAGTGTCCGGCAGAGGAGGAGGAGGATCTGCCTTGGCAGGCGAAAGCGGCTGATCAGCCATTCATCACTCTCCTGCAGAAGATCCTCCCGTTGACGGAAGTTCCGTTCCCGACGGAGAGGAGCGTATTCCTCCAACAGCAGGAGGTCTGCCATCATCAATGTGTGATGACGGTCAAAGTTTCTCGCCTAATAAATACGGTTTTGAATGGGCATCTGACCAATCACACTGCATATCTGTTAGGCCACGCATTGCGCTCAATCACCCATTTGCCTGTGTCAGCCTGACAATCAGGCTGTCTCAAAATGTTGTTTTATTTCTTAAATTGGTACTGTATACTTGTTTCGTTTTATTTAATGTTGTTTTATTTAATTTAGTAATTTGTTTAATTTAAGTTTGTTTTGTTTAGTTTCATTCCAGTTTTCTTTTGTTTTATTTTACTAATGACAGTAACAACACTACGTCTGCATCGCTGCATCAGTATGATCTATTTATGATCCGACACAGCCTCAGCCTTTAGTTTCTAACTAATTGAGAATCATGAAAAAGCTCATTCACACCTTTATTCACACCTTCATTAATTAATTTTACCTTAAAATAATTAATGATGCACGTTCTTTGCCAGTTGGTTCTTGGTTGGTTTGGCATTTTGAGAAATACAGTCATTTCCCAGTGAGATATGAAGATCAATATGTGTTTGTAGGCTAAAGCTACAGAGGACAGAGGATCTTAACTAGGGGTGGGCGATATATCGGATATACTCGATGTCTCGCGGCTTGTTCTCTGTGGGATATAGAAAATTACTATATCGTGAATATTCGAGTATACATTAAATTTACACGCAGTTGCTTTGAGTCGCGGGCATTAAACGACAGGTTTTTCTCACTGGCTGTGTCTCAATTCAGCGGCTGCAGCCTTCGAAGGGCGCATTTGAAGGCCGATTATGTCAAAAGCTGCGCGAGGAAGGCTCCTCCAAATGCAGCCTCCAAATGCGTCCTTCTTTCCCCTGAATTCGGAGGATGCATCGCTACTATCCTTCATGGCCTCCCATATCCCAAGATGCTTTGCACACCGGTGTTGTTATTAGCAACCTAGCCGCTTTTTAGAGCCACGGTTTAGGCAGCCGGCTTGGAGGCGCGGTCGCCGGCTGAGCCGGGCTCTGCTGGCCGCACAGGTGAGGAGCGGAGGCAAAGCACTTGACTCAAATAATAATAGTAAAAAAAACTATAAAATTATATCACTCTGCTCTTTATTCTCTATTCACTTAATAGCCCACATCCCTGGCTGCTGTTCAATAGTTTGTTTATTAATATATTAATGATAACTGCCCTCGTATTTAAAGTGCACTTTAATTTGAAATGTTGTTTGAAATGTTATGTTAAAAAAGGCACTTCATTTTATTTATGTGTTTACTGGTTGTATTGTACTGGTATTATGTACAAAAAGTGCACTTTAATTTAGTGCACTTTCTTTTAAAATGTCCTAGTGGCATTATTACCTTAATTTAGTGTTATTTTGATATGTCATGTTGTCATGTTGTATGTTGCATATGTTTATGCCACTGCTGTTTAATAAATACCGTTTTGATAAATTTGTTTAGTTGTGATTTCACCCTTTTGGCATGAATGTTTAAAATCAGCATGCCGTATGAACAATGTTTTAATGTAGAATCATCATACTGGCATGATTGTATGCATCAAAGTGTTAATTCAAGGCTAAGGGATAATATCGAGATATATATCGTGTATCGTCACATAGTCTAAAAATATCGGGATATTAGTAAAAGGCCATATCGCCCAGCCCTAATCTTAACATTTAACTTACGTTTCACTGGTGACCAATAACATGACTGAATGTGTAAATAGGCAGTTGTTTTCTAACAGATTAACAAACTTTATGGCAGCCATAGTTTTTCTATTGCTATATGACAGGTGTTAGCATTTGCTGCTGTTTAGTTTTTGAGTCTGGAAGAACTGCTGAAAGTATAGTATCAAATTTTATTACAGACCAATCTTACGCTGTTTACATCCCACAAAACCACAATTTGTTTCCACAGACAGCGCCAGGTGGCTATTCAAACACACACCAAGGGGTTTGTTTACTTCAAGAAAGCCAACACGTTGTGAACGGTAAACTTTTTTTTTTCCTCTTCATTTTTTTATTTTTTTTAAATTTTATCCCACATATAACGCTCACAAGACAAACAACAAAAGAGGGAAAATAAAGTAAATGAGACAAAACGCAGACAGAATAAATAAATAAAATAAGTGAAAAATAAATAAATAGACATATATACACCTTTATACATACATACTCCCATAAACCCATATACATACACAAGTGCATGCATGCATAGGAAAAAAAGGGGAAAAAGACTAAACAAAAATAAAAAAAAAAGATAACAATAAGCAATAAAATAAATAAATAAATAAATAAAAAATTATAATAAAATTACCACTGTGTTACAGCCTTCCTTTACCATGGGACATGTAATCCTTTGTATAGATAAATACAGCTGTACGTTTAATGAAAGAATATGGTTGAGACACAGAATCCTAATAAGGGGGAGAGAGGGGTGGATTACCCAGCCACTAACCCTATGAAGGAGCGCCATGTCCTTTGAAACCTCTTTGTGAACGGTAAACTGAGCTGTAATACAAAGTCTTGTCGAGAGTCAAGTTCGCGTTCAGTATGTTTACAGGTGGAATAAACAACATCCAGACTTGATAGGGGGCACTATACTTAAAGCTATAGTGCGTAACTTCTACGTGTCTGTAAATATCCATTTCATCCAAGCCACTACAAGAGGAGATGATAAAACGTTGATTAAGCCGTTCAGCTCCTCAAACGCCTCACGGTATTATTCAGTATTTGTTGTTTTTGTATTTAGTGTCTTGGAGCGACATTCCCGCGCTGGCGGACAGAAGGGAGAGAAGGGAGGAGAACGCTCCGCGGCTGCCAGAGGCAACAATTGTTAGCAGCCTGCTGTTAGCCATGTCGTTAGCAGTGAGCTACAAGGTGTGTAGCCTGTGTTGCTGTGTGTAACTTAGTGCGGGGAGTCTGTGTGCTGTGACGAGCAGTGTGTGGCGAGTTGCGACTGTTCTAGTCTGTGAACCGCGGACCGTAACCAGCAGCATGTGGTGTGTTGCGAGTGTTACTGTTACTGTGTGTGATGTGTATTACCGGTACCATGGAGAGCTACAGGGGTAGCGGTGGGGAGAGGAGGAGAGGAGGGTTACACCGGGCCATAGGTGCCGGCCGTATCGTTCTAATAACGCAGAATTCCATTAGGGAGCGGTAGAAGTTACGCACTATAGCTTTAAAAAAAAAAAAAAAAACTCAGGAGTATTCATCAGCGTGAAGGTGAGTCACTATTGACTGAATTTCATTTTTTGGTTCCTTTAATGTATGAAAACTGCCATACAAATAAAGGTCGATTTGATTTGAAAATTAGTCAGGGCTTGCACCGTTCCGGAATACAACATAAAGGTAACTGTAAACATAAGCTATGATGTCACAACCTGGAACTGACTTCAAAGGCAAAAAAACATGATGTCATGATGATGTCACAAAGAATACTTGTGAATACAGTCAGAACTCCACAGGCTATTTATTGTTGCAGCTCAGACAAACGGTGCACAGCATTCGTTGATCGCTCTTCAAACGTAAGTAAGACTACTGACACGTCATGGCTGAGAAAAAAATCACCTGGGCACACATTGTAGAAGTTGTCCCTCAGGGTTGTCCAGAGATACAACAAACTCCTGCAAGTCCAAGCAAGAAGCATCCTGGAGGACAAGCTTCCATTACAAAAATGCCCAGCAAACGCAAAATAAAATGGGTAAAACTGGACCTCACTGACTGCCAGGGCCAGCGACATCGGGCCAGAGCAGGTGTTCAAGGTCAGTTAAACAAGCCCATTTTCCACCTTGAGAAATCTGCAGAACACGTGCAGAGCCCAGAAAAGGTGGTGGAATTGAAAGACATGGAGAAACAGCTAGAGACTGAAGAATGGCCACTCATTCAGGAGAAAAGGGAACAACCTCAGGCCAGAGCAGAAGTTCCAGGTCAGCTTAACAGGCACATACCCCTCAAGAAATCTGCGGAACAGCCAACGCAGAGCGCAGAAAAGGTGGTGGAATTGAAAGGCAAGGAGACTCAAACCCAGCAGCTCATCCAAGAGAAAAAGGACCTCTGCTGCAAGGTCAGTAAGACCGAAAGAGACGGAATCTCTCAAGAAGAGACAATCAAGAACCTCCAAGCAGAGTTTGCCAAAAATACAGTCTCCTGGATGAAGGTGATAGAAATCACAGAGGCTGAGAGGAAAGAACTGGAGAAAAAGAACCAGCAACTGGAAATGCAGGCAGAGGAGTCCCACGAAAAGTTTAAGGAGATGACAGAGAATGTCAAACAGAGGGACATTCAGATCCAGAAGCTCAAGGACACTAATGAAAATCTGTCACACACACTCACTAAGACCTCAGATCAGCTGAGGAGCCTGCAGCATGACAGTGGCCTTGAGCTTGTGAATATAGAAGATTCCTGGATGAAGAAATTTAAAGAGCTGGAGAAGGTGAAAGAAGACCTGGAAAAGGAGACACAGGCCCTGAAAGACCAGAACGAGAAACTCCTGGTAGAAAAGCAACTCCAAAAGGACGTGCTTCAGATGGACAATGAAGTCCTCAAGAAGGAGAAGCTAATACTTCTAGCAGAAAACCATGTCCTAAAAGAGGGTGAGAAGAAGCTTCAAGCAGAGAACAAAAGCCTGGCGGAAATGGAGAAGAACCTGCAGGCAGAGAAACAGGTCTTTGAGAAGGAGGAGAAAAAACTGCGGTCAGAAAACGATCTCCTGAAGAAGGAAATTAAAAAGCTTCAAACAGAGGAGATAATCCTGAAGCAATTGGCTGAAAAACGGCAGGAAAATAACCAACTTCTTCAGGATCTGAAGAAACAACTGCATGCCAAGACCCAAGTCCTGAGGAAGGAAAAAGGAACCCTCCAGGCAGAAAACGATGTTCTGAAAGTAGAGAACAAAACCCTGCAGGGCGCCAACGGCATGTTGCAGGTGGAACAGCTACACCTGCAAACACAGAATAATGTGTTACATGTGGAAAACAACAAGCTGCAGGCTGCCAACAGTGTAATCCAGACAGAGAAGGAGAACCTGCAGGTAGAAAACAATGTTCTGCAAACAGAAAACAAATCCCTGCAGGCCACCAACGACACGTTGCAGGTGGAGCAGCAAAACTTGCAAAGAGAGAACAACGTGCTGCATGTGGACAACACCAAGCTGCAGGCCGCCAACAGCGTGCTTCAGGCAGAGAAGCAAAATCTGCAGGTAGAAAATAACATTCTGCAAGTATCGAACAAAAACCTGAAGGACAGCAGCAACGTGTTGCAGGCAGAACAGCAAAACCTGCAGACAGAGAACAATGTGTTGCATGTGGACAACAACAAGCTGCAGGCTGCCAACAGCGAGCTTCAGGCAGAGAAGAAGAACCTTCAGGTGGAAAACAACACTCTGCAAGAAGAGAACACAAACTTGAAGGGCAACAACAACATGTTGCAGGTGCAGCAGCAGAACATGCAAACAGAGAACAGTGTGCTGCATGTGAACAATAACAACCTCCTAGAAGACAACAACAAGCTTCAGGCAGAGAAGAATAATCTCCAACACAACATCAATGTGCTGCAAGTGGAGAAAAAGCACCTGCGAGATGACAAAAACATGCTGGAGGTGGAGAAGCAAAACCTCCAAGAGGAAAACAACATGCTGCAGAAAGAAAACCAAGAACTCCAGGGAAAAAAGCAAGAACTGGATGAGCTCCTGTTGAAGAAGGAGAGGAAGAAGAGACGCTTGCGTTTTTGGAAAAGGACCAACGTGGAGCAGGAAAGGGGAAAAGAAAAGGAGGATGGGTGTGATGAGAATCAGGTGGTGGAGGGAGCTGCTGCATGTTGTGAGTCTCAGGTCGGACAACTGTAGCTCCACCCATCCCCTCACCCCACTCCTCTTTGTCTGTCTGTCTGTCTGTCCGTCCGTCCGTCCATCTGTCCATCTCTCTATCTCTCCATCTCTCTATCTCTCCATCTATCTATCTATCTATCTATCTATCTATCTATCTATCTATCTATCTATCTATCTATCTGTCTGTCTTTCTGTCTGTGTGAATGTGTGTGTGAGTGTGTGTGTGTATGTATGTGTGTGCGTGTGGGTGTGTGTGTGTATTCTATACACAGGGTGCGTGTGAAGCGTCTAGTGCGGTAACGTAGAAGTGGCTGTAGTTAGTGCCTGCTGCTGCATGTTGCTTCCTACTTGCCACTTTCTGCTTTCAGCCACCGCCGCTGGCTGGCCCTGTCACAGAGGGTGAAAAGATGAGCCGAGTGCGTAAGTCTCTCCTGCCAGTACAAAGCCTCTCCACCACCAAGACTCCTGTAGTACCTCCTCGTGGTCACACACGGTAACTGGGTGCCCCGTGGCCCCAGGCTAAACTACAGGGGATCTCGGAGCAGCAGTGGGCCCCAGAGATGCGGTGTGCAGGCCCACCCTAGAGTGGACACGCCCTGGCGCCCATCAACCACTGCCCCAGCTATGGGTAAACAGCCCCACTGCCTTGCGGGTTAGCCTCTTGAGGCAAGGCTAACACCCCGTCCTGACATACAGCGATGCGACGGCGACGCGAGCGAGGAAAAGTGATTAGAATGTGTACTTCTCAGTCAGCCTGTCCTGACGTGCCGCGAGCGCCGTCGTGCCGTCCAGCGATGTCGCTCAACCCTGAAATTATCGCTCGCGTTGTCTCTATCTGGACGACATTTCGCGGCGGTGTCCCGCCCCTAAACACTTCTTATTGGTTGAAAAGTACACGGTGCTTTCTGTTGACAAGCAAGTTATCAGAGAGAGGAGAATATGAGAGGAAAAAACACTCAGAGATGTGAAAAACGGCAACCAGGAAATGCCAGGAATCTCAAAATAGCGCCGCAAGTTTGTCTACGTCCCTTTATAATTTGATTGGTTTGGATTCTGAACCAATAGAATGTACTCGCGACAAAATCGTCACGCTGCATATCAGGACACCCTCGCGCGAGTTTTCGTCGTCGTTTCGCTCGCTCGCTGTATGTCAGGACGAGGTGTAAGGGAGCACCCCCTGACGGAAAAGCAATGCGCTGGTGGTGCGCAATAGGCGGAGTATTCGAGTATTCGCCTTTTCCTTTTTTTCATTTTTCAAAAGCCCGGTGCTGTAATGAAGCCGTTGAATGGCGTCTACATTAATGCTCTACAGCAGATATGCAGCAGGGGGCGCTGTGGGCGTGTGTAAGACTAGTGTAGTAGAGTGTGGTTCCCAGAATGCATTGCGGCCGGTGAAGCCAAAGCATGGATGTAGCCAAAAGCTGCTAATTCAAAGCAGCTAAAAGTTAGCATGGTAGCATGTCACTTTATTAAGTTTTAATATTTTCACGAGAGAAAGTAACCGTTTCGCTCCTCAAAGCCCCAGTATGTGACATTTACCCCCATCGTCGTAACGTATTCTTGCTGTTGCGGTTACGTAAACTCGGGCAGAACCGGCGTGACAACATGTTGTCATGGTGATGTTGTATTGTTTACTTGACCCACGTTTTACCGTCTTTCTCTCGTCAAGTAAAATAACATCCAGTTCGTTTGCCGACGGCGTCATTCAGGTGTCTGACTGCACCTGAAGGCAACACCAGCGCCTCCGTCCTTCCTCACACTAGCCTACACGGTGGTGACAGTTTTAACAGGCGCTGTCTGGAAAACTTTCTCCCCAAGCCGAGAAGCTGCGGCGGCCCGAGTTTGTGGTTACCTACGGCGACGGTGACACTGAACGTAAAACATGGCGATTCAACATGGCAGAGAAGGTTCGGTGCACCCCCCCTCCCCTGTATGTTTGTAACGACTTGTAACAACTCATTCTAAGGTACGAGAAAGCGCTCGTTTGTATGCGGGCGCGAATCCACTTCAGTGAAATGCGTATTTATGAAAGCGATATTTGATTTTTGTCAATAAAAAGCCAATAAAGTCCCATACTGTCCCTTTAATGTGCGGTTAGTTTATCCAAATGACGCCTGTTTGGACATTTGCTCCGACTTTTTTTCGGACCAGTGAAGCTCCACCTGTGTGAACAGCCACCCGGGAGCAGCGAGTAACCTTCCCCAGATGTCCGTCACCGTCCCTGGAGAGAAAACTACGAATACGAACGTACCCGCAGGTTTTAGAGGCTTACCGCCGGCTAGTTAAATTATTTTTTCGGAGATAAATGTTGTTCTCATTGATGAAATCTAACAACTGTATCAGCAACATTATGAATGAAAAGTGAAGCTTCAGGTGTGTAATGTATTGGACCCCGGGCTCTGTATGTACAAAAATCACATTTACATCAATAAATAAATGTTTTACAATCAGTCAACGTGATATTTGATTTCTAAATTGTATAGCATGTAACCATAGTATGTAACAACGGCAGAAGGTGGTTATGGCTATTTAGAGCGGAGGAGTGTCCAATGCAGGTCTGCGTATGACCGGAAAAAATATATATTTATTTTAGAACGTGTTGAAATGAAAAGCAAATAATAGTGAGACTTCCTAATGTATAAAATATTAGGCTAAATACATGTAAATGCTTATCCACAATGGAAAACTGACTACATTGTGTATTTATAACAGAAGCAAACAGTGTAGGGTTATGGCTGCAGCTGAGGTGCCGTATGGATTAGGAAAAAAAAAAAATCTGACTAATATTGGACTATTCGTCGACTATTGGGAAGTATTCAGCGAGAATACTAAAATCCACTATTCGTCAATGCCCTAATGGTCACATTATGCTATATAACGTTATTAGTGCTGTCACGATATCAACATTTTCGTACTGGTATCGGTACCAAAATGTTTTTTGATCATTTTCCAAATACAAAGAGAACACAAAAAATGTAGTTATTGACTTTAGGCTACTTTAATAGAAGATCTTAGAACTATTATGCATCAGCAAATAATCAATCACTGCTGCTGCAGGATTAAAATTGATATTTCTATCAATATTAATCTGAACTCTTCCTAAATTATAACATTAGTGGTCTGTTTATGAATATCAACTCCAAGCTGCAACAGAGATTGTATTTCCTGAGAGTTTTTGGTGTTGAGCAGAAGTTTATGTTGTTGTTTTATCATGCCGTACTGGAGAGTACTATCAGGTACGGAATTACAGCCTGGTACGGCAACTTGTCTGTTCAACTTAAGACACAAATTAACCGCCTGGTACTATACGCCATGAAAATTATGAATGTTAAAGCCCATGTTTCTCTCCAAACCATCTACGAACAATCCATCTTGAGACAAGCACGCAAAATTCTGTCTGATCAATCTCTCATGTTCTCCACTCAGAGTACCAGCTGCTTCCCTATGGGAGGAGATTTAGAGTTCCCCGGAGCAGGTTGAACCGTTACAAACATTCTTTTATTCCAACGCACATATGCAGTCTCTTTGATAATGCAAGGGGTGCCATTTTTTGTTGCTGTGTGCTGGGATGTGTAATGTGTACTGTATCAGTACAGGTTTTACTGATTGATTGATTGATTGATTGTCTGATTTTTTATTGTTGTCTGGTTCTTTAAACTGCGGACCACCTGGGTTGCCTGAAATAAAGATTTCCCCAATAATAACCATAATAATAATAATAATAATAATAAATTGAATTGAACTTGTTTTTCTTTGCATTATTTGAGGTCTGAAAACACTGCATCTTTTTATTTTGACCAGTTGTAATTTTCCTGGGAGAACTTGTTATCAGTAGCCTAAATTAATAATGGTATTCATGAAACACAAACGTTCATTTTACCCAAACACACCTGTTGTTTCCCATATGTAACCAATATGTGGTTGACACATGTCCACAGAATCAAGACCAAGCCACAAATTGACTCTGCTTTTTTTTTTTCACCAAAATATTCTTAATTAATCTCCACAAGCATTACAACAGATTTTTCACTTCACAATTGAGAGAGAGATAATCGTGCATGCATGGATCGAAAACGCAACATTCATTAAAAGTTACCGCATGCTGTATTGCCCTGTTGTCATCCTTTCTCATGAAATGTAACCACATTTTCGAGCGTTTGCACCGCTTGGGTGCCATGTTTACTGCCGGCTGCCATGCACATTGTGTATCTTGTGTAAGCTACACAACGTGCGTAGTGACGTAATTCGCACCCACTCGTTTGCAAAACTGGCAAATTATTCCAAGGAATCAAAACACTGGGAACTGGTTCTCAACAAGAACCGGTTTTCAGACTTTCTTTATTTGTCATTGCAAACACGAAAGTGATCAAATGGCAATTAAATGTCGTCGCTACAGGCCTCCGGACAACACAAAATAATTAACGATAATAAGGCTCCCTCTGGTTTCTATACCCATCCCTACTCACTTCAGAGATTGAGGGATTCTTGTTGAGGAAAAGGAGCTCGTTGACGTGTTCTGGTTTGATGCAGCTCCTTTTGGCAGTGACAATATCACCCACAGTGGAAAACACCTTCTCTAACGCAATACAGGTCACAATGTCTAGCATTAGCTAACACGCTGGCAGTTGAAGCAGCTTCTGTTTTTTCCTATGTGGTTTGTCGTACTCCAGTGAAAGAACGTTGCTGTACACCTCACTCCAGCAAGCAGACGTGACACGTCGGGGATTTTTTAGAGCTGCTTGTGATGCTAAGTCCAGTGTGTGCGCCACACACCCGATGTGCATTAGCTGCATTATGTCCACCACTGGAACCATATTTGCAGCGTTGTCCGTCACGACCTGTTTGGCCCTTGCCAACATATCTGTTTCAAATGTCCCTCACACCACCGTGCGTAATTGAAAACTACCGTGCTTCTCCAACTTCAGTTATGATTATATTTCTGATCTTTTCCCCAATAACTCTCACCATATCATTCTGGGCTTCTGGGGAAGAATAGTGCTCATATCCGTGGTCCTGTTTGCTTTTCACATTCATGTCATCTGTTGCAATAACGTCCAAAAGTTTAAACCATATTTGCAGCGTTGTCTCCCCAGAAATGACATGATTTTGAACAAGACTGCTGGGTCTTTGTCCACTCCAGCCTTAAAGTTAGACCACGCTATTGCAACACAATTGCTCCCTTGATGATCCCAGAGATTTTTTTTTCATGTTCTTCCAACATGTGTATCCAGTGTCTATGAATACACGCAGGCCATGCCAGTTGAGGCTCCTTAAAAATTCTTGCATAGAATATTCAACCCAGTCATATTCCTGATACACACTGACAAATAAAGCATCTTCCATTTCTAGTTGGGAAGTGGGTCAAACGAGGCTGCCTGAGTCCATCTGTTTTACATCCACTAATATCCTTCTTCTCTGCTCCAGTTGTCCCAGAGTAACTCCATAAATTTATATTTTTTAATAACTAACATTTACATTTTCCCCTGGAGCCAAGGTGTAGCTGCTGCCATACTTCACCATACCCAATTGACGCCCCTGACGTAGAGGCTAGACAGGCAGACTTGTCCCTGTGTGCGCTCTTCTGCGTAATAACACACAACCACGGTAGCCTATTCCCCTATCAGCATGTTTTAAAGAGGGGATCAGTAACGCATATCTCCTTATATTTAATTTGTTCTTAAAAACAAATTTGTTCTTAAGTCCTACTTACAAAGTTTTTACTTAGATTGTGGCATTCGTGAATGTTTTCTTATCCAGGATTTGTTCTTGAAGGAGCGTTATCACAAATACAGCCGTAATAGCAATATAAAAAACTGAAATATGCATACATACTATACAAAATATAGCCAACAGTGTTGTGTCTGTGGAGCAAATGCAGAATTTCTTCTGGTTATGAAGCCAGCCTTGCCGCTCCTGAACGGCATGTTGCGTAGGATGTTTACTTCAGATCCGCTGCACCACCGGTAGGGTTGGGTATCGAGTACCAAGTACCGATTGGAACCGGGCCTAGCTTTCTGGTTCAAAAGTTTAAATTTCGATTCCTAGTTTCGGTACCCAGTCCGCCGACTAGAAAAAAAGAAGTCCACCGACCGGAAGAAGAAGCCACTGAACACCAACGAAGAAGCGTCCACCGCAAGTGTTAGCATAGTCGCGCCCATTTGTAGCCGAGCGAATAAGTTAAGCATGGATATTGTGCGTCGGCGGTCCAAAGTGTGGCTTTTTCTAAAAACAACGAAACCTCGCCAAAATGTAACGGTTGTCACAAGACTGTTTCGTGCTTGGGAGGGTGCGCGTCGAACATGATTAAGCACCTCCGAGTTCATGGTGTTGTGGTCCCCGGTCCTACTGAATGTTCTCTGTTCGTCCTCCATAGTTAAACAGACAGACGGTTTCAGTTTTGCCGGTGCACGCCCGGTGTCTCCCCACTTCCTCTCGCATGCGCACGCTCGCACCTGATTCACATATCTACCGGTAAAAATAAATGTGATAGTAGGAAAACTGATCGCTCGTGAAACGGCCCTGCCTGTGAAACCGTAGCGCAGCGCTGGAGCAGAGGCAGGTTGTGATGGTGTCTTTACGCAAGCCGCGAGCTCCGTCTGTCAAGCTGGATAGACCAGGTTGTACGAGACGGGAAGTCGCGCACAGAAAAGATGAGAAAATCCGGTCAGTTTTCAAAATAAAGTACCGGTAATTAACTGATGATTAATTTAGCTGTTGCTTGTCCATCTATAAATACTTGTCAGCTGCGTCTGCACACGAGACACACCGATACAGAGCTAGGGACAGACCTGTGGAGCCGCATTTGACCACCGCGGAGAGAGCACAAGAAGCTGCTCCCCGTGCGACCAGCAGGCAAGCAGCTGCTCCTGCACCCACTGTCCTTGCGCTACACACATTTGTTCATTTTAATTTTTCTATTTTATATTCTAAATATTTAAGAAAAACACAAAAAACACACAAGCAAACATTTGAAGCAAATTATATAAAAAAATATAGACTTAAATTTTTAAGTAAGTAACTTAATATTTTTTACGCGCCGGCGCGTTTTGTAACCTGGTCGGCAGCGTTCTGGGAGAGGGAGAGCGACCACTCCACAAGCGCGATAGTCTTCTCTCCAGTGGATCTGTGTCCACTCTGTTCAGACTCCAGTGCGTTTGATGTATAAAACACACTGCAGTGCACACGGTGGAAATTTTCTGATTGTTCGCAACGGAGTCAGAACGGAGCGGAGACGCCGGTGGATATTCATTTGAGCTCGTGCCTGCGCTGCCCGCATGTAGACCTTTCTCTCTTCTCTCACATTTCAGATTATTGTCTGTGTGTGTATGTGCAGATGTAGGCTACAGAGGCACACACCCTGCATTTACAGTTTGTGTTATGCTCTGTTAAATAATACTGTTCCATCCAAATAAACAGGACATTTATGCAGTGTCATTTTGAGTTATATTTTACACAGGGGTGCCGTGAGATTTTATGCACTTTTGAAAGGTGCCGCGACTGAAAAAACTTTGAGAAACGCTGACCTAAAAGGTCAGCCAGCGTACTACTTCTTTGCTTTGAGCCAGTTACTCATCTGTTTCGCATCCATTCCAGCACTCGACATCCACACATAACGATAGGGTTCCCCTGCTACAACACACCTGATTCAAATGATAAGCTCGTCATCAAACTCTGGCCTGATAACGAGCCACTCATTTCAATCAGGTGTGTTGTAGCAGGAGGACCGAAATTGGGGAATCCTCTTTTACAGCTGGCCAGCACGCAAGACATGTGCGTACTTAGGCTTTGTTCACACCGCAGGCCTTAATGCTCAATTGCGATTTTTTTGCTCAGATCCGATTTTTGTTTGGCTGTTCACATCACGTCTTTAAATCTGGCCTGTCAATGGGTTACTGTGTGAACAGCTCAAGCTCCTGAAGTGACCCACATGCGCAGTTGATCTGATACGTCCGTTTTGATGTGATGTGCAGTCTGCCTGCCTGGCTCTTAATCTGACAGCTCAGTGTGACGCTACAGCCAACTGCATTTATTTCTAAATCCTCCAGTTTATATTTACACATTAGCAACCAAGCTCGTCGTTAATTAGTTCATCTTCATCTTCCTCACGTAGGCTACTGTTCTCCTCGCTGCCCTGTCAGACCAGCATGGGTCTCTGTCACCGTTACGCCGGAGTCCGTTCGGGACCGGAGACGAGCAGAGGGTTAGGTTTTGAGGATGGTAAATGCCACATCAAGAGGAACTTGAATTGGCAAGCACAGGCACAGGCTGTAACCAACCTTGGATAATTAGGAACTTACAATATGTTTAGTAACATATAGTTGATGTTGGAATGAGATGAAATAATACCAAGCTAAGAATACTAATATGTAGATAGGGATCGTCTAATCCAAATAGAGGAATGAGTCCATCAGAAAAACAAATGAGTTAATAATAGTAATCATAAAGTCAATTGACACATCAGGAAGAGGTCATGAGGTTGAGACAGGCAGAGTAAACATGCATATCAATAATGAAAGAGCTAAGAGGAGGCAAATTAGAGCAGATGTTACTGGTTATATAGGACCAGGGAGACAGGTTAGGGTTAGGTAAGTGCCTTATTTTTTTTAGTGTAAGACAAAGATAAGCCGGTGATAACAAAATGTGAAATCCAAGTGGCATCTGTAAATAATAACCATTAACTACCCCAGGGTTGGATTAGAATCAAGAAAAAGATTATGTTGAGTAATCCACTGCTAAACTAAGTATAAATTTAATAGAACTGACCCTGCCTAAATCACATTAAACATTGGATTAATAAAGTAAAAAGCAAATCAAGGTAGTTAAAGTCTAGTTCCCTCAAAGTGGATTTATAAATAAATAAACACACCAAAACATAGAAAAAAGGAGGCTGAAAGACCATATTGTTTAATGGGTTTTAAAGTCCAGTTTCCCAATGAAGACTTATTAAACAGTTCAGAGGGGACCCAATTATATATGGAGGAGAAAATTTAAATGTCAGGAACGTAAATTCTGAAATAACTCTAATTAGAGAAGACGAAGGGGTTTTTAGAACAACAAACATCACATAAATAAAAATATTAATTTGTAGGAAAAAATAAACATGCACACCCTGAAGGAAAACAGCATGCAGAGGAATAATCAAGGTTAAAGGGTATGATGCAAAAAAGATATATAATAAACAACATACATGTATATATAAAAATAAATACTGTAAATAATAAATTAAAGACACAAACATTTATATTTAATATATATTATTTAATAATTAGATAATTAGACTGGACCTGAGTTCCTGAAAGATCCTGTATGGGAAAAAAAGATCTATGATATGGGTGTTTTTTTCTTTTCTTTCTTCAGAATTGACTCCTGCCCCTCTAAGCAATTGAACAGAAAAACTGTTTTAACAGGCTCACAAAAAGGATGAGTTCATAGGCTAAATGAAGAAATTTTGTTGTGTTTCATGAATAAATTTCGCGTATTTGGCTGAGACTGAACATAAAGCCTCCATTCAAAACTCCAAGACACATGTTTTGAATGTTTATGGCGTTTGTCTCTTTAAAGAAAACTTAGTGGCCAGCTTTTTTTCAGCACTGTAGGGAACAGGAACAATAAAAATGAAACACACACTAGAAACTCTACTCTTTCCAATTGAACTTACATTTAAGTTTAATTTTGGGATGATGTTGATTCAGTGTAGTCAGAAAAATGTGGAAATCACTTTGAGTGCCCGGGGCTTGATGGTTTCATCGAGGACTCCTTCCAGTCCAGGCCGGCAATGAACTGCATTTTTTGAAAACTGACTCCTCCCACTCGGCCATATTGATTGATTGATTGATTGATTGATTGATTCCTTTAATGACCACACAGCCAAGCTGGTGGAATTTGTTTTCAGTACAGCTTGTTCAGCAGGTTCCAAAACATATAACATATACACAAACATACAGTTATGGTTACAGCTTGTACAGGGCCCTGCTCCCAAAGTGACAGAGTTCAAGATGTTTATTCAGTGGGGATGAAATGTTTTTGAGCTGCACTTTCATACAAGGTGTCCTGGCGTCTCCCAGAGAAATCTGGAAGGCAGAGTGTACAGTAGCCTAGTTCAGCTCATTTAAAAATCACAGTTTGGGGCTTCCCAACACAGACAGATTTGAAGAATGCTTTATCAGCAAATTGAAAATCATTTCTAGTTAATGTGATCTTCAACAATTCCAAGAGTTCTGTCATTGAAAAACTATAGGCTACTGTTTTTTACTGTCTGCAGCTCGTTTCCTTTCATCCTACTGTATTCTACATCAATCATGAACAGAAACGACTGCCGCCACTCCCCCTTTCATCGCGGCTACATTGTGTGACGTGTCAGCATTGTCCCCAAAACGTCTGAGCAGTATTTAGTACGGTGCTGCCACCTAGAGGAAAACAGTGGTGGTGAAAATTCTCGCGTTCGCGAGATCCTGCAGTGCGAGACAAACCCCGCAATTTTGAACCAGTAACATCTGTACATCATATACAGGGTTATATAGGACCAGGGAGACAGGTTAGGGTTAGGTAAGTGCCTTATGTGAATCAGCGACGAAAAGTCTAATTAGAGAAGGGAAGGGCGTTTTAATAGAACAACAAACATCACATAAATAAAAATATTAATTTGTAGGAAAAAATAAACATGAATTCTGAAGATGAAACAGCATGCAGAGGAATAATCAAGGTTAAAGGGTATGATGCAAAAAAGATATATAATAAACAACATACATCTTTAATAAAAATAAATCAAATAATAAATTAAAGAAAAACATTTATATTTAATATATATTATTTAATAATTAGATAATTAACTGGACCTGAGTTCCTGAAAGATCCGATGACAGGAGGGAAAAGGGTTAACAGATGACGTCCTGATTTTAGCTTTTCTGCTGCTGTTAGTTAGAATTCATCCAGGAGCTGCTCCTGTGTCTGCTGCTGCTACAGTTAGAAAACCCCCAAACTGCGGGTGTTGAACACCCGTGTCCCGACGTGGAAGCATAGACTTTTGATAACTCTAAACCCGGCTGAAAAAAGCGGACGTCCGCCAGACCTGACCGACAACTAGTTTTGACAATGTTGTGAGACGAGCGTTAGCTGCTGTTAGCCACTGCCTGTGCTCAGCTTGTTAGCTTCATCAGAGACATGGCTTCATTGATAAACAAACGGAGAAATCTTTTATACAGTCGACTCTGTTTTGGTCTTGTTGCTACGGTAACCTCGACTCTGACACAGCTCAAATTGGTGCTGAACCTAGAACTGGTGCTAAGAGTCACTGCTGCTCACAACAGCACCTGAACCAGCTGGGTGGAAAAGTATGTGGGGCCTTTAAGAAATCTTACAGAATACCCTCTGTGTTTATGTCTAAAATAATATTGACATGTGATCTTGTTCTTTTTCCTTCATCTGGATAGGAACAATGCTTGGAATCGATCATATTTGAAAAGAAAATTTGATGAGACTACTGTAGAATGGTAGTCACTTTGATAAATGTTTTTGTATAAAACAGATATTAACGGTCTGTCTCTTTGAAAATCGAAAACCTCTGTAATAAAAGGCCAGCTTTTTTTCAGCACTGTAGGGAACAGGAACAAAAAGACCTGAGTGTCTAGAAACTCTGATCTTTAAATTGTCACTGTTACATTTAAGTTTAATTTTGGGATGATGTTGATTCAGTGTAGTCAGAAAAAGGTTAAATCACTTTGAGTGCCCAACCAGATGCCGAATATGTCATCGAGGTAGCGGAGATAGAGGTGGAGGGCTGATGCAATGAACTGCATTTTTTGAAAACTGACTCCTCCCACTCGGCCATATAGATATCAGCATATTTGGAGAGTATTTCCTTCCCATAGCACAGCCACAGATTTGTAAGAATGCTTTATCAGCAAATTGAAAATCATTTCTAGTTAATGTGATCTTCAACAATTCCAAGATTTCTGCATCTGGCCTGTGCATATCAGGGAATTTCTGAAAAGTTTTTTGGACTGCTCGTAGACCGCTGGTGTGAAAGGACCCGTGATGAAACCGTTTCAATGTTAGTGTATAGCGAATCAACATCAATGGAGAAAAGAAACGTCCCCGGTGTGAAAGGGCCTTAAGAGTGCGTAATTTGTGGACAAAATCATATGTATCTTTAACATAGCTGGGATGTTTATGTGCTAACGGGTTTAAATAGTAGTCTATGTACTCTGCTATGCGGTAGGTTTCTGAGCCACAGTCCGTTCGGGACCGGAGACGAGCAGAGGGTTAGGGTTAGGGTTAGGCAGCAGAGACCCAGGTCCGACAGTGCAGTGAGGAGAACAGTCGGCTACGCACGAGCAAGATGAAGATGTCCCTCTCTGAAGCAGAGGATGAGGTCAGCTTCATTCCAGTCGTCACATGCAGACAGTCCACACAGTTGAAAGAGTTTCTGATCATATCGTTAGGAGTTTTTCCAGGTGAGTTTTTGTTTGTTTGTTTGACTCGGCTTGTATTTAAGGCCGGCCTTTATGTAAACAAATGAAATATTTGAGGAACTCCTGTATACCATTATTTAACTCAATCAAATCAAATCCTTAATCATTGATAAGTGTGCGTCTCATCCCGCCCCCCCTCTCAGAAATATGCACCTGTGGCACATTTTTTGTTTTTCTTTTTAGTATATATTTTTTTGGCTTTTTATGCCTTTATTCAGGCATGCAAACTTGCCACCTTTCGGCGAAATTCGCCGTTTTGAAATCGAAATGGGTCATTCTTCTGAATCGCGTAGATCCGAGGAGAAAAAATTTGATGGGGATCAGGGTCTGGGTTACCTTTTTTCAGTATGTCAACTAGCGAGTGGGACTTTTTTTTAAAAATCAAAACAACACAAGACCGGTCCACAGATTTATTTTTTCCGCCACTCAGGTGAGGTTTTACTCGTGACAACAAATGACTGACAAGAGTTTCATTGAATTGAAAGACAGATCACCAATCAGAAGTGAGGAGGGCCCTCTAACCCTTCTCTCCCTCTCCCTCCCTCCCCCGCTCCATGATCTCCCACTCAGGTGGAAATTGCTGCAAGGTAAGAATTAATATCAACAGTTTCTTCTGAAGCTAAAACAGACTAAAATTTGACTGATGATCAGTGTTGGGTTACCTTTTTTGAGTAACTAATAACCTAGACGCGTTGCTTTTTTGTCAGTAACTCCATTTCCGTTAACATCGAACACTGAATGAGTCCGTTCTTTTCCGTTCCCAAAATAAATAAATTTAAATAGGATGAAGTTCCCATAACATTTTAGCAATCAATAAAGTTTCAATAATTGAAAGACAGAATAATAATAATAATAATAGGAATGATAATACTACAGAAAATATAATTCATGTAAATCAAAAAATAATGAAAAGAGAAGAAACAGAGACAGGTCAGAGCAAAAAGTGTAACAGTGTAGCAAAGGCGAGCTAAGATAACATTCGCTAACGCAACATCCGAGTCCGAAGCTGTGTGTCAGTTCAGGCTGCAGCTGGGACACAGCTCCAGAGTCACAGCGAGCACACGCTACACGCAAGCACCCACTCCACCTAAACAGCAGTGGTTAGAGTGCCACACGCTCTGTGTAAACACAGCTGATCGATCGCTCTGTGTAAACACAGCTGATCGATCGATAAAAATTACCGCTTGAGTGAATTTTATTTTATGTTATGATTTATATTTTGTATAATTTGCAACTCTATGTGTCTCATGTCTTTATTTCAGGATGAGAGATTTAGGAGTGGAGGATGCTATTTGTATTAAAGAGCTGGATGCAGGCATCAGATGTTCTTGGAACTTCAACACTCAACGACAACACTCAAAGCACAGGTTGTAGACAAGGAAAAGCAGGCCAGGCTGAGGCACGCTGCGAAGCACAGGAAGAGGGCCTGTGAGGTCCTTGTGCAGGCCAAAAAGAAGGAAAAAAAAGAACTTTTTTATGATGTTGAACTGTAAATAGTCATACTGTTGATCCTTATGAAGTTTTTTTTCTATTGTTTACCAATAAATGTTTGTATATGGTAAGTTATTTTGTAGTGTATTTATTAATTCAAAATGCCTCTGGTTGCACTTATAACACAAACTAACGAAATTCACTTTCCCACGCGCGCGCACGTCTGCGTACCCTTGTCACCTTTTTCACCCCTGACCAGTTTGCA
This sequence comes from Decapterus maruadsi, assembly GCA_030347415.2. Taxonomy (NCBI): domain Eukaryota; kingdom Metazoa; phylum Chordata; class Actinopteri; order Carangiformes; family Carangidae; genus Decapterus; species Decapterus maruadsi. The sequence goes on along the minus strand of CM064905.1, from coordinate 25,467,155 downwards.
TGCCTGTTTATTGGATAGGACAGTTGAGAGTGTGACAGGAAATGGGAGGCAGAGATGGGGCCGTCTGACGCGGGATTCGAACTTTATTTGTCATTCATTCACAAAACAGTGCAGCGTGGGTCAGAATGACGTCAAAGTCGCATTGAATGCGACCTGGCTGTTCAGACCGCGGTCGCATTGAAGAAAGAAAAAAAAGATACGTATCCGATTCAGTACCACATTTGAAAGTGGCCTGAATCTGATTTGAAAACGTCAGATTAAATGCAACCTGTGCTGTTCACACTGTCAAAAGCAAATCAGATACATATGAGCGAAAAAATCAGATTCAGGTCACTTGTAACTGCAGTGTGAACGTAGCCTTATTGTTTTGTTTCCGGGTTACAGCCGGATCTTTTTTAAGTTCTCTAGGTCACAAAGAACATTTTTTTTAAAATTGAGGCTGTTAAAATTGATTTTGTCATTGTTAGTGCAATTTTTCAGCTCGGTTTCTGTTGTTTTGGACTCATTTTCTTCAGTTCCTGTTTTATTTTGTAGTTCTGTCTTTGTGCAGTTGGTTCAGTGTTACTTTTCCCTCCTCACTCTCCTTGCACACCTGTCCTGTGTTTCACGTCGTCAGCCTTGCTCTGCTCCTTGTGTGTCTCCACCAATCAGCTGTCTTTGCCCTCCTGTCTCCTCACCTGTTGCTTGTTGGTTTGATTAGTTCTGTTGTATTTAGTCTTGTGTGTCCTGAGTTCTGTGTCAGATTATTGTTTCTTTGTCATGGTGTTCTGTTCCTTCGTGTTAAAGAATTAAACCTGGGAGAAAGTAAAAAAGGAAAACAGCTCGCACACCACTGGGCTCCAATATGCAGTCCGTTTAATACAGGAAGATGTAACGTTTTGAGCAAAACAACTCTTCGTCTGACATACAACATATAGACATATGCCAGCCTCATAGCTGCGCACGTGCTCTAAAAGAAAATCTAGCTCACGTGGCGCCGAGGCGAGAACAGTGACGTCGTCCGCAAAGGGGACGACTGCCACCCTCCCCTGCCCTGGCGCCACGGGCAGACCCAGCAAGCGGCCGTCTCCGTTGACCGCCGCCACCAGGGCTTCCATACAAAAGGAGAACAACATCGGAGACAGGGGGCAACCCTGTCTCGCTTATCTTTCTATCTTAAAGTCAGCAGTCTGTGAAGACAATTTTCCCCGTGGGGACAAATAAACAAAATCAAATCAAAGAAGGCGCTGACTCTGCCATTTATTTTCAGTGCAGAGCGCGCACCTTCATACAACAATTTCACCATAAGCCCCTGACCAAAGCCCATGCCCTCTAATACACTCCACAAAAAATCATGACTTACCCTATCAAATGCTTTTTCTAGATCTAAACTCAAAAATAACCCCCCCTCCCTCTCCCTCTCCATACTACTTACTGCACCTTTAACCGCTAAAATCAAATCAGCTATATACCGTACGGCATCCCTGGCCACCTCCTTTATTCTATTGGTTATGACTTTAGCAAAAATCTTGTAGTCAGTGTTCAGTAAGCTGATCAACCTGTAGTTCTTGATATCTTCCTTGTCTCCTTTTTTGTACAATAAAGTAATGATCCCGTCATTAAATCCTTTAGGGGTGCTCTGACTTATGATAATGTCATTGAAAAGTTGACATAACAACGGTCCCATGTAGTCAATGCTGCTCAAATACACCTCAGCAGTGTAGCCGTCAGCACCGGGGCTTCTCCCCCTGGAGAGGCCGGACACCACCCAGATGACCTCGTCCAGCGTGACCCCCTTCGCGTCTGATTCGTTGGTTTTTAGGCCAGAGTGGATTATGTTCCACTCCGGTGTATTTGAAATGCTGGATACTAGGGGTGTAACGGTACACAAAAGTCACGGTTCGGTACGTACCTCGGTGTGGGGGTCACGGTTCGGTACGGTTTCGGTACAGCGGAAAAAAATTAACAAAAGCTCACACATGTACAAGACTATCTTTTTTCATTTATTTTGAGCAGACACCAATTGACTGCAAAATGTAAAACCATCTCCTGATATAAAAGTAATAAAAATAAATAGAATAAAACATATAACAAATGCATTGGGAGGGTTCTCATACCATTCATTCTGTTCTTACAGAGGAAAAGAATCCGAAAAAAAATCCATATTTTTTTAATATAATTTGCTTTAAATGTTTGCTATAAAATATAAAAATTAAAATGAACAAATGTGTGTAGCGCAAGGACTGGCTGCAGAAACAGCTGTTTGCCTGCTGGTCGCACGGGGAGCAGCTTCTCTCTCCGCGCCGGTCAAATGCGGCACCACAGGTCTGTCTCTAGCTCTGTATCAATGTGTCTCATGTGCAGACGCAACTGACAAGTATTTATAGATGGACAGGCAACAGCTAAATTAATCATCCGTTAATTACCGGTACTTTATTTTGAAAACTGACCGGATTCTCTCTCCTTTTCTGTGCCCGTCTTCCCGTCTGGTACAACCTGGTCTATCCAGCTTGGCAGACGGAGCTCGCGGCTCACGTAAAGACACCATCAGAACCTGCCTCTGCTCCAGCGGCTGCGCTGCGCTGCGGCCGGTTTCACAGGCAGTGCATCCGGGCCGTTTCACGAGCGATCAGTTTTCCTACTATCACATTTATTTTTACCGGTAGATATGTGAATCGGGTGCGAGCGTGCGCATGCGAGAGAAAGTGGGGAGACACCGGGCGTGCACCGGCAACACTGAAACGGTTCATTTAGAAATGAAAAGAGGAGAATCATAGAATACAGTCCAGTAGCCAGGACGGGAGGGAGAGAGGGAGGTGGATCAGGTAAGAACTGCATCTGCACGCAGCAGTGACAGTGCTTTCACGTGTAAAGATTTTATATTAGGTTACACTAAGGTAACTGCCGCCGCCGCCGCCCCCGCTCCGCACCTTCCAAAAAACAAAAATATTTAAAAAAAAAAAAATATTTCCTCACTCACTCAGACGTATTCGTCGTGTGACTGCGTGCACCGAACCGTGACCCCCGTACCGTGACGGGACGGGACGAATACATATACCGTTACACCCCTACTGGATACCGTGCAGCTGGAAGTGCGCATAGAGGATAGTATGGGTTTTACTTTTTTTAATATTGTTGACATGTTCCATAATGCGCACCTTTAAGACTCTGCCTGTCTCACCAACATAAACCAGTTTGAAATGTTGACATTGGATAATGTAAATAACATTTTTGACCTGCCATGTAATGATTTCTCTAATAGGATGACCTCTACCTGAAGAACCATTGAAAATAAAAGGGGTACGATTGAGCAGCCACGGATCGTCCCCTGACCTCTTTTTGTCTAAGGCAGTGTGAACCAGACTATCCCTCAAGTTGGAATTTTTTCGATAAGCCGTAATAAGCTTGTAATTTTGAAGAGGCTGGATTTGCTGCTGGGCTTGTTGGAAGCTAAATCTAAGCTTTTTTTGGAGAAGACCAAGAGGACGAAAAAAAGTCTGGACAAGAGGGACCAATCGTTGATGAGGGTCAGTTTTGGTACACGGCTGTACATTTTGGAAACCAGAATTGACCTCGCTCTTAATCTCTCTGAGGAATCGTCTGGCATAGCCTCTGTGTTTAAGGGCTGAGAAAAGAATGCTAGTGGCTTCCTCCACGTCATCAGGGTAAGAGCAAATACGATGGAAACGAATCAATTGTGATTTAATGAGGCCGCGAAAGGTGTGCGCTGGATAACTATTTTTATACAAGAGCGCATGGCGGTCTGTATCTTTGAAAAAGACTTTGGTGGCTAGTTTTTTCTCAGAGCTATGGGGAATAGGGACAAAAAAGACTTGTGTGTCCAAAAATTCGACTTTTTCTAATTGTAAATTGCATTTGAGTTTGATTTTAGGATGATGTCGCCGTGGCTTCATCTACCTTTTCCATTAATGCATTTAATTTTCCCGTTAATCTTACCTTATCCAAGTTGTCTAACCACTTCTTATGTTTGCCAAAATTAACTGCCATCCTTTTAATCTTTTGCTTAATTGAAACCCACCTCCCCAAAAACCCCTCCTCATCATCACAGAGAAAAACAAAGTACCTTAATGTTTTACATAACTTACCTATAAACTTACCCTCCTTTAACAGGCTTGCGTTGAAGCACCACAACCCCCCTCCCCTTACCTCCCCCGGCCCCGAGAAATCCGCCCTGACAAACAGGTCGTCACTCACGTCGCATGGCATGTGAGTGACCCCCCTGATTTGCCCCAGAGCCTCCCCGGAATCCAAGACCAGGTCAATTCTGGAGCGTTTGCTACGGCCCTGCACTACCTGCACTCTGCTGTACTCACGCTTCCCAGGGTCTAAAACCCTGAAAACATCAAATTATTACTGCTACAGAAATCGAAAAAAGTATACCTGCTTATGTCTCTCTTTAAATGCTCCCTCCCTCCCACATCCTCTAATGACTGTGCTAAGTTAAAGCCCCCCACTATAATTGTGTTTGGCCTGACCCAGGCCCCCAGGCTCTCAAACAGGCCCTTACGGCCCTGCTCAGTGTTATGAGCATATACACTATATTACCAAAAGTATTCGCTCACCTGCCTTTACTCATTCTATGAACTGAAGTGCCATCCCATTCCTAACTCATAGAATTCAATATGATGTCGGTCCACCTTTTGCAGCTATTACAGCTTCAACTCTTCTGGGAAGACTGTCCAAGGTTGAGGAGAGTGTTTATAGGAATTTTTGACCATTCTTCCAAAAGCGCATTGGTGAGGTCACACACTGATGTTGGTCGAGAGGGCCTGGCTCTCAGTCTCCACTCTAATTCATCCCAAAGGTGTTCTATCGGGTTCAGGTCAGGACTCTGTGCAGGCCAGTCAAGTTCATCCACACCAGACTCTGTCATCCACGTCTTTATGGACCTTGCTCTGGTGCACAGTCATGTTGGAAGAGGAAGGGGCCCGCTCCAAACTGTTCCCACAAGGTTGGGAGCATGGAATTGTCCAAAATGTTTTGGTATCCTGAAGCATTCAAAGTTCCTTTCACTGGAACTAAGGGGCCAAGCCCAGCTCCTGAAAAACAACCCCATACCATAATTCCTCCTCCACCAAATTTTTCCCGGCCTGAGTGGAGATTTTGGAATCTCTGTTTTCACATGCATGTAAACAGAGAAAAACTGAGATTTGGGTAGCCGACATACAAGCAGTCAGGTTATACTGCTCTTCTGTTTATTCACCAGAGGATCATCAACCCCGCCTCTTATTTCTCTCCAACAAGAATGAACATACAGTATGGTAACCTAAAAGGTCAGCCAGCGTACTACGTCTTTGCTTTGAGCCAGTTACTCATCTATTTCGCATCCATTCCGGCGTCTAGCACGCGACATCCACACAAAACGATAGGGTTCCCCTGCTACAGCACACCTGATTCAAATGATCAGCTCATCATCAAGCTCTGCAGTGGCCTGATAACGAGCCACTCATTTGAATCAGTTGTGTTGTAGCAGGAAACTTCTAACGCTACGTGCACACCCCAGGCCTTAATGCCCAAATCCGATTGTTTGGCTGTTCACATCACGTCTTTAAATCTGGCCTGTCTATGGATTGCTGTGTGAACAGCTCAAGCTCCTGAAGTGACCCGCATGCGCAGTTGATCTGCTACGTCCGTTTTGATGTGATGTGCAGTCTGCCTGCCTGGCTCATCATCTGACAGCTCAGTGTGACGCTACAACTGCATTTATTTCTAAATCCTCCAGTTTATATTTACACATTAGCAACCAAGCTCGTCGTTAATTAGTTCATCTTCATCTTCCTCACGTACTGTTCTCCTCGCTGCCCTGTCAGACCTGCATGGGTCTCTGTCACCGTTGCGCTGCAGCGCTTCACTCCCACTCTCTGCTCCGTGTCTGGAGTCCGTTCGGGACCAGAGACGCGCAGAGACCCAGGTCGGACAGTGCAGTGAGGAAAACAGTCGGCTACGTGAGCAAGATGAAGATGTCCCTCTCTGAAGCAGAGGATGAGCTCAGCTTCACTCCAGTCTTCACATGCAGACAGTCCACACAGTTGAAAGAGTTTCTGATCATATCGTTATGAGTTTTTCCAGTTTTTTTTTTACTCGGCTTGTAGGGCCGGCCTTTGTGTAAACAAATTAATTATGAGGAAACCCTGTATACCATTATTTGACTTAATCAAATCAAATCAAATCCTTAATCACTGATAATCATGAAATAATCATGAAATGATTTTAACCATGTTTTACTGTTTTAATGAGCATGTTTCCTCTTTCTTTTATCTTAACATTTTAACTTGTAGCACTTTGTCTAACTTTTAACCTGTACATGTAGCACTTTGAGATCCTGCCGATGAAAAGTGCAATAGAAATTAAATTTATTATTATTATTATTATTATTATTATTATTATTAAGTGTGCGTCTCATCCCGCCCCCCTCTCAGAAATATGCGCCTGTGGCACATTTTATGTTTTTCAATCAACTTCATTTGTCATTCATTCACAAAACAGTGCAGCGTAGGTCAGAATGACGTCAAAGTCGCATTGAATGCGACCTGGCTGTTCAGACCGTGGTTGCATTCACAAAAATCAGATACGTATCCGATTCAGTACCACATTTGAAAGTGGCCTGAATCTGATTTGAAAAAGTCAGATTCATTGCTACCTGTGCTGTTCACACTGTCAAAAGCAAATCAGATATGGGCAAATAAATATGAGCAAAAAAATCTGATTCAGGTCACTTGTAACTGCAGTGTGAACGTAGCCTTATTGTTTTGTTTCCGGGTTACAGCCGGATCTTGTAGTTTAAGTTCTCTAGGTCACAAAGAACATTTTTTAAAAATTGAGGCCATTAAAATTGATTTTTATCATGACCCTCAGTCTGCTGCCATTTTTCCACTCGGTTTTCTGTTGTTTTGGACTCCTTTTTTATTTTGTAGTTCTGTCTTTGTGCATTTGGTTCAGTGTTACTTTTCCCTCCTCACTCTCCTTGCACACCTGTCCTGTGTTTCACGTCGCCAGCCTTGCTCTGCTCCTTGTGTGTCTCCACCAATCAGCTGTCTTTGCCCTCCTGTCTCCTCACCTGTTGCTTGTTGGTTTGATTAGTTCTGTTGTATTTAGTCTTGTGTGTCTTTGAGTTGTGTCAGATTATTGTTTCTTTGTCATGGTGTTCTGTTCCTTCGTGTTAAAGAATTAAACCTCAGTTTGCAAAGCTACCTGTGTTCACTCCTGCATGTGGGTCCTGCTTCCCTCCACCCTGACAGATTTAGGTTAATGCATTAATAATGCAATATATTTGACAGCAGTAATTTAAACACAGAAAACATGCAAGAGTAAGAAATGTAATGACGAAATCAGATTAATAAATGATGCTGCGCTCTACACAGAATCCAAAACTATCTCTCCACAGTATGCAGAAGAGTGAAGATGGCACACCTGTTCTAATAGAAAGCAAACAGCTTTCCTTTCCAGATCTTCTACCTTCAAGAGTTGGTGCTTAGCGCTTTCAAAAACTCTCCACATATACAATGTTTAACAAGAACTGCGGGGATCCTGGAGTAGATCATTAGTGGTGTCATCTTGGTTGAGAGCGTCGACAACCAGTGTTCCATCTCCACTTTTCTCTTGGACAAAGGCAAAGTCCTCGTTTGGAAGCAGCCAGCATCGGTCTTGTGGTTTTGCAGAAATGACAGGACTAGATCTCCGCTGGCGCTGCAATTTGTGCATCCTTCTCCGCCTTTTTGTGACCTGGCCTAACCATTTTCTTTATGACCTGAAGATGGTTCTCGAAAGGGAAACATGAGAGGTCTCTCCAAGAATTTTACATCTTCATGCAGGTGCTTTAAGGAATGGACATTGTAGGTGGGGAATATCTGTCCGTAGATGTCTGCGCTTGCATCAACAAGGCCCAGAGCCCCGGATGCCCTGTTTATCACCTCATAACGGTGGGCTCTTGTTTCTTCTCCCACTGTTTGCTGTGCACAAGAGGGGTCATTGTTATCAGAGGAAAAGACGGTTTCCACATCCGTGTCCTCCTCCTCTTCCTCTCTGCCTAACCCCGAAGGCAGGGCCGGGACAGGGCTAAGTGGAGGCCGGACCACCGTAGGCTGAAGAGGAAGCGATGGAGCCTGCTGGAAGAACAGAGGCAGCCGACTGTAGGCTTTTCTGGGAGAGAGCTTGTACATCTCTGATCTGATCTCTGTGAAGTACTGTAGCACGCTGCGGACCACTTCCGCCTCCCTCCCAGGCCTCTCTGCTGCCGCCGGTGGCCGGAGGCTTCCCGGTAGCAGCGGACTGGTTTCTCCACTGAACCAGGTTCCACTCTCCCTCCTCACTCACACCACCATTCACACAATCTCCCTCGCTCACCGACTCAAAATTATTTTCCAAATTCCCCTTCTTGTTAAACTTCAAATCAAATCTACCTTGATTTTCATTCCCCTTCTGCAGGCCCGGTAACGCCAATCCGGGCGGCGTAAACGTCCTTGATTTTTCCTTCTTTTCCATCAGGGGTTTTGATGGAGCAGTGCTCAACATCTGTAACAAAAAGACATGAAACGACACAAGACACGGACAGGAGACAAACAAGTGCATAATATCTTCATCAAATTGCCCGCAAACAGCACAGGTCAGGACAACCCCGGTGTAGATCCTCCTGTGCCTTATTTGGAAGTCAAGATCTGTACCAGTGTGGGAAATTAATTTACTGTGTAGGTTTGACCAGATTTTCCCCACGTCCTCCAAGCTGCCTCGGAGGAAGGCCGCCTCCCCAGCTCGGACGTGAGGATGCTGTAAAGCAGTTTGGTGTTGAGTTGAGATAGGGGAATGTCCTTAGCGGGACAGCTGTCGCTGTCGACCACCGCCACCAGGGCCTCCATACAAAAAGAAAATAACAACGGGGACAGGGGGCAACCCTGTCTCACCGACCGCTCTATACTGAAAAAACTACTTACTCTACCATTTATCTTAAGTGCGGACCGTGCCCCTGCGTATAACAATTTAATCATATAAATTAAACCCTTCCCAAAACCCATCCCCTCCAACACCCTCCACAAAAAATCATGACTGACGCGGTCGAAAGCTTTTTCTAGGTCTAAACTTTCTAGGTCTAAACTCAATCCCCGGCCACCTCCTTAATTCTGTTCGTTATAATCTTAGCCAAAATCTTATAGTCCGTATAGTCCACCAAAATAAAGAAATCAACCAAAATCACCCAACGTGGCACACACACACAATGAAGGAAACCCGCTCCCAAGGCACAGCAGACGAGACAAGGGGGGACACCACCACCAGGACACCAGCACGCCACCACCGGTCTCCAGCAACTGAAAGGAGAAATAAACAAATTAACAAACAAAATAAAACAAAAATGAATTGAAAATGCAAGACTGTGACTATTAAAAAGTGATTTAAACAATATATCAACAAAAATATAAACAGAAACAAACCAAAACAATTACAAAATTCTCAAACACTCATTACTTCATACACACATTCACTCATTCATCAGGGGGGCTAGGCCCCAGTAAAACACCCGGGCTAATAGAGCCACTCAAAGTGCACGTTCAGACAGTCCACGCCGGGAAACACCGGCGGCAGCGCACATTACAAATCACAAGCAAAGCAGATGAAGCAGGCAGCTGTAGCGGCGCAGAGCAGCAGCAGCGAGGCAAAGCAGCGTGGAGACAAACGTCGGCAGACAAAGCAGCAGTGGTTTAGCAGTGGTTAGCGGTGCTCAGCTGAGCGGCTACATGGACATCTTTACCCGATCAGACAGTCCCGGCCAACACGGCGTGAAGAGAGAGGTCAGCACAGCACATGAGCAACCGGCAGCGAGCAGCGGACGGCATACGGATCGGTACAAGCGATGAGCAGCATAAGCAGCATACAGCCAGCAGCAACACCCAAGCGAGCCTCTACTACCCAGGGGCGGAAGTGACGGACGTCAGGAGACGACGAAGCCCGGCCTCCGGCAGCAAGAGGAAGACAGGTGTTCCAACCCTCCTTTTATACGGGAACCGCCCACTGTAAATGACATCACAGGACCGAGGACTGTGTCCTGCTACACTAGCCAGCTCCTCCGCCGCGGCTACATCCACTCTCCCCATTAATTTATTTAATTTATCAACTAACCTTACCTTTTCTACATTAGCAGACCATTTTTTAAACTTACCAAAACTTACCGCCATGTTTTTTATCTTCTGTTTGATCCATACCCACCTTCCCAGAACCCCCTCATCGTCGTCACACAAAAACACAAAATACCGCAACTATTTACTTAATTTACCTTTAAACTTAACATCTTGGAGGAGGCTGGCGTTGAAACACCACAGCCTTCCCGACCTGCCATCCCCTGGCCCGGAGAAGTCCACCTTCACAAACAGGTGGTCGCTCACAGCGCACGGCACGTGAGCGACCCGCCTGATCTGCTTCAGCGCCTCCCCCGAGGCCAAGACTAAATCTATTCTCGACCTTTTAGTCTGGCCCTGCACTATTTGTACCCGACTATATTCTCTCTTACCTGGATTTAATATTCTAAATACATCTACCATATTGTTCGCACTACAGAAATCAGCAAAGGCGTACCTGCTGATATTGTTGCGAATTCCAAGCAAGGTGGGAGGACCATAGGCAGACACACTGTGATGCAGAGAAAACCAGGTTTATTGTGGGTAAAGGGAGAAGGGGAGGACGGTGAGGGGAAAGGAGATCCAAGGAGGTCCAGGGAGGGGTGCGGGTCCAGGGGTGAGGAAAGGGAATCCTGGGGACCGGAGAGGGAAGGGGAGTCCAGTGAGGAGGGCAGGTCCAGGGATGGCGACAGGGGGCAGGTGCAGAGGATCTGGAGGCAGATGAAAGCAGGGGTAGAAACACAGAATATTGGGTGTGCACGCGAGATACAAAAACTAAGGCCTGACTGTTACCACGGGATGGCTGTAAAGTTCTGGCAGTGACCAGTGGGTGACCAGGGTTTTTGAGCAGGAGAATGATGATTAGATGAGTTGCAGCTGTGTCCCCTGCACACCTGTCGCCAATCACTGGAGCACTGCCTGCAAGGGAGAAGGAGAAGGTGAGAGGAGAGGGGGAGAGGGACAGGGACACTGGGAGGAGGGGCCAGTTAGAATCCAACAGGTATCCCATTTTAAATTTACCCTCCCACCTACATCCTCCAACGACTGCACTACGTTAAAATCCCCAACAATTAACGTATTGGGCCTAACCCAGGCCCCCAGGCTTTCAAAGAGGCCTTTGTGGCCCTGCTCCGTATTTGGAGCATACAGATTAATAAGCCTCCCCTCCCACCTACTGGTTTTAACATCTAATAGAATTAAACTTCCGTCAAACATGTACCCACTCATCCCCGACCGCCTCCCCCAGCAGCACGGCCACCCCTCCGGAGGTACCACCTCCGTTATTGTAGACCGTGCTGCCTGACCAAACCCTCCTCACCCTCTGGGCCTGCTGTTCGGTCCACCAGGTCTCCTGAAGACACAGGATGCAGTCTCTCCCCACCTCCGCCAGGACCCCTCGAGCATTGAGAGACACCAGGGAGGCCATGATGTTTCTAGGGGAGGAGATTCAGCGCGGTGTGCAGGTCATTGTTTCTTCCGTTTATTTCTGTTCTTTTTACTCTTACCTGGTCTGCTCTCGACGAAGTCTTGCTCCGAGTCCAAGCTGGCCCCGATATTGAAGTGAAGGACGACAGGGACCCCTCCCCGCCGCCCCGCAGCCAGTGGGGCATCGCTGGCCGGACCCCTGTCGACCCGCGCCTGTCCCGAGGGCAGCTCCTGGGACTCTCCAGCCCCAGCCCCGCCCCCGCCCTCAGACTGCTCAGTCTCGAGGACCCCCAAAAACTCGTCCAGGCTGGACCCCAACAGGTCCACCTGGCCCTTGGCTTCCAGGGTCCTCTTCTGTTTTTGGGGCCCGGCCCGGGCTAGGTCGGCCTTCTCGGCTACACCCACCCCCCTGCTCCGCCCCTGCTGACTCACCTGCCGGTGCTGGGGTCCATCTTTTATTATCAAAAATAGACAGTTTCAAAATTTTACATCTTTTTATTGTAAAACCACACACAGAGAAATCAAAAACACACAACATTTAACACAACATGAAACAGACTAAATAAGACATTCATTCTTACAAAATAAACCAGACAGGACTGAAAATGTCAACTAAAGCAAAAGCAGAAACGCAGATCACCCAACTCATCACGCACACAGACAGAAGATCCCTCCAGTGAGTCCCAAGTGGAGGGAGCTGTCCAGGGTCCTGAAGTGAGTGACGGTGAGGTTCTTGAAAATTGAAGTGATGGGGCTATTGCAGTGCTCGTGAAGGGAGATGTTGCGTCTTATCCAGGTGGCTTCCCGGGCCAGTGACAGAAGTGTGTTAATGAGGGTGTGGGGGTGGGGTGGGGGGTTAGGGTTAGGTTTTGAGGACGGTAAATGCTATTTCAAAAACTTGAATTAGCAAGCACGGGCACAGGCTGTAACCAACCTTGGATAATAGGAACTGCTAATATGTTTAGTAACATATAGTTTAATGTTAGAATGAGATGAGGTCATGCTAAAATGAGGATACTAATATGTATACATGGATTGTCAAAGACAATAGAATAATGAGCCCATAGGGGGAAAAAAATTGCCATGATAATAGTAATAAGTCATATCATCAATTGATAAATCGGGAAGAGGTCATGAGGTTGGGACAGGCAGAGCAAACATGAGTAACAATGATGAAAGAACTAGAGGGAGGCAAATTAGATCAGTTACATAATATACAGGGTTATTAAGAACCAGGGAGACAGGTTAAATTTAGGCAAGTGCCTTGTGTGGTTAGGTTTAGTGTAACAGTAAAGATAAAGGGTAAAGGTAAAATATAATGTGAGATCCAAAGGATGCTACTGTAAAAAATAGTGATTAACTTCCCCAGGGTTGTGTTTAGGGAGAATCAAGGCGAGGGTTATGTTAAGGCATCTAATAGAGGGCTAAATAAGTATAAATTTAATGTTAGTGACCCAGAAAACAATGCTATTAAACATTTCAATAATAAAGTAAATGCAACCAAATCACAAGGTAGTAAGAAGGGTCTGCTTCCCTAAAAGTGGATATATAAATAAACACACCAAAACATAGGAAAAGGGAGGGAAAAAGACTGAATATTGTTTAATGGGTTTTAAAGTAGACAAATATGTGCCCAATAAAGACTTATTACCAAGCCCAGAGAGGTCCCACATTATATATGAGGAAAGAATTAGAATGTCAGGATCGTAGGAGACCAGCGACGAAGAGTCTAATTAGAGAGGGGAAAGAGAATTTTTTAGACAAACAAACATAACATAAACAAAAATATTAACTTGTAGGAAGAAATCATAAACATGCAGAGGAGTAATAAAAAGATTAAAGGGTATGATGCAAAAGTATATATAGTAGACAACAAACATATAATAAATTAAGGACACAAACATTTATATTTTTATATATATTATTTAATAATTAGACTGGGTCTGGGTTCCTGAAAGATCCTGTGTGGAAAAAAGAGGTAAGTAAAGAGAATAAGATCTTTTGATATGCATAACTGTTTTTTTCTTTACCCTGAATTTTTTGTGACCTAGTAGGTGTCTTCATTGAAGCATTCAGGTAAGGAGATATTAGTTTTAAGACCTGAGGATCCCTGGGTAGGAGAATAAGGTAAGTGGAAAACAATATGTTATTTAACAACCCTGTATAATAATGTAAAGTTTTTTTTCCTTTCCTTGAAGTAGCAAGCACGGGCACAGGCTGTAACCAACCTCGGATAATTAGGGTTACCTCGTCCAGTGTGACTGGCCCCTCCCTCCCCGTCGCCGACCCTTTTTGGGTCCCGACCCACCAGTTGAGAACCACTGCACTACAGGAATCATGTGATAATATGATGCTATATATAATGGCACACGTGAGAGTGTGGTCTCTCTGATAACAACCTGATGTGCTGCATCCACTGCTGACACTACTAAACATAACTAAATATAAAAATATAAACTAAATGTGGCAAGGTGAAGGGCTTTTTGTTTGTTTGTTTCACTCCTGTTGCAGTAGGTTGGAGTACAATTGCAGTCTGGTGCTGCACACGGCCCTGCAGTCTCAGGCCCTTTTATGGGCATTGATGGGGCGGTTACCTGTGCTAATCCTATGTTAATTAGACTCACCTGGCACGCGCTCTCAATTTACAAGGTGACAAAGGGCACAGCTGCAAACAATTCTGATGAATCTGACGTAGGGGTTTCTCAAGAAAGAATCCAAGAAAATTCTTAAGATGATATTGGTGAATGAGGCCCAGTAGTGTGTTCATCGCTTGTTTCACTTTACTCATTTAGTAAACTTAACTTAAAATCCAACCAAGCATAACAATACACTAGCCTACATGGCCATCCACAAATTTACCTTTTGTGTCTGTCAGCTGCCGCTTGAACTTCTTTGGTTGTTCCCGTAAAGGCTTCTAAAAAAAATGTTTCTGTGTGGAACAGGTTATCTGTCTCAGTTATTTACATTTAATGATGTTTTTTTTTATGGTGGAGGGTGATTCAGATGTGGTCCTCCTCACTGCCTGGAATGAACTGCTTGGATGTTCGTTCCTCCTTCGGGCAGTGGTTGCACCACATTTGTTTATCACCATCCTATATCCACGAGTTATGAAGATGCTGTACAGTTCCATGTGTGTTTTCCTTGTTGTTTGTTTACATATAGGATTGAACATTGTAACAATTTTTTGTTGTTGAGACTTGTGGATAGGGGGCTTTATGATATTGTATCTCCACTTATACATGATGTCTTATATTTTTCTGTATGACATCACTGTCCGAGATATACACGAGATTGATGATTGAGTGCAGCTGGCTTTAAAGAGGGGACACACCCATGTCATTTTTGTTATTTATTATGTATCACAGGGGAATGGGTGTTTCCACTTATATTAAGAGACTTACCAGAAACAGTTGGTGGTGATTCTTCTGGTGAAGTCACGCATCACACTGTAAGACATTTTTATTAAGCTCTCATAAGTGATTTACCAATACTACAAACACTAAAATGTAATTTCTTAATTTCCACGAAGTCTTTTGGCCTCTCTATTGGGGGATCAAACAGATCATGGCTATAGGCATGTTCGTCCAACTCCACAATTCAGCCTGACAAAAAAAATAGCATAGAAAGACAGTGAGCACAGACAACATACGACATACTTATATGAGTAATCTGTTAACAGCAGCAAGCTGTACTTAGACCACCATCAACAAGGACATGCAGTTGACAGTGAGTAATTATCAGTGCCCGTGGCCCAGCCAGCTACTGATTGACCAAAACAATTCACCTACAGATGCATTACATTAATTATACACCAGAAAGCCAAAGAGTTTAGTGGTCCAGAAGACTTGCGCCGGGCTTCCACTGGATGCAGAACGATTCCGAAACGGGTCCGCTACGGAACGGCTGCGTACTCCGACTCCGTCAACACACACCGGTTCCGTCCCTGATGTTGATTGTTGCGGCTCCGCCACACAGCAGGAACACGTGATCTCACGATACAGCTGGTTGAAGTTTCCATAAAATGAACCACAAAATCAAAAACAATTAATTTAATCCAGAGGAGTAGTAGAGAAACAACTCATGGCTTGATTTTACAATCTCCGTGTCCAGGTGTAAACGGGGTGAAATGATGTGTGAAAACCTCCGACCTGCTGACTTCAGGCCGGTCGCTGCTCATTACAACATTTTCAAGGTGTTTTGAATATTAACTGGGTGTTTTATTTTGTATTTTGCCGGCGATTTCCTGTCATGCACGACCTGCTCTGTGCTAATTGATGCACTGTGCTCCGGTGTCCGGCAAAAATAGAAGCTGTGCGTATCTTTTGCGAGGTCTGTCGGATGCCGGTGTCGTTCCGGACCCACGATGTAGCGGACCCGTAGTCAGTGGACGCTGACACGGTGATCATAATTAATACGTATCGGCTCCGGCGCCATAGCGGAGCGGATCTGCAGCCGTTCCACAGTCAGTGGAATTTAGGCGTTAAGAGTTAGGATTAGTAGGAGGAAAATTAAGTAAATTTCAGAATAAGAGTAAGAATTTAAACTAGTGTCAATCAATTAAAATATTTTAACCTCAGAGGATTAAACCATGGTTTATACTTTCCTTTTTTCTTTAACATACCAGCAGTCAGGTTATACTGCTCTTCTGGTTATTCACCAGAGGTTCATCGGGTCCATGGCATTGGTCCGACCACCCATTAGTCCGACCTCCCATTGGTCCAACAATCGGAGTAATGAGAGTTCGAACTAATGGGAGGTCCTCATTAGTTCGAACTGAACCAGTATTAGTCCAACTTTACATTCCCAACTTGATCAGCATTCATTCATGATGGTACAATCTGACATGATCTCTGACTGAATATGGGGAGAGAGAAAGCTGCATGCTCGTATGAATGGAAGAGCTTGTCAGAAAGTAGTGATGACAGTTCGGACTAACGGGACCACCCATTGGTTCGACCTCCTATTGGTCCGACTTGTGGTTGATTTTGTCGGAACAATGGGAGGTCGGACCAATGGGTATTTTGTCGGTGTAACGGGAGGTCGGACCATTGGGAGGTTGGACCAATGGGCAGTTCCCGGTTCATCAACCCCGCCTCTTATTTCTCTCCAGAAAGAATGAACATACAGTATGGTAACCTAAAAGGTTACTACTTCTTTGCTTTGAGCCAGTTACTATCTATTTCGCATCCATTCCGGCACTCGACATCCACACAAAACGATAGGGTTCCCCTGCTACAACACACCTGATTCAAATGATCAGCTCGTCATCAAGCTCTGCAGCTGCCTGATAACGAGCCACTCATTTCAATCAGGTGTGTTGTAGCAGGAAACTTGTAAAACATGCAAGGCAGTGGCCCTCGAGGACCGGAATAGGGGAACCCTCTTTTGCAGCTGGCCAGCACGCAAGAGCAAACATGTGCGTGGTGCGTGCTTATTGTTTTGTCTCTGGGTTACAGCCGGATCTTGTAGTTTTTCCAAGTTCTCTAGGTCACAAAGAACATTTTAAAAAATTGACGCTGTTAAAATTGATTTTGTCATGACCCTCGGTCTGCCGCCATATTGTGGCTCGGTTTTCTGTTGTTTTAGACTCGTTTTCTTCAGTTCCTGTTTTATTTTGTAGTTCTATCCTTGTGCATAAGTGTTACTTCCAGGGTTCATACACTTTTTGGCAATGGTTTTCCATAACTTTTCAATGACTTTTCCATAACCTTTCAATGAGTTTTCAAGACCAAAAAATTAACGAATTTCAGTCAGACCATTGTAATTGGTGCCTCAAAATCAAACCACACACATTTTGATGCACTTTGTTATGTTTAAATTGCAACTTGAATACAACATTATATATATTCTTAAAAAAATAAATTTCAGAATTAATTAATTAATTAATCAACCATCAATCAACCAGACATTTTAGTCCGGCGCGGGTATGGGTTGTTTAATGAATTTTAACGTAAACAGATAACAGATATCATGAAACTTTCCAAGTTTATCACTCACATAAGACAATTTTTTAATATTACAAGTTTTGTCAAATGTTATGTTTACATTTGAAAATATCTAATAAAATATGCATTATGCATATGCAACATTTCCAGAACTGAAATCTGAACAATGGATAAAGCAACTTTCAAAATTCCTGTTTTATTTTGTTGACATATTAGAGTCAGAAGTTTTCACCGAGGAGATTTTGGATATCTCTTTTTATCACTCTGTCAACACAGATTTTGGATATCTCTTTTTATCACTCTGTCAACACACACTGTGCCCTTTGCCCCCTCACGGACAAAGGTTACCAGGAGCAGCTCAACACCATCTGAGCGAGGCCAGCTACGCTTGGCCCGCGACTGGAAGATGCTGGCTGATGTTGGACAACAGCTGGTGTTTCCTAGGGAGATCGCCACAACCACCCTGAGACCTGACCTGGTTCTCTGGTCCCCCTCTCAAAAAAAGGTGTTCATTATTGAACTAACCGTACCTTGGGAGGACGCAGTGGATGAAGCTTTTGAGCGGAAACATCTACGCTATGCTGAGCTCGCTGCCGAAGCACAACAACGCGGCTGGAACACTGAAGTCCGCCCAGTGGAGGTGGGGTGTAGAGGCTTTGTGGCAAGATCTACCACCAAACTGCTCACAGACCTGGGAATCAGAGGCCAAAGCCTGCGTTCAGCCATCAAAGCTGCATCGGAAGCAGCCGAAAGAAGTAGCCAGTGGCTTTTTATGAGGAGGAAAGATCCCTGCTGGGCCCCGAAGTAGCCAACCAGAAGGTATGCGGTCAGCTTAGGCTTGACTCAGGGAAAAGGACGGCCCTGCCTTGCACAGTCCCATGAGACGTCAGTCATTCTCATGACGAATTAGGATTGACGCAAGTTCAGGGCTGATCACCCTGAGCTGGCCACCTTTAGCGAGGGTGTATAGCAGGGCTCCAGACTAACTTTTTTGATCACCGTCCCGAAACCGTCCCGAAATATATTTTGAACCGTCCCGAACTGAATGTATGTCGTCCCAAAAAAAAAAGTTTAAAAAAAGTATCCCAATAATTAACTTTTAGTGCATATGTTTATTACCGCCACAACATGACCTGTCCATGTGCCCGTGTGTATAGGTGCGCGTGTGTGTGCCAGCGCAAGACAGAGAGACACGACAGCCACAGACTCGTTCGTTCATTAATGGGTGCTAATGCTGATAAGTTTCTTTTTTACGCATTTTTTCAAGGGATGCACAATAACTATTTTTAAGTAACTAATAACGGTAACTGATAACATACATGAAGATAAGAAAGAATAGTGAAGATCTAACATAGCTACTATATCATGACATAGGCCTAAATACTTAAGATATTCTATTAGCCAGAGTTTCAAACATTTGGTAAAAGATATCAAACTTATTGATATCTCAAATGAACATCTATTTAATATGGTGCAATAGCCTACTTATTGATATAGCCTAAAAATAAAGGACTCTAGAACTGGTGCAAATAGCCTATTTTGCATCAGGATTTAAAATAAATACAAAGTGGGAAAAGTGCATTCCATAGGTTAAAAAAAGTTGAAAGGATTTTTGCTTGGCTGCTTCCATACAAATACAAATGAACAACGTTTCACTAAAATAAATGAAGTTCAGTTGTTGCTGTCGCTGCTTTCTCAAGGAAGAGAGAGAGAGGGGGGGGGGCAGCGTGTGTGTGTGTCCCGGTGGCTTCTTACAGTTAGCTTTATGTTGCTACCGCCGTTAGCATCGTCCTCGTAGCTTTGAAAACTCCGTCGGAGCGACGATCATGTTTCAGACTGATGGCGCTGTTTTTTCCCTCCTTGTGGAACTTTCTTAAAACATTCAGTACAAATATTCAGCGAACTGTCTTCTCTATTACCGTGACCGTCCCGCATTAGCGCCGTCATGTTCTGTTTACACACCTACCGGTGCACGTTGTGCTGCGTTCACGTGTTGACGGAAGTTCCCTGTTGCGAGCCGTTCTTCAGACCTTTTTATGTTCATGTTTCTATGGTTCATGTGTAACATGGGTAATTGGTAAAATACCGTGGGTAAGACGTTGATATCAGCAACTACCAAGTTGACCAGTTGTTTTCCCACATGAGGGAGTATTCTGATGATTTTTTTCAGTCAGAAAATTGTTTTTCCGATTATACTGAGGCGACATGAATGCTACATTCACAGCAGGCTTGCTCACTCCGGTGCAGAGCGACATCACTCTGCTCCTTTGCTCCGGTGGTTGCAGTAGTAACATTTTCTTTATTGTTAATTTTGCGGGTCTATTGTCAGTCTCGCAGTCTTGCAGTAGTCTGTGTGTGAATGCAGCAGGAAGCTTCGCGCCGTTTGTGTAGTGACCGTGATGTGTGCAGTTTCAGTGCAAAAAAAAACAAAAAACGTTTCGTCCCGACTGCGTCCCGGGGGATATTGATTATCGTCCCAAATACATATTTTTACGTCCCCGGGACGACGGGACGGCGTTAGTCTGGAGCCCTGGTGTATAGTGTAATGGCCGAAACACCCCAAGACCTGAAGGCACTACTGACTACAGCCTATCCAGCTGTCTATGAGCTGAACCTATCCACTCCGCATCAGCGGTACCACGACGCTGGTTATCAACTCAACCCCAGCTTGTCTAACTGTCAATCTGTGAATGCATACGCATGAAGCGCGGATTCAAGGCAGCAGAAAAATCATTAACAGAGCACCGACGCGTCAGAGAAGCGAGGTGAGGCACACCTTATTACTCCTGCAGAAGAAAGAAAAAAAAGAAGCCTGTGTTCCGACCTGACCCCAGTTATTGAATGTTTACGTTTATTTAGAAGAAGTTTGGTGCTGATTAAACTTGTAAATGAATGCTGCTCTGGATCCGATTCTTTCCTTACAGTATATATTCTGATTCTTAACAGTGGCCAAACAACAGAACCATTTTATTATATTGGAGTCAGACTATATATTTTCCATTTTTGCTGGGCATAAGGTTTGTTCTAAATTCGGCTACGGTAAATAAAAGCCTGTCCCATAATAAGCCTACAGACGCGTGTCTCAGACGGGTCCGCTTGGCACACATACCCTTCAGCAAAAACAAAACAAACACCGTCACCCCACCACCACCATCCTATGTGTTGTCGCCCCGTCTGGTCGCTTCTTTAGATCAAGTCTAGCCTATCATTTGAACCGCAATCCTTCTCATCCCCCCTACAGTAGCGCACAGCGTCTCCCAGACCATCATATCCTACTGTAAATTCTCAACAACAGCAAAAAGGCGAGTCTCCAGATGCTGGTTGTACGGGGTCAGGTCCGTCTCCCGGTTTGAGCAAATAAAAGCAGGTCGCAATTAGAAGCCAGTGTTGTCTACAAGTTCTAGTGAATTAACAAAACCTTCTTAAAGACCCGCCCCGGTCCGATCCGCTAATGCCTCACAGACTCAAGTGCATTAGTAAATCTCGTCCGTTCCGCGGAAAAAAAGAGAAAGAAAATCATTTTAATAGGCCTATTTTACACATCCTAAATATTATCCATGCTATATTTCAATGACTTTTCCAAAACTTTACAGATAATTTTATTTTTCCATAACTTTTCAAGGACCTAGAAATTGCATTTTCAATTTCCAACTTTTCTTCATGACCATACGAACCCTGTACTTCCTGTGTTTTCCCTCCTCACCCTCCTTGCACACCTGTCCTGTGTTTCACGTCATCAGTCTTGCTCTGCTCCTCCACCAATCAGCTGTCTTTGCCCTCCTGTCTCCTCACCTGTTGCTTGTTGGTTTGATTAGTTCTGTTGTCTTTAGTCTTGTGTGTCTTTGAGTTGTGTCAGATTATTGTTACTTTGTCATGGTGTTCTGTTCCTTCGTGTTAAAGAATTAAACCTCAGTTTGCAAAGCCTGTGTTCACTCCTGCATGTGGGTCCTGCTTCCGTCCACCCTGACAGATTTAGGTTAATGCATTAATAATGCAATATATTTGACAGCAGTAATTTAAACACAGAAAACATGCAAGGGTAAGAAATGCATATCAGACTCTAAAGACAGGAGGAGAGTGGCAGCTCGCAGGTCCCAAATACATGCCGAATTTTGTGAGAGGTCAGTGAGAACCCTGTCTCACTGACCTCTCGATTTCTCACTCACTCTGCCATTTATTTTAAGGGCAGAGTGCGCGCCCCGTACAATAACTTGATCATATTATTCACCCCCTCACCAAAACCCATGCCCCCCAATACTCCCCGTAAAAACTCATGACTGACCCTATCAAAGGCCTTCTCCAAATCCAAACTCTAAAGCAACCTCCCCTCCCTCTCCATACTACTTACTGCCCCCTTTACTGTTAAAATCAAATCTGCTATGTCCCTGCCGGGGGATGCTGTACGCCTGAAGGCTCGTTACGGCATCCCCGGCCACCTCCTTTATCCTGTTAGTAATTATTTTAGCAAAAATCTTGTAATCTGTATTTAGCAAGCTGATTGGCCTATAGTTTATGTCGTCCTTATCACCTTTCTTATACAAAAGGGTTATGATCCCATCATTAAACCCTTTAGGGGTGCTCTGACTTTTGATTATTTCATTGAGGAGTTGACATAACAACGGTCCCAGCAGTTAAGCCGTCAGCACCGGGGCTCCTCCCCCTGGAGAAGCCGGACACTGCCCGGACGACCTCGTCCAGCGTGACCGGCCCCTCCAGCGAGAGGGCGTCCCCAGCGCCGACCCTGCCTTTAAGATTTTTAATTAATGCCTCCCCCCGCCCCCTATCTACTACCTCCCTCTGAAATAGAAGTTTGTACAAATCAATCCCTTCCTGCTCTACCCCATCCCAATCTGTTAAAACCTCACCTGATGCGTCTCTTAGTGCTTTTATGGCCTGCTTTTCCTGTTTCTGCCTCTCCAAACCTAGGAAAAACGCAGAATACTTTTCCCCCTCTACCTGATCTCGTACCCTGGCCCTAGTGGCCGCCGCGGCACACTGAGCTTGGAGGAGACTGGCCAGCTGGGCCTTAACCGCCCCTATGCTGGCCAGCTCCTCCGCCGTGGCGTTATCGACATTTTTCATTAATAAATTATGCGTGTTTTGTTTTTTTTGTCTTTTATTATCAAAAATATACACAAACATAATTTTACACTCTCTGTCATTTAAAACCACACAAAGAAATCAAAAACACTGAACATTGTTAGGGTTAGGGCATGGGTTAGCCCGTCCCTCTGTATGAGGGCCGGGAAATACACTGGCCCCCCCTCTCAGGCCTTCCTCCCTCCCCGGTCCCGAAATGACCAATCCTGGCCATATGGTGGTTGTTGGGGTCGGAAATCTTGGGTCCTGTCCCGGGGCCGACCCCTCCTCCCGCGACGGACCAGCATCCACCCATCCTCCATAGCCACGGAGTGATGGCGTTTTTTTTGTCTGTATATGGTTTTTTTTGTTTTTTTGTAATAAAATAAAAATCTAAATTAAAATATGCCCAATCGCGACATTTCATAAATAAAAAATACCTTCTTCAGGCTGGGCAGAAATAAAACAAAGCAGTTGGCACACAAGCTGTACTGTTGCTGTCTCTGTGTCAAGCAAATGACTCTGCCTGTCTCACCAACATAAACCAGTTTGAAATGTTGACATTGGATAATGTAAATAACATTTTGAACTGCCATGTAATGATTTCTCTAATAGGATGACCTCTACCTGAAGAACCATTGAAAATAAAAGGGGTACGATTGAGCAGCCACGGATCGTCCCCTGACCTCTTTTTGTCTAAGGCAGTGTGAACCAGACTATCCCTCAAGTTGGAATTTTTTCGATAAGCCGTAATAAGCTTGTAATTTTGAAGAGGCTGGATTTGCTGCTGGGCTTGTTGGAAGCTAAGTCTAAGCTTTTTTTGGAGAAGACCAAGAGGACGAAAAAAAGTCTGGACAAGAGGAACCAATCGTTGATGAGGGACAGTTTTGGTACACGGCTGTACATTTTGGAAACCAGAATTGACCTCGCTCTTAATCTCTCTGAGGAATCGTCTGGCATAGCCTCTGTGTTTAAGGGCTGAGAAAAGAATGCTAGTGGCTTCCTCCACGTCATCAGGGTAAGAGCAAATACGATGGAAACGAATCAATTGTGATTTAATGAGGCCGCGGAAGGTGTGCGCTGGATGATAACTATTTTCATACAAGAGCGCATGGCGGTCTGTATCTTTGAAAAAGACTTTGGTGGCTAGTTTTTTCTCAGAGCTATGGGGAATAGGGACAAAAAAGACTTGTGTGTCCAAAAATTCGACTTTTTCTAATTGTAAATTGTGACCCGCTCTGGCGAAATGAGTCGGAAGTCGCAACGTTCTATTTTTAGATAATCAGCTGTAAACATGGAAAATCTATAAAAAATCGATTTTTTTTCTTTTTAGCTAATTTCAAAGCAATGGCATTCAAAAACATTCTCCCAAAGTTTCACAGTCCAGATAATTGAGAAAAGGCAGTAAATGATGATTAAAGTTGACTTGCTACTTAAACCCTCTGAAAATGAGCGTTGCATCATTGCAAAACATGAATTATCTTCTGATCCATTTGTGATAGAGACGAGCTGTAAACTGCATGTGATTCGCTGGATTCTCCGCTTTCCGACGGTCATTGAATGGTGCCTCTATGATAAGCAGGGACGGCTACAGAAACAGATGCTAAACCAGAGAAGGGCTTTGGCTAAACCGAGTAGCATCGACGCTAACAGAGCTAGCGTCGATGCTAAACAGAACGTAGCAACGATGCTAAATCGAACGTAGCTTAAATGCTAAACCGAACGTCGCGGTCAACCCAACGCTTGCACATATTTTACAAAACATCAACAAAACATCACAACTTCTGAACCGTTTATGATAGAGACGAGCTGTAAACAGCATCTGAATTATGAGATTCTCTGCTTTCCGAGGGTCATTGAATGGTGCATCGATGACAACAAGGGGCCGTATATGGTGCGTGTAATCAAGTGGTACAGGGACAGATGCCAGAGTCACAGGCTAAACTTTGAATGGAATTTTCTCAGGTTTTAGAACAGAATAAGAGAGGAGGAGATCGTAATTCAAATGGCCATATCTCGAAAACTATAAAATGTATTACTTTGACTAGGGTTTCATTTTAAAGCCCATTTTCTAATCTTTCCATTGATACCAAAATCTCAACTTTGACATTTGGGTCACTGTGACTCATTTTGCTGGATCGGGTCACAATTGCATTTGAGTTTGATTTTAGGATGATGTTGACTCAAAGTAGCCAGGAAGATTTGGAAATCACTTTGAGTACCAGACCAAATGCCAAATATGTCGTCGAGGTAGCAGAGATAGAGCAGCGGCAACAGATTGCTTAGGTTAGGGTTAGGGTGAAATAAACCAGACACGACAGAAAATGTCAACTGAATCAAGAACAGAAACGCAGATCACCCAAATCATCACGCACACAGAGAGAAAAACCCTCCACCAGTGAGTCCAGATGGGGGGAGCTGTCCAGGGTTCTGAAGTGGATGACTGTGATGTTTCTGAAGATGGGGGTAATGGGGCTATTGCGGTGCTTGTGGAGTGTGATGTTTCTGCGGATCCAGGTGGCTTGACGTGCCAGTGACAGTAGTGTGTTGACGAGGGTGTGACGGGGGGGGAGTCCGAACATAAGGGTCCAGGGGGTGAGGGAACGGGGGCTGAAGCTGCAGTGATCGTGTAAAACCTGTAACAAAAACACATGCAAAGACACCAGACACGGACAGGAGACAAACAAGTGCACAATCTTCGTCAAATTGCCCGCAAACAGCACAGGTCCTGGAGAAGAGCTCCCCGTGGACCTGGTGCAGAACGACCCCGGTGTAAATCTCCTGTGCCTGATGCGGAAGTCGAGATCAAAGCAATTGTGTGGGATGAATTTGTTGAGATATTATGCCAGATCCTCCCCACGTCCTCACCGGGGAAGAGCCCCCTCCAAGCTGCCTCGGAGGAAGGCCGCCTCCCCAGCTCCGACGTGAGGACGCTGTAAATGGATTTAGTGGTAAGGTCTGTCAGAGGAATGTCCTTGGTGGGCAGGCACAGGAGGAAGTCCAGCCAGGGTGCCTGCACAGGTTGTACCAAAACATGCAATAGAGTGGAGGCTACTAGAGCATTCCACACTGTTACCTTTCCTCTCAGGCTCAGGCCACGAGACCTCCACCTGTTGACAACTTGCTTCACCCTGCTAGTAACCATATCCCAATTTAACTTTGTGACGCTCTCCCCTCCTATGCCCACATGTACTCCTAGAATTTTGATGCTACTGTCTGCCCTGTCCACTCCCTCCCTCCCCACTGCTAACAAGCTGGTTTTAGCGATGTTTAATTTTGCCCGACGCAGCCTCGTAGCGGCGCACATGCTCCAAAAGAACATCTAGCTTCCGCGGCGCCAAGGCGAGAACGGTGACGTCTTCCGCAAAGGGGACAACTGCCACCCTCCCCTGCTCCGGCGCCACAGGCAGACCCGGCAAGCGGCCGTCACTATTGACTGCCGCCACCAGGGCTTCCATACAAAAGGAAAAAAGCAGCAGAGACAGGGGGCAACCCTGTCTCACTGATCGCTCTATATTAAAAAAGGCACTTATTCTACCATTTATTTTTAAAGCGGAGAGCGCCCCATCATATAACAATTTTATCATATCCATTATCCCCTGCCCAAAACCCATTCCCTCTAACACCCTCCACAAAAAATCGTGACTTACTCTGTCAAACACTTTCTCCAAATCTAAACTTAACAATAACCCCCCCTCCCTCTCCATACTGCTTACCGCACCTTTGACAGCAAGAATTAAATCGACTATGTCCCTGCCGGGGATGCTGTACGCCTGTAGGCTTGTTACGGCATCCCCGGCCACCTCCTTTATTCTATTTGTAAGGACCTTAGCAAAGATTTTTTAGTCCGTGTTGAGTATACTAATCGGCCTGTAATTCTTAATATATTCCCTATCTCCTTTTTTATATAATAGGGTAATGATTCCATCATTGAATCCCTTGGGGGTGCTCTGGCTTGTGATAATCTCATTAAATAACTGACATACGGTCCCATGTATTCAATGCTGCTCAAATACACCTCGGCAGTCAGGCTGTCAGCACCGGGGCTCCTCCCCCTGGAGAGGCCAGACACCGCCCGGACGACCTCGTCCAGCGTGACCGGCCCCCCCAGCGAGAGGACGTCCCCGGCGCCGACCCTGCCTTTAAGATTTGCAATTAACTCCTCCCATCCCCCCTCCCCCTATCTACTCCCTCCCTCTGAAACAAAAGTTTAAAAAAATCAATCCCCACCTGCTCTATCCCATCCCTATCAGTTAAAACCTTACCTGTGACGTCACTGAGTGCATTGATCACTTGCTTTTGTTGCTTCTGCTTTTCCAGCCCTAGAAAGAAAGCAGAGTATTTCTCTCCCTCCACCTGCTCCTGCACCCTGGCCCTAGTGGCCGCCGCGGCGCACTGAGCTTGGAGGAGACTGGCCAGCTGGGCCTTAACCGCCCCTATGCTGGCCAGCTCCTCCGCCGTGGCTTCGTCTATCTTTTCCATCAAAGCATTTAATTTCCCTGTTAATCTTACCTTCTCTAAGTTTTCTGACCATTTTTTATGTTTGCCAAAATTCACCGCCATTCTTTTAATGTTTTGCTTAATCGAAACCCACCTCCCCCAAAACCCCCTCCTCATCATCACAAAGGAAAATAAAGTATCTTAACATTTTATCTAGCTTACCTGTAAACTTACCTTCTTTCAACAGGCTTGCGTTAAAGCACCATAACCCACCTCCCCTTACCTCCCCCGGCCCCTGATCTGCCCCAGCGCCTCCCCGGAAGCCAAGACCAAGTCTATTCTTGAGTGTTTGCTACGGCCCTGCACCACCTCCACTCTGCTGTACTCACGCTTCCCAGGGTATAAAACCCTGAAAACATCCACCAAATTGTTACTACTACAAAAATCAGCAAAAGCATATCTACTTATGTCTCCCTTTAATGTTCCCTTCCTCCCATATCCTCTAAAGACTGAACTAAATTGAAATCCCCCACTATGATTGCATTTGGCCTGACCAGGCCCCCAGGCTCTCAAAAAGGCCCTTACGGCCCTGCTCAGTGTTATGAGCATCTTGAGCCTGCCCTCCCACCTGCTAGTCTTAACATCTACCTACCTTCGCTATCTGAAAAAACGTGCGCCTACTCACCCCCGACCGCCTCCCCCAGCAGCACGGCCACCCCTCCGGAGGTACCACCCCCGTTGTTGTGGACCGTGCTGCCTGGCCAAAGCCCCCACACCCTCTGGGCCAGCTGTTCGTCCGGCCAGGTTTCCTGTAAACAAAGGATGTAGTCTCTCCCCACCTCCGCCAGGACCCTAACCGGCCGGAAGCCAGACCTGCAGAAGGGGAAGCGGGTGCAGCCAAATCCAAAACACTAACCCTTTTCATCATCGTCAATCCAGTCCTAGAGTTCTTGTCCATGCTGTCCGTCCGTGTATTTTTAATCAAAACCAAAAGTACCTCCCCCGACCAGTGTTCACACTGCCGGGGGGGAAATCTGTATTTGAATTTGAATTTATTTATTCAGGATTGCCCCTTGAGATGAATCATCTCATTTTCGAGGGGGTCCTTCCCCCTACACTAAACTAAACGAAAAATACACAGAAAAATAAAAGTAGACAATTTGACAGATTAAACAAAATGAGCAAAAACAAGAAAATAAGACGAGGTCTGTGAGCCTCTAATTCAAGCAAACCAACTCAAACTCGCAGTCAAAACTCGCTCGCACTCTCTGCTAAACACTCACACGTCCTCTCACAACCACAGACACCTGCCTACTGCCACACCGGCCCCTCCGCGCATGCGTGAATGGGTGGTAGCTCAGGTGACAAATAGCCTCTGTAAAGTTGATGACTTTTTCTGTGTCGGGGTGCAGAAAAGGGATTTTTCTATCTTTCTTTGGTTCCTTCTTTCTTTCCTTTTCTCCCAGAGGGCAGCAGTGAGAACAAGGAGTGGCCTGAGTGCAGACTGTTATGTTTTGTGCTTGTTGTTGGCATCTAACCCTAACCCTAACCCTTTATCAAAGAGGGTGTAAAACTAAATTTGTCGTACGACGAAAAGCCAAAAACGGCGTACACCCAAAATATTTACACCCTTTTCAGATCTATCAAACTGTGCATACGCACAACTCCCCGCAATTTCCATTGATAAATCACACCGGACCCAAGAAAAGTGCGGATGTGACCACACAGCCATGTGCATTCTGGAAATGTGTGGAGTGAAGTCGGTGGAAGGCGGTGAAGACAGGACGGACGGAGAGCGGAGAAAGAAGTGGTATTTCTCGGAAAGCGAGATACACGGCAATATCATGGTTTATACTTTCCTTTTTTCTTCAACATACCAGCAGTCAGGTTATACTGCTCTTCTGTTTATTCACCAGAGGTTCATCAACCCGCCTCTTATTTCTCTCCAGAAAGAATGAACATACAGTATGGTAACCTAAAAGGTCAGCCAGCGTACTACTTCTTTGCTTTGAGCCAGTTACTCATCTGTTTTGCATCCATTTCGGCGTCTAGCACTCGACATCCACACAAAACGATAGGGTTCCCCTGCTACAACACACCTGATTCAAATGATCAGCTCGTCATCAAGCTCTGCAGCGGCCTGATAACGAGACACTCATTTGAATCAGGTGTGTTGTAGCAGGAAACTTCTAAAACATGCAAGGCAGTGGCCCTCGAGGACTGGAATAGGGGAATCCTCTTTTGCAGCTGGCCAGCACGCAAGACCAAACATGTGCGTGGTGGTGCGTGCTTATTGTTTTGTTTCCGGGTTACAGCCGGACCTTGTAGTTTTTCCAAGTTCTCTAGGTCACAAAGAACATTTAAAAAAAATTGATGCTGTTAAAATTGATTTTGTCATGACCCTCAGTCAGTGTTGGGGAAGTTACTCAAAAAAAGTAATTAGTTACTTATTACTCGTTACTTCTGTAAATTGTACTTATTACTTTACTTTCCCATTTCTTAATTTACCGGGTAGATGCATGGACAAACATCATAGCTCTAGTATCATCACTCAGGCCCGGATGTACTAGAGGTTTGTGTGTACAAAAACGTGTGCAAACCTGACTGCACAGCTGATCTAACCTGGCGATTGCGTCTCTCAAACAGGCAGAATTGCACGTGCAATCCGTTTGCCTTGATGAATATGCAAATATGAGTGTTTCTGCCAGAACGTGCAAAATATTACGAAGAGTAGATGCAAATAGATTTGCCTATAAATATTATTTTTAACCTGAAACAGAATGTGGTGGAAGTTTTTTAACACTGCTTTGCCACAAATGACTGCGGATACTGATACGTACCAGGGCAAAGGGAATGAGAATATCGCCACTGGCCGACAGCCCCAGTCTCCATCTCCATGTCCCTCTCGGGTTACACCCCGCCTTTCCGACAATAGACTTCCATTCGTCGTAATAGCGGGGTTTTCTTTTTTTTCTAAAGACACCGCTATTTCGAAAAGGCTACTGACATAAAGACCTAACGTTCTGCTTCTAGCCTGTCTAGCCTCCACCTGATCTTTTTACTAAACTTAACCAACTCCTTTCTTCATTGCCTAAGCCCAACCAAAGCATCTCCCTCAGTCAGCTGTCAGCACGAGCGGAGGCTGTCGGAACAGCGGTGTTTCGGAACAGCGGGGTGTCGAAGTGGAGGTGCGTCGGAATGGAGAGCTGTCCCCCCCTCTCTCACCAGCAGCAGCGCCACTCGACTCAAATCGATCTCTATTGCACCGTGCTCAGCCAGCACGCAGACGGCCTGCACCGATCAAAACTCTACACACAGGCAAACACGCAGGAAAGCGCGTTCCTACGGTCTAGTAAAGTAGTGTAGTTACCAATATTTTTAGTGTAACGCGTTACTTTACTTCGTTACCCAAAAAAGTAATATTTTGGCTCGGTTTTCTGTTGTTTTTGACTCTCGTTTTCTTCAGTTCCTGTTTTATTTTGTAGTTCTGTCTTTGTGCATTTGGTTCAGTGTTACTTTTCCCTCCTCACTCTCCTTGCACACCTGTCCTGTGTTTCACATCGTCAGCCTTGCTCTGCTCCTTGTGTGTCTCCACCAATCAGCTGTCTTTGCCCTCCTGTCTCCTCACCTGTTGCTTGTTAGTTTGATTAGTTCTGTTGTATTTAGTCTTGTGTGTCTTTGAGTTGTGTCAGATTATTATTTCTTTGTCATGGTGTTCTGTTCCTTCGTGTTAAAGAATTAAACCTCAGTTTGCAAAGCTACCTGTGTTCACTCCTGCATGTGGGTCCTGCTTCCCTCCACCCTGACAGATTTAGGTTAATGCATTAATAATGCAATATATTTGACAGCAGTAATTTAAACACAGAAAACATGCAAGGGTAAGAAATGCATATGAGACTACTAAATGATGCTGCGGTGGACACAGAATCCAAAACTATTTCTCCACAGTATGCAGAAGAGTGAAGATGGCACACCCGCTCTAACAGCTTTCCTTTCCAGATCTTCTACCTTCAAGAGTTGGTGCTTAGCTCTTTCAAAACTCTCCACATATATAATGTTTAACAGTTTCGAACTGCAGGGATCCTGGAATAGATTATCAGAGTCATCTCAGTTGAGAGCGTCGATAACCAGTGTTCCATCTCAACTTTTCTCTTGGACAAAGGTAAAGTCCTCGTTTGGAAGCAGCCAGCATCGGTCTTGTGGTTTTGCAGAAATGACAGAGTAGATCTCCGCTGGCGCTGCTAATGCAATTTGTGCGTCCGGGCCTTTTCTGCAAGCCTTTTGTGACCTGGCCTACAGGATCGTGGCTGCTGCGAACCATTTTCTTTATGACCTGAAGATGGTTCTCAAAAGGGAAACATAAGAGGTCATCCATTGAGTAGAATCTGGCATCTTCATGCAGGTGCTTTAAGGAATGGACACTGTAGGTGGGGATTATCTGTCCATAGTCAGCGCTTGCATCAACAAGGCCCAGAGCCCTAGAAGCCTTGTTAATAATCACCTCCTCAAAACGGTGGGCTAACGCTCCTCTTCCTCTTCTCTCGCGGGGCCGGGACAGGGCTAAGTGGAGGCCGGACCACCATAGGCTGAAGAGGAAGCGATGGAGGCTGCCAGGCGCCTGCTGGAAGAACAGCGGCAGCTGACTGTAGGCTTTTCTGGGAGAGAGCTTGTGCATCTCTCACCTGATCTCTGTGAAGCACTTTGTGAAAAGTGCCATACAAAGAACTGTTTTGACTTGAATGAAACTTAATTCCCCCTCCCTTTTATTAGCAATTAACATATGGAGCGATCAAATTTCCCTTTCCCCTCTAAAGACAGGAGGAGAGTGGCAGCTCGCAGGTCCCCAATACATGCCGAATTTTGGAGGCTACTAAAGCCTTCCAAATGTAGCATATTCAGTTTCCCGAGGCACTTGTGGCAGAGCAGAGATTTTTTAATGATAAATAAAAAAGGACCCAACGCGTTGGACGCAGTCTTCATCAGGGGTGTGAAGCACAAGGTACACAGGTGGGTGTATTTAACCAATCATGTGACATCATGTGACAGTGGATTTTCTTGAAGGGACCACTTTACCCTACGCCATTGTAAATACATAAACACAATAGAAATACACACACCACATGGGAAATCGTTGAATACCCACAGGTGGAAGTTAATTAATTGAACAGTCAAAACAGGAAGACACCTGGGAGAATCATATTTGAGTTTTTGTACATAGGATGAATAAAACATTGATTGTTCAATGGTAATGTCCCTCTTCTTTGGCATGACATCACACAATTATTACCAGTAAAAGAAAAGGAAAAAAATTGGCAGGAATGTAGTTTACATGATCAGTGATCAATAAGTGCAAAGTGCAATGGTTCATAAAGCCCTAATCCAGATTACTTCCTCGTACTGCCTTTATATTTGGAAATCCACACGGAAATTACACTGAATTCATCGACGGGAAAGACGAGGAGTGAAATACGTATCATTGTTTTTGGTATTTTAGTTAAAGATACTGCAGAGAAAATGGCAGCAGCTGGGTTATACATTATCATCATCGGAGTCATCACAGGTGAGTGAGCGAAAATTACAGCAAATGTTGACAATTATTAGAAAAAATGCAGGCTGATAGATAATGGATTAGAATAACTAAGAACGTAATGAACAACACACAGCAGCTACACTGGTTTCAAACTGCTCCAGTTTAGTATGAACAAGTCAAACTTTCCTCCAACAATTCCTCACTGTCCTCATTCATCTCTCATCAGCAGATTCTATTGTCACTAGTTACCTGCTTCCTTTCCTTGTCTCCTCTCCTAGTTTGGAAAATAAGTAAAACACAGACATGAACTTGTCTCTTTCTGTTTCTTTTAGCAGTGACTGGTCAGCAAGTGGACATAGACCCAAATGTGTACTCTTATCCCGGCCAGACAGTCAACCTGCGCTGTGTCCTCACTGGTGCCACTGGTCAGATCTTACAGGTCAGAGACACAACAGACATGATGCAGTTTTCTTTTGGTCAGTTAGGATTAGTTCAACATTTTTGGCAAACTGGCCCATTGCCATAATCCCTATAGTCTTAGCAGTACGTTTGCTACCTTTATTTGTCGGTGCAAGCTATTTTTAGAACGGCAGAGCAGAGCAGCGAGCTGCTCAGAGCGATGAGGCTAAAGGGATTTCTTGGTTTTCCTCATCAAACTCATCAAATACACAATCCAACAACTTTCGTCCAAAACTCTTTCGTGGACAAGTCGTGACCTGCACATTCACCACGCTACGAGATAGTAACGGAAAGTTACGAAACTGAGTTGTTTTCGAGGTAAATACAGAGACTGCTTGATGAAAAACTGTCCCTGAAGGCAACGCACATCAGTTGTTTTGCATAAATGTACCTCTTCAATGAAGAGCAGATGAGAGAGAGAGGGGTTAGGTTTAGGTATTACACTCATTATTTTACCACCTTAATCTAATAAAGTAAATATCCAGTGTACGACAAGTTACCTAGAGATAACAACTAAGCTGTTTGGACTTTAACACAAGAGATGAGATCAACATGATGATTAATGAGGTCTGTTGTTTTTCTCCATCAATAAACACATCCTGCCACTGACCCTGAGTCTGCTCCACCACAGGTCACATGGCTCTATGAAACAGAAGGGAGGAAGATCAGCATTGCTGCATTTGCCCCCAGCTATGAACCAGACTACCCTGAGTCACCCTTGAAGGGCAGAGTCAGCTTCTCAGCCAGTCCTCCAGTCCTGACCAGTCCTTCTATCCAGATTAGAGATGTTAGGAAAACTGATGAGGGGAACTACACCTGCTTATTTTCTACCTTCCCAGGTGGCATCATAGAGGGCATCACATATTTGGAAATACTGGGTAAGTCCACACAAACAGCCTACTGCCCATTATTTATTGTTTTAGCCCCACCACTACCCCAACATCTACCAGCTCTGGGGAGGCTTAAAGGGATAGGCTAGTTCACCCAAAATTCAAATTCTCATTATCTACTCAAGTGGACTAAGAGCTGTGAGAATTTTCAGAGTCCTCTGTGCCTTCTCTGAGTTAAGAGGGGGTCCACACAGTATTTGTCCATATAATGGTTGTGAATGGTACTCACTTTTCTTCGTCCAAAAAGACACACCAAAAAACATCCAAATACCTCCATACTGCTCATCTGTAATGTCCCTCTCTTGTATTCAAGCCCCAACATGAGAAATAGTTCCTCCAGTCAGTGCAAATCATGCAATATTTGCACAAAACAGGAAGAGCAGTGAACTGAGACACTGGGAGCTTCCGCTACAAACAAGCTTCAAATATAGACCTATTTAATCTTTTTCAGAACAATTTCTCATGTCGGGAACGAGGGACGTTACAGACAAGCAGTATGGAGGCTTCGTAACTCAGAGAAAAACCTTGTCACAGCTCTTAGTCGACATGAGGATGAGTAGATAATGAGTGAAATTTGAATTTTGGGTGAACTATTCCTTTAAGCCATTTCTTCATCACTCCTGTCAGTCCCATATGCACATGAATAAATTTTAATTAAATTCAGTTTATTTCATTTATGGTCTGTGGATCACCATCAGCCATAACTGCTCATCATACATGGTTTAGTTGGAATTAAATCTTCATTATAGAGAATGTAACTAAAGTAAAATAAATTTGAATCACGTTGTGGGACAGTCTCCAATGTTTGGAGAACTAACGTCCCAAACAGACCTGGGAAAAACAGCTCTGAGGAAAACTAGCTCCTCCTTTGGATCCTTCCTCTCCTTCATGAGGAAGAACAGACAGCTCTGAGGTCAACAGCCAAAAACAGAGTTCACATCAAAGGAAGGAGGCTCCACTCACTGATAAACTCAAATTTAATGAGACCAGGGGCCAACAGGTGTCATGTGTCCAGATTTACTCCCTCCACTGACTTATCAGACATTGTGAACTGAATCTTCTTTTCAGCTGTGAGTCACTATAGCCTGCTCAGTCCTTTATCTGCCTGTAACATCAACAAAGTGTCAACTTTGGGAACTTTTTTTTTAAGGGGGGCAGCCCCCTTGTCGTTTATCAATCCGCTTATCCTCCAAAAATGGCGCCCAAAAATTTTAATCAAACATTGAGCTTGTTCACATTCTCTATAGTAGTGATATTATTTGTAATTGTCTGTTGCTTTATTTTACGATAGTAACTAAAGTAAAATAAATTTAAATCACAGCGCCAGTCTCCAATGTAGAACTAACTCCCAGCAGCACAGACCTGGTGGAGTTCAGCTCTGTCCGTCTGTCCTGCTCCTCCTCTGGATCCTTCCTCTCCTTCATGTGGCTGAACAGCAGCTCTGAGGTCACAGCCAGTGACAGAGTTCACATCACTGATGGAGGCTCCACTCTCACTATAGTCAGTGTGACCCGCTATGACCAGGGGCCATAGCTTTTCAGGTGAGGTCAAACACCAATATGCATGTTTTAACAAGAGAAATTGCGATTTCCGGGTGATGACTCCTTTAACTGAATCAGTCTCTTTTATTCAGAACGTTTTGTTCTGGTTCTTTGCTTTGCATAAACATTTGTTTTTCTTTACATATTAATCAATTACCGTATAAGTTCCCACTATGTGAATACCATGCACATTAGATCTTAGTGACTGTTCCATTTTTTCTCTTTTAACCTACATTCAGTTGGCCCAGAAAATACCCGTTTAACAAAATCTCCATCACAAGAGTTTATTCAGAAGTCTGACGTTCAGTTCCACTGGTTCATCTGGTTTTGAATAAAGCCCATTTGGATTTTTCAGACTTATTTAACATTAAAGGGATAGTTAATCAATATCTACTCACCCTCATGTGGACTAAGGGCTGGAAGTCCTCCGTCCCTTCTCTGAGT
Organism: Decapterus maruadsi; assembly: GCA_030347415.2. Classification (NCBI taxonomy): domain Eukaryota; kingdom Metazoa; phylum Chordata; class Actinopteri; order Carangiformes; family Carangidae; genus Decapterus; species Decapterus maruadsi. Next base: position 25,431,299 of record CM064905.1, on the reverse strand, counting down.
TACAGGGGTCTCGCACATGTTCAAGAATGCATGGACACAGAGGTCTTTGTAGATCTTATCCAAATACTGTTCCATTTTTTCTCGTATTTAACCTTGTACATTCAATTGTCCCAGAAAAAAAAGCAAGCTTTGCACTGAGACTAACAAAATCTCCATCACAAGATTACTATGAGGAAGGGTCAGACATCAGTCTAATGCTACAAACAGGCTTAAAATGTGGATTTATTTTTTTTTTCTGGACAGACCCACTTACATACGCCGTGTGGAGTTTTGGATCTTTTTTGGTTTTTTTTACGAAGACCTCTGAATAACTGTTACATTGAAACGCCCCCCTGTAACTCAGAGAAGGGACGGAGGACTCTGAAACTTCTTCCAGCCCTTAGTCGACATGAGGGTGAGTAGATAATGAGCGAAACTTCAATCTAGGGTGAACTATCACTTTAAGGAGAGTCAGAGTGGGAACTACCACTGTCAGGCCTTTAACCCCAAAACCATGGGGCGTGAAACATCTCAACCATCTGTCATCTCTGTCTTAAGTAAGTTTGACTAAATGTTGATTATATGTATATAAAAGGTTATTTAGGTGTGCACTATCAACAACATCCATCACAAAAGTTTTGCATAGAAGGATCAAACATCAGCCTGATGTGCTCAGCAGTCTCCAGACCTGCTGCCTTGTTTCAGTGGTTTCTGAATGGAGACCTGGAGTCTGATGCAGGATCAGAGCTCAGGTTCATAATGATTTTAACAACAAAACTCTAACTCTTTACTTTATTTGTTTATTTGGGTGGGACAGTGCACATTAATGAACAACATGTAAATGTGCTGGATTATAGAAGCATTGCTCATTTCCATCCGGAGTCCCAAAACATAAAAACAGTACAGTGACAGAAAAACATAGTAGGGCCTATTATAAATGACATAAAAATCCATGGGCAGGGGGACCAGAAGAGTTTCTGAGAGATCAAGTGCAAAAGTGCTGGGCTAAAAGTGACAAGTGCTGAAGTGCAGGAGTGCATGGGTACCAGGTTGTATTTCACGATGCCCCAAAGTGCACATCAGATTCAAGTGGCAGATTTTATTGCACTATGCCCATACACACAGTTGCACAAGTGTGTGTAGATATTGCAAGAGTTGTGATACATAATAGTAATTACTGTATGTAAGTAGGCTACTACTAGAGCTAGAAAAGACGTACACAGAAAAAACATTGTGCTCTGGTTTGGTTGGATGTGAGACATAACACTCATATGTCCACCTGCATAATTGAACCATGATAAAAAGTGTTCTTTGAGTGCCTTAATGTTTTGTGTTTGCTTTCCTTGCATGTAGCCTACACCTCTGATTAGACTACTTGATAACAAAGCTCATAAAGTGGCTATAATCAATAGTTGTATATTAACAGTGATGACATGGCTGCTTCTTTGTGGAAGGGTTCATAAACAGTGACAAACCAACATTTCTGGAGGTCCTGTGATCAGCGGTGGACAGTAACGGAGTAAATTTACTTGAGTACTGTACTTAAAGCAGATATCAGTGGAATGTTTTTGTTAATATTAGATTTCTTTGGTAGGCTACTTATTTTCCAACGTGAATACAATCAAGACATGGAGTGTTTCAGCAGTAACAGCAACCACAAATTATAATCTATCATTTTATTGTCATTGCAAAATTTTTCAACTTTGGGAGACACTCACAGTTATCCAATCCGAGGAGAGAGAACGCTGAAGGGTGCTGAAGGTGACAGGTTAACTAGATGTGGCAAGGTGAAGAGGGCCGGCCGGGCTGCGATGCCTAGACTCCCGAGTCGGAGTCATGCGCGCTAACCAGTCGGCCAAAGGGACATCCCCTTGGCCAAGTAGCCAGGGCACATGATCAACTGGAGGCACAGAGACAGGAACACCACTGTCACATCTCTCCCCCTCTTTTCACAAGCACGTCCTTGTGCTTCCGCGCAGGCAGCCACACATTAGGAGCCATAGTGACAGGAACACCACTGTCACATAGACAAACAACTGCAACATAGTTCTGTTTGTTTATCATGTCAGTTTTATGTGTGACTTAGTAGTTTAACTGTTGAGATTAAGAACATCACTCCCTGGTGATAGGCATGCTGAAAAGAAAAAGAGAGAGAGACACACTTGATATCTGCTTTAAAAAAAATCCAGATGAATTGCGGTACCAAAAAGTGTCGGATTACCGATTTCTTTGAGACTGTAATAGTGGCATGTCTAAATAGAAACATTTCAGAATACAAATATTTCTGAATACTTTTCCTTGAGTCTAATTTTGGTGGAAGTTTTCTCAAAAGCACTGTAGTTTCCAGACAGCTCTTTTTTTTTTCATTCTTTTTCATAAATCATTGAACACAAGCTTCCTTGGCAACAGAGGGAAAGCCTAACCACTCAAAGTATAACAGAACATGCTTTTGAACAGGATCGTAGACCCTACCTTTAAAAGGTCCTTAAATTCATTTAGAAAAAAATGATAGTAATTCATTGACGTGAAAAATAAGAAATTTACTCTTACTCTAATTTTTGACAGTATTAGTCAAAAACTTACACACTAACCTTGGGGATAATGTAAATGAAGTGATGTGAAAAAACATCAGAGATAAAATTTAAAATAATTTTTGACCAATCACAGAGCAGCAGCTTGGACTTTTCCCCCTCAGGTGTCCAGAACCATGACTGCAGACGCTGCTTTCTCTGCTTCAGATGAATAATCTGACCAGACAACATGTTTTATGTCACATATTCCATTCATATCAATGACTTTACCCATTGAAAGATGAACCTCAACTTCCTTTTTGTCTGTTGGCTGTTGATACTGTAAACTCTCAGTAGTTTGGTTAGTTTGTCCCTCTTTTACTATTTCTCATGTATCCCTTACCAAACAGAGAAAATAGTGGACGCCTCTATCACACCATCAACAAACCAGCCAGTTGAGGGAAACTCTGTCAACTTAACCTGTGAGGCTGCAGGCTGTGTTGTCACCAGGAAGTGGATGAAGAATGGAGCAGACCTGACTGAGACGGACAACATTAGGTTTTACAACGAGGGCAGAGTGTTGTCTTTTCTGTCTCTAAAGAAAACAGACAGTGGTGTATATTCCTGTATCGTCACAAACCCTTTCAGCAGTGTTGAAGCTGAATACAACATGGTCGTTAACTGTAAGTAACTTGTTGTAGCCACACTGTTTGTTTACTTTACCAGATGTAAGGTGTATGTGCACTGTATCACTATAACGCCCCCTCTCTTTTTCTTTTTCTCTCTTTTTTTCTTTCAGTTGGACCCGAAAATGTTCAAATCCAAGGTCCCAGCATTGTTGCATATTGCATTTACATGACATTATTACATTTCAGGTTCTATACCTCTACTGGTAACACTTTACTTGACGCCTATCTCTACAACACATTATAACCATACTTTTAATGAGTTATAATGAAGTTATAACACTGTATAACTATAGTTACAAACACTCATAAATGATCATAATGCTTTATAACAATAATCATAACACACTATAAGCTATTATAAAATGCTCTATGATGTATTATGCTTATTGTTATAAAGCCTAATGATAATTAACAAGTTTTTATAATGATAGTTATACACGTTTATAAGACAATTATGACACATTATAACTACATTTATAATGCATTATCGATGTGGTCATTGTCAGTGAGTACTATAACCTATTATAATACCTGACCTTATAAGTAATGATAAAATGCTTTATAGTGTGTTATGTTTATTGTTATAAAGTATTATGATAATTTGTGAGTGTTTATAACTATAGTTATACAGTGCTATAACTGCATTATAACTCATTATAAGTATGATTATAATGCGTTACAGAGATAGGCGTCAAGTAAAGTAAAGTGTTACTTTACGGACACAGGGTGGTAGAATTATGCGTGCACTGTAATATCACTATAACCTCTCTCTTTCTCTATCTCACTCAGACCCGAAACCGTTGAAATCCAAGCTCCAAGATGAATGAGACCTCAACAGTCCACACCGCCTTCTAATTAGTACAACATGGTTGTTAACTGTGATTCACTTGTTGTTCAGTGTGCATTTCATTTTTCAGATGTAAGGTGGTAAAATAATGAGTGCACTGTAATAATAAAATAGTGATGAATACATATAGATACTGAAACGTGGTTGTCATTGCAACTGATTATCATCCAAGACAGTTCTGTTATTGTTGCAGTTATCATTGTTCATCATTTTTATGCCCCAACTCTGTCTGTCAGAACAACAATAAACACATTCATAAAAAAAACAAAAAAAAAAAAACAACCTGATGTCAGGAAAATGGGTCAAAAGGTGAATCCAACAAGATCAAAAACAGGCCAAGCAGCTCACTGCCACTCGCTTCAAGAGAGTGAGGAGCCACACAAGTGGGTGCTACTCGCACCAGATATAAAAATGGCCACCACCATAAGGGAACAAATCACTGCAGGTGACCAAACACAAAAGTCGAGTGCCCACATCCCTAAGGACTGTGGTGAATGCAGTTAACAAGCACTGACCTTTAAAGTGACACACACAAGGCCCAGATGAAGCCACATTTAAGAAAACAGTAACGCACGTGAGTAAAACCAAAAGACCCTGTTCGAACCCTGCGCCGAGCAGTCCTGTCCTGCGTATCATTCCCCCGCCCTCTCAGTCTCTCTCAGATCTTGTCAATTAAAGCAGATATCAGCGATCCGGCCGTTTCGGCTGCTGCGTTCAAGGCAGGCTTTTGAAACCGTAAGTTCCGGCTTCAAGTCACAACTACGACTTTGTAGCGTTCCAGGCAAACTAGTGTTTTTACCGTCCTGTTGCCTGTGAAAGTTCCCTATAATGGCCACTCATAACACACACAACTCCAAGATGAATGAGACACACAACAGTCCACACACACACACACAATTAGTACAACACGGTTGTTAACCAATTTAGTTTTAATTTTATTCATAATTAAGCCCAGCGTTTGTCCATTATTGGAGAAGGAGGAGGAGGACCAACGCCTCCCGCAGGAAGCTGCAGAGGCAGCTGGACAACACCACTGAGGGACTGAGGCCAGTAGCACATGATTTTGAAGTGGAAGGAAAATAATTTATTTTTTCAAAGTCTGAAATCTATCTATATCTATCTATCTATCTATCTATCTATCTATCTATCTATCTATCTATCTATCTATCTATCTATCTATCTATCTATCTATCTATCTATCTATCTATCTATCTATCTATCTATCTATCTATCTATCTATCTATCTATCTATCTCCTAGTAAAAGGGTTCACTGGTGGAATCCAACAAGATCAAAAACCCAAGCCTCTCCCTCCTCATCTTCCTCTGTAAAAGACAGGCACCCCTATAGCCTGGGGCCAGGACATAAAATACCATCATTTACTCGCCCAGATAACTTTGGTGTCAGCAACAGGCCGCGCTGGGCAGCTGTCGGAGATGACATCAAATCTTGGTGAAATGAAGGAGTTTCATGGCAGATGATGTGTTATTTAGAGGCTGCATTGTGCTGCCCCATCTTCTCACATTATGACAGATAGGCGGCTCTCGGTTGGATCTAATTTCTCTCACTGTTCTTGGCTTCCATAATGTCTTGTGTTTGTGTGTGTATACTGTAAAATAGTAAAATAATTAAAAAATAACAATGAATCCCCTTCTGAGGCTGAATCTTTTGAAATTGGTCGGGTATTTCTGACCCCGCCAGAGCAGCACTGGTGATCTCCTTTAACTAAAAAGATCATTTAACACTTTTCCTCCATATCTGGAAAGATATTTTCCACATGTTGCCTAGTAAGATTCAGGTTGGCATGGACAACTTGAAGTGCCGAGGAAATCACAGAATTTCAAATCTTCTCAGATGGAGAAAAGCAACCCGGTATGGAGCAGCGTCTGTTGGAGGAGGAGGAGGACCAACGCCTCCCGCAGGAAGCTGCAGAGGCAGCTGGACAACACCACTGAGGGACTGAGGCCAGTAGCACATGATTTTGAAGTGGAAGGAAAATAATTTCTTTTTTCATATAAAAGTCTGAAAAGTGTCAATGTTTTGTTGTTTTGTGAGTCAATGCTTTGATGAACCACATTTCGCTGCAATTACAGCTGCAAGTCTTTTGGGGTATGTCTTGTAGTATATCGATGCTGATGAAAAGATGACCACTCTCTTTCTATGCCAAAAAATGGTTTTGAAAAGCCGAATCTCTGAGATGCCTAATATGAGACCTCTGTCTCGTGGCCAAAAGCACTGACCTTATTACGTTTCCTAAAACTCCACCTCTCTAAACAGAAGACTGTAACTAACCAATATGGTACAAAAACTGAACAATAGCCCACCTAACCTGTCAAAATTACCCTCTGGTATTTAGCATCTTGACCAGTCAGTTAACCTTTAGGCTAAGTAGACATAGTAGATGAAACAAACCAAATACCGCTGTACAGGAATTTGACTTACTGTAACTTCTGGTATGAATATTTTAGGCTTCAGTCAGAACAAAGCATTTGTTCACATAGGCCTACCAGTCATTTACCTTCAGGCAAAGAACACACCTGGAGAAGGTAGTAAGATAGTTCAGAAGGTAAAAGCATAACTTCTTTTGAACCATAGAGAAATTCTGTGCAATTACAAAAATCTTTAATTGTCGTTGTTGCACCTCCAATTGTTGTTGCAGTTTGTTAAAAATGTACATCAAAAAAGCTGATATGTTTACAATAAGCATTGATTTAGTCTATTTTGTTACTTTTAGTTGTAGGCCTAGTTGACATTCAGTAGCCTACCCCACTGAGTACCATTTGGAGTATTGACCCCATGCTACTTTTAGCTGAATTTGGTACCATTTCATAATAAATAATAAAAACCATAGATAGATGGGTAAAAACATGCCAGATAATTCATAATGACAGATAGAAAAATGAAATGTTTGTAGGGTAATAACAATCCATAGGCTAATCAGTAGGCCTATTTGGCAGTAGGGCTCCAAAATAAACCAGTTCCCTCTTTTTTGCTGTGGTGTGCTGGGGTGTGGGAGCCAAGAAAAGGGACATAAACAAGCTCAACAAGCTGATCAAGAAGGCCCAGTCTGTGGTGGGACTGAGGATGAGCACTCTGGAGGAGGTCACTGAAGACAGAGTCTGCTCAAAATTCCGTAAGATTATAGACAATACCACTCACCCCCTCCATAAAACACTGGACAGTCTCAAAAGTACCTTCAGCCAAAGATACAGACTCCCCCGCTGCTCAAAAGACCGGTACAAACATTCATTCATACCCACTGCAATCCAGCTGTACAACTCCTCAATCTGATCCATTCCCTCACCATCACCACAAGCATCCCGCACTTTTTAACTTTTAACTTTATGCGCATCTTTTATATATATTTATTGGGTTTTAATCTGCTATATGTTTTTATGTCTTGTGTTTTTAAGTTTTTAAGTGATCTGTGTTGTTGTATTGTACCATCCTGCTGCTGCTGCTTGTGACATTTTAAATTTCCCCTTGGGGATTAAATAAAGTATTTCTATTCTATTCTATTCTAAACATGTTGCTTAGGGCCCTGTGAAGGCTTGAGCCGGCCCTGGTAGGCTACGTGACATGAATGTGGAAAAAAATCATACACTTCACTATACACTATTATGAATCTACACCCTGTCATGAGAGCAGAAATATGACTTCACATTCTGTTGCATTATAAAATTATTTTAAATTCCACACTTCTTTATTTTATTTTTTTGCTGAGTTGTACAGCACGGTCCAGTGTTTTACCGCATACAGCAACGCACGAGACAGTCGTGCTGGATCCTCCCTGTGAGGCTGATCATCATCTTCAGTTCCGGGCGGAGTCGGTTTCCGCCCGGACAGGTTTCAGTGTTGGACTGTTTTGGTGAGCGTTGAGAGGCGGCAGCAGCTGACGAGGGGCGTGTTTCGTGCAGGCTTCGTGCCGTTGGAGCATTAACGGTAAGAGGCGGATATTAATGAGAGTGTAATAAAAAGCTGCAGCAGCCTCGGGCTCAGGGCCCGGTGACCGGTCTGCTCTGACGGGGTCCGGCGGGAACAGTTCAATATCTCCGGTGCTCCGGTCAGGGCTCCGTGCTAACTTCAACCTGTGGAGGTGTGACGGTTAAGTTTTACAATCCGGGCCAATGCACCTGCTGTTGGACTGTGTTCGTCTGGTTTTCATCGTGTCATAAACGGATAAGGACAAGCCTTATCTCATTTAGATTAATTCAAACACATTGTTTGACTTTGTTCAGAGATACAGTCACTCTGACCTGCAGATAAAACACATGACTAATGTTTTCTGAGGGCAGGGCGACGAATAGCTTTACTGTCGTATAGAATAGGGTAGAATGGCTTTATTGTTCAACATACAGTAGCCTACAACGGAATTTGCTGTCTCATAAAAAAAAACTCTACTCAACCACACACGTAAGTGCTTTGAATTTATAGAGCTCAACTGTTGCACTGAGTTTTGAATTGGGTAATAACTGGTGTTTTGTGCAGACCCTATGAGATTTTTTTGGATGTCAGTTGGAGGGTTCATTTTTCATTTAATTTATTCTGGAAAAATATAAATAATAATGATCTGAATTGAAATCATTGTGATGCACACTGGCATCAAAAAATAGCAGTCTCTGAGTTTTAAAATAAAGAAACTTAAGGAAAGTGGAAAGAGCATCATTTTACGAGACTTAGAAATGTAAAATAATAAATAAATAAGGAATATTATTAATGAATTTCCTGTTGGACATGAATAAAACATCTTTTATTCTTATTCTATTATTAACATAAATGACAAATAACGGCTGCTGTTTATCTGTCAATAGATTTCACATCTCCAGGCTGTATTGATGATCATTTTATTCTGCTTATATTATGGATTTATACTCCCCCTCCCCCCTAAACATGGCCCCATTTGCAGATTTAGAAAACACTTTGATAAATTAGGTTATTTAGGGTTTAGCCCTGTTTTTGATTTGAATATTTTTTAAATTCAATATGTAGGCCTAGATTGGATTCCTAAAAACGCTCCAAACTGCAAACTGTCAGCTTTTTAGTTGCATCATGGTCATAGTCACCAGAGAAATAGGATGACATAAAAAAGAAAATCAACATTTAATGAATTCTGATTGTGTATTTGTGTGTGTGGTCAGTAAGGGTCGGTCTGTGTGTCCCAGGCTGTGTGAGGCAGATCTGTGAGGTGAGGGGACCATGAACCATCAGCCATGGACATCATCACCTTTCAACATGATACCGTGCTGTCAGACGTTCACATGTTCCTGCCCAACACACGACACCTCATGACTCGCCTCAACCATGTCGGACAGCCTGGTGCGTGTCACAAGAGTGAGACGAAATCAGCTGTCTCACTTCTGTATCAGTGATTAGAGACCAGCCTTACCTTAAAGCTTTACCTTTGAACTCGTTTTAAGATGATACGCCAACATTTCTTTTCGTGTCCTGCCTCACTCCCGAGTCCTGACAAGCAGCTAGACACCATCCTTTCAAATGTGTGTGCAGTAACAAGGGAGATAGAGCCGTATCGCCTGTAGTTAGCTTAGCTCAAACACTGGAAGTGTATGGGTAGTGTTAGCCTGCCTCCTACCTGAGCTGAAATCGGCAGTCAGAAGCTGATTTCATTTTAGCTCTAAACTCTGTAAATATATCACTTTATCAACATTTCAAACATTTTTTAGATGAGAAAGTATCCGTTTAGATCAGTAGTGTGTCGTTAAAGCAGATATCAGTGGAATGTTTTTGTTAATATAAGTCCTAAATAGTCCTATTTTCCGTCAGCAATCACTTACATGGAGTGTTTCAGCCGAAACACGAGTCTCTCCGTCACTCTGCTCTGCTGTAAACCAGGAGAAAACTTAACTTGTGGGATACAAGTGTTATCCAATGAGGAGAGAGAACGGCATGAAGGGCTGTGTGTGCAGCCAAGGGATGCGCGTGAATGTGGTGACGGAGCACGAGGACCAATAGATGCCTGACGAGGGCGGGGGCTGCCAACTCATGGTGCGTTCACGGAAACTCGTACTTTGTGTTTTTCCTTCCTGTGAAGTCGTACCAGTTCGGTCTGGTACGAGTTCACGGGTCGGAAGTTACAAGTGGCCGTTATAGTGACTTTCACAGGCAACAGGACGGTAAAAACACGAGCTACGGGTTACCTGGAACGCTACAAAGTTGTAGTTGTGATTTGAAGCTGTAACTTACGGTTGAAAGCCTGCCTTGAACGCAGCATTAGCCGAAACGGCCGTGCCGCTGATATCTGCTTTAATTTGTCTAAATACCAACTGTTTACTATTTTGTTCAGACAAATTCGGCACTACTCAAGTTCACTTCCGGTTGCTTTCACAAAATAAAACACCCGTTGCCCATACAGAAAATGACAATAGAATTTATGCTTTTACTTTGAAACAGGAAGCTAACCTAGCCTTGTTGTAGCTAGCTTGAACCAAAATAAATCGTCTTTGCTTGAACCCTCCGTTTTGACCGATCTCGTCCCGTTACCAGCATTTGACCGCTCAAGATGCCTTACCGGAGAGTTTTGTCAGCTCTGAGACCAAGATCGGTCCGTTTAGAGTTGCTGAAGAGTGTCTCTGATGACTTTAGGTGGAGGCAGGCTAACACTACCCATACACTTCCAGTGTTTGAGCTAAGCTAATTATAGGCGATACGGCTCTATCTCCCTTGTTACTGCACACACAGTCAAAAGGATGGTGTCTACATGTATCTGCTGGTCATGGACTCGGGAGTGAGGCAAGACACACAAAAAAAAGTATCCCTTTAAGCAAAGGAATTTACCTTTACTTCTGTTTCTCTCCATCCAGTCTTCATCTCTAAATTCAGGATCTTGTCAGATGTTGAGAGGCACAACAATGGTGATCCTGGGAAAAAAGGAGAGGAGGAGGAGCACAATGATGTGAGGGAAGACGGGGGAAAAGACACAGATGTCGCCAAAGAAGAAGTGGAAGAGGAAGAAGAGGGAGGAACAGTGGAGCCAAGTCTGGACAAAGATGGAGACCTGGACGTCACACACAGGTGTGGGTCAGCCGAAGGCACACAAACACACAGCTACACACAGAACATGAAATATACATTCTAGATTTACTGACCCGCTACTGTTCTCATTGTTTATTCTAAGACCAAGGAGAAACCCTGGTGGCAGAGACGTGGTCTGTCCCGTCATTCTGAAACAGTCCCACCCTGGACAGGAAGAGGAAGAGCAGGGCACAGATGATGAAGATGATGAGAGCTTCAAAGATCTTATCAGGATCGGTAAGATTTCCTCATGATTTTATTTGTTTGTTCATTGTGTTATCATGGTTTTGATGACACAATAAGTAACAACAAGTAAATAAGTATATAGACATTCAAGACAATATAAACTTGTCTGTCTCAGATCTCAGAACACTTCTTAGCAAAGTTCTCTGAGATTTGATGATATATGGAAAATAAAAAAAAGAAACGTGAAGAAGTGATATACAGATGTTGTTCATGTGATGGTTGGATGTTCTAAAAAACATAACAATAAGATTATTTTCTGTGAGAGACTGGACCCAAATGAGTCTTGTTAATTAATCTAAAAAACCCTAACCCTAACCCAACGCGTCCATGACAACCTCTGGAGGTGGTTTGGCCGATCAGATCACTGTACTTTCATGTGGTTCATCTCTATCTGATTGCAATCTGATCCCTGAAAACGCAGTGTAAACGGGGTTGAAATTTATGACTTAAACACCACATTTTACGGTACTCAGTGCATTTGGTCCAGGTCCTATAGAAAATGTCATCTTCTCCATCACATAAATCTCAGCATTTTAGATGGAAAAAATAGATTTCTTACTGTTCGTTTGACTTAAAAACAAGAAGGTAGCAAACATTTTCCAGTGGACAGACATGTTGCATTTGGTCCAGGTGTAAGAAAACATAGATACACTGAAATATCGCAATATTTTGTTCGCAATGCATCGTATCATATCACCTCTGTATCATGACTCGTGTCGTATCGCCAGATTCTTGCCAACACTTGTGTGTTTAATGTTTGAATACATTGTCAGTCCATGGAGGACGTCAAACAGGTCAATCACCTCCCTCTGTCTGTTTGTGGCCCCTCCCACATTCTGGTGTCACATGAGCTGCTGTGGTTTTGTGGTTTGTGGAGGTGTTGGTGTGGGGACAGCTCTCCATTCTGACACACTGCTGTTCCGAACCCCCCCCCCACTCCAAAACACTGCTGTTCCAAATGAAGAAACAAAAAACATTTCTTTGCTCTGATGCTTTGGTTGGGTTTACACAATGAAGAAAGGAGTTGGTTAAAGGGATAGTAGCATTTTTTTAAAAGTGGGGTTGTATGATCTCCAAATAGCCCCAAAGTACTTTAATTGTTGTCCAGTGGACAGATAACATACATTGTTGTGAATGGACCCAAAGAAACCACAGCCTAAAAGATTTTACACAGTTCCATTGTTCTCTATAATATATTTTTTTCCGGCCCCTCAAAGTGCAGGAAAAACACAGTTTTTATTTGGCTCTAACCCAGTGTTTTTCAACCTTTTTTGGGCTAAGGCACACTTTTTACATTGAAAAAATCCCAAGGCACACCACCAACCAAAATTGTTACAGAATATCACATGGAGCCAAATACAGTATATAAAATACACATTTATTCCCTCAAATGGTTTTTTACTCACTTAGTGTGAAATCTGTGCCTGTTTAGATGAGCACAAAGCTGTTATCCTGGCAGGTACTGAAGAAAGGCACACACGAAGCTCCTCCTCAACAGCTCTTAGTCTCTCTCTCTTTATCATGACAACTCACATAGATATGTTGTGGAAAATGGGAGCAATGTTGAAATGGCTCTGTTTGCCAGAATTCTTGGCAGCATTCAACAAAATCTGTCCAAAGTAGATCAGTTTAACCCACGATCTTGTTTAGTTCAGTTAGTTCCTCCTGCTCCTGCAAAGTCATGTCCTTTCCAAAAACTGTTGCTGAGCTGTATGGGTCCCTGACCCAGTCAAGGCATTCACTGGAGGTCGAGGGGAAATAAAATGACAGCTTCTCCTCCAGGTTTTTCAGATGTTTGCCAATTGTCTCACACAGTGCAGCAGTGTTGACATCTCCTTCCCATTTCTTGTCTGTTTGTTGGCCCTTTCCAGATGCTGTCTCCAGAGGTCTGGTGTCATTTATTTGATCTGCTGTGAGCAGGTTTTGGTTTGTGGAGATGTGTTGGTATGCCAGTTTTGAACACCACACATCACTTGAAAGCAGCTTTGCCTCATCACACCTCTCATCGGTCAAAAACACTTTTAGTTCCTCCCGCAGCTCATACACACGGGCCAGCACCTTCCCGCCATCGGACCTCCGTATTGTGTGCTCTGATTTCTTCACATAAAGACGCAAATGCGGCTTTTCAGAGGTCTTGTCTTGACAAAGTTCACCATGCGCACAACATCATCCAACACAGGAGCAAGGTCTGCTGGTAAAGTCTTGGCCAAAAAACAAGTGCGTAACAAGAAAATCTGGATTTTTCTCTTTCTGCTCTGATGCCTTGGCTGGGTTTTTTCCCACTGAAGCCCTCCTCGTTCGAATATTCTGAAGAAATTTTCCTCTCCTGTTGTTCTTTCTGGTAGTGTCTTGCAAAATAAAAAAATTTCTCTGATGGAGTCTCCATCCAGCACATTTTGTCCACTTATGTCGGTGGATTCATCAAGCTGCAACGGATGCGTAACTTTTCCAAAACAATATTTTCGATATCTTCAGACATGTCCTCAATACGTCTGGCAATGGTGTTATCTGAGAGCGGAACTTTGGCTACTTCTTTAACAGCGTCAGGGCCGAGCATCTCATTCACAATTGCTTTGCAGGCAGGTAATATTAATGTCTCTGCCACAGTGTGTGCCTTTTTTGATTTGGCTACGAGTTCAGCCACTAAGTAGCTAGCTTTGAGAGCTCTCTCAGACACCTTCACGTTTTTTCTCATTAAAGTTGCCTGTTTCTCCATGCTTTGACCATGCGAACAAAATAGTCCCTCTTATTTTGAAGGGACGGGTTTATAACATACATTGTTGTGAATGGATCCCAAAATCCAAACGAAAGATAACTGTCACTGTATTGCCTCGAGCTCACCGTTTTTACTTTCTTGTTGTGGTCACCACTTGTACTGGGCAGTTCATCGTCTGGGTTAGGATTTTGTCCGAGGCCGAGCTCGAGTCTGTTCTTTTCCTTTTCAGATATTTATCCATAGCTGTTTACCGTGTCGCCACCGTGGATCTAAAAATTTTGCCGCCACTTATTCCGTGCATCACAGTTCCAAATAAACAAGGTGCCAAGATTCTCTACCTAGTAATAATTTAACTTTTTTGAAGAGCGCCGACACTCAACACTGGCACTGAACTGGCACACAACTAGCCTCAAACCAACGCAACATTTTTTTTAGGAAAAATAATTTTCCAGTTTTGTTTGGAAAATCACTGCTCTAACCAACTCACGTATCCCTCCGGCCCAGGGTTAGCGCCCGCCGATCAGCAGTTGGTTAGGTCTGTTTCTTTGGGTCCATTCACAACAATGTATGTTGTAAATCTCTGGGCAGGGCTATGGGCTGGCGTTGCTAACGGGAGCAGTGCAGAGAGTCTTCTACTGCAATTAAAGTACTTAGGAGCTATTTGTAGTTCGTACAACCCCACTTTAAAAAAAAATGCTACTATCCCTTTAAGTATAGTAAAAAGACCAGGCAGAAGCTAGACAGGCTAGAAGCATAATGAACGTTATTAATATTAAGTATTGGCTTGTTTTGCAGTTAATTATGCACATGTTCTGTTTGACCCCAAAAAGGAAAAAAGGAACAATGTGCAGCCTCCGTTTCCATTCTGATTACGGCCGTCTGTCCATTCGGAGTGGGGGGGGTTTCAGAATTGAGGGTTTTCCCCAATAGCCTTTTCGGAATAGCGGGGTCTTTAGAAAAAACAGAAAACCCTGCTATTATGATGAATGGAAGTCTATTTTTGGAAAGGTGGGGTGGAACCCGCCCTCATGTATCAAATGTGCGCACAAAAAATGGGTGTAGACTGAATCCACTGCAAAGAACGGCATTTACCAAACTGAACGTGAGCGTAGGTTGAGCTGTC
Organism: Decapterus maruadsi; assembly: GCA_030347415.2. Classification (NCBI taxonomy): domain Eukaryota; kingdom Metazoa; phylum Chordata; class Actinopteri; order Carangiformes; family Carangidae; genus Decapterus; species Decapterus maruadsi. The sequence goes on along the minus strand of CM064905.1, from coordinate 25,416,161 downwards.
ACTTTTTATTCAACATTTGAATATTCATTCGAACGTGGGGTGAAAAGTTCATGTCTCCATGTCGTAAAGGGGGCAGGAATATAGCGGGGCATGACGTATAAATTACGATCATTTTCAGCCGCCAGATTTATCAACACCACATCGGTTCTACTAGAAATCGGCAGCGTACACTATTTGTGACACTTGGTGTGCGCTGATATTTACACCAGATCCTACACATGTGTAATAAATGACGACCCATGTGTGTGTTGCCTGCATCAGGTGTGGAGAGGGGCGTTCCTCCTGGCCGACTTCATCCTGTCCGAGCCCCTCATGTTCAGAGGAGCGACGGTTCTCGAGCTGGGGGCGGGAACAGGCCTGACCAGCATCGCCATGGCAACCGTAGCCAAAACAGTGTACTGCACAGGTACGATGCCGTCAAGCAGACGCCCTGACACTTACTGATGCTGTGTGTCGTCAGTGACTTTGACTATTTTAATATGAATGAAACAACACTCTGACACACACACACTCCACTTGAGCTTTTAGCAGCTGATGGTCAGAGAACGGGGCTCGTTCAAGACTGTTAGACACTGTTGGAGGCTCAGAGGAAGACACACAGTGGGTCTTTGTGTTGAGATTATGTAGACCAGTTTAGGAGTCAAGAATGATGTAATATCAGTCACACAAACATACAGTATGTTCAGATTGTGTCACAGCCCCTGCTCTCTGCCAGTTGTCCAAACATCTGGACATGTTTGACAGATCTCATGGAGACACTTGACTGTTGTTTTGTTTTTCAGACGTCGGAGAAGACCTCCTGAGCATGTGCAAGAGGAACGTGTCATTGAACCGACGCCTGATGGAGTCTGCGGGTGAGCCCGTCAGATCACTGCTCATTTCATTTCCCACCCGTTTAACAGATCTGAGCTAAACAATAATGTCAGTAATAGAAGACACATCATGTTCCCCGGCAGCACTATGATACATGGTAAGTAGGCGGGTGAAGCTGCAGGACTGAACCATGACAACCAGACGGATGAGGATCACACATCAGCTTTAGATGCTGGTCTCACTCACTGATGAAGTGTCTGACAAATAAGTCAATTAGGGATGTCACGAAAACTTGTTTTCACAATTAATTGTGGTATTAAACGCCACAATTAATTAATCGTAAAGATTCCTAAATACCGTCACTTCCCAAAAAAGATTATGTTGGGCCCATATCGGCAGATGTGCGCCAAAATAAAGGTAAATGCTTAGATACTGGTCCGTTTAACTACATAACATTGAATTGGTAGGAATTTAAATGTTAGCGTGTCATTTGTATTTTAAAAAACAAAAAGAAAAACTTAAACATTTGGTATAAACAACAATTTATGACCTGAATATTTCAAACACTTCCCCTGGGGGGTTATTAATTAGTAATTAGTCATGTATTAATAGATACTTGAAATATTTTGTGTAAACAATGAGTAATGTTATTATATTTTGACTATATTTGATTTTACACATTCATAGTGTTATGAAATTAATTACTGGATAATAATCGTAACACCGATCTAAATCTATTTGCTGTTATTCCCTCGGTTGAAATCCATGTGTCCATGTCCATCGTATCTGTAGGTGTATTCTGGTGTCAGCAGTCTGCAACACCTATAGTGTCCATGAGGACAATCAGCTGACAGTTTGTGTGAGGACAATTAGAAGCTGTGTGTGTCTCTACAATCAACAGCAGCAGTGTAAACCTCTGTGTGGTCGAGGTTTTCTACAGACAGTCTGTTGTAAAGACGTTGCTCCTGCTGTGTCACTGCAAATTACTGGCAGATGCTTTTATTAATTTCTGTTCTATTTATTGATTTCACTGTTCATTTATAACAATGTAGTTTATTTATATGTTTTATTCTCTTGCCAATAAAACAGTGAGAGTGAATGTGACTTAATAAAGTCTGTCTGGTCGTCAGGTGGTGAGGTGAAAGTGAAACAGTTAGACTGGCTCCAGCATGACCTCTGTACAGGTAAGACACACACACACACACACACATGAGGAACAAAATAAAGGTTGGCTCATTTTGCCCCTCTCATACAGATTATATAACAGTGACATGGTTGTGAAATCTGTTGAGGTTTGTTGTCGGGGGCTCTGGTGGCTCATCCTGATGAACTCAGACCATGTAGCCTTAGTCCTGATCAGCGTCCAGATCCAACTCATGGCCCTCTGCTGCATGTCACACCCTCTCCCCCAGTTACCTCTCTCTCTGACATGTATCCACCATTTTTAAAGGGATACTTTAGTTTGTTTGTTTTTTACGTGTCTTGCCTCACTCCAGAGTCCATGACCAGCAAATAGACACCATCCTTTCCACTGTGTGTGCAGTAACAAGGGAGATAGAGCCGTATCGCCTGTAATTAGCTTAGCTCAAACACTGGAAGTGTATGGGTAGTGTTAGCCTGCCTCCACCTAAAGTCATCAGAGAAACTCTTCAGCAACTCTAAATGGACCAATCTTCGTCTCAGAGCTGACAAAACTCTCCAGTAAGGCATCTTGAGCGGTCAAATGCCGGTAACGGGACAAGATTGGTCAAAATGGAGGGTTCAAGCAAAGATGGTTTATTTTGGTTCAAGCTAGCTGCATTGAGGGTAGGTTAGCTTCCTATTTCAAAGTAAAAGCACTTCTGTATGTAAAGAGTAACCAGAAAAGTAACCAGAAGTGCGTTGGTCACAACGGCTAGCTTGAGTAGCACCGAATTAGGTAGGTAAGACATGAAAAAAAATGTTGGCGTGTCCCTTTAATTTTACCCAGCTATGTAAATTAGCAGTGTCCAACCTTCCTAAACTAAGCTGCAGCATTTGTAACCTAAAGCTCAGTGAGTAAAGTGAGGCAACCGTGGATGATGCTCTTCCTGACCAGAGAACCTCTCTCTCTGTGTGCAGATGCTGACGAGGAGTTCAGCTGGACAGAGGAGGAGGTGGCCCATCTGCATGACAACACCACCTTCATCATCGCTGCTGACGGTAGGTCGCTCATCTGATCAGAGTTAAACCATCGTCACAGAACCGTCCTGGTCCAGGCGCAATGATACACAACATAATGGATTCTTGTGAGGCACAGACAGGAGATATTATGATAGAAGACAGTAAACAACACCATGTCTCTTAAACACAGGTTCACGAACCTAGAGTTTAATAGGTCACAAACCTAAGGAACCAATCCTGTTTCCTGATCCTGTGTTTCACTGATTGAACTGAGCTACTGAAATAAATGAACTTCCATAATATTGTAATGTATTGAGATGAACCTGTACATACTCCAGTGTTGACACCTGTGTTGTGTGTCACCAGTCTGCTACGATGACGATCTGACAGACGGCTTCTTCAGGACTCTGTACCGACTCTGCAGCAGCTTCACTCACACCTGCACTGTCTTCATCTCCATAGAGAAGAGGTGAGAGGTCATGTGCTGTCTGCACTGTTACTGTGACGGGCTACAGTCATGTTCAGTCAGGATCAGCTGTCTAATGTTTGAACTTTGTACTTTAATTATGAAACATCAGTAACATATTTGTTACCTGCTCATATACAGTGGAAGATCTTGAGTATCACAGCTTTGCACAGTAAAGGTGCACATTTATGCTGCAGTACTACCTGTGTTAAAGTGATATGCCAACATTTTTTTTTTGTGTTTTGCCTCACTCCAGAGTCCATGACCAGCAGATAGACACCATCCTTTCCACTGTGTGTGCAGTAACAAGGGAGATAGAGCCGTATCGCCTGTAATTAGCTTAGCTCAAACACTGGAAGTGTATGGGTAGTGTTAGCCTGCCTCCTACCTGAGCCAAAATCAGCAGTCAGAAGCTGATTTCATTTTAGCTCTAAACTCTGTAAATATATAACTTTATTGACATTTCAAACATTTTTTGGCGAGAAAGTAGCCGTTTAGATCAGCAGTGTGTCGTTAATTTGTCTAAATACTAGCTGTTTACAATTTTGTTCATACGAATTTGGCGCTACTCAAGCTAGCTGTTGTGACCAACACACTTCCACTTACTTTCACAAAATATAATTTGTGCTTTTACTTTATAATTTGTGCTTTTACTTTGAAACAGGAAGCTAACCTACCCTCGATGTAGCTAGCTTGAACCAAAATAAAGCGTTTTTGCTTGAACCCTCCGTTTTGACCGATCTCGTCCTGTTACCGGCATTTGACCGCTCAAGATGCCTTACTGGAGAGTTTTGTCAACTCAGAGACGAAGATCAGTCCGTTTAGAGTTGCTTGAGAGAGTAAGAGTGTCCCTGACTTGGAGGACGCAGGCTACAATTACCTATACACTTCCAGCAATTGAGCTAAGCTAAATACGGGCTCTCCCTTGTTACTGCACACACAGTCGAAAAGATGGTGTCTATCTGCTTGTCATGGATTCGGGAGTGAGGCAAGACAAAAAAAAAGTTGATGTATCCCATATATCCCATATATACAGTATTTTTGGCACAGCTTGGAACCACTTGCCACTATGAACCATTGTTTGATCTTTAGTTTCACACAATTTGCATGAGCTAACTGAAAATGAATCAATTGTGACTAAAAGGGAACTCCAATCCAGCGACTCTCTAGCTGGGTCTGTGTGGGGCAGCATGTGGGCAGAGACATTGAAGTCTCTATCTCTGCAGAGGATTGGTCGATTTGAGTCATTGACGGCTCATCCTAACCAGTAGAGCACAGGGAATGAAGCTAGACCCACGTTGATATCACCGACAGCACTGGCAGCCGTGATGCGATCAGAATGCGAGGAGTCGCGCTGGGCAGGCGACATTACTGTTGTGTGTGCTCCTGCACACTCGCTCCGTCCGCCTGGGTCCTAAAGCCCGCCGGTCGCACCCAGATGTAAACACTGGTCAAAGCTAAGCTGGAAATATGTGGATTTACGTTCAAAACAAGCTTTTTACGGCAAAACAGCAAAGGTAAGAGGAAATGTACGGCCGTGTTTTGGCCGAGCAGTGTCTGTGTTTGCTTGTTGTTGGCTTCTCTCTCTGCCTGCTGCTGTGTAGCTGCTGTGTGCAGCCACTGTTGCTGGGTAACGTCCCAATCTTTGTAGCCTGCTCTTTCAGATGAGCGGTAGCTGATGTGTTTTGCATAATGTACAGCAGTATACGAGCCAGAAATGTGGCGACTGGGTCCACACCGAGGTGCTTCGTGAAGTTTGATGTTTAGTTGTTTGTTTTAGTAGTGTTTGGGCTGTGTTTGGGTCATATAAACAAGGTTTTTACATGTTGTAGCCCAGCTTCTGCTGCTCAGTTTGATATATAATATGACTATATTCTTTCATAATCAGTGCAGTGCTGGCTCTGTTGTTGTTCTGCAAGTAGTAAAGTCCCCCACATGGGGGACCTTGGCTCTAGTATGATGTCTGCTTTTAGTGTGTGGTACAGCAAACACAACTGGTGATTATTACCATTAAATACAGCAGTTTCACATGTACAGTACAGTCAGTGTTTAACTGATGCTGTTCAGAGGATAGAGACATGAGGGGAGAGCTGGAGCTGAGGTTCCTGCTGTTTACCAGCAGCTTCGTTATGGTGTCCTCCTCTCCATAACAAACACACCAGGGGATTCAATTGTGGTTGGTTGGATCTCCAGCCACAGCCTCTGCACTAACCTCGTCTCCTCCCGTGTCTCCGTGTCTCTCTGTTCTAAGGATGAACTTCACCCTGAGACACATGGACGTTTCCTGTGAGGCATACAACCATTTCAGCCGCTGTCTGTCCCAGCTCCAAGACCTGGTGGACGGACGCTGCAGCTTCAGAGTGGAGCAGGTTCCGTCTAACTTTGCCCAGTTTCTTCTGTATGAACGGATAGAGCAGCTGGTAAGAGAGGCACTCACACACATCATTCTCAGGACCACAATGGAAATAAGCCTTTTGGATGTATTGTGTTTTTAATCCTTTTGAACATTGATTAAGTTCAATAAAGTTAAAAAAAATTCTATTAAAGGGACCTTTAATAACCTTAAAGGGATATTTCAACATTTTGGCAAATAGGCTTTATGCACAGCTCCACTACTTCCTGAACTTTAGCCAGTTCCTTCATTTCCTGTCTTACGTTATTGGACAAACTGATTAATCCAGGTGTGTCTGACCATTGTTGTGAGGTCTTGTCAGGTCTTGTGCTCATCTGACTAGATTTAATTTGTGTAACTGCAAACACAATTTGTGTCATCAAGACTAGTTTAAAACGTGTCCTGGTCCAATAGGCATCACATGTTGAGTTTTGTGTTTTAGTCAATTCATCCTGTGTCCAGTAGCATCTGGATCATTCAAGCAACAGGTCAGGTGACTGGTTGAATCTACTATATAGCTTGTGCACATATTATGGATTGTGCAGGTACTTCAGGTTCATTAGCTGCCCCCTGCTGCACAAATTGGGTGAAAGAGCTAAAGATGATGCATTTTCCTGCAATGGGAAGTTTTTTATTAATATACATCGTTATGCTTTTCTGCAGGAGCTGTGGAAGGTGACCGTGACTCCCCCTCCATGTGACCGAGCTCAGTCGGATTCTAAGGTGGTGGTGTCTTGACCTGGACTGGGACCAGAGCAGCGTGACACTGAACGGTCCCCAGAGTCGGACCTGTAATGTGCTGCAGACAACAGCTGTGGGTTAGGAACTCAAGGCAGAAGCTCCTGCACCTACCTGTTTAATGATGTCATGTAGTATATCCAACATCAAGCAGGTATTTGGACTTGAAGTAGAAACTGCCTGGGAGTTTTAAAAAAAATGTCTCAGAGTTATTGTTTGAATGTAGCATTATTTATTGAACATGAAGGGATAACAAAGTCAAATAAAATCTATTTCTTATAGATTATATTCTGGCTGCGTGCTCCATTCTGTCTGGTTTGATGGTGAGATATGGTGGGTGGGGCTTGATGACTGCTTTGTTGTGACATCACTATGTTACAGAAGTCCTGACGGCTGGTTTTAAGGCTCAGTTTCTGAATACTCTGCACTTTGCTGTGGACTGAGCGCTTCCATAATTAAACTTTATTAATATAGAGGCGTGACCTGCTCTATAATCAAACCACTACATACAGTACCTTTATATTGCAGTATATAGACAGACCTTTAAATGTAAAGTTTAGATGTAACTTCAACATACCGTATTTTAAATCAGTTTCTGAAAAAAGTTTATATTATATTATATTATATTATATTATATTATATTATATTATATTATATTATATTATATTATATTATATTATATTATATTATCAGCTATCCTCATGCGATAGATACACATTAGATTATGTGCCAAATGCATAAAGATGCACTTGAAGATGATGGATGGATGGTCCAAAGATGAATAAAACTGCACATCAAAATGAATAATAAGCTGAAAATAATATAATATAATTACAGGCCTACTTAAAAGGAAAACATTGCATTCTGCAACCCTTTAGAGAACCCATGCTGCTTTACAGAACCGTCTGTTCTCCTGCTATAAATCTGCTGCAGTGTAATAAACGCTGAAACAGGATGAATAAAAATTTAAATAGTACAGCTTGACCTCTCGAGGAGACTACACAGTAAAACCCCTGTTATCCTGAGCTGCACTGATGTACCCGACGTTACCTGAGCAACCCAAACCAAAATCTGACACCTAATCAGTCTTGAAACAGTGATTAATGAAGAGAGAGTGTGGTGCTGTCAGACTAATGAGTGGTTTTCTGTGAGTGTGTCTGAGCCTGCCAAGCTTCTCATTGGCCCTGGGTCACTGAGCCTCTGGGAATGAATTGCACTGTGGTGCATACTGAGCTGCATGGCGCCACGTCATGGATTTGCAGATTTATCTTTGCTTTATAAATGACTCAGCGTCGAAATTGCCACCAGATTATTCTGCCTCATTTGCAGTTTTGGATTTGCTCATGTTTTATGTCACCATTTGTTTGCCAGCTACATGATCTCCAATTGCTTTTCTTCACCGATCAGACATAACATTCTGTATTGTGACAGCTTTCTATCAGAACCAGCATGAACTTGTTGAGCAGTCTGAGCAGCTGTTCTGTTGCTCTTGTACATATGAACTGGTCTCTGATGAAAACCTGGGTTCACCCAGCAGTGATGACCGACTGTGGTGCAGTCGCTCCGTCTCAATCTTTCATTCTATAATCCGATGCTGCCATCTGGTGGTGTCACAACAGTAATACAACTCCAACACACCAGTACAGAGGCTGTTATCAAAATGTTCCTTCTCATAAAATCTTTTTGATCGCATCTTGTCACCAATAATTATTTTTTCTTCTTCTTCTTATCAGTGCAACAGAGAAGACGTATCGTGCAGCAGACCAGTGTCTGATCAGAGTTCATTACATCAGTGGGGTTGCCACCAGTGTCAGTCAATTCACCAAAGAGAAGAAATTATGGAATCCATTCATTTTGCATTAAATATTGAACTGCTGATGCTCTGATGGGATAATGAGATGAAACAATGATCATCTAACAAAAGTTTATTCTCAGATCGCAAATTAACTGGCTGCTTCTGCTGAAAAGAAACAAGTGAAACTGGAAAAAATAACATAATAAAGACATTAAGCTTTCAGTCCACAGTGAGGACACTTATCTTAGCAGAACTGCTGCTCCATGCCAAGGTGAAAATGAACAAAAGAGTGTAAATACCTGAGTAGTGGCCGGTGGTCTCAGTCAGGTAAATGAGTGCTAGTATGTTTTTTTATGATTAATATTTTATTGGGATTTTTGTGCACTTGTGGAAAATGTTGGTTACGAAACAAGATTGAGACTTGTATACAGAAAGTAAACAAATGACTATGTTATACAGTGACAAATTTCAAGATTTTATTGTAATTTTCTCCTGTGTATACTTGCATACACAGAAAAGAACAAAATAACATTTCTCATCAGGTCTAATCAGTGCATTAAAAAGTCAATTAAAAGGTTAAAAATCTAAAACATTGAAGAAGAACTAAAAGATTAATAAACTAAGATCAAAGAATGTCATAAATACACCATCCACTCACAATCAAATGCAACAATATTGTCCATTGACAGATGACTATCAGCACTTTATCGTTGTATGTGGAAGGAAAAGACAGCAAGTGAAGTAGGTGAAGAAGAAAAGAGGAAAATGAAATCAAATGAGGATGTTCATCGATGATTCACAGGAGGAACATGTGCAAGTCAGGAATAACGAACCAAGACTCTACTAGACCTGGACCTGGACTCAATAAAACACCAGGGAGAAGAAAGAAGACCTGATGGACACACTGAGCTCCAGATCCTGCAAACCAGCCACAGTAGCTCTCTTCATTGTGACCGTTTGGGACAGGTTCTCTGGTCTGGTCTGATCCAGGACTTGACAGGGAAATAACTCTTTTAGACTTTATTCCTTTGCAGTTTGCACATGAAATGAAACAAATACATTTACTTATCTCTCTTAGGGAGGAACAGGTCTTATTTTATTTATTTTTTTCATTACAATTTCTCATGTCGGGGCTTCAATACAAGAGGGACATTACAGACGAGCAGTATGGAGGTATTTGGATGTTTTTTGGTGTGTCTTTTTGGACGAAGAAAAGTGGTATCCATTCACAACCATTATATGGACAAATATAATGGTTGTGAATGGGTACCACTTTTCTTCGTCCAGCTTCTCACAGCTCTTAGTTGACATGAGGGTGAGTAGGCTAGATGGTGAAATTAGAATTTTTGGTGAACTATCCCTTTAACATACCTTGTGCGAGGTAGAGAAATAAAAAGAAAATAAATGAAGATGATCCTGTGCATATGAAGATGATGAATTGTTGAACTGACTGCATTAGATGAATAATAGCCTATATTATTTAAATTAATATAGGCCTATAATATTGCAGTTCACCGTAAATGTCCACTAATTCACTATCACTATTCAAACCCACGGTGTTGAGGCCTGAAGCCACAGGAGGTGGGCTGTTTGCACGCGGGCCTGTGTGATGTTGGAATACAAATAAAGATTGGTTTTTTTGTTTTTTAAGAGCGGAGGAAGCCCCTCCCCTCCTCTCGAGGGGGGCCGGGCCTGGCTGGCTGAGAGCGGAGAGCAGACACACTGTGCGCGGCCGTGCGACCGTCAGCCTGAGGAGCGGGGAGCTCGGTGCACACCCTGCTTGTCTGTGTCTGGATCGTCGGTAAGTTTCTGCTCTGCCAGCACCGTGCAACACCCGCGGTCAGCACCCACTGATTCTCGGTCGGCACCCGACTGCCGGGATCACCGACGGCTCCCCTCTCCTCCGGGGGACCGGAGCGCTGTGTGTCGGTGACGGTGAGCGGCTCCGCTGGCTGCACCGTCGGGGATGCGCAGCAGCAGCAGCAGCAGCAGCGTCCATGTCGGTGGAGCAGCTGACGATCGATGCATCAGTTCTGGACCAACAACATCCCCATATCATTATCAGTACCAGAGCAGAGAAAACCTGTTAGTCAGTCTGATCCAGAACCAGTGTTATCTGAACCAGTCCGATCCAGCAGGAACCAGATCTCTCAGAGACAGAGCAGACCCCCGAGAAAAACACACTGACAGACAGACATGTTACAACATCCGTGTAAACAAGTTCAAGAGCCTCAGTCCGGCTCTGTAGAACCAGTCTGGGCTGAGACTAAGAAGGGACCGTGTGATCCACATGGATCCAGACCGGGTCCTGCTCATGAAGAGAAGTTAAACAGCTGTTTGACTGAGAGCAGCTGCAGCCCACTGTGTCTCCATGAGGAACTGCTGTGTGCATCAGTTTCACTAAAGGAAGCAGCTCATTGTGGTGTGTTGTGTTGTGTCGTAGGGTCTCCTGCAGTTCAGCTCAGGTGTTGTGGAGGTGCTTGAAGATCTGTGGAGCCACGTTGAAGAGCAGAAACCAGCAGGTAAGAGATCTACTGTAACAACCACTCAGTCAGTCAGTCAGTCAGCTGAGGAGCTGTGTGCAGGTCCAGTCTTCTCCAGGTCTGTAGACAGCTTACGTCATGTTACATTATCACACATCACTGAACCCACCCACCATGTCTGCTGCCGCTGTCAGCACCTCAGGATCAGGATCAGGGTCTGGATCAGGTCTGTCAGGTGACCAGAACCAGACCACTGATGCATTAGCAGCTCAGCTGATTAGTCGAGCTGAGAAGAAAGTGTGCTTACCACTCATTCACATCTCAGGGTCACATGATCATATTTAAAAGGAAACTAAATGAAATCCATTTTTATAACCTTTATTTAAACTCTGGAATTTACAATAGCCGAGACAAAACACAAAACATTTAGATAAAACTGAGAAAGATAAATTGAGAGCAGTTAAAAACATCATCATTTAACAGGTGATGAAAGAAAGTGAGGTTTTTGTCTGATGTAATTATTATTGGTTATTTTTTAACTAACTACTGTACTGGTCAGGAACATGTGTGAGGTGTCAGGGGTCAGGTAGCAGCGTATAATGCTGCACCAGGACGCTGTGATGTAACAGTTGCCATTAGAAACAATGCATCGCTATAGGAACATGGTGAAATAGATCGCTTTGATTTGATGTTTTCATGGAAAAAGCTGCTTCTCCATGAGAATCAGAGAATGTCACCTTTAAGTTTGTCTCTCTTCCTCCATGAGTCCATCACATATTCACAATATAAAAACATTTAAAGGGATAGTTCACCCAAAATTCAAGTTTCACTCATCCACTCACACTCATGTCGACTAAGAGCTGTGAGAATTTTCAGAGTCCTCCGTGCCTTCTCTGAGTTAGGGACAGCAGTATGGAGGTATTTGGATGTTTTTTGGTGTGTCTTTTTGAACAAAGAAAAGTGAGCCCCATTCACAACCATTATATGGACAAATACTGCTGCGCGGACCCCCCCGTAACTCAGAGAAGGCACGGAGGACTCTGAAAATTCTCCCAGCCCTTAGTCGACATGAGGGTGAGAAGAAAATGAAATTTGAATTTTGGGTGAACTATCCCTTTAACGCATGGGTAAAGAAATTCAGCAGAGACAAATGGTCAGTACGATAACCTAGTGAGTCTGTACATGCTCTAATGCAGACAGACTGAAGCGCCATGATTCAGTCGCTGCAGTTTAGTTACATATTCTGTTACCCTGCAAAGCTCTTTAAATGTCTTATTTCGTCTGAGTTGTAGTTTGATCTACTGATGGTCTAACTAGTGTTCCTCAGCTTCTTAAGAGAAAACATAGTCCCCAGGTCCTGGTTCTGGTCCTGGGTACAGTACAGAATCCCTCAACACAGGAGCTGATGATACTATGCTGACTGTATATTTTTGTCTCCTGAAACCATCTTCAAAACCCATGAGTTATAAAAAGATTAAAGGCCCAGGTTCAGCTGGTACTGTGAGCCACCTGGGCTCCATGCGACTGTGTGATCTGCATTCAGGCGGTTCTGGCTGAGTGGGAGAAGGAGAGAGAGCCGTTAGTCTGGCTCTGGGAGTACTGACACATCATCCCTGTGTGTTCTGCTGCTAACCTTGAAGACTCAGCAGATTATCAGCCTGAATTAGAATATTTGTCTTGTTGTGCATTTGATACAATTGCAGCCATTCAGTGTTTCCTTTCACAAAATGTCACTGATGAGAAACGTATGATGACTCGGATGTGACGCTGTTTACCTGTAGGTTTCTTTAAAGGTGCCACACAGTCTAAAGGTAGAGGTCCATGCTGTTTTATTACGTTCCATATAGAACGAATCACCTTGTTGTTAACAACTACTTATGGGTAGAAAATCAGCACGTAGCCTAATTTGAATGAGAACAGTAGTAACGAACAAGAGTTTAGCTCCTATCATATTTTTCACGCCCTGTCACCATTTAGACAAATATGAAATGATTGAAGAAACATTACTATTTCTCTGTGTGTGTTTTGTGTTGCTATGTGTGGTATTTTTTTTCAGTTTTGGGGGAATCACAGTGTCTAGACAGCATCAATGTCTCAGCTGACAGCGACAGCTAACGGCAGTAGCTAAGCTAACGGCGGTAGCTAAGCTAACATCAGGACATCAGCTGTTCAGAAACTGAGCCTTATGGTGCGTTCAAGACAACTCGGAAGTCGGGAATTAACGAGCTCCGAGTTGTAAAAAACGAATTGAACGGCGTCGAACTCGGAAATTACAAGTCGGAAACTCGGGTATCATTTCAGAGCTCCGATTTTCCGAGTTGACGTCAAACATCAGGACAATGCATATTTTTGCTGTTATTGTATTGTGTGAGCTACTTCATCGTCCCCCATCCCCCCAGCCTTGTTTTTGCTTTTCCGAGTTCAGAAACTGAAATTCCCGCCTTGTCTTGAAAACAAGCTGTCAGGATTTTTGCAACTTTGTGATGTCACAACAAATGATTCACTAAGCCCCGCCCACCTGGTCTCACTATGCAACCTCGCAGGATGTTGTTTTTATGAGTTTTTACCTGAAATCAGATGTACTTTATCTATTTACTCATAACACAACCAGCCAAGCAGCACTCAGAACTTTCTCTCCTCTGATTGGTTCCCTGACCAGTTGTTAGAGTTCCAGAGAGAAGCTGTTAAACTACACTGAGATGGTTTTTGGTTTCTAAAAACCACAATATGGCAACAGTTAAAATAAAACACAGCAGAAGACTATCCAAGGGACTTGTGTTTTTGTTCATTTTTGATACAAATAATGAAATACAGTCAATACTGCAAAAAGATCCAACAATATGAGGTTGACTCCAGGCTTCAAAGATTCTGGGTCAGTGGAACTGGTTTGGTTCCACTTTCCTATTTCACTACTGCCACATATTCACTAGTGCACCCTACTTTTGTCTATGTGGTGTGTTCAGTGTGTGCTACAGGCAGCTCAGTTTCATGTGGATTCATTTGCTTTGACTCCAACATTTCCTGATCCAGATCGTACCTGTGGCAGGTCTTGGGCTCTCTATGTCGGAGCTTTATTATGTCAATCAGGTGTCTGGGCTGTGGAGTCCAGCAGCTCCAGTGTTCAGTGTCACCACACTGCAGTGGTAGTTACACAACAGTCTTTGTTATCAATGTGAGTTTTAGGTCAACGGAGGACAGATCTGACTGTCCCAGACCAGTTTCAAGCAGAAACCAGGCAAGCTTCTGTCTCCGTCCCACATAAACATCCCAATCAAAATGAATTAAATACACAGGACATGACAGCTGGAGCCCACAGCTGGACTCTGATATGATTGGTTAAGATGCTCACCGTAGCACTGTGGGGAAGGCCTTCATTAACAATATTTTGATATGCGGTTCTAGAATAACCAGGTGATCAAAGTGGTGAGGAACTCCTTTTGCTGCTGTTGGCTATTTATTGTTTGTTTGACTGACTGACTGAAATGTTTTCAGCCTGTATCCAGAACAGTGTTGGTGTTACTAGGGTCCCACTGTTAGGGTGGTCCATGCGGTCCAGGTTCACTTATCACCCAGGCAGACAGGAAGTCACTTTTTTCTTTTCTTCTTTTCTTTTTTTTTCATCTTTTCCACATTCCAGACCCACTGAGCACTCACCTTTTATTCTATGTTTTTCATGGTTGAGAAATGATGCGATATTCTCTTTAATTCTGTGCAGTGGACCAGTATGGTCCCTGTCAAAGAGGATAGTTTCTGCTTCTGAGTAAACAATCATTCAGTATTACAGTAGTTCTAAAAGTCCCATATTTAAAGGCATAGTTCAACATTTTGGCAAATTGTCCCACCATAATCCCTAGTTATAGTAGAATTGCCGAGCTGAGCCGCGAGCTGCTCAGAGCTATACGCTACGGAGGCTAATGGGATTTCTTGGTTTCCCTCATCAAACTCATCAAATACACAATCCAACAACTCCAAAACGCTCTGGTGGACAAGTTGTGACCTGCACATTCACCACGCTATGAGATAATAATGGAACGTTATGAGATAATAATGGAACGTTATGAGTTTGCCAAAATGTTGAACTATCCCTTTAATACTCTCTCTATTTTATTTGTACGTGGACTGTGGACTGAGGCTTTGATACAGTGTTAATGTAGAGCTGCTATATAATCACACTACACACAGACTTCTACCTTTACACTGTATGGACCTTTAAACGCATCATGTAACAGTGCGCAGTGATCTGACCTTCAATGATACGATTAATAAACCCACATTGATATCTTATCAAATACACCCAATACACAAGATCCCCAGTTCAACTTCTCACAATAAACCTTTAACAATATTTGCTCTAACCTTTACAGCATGAAACTGTAATCTGATCTGTATCGAGTAGTTCAGATGGATTCAGGTTTTGTTTTCTGAAACAGGGAAATGTGAGTAAAACAGGTTGTGTGTGTCTTATCGGTGGAATATATGTATATAAAACAGAGTTGACTGGGTCTTTATGGATACTGCTATCTCTATGAATGGGATTTATGAGGTTATTGTGAGAAATGTTTGTGTAACACTCTGAGAATGTAGGCCGAGCTCAGGAGGGGAGTCTGCTTTCCTTCACTCACTGTATACACTGATGTGTCTGTACAGTCAGGCTTGTCTTTCTCTCAGCTGCAGCCTGATGGTTTAATGTGCTGATCAAATGTATTGATGAGATAGGAAGTTATGATGGCTTTGTTCATTTTTGGATAAATAGCCCTGTGTGGTCATGTGAGAGTGTAAAAAAATGATAGTCATATTTTTTCCTCTCTGCTCTGTGATGCATCTGATGAATGATAACAAAACACTGTACAGGTGTATCTCAGAAAATTAGAATATCATGAAAAAGTTTATTTAATTAAATAAAAAAAATTTAACTAATGCATTATAGACCAATTATGAACAGAATATTCCATGCCTTATAAAAGCATTCCATGCTTTATTTATTTAATTTATTTTAAAGGTCCCATATTATGGAAAACAGTTTTTTCTGGTCTCTACATAAAGTGATCCTCCCTGAGCCTACCAACTTGAATGAGGAAAGCAAACGGGTCCTGCATGGACTCTGCAGCCCAGCGACTGGTAAAACGCTGCTCATACAGGCTGTTCAGACTCAGCTCCTGTGGTGATGTCACCACGGTGACGGAGTGAGGCCGGCCCCTCAGCACCAGAAAACACCTACCACCTCTATATCTATGGCTGCAGTGACCAGCAACAAACTCCTGAGCTAAATTGTGTGGCGGCCTGGGAAAACCCTTCACATGGTGGGATTTTGACATTTTCATTTTTTGATATTTACATAAACTAGAGGTTCTGTGCTGTTCATAACTGTTTGAATTACTGAGATAGCCCTCCCAGATCAAAAGTTATGGTCATTTTAATCTATCATGACCAAAAACCTGAAAGGTGAGAAAAATGGCTTAGAACACCTGTGCTGTAACATTCTAAAGACGAGCGGACCATGGATGATAGGCTACGACTGCACACACAAAACATGAAATATCCTCTGAACCATTTGTGATAGAGACGAGCAGCAAACAGCGTCTGAATCGCCGGGTTTTCCGCTTTCCGAGGGTCCTTGAATGGGCCATCGGCATGTAATCAAGTGATACAGGAACAGACGCTAAACTAAGATTAGCATCGATGCTAAACCAAACCGAACGTACGGCGCGATGCTTTGTTTTACAAAACATCAACAAAACATTATACTGTAACTTCGGAACCGTTTATCATAGAGACGAACTGTAAAAAACATCTGAATCACGGGACCCTCTGCTTTCCGAGGGTCAGTGAATGACACCTGAATCAATCACAACAAGACCGAAGACGGCCGCTCTACTGCTGCTGCTGCAGCTGCAGCTCCGCTCCTCTGTGGCTCAGCTGACAACACTTGGTTGGATACTCGCCACAAAAACATAATAATAAGTACTTTCCCTTTTGTTTTCTGAAAATATTTCTTCACCACAATGTAGTGGGGGGTTTAAAGTACCAGAATCACACAAAATATAAAAATCGCCAAAATAGTAGTTTTCCACCTATTTTGGCTGTTTGCCAGAATAGAACGTTGGCGACATCCGACGGGTTTTCCCAGACCGCCACACAATTGATGAAATACCACCAATTTGAAGTCATAAAGTGGTAATAATCTTTGCTGTGTACAGTAACCATGTTACTTAAAGGTGCATTGCACAGAAACAGCTTGTTCTCAGTAGAGCTCATTTGAGCCACTTCTAGACAGCCCACATTCAGGACCACGGATCAGTTTGGGGCAATACATTTACAATACAGTTTAGTTGGACGTCTGACAGCTGAGTGGAATTGAGTAAAAAGAGTAGAATATGGGATCTTTAATAATGATTATGGCTTACATTTAATAAAGACCTAAAATTCAGTATCTCAAAAAAATGTGATATTACAAATGGCCAATTAATTAAAAAAAAAAAGAAGCATTTTTAATACGGAAATTTTGGCCTCCTGAAAAGAATGTCCATCCAAATGCACTCAATACTTAGGGGTAGGGGGTATCTGATTTGAACTGCTGGTAATGGACTCTGATATTCTAATTTATTGAGATGCACCTGTATAATTTGACTTCACAGTGATCAGGCCTTCTCCTCAGGTAGTGCCAGCTGGGAGTCTATCACTGGGACTCATCAGCATCGTCTTCCTCAGCACGTAATGACTGTGCTGAATATTTATTAAAATAACAGGAGCTAATAGCGCAGCGTGCAGATGTTTATAATCTTTGCGAAAGTCTCTCAGAGTATGTGTGCTGTGATTGCTCTGACTCACTGCAGACCTGACCTGGCTGAGCAGGTCGGCCGCTTCCTCAGTCATTAGCAGCTTCAGGATGAGTCACTGGAATCCCCTCCGCTCACGCTGTGACAGCTCCTGGCTGTTGTGAGAGACCAGTCCACAGCTCGTCTGAGCACCGGCTCATTATGACAAAGCATGAACCTCAGAGGCTGAAAACTGAGGAGCTGTGAAGAAGCTAAAGCTGCAGTTCCTCTACTGGCCACTAGAGTCTGTCTCCAATAGTGAGTCAGCACCCATAGACTCCCATGTTAAAAATGTCCAGCAGTGAATTTATGCTTGCCACAAACTGGCATGCATTCAAGTCCTGGCTCCTCTCTGCCCAGTTTTGTATTAGGTGGAAATTAGGGGCGGAGTCAGCTATTGATCACAATTATGATTATGATCAATAGCTAGGTTTTATTGTTGGATGACTCCTACTGGTCATAGTCATGGCTAAGGGACCACAGAGGGAAATGAGGTTGGATGTTGGATGGTTGTCATGGAAACACATGAGACAGATGTTTGTTTCCTGTGTGAAACTGGTTGTCAGTGTTAATTCTATGGTGACAGATGAGTTGACTGACAGCACATCACGTCTCTAGATCAGTTACTCTTCTAAACCAAGGCGCACAACAACTATTGTCTCTGTCTCTTTTGTGCCTATGCTGTTTCCACGGTGACAGGTTGGGATGTCATACTTGGTCCTCAGTGGGGGACAGTGATGACTGAAGGTGTAGGTGATGATCCGTGACATTAACGAACAACCTTATTCACGTCAAAGACAATTAACATGGAGAGTCTGTGGGTGAGTTAGACAAGTCATCACTGAGTGATAAACACACAGTGTGTTACCTCCGCCTCCAGGGTTCTGGCAGTCAAAGCAATATGCCATTAGGTGACGTAATGAAATAGTGTGGGATCAGGGGAGTTGTTGTCTTCACCATCATTACTGGAAGCTCCTTCCTTCAGTGTCAGGGTTCAGGGAATCAAACAGAGGGACTTCAAAAGCGAAAGTAGTTCCAAGTATTTGCTTCATGTGTCCTAATGTTACAATTATACATTATTTCATAGCGTGGTGAATGCGTAGGTCACAACTTGTCCACAAGAGTGTTTTGGAGTTGTTGGATTGTGTATTTGATGAATTTGTTAAGGGAAATGTGGAAATAATATAAATCTGTTTAAAAAAAGGTACAAAAAATTTCTTTTACACAAGTATATGGAAGAGGAAGTATGTTAATAGAGGATGATAAGGGATAAACTCATAAAAACTGTAGAACAGCGTTGGTTGATATATTGTAACTAGCTTAGTATATGGTATAGGGTATATATTTAGTTATGGAGATAGTTTATATTTATATTATTGATGATATGTATGTAGTATGTATTTATTTTGGTTATATAGATATTTATATAGAATATATTTTTGTAATTATATATTTATATGGATAATGATGTAGTATATATTTATTTTTGTAATTATATATTTATATAGATAGTTAACACGTGTACACATGATATATACTTATATAGGTCTATTATGTACTGAAGTTAGGATGTGTAGAGCAGATAAAAGGGGTGGGAAATTAAAATAAGTATTGTACTTCTTCCCACTTCCTTTTTCGAACAATTTACGGTGTTTTGTTATGTCTTAGCTCTTTATTTTAATGCTTTAATTCTCTTTTTTTTCTATCTATTGTATGTACAATAGTTACATACAATTTCTTTCTTTTTATTTTTATACATGTTCGAAAATAAAATACATTCATTCATTCATTCATTCATTCATTCATTCATTCATTCATTCATTCATTCAAATAACATGAGCCTCTGTTGTGTTAGCTGAGCAGCTCACGGCTCTGCCCTGCTGATCTAAAAACAGCTTGCACCGACAATTAAAGGTAATGAACCTACTCTTAAGACTATAGAGGTTATGGCAATAGGAGAATTTGCCAAAATGTTGAAATATCCTTTTAAAACTAGGTAAAAGTCAATATAGTGCTCCTGTCAGACAAACACACTGACACATGATCAGAGGATATAATGTCACAGACTGACATGTACTGTTACCATGAATAAAATGTCTCTGGTTTGATGGAAACATCTGTGATAATGTAAAAACATCAGGGCTTTAGTCAGATTGTACAGAGAGACCTGCTGACCTGTGCAGTGTCTGGACACACAACTTGATGCTGCAGGTGCAGGTGCAGGTGCAGGCATCTGCTGCTGTGTAGCTTTTCACTCCTAACAGGTCATGTGTGATTCTGATGTGATGAGACTTGTGTCTCATACATGTTTTATTGCTCAGCACTGGTGACAGTCAGAGCTGAGGGCACGTTGACAAAGGTCAGCGTGTCCTCACAAAAACACTTAACAGCCTTCACTCTTTCTAGACTTCACACAGTGAGTTATTACAACATGTACATTCTAACTGTGTAATGACCTCCCTTTGTACATAAGACAAGCTCCCTCACTGTCCATTTTTAAAACTCTTCTTAAAACCCATTTTTATTCCTTGGCTTTCAACCCAGCATGAGACTGTGTGTGTTGTTTTAGTGTTTTATTGTTTTAACATTGTTATTGTTTGATGTCTTGTGTTTTTCTACATTGTTGTTATTATGTTCTAATTTTACTTGTGTAGGCTACAGCACTTTGCTCCAGCTGAGGCTGGAACAAAGTTAATCAGTAGTGGGTCGTTACATTTAAAGGAGACATATTATACCACTTTTCCACAAATTAAAATAGTTCCCAGGTGTCTTAAAGACATGTCTGTGACATGCTTCGGTGAAAATCCACCAAGGATCAAACATCACAGCTTCACATCTCTTTTCATCCTCTCTAAACAGCCCTGTTCAGAACAGCTGGTTTCAGTACCTGTTCCTTTAAATGCCAATGAACCACTGCCCCATCCCTTGTCCTGGTACCAGGTAGGGGTGGGGTTATGCAGATTCAAAACCTAGTTACATCACTAGAACTCACTAAGGGAACAGCTCATAAAACCACATGAATTTCAACCTAGGGAGCCTGAAAATGACATTTTTTGTCAATTCTCAAATTTTGGGGGCCGGAAGGCAAGACAAACACCCAGAATTATGTTAAAAAGGCTTCAAAAAGTGATATTTCCATAATATGTCCCCTTTAAATGTGTGATGCTTGGTTGCGACAGAGCTCCAGCTGCTGTTCTCCCCTCCACAAGTGGAGCAGTCAGGATTATTATGGTGCAGATGCTTGTGTCCGATTCTGTCAAACAGCTGCTGGTCAAATGAGGCTCAGACAGTTGTGTCCAGCTACATGGTGTGTAAAATAGGATCACTCCCATGTGTGCACTTGTCTGTCCTGGTTCACTCTACAGTCTGACTAGTGATGTGCAGAGGTTTGGACGTTTCACTAATTCTCTGTACAGTAAATCACCTGTGTTGTGCATCAACATCTGCACAGAGTGTGTGTGGGTGTGATCTGTCTGTTGTCATGGCTGCCGGGGGTAAAACACATAACTGGCACACATCATCACCTTTAATGTGTGTTGATGTGTGGGGCTGGTGTTTGTGAGCAGGGGGTGGACAGAGGCGTTGTCCAGCTGTTTCTCTGAAAACATCTGCTGCTGTAGCACCCATTGTCTTCTTGTCACACTGACATTCTCCTGTCTGTTGTCTAAAGGGATACGCCAACATTTTTTTCACTCCCGAGTCCATGACAAACAGATAGACACCATCCTTTCGACTGTGTGTGCAGTAACAAGGGAGATAGAGCCGTATCGCCCGTAATTAGCTTAGCTCAAACACTGGAAGTGTATGGGTAGTGTTAGCCTGCCTCCTACCCAAGCTGAAATCAACATTCAGAAGCTGATTTCATTTTAGCTCTAAACTCTGTTAATATATCACTTTATCAACATTTCAAACATTTTTAGTTGAGAAAGTAACCGTTTAGATCAACATTGTGTCGTTAATTTGTCTAAATACCAGCTGTCTACAATTTTGTTCGGACGAATTCGGCGCTACTCAAGCTAGCTGCTGTGATCAACGCACTTGTGGTTACTTTCACAAAATAAAACACCCGTTACCCTTTACATACAGAAAACCATGACAATAGGATTTGTGCTTTTACTTTGAAATAGGAAGCTAACCTACCCTCGATGTAGCTAGCTGGAAACAAAATAAACCGTCTTTGCTTGAACCCTCCGTTTTGACCGATCTCGTCCCGTTACCGGCATTTGACCGCTCAAGATGCCTTACCGGAGAGTTTTGTCAGCTATGAGATGAAGATCGGTCCATTTAGAGTTGCTGAAGAGTTTCTCTGATGACTTTAGGTGGAGGCAGGCTACCATTACCCATACACTTCCAGTGTTTGAGCTAAGCTAATTACGGGCGATACGGCTCTATCTCCCTTGCTACTGCACACACAGTCGAAAGGATGGTGTCTATCTGCTGGTCATGGACTCGGGAGTGAGGCAAGACACAAAGAAAAAAAATGTTGGCGTATCCTTTAAAAATATTGATTATTGCCATTATTTTTGACTACACTACTGAATACTACAGTGGCCAGTGCATTGCAACTTGAGGAAATGCATGCAAAGACGTAAACGTATTGCAAGTTCAGACATCTTCAAAGACATGAACACACAAACACACACAGACACATATAGACTAGTTGTTTTCTAGCAGGCAGACGGTCTTCCCGGCACTGGATCAGAACCTGGCTGAACCTGAACCTGTGTCAGTGGTGCATTGATGAACGGTCAGGAAAATCCTGCGCTTTGGTCTGAGCTCCTGGATGAAGGACCAGCGAAACCTTGCCCCCCCTTTGTGCTCAGATTCCAGCTCATCCCGGTTCCGACTCGCCGTATCCCTTCAGCCGTCCTCCATCACTTCATTATGCACCCCTTCATATACGCACCCCCACCCCCTCTCCCCCCCGCATCCCTCCCTCCCAGGCATATGAAGATGCGGGCTTGTGTAACTCTCATACTCTAAACCAGTTCCATCCAGTTCAGGAGGTGTTGCCAAGATACCGCGTGTGTATGTGCGTGTATGTGCATGTGCATGTGTGTGTGAATGGCCAGGGTTCCCTTTGCTGTGTGAAAGCAGATAACTGGAATTTTCCTGTTCTTGCTGCCAGTATTACATAAGAGCGAGAGGGGAGAGAGAGGACAGCCCAGCTCCCGTTTGTCTCGCTCCGCTCAGTCTCCTCTTCCACTTCTTCTTTTTGTCTTGAAGTAATATTAATAACAACAGTGTCCTCATTTTAAAACACACAACTGGCAGTCTAAACTAACACGTTCACTGGCTGAACACAGTGAGCTGCTCGGAGTGTGCGTCTCTTGTCGGCAGCAGGAGGAAGATGATGGATCAGCACTGACTTCACACCCTATTGATTAACTTAATCAACTGAGGGTAATGATGTCAGAAGCCTCTGAACCGTATCCACTGTCTCTGGAAGCTGAACTTAAGTGTTGGTATTCACCTTTCTTTAAACCGAGCCCTCTCCACAGAGTGGAGTGTTTAAAAAAATGCTCACATGCTTCATTTCGCAGCAGTTAAAGTAGGACAGAACCGAGCTGCGTTCCCTTTGGTAATCAAACAAATAAACCTGCAGTCTATTGGGGGGGAGGGGCGGGGCAAGATAATCACATGACCACCTTTTTAGGCAGAATTGGAATCCACATTAAGCATAATCTGTTATATTCATATTCATATAGCTATTCTGTATCTTTCTGCCACTTTGACACAACGACACCTAAGAATACGTATCTGAGCAGTATTGTTTTTTTATTTATAAGGTGCTGCATGCAAGAATATTAGGGGTCCATATTTCCTCCTTTTTTCCTTCATTTAAACTTTTAGTGGCAGCCAGAGATTCACAAATGAAACGGGCTGATATGACCGAATCATGTTAATCATTTATAAAAAAAAGGGAAAAAATAAAAAACACAGAAATATATAATATTTCTATTTATATGTGATAAATGAACATAGAAGGTGTAAAAGTTTTATTTTTTATTTTAGTTTCCGTGTTTTATTTAAAGCATGGATCCATAAGATGTGTCAATGGTTTTAAGAAACAAAGACCTTGTTGGTGCAGGAGGGCTGAGGGATGACTGCTTTTTTTGTGACATCACAAAAGAACAGGAAGTCCTGACGGCTGCTTTTAAAGGGGAACTATGCAAGACCACTGACTTTTGCGCTGTTTTGGTTACGCTACTATCCACCATGTGCATTTGTTTACAACGAAGCTGGTGAAAAATCAATAAATGGCGCGGTGGATAATGTTACATAACGATGTTGCGATGTGTGTTTGTGTAGTCTTAACCGTCATGAGCAAAAGATTACGGGTTACAGAGCGAGTTTGTGTCGCTGTGTGCAGAGACGAGAGAGCCCAGAGCTTTTTAATGAAGGTAAAAATGTAGCATAGCCACGGGAGAAATCTTGCTTAGCTCCTCTTTAAAGGGATAGTAGCATTTTTTTAAAGTGGGGTTGTATGATCTAGTGCAGAGAGTCCTCTACTGCAATTAAAGTACTTTGGGGCTATTTGTAGATCATACAACCCCACTTTTAAAAAAAATGCTACTATCCCTTTAAGGCTCAGTTTCTGTATACAGGCTGTGTACATTTGGACTTAAGCTTTGATACTTTCACATTAATAGATTATAATAGAACCTAGAGCTGTCACTTTTGGAGAGCCGTGTGTTGAGCTAACTACTGGATGTGGATCAGTGTGTGTGTGTGTGTGATGTGTGTGTGTGTGTGTGTGTGTGTGTGTGTGTGTGTGTGTGTGTGTGTGTGTGTGTGTGTGTGTGTGTGTGTGTGTGTGTGTGTGTGTGTGTGTGTGTGTGTGTGTGTGTGTGTGTGTGTGTGTGTGTGTGTGTGTGTGTGTGTGTGTGTGAGAGAGAGAGAGGTTATTCAGAGTAATGATTCTCTCTCTCTCCCTCCCTCCCTCTCTCCTCCTACAGGCGACCAGGTGAAGTTGGACTGTGAGGGCAGGTGCTGCCTCTGTCTCTCTCTCCTTCCTGTCCGTTGACAGTGTTGTCATGGCGTCCTCCTTGATCAGCCGTCAGCTCGCTCTCTCCCTGCAGAAGAACCTGTGGCTCAGCGCTCCAGGTGAAGTCTCTTTATTCAACTCTTTGTTTAAACTTTGTTAAACTCTTTGGTGGTCGCTGTTTCGCTGTTGTTTTGCTACTTTGACCAGTTGGAACTTAACCGTAGCTCATGCAGATAGGAACCGTCAACTTAAAGACTCGGAGAGCTAATCATTGTGCGCTCTCTCTGTAATACATCATCTTGTCCTGCTACACCTGCACCAACACCGTGTGTGTGTTTGTGGTGTTTGATCACTAGATCATATTCTCACTACATGTGGAGTTAGTGGAAACAGAGGAACTTTACATAACCAGTGTAAATGTTTGACCACGCTGCAGCAGGATGTACAGTATTTATCAGTGTGCACGCTCCACACCGTGCACTGACTCAAAGGTCCTCTCCTGTCAATCATCAATGGGTTCAATCTGTGTGGTTCAGAGTTATATCTTTATCGTACGGTGCCGTTTACAGAGATCCACAGTCTCAGAGTGACTGGACAAAAATCCTCAGTGACTCATGGTTCTATATGAAGGTCAGCGCTGAATAAATGATCAAAGCATAGAGATGTTAGTAGAAAAGTACAATATCCAAGTCAGACGAGCAGTTTGCTTGAAAGAGGGAACAATCCTGTTCTTCAGATTTAACCCTCCTGTTGTCCTTCTGGGTCAAATTGACCCAATGTGTTCCCCTCCTCCACCCTTCCTTCTTTCCTTCTCTTCTCCCTATCTTCTTTCTACAATCCATTTTCCCATTCCTTCTCTCCTTCCTTCTCTTTGTCTTCATTTCTTCCTCCTTCCTCTTTTGATCCAATTGACCTGATCTGTTCCCTCCTTCCCCTTCCTTCTTTCCCTTCTTCCTTCATTTTTCTTCCTCCCTTGAATGAATCTGTTCCCTCCATCCATCTTTTTTCCTTCCTTCTTTCCACAATCCTTTTCCCCTTCCTTCCTTCTTTCCCTTTGTCCTTACTTCTTCCTTCCTTCCTTCCTTCCTTCCCTTCATCCTTCCTTCCTTCTTTTCCTTCGTCCTTCCTTCTTCTTTCCCTTAGTCCTTCCTTCCTTCCCTTCGTCCTTCCTTCTTTCCTTCCCTTCGTCCTTCCTTCCTTATTTTGTAATTTCATCAGTGAAATTCAGTCCTAACACCATGATCCACTGAGTTAGATCAGATCAATCACACACCCTGTCCTTCAGATGAATCTGTTGAATAACTGATAAAGAGCTGATGGCCTCTAATCATCAAGGGCAGCAATACATGTTTTTATTGTGATGGTTCATTTCTTAAGACTGTGATACATTACAGAAAGGTCATCATTATCTTGTTGGTGTGTGAAGCTGCTTTAGTCAAATCTGTCAAGGAAACATTTTAATTTAGTCAAATCTGTCAAGTATTTGTCTGGGAAACATTTTAATTTAGATTTGACCAGGCTGGGACTGGTTGGACCATAACCAGACCATAACCAAGTCCAGCTGAAATAAAGAATTATATTAGGAAAATATTTGGCTATCTAAATCACATTCAGTGTTTCTACACCAAGAGCAAGAACACAGGACAGTCCAGGGGCTGTGTGCACAGAGACTTAGCATTATCATGATACCATTTTCTCCACAGCTATCATGATCTGCCCCCCCTCCTGAGCTCCGCCTCACATGACATCAGCGTGCTGCTTTCGATTGCACTCGGAACTTGGAAAGATCCGACCCCCGATTCGGAAAAATGTAATAGAACAGCCCTCGAAGTTGGAACTCCGACTCGGGAACTGGGGTAGAATCCAAGCAGCCCGACTTGGTCGGAATTACGTTACAGCAATATGGCGTCGCACACCGCGAGAGGTATTTATTTATTTAGGC
The DNA here is from genome assembly GCA_030347415.2 of Decapterus maruadsi. Classification (NCBI taxonomy): domain Eukaryota; kingdom Metazoa; phylum Chordata; class Actinopteri; order Carangiformes; family Carangidae; genus Decapterus; species Decapterus maruadsi. Next base: position 25,389,587 of record CM064905.1, on the reverse strand, counting down.
TATTTATTCTCCAACCAAGACAAAGCAAGGGAGAAGTTATGGAAAAGGGAATATAGCCTAGTTCCATGTGTAGGCTACTGCAGCAAGAGTTGAATTTGCACAGCTCGCTATGACACATGCAGGATTCTCCTCGCTGCTGCCTTCAAGACTGTGTTGCAAAGTGGTGTTTCTCTTTCTCTCTCTCCCCCAAGCAGCTAATGTTGTTCCCCAGCAGAACTTTTTGATGCTTTCTTTCCCTTTGTCCTTCCTTCCTTCTTTCCCTTTGTCCTTCCTTGACCCAGGAGGACAACAGGAGGGTTAAGGGAAAATGCTTGTTTGAATCAACCAGTCAATTATCAGATTATTTTGTAGAACACTTTTCAGTGGAATGAGAGCAGTTGTTGGTGCAGAGCCCGAACCTCCGTTGCAAACAACATTTAACCAGATGTAAATATTTATATATTTTGGACGTGTCAACAATTATATCTTTAAAACTTCCGGTAAAATGAATACTTTTATTCTGCACCCCTGTAGATGTTCTGTGGACGACATTTTTGAAAATCGTTTTGATGAAAAAGTTCTAGCTATAACCGCTAAGTTCTGCAGAGCCCCATAATGCAGAGACATCCACCCCGCCAAGTAAGTAAAATGTAGTGGTCACCCGATAACTGCATCTACAGCTTCTGTGAAATTTGTCTTCAGCTCCGTGATCATAAGTGATTATGCAGTCCTAGCACCAGTGAGGTTTCACTGTTAATTACTCCCCAACAGTCTGAGGTGAGGGTCTCATGTGGGAGCAGCAGTTGGTCTCAGACTGATTCACACTGTCAGAGATGAAGCCATGATGTTCCTGTTCTCCTGACCGAAGCTCACAACAACAGCGTGTGTTGAATCACTCAGTGTAACTGTACAACTCTGTTTCACACTCATGTATAATTGATGTGTCTCCCAGTCTGTGAAATGCACTTTTATTGACCTGCACTAAAGTAAAGGCTTCAGTTGGTCTCCATCAGAAGTGGAGTAAGAGAAGAGTGGAGGCCTGACCGACTGACCAACTGACCTGGTTTCAACTGGACTACCTGTTCTAGACTGATCCAGATCCCTGAGACCAGAACCTGAGGTCCACATGTGCAGACAGTGGTGTTAGTGAACTGAACACTCTCTCTTATTATATTGATGATTTATTGTCTTGTCTCCTGCAGGATGCAGATTCGTCAGTAAAGCAGCACCACAGACCCAGGCGGACTTTGACTACGATGGACCCTCCATGAAGACTTCAGTCCCTGGGCCACGATCAGATGTAAAACACACACACGCACAAATTGCATTAGTTATGACTCATTTTCATGCATTCACTTGCCTTTGACCCTGTGCTTAAACCAGTATTAGGAGACAGGACAGAATGTTAAAGGGACAGTTCACCCAAAATTCAAATTTCACTCATTATCTGCTCACCCTCATGTCGACTCAGCAGTATTTGCAAATCACGCAATATTTGCACTGACAAAGGAAGAGCAGTGAACTGAGACACTTGATGAGGGAAACCAAGAAATTCCCGTAGCCTCCATAGCATAGCCCTGAGCAGCCTGCTGCTCCGCTCCGCCGTACTAAAAATAGCTTACACCTACAATTAAAGGTAACGAACCTACTGCTATAATGGCGATTATGGCAATGGGCCAATTTGTTGTTGAACTATCCCTTTAAAGCCTCAGTATGTGAGATTTACCCCCATCTAGATAAATAAAAAGGCAATAAAAAAAAGGCAAATGAAAAGGTCGACATGAGGGTGAGTAGATAATGAGTGAAATTTTAATTTTGGGTGAATTCTCCTTTTAAGAGCTGGTGACCATGCCAACTTTTGTTGAAAACAAAATCAGAATCAGAAGAACCAGAGTCTGATGAGCAGGTTAGACAGCATTCTCCTGAGGGTGCAGGCCTTTTCCATACTGCCACTCCAAATCCTACAATCCGTTTTATTAACCCTCTCATCTAGTTTGATTTTCTGACTGCCTGAACAGTCAAAAACCACATGAAATCTGATTTTTTTCATCATTCCAGTGGTGACTGCAGCATGGAAGGAAGCACGGCTCAGCGCAGTCGCCTTTCTGTTGCTTTCTTGCAATTAGCAGTTTATTTTTCGCCACATAACAGGACATGAACACGCCCAGTTCTTTCTCCATTTACTTTGATTGTTTGTTTGTGGGCCGTAGGTTACCGTAGAAACCAGTGTGGATGAGACACACAATATGCCATGGACACAATGTTGTCATACCGGATCTTGATGAGATTTGCCAAAAAATTGGATCTGCGCTGCAGTCTGAACAAGGCCTCTGAGACCATTTAAAGGCTCAGGAAACCTCTTCAGGTGTTTGGAGTTAACCAGCTGATTAGAGTATGACATCATCAGGTTACTATAGTGAACTTTTTTTTACTATATTCAGATTTTTACATAGGAATTATATTATATATTATGGGTTTGCCTTTGAATATAAACCATAATCATTATAATGAAAAGAAATAAATACATGAAATATTTCAGTCTGTTTGTGATGAATTTGAATTGAACGACTGAAATACATTTTCGTTCCCATGATATTAAATTGATATACAGCTGTAAAAGTGTTTGTTAAAGGGATAGTTCACCCAGAATTCAAATTTCACTCATTATCTACTCACCCTCATGTCGACTAAGAACTGTGAGAATTCTCTGAGTTACGGGGGGTCCGCGCAGCAGTATTTGTGTGTGTTTGTGTTTGGACACCACTTTTCTCTGTCCAAGAAGAAAAGTGTCCATTCACAACCATTATATGGACAAACACTGCTGAACTGCTAACTCCGAGAAGACACGGAGGACAGCTCATAGTCGACATGAGGGTGATTAGATTTGAATTTTGGGTGAACTACCCCTTTAAAAGTGGATAAAAATGTCAATCTTGTTCATTTCAGTTTCTAGTGTAATTCACACTGCAATAGTAAAAACCTACACATGGCACCTTTAAATCTGCTCACAAACCCAAACTCGACAAGAACACAAAAACACAAGCATGTCTTTATTGAGTCTCAATAACTATGTATTTATTTCAATCCATAGGAGCTGACGAAACAACTGGGAGAAATCCAGGTGAGCTTGAGTGGGTGTGTTGGTGTTTTTTAGTGTGTGTAAGCAGTAGGCGACGTTGCCTCCAGTGTTTACTCCTGATGTGTCACATGGTTGAAACTGTGCACCTACTCAACCATGATGTGTGAAAGGGCTTTTACACACTACACCACCGCTGCCTGTAGCGCGCTGCTCATCGGCCTCGGCTGAAGGGCCTGAATAAGCAGCGGGCAGTTGATGCTGACAGAAAGAGTTTGGCTCATACGCCACAGAAGCGGTTGTCATGGCAACCTCCCAGGGTCATAGCAACGCCGGGGCGAGGGAGATGGGGTGAAAATTAGTGTCATTATTCCATCGCTGCTGGTCAGAGATGGAGCTGAGAAACTCCTGTAGAGCAGTGAGGAGAGGACAGAGGGCAGAGTAGTTCTGGAGCATCTTCATCATCATCATCATCATCATCATCATCATCATTATCAAAAGGAGGAGGAGGAGGAGGAGGATGTGATCAGTTCAGATCAGTTTTCTCTCTGCAGCCGGACCTCTGTCAAACATGAAGACTGTAAATAAAGCCTGTGTGTGTATGTCTGTGTGCGTGTGTGTGTGTGTGTGTAGCCAGATGGGATCTCCAATTATATTAACTCAGTGAACTAGTTAGATAAACCCTGCAGCGTTTATGCTGCTCCACATACAGTAGCTCTACTGTACACTGCAGCGGAGTCGGCTTTGTCTCTTCACAAATGATGTGCGTGCACATGTGGGCGTAGGTGTGTGTGTGTGTGTTTGCACACTGACATGCAAACCATGTCTCATCAGTGTTTTTGCATAATGCAAAACTACTGCATCTGTTGCTCTGATTGCACCGCTGTGACATCATTGTCTGCACCAGAGGCTGGTCGCACAAAACACCAACGTTTTTTTCTTTTTAAGATGTGATTTTTAAGGTTTAATCTCCTTATTTGAGTTACTTAAGGGTTTACTTAAAGGGATACACCGCCAATATTTTTTTTTACGTGTCTTGCCTCACTACAGAGTCCATGACAAGCAGATATCCTTTTGACTGTGCGTGCAGTAACAAGGGAGAGTCTTTATCGCCCGTAATTAGCTTAGCTCAAACGCTGGAAGTGTATGGGTAATGTTAGCATGCCTCCACCTACAGTCATCAGAGACACTCTTCAGCAACTCTAAACGGACTGATCTTCGTCTCAGAGCTGACAAAACTCTCCGGTAAGGCATCAAATGCCAGTAACGGGACAAGATCGGTCAAAATGGAGTGTTCAAGCAAAGACGGTTTATTTTGGTTCAAGCTAGCTACATCGAGGGTAGGTTAGCTTCCTATTTCAAAGTAAAAGCACTTCTGTATTTAAAGGGTAACGGGTGTTTTTATTTTGTGAAAGTAAAATAGTAAACAGCTGGTATTTAGACAAGTTAACGACACACTGCTGATCTAAACGGCTACTTTCTCACCTAAAAATGTTTGAAATGTTGATAAAGTAATATATTTACAGAGTTTAGAGCTAAAATGAAATCAGCTTCTGATGCTGATTTCAGCTTGGGTAGGAGACAGGCTAACACTACCCATACACTTCCAGTGTTTGAGCTAAGCTAATTACGGGTGATACGGCTCTATCTCCCTTATTACTGCACACACAGTCAAAAGGATGGTGTCTATCTGCTGGTCATGGACTTGGGAGTGAGGCAAGACATGAAAAAAAAAAAGTTGGCATATCACTTTAACAGAATCTTTTTAAAGGTTTTCTTTGGTAAGGGAAAAGATTAGAAATTTTTGATGGTAAAACTTCACTGCTTCCATGGAGATGGTTGATTTTCTAACACTCAACAGCAGACTTTTAATAATCTGATAGATATTTTGGGGTATTCTGTCTTTAATTGACAGGATAGTAGAGACAGACATGAAATGGGGAGGCAGAGAGCAGTATGACGTGCAGCAAACGGCACACTGGGGGAGTTAAACCGTGTCCCATCACCAGATACATTTGAATTCAGCTGATCATGCTCAGTGTCTGTCTCTACATGTGTTCCCTCAACATCTCTGGAGGTGTTAGAGTCAGCTCGATGTGAAGTTGTGTGACAGGGATTTTCTCTACCAACACATGATGACATTGATGACCTCTGTCATGTAGCAGCTGTGGTTGTTGTGTGTATCTCTGTGTGTGTCAATCTCTGTCTGCCATTGGACCTTACACCTGCTCTCTCTCCAGAACGTCGGTGCCGTCAACTTCTTCTGTAACTATGAGGAGAGTCGGGGGAACTACCTGGTGGATGTGGACGGAAACCGCATGCTGGATATCTACACCCAGATCTCCTCCATCCCCATTGGTTAGTACTGTACAGTACATCCACACACAGCTACCCATGCTGGAGGACTCGGAGTTATATTCACTATTCACCATTGACATATTTTGTTCCCACAGTTTTCATCTTCATCCTATATCTTCTTTGTAATTTCATCAGTGTCTGACCATTGAGTCTGATTTATTTGGTTGAGGTAGAGATGATGCTGCTCAGTCAGCTCTACGCTCAGGTGTGAACACATGATGCCAAGACGCCTTGAGGACACATGTTGGATCCGATTACTCAGGTGGAGATGGTCTAGACTGGGCCACATGTGTCCACATTCTTTAGTTTTTTGAACACACGTGTGCTCAAAGCTACATTAAAGGGATAGTAGCATTTTTTTAAAAGTGGGGTTGTATGATGTACAAATAGCCCCTAAGTGCTTTCATTGCAGTAGAAGACTCTCTACACTCCTCCCGTTAGCAACGCCAGCCCATAGCCCTGCCCAGAGATTTACAACATACATTGTTGTGAATGGACCCAAAGAAACAGCCAATTTTCATGGCCTAAAAGAGGTTTTACCTGGAAAAAAAAAAATACAGTTCCATTGTTCGCTATAATATAATTTTTTTCCAGCCCCTCAAAGTGCAGGAAAAACAGTTTTTATTTGGAGCTAACCTGAATTTGCCAAAATTTGAAATTAAAATCCCTTTAAATGTGTCAGACCCTGTCAGGCTAGGGCGGAAACGCAGGGCTAAACACTGACAATTGACCTGTCTATTGATTGGCTAAAAACAACAACACATACTGGTCTATTTGCAAGTGAGATCTGATCACTGGTGGTAAATGGAGACGCGTTTTAAAGCATGTGTGGACAGATGTTTGTAGAGCTGACTGCTGTGATCAGACCATCAAAGGTGCATGTTACAACCAGGTCTGGACACGGCCAGAGGCTGGAAACCAGGAGGCAGAGCTCATTCCTGCAGCTCAGTGACTGAGCATTAAACCTTCTGCAGATGACATCATCTGTGCTGTCTGCAGGCCTGTGTGTGAACTCAAAGATCATCTATTAGTGAAGAAGCTTGACTTTGTAAAACAATGTTGGAGCGAGTTGGGTGGTCCCAGTGTGTGAGTCTGCACAGCTCAGCAGGGGGCAGTAAACAGTCCAACCTTTCAAGGGGAGAACAATCTGGAGGTTCTGGCCCAGAAGCAGCAGATGACAGTGATGTGAATAGTGGGAGGGGTCTGCGGCGGCAGTGGGAGGAGTCAGCGGTGTTGTTGGCCCTGATGCTGCTGCAGTGTTTTTGTGAGCGTCCTGAAAGGAAGGGCCACTTGGTCAGAGGAGCCCAACTGAGCCGTGACGCTGACTCTCTGTATGTGCTGTGAGGTGGGGGAGGGAGGCTGAGAGGCTGCTGGTGAGCTCTGTGGGCTGTGGAGGTGGAGCAGGGTTACGTATCACATGAACACTCAGATATGCGGCGCTGTGATCCGTCTCCGCTGCGGAGACACGCTTCAGATTGTCCTGCAGTCAGCCATCGTCTTTTCCCTCTCCATCGATCAGAGACAGATCACATCTCCTCTCCGCTCTGAACGCAGCTCGCTGATAAGACGATGCAGATAAAGGGCTGATGATGTCATCATGTTTTTATTCAAACTCTTTTTTTTTCAATTTCTGCAGAAAAGTACATTCACATTACATCAGAGCATCTGCAACAGAGTGAAAGAAAACTGATAGAACGATGTCAAAGATCCCAACTCTATAGTCTGAATGACAAAATCCACCTCACCTCATGGAGAAACCATCATCTCCTTTGTGTGTTTTTGTATCAACTGAAGTGGAAAATTAAGTTAAAGGGATAGTTTGACATTTTGGCCTGTTGCCATAATCCCTATAGTCATAGCAGTAGGTTCGTTACCTTTATTTGTCTTGCAAGCTATTTCTAGAATGGCTGAGCCGAGCGGTGAGCTGCTCAGAGCTACGCTACGGAGGCTCATGGGATATCTTGGTTTCCCTCATCAAACTAAATCAAATACACAATCCAACAACTCCAAAGGTTGTTTTCGCGGTAAATTCATGCAAAGCCGCTGATGTGCGTTGCCTTCAGGCACAGTTTTTCAGCAAGCAGTCTCTGTATTTACTTCTAAAATGACTCTTGTAAAAAACATTCCGTTATTATCTCATAGCGTGGTGAATGTGCAGCTCACAACTTGTCCACCAGAGTGTTTTTGAGTTGTTGGATTTTGTATTTGATGAGTTTGATGAGGGAAACCAAGAAATCCCATTAGCCTCTGTAGCGTAGCTCTGAGCAGCTCACGGCTCTGCTCCGCCGTTCTAAAAATAGCTTGTAATGAACCTACTGCTATGACCAATTTGCCAAAATGTTGAACTATCCCTTTAAGCAACAGCCAGAGACACTTCATGGACGTCTACAACAGACAGAGGCAGCTGTTTGGTTAGCCTCAGCTAACTCTGCAGCTAATATTACAGCCAGAGGGTAATCAGAGAAGTTAGCCTGGATCCATCTGTGGAGGCCTGACATGTTTTTACCGTGCAGAGGGTCAGCTGCTGTGTTTACACCCAGCAGAGACCAGCTCACAGACCTGAATGTGGTCTGATTGGCCTGAACCTGTTCCACAGTACATCCCTACACACACTTACAGCTGCATCAATCAATGCATTCCTGTAGCAGATGGAGAGGTTGTCTCATTGTTGAAGCGCCATTAAAAAAACTAGGTCACCTGGACGCTGTTGTCAACTTCACTCCTAAGAGCAGATTTGAAACTCAGGGTATTAGGCTCAGGGAGGATCAGTTTATGTATGTAGAGACCATAATATGGGACCTTTAAGTCTAGCCTACATAAAGGCAAAAGTATTCAAAAACGTCCAGAAAAGGCAGAGACCCTGAAGGGTCAGGAGACTAGTCAGTTAGCGTGCTACTGCCTGTCTGTCTGTGAAGATCTAGATCATGGTCTGTGTCCTGTCACTGTCCAACTGGAAGAAGAACTCTGTCTTTATCAGCAGAGATCTGTATTTAAATAGAGATCCAGTCTTTTAGTTGTTGAGAGATAAATCAGTGGTGTGAGCTGCAGGCCTGCAGTCCACTGACAGAGACTTTGTTGCAGCCAGGGACTCACACTTCATTAATTCAGCCGTTAACGGGCCCCGACAACCGTTCACTCACAACATTTCTCCGCAACACAGTGAATTTATTTCCGACCTCAGCAGGTCCAGCTTTTCATTCAGTTTACTCACAGCTCGGTTGTTTCTGTCGGAGCTCGGTTTTCCTCTCAAGTTTCCACTATGACGAGATTTCACGGATCTCCGCAGCACACGGACGGAGGCGTCTCATTTAACAACTGATGCTCTGTATAGTAGTGTCTGTAGATCAGAAATGGATCATGAAACAGGAAACTTCAGTCTCGTCACACACAAGACCCCTCATTATTCTGCCTTTGCACCGATGGCAGCGGGGAATCAGAGACAGCGTGTGTCAAACAACGGCATCAGTGTCAGTGTCACTATGCTGGCTCTGCAGAACAGACACTAGGACACTACATGCAGCCATATTGGTTGTGTCAGAAACAGGCTCCAGCTTTCATTATGCTGAGACGGTCTGTTGTGATTTCATAATCTCTCTAAAGGGATATTTCAACATTTTGGTAAATTCACCCATTGCCATAATCTCTATAGTCTTAGCAGTTAAATTCATTACCTTTTAAAGGGATAGTTCATCCAAAATTCAAATTTCACTCATTATCTACTCACCCTCATGTCGACTAAGAGCTGTGAGAATTTTCAGAGTCCTCCGTTCCTTCTCTGAGTTACAGGGGGGTCCGCGCAGCAGTATTTGTCCATATAATGGTTGTGAATGGGGCACACTTTTCTTTGTCGAAAAGGACACACCAGAAAACATCCAAATACCTCCATACTGCTCGTCTGTAATGTCCCTCTTGTACTGAACAGCCTGGTTTGGTTCACTCAGCATCTCCCACTGAAACAGTCTAAACAAAATAGTCAAACTTAGCAGTAAAATCATAGGTCAGGAGCCACTCGTCAACATCTACAATACTCAGGTCAAGAAAAAAGGCACACAGACACAACACACACACACTACATGCCACTACTGCCATCAGCACGCAGATACAGGCCACTCCCACTCCAGACAAAGAGAGCATCATCCAGTTGCATCCCCACCTCAATCCGACTTCTAAACACCTTTTTTTTAACCTTTGCTGCGAGTACTTGTACTTCTGTGTGGTTGTAGGAACAATGTTGTACAAAGTTAGGAAAGTAAAGTTAAAGTCAAGCCTGATGCCTTCACTGTCCTCCACACAGCGAGGTCTACAGTTGATTAATTCAACAATAATGGTATTGGATCATGTAATGGTAATTTTCAGTGTGTACTTGTTTGTTCCTTTCTACTGTTTTGTGCTCTCTGTTTGATACAATACAGAGATACACGTTGTGCATGTTCTCACGTAACATCGCCTGATTCTCGGATTTGACTCCTGTTGCTGACCTTGGTGTACATTGTAATCTCTTTCAGCTTGATAAAGTTCACTTGTGGGGAGTGTCACATATTCTGAAAAAGCTGGATCAGTGCTTCACTAGTTCTCTCCATTTTTGTTCAAGTGGGAAATAAAAACATTGATCAACAGAAGAGAGAGAAGGAGAGGCCCGACATTCCAGCCTCCAACAGATTGTGTAAAGGAGGCCACCAAGAGTGAGAGAGGGTGTGTGTTTCTGTGTGTGTGTGTGTGTGTGTCACTGTGGTTGGAGGTCTCCAGGGTTTGTGGATTAGAGATTTGCCCTGCAGCATTCAAATGACATGGAAAACAGAAGGAGCCCTCACTTCCTGTTCTGTGTGTGTGTGTTATGTGTGTGTGTGTGTGCAGCTCAGTAAACTAATTACGTAGATTTAGATTTAGATCATATTTATTTCGAACCAAACAAAATAAGTCACGTACAGCATAACAAGAAAATCCACAGATTTTTCAACCTTCCCTCTCATGAAATAATTTTTTAATTATACTTGAAAGAAGATTATTTTTTGCTTTATAAATGATTATAGTGCAGTTTTAAATTGTTTAAGTCAAAAAATTTGAACGTAGATGCCTTCAAAAAAAGCAGAACCTCCATTAGTTGATTTCATTGAACCTCCAAATTAAAACAAAAGAGTTGAGTTTGGTACCTGGAATAACACCCCAGATCTTCCACACAGTAACTCAAATTTTTATAAAGTCACGCAAAACAAAATCGAGTTTAATAGAGCCTAAATATGTTAAATATCGATGAAACTGTTTTATTCAACACAGTCATTTTAACAGTGTATCAAAAAATGGGTCAAATAAAAATGCAAACTAAAGTAACTGTGGTTATCTCTTTTAACTTTGCCCCACCCTACATCTCTGGAGCGTCGCCATCTTGGAACACACACAGCCATAATGACAGAGAGGAAGCTTTAGAAAAGAGGAAGTCATTAAAGGACCAGTCCGTGTGTGCTGAGACTTCCACTCCACTGGTTTGAGGTTTCCTGCTCACGATCTCATGTCAGCACAGTGAAAGATTTCACAACACGCTGCTGTGAAACGTTGCTCAGTGTAACGTCTGCTGTGGTAAACATGAGTTCATGATCCTGCATACCGCAGCAGTCAGGGTCAGGCCAGTCCAGGGTCAGGCCAGTCCACGGTCTAGAGGTCTGGACTCTGTGGAGGAACTATGTTTACAACATGTAGGAACCTCAGAGCAGTGAGTTCTCTGTTGCTCGTCACTGCCCTCTGCTGGCTGGAGGAGGGACGGCTCTGGGTTTTTTTATGTAAGACATCCGCATCAGTTTAGGTAAGATTCAAGAATCAAAGCTTTATTGTCAGTGCGTTCGGTGGACACTGAGGGGTCCACAGCGACACACAGCCCCCGCAGTTCTACAGGACACTGATCTACAGCACGTTCCAGATCTGGACAAGCTGAATGCAACAGTGTACAGAGATGAAAGGACCCGGTAGTCTGTGAATGAACCTGATCCCAGACCAGATACCAGAGGAGCTGAGTCTCTCTGCTCTGTCTGAGCTCTGCTCCTCAACACACTCCCAGCTGACATGAGCTGCTACAGTCTCACTGCTGCTGTCACCGTCACCACCAGCCCCTGATGGGATTTTCTGTCCCAACATGTTTATTCACTTTTATAGAATCACGTTGATTTGCAGGAAGACATGATCAGGGCTCCAGACTGCCCCTAAATGGAGGCATTTTGGCTCTAAAATTTGAGACGGTGCAAGTAATTTTCTTATATACTTGCGCATGTGCAACCAGTAAATATGCTGCGAAAAACACTGATGAAACATGGAAGTGGCGATTCAAAGAATGTGGAATCTGTCATTACAGCTGTCAGGAATGTGAGGATCATGAATGAAAAGGAAATGTACATATTTGGTTTGCAAGTCGATTTACAGTGTGCGTGCCAAACTTTTCTTCTTGTGCTCCTAGAATTTGAAGTTAAAGGAATAGTTCACCAAAAAATGAAATTCAGTCATTAGTGACTCACCCTCATGTTCATCTAGAGACCCAGGAGGCCGCTTCGTAGTCTTTATATGACAGTAATAGGACCCAACACAAAAACATCCATAAAACTACACAAGTACCATTTAATATTCCTCCACACTGCTCGTCCACTGCAATCCAAGTGGGATATAGTCCAGAGTTTATTTGACGACGTCATTTAGGACATTTTTACAGCCTAAACAGTCCTGTATTGAATTTGCCGGGGGTGTGCTCTTGCGTTCACGCACGCGTGCATCATGCCCAATACAAATAGGTCCATAAAACAACACAAAAACCGTGAAATATTCCTCCACACTGCTTGACCGTGGCAACCCAAGTGTCCTGAAGGGATACAGTCCAGAGTTTACTTGAAACGATGTGGAACGACGTCCACATGCATCACATGAACATGAGAGCGCGCCACAGGCAAATTCAATACAGGACTGTTTAGGCTGTAAAAATGTCCTAAAACTCTGGACTATATCCCTTTAGGACACTTGGATTGCAGTGGACGAGCAGTGTGAAGTAGTTTTATGAAAGTTTTCGTTGGACTACGAACCGGCCTCCCGGGTCTCCAGATGCACTTTGAGGAATAAAAAACAAACTAACTGAATTTCATTTTTTGGTGAACTGTTCCTTTAAGGGCCACTGTGCTCCTAGTTAGTCTGGAGCCCTGATGATCTTTGTTTATATGATGTAATTATCTGTAGTTGTCTTATATGTATTCTACTGTTGATGATGTTTCTCACCTCCTCTTCCTCCATCTTCCTCCACCAGGCTACAACCACCCTGCTCTCCTCAAGCTGATGTCCAACCCCCACAATCTGGTAGGTCCACATCCCTCATGTCATCAGCTGCAGCTGGACGGCCCCGCCCCGACATGAGAAGATATACTGGACTGTGATGGATAAAATACAGTCATGTCATATTCACACCTATAATTAGATTTGTCCTTAATTTCCCGGTGTAAACACGATACACACCTGCAGTACCAGCTGTCCTGGTACCAATACTGCACACCTTTCAGCCAATCACAAGCCAGACAGTGTGGAGCCAGGTTTACAGAGGTGGCTGGTTGTTATTCAACCCTGTAGCTGAGGAAAGATCCTGTGACCAGATTTTCTCACAAGTTGACTGATTGGTGGAGGTCAGCTTTTGGATTGTGGTCATGTAGACAAGGTTTTTCCAGAAAACAGATTATTGAAGTGCTTGTAAACGTACCATTCACATTAACACAATGTGTGTACTTGTGTTTTCCTCTCAGAGCACATTTGTGAACAGACCTGCTCTGGGGATCCTGCCGCCTGAGAACTTCCCAGACAAGCTGACTGAAAGTCTTCTCTCAGTGAGTAACACACACACACACACCCACCAGTGACCAGTTGAGACGAAAGATGTAGTTGACTCTGTTATTGATCTGATTGATGGGTATTCCACCCCCCTCCTCGCCCCTCCCTCCCTCCCATCAGGTGGCTCCCAGTGGGATGACTCGTGTTCAGACCATGGCCTGTGGCTCCTGCTCCAATGAGAACGCCTACAAAGCCATGTTCATCTGGTACAGGGTGAGTGACTGCTGTACCTGTGACCTGCTGTGAGCAGCTGAGGGAGGAGCAGCAACACAACACAATTGTGTAACACATAAAGTCTCAAATTGATCTGTTATTGCATTAATGAAAACTGGACTGATTAAATAATTTAATTTTGATGATGACATCCTAATTCTATGTTCTAGAGGAGGGGTGTCAATTGTGCGGCTCGTGGGCCAAAACCGGCCTCCCAGAGGGTCCAATCCAGGCCAACAGACAAATTTGCCAATTGTGAAAATGATATAGTAGAGAGAAGAGGCATAATATTGTTGAGATTGCACATATCTTACACAAGATATTTCAAGTTGTGCATAATATTTTTTGTAAAGGGATAGTTAATTTAATGTAAATAGTTCTTCTTTGCACTAAAACAAAGGGAAAGGGTTAGAGTTCTTGTTTTTTCAAGTGATACACTAACATTTTTTTTGTGTGTCTTGCTTCACTCCTGAGTCCATGACCAGCAGATAGACACCATCCTTTCGACTGTGCGTGCAGTAACAAGGGAGATAGAGCCGTATCGCCGTAATTAGCTTAGCTCAAACACTGGAAGTGTATGGGTAGTGTTAGCCTGCCTCCTACCTGAGCTGAAATCAGCAGTCAGAAGCTGATTTCATTTTAGCTCTAAACTCTGTAAATATATCACTTTATCAACATTTCAAACATTTTTAGGTGAGAAAGTATCCGTTTAGATCAGCAGTGTGTCGTTAATTTGTCTAAATACCAGCTGTTTACTATTTTGTTCAGATGAATTCAGCGCTACTCAAGCTAGCTGTTGTGACCAACGCACTTTCGGTTACTTTATAAAACACCCATTGCCCTTTACATACAGAGGTGCTTTTACTTTGAAATAGGAAGCTAACCTAGAGTTGCTGAAGAGTTTCTCTGATGACTTTAGGTGGAGGCAGGCTACCATTACCCATACACTTCCAGTGTTTGAGCTAAGCTAATTACGGGCGATACGGCTCTATCTCCCTTGTTACTGCACGCACAGTTGAAAGGATGGTGTCTATCTGCTTGTCATGGACTGAGAGTGAGGCAAGAGTGTATCCCTTTAAAGGTTATAAATCCTATTATTTTACATTTGAGATCAAACCCCATGCTTGTGGCTCCTGAACTGAAATGAGTTTGACACCTCTGTTCTAGAACAGGACGAAATAACGTTCAGCTCAGGTTCTGGTCCTTTATATCTGCCACCTGTTACATAGAATGTTATTTAATTTAATAATGTGTTAACATTGTGTTGTTTACATTTTGTGTAGAACAAGGAGCGAGGACACAACACACCGTCTGATGAGGACGTCAGCAGCTGCATGATCAACCAGGTGAGGGAGACAGAACTCACGACACAGATACACAATAAAGAAACAACTGCAATGTATTGATAGAAAATATGGAGTCTGAGATGTGAGATAAATGAATGACATGTCTCTCTGTCTCTGTCTCTGTCTCTGTCTCAGGCTCCAGGTTGTCCAGACCTCAGTATTTTATCTTTCATGGGAGGTTTCCATGGCAGAACTATGGGTATGTTCCACTCAAACCACTGCTTGTACTAGATTACACATATCAGATGAGCACAGCAGAGGTTGACTGGCTGAGGCTCAGTGTCCAGACAGACAGACAGTGCTGTCCACTGGTGATCAGACACAGATGTTGTCACCAGGTCTGAACAGGCCTGAGACACACCTCCTGTTTCTCACTCTTTGATGAGTTCAAACCTGTTGTTTACGTGACTCAGGAGTGTGTTCAGTTTCTCCGCTCTGGACTGTGTCTTCAGTTGAACTTGTGCTGTCAGGCTCTGCTGTAAACACTGTGTCTTTAAAATGTCAATAGGTGCGTTTCCATCAGCTGTTTAGATGCACATCTAAATGTATCGCATCAGAAAATGATGATGGATCTATCTATCTATCTATCTATCCCCTATTATCCACAAACTGAAATCCATCCATCCATTTTCCATGATCCATCCATCCATCCAAACATCCATGGATGTGAATTATCCATCCATCCATCCATCCATCCACCCACCCTCCATCCATCAGTTCATTCATCAAGACAACATCAGGGTTTCTCTGCATTTTTTTCGGCAAAATAATAGCCCCCACACACCTTCATAATGATGTTACTGCACAGTTCTTCATAGTTCCTCCTCAGTAAAAACTAAACTTATCAATCAGCGCATCCAGCGTTTAGCATTAATAAAGACTGTGCCGGGTCGCGACTCCCTCTCCCTCCCTCTCTCTCTTTTTCACACACACCACACCACACACTGGACAGGTCTTTCCGTATGACCTGGTCTCTGCATTTTTCTAAATCGCGCTACTGTGCTCAAATCAGACCGTCGGGGGGGGGGGGGGGGGGGGTTTCTTTCCGTAGATGGAAACACACACGATTCGACTTTATTTTAATGCGCATTTCCCAGTAATTCGAATCACTTGAGATGGAAACATGGCTAATGTGTCTCTGATAGAAATGATCCAGTCAGAGTTTGTATTAGCAACCTCTGTGGGGAACAGATTGAAATTATCTATCTATCTATCTATCTATCTATCTATCTATCTATCTATCTATCTATCTATCTATCTATCTATCTATCTATCTATCTATCTATCTATCTATCTATCTATCTATCTATCTATCTATCTATCTATCTATCTATCTATCTATCTATCTATCCTATCCCTTGTAGTCTGGGTCTTCAGTGACCATACAGAGTTGTGAATGAACCACTGAGTGGTGAACAGCCACTGAAGCCATGAGACTGAGGGATCGTTGTGTACATTCATGGCTAACGCAGTGCTGCTGCTTTGTTCAGGTTGTCTAGCAACGACGCACTCCAAAGCGATCCACAAGCTGGATGTGCCGTCGTTCGATTGGCCGATCGCCCCGTTCCCCAGACTGCAGTACCCCCTGGAGGAGTTCACCAGGGAGAACGCACAGGAGGAGGCCCGCTGCCTGGAGGAGGTGGGAAACAGTTTGACTCTTTTTTTAAACATACTTTTATTATCATAAAATTGTCATGCGGGGTGAGCAGCATGTGAACAATTCTAACATAATGTGGATACGCAAAGGGTCGTTAAAGTCACTGGTAAAATAAGATTTGAAATGTCCTCTAAACTTGTGTTCACATTTTCTTTCCTCCATCTGTCTGAACCATGAAGTTACTATGAATCAGACCTGAACCAGAAACGTTAAAGTAGCATTATCACAAATACACCAGTAATAGCAATACAAAAAACTGAAATATGCAATGAATCTGTCCAGAGGAGCTATAACTATATGTACACAAAACATAGCCAACGTTGTAGTGCCTGTGGAGCAAATGCAGAATTCCTTTTTGTTATGAGACAAGCCGGCCCGGCGTTTAGCCCAACCTTCTGAACGGCACGCTGTGTAAAGAGGATCAGGATGTTTCTATCTGATACGCTGCACCATCTAGTGACCGAACAAAGAATTGGAATTTGCGATAGTGCTACTTTAAAAAACACGATTGCTGCACTGCTGTAAATATGTAAATTCTGAACTATATATTAGAACCAGATGAAGATTTTATTAGATTTAGATTTTAGAGTCTGCATCTGACGAAGTAACCTGAGGAAATGTTCTTCCAGCTGATGCTGACATCCTGTCCTGTGTCCACGGAAGAGCATCAGTGAATGGATGATTTACATCACTAATTGAATCCTTGTTTAATTGTATGTCTTTGCAGGATGTTTGTTGTTGCATGATCTATTGTTAAACTCTGCACTGGGGGGAAGGGCGGAGCAGAGCCGTGAGCTGCAAACTCATCAAATACACAATTTCAAAACTCTGGTGGACAACTCCAAAACACTCTGGTGGACATGTTGTGACCTTCACATTCACCACGCTACAGTACGAGATAATAATGGAACGTTATGAAGCCATGAAAGTTACGCATTCATGCAAATCCACTGATGCGCGTTCCCGTCGGGGCAATTCTTCGGCAAGCAGTCTCTGCATTCGCCTCGAAAACAACTCTGTCTTGTAACGTTCCGGTATTATGTCATAGCATGGTGAATGTTGAACTATCCCTTTAAATGACTACGTGTGTGTGTGTGTTCTCAGGTGGAGGACCTGATCGTCAAGTGGAGGCAGAAGGGCCGGCCTGTAGCAGGGATTGTAATTGAGCCGATCCAGGCTGAAGGTGGAGACAATCACGCCTCCCCAAACTTCTTCAAGAGTCTCCGCAACATCGCACGCAAGGTACCACTTATCGCCATAGCAACAGGTCCTTTAATCAGACCTAGCCTGTGTGAAAGAGCCGTGGTTGAACAATTAGTTCACATATAAGGCACAACTGTCTTCACTTTACATGAACAAGAATAATAGAAGATCATCGCTCAGTCTACCTTTGTTTATCTGTTATAGATTATGGTAATGCTTCTAGATGCAGTTTATCATTCTGCCTCATTCATAACTGGGGACAGAAGGAGCAGCAGTCATTGTTATTTTTATCTACCAAGCCAAACCTCCTGTCTTGTCTACCTCATGCGTCTTCAGCTTTTTAACTCTGATGCTTCACATGGAATAAAATGCAAAAAGGCTTAACTAATCACTTTTTTTTCACATTTATGATCTTTTAAATCTGTGTTCGCTGACATATGGCAGTGTGAATGCATCAATGAGTCATAACCCGATTTTTCAATATTTATCATTTATGGTAGTATTTATGAATATGGTTTATCAAAAACATGAAACTTGTCACCCACAAAAAAATGTGCAAATATGCTTGAAAGGCAAGTATTATCTGGCTCACAGCTTTTTTTTTTTTATTGATTTAAACGATGCCAGGGCAAAAGCCCATTAACATTCCTGGGTCTGGGTTCATCCAACAAATTGAGACTTTTTTTGTCGGTGTGTTAAAGGGACAACGAGGAGTTGTGGAAAAGTCCTCGTTGTCCCTTTACTCATTTATGAGCGCTCCGTGCGCACCGTGAAATTCTTTCCTCCTGTAAGAAAGACTTGTGTTTTCATTCATCCCAGTATGTCAGCTCAGCTTCAAAGACCTGGTCAGTGTCCCACCTGAGTTCTCTATCAATCCATTGCATCAAATTTCATGCAGCCATCCAGCCCTGTGTCCACTCTGTCCACGGCAGAAACTGTTATTCTCATTCACGCCCACAAAACCAAAAGTAAGCAAACGCTGATAGATTAATAGATCACCTGTTTTTTGTGAGCTAACCAAACACGGTTTTTTTTACCAGGAGCATGCAATTTAGCTCCACTTATCTGGGATCTTAGTAGATCAGGCCCTTCAGGAGTTTAAACCTTTAGATTTCTTATTAAATATTACTGTATATCAGGTGCAGTAAGTTGAGTTCATTCATAGCACCACCCAGACACAGGGGAAATCAAAGTCCAAGTGAGTCTGTACACTTGTTCAGTCCAGTCGGTCCACTGTCCATCACACTCGCCGGATCTCTGATTTGTCCATCACGTCTCAGTGTGTGTGTCCCCCTCTCTCTCCAGCATGGCTGCGCTTTCCACGTGGATGAGGTCCAGACCGGCGGCGGGTCCACGGGGAAGTTCTGGGCCCACCAGCACTGGGGCCTGGACGACCCTGCTGACATCGTCTCCTTCAGCAAGAAGCTCCTGACCGGTGGATACTACCACAAGGACGAGCTGCAGGCCGATAAGGTGCTGATGCAAATCCAGCTCCTAGACACACACACACTACTGCACACTTCACACAAGACAAGGCACACATTTTTAATTAAACAATTATCTTCCAGAGTCTGAAGCTTGACCTTCCCTGCTTTCCTTGCAAAGTCATTAATTATTCCATAAATACTTCAATAATACACCAATAACAACAATTTGATTGATGGATAATGGATCCAACATCAGTGGCTGATGAATCGTGCGCAGGCTGACGTATAATCCGTGCACCTGCAAAAAAAAAACACACACTTTCATCACGGATTTACTTGAAAATATAATTTTGCACAGAGTTTGGGCTCCATCATCTGATAGATGAGTTATTACACTAATATTAAGACCCACAGTGAGCTCAAATTCAGTTTTCTTTTCTGTACACCTTTAATTTAATTTAATTTAAAACAGTGTTTACAGGAGAACAAGAAGAAAAAGTCCGAGTGAAAGAAATCCCTTCACCATTGTTCGGTCTTAATGAGTTTGTTTTTCATGGTGCAGGACGCTGTACGACGTGTTTGCTGTGTGTCTGTTTCAGGCGTACCGTATCTTCAACACGTGGATGGGAGACCCGTCAAAGAACCTGTTCCTGGCCGAGGTCCTCAACGTGATCCGCAGAGAGAACCTGCTGGAGGAGGTGACCCGGTCTGGCCGCGCCCTGATGAACGGCCTCTATCAGCTGCAGGTAATGTCTATATGGTTGTTCTCTACCATGAGAAAAGACTCACTTTAGATCTGTGATTTGATCGCGGCCATCAATCAAGATGCTCAATTTATATTTGAGAAAGTGAAAATATAGAATACAGTTGTTTAAGATTGTGGCGTTTTAATCACAATTAAATTAAGTCAATTTAAAAAAGAATAATAATTAGTTAAAAAAATATGAGTATGAGTATTTTTTTAAATCAATTACTAGACATTTCAGGCAGTGTTTTTCAACCTTGGGGTCGGGACCCCATGTGGGGTCGCCTGGAATTCAAATGGGGTCACCTGAAATGTCTAGTAATTGACTAAAAGAATTACAGATAAAAATATTTTCTTAACTAATTATTATTCTTTTTAAAATTATGATTAAAAACACCACACACAATCTTAAATTACTGTATTCTATACTTTCTTGAATATAAATGGAGTCCAAATACAATGCAGCATATAAAAGTATCTGAGCTGGTGCATCTTGATTGACGGCCACGATCACGATCATTACGGGGTCGTCAGAAATTTGTGATGTCAAAATGGGGTCACGAGCCAAGGGGACCCCATTTGAAATCCAGGTGACCCCACATGGGTCCCGACCCCAAGGTTGAAAAACACTGCTTTAGATGGTGCTGTGAATTGCCTGACGCTTCGTGTGTGTGTGTGTGTGTGTGTTGGTCAGGCTCAGTACCCCGGCATCCTGAGCCGCGCCCGAGGACAGGGAACCTTCTGTGCTATAGATATCTGTGACGACGCCACGCGCTCCAGCATCTTGCTGAAGGCCAGAGACAAAGGTATGAAGGATGTCGCCTTCGGGTGGCTTGGGGGGGGGGGCTGTCATGTTGACAAGGTGCCGCAGGTCCCAGATCAGCCCTGTGGTCCTGCAGGTTAGCTCCTGAGCATAAACCATGCTGCACCGACTGTCCCTCTCTCCCTCTGGAAGTACTGAGAACAAATGACACTGCTGTAATTACTTTAAGTACATGATTTTAATTAATGGTGTTAATTATAATAAGGAGCAGGTAAAGTTTAAGTGGGACTGACAGATGTGGTCTGTCCATTAGCACATTAGCAGCTGAGTGTTGACCTGAGATCAGAGCCTTCTGCTTCTACAGGGGTCATAAGGAATTACCAGCTGGATTCAGGGCCACAGCTGTTTGTCTGCATGAAAGATCCTGGAATGAAAATGAAGTGTTTCACTTAATATCATCATTAAGAGTTGTAACAGGTGAAGTGAATAACACTGAGTAACACTTCATCATGGCACCTGTTAGTGGCTGGTATTAGATATATTAGCAGAGTATAAAGTACTTGAAAAAACATTAAATGTACTGAAGTATCAAAAGTATCTTGTAAAAAAAAAACTTAAATATCAAAAGTACAAGTAAAGTACAAAATATTTTTATAGTATAAAAAGAAGCAAAACAACCAGAAATGTCTCTCCCCTTGTTCTCTTTATTTGACTTCCAGGTGAATGAAATACATGTGATCTGATAAAACAAAAAAACATTAAAGCTCATCGTGGCCCCTAAGCCATAAAGTTTGCCCACCCCTGAAGTAAATAAGGACATAAGTATCTATATTAAAGGTCCAGTGTGTAAAATGAGGGAAAAACAATGACATCAAGCATTATGATTGTATTATTTATCTATTAAATAATTCTATTGTTTATTATGAATGTGAAACTCCTTAAACATGCTCTCTGGTTGGCTGGATTTTCCATTCCGTACAAACATGGTGGCGAAAAATGGCAACACTCTCTAAGCAAGACCCTTGCTATATGTATACAGTAGAAGAAGAATTATAAGGCTGTAAAAACCAAAACAGATTTTATTTTATAGTGATTATACACAAATATATAAACAAATATATTCATTGGTAGTATTATATTCAGATTCCTTGACAAATATTACATAGGCTACTGGACCTTCAAATAAAATAACTATTAAATAGACAAATTCTTCCCTTTTGTGATTCAATCGTGATCGGTTAATTGGTTATTTAAACTCACTAATCACCAGTGTTTCTGTGATTTGTACCAATAATTCAGACTGTAAAGCCTAATCATGGCCATGATATTTCACACAAATGGTTCATGTTCTATATAAAGCTGGATAAACAAGGATGGGACCAGAAACTAGTCTGAGAGGAAGATGGTTTTAAATGAGGCTTACTTTGTTAACTGCTCAGAGCTTCTACCTTGGTGCTGCCAATCTCACTGTGTTGAGTGACATCATTAAATGCTCTTGTAAGACATGATTGGCTGACGGACAGGGCGTGTCTCCAACAGGTATCCTGCTGGGAGGCTGCGGAGATCGATCGATCCGTTTCCGCCCGGCGCTGGTCTTCAAGGAGTACCACGTCCACATCTTCCTCAACATCTTCAACGACGTGTTGGCCCAGCTCAAGTAGATCCTGATCCGCCCCCCCCCCTAGAGCGGAAGGAAGGGGTGGGGGGGAGGGAGGGAGGGGGATTCCAGACAGCCCACATGCCATAATAAGCACAATCCACACAACAAGTCACATACACACAATCTGATCCAACACCCAGGAACCAGGTTCTGAAGGCCAGTCTTCATCCTCTAAGCCAGACGCGATAATGGTGGCGCCCTCTTACTCGCGTTGCCGTAGAGATGATCGCACTCACAGCAGGGTTCATGCTTCTGTAAAACAAATCAGTTCAAACGTCCCCGCCTCCATATGTAGACCGTCCAGGCTAGTAGTACTCAGGATGAAGTCCTGGCAGATGGTCCATGTTATCTAGCACCTTCTGGATGATGTCATTGTCGACCCTCTGCTCTGTCATTCCATTAAACCCATCAACCTTCAGCCTGATGTATGTTTTTTTAATTCTGCAAGTCAGCTTAAAACATCCTGTAACGCTCAATGTTCACCTGATCCAGTGTTTGTGGGTCTGGTGCAGAAAGATAACCCCCCCTCTTCTTAATCTGGCCTGCAGAGCTCTGAGTCATTGAGGAAGAGGAGCTGTTAATGCTCACACACATCAGACCTTGTTGAATCGCTTCATGAATCTTGAGAGTTTAAAAGGTTCAGAGATCTGGAACCAGGTTTTTAATGTGGCTCTGAAGCACAGCATAGGATTAATGTAAATAATAAGATCCCAACTCCTAATGTACCTTGCTAAATGTACGGACTCAGGTGAGGGTCAAAAAGATTCTGAGCTCGTTAAGTGATGTCACTGATCGATCTCAACACCTGTCCAATAAATCATCCATGTGTAAAGAAGACACAAAGAAGTCTGTGAGTAAGTGGAGAACAGAAAAGCCCATATTGTCACATGTACGAACCTACTTCACAGGTGTTAAAGGGAAACGCTAACTTTTTTTTTTGTGTGTCTTGCCTCACCACCGAGTCCATGACCAGCAGATAGACGCCATCCTTTCGACTGTGCGTGCAGTAACAAGGGAGATCGCCCGTAATTAGCTTAGCTCAAACACTGGAAGTGTATGGGTAATGGTAGCCTGTCTCGACCTCAGTCATCAGAGAAACTCTTTAGCAACATTAAACAGACCGATCTTCGTCTGAGATCTGACAAAACTCTCCAGTAAGGCATCTTGAGCGGTCAAATGCTGGTAACAGGAAGAGATTGGTCAAAACGGAGGGTTCAAGCAAAGACGGTTTAATTTGGTTCAAGCTAGCTACATCGAGGGTGGGTTAGCTTCCTACTTATTTCTATACGGCTCTATCTCCCTTGTTACTGCACACACAGTCGAAAGGATGGTGTCTATCTGCTGGTCATGGACTGAAGCAACACTCGAAAAAAATGTTGGCGTATCACTTTAAGGTTAGCTTACATGCTAAATGCTCAGCAGCTTTTTGACCCTCCTGTGAGCCCGTAGTCAGCTCAGAACAAAGTGTTGCGTACAGTTTCTGTTAGTGCTCATGCTTTCATCCCACCGCCTGTCTGATCGACAGTCTCTGAGCTGATCACACAGACTGGACACAACCACACACACACCCACTGAGACGCCAGCCTGCATGTGATTTACCGCTGCCCATTAGAAACGTCCCTGTACTGATTCTGACTGTTGTGTTGCTCTTTATAGGAATGACTTCTCAGCTTGAAATGTTGTCGCCCAGAAAAATGTGAATCTTATCTGGACCATGAAAATGTCATAGATGATTTAGTGCCTGCATGTTACTCAGTGTGTGTTTCTTTTCTCTGCTGCCAAGCCATCGTTAACCTGAACCTGTACACGCATTCATTATACTCTTGAACAAGAGCTTCATATCTAACCTAGTGCTACTGCTGACTATGATTTCATATTCAACACTGAGGAATTATGTTGTTAATAATGACTAAACTAGTAGCCAATCAGGAACTGTCACAAGCCCCTGTGGAACGGGTCTCATCCACCGGAAACACTTTGCACTTTTGGACACACTCGGATGAAAGCACAGAGCTCTCCTGTTGTTACTGCGAGGGCTGGGACGATTCGATTATTTTTTTCTTAATGGTGATTCAATTTCAATTGCGATTACGATATTGCCGATTTTCTTGATGTTTAGTCCGCATTTTTAACACCAGTGAAACAGTTGAATGATTATGATTGTACAGACTATTCCAGGAACCATATTTCCTTAAAAAAAAACAGGCTTCTGAAACCTTTCTTACAAAATGAGATATAGACTGAGATAAGCTGCCACTAGGGGAAACAATGAGCCCCTCTCTAAATCTGAAAACAAAGTGAGAAGTGACGTGAAGGTGAGCTTTGTGTTTTAGCTGCAGTGTTTTCAGACAGTGTGGTCCCTAGAGCCGCTGCTGCCCTGGTTTCTCATGCAGTCATGACATGAAGATAGAAAATAACATGTTCCATGTTTCTGTTGTGAATCCTGAAGCTGATGTTCTGCCGGCCTGCGTAGAGCACTTCAGAACTTGTCGGTGTTTGTGAATGTTCCATGGAGCTTTTAGACAAGTGTTAGGAATGTGTACTCCTAGATTTAATGAAGATTTAATGAGGTCAGGAGGGTGTCAGGGCTGAGCAATACGACAGTGATGATGAAGATGATGATGATGATGATGACACCAGTGCTTGTCTCCTCGTTGTCGGTCGGTATTACATAGAGTGTGTGATGACCCTCTTTAACTATTTGCACCTGTGATCTGAGGTAGATCATGATTGATGTAATTATTTTAGATGGCTCTAACTGTTGTTGTCCATGTACTGTGATCAATAAATCAAGTTTTGACTAACGCATCAGAGTTGACTTATTGTATGTAACACAACAGGCCTTTTGGGTCAGTGACATGGCTGGCAAGATGTGCAATTCAGACAAAACATTTTTTTTAAGTTTAAAAATGACATTTGAGCCATGTTTTAACAAAAGTCAGACTGAATCCCCTGAAAATTTCAAATTATTTGATCCACCTACACTGGATTTAAGTGTACCCATAAAAAATATTTTTTAGATTTGGCTGTGTTTCCAAATCTGTCAAGAAACTACATGTTGGATTGTAAAAGTAAATTACATTTATTCCACATTTGAGTCCAGATTTATTTTCTAGTCAGATTTTCATGAAAAAAATATACTGGTTACACCACTTGACATTGTGTTGCATCACATCATAAAGCCTTATCTCACTGTCTTCCCTCTAAAGTAATAGAAACACATTTTAGAATAATACCAGCGCTGTCATGAGATACTATACTCAGGACTACTACTTGTACTTTGAAGTCACTCTGCCGAGCAGCCGTATCTGGAATGTAGTTCTGGCTATGCATTTGCCTCGAAAACAACTCGTCTCGCTGTGTTACATGATTATCTCATAGCGTGGTGAATGTGCAGGTCAACTTCTTCACGAGAATGTTGGATGAGTTGTTGGATCATTGACCGTTCACCATCCATCCGTTCACTGAGCAGCTCACGTCTCTTCCCCGCAGATCTAAAAACATGCACCAATAATTAAAGGTAATTATACTCCTATGGCTATGTTGATAGGAGAATTTGCCAAAATGTTGAACTATCCCTTTAACCTGGTGTTTTTACAAAGTCCTTCTGGTTTTTATGAGGTAAATACCATATTCACTCTCTACATTTTTCTTAGCCGTTATAACTTTATTATTTCAAGTCACTAAACTAACAATAAGGCCACAAGTAGGTAGACAATGCAGACGATGATTCTGGCCTTGCTCCTTTTATTTGTGCTCTCTTGTTTTTTTTCATGTTCCTATCGTGTTTCGTGACCTTCATAGGTCATATAGTAGTTTTTTTTTCTTAGTTAAGAAAAAAAGTTAAGAAAGTTAAGAAAAAAACTTTCTTAGAAGAAGAAAGAAAGTTATAGGTTAATACAATGTGAGATGTGTTTGCGGGGGAGTCAGAACTGTTCTGAGAACTGATGTTTCTGGTATGAACTGAGGAAAAACAGTAGGCCTAACTGTAGCCTGTGTGTGACATGTTGCATAGTATTGAATCAGTTTTCAGGGTTAACACATCACTACATAGAACACGTCACACAAGTGGCTCCTGAATGACGCAGGAGGAGGAGACCCTCCCATCCATGGAACCTCCATCCCTGCCTCTTTGCTGACTGTCCCAGGAACAGCTGAGGGAGGGAGGGGGAGCCGAACGGAAACGAGCCGCTTTCAAAATAAAAGCGGTTGGTTTTCTCAGCAGGGGAGAGTGTCTGCTTCTTTTGCCGAGACACAACGAACCGTTTTCAGCTGTGTCCAGCTCGGACCCCTCCACGTCCACTCGAGACGCGGACCCCGGGCGAGCCCAGACCACGAGCTCCCATAAACCGGACAGGAAACGGAGCGAACACTGATGAAACCGGAGCACAAGGAAATGTAACGGGACTCCGTGTTGTCGTGGGACGCGTTTGCGTGACAACGTGGCGGTCGACAGCCAATGAGAATACGTCGTAAATCACTGCGCTACCACATCTCACTTTTCATTGGTCAGAGCCCCTGTTCGGGCGCCGCTGATTGGCTCTTTCTCGAGCAGGGCCCGCCTTCTCGAAGTTGCTATTTAGCGGTGCAGAGTGCCAACGCGGACCGACTTGCTGCTCACTCACTACGAAGACAGGTGTCGCGAGAGGCCGCCGGACGCTGGTGAGTTGCTGTTTTGTTACCTGTGTGAAGGTGTGGGAGGTGAGCTGGTGTCCAGAGCGTGAGGGTCACCTGATGAACCTCAGCAGGCTGCAGGAGGGGGTACAGATGTGGACTGAGGGGGGAATTCAGGCTCTGTCCTCACTGTGGGGATGTTCATGCAGTGCTGTGGATCATAATGTTGATGAGAGGATGTGTGGATCAGGGTTCATGGTTCACTGGTCCAGGTCCACAGGTCCTCACCCTGGACCCTCTGGGTGTTGGTGGTTCTGATGATGACATGGCTACACTAGGGATGGTGCTGCTGAATCAGCTGCTCGGACATGAACATGGCCCAGAATGAGATTATTGATTATCAGTGTCATCTGATGGCATGTGATTATGCTGAATGTTAACAAGTTGAAGCTGCAGAGAGAGTGAGACTGTTCAGAGTCAGACTTTAGGTCAGAGTTAGTGCTCAGCCCTTCATCTCCTCAGCAGATGAAGAGTATAGACCCCTCCCCTTCTGGTTTGAGCCATAGGGTTTGAGCTGCAGGCTCAGGAGGAAGCTGGTCTGAAGAAGACGTGGTTACAGGGGCGTCTACAGAAATTTTTCATAGGGGTGGCCATGGGGGCACTTAAAATCTTGGGGGTGGCAAACCAAAACTAAAAAGCCATAATCTCAGAAATTTTATTATTCTATTATACCAGGCTAGTAGAAAACTATTGGAAAGTCTTAAGGAAACACCTGCTGATATACTTTTATTGTGTTACATTCAATGTAACTAATGATCTAATGTGCGATAACAGTACAATTAGCACTTTGAGTCCCACGACAATCCTATGTGTTAGGTGATGTGTGTTGTCTTTTAAATTTATTTAAATAGGTTAGTTATCTTTTTCCTTAAAAAGAAAAATGTATGGCTAAATTGCAATAAAATGTCATCAATAGGCTATCAATATCAATATGTGTGGCTAGTGAGTGGGGTGGCCATACCCACCCCCGGCCACCTGGTGGCGCCATAGCGTGGTGAACCCAGCTGAGACCTGAACCCTGTGAGGAGGGGAGACTCAGCAGAACATCTGTCCCACCCCCTTACAGCCTGAGTTCAGGTCCTGAGGTTGTGTTCTGGTCTTGTCTCAGCGGTCTCTCTGTCTTCTGTCTCTCTCCTCGTCCCTCCAGTTGATCATGATGCTGCTCAGGTGTCTAGCATCCCTCTGTTTCCTGGCCACTGCTGCCTTCGCCGTCCCGGCTCAGGAGAAGCGCATCCACCACCACGCCGACCTGAGTGACCACGCCCACGACGACGCCCACGGCTTCCAGTACGACCACGAGGCCTTCCTCGGCAAGGAGGACGCCAAGACCTTCGACCAGCTGACCCCTGAGGAGAGCAAGGACAGACTAGCGTAGGTTTTCTCACAGACCACAAACTTGTTGCTCTGCAGACTTTACCTGTTGTCTGGGTTTAGGTCTGGGAACTGTTTTCAGAGGCACAGACTGAGCAGATTAGTCACTGATTGGGATCAAAGTTCTCCTTGGCAGGATCAAAGAATTTGATCCTGAAAGAAATTTTGTAAATAACTCACAGTAACAGTGGAAAATGTGTAAAAAGTCATGAGGAAGGCATATGGTAGAGTCATAGCATGGAAGTAGGTGCAAAAGTGCAAAATGTGCAAAGTAGATGAACAGAGGGTTGCTGTTTGTCCCACCATGAGCTTCTGGTTAACGCAGGCAAAACGATCTATTGTTCAAATGAAGCAGCAAACAAAGGAAGGAAAGGAGGAGTTTCTGCTTGCCAAGGTGCATGCTGGTCCTAAACCCAACTAGCTCCACAAATAACCCCAAATAAAGAAAATACTAAATTATCAGTGTTAAAGGGATAGCTCAACATTTTGGCAAATTGGCCTATTGCCATAATCTCTTACCTTTAATTGTCAGTGCAAGCAGTTTTTAGATCGGTAGGGCAGAGACGTGAGCTGCTCAGCTAACACAACAGAGGTGAACGGTCTTTCCACATTTCCCTCATCAAACTAAATACACAATCCAACAACTCCTGTGAAATAATATCATATAATTACTGTATGTAACATTACAACACACGAAGCAAAAACTCGGAACTACGTGTGCTACTCTGCTGAGCAGCCATGTCTGGGATGTAGTTCCGGCTACGCATTTGCCTCGAAAACAACTCGTCCAAGAGAGTGTTTTGGAGTTGTTGGATTGTGTATTTGATGAGTTTGATGAGGCGAAAGTACTGCACGCTGTGCAGAGCTCACGTCTCTGCCCCGCTGATCTAAAAACAGCTTGCACAGATAATAATTAAAGGTAATGAACCTACTGCTAAAACTATAGGGATTATGGCGATGGGTGAAACAAACAAAACAAAATATTTATATGGAGACCAAAAAGAGAATATCATTAAAAATAAAAGAGAACAGACGAGTAATAGAAAAGAAAAACCAACAAATCAAATGGCTCCTAAATGAACTCCTCCTCCTCCAGACTGGAGCTCTGATTCATCAGCTCTGTCTGTTTTCTGAGAGCTAAACCTCATCCTGAGCTCCGAGCCCTGACCCTAACCCTGACCCTCTCCCAACAGGAAGATCGTGGAGCGCATCGACACCAACAAGGATGGCTACGTGAGCCACTCTGAGCTGCACTACTGGATCAAGCACAGGCAGAGGAGGTACATCGAGGAGAACGTCAACAAGCACTGGAACGACTACGACAAGAACCAGGACGGCAAGATCGCGTGGGGGGAGTACAAGAACACCACCTACGGCTTCTACCTGGGTAACCCCGCCCTCACACGCTCTTTACTTCTTCTCTACGTCCTCTCGTTTCTGTCTGATGGAGTTGGTTCAGTAACATTTTCAGGGATGTCAAATTCAAATCTCAGTTTTTCTGATATTTTGATGACTTCCCCAGGAGGCCTTGAGGGAGCCTGAGGACCACCAAGCCCCGCCTCCAGCTCTGAAATCTGAAGCTTGTGTTTTTCAGGTGAGGAGTTTGACGACGTGGACGACAAGGAAACCTACAAGGCCATGCTGAGCCGGGACGAGCGCCGCTTCAAGAACGCCGACAGAGACGGGGACGGCATCGCCACCAGGGAGGAGTTCACCGCCTTCCTGCACCCGGAGGAGTTCGACTACATGAGGGACGTGGTGGTGCAGGTGGGACCTGGTTTCTAAGTAATACACTCTAATAATACAGTAATACCTCATCTGTATAACACTTTTCAATACAAGCAAAAAGGTGCCTCACTTGACTCACATAAAGGGATAGTTCACCCAAAATTCAAATGTCATTCAGTATCTACTCACCTTCATGTGGACTAAGAGCTGTGAGAATTTTCAGAGTCCTCAGTGCCTTCTCTGAGTTGCAGGGGGGGTCCACGCAGCAGTATTTTTCCATAATGGTTGTGAATGGATACCACCTTTCTTCGTCCAAAAAGACACACCATAAAACATCTGAATACCTCCATACTGCTCATCTGTAATGTCACATATTTGTGTTCTCACAGCTCTTAGTCGACATGAGGGTGAGGAGATAAGGAGTGAAATTTGAATTTTGGGTGAACTATCCCTTTAACATGTTGAGTTCTTTTTCAGAAGTACAATGATCTCAGAGATATTATTATTATTATATAATGTCACATTGTAAAGCATGTGCTTCAGTTAAAGCTGCAGCGCTCTGTTCAGGTGGGAGGGGCTCTGAGTCCAGAACCATGATGTCAGCATCTTTAGTCTAGTTCAAATCTTGGTGCAGGGTTTAAGTTGCTCTGGTGCATTAAAGCATTAAAGGCTAGGTAGGCAGCTTTTTTTTGACAGTATTAGGCAAAAACTTACACAATAACCTTGAGGATAATGTAAAAGAAGTGATGTGAAAAAAGATCAGACGTCTGCGTCTCCCCTAGGCTCTGTTTTCAGCCTGCAAAGAATCTACCCGTGACGGTAGGTTTTGACCAATCACAGAGCAGCAGCTCTTATTCGTATTATTTTACACCAAATATAAATACTATGTTGTCGTTCATGTGTTCAAAAAGGTTTTTCTCACCCGTGACTCGGACATTAT
This sequence comes from Decapterus maruadsi, assembly GCA_030347415.2. Classification (NCBI taxonomy): domain Eukaryota; kingdom Metazoa; phylum Chordata; class Actinopteri; order Carangiformes; family Carangidae; genus Decapterus; species Decapterus maruadsi. The sequence goes on along the minus strand of CM064905.1, from coordinate 25,358,602 downwards.
GGAGGATAACATTGAAAAAAGGAAAAGAAAGAAGCTTCGGCAAGTTGGTTGGTTAGGGAGGAGGACAGAGAAGCTGCCCGGCCGATGAGCTCAGCTCCGCGGCTGCAGCCTCTGTGACGAGCCGCTGCTGCCGCTCATGTGTGGCTCTGCACTCCTCCGACAAAAGTCGGAACAATACTTACAGACGTTATTAGGAAAAACTGACCACGGATTGGGAATCTAAACCGTCACTTTCTCGCATGAAAAAATATTAAAACGTAAGAAAGTGACGGACTGGCGGAGGGGATGAGAACCGTGTGGACTCAACTCAAGGCTTTTTTCTAGATTTCTGCCTACCGAGCCTTTAACACTAGAACCGCCAACATTCCATGTATACCTAGAACCGCCAAGAGGTCATTTTGACCTCCATTCATTCTAATGCAAAAATGGTAAATGGACTGCATTTATGTAGCCATATATATTATAAACCCAGCCAGACACACAGTTCAAAACACTTTATAGTAATGCTTCACATTCATATACATACACATATTTTACAAAAAATAACAAAAGTGGTTGCTAGGCAACCAATATAGACGACTCTTTATTTTTCTATTTTCGAACAGTGTGTGTATGTAAAAATTTTCAAAATTGTTTCAAATTTTTGAATTCATGTCCATTTCTCATGAGAGCAAGGGATTGTCATTGTTATGTTCAATGTTTATGAGTAATATTGGTTTTTTATCTGTTTGACCTGTTTTAACTGTTTGACAACTTTCTAGTATCTGAACTGGTGTTGTGTTGTGGGATGAGGTCAAAATGACTAACTAACTAAATAACTAATTATAACTAACTAACTGGCAAACTGAGTGACTAAATGGAAATTATTTAGCCCAGATTGCAATGATTGGAAAATCAATTTTATACATTTTTATATAATATTCAACAGTAGAAAAATGAAGAGTCATCTATATTGGTTGCCTAGCAACAACTATTGTTATTTTTGGTGAAGTATGTGTGTGTATATGAATGTCAAGTTAAAGTGTTTTGAACTGTGTGTCTGGCAGGGTTTATAATATATATGGCTATATAAATGCAGTCCATTTAGTTTTTGGAATGAATGGAGGTCAAAATGACCTGAGTTCAGAACCATGATATCAGAATCACGCATAAGATGATGTAGAACACACTTTTAGGAAAAGTCACCAACTGGGAGACCTAGGGTTTTTACGCAAACAGAGTTACGTGTATTTTAAGAAGCTAGAGAGGTCAAAATGACCTCACGGCGGTTCTAGTGTTAAACATCTGCTTCACAGCTGTGATACCAATCATACACACACACACACACACACATAGACACACAGAGATAAAAATGACTGAAAACTGACTTTTTTGTTTTCAGGAAACCATGGATGACATTGATAAGAACATGGATGGAAAGGTGGACATGGATGAATACATTGGTAGGTGGCTCTGTCTCCTCCATTCAGCCCCCCCCTACTGTTAACCTGGTGGTGACTTGTCCTGAGCTTGTGTCTGCTGCTGCTGCTCCACAGGTGACATGTACTCAGCAGAGCCTGGGGAGAAGGAACCAGACTGGGTCCAGACGGAGAGGAAACAATTCTCAGATTTCAGAGACATGAACAAGGTAAAAAAGGAAGAAAAAGAAGCGAGAGAGAGAAAAAAAATCTGCCCATCAGTCGGCGGCACAAGCTTATCTCAGGTCAGAGTGACACTGGCTCACAGGTGGTTATTTACCAGGGAGGGGTCAGGGCCAAACTCAGTCAACACAGTCACCACAGAGGAAAGAGCTGCACAGATTTACACAACAACTCATTCCTGTTGTTTACTGTTCAGCATCCAGCTGTTTTCAGAGGAACATCTGTAAACAGTCTCTGCCCTCAGACACATTCACAGAGCAGCTGGTGAGCGTTTAGCAGCTAATAATCCACATGCTCCCCCCAGGGGGGCTGCTGGAGTGACAGAGGAAGTCCTGCTGCCCCCATGTGGACAAAATCACTTACTGCTGCTTTAAAGGTGCAGTGGAACAGGAGGAGACGTGACATCACACACTGAAGCCTCATTAGTCAAACATGATGACATCAACATGACATAATCAGGATTATATTCATATTTCTGCTGCTTTCAGGTTCAATCCACATTTTTCCAAATGTCAAAGCCTAAGCTGGTTTTGCTCTTCCGGTTGAAGTAAATGCACGCATGAATCATCACGCCAGCTTTTAACAATGGAAATCACACAAATGGACATCCATCCAGCCAGTGTTAATAGATTCATGCGTTTCCCGCAACTTTGACAGCTAGTGAAACCATGGAAACACATACAATTTCACCGGAAGAGCAAAACCGGCTTCCGTTTTTGACGTTAACTGTTTTCCATCAAGGACCCCTAAACTGACACAAATTAGACCATGGACCCCCTCCATTGGACAAAATTTGGAAACAAACACCAGAAATACACAAATATTTGTTCTGAAACTGAAGAATGTTACTTTTTTGTCGATGTACATTCAAATTAGGGCCATTAAGGTGTGAATCTGGGGGAAAATGTAGAGAAATTTCGGGAAAAAAAAGTAAAGTAATGTAATAAGTTTTTTTTTCCAGAAATTGGTCATGAGAAGAAGTGGAGTCCCGCACACTGAGTAACTTGGCTTGATCAGCATCAATGAAGGTCGTCCAGATTGAAACGTTGCAATAAAGTTTCTCTTGAAGCAAGTTCCTCGGTGTGCAGGACTCCACTTCTGGATCCCAGTCCAACGCAGCTGATAAAATAGATGTGCGGAGACGCTCCCTCACTACTTTCCAGAAATTGGTAAAATTTTGAGAAAAAGTTGGGGACCCCCTTTAACCCTCTGAAGGACCCCTGTTGGGTCCCCGGACCCCACTTTGAGAACCACTGCTATAAGTGACATGATGATACATTTCCTGCATTTTACATGATCAGTCACGTAACAATGTTATTTATTACTATAATACGTGGTTTTTTTTGGTATTTATATTTACTATTTATTGGTTGTCTCTTTCCGACCCCTGACTGTCTGGACACACAGTCAAGTCAAGAATGTCTCTGATATGACGTAAGCTGCTAATGAGCTGCCCTCAGGATCAGGTCTGATCTGAATCTGAATCTGAATCCACCCTCCTGAGTCTCAGAGTGTGTGTGTGTGTGTGTGTGTGTGTGTGCAGGACGGGTACCTGGACAGTAATGAGGTGGCACACTGGGTTCTGCCAGGAGAGGTGGACCACGCCGACAACGAGGCCAAACACTTGATCCACGAGACGGACACAGACAAGGTAGACCTGATCCTGATCCCGATCCTGATCTTGATCTGACGGGGTCACACTCACACCACAGACACTGAAGCACACACCTTCCACTGACACCACAGCAACACACGCACATGCGGCCAGACCAACATGGATCCAGAACCATTTTCTCTAGAAAAGATTAGATTAATCCACATTTGATGCTCCTGGATCTGATACAGATCCTGGATCAGATCTGTGCACCGTGTAGTTTATTGGATACACCCAGTCTAATCTCAAAAGTCCAGATTTCTTCCCTCATTGTGTCTATAATAGTCCATTTCAATTCATTATCAAATAACTGCAGTGATCCAGAAAAGCACATAATACACACTACAACAGCAAAACACAGGTAGTGAGATGAGATGAATTAGGACCAGGACCAGGACTACGCTGTCCATTCAGTAAATTGTGCCTACACACATGGCTCCATGGCAATACAATCAATACAACTAGTATCTCCTGGTGAACATGAATAATTGGGGTAATTTGTGGGTTAATTATTAACAAGCTTCTCTCTGTGTCTCTCTCACTCCTGCTCTTCATCATCTCATATTTCCCTCCTCTTCCTCTTCTTCCTCCTCCTCTTCCTCTCGATCACAAACCAATGAACCAAACAGGACGAGAGAATAACCAAGAAGGAGATTCTGGCCAACTGGAACATGTTTGTGGGCAGTCAGGCCACCAACTACGGAGAGGATTTAACAAGAAAGCACGACGAACTTTGACGAGCCGTCGTGGTCCAGCGCGGGGTTATATTTCAGTGCCATGGGCGGAGGATGGGGGGGAGGGGGGTGGGGGGGGTCTGACTGTGGGTGACACCAGAATCAAGGGTGCAATCACAGACCCTTGTCCAAACACACACAACTTCACAGCCATACACTTCAGCATGCAGTCACATACTGTGTATGTGAATCGGTGATACTGATAGTGCTACACATACACACACATGGCCATTTTAACATTTAAAAGCCAGACTGGATATGAGTTGCAGATATCTGTAATTCAGTTTTGCCTCGTCAGAAAGAACATTTCAGATATGCACAACTACATTCTTCCTAGGACGAATGACACCACTTTAACTATTCATGTGTATGGGGTTTGTCATTACAGATACAGTTCAGTTGCAGATATCTATAAGTGAATTACATCTAGCACTAATACCAGTTTGAGATATTTGATTCTGACTGGTCATAATTCCAGTTCAAGATATCTTTAATTCACTTCAATTAAAGATATGTGACCTGCTCCATCATTTTGAGTCACATTGTCCCAAATTTCAAAGTCGAGATTTTGCTACCAATGGAAAGATTAGAAAATAAGCTTTAAAATGATACCCTAGTCAAAGTAATACATTTTATAGTTTTCGAGATATGGCCATTTGAATTACGATCTCCTCCTCTCTTATTCTGTTCTAAAACCTGAGAAAATTCCATTCAAAGTTTAGCCTGTGACTCTGGCGTCTGTTCCTGTACCACGTGATTACACGCACCATATACGGTCCCTTGTTGTCATCGATGCACCATTCAATGACCCTCGGAAAGCAGAGAATCTCACAATTCAGACGCTGTTTACAGCTCGTCTCTATCATAAACGGTTCAGAAGTTGTGATATTTTGTTGATGTTTTGTAAAATATGTGCAAGCGTTGTGTTGACCTACGTTCGATTTAGCATCGTTGCTACGTTCTGTTTAGCATCGGCGCTAGCTCTGTTAGCGTCGATGCTACTCGGTTTAGCATCTGTTTCTGTAGCCGTCCCTGCTTATCATAGAGGCACCATTCAATGACCGTCGGAAAGCGGAGAATCCAGCGAATCAGCTGCAGTTTACAGCTCGTCTCTATCACAAATGGATCAGAAGATATTTCATGTTTTGCAACGATGCAACGTTCATCTTCAGAGGGTTTAAGTAGCAAGTCAACTTTAATCATCATTTACTGGCCTTTTCTCAATGATCTGGACTGTGAAACTTTGGGAGATTGTTTTTGAATGGCATAGCTTTGAAATGAGGGTAAAAAAAAAAAAAGATTTTCTATGGGTTTACCACGTTATCAGCTGATTATCTAAAAATAGAACGTTGCGACATCCGACTCATTTTGATAGAGCGCGTCACATATCTACATGTGCCTTTTCAGATATCTTAAATTAAGTTTTGACTAGGCCAGTGGTTCTCAAAGTGGGGTGCAGGGACGCCCAGGGGTCCTTCGGAGGGTTCAAGTCCCCAACTTTTTCTCAAAATTTTTACCAATTTCTGGAAAAAAAAACTTAATATTACATTAATTAACATTTTTTTCCCCCAAAATTTCTCAAAACTTTTCCCTAGTGGCCCTAATTTGAATGAACATTGACTAAAAAAGTAACATGTTTCTGTCTCAGAAGAAATATTTGTGTATTTCTGGTGTTTATTTCCAAATGTTGTCCAATGGGGAGGTCAGTTTTGGGGTCCTTGATGGAAAATAGTTTGAGAACCACTGGACCAGGCGAAATGAAGTAGATATCTGTAACTGGAATTAGGACTAGTCAAAATGACGTTGTAGATATCTCAAACTGGAATTAGTACTAGTTGTAATTCACTTATATCCATAATTCACATAGCAGATATCTGCACCTGAATTATAGATATCTGTAATGACAAACCCCATACACATGAACGGCAAAAGTGACGTCATTTGTCCTAGGAAGAACGTTAGTTGTCGATATCTGAAATGTTCTTTTTGACTCGGCAAAACTGAATTACAGATATCTTGAATAAAAAAATCCAACTATTCAAAGTGTAATGAAGACGTTGTTGATATCTACAATGTTAATCCAGATAGTCAAACGTAGCTTTTAAATGTTAAATCCGCTTGCCATAACTCACATGTCTGTTACATGTCTAAGTGAGGTAAACCTGTCTAACACACTGTCTCCAGACATCACTGATGATGATGATGATGATGTCACTGCTGAAGCGCAGCTGTGCGTACAGGACAGACAGATGTGAGATGATGATCCAGCTGTTTTTATATTAAAGTCAGCAGTGAGTGGAGACAACATGGTCACACAGCAGGTGTTTGCTGTCACAGTTAGAAGTCAAAAGAGAATTAGAGGCTAAAGGGCTGTTACTGACGTTTTTTGGTTTGACTTTTAAATAAAGTTTTGTTTTTTTTCTACATATGCAGTTGTTATTTTGTACAGACTCTACAAACCTCAGTCACATACAGTCATTAAGTGGAACTGTCACATGACTTTTTCAGAGAGTCATGTGATGGCATATACATTCATACATTCCACATTTTAGAAGAAATTAAGTTTAAGAAATTTGTTACGATGATGTTGAATTGAAAAGAACACAAAAGTCATATACTGATTTAAAAACAGCAAATGAAAATTGTTATTATATTTAATAAATATAATCTAAATCAACATAAATCAAATATAATCTAAATCAACATAAATCTTGTGCCATGTCTGCATTTGCAAGATTTATTTATTATAATTTAATTTAAATATAAATGATAAAAGAAAACTCAATTTAAGATGATTAAATTAGTAAATCAAAATAAATTATACAACAGTAAATCTTGGAAATATGAAAACATGTCAGTATGATAGTGAGATATGACCTACTTTTGTTAGTTTCCATTATTATTATAATTATTTTTACATTATAATTTGTTTAATTAGAAACACCTGTGCACTTACTCATGCAATTATCCAATCAGCCAGTCAGCAACAGCTCCAGGTGAAATAAAAACATGATTTCAGTTTGAGGGGACTGTTGGAGGTTTCCCAAATAAATAAAGAGTTTTGAATGAGAACGGAACAACAACCAGAGAGGTCAGAGAACAGACTGGTTGGAGCCGACAGTAAAGCTACAGTCACTAGATAACCACTCTACAACAGAGCTGAGCTGAGCTGAAAAGCTGAGTGACCAACACGTCCAAACGTGAGGTGGAACAGTCCGCACCAGGTTCCACTTCCTGTCTCCAAGACCAGAAACCTGAGGCTGCAGAGGACACTGGACCCTGGAAGACCTTGGTCTGATGGATGTAGACCAGCCTGCTGGTGGTGTGGTGGTGTGGGGAATGCTTTCTTCTTAATACCAACAAATCATAGTGTGAATGTGTTGTTGCTCATTGTCATAATGTGAGGTTCAGACGTTTTGGATGTTGATCGTATTCTATTGATTTGGTTTGGAGATCATTATGATCATTATGTTTCCATAGCCTATGTTTATAGGTGTAATCAGTAATACTGTCTGAGGTGCTGTGCACCACAGTGGTTTTGGCTCGTGACCGCATTTTGACATCACAAATTTCTGATGATCACGTGCAGTCACGTAATCGCCGTCAATCAAGATGCGCCAGCTCATATTGTATGCTGCATTTTATTTGAACTATATATTCTATATGAACTTGTATTCAAGAAAGTGAAAGTATAGAATACAGTTAAGATGTCTGGTGTTTTTAATTATAATTTAAAAAAGAATAATTCGTTAAAATTTTAATTTGTTTCAGAGTAAAAACATAAGGGTGGACACTCCTGGTCAAAAGTATCTCTGACACATTGAAATAAGAGTAAACACTTGTCTCAGCTGTCAGTAACATGATTTATTCTCCTCTTCTGCCCTTGAACCTCTTACTTTTCCTCCTTTTAATGACATGTAGTGTAGAATAAAACCTCCACGTTCCTCACCCTCTGTCTCCTGCTCGTCAGGACGGTCGTCTCACTCTGTCTGAGATGCTGGACAAGATTGACTTCATCAAGATCAGCACCATCACTGACTATGGAGGCATGGAAGTGGACGGCCATGATGAACTGTGATTAATCTGCTACTGCTGCACCAGAGGAGTCTCTGCCCAGGTTAGAATGAAGCCAGAGAGGTTTATTGATCTGTCTCTGATCATCACATACAAATGCTGTTCATCACCGTACCCTTTAATGTCATTAAACTCTGATCTGACTGATCGGTCCACTCTCATGTCTGTAGGAGAAACTACAGCAGTCTTCAGGAGACATTGAAAACACAAAGACCCTCTCTAGAGCCAATAGGCATTTTTTTTTTTTTTTAGAAATATCATTAAAACACAGCAGTGAATTGTGTGTGTTCACAGTGATGTAAGTGAATAATCTGTTTTTTCTTTCATATTGCTCTTATTAAATGTGACAACAGATTTCCAGCCATTTGTCTGATACTGATTTGAAGTGTTTCCATTTCAATATGTCAAATATTTTTCTTCAGTCTAAACCCACCTCATACGAGCCACATTTCCAGATTTCAAATTTCATGAAGCAGGTTGATGGAAACACACATTGTCTGCTCTGACCTCCTGTAGAAACAGGGCATCTCTGTCGTTGCCATGGATTCTAAACTAACGGAAACACAATAATTTGTAGTGTCTGTTGATTGAACACTGATTAAAAGATGAAGATGAGCAGCTCTGTGTTCTATGAGTACAGTCAATGACCACACATGATCAACTGGAGGAATCTGTATTCAGCTTTTATTAAGCTCTGATTGAATTAAAAAAACAAAAACAATTTAAGGAGCAGGAAAAATATACAACAACATTATAGTGGTGGGAAGAGTCCTTTACAAAAATATAGGAGTTGACAGGTGACGCTCCAGGGTTCACACCTGCATCACTGGACGAGCCTCCTTAGCTTTGAGGTCCACACCGGACGCAGCGAAGCCAGTTCCACCCTGTGGGCAGGAGAGACAGACTTGTTGTCATGGTAACAAGCAATGACAGCTGTACTGGAACGGAAAGCGTGGCTCATATGTGGTCCCCCAATAGAATGAGGGGACCAAATCTGTTTTTTTTTCATTGTTTCAACCACAAGTAAAACATTCTCATAACTGCTAAATTCTTCTTAAAGGGATAGTTCCAACATTTTAGCAAATTGGCCTATTGCTATAATCCCTATAGTCATAGCAGTAGGTTCGTTATAATTGTCAGTGCAAGCTATTTTTTAGAACGGTGGGGTAGAGACGTGAGCTGTTTAGCTAACGCTATGCAGGCATATGGTATTTCCGGGTTTCCCTCATCAAATACACAATCAAACAACTACAAAACACTGTAGTGGACAAGTTGTGGCCTGCACATTCACCACGCTGAAAAATAACGTATAATTATGTAACATTATGAAATATAAAGCAAATACTCTGAACTACTTGTGCTTTTGAAATCACTCCGCCCAGCAGCCGTGTCTGGGATGTAGTTCCGGCTTTACCTCTAAAACAACTTTGTCTCTGTGTCTTTGTGAATGTGCAGGTCTACGACAGCGTTTTGGAGTTGTTGGATTGTGTATTTGATGAGGGAAAGCCGGAAATACCATATGCCTCGGTAGCTTTAGCCAAGCAGCTCGTATCTCTGCCCCGCCGATTGAAAAATAGCTTGCACCGAAAATTAAAGGTAACAAACCTACTGCTATGACTGTAGGGATTATTGCAATGGGCGAATCTGACAAAATGTGGAACTATCTCTTTAAAGACAAACACAAGCAGCTCATCTCCTACTGTCGGTGTCCCTGCACACTCACCCTCTGCAGTGTTATGATGTCTCTGTCCTTCAGCTGCTCTCCCGTCACAGGATCCATCATGTCCTTCCTGATCAGCTTCTCCACACACTCCTGAGTGACCACAGCCCCCCTGAGCAGAGGACAGAGACACTTACTCGCAGTCCTGACACACACACACACACTTCACATCAGTCTGTCAGAGCTGGGGCAGACTGGATGACACTCACGAGGGTCTCAGCACGGCGCAGGGGATGCTGTTGGCCAGGACGTCTCTGGTCACGGCGCACACATACCTGTCCTGGAGACAGAGGGCGGGGTTAAACCACAGCGCTGACAGGTGATCAGACCACTACATGCTTCTGCTGCCGTGTTAACAGACCTGGCGGGTGAGCAGGGCCACGCGGTCCAGGCTGGAGTCCAGGGGGGTGAAGCGCACTGTGATGAGCTCATTCATCTTGATGGGTCGTCCTGACATGGGACACAGCACGGTCTTACTCTGACAGAGACAGGAGACAGGAGTGATGTCACCCAGGAGGAGCCAGACAGTACAGCGCCTTGAAAAACTATTCATACCCCTTGAACTTTTACACATTTTGTCACATTTGTGACATTAGTACAACCACAAACTTGTTGGGATTTTATGTGACAGAACACAAAGTAGCATCACTGTGAAGTGGAAGGGAAATGATACAGGGTGTTTGAGATTTTTTTTTACAAATAAAAATCTGAAAAGTCAATACTTTGTTGAACCTATCGCTGCAGTTACAGCTGACAGTATTTTGGGATGTGTCTCTAGCAGCTTTACATCTACACACTGATATTTTTGCCCGTTCTTCTTTGCAGAATATACAGTTCAGTCAGATTGGATGGAGAGAATCTGTGAACAGCAGTTTTCATGTCTTGTCACAGAGTATCAGTAGGATTCAGGTCTGGACTTTGACTGAACCGCTGTAACTGGATCTGCTTTGATGTAAACCAGTCCAGTGTAGATCTGACTGTATGTTCAGGGTGGTTGTCCTGCTGCAAGGTCAACCTCTGTCTCTCTGCTGCCTCTAACAGCTCTTCCACCATGTATGTATCTATTTTCCTTCCGTCCACACAATTATGTGCCACATTGTGTTGGTCTATCACATAAAATCCCAATAAAATACATTTAAAGAGGAACTAAGCAGGATTTTCCTGTGGCTATGCTACATTTTTACCTTCATTAAAAAGCTCCAGAGTAATTGTGATCGTTAACTACATGACTTTTGACTTGTTACAGTGAGAATGGAGGCTCTCTGTTCTCCACCTGGCGTCTCATGGCTGTAAACACAACCTCGTAACATCAGTGTAGAACCTGGCCACCGCCCTGGTGTCCCAGCTCTTCTCTCTACGCACTGTGACACAAACGAGCTCCATAACCCGTAATCTTTAGTTTATGACTACACAAATATACACGTTGTAACATTGTATATGTTATAACGTTATCCACCGCTCCACAAATTGATTTTTCGCCAGCTTTGTTAAAGACAAAAGCACATGGCCAGGTGGAGGGTTAGCAGAACAGAGGAAAAGTGACCAGACTCGCATAGTTCCTCTTTAAATTTGTCCTGGATTCAAGTCCTGGAAGACACAAGCAGTGAATACATGACTGACGATGCAGCTGGATGCGCATAATGTGTATTTTAGTGCTACATCTGTCTGGGCTGCTCCTTGCTTATACTAATTTGTGCGACTAATTGATTGCATTGTGTGTTCTCACTGGCTCACACATGCTCAGAGACAGAGTGTGTGTGATGGTCAGGTGTGTTAGACTAGACATGGACCTGGGGGCTGCAGGATATGTAGATGGATATGTGATGTAGATGTGACAGATGTGCAGACTCCAGAGAACCAAATATAAAAAACTGTACTTGTTCCTATTGAGGTTGACAGGGTTCAGATCAAGTGAGCAGCCCATACATGGACCCAGGACTGGGGACACTGTGCTCTCAGTTTAAAACAGTGTCAGCATGAACCAGACAGGCACAAAACAAACACTCTGAACCTGGCAACAACAACAGCACACGCGCTGTGTGAGATGTCTAAAGCCCAACAACACACTGTCAACCTGCACAGAGCAGATCGGACCAGACAGGAAGTAGACAGTCTACACAAAACATCCTGTACAGTGCATCACACATGACACAGGTCATCAGTGGCCCAATCACCACACAGTCTAGGAAAAAAACACAAAATCAGCAGCTTGACAGAATCAGGCAGACACAACACCAGGCGACGTCACAGATGATGTCACAGACCCAGTTACGCTGCGTTCAAGACAACTCAGAACTCTCAATCTCCCACTACGCAAGAATGACCAAAAACATGTCGGACCGGACAAACTCTGCGTTCAAAGAGGGTCACGTAGCTTAGGTATAAAAACATCACGAAATACACAAAACCAATGAAAAGAAGCATTTTAAAATAATGAAACCGACCATTTGAAATCTAAGAGAAATAACAACATGAATTTACTGTGTTCCACAACATCTGTAGGTAATCGGGAAATATAGTATATTTCATAATGTTTTAATGTATTTTGGCATTCAATTGCATTTTAATTGCCATGTCCATGTCACATGATTCAAGCACCATTTAGTCCCACTAGTTCATACACTGTAACATCTGTTTCCAGTAGGGTACTGATGCGAACTAATTTTTAATTTACAGATGCATTCAACAGAGATACCGCTCCTGTTGGCAGTGTGGAGACCCCTCAACTGCATCTAGTGTACCTAATGGGCATTTGTAGCTCATAAAACCCCACTTTAAAAAAAACTGAACTACCCCTTTAATGTGCAGTCAGATTACAGTCTTACATGTCTGAATGAGTACCGTATACTCTATAAGAGGACTCAGTTACAGTATTATCTATGAACTCGGTCCTGCTTTGTGAACACTGAGCAGCCACTCACTGGTTTCTTGAGCAGAGTAGGTTTGGCCTCCGGCGTCAGAGTGGGAATCCAGAAACTAGGCAGACTCTGATTGGAGGAGGAGGCGGAAGCGGCGGAGGAGGAGGAGGAGGAGGAAGAGGAGGAGGAGGAGGCCTCTGCTGAGCTGCTGTCAGTCCTGATCTTCTCTCCTACTTTGCTCTGACCTGGAGGAGGAGAAACAGTTTGTTAAATGCCAAAATGACTTTCATACGACTGAACGTCATCACAGATTAGAATGAGTGAGAGTCAGACCTGATGTGAAAGGGTTGATGGGTTTGGACACGATGCTGTTCTCCCGGGTCTTAAACCTCTCCACCCTCTCCCTCTCCTCTGACTTGGACTCCAGCTGACTGCTGCTCTTCTGGGCTTGTTTCTGCTTCTCATAGGCCTGAGGAGTCGGAGGAGGAAACAGCAGAGACACAGACTCAGTCTCTCTGATTCACAGTAGGAGATTGAGCTCTCTATCACCATGGAAACACTTCCATCCTGTGTGGATGAAACTGCAGTGTAGATGAGGTCCGAGTCAGGTGGTTCAAGGTTTACCTTCATCTTTTTGGCGATCTCTGTCTTCTGGTGCAGGATGTATTCAAGAATGGCCTGTTTTTCATAGAGGTATCCATCTGGACTGAGGAAACAAGACGCACTGTGTTCATGTCTGTGGTCACACGATGAGGTCATACTGTGTTTCTGTGTGTGTGTGAGAGAGAGAAACGTACGTGACCACAGGGTCCTTACAGGGCTGCAGGGACAGGCAGCAGCAGTCAAAGTCTTTGATGGCGTCTTTTCCCAGTCGAATGCTCTGAGTCCCATAACCAGACGCCGCTGAGACACACACAGCATGGTCACATGATGATGATGTCATGAAACACATGTATACAATAATCAAGCATAGCATTAGTTCTGGCAGGCCATGATGTCAAGCACAGCGTAGCTGTCATCACAGTGCAGATCAGCTGACTCCCCGTGGCTGCTTCCTATTAGGGAACTGCATTCAGAGCCGCTATCTAAACTGCTTTAGCCCGACGTCACCTCCCTTGCTGCTGCTTCCTCTGCTGGCTTTTTTGCAACCCACCTCAATCCCAGCTCCTCCTGTCATCTGTTATGAACCTCATTATTGTATCTTGTTAGTTGCTCTGCTCTGTCTGGGTTTTCTTTGCTGCTGCGCTCCCTGCTTATGCCGTTCATGATGGCTCATGAAGGACAGGAAGGTGCTCTTCCTGCCTCAGGCTTAGCAGGGGGTCCCAGAACAGTATCATACCGCCAAATACAACTTGTGCAAGTAAATAAATATTATTTTTGACATAGTGGTCCTGACACTAGTGCATTTAAACACAACCACGTCGACCAAAGTGCTGCACAAAAGTGAAATGCGTATTGATTTGTGAACTTGTTATGTATGAAATACAAAGTATTAATTGAAAAAAAAAAGAAGTAATGATTAACCACTCAGACTCATAGATCCAGCTAACCGGGTTCCATCATGACAGTTTTAGTGTAACATAAAGATCAGGCTGATTTGTCACAACAACTTTGTTGGTGATAAGAACTGACTGAATTCTGCCAGAGCTTCCTGTCTTATCTCTTCTATCAGAGGAAACACTGAAGGATTTGTCTTCCACGTGTAAATCTGTTGAGTGTCCTGTGGGGTGTCTCGATCTATCAGTCAGAGAGGACGGGGCAGTAACCAGCTGCTGTGGGAGCTTCGCCCCCCTCTCCCCCCGGCCCTACTGAGCCGGGGCTCAGCTGGAGCTGCTCCTCACCTGTGTCCTTCTTCTTCTCGTGGTACGTGTAAACAGCTCCCGCCGTGCAGTTCTTTCCGTGTCGGGTCATGGTCTCGGTCTCCTCCACTCAGCTGGTCTGGAGGAACAGGGGGAAACATGGCGCTGTTATTGTCGCTGTGATGCTAACGTGCTAACATTAGCTGCTGAACGTGAACACGCAGGTGTTGTTAACTCAGCCTCGTGGTCAGTATGAGTCTGTTATCACAGCTGTTCACATACAGTGTAATATTACCTCAAGACAGTAGAGAAGTGTTCACACGCCACAGTGTTTACGCTCCGTCTTCTTCTACTTCTCTTGTTTCCGCTTCCGCTTCCGCCTCCTCCTTCTTCTTCTATGGGTATACTGCATATATATACTGCAGGCACTACACCGCCATCTACTGGTGGAGGAGGATATATCCGTTAGGAAAACAACTCGTACACGAAAAACCCATAGACTGTAAAAGGAAAAACCTCGTTCATGATTCTTCTTTTTCTTTTTCTTCCTAGGAAAAAACACAAACATTGCACAAAAAAGTCCAGCATGCCATATTTGCTCAGATGCAAGTGCATGTCATATTCTTCATTAGGAGGCACAATGAGTGTCTGGATTTAAAAACTTTGAACATTTCTAACAAATCAACTGTACGCTATGCTACAGTTATACAACTTTCACCAAAACGTAGCCCCAATAATTTAGAAACCTTTGTAGCCTACAACTAAATCCAGCATACATTATGAAGTCCATCATTCTGGGTTTTTTTTCTCCAAAAAACTGTGAAACTTAAACATTTCTCCTACCACAGTTTTTGCTCAATTGTCACTAAATTTGCCTCACTTCATCTTCAAACTGTCCTCCACAAAAAAAACACCTGGCTTTTTGATATTTGAAAAAAAATGAGCCTGAAAACGTTTGACTCTAAACATATAGCCTCTGGCTACCAGCTAATTCTTGTTAAATACATTTTCTATATTCCTGGAAAAAACTGACAACATTTTGTGTTATGATCGATAAAGTTGGTTTTCTTTTGTTGGCTGTTTTGTGTGCAAGAGCAGAACCCAATAAAAATCACACAGGCCTATACCGGACCCTATAGATGTCATGTTTTATGAATCAACACAGCATATGACTCTCATATGACTTGTTCCAACAGTTGACCTCATTGCCTCGTTTTATCCTCAGTGTTTTGTTTACCATCCATGACATGGGTTTTTTTGTGTTTTGTTTTTGAGCTGCACCATAAACAAAGCAACAATGGTCTGCAGTATAATCTACCAGTAGCTCTGCATTCACCAGTGTTGCATGGTTGTGTCTTGTCCAGCTAAACATAAATATGCATTACATGTAGGCTATTAAATGAACATTTCTCTACTGAGGTCACTCCTGGTCTAATAGGCTATAAGCTTGGAAACATCATATATAAACATCCTGCTAATTACTGAGTGAGATCTGAGGTAATTTATCAGAGGATGTGTGAAGCTCCCCATGAGCAGATCAACGTTGATCTGACAGATCTAAAGAACACAGGACCAGAAGGAAGGATCTAGTCCTTAATATAAGGAGACCCTGAGTCAAACCCTGGGTCTGTTTGTTCAGTAAATTGTGTGTTTAAAAATTTTAGACCGTACATAAAGTCATGTCTTTAATGGCTGTGGGGTTAAAATGTTCATTTTTAAGACAGTGCCTCAGACCCAGTCTCAGTCTGATACTTTACATATTTGCAAACAGCAGGTTGTGTAAATCTGACTGTTGAACATGTGGCATCAGCAGCAGATCAATACTGTGTGTATAGTGAACCCTGCCCTGAACCTACAGTGATGTTTGCAGTGACTGTTTCCCTCTCATGTCTTGATTATTTCTGTGTGTGAACAGCAGCATTTCCTGTCTATGTGACTGTGGATTTCCTGTTAGCAGATCCCTACACCCAGTGCAAATAAAGCTCCAACTCACAGGGCGACACGTTTGCTGCAGCGAGAGAGAGAAAAAAGAAGCTTTATTCACTCTTTGCTTCATAATCTTTGTTTAAGTGAAAGCCGCAGACTGGTTGCACAAACGTTTCTTGTAGTATTAAGGTTGTACTTCTCCTTTTCTGAGGATGTTGCACAGAATCTCTTATTTATAAGGAAAATATTTGAGACCTTGACTTTACCTGAGTGGAAAGATCACATGACACAAAACCATAGAGCAGCCACTGAGCTGTGGAAAGTAAAGGGTTCCTCTACGTTAAAGGTATCTGCTGGTTGTGGTCCACTCTCACTCACACGTCCCTTTAGTGTTGCTTTTGTGTTTTTCTTAACATTTGGTATCAAATGCAATTTGTGAACTCAAGTGATTCCTTAGCTATAAGACTAAGTAAAGAAAAGAACCTTAAATATAAATGTTTTGTGCACCTGGCCTCTGAAAAAGGCTTGTTTTCCAGTGTCCCGGTGGAAATGGAGGCGGTCGCTGAGCGTTCCTCTCCCGCGGCAGGATGGAGGAGTTTCATCAAAACATGAATGAGGACAAACAAACAGAGAGAAAATGAACGGTGATAAGAATAATGAGGGAAGAGCCACAGATAAACCGATCAGGCACTTATCAGCTCAGGTCCGGACCGTATACGGTCACGTATATTCGTGTATTTGGGTTGCCGTGGTGACACAATTCAGAAAGTCTGGAGTTAATGATGTGGTGAGAGCGGTTAAGGATGCCGTGGCAGATAATAAGTGGGACTGGACCTCGTTCATAAACAACTATCCCCCACAGACACCCCACCCACCGGTTATCACTGGTCTGCTCCTTTGAACAGGAGCCCATCACTATCAGTCCATCTGGACCCGCCCTCCACCCCTCCATCCCTCCATCCCTCCACCCCTCCACCCCTCCACCCCTCCACCCCTCCACCCCTCCACCCCTCCACCCCCACACATCCCTCCATCATCTCCATCCTGACGCCTGCTGCTCATGTCTGTCCTCTTAATCACACATAATGACACCCATCTTCTTTCTTTCTTTCTTTCTTTCTTTCTTTCTTTACCCCTCGTTCTGTCGTTTTCTTTCTTTCTTTCTTTCTTTCTTTCTTTCTTTCTTTCTTTCTTTCTTTCTTTCTACCCCTCACTGTCTTTTTCTTTCTTTACCCCTCGTTCTGTCTTTTTCTTTCTTTACCCCTCGTTCTGTCGTTTTACTTCTTTCTTTCTTTCTTTCTTTCTTTCTTTCTTTCTTTCTTTCTTTCTTTCTTTCTTTCTTTCTTTCTTTCTTTCTACCCTTGCTCTGTCTTTTTACTTCTTTCTTTCTTTTCTTTCATTCCTTCTTTTCACATAAGATACTCATCTCTCAGCCTTCAAGTTTTATGTTCCAGCTTTAGCCTTTTTCAAAATTGCCTTTGAGATAAAGTGTAGGCCTATCTTCTCAAAACTTTGTTGATCTATCTCTTCAAAACATATCACTGTGACAATTAAACCACAATTAATTGTTTTAAACTGTGTATTCAGGCTCAAACAAAATTATTCAAACTTTATAGGCAACTGTGTAGTATTACGATAACATCGTATCATCTCTTAGTGTGTAACTGTGTGTTCATCTGTACCAAATGAAAATGACAATCAAACTGAACTAAATATTTGATATTGGCCGATTGACTATTGATTGCGGTTTAGCAGACGGTGACAAAAATGTGTCAGAGTGATGTTATCACATCAACCAAACACAGTCTTGATGGTTGCAGGGATCCTCCTTAGATCAAGCTGAAGATAACACTCATCACAACACAGTCCTGCTGGTCCCACAGGTTTTTTCACATACTAACCTCAGAGTCAAGGTGGGATCAGAGAAGCCTTGTGCCATCAGCAGGTGACTGTGAAACCAGCTCTAACCTCAAAGTGAAGCAACAAGACACTTGACTCATTTAGACGACACTGGGTTTAACCGTGTGGTCCTGTCACAGGATTTCACAATGTTGGTATTTATACTGATGAAAGAACAACAAGTGTTTTACATAATGGGGTTTGACAGTTCATTCGTGGATTTTCTATCAACCAGAAACATCTCATGTATCACAAAGAGCTCAGTACACTCTTAGAAATAAAAGTGCTATGTAGAACCATATAAGGTTCTTCGGCTTGTCCTCATAGGAGAACTCTTGAACCTGGAACCCTTTTGGAGGGTTCTACCGAGTACCCAATATAAAGGGTTATATCTAGAACCCAACACATAAAGGGTTCTACCTAGAAACCATCTGTGAAAGGTTACACCTAGAACCCCCAATGAGAGGTTCTACAATAATCCCTTTTATGGTGTATTGGTTTCACCCAGAAGCCTTACTGGGGGTTTCATCCAGAAAATATCCCATTTCTTACGCTTTCATCTAGAACCCACACAGGGAGTTCCACCAAGAACCCCTTTACTGGAACCCTTAGTGTTACCAAGAACCCTTGAAAAACCATTTCTTTGGGGAAAGGGTTTTTCAGAAGCAAATAGTTCCAGGTGGAACCTCAGCCCTTGTAAAAGAACACTTTTGGAACCCTTATTTCTAAGAGTGTACTGGTGGTTTTTACTGGAACCATATGATGATTGTGTCTCCTTATGTGGAGCTACATTGACACCAACTTCTTCTTGCATTTATACAAAGTGCATACTGTAGAATAGATGTTGAATGTCTGATACCTGATGTGTTCACAAGTCTGGTTTCCAAGCTGGAGACACTTCTAATAAGTGAGTGGCTCCAAATTATGGACCAATTTGGCAACAGTGATGCAGTGTGATAATATTTTAAGTTGATCAGATTTATGTTGGAAATCAATAGACACTTGGTCTTGACCTCTTCCTGACCTCAGCTCTGATGGAGCCATCAAACATCTGCATCTCTTTACCCCTCCCTGTCTCATTAACCCCGCTCCCCCCTCCCCTCCTCCCCCCCCTCTGCTCATGGTCTCTGGTGTTTGTTGTTCGTTTCCTGTCACATAGGAAGTGCCTCACCCTGCCGCCCGGCTCCCTATTGGCCCAAACCCTGATGAACACTGATTGTTCAGGGGGTGAGACGAGAGTGGGAGGGGGAGGGCAGGGGCAGCGCAGGAGGATAGATAGAGGGATCGGGATTATGGGGTAGGCAGACGGTGGCGCAGGATGGGTGCAGAGGGCAGAAGGCAGCAGGAGGACCGGGGCAGGGGCAGAACTCTCTGAGCTGCAGATGAAGGAGAGGAGCAGCCGCTGCAAGGAGGAGGAAGTCAGTCTGAGCTGCAGGAGGTGAGCATGCACACAACACTGACTTTACACTGCAGGAAACCCATTGTTAGAAGTGGAGCGTGTGTCACTTTTTCTATTTTTGATGTGAATCAAAGATGCTGCGCAGCGTTTCAAGTCTCTGGTACCAAACTGAAGGAGATGTCTTCAGGACTCAGACACCCAGCTGCTGCTCTCTTGGTCTGGTCACTCCCAATCCTTGTACCAGTGTCTTATCCTCACAGTGACGCTGGACAGGTTTGGGGGGGGCTGTGCTAAGACTCGATTGTCATCTTTTTTCTTTTTCTCTTTTTTGGGGGGGGTTAGAAGGGGGCTCTATTTTCATCCTCATCTCAGCTGTCATTTTTTTCATGTGTTTTCTTTCTTTCTAAATAAAACACCAGCTGTGCTGCATGAGAACGTTTCAGTTTCCTGTTACACATGTTGAATGTCGAATGTGTGGCTGCAGTCTGGTTGTTCAGACCGAAGACTGATTCAGATACAGAATCTGACCCAAAAACTTTCTGGTACTGATGCGTGGTTTGTATGAATTTCTTGTTTGTTTGTCAAAAACGGGCTATACAAATAAAATTGCCTTGCCTTCTTATTACCATGAAAACTTTTGTTTGTTTTTTTGAATTGCTGAATTTATTTGTTTGTTTTTAGTGTTCAAAAAGTTAAATTGAAACAGTGTGTCTGGCTTTAAAGATCCAGTCAGCTCTGTCTAATTGTATCAGAGCTTTGCATGGTTCAAGTGAAGTCTAGTCAGTGGCCAACACAGTGTAGGCTACAAAGGATCCACTGCAAAATAGAATGTTCTTTAAAAAGTATTAAATATGTTTCAAAACTCCTTTCACTGTTTAGTTTTTTTTTTTTGTGGTATTGATGCAATAGGCAATGACAGGAACTCTAATGTCAGCAGCTGGATGGGACCAGGAAGGGACATCTTGTGCCTTTATTTTGAGAGTTGCAGTGAGAGACATGCAGTAAAGGACCGGGGTCTCCATGGTATCCGCTCCACCAGGAGAACCAGTGGGTCGGCCAGCACCACGATGAACTAACAGGAAAGAGTCAGAGACAGATGTTGGATCAACAAGTCCAAATCTGAGCGTATCCTGTTTTATTCGGTCTCTGTGTTATTATGGGCTGGTGTGTAGGCCTTCAACTTGACAGGTTATTCAGGCTGATCTTCACTGCTTCACTGCAGCTCTCTCAGAACAGACGCTGAGGACTTCACTCAGTTTCTCTCTTTTACCCTGCAGGCCTCTTGTGGAACAGTTCACTGATGTCCTCATAACAATAAAGATCAAAGGTCTAATTAATCTGGAGCCACTTTTCTGATCCATTATGATTCTTTGTATGGACACATAAAATCTCCTAGAGGACCTCATGGCTCTGATTACAGTGTAAATGAACATGGGCATTGATGAGTCTGCAAATAAACAGTTGATCTGGTATCATAGTATTAATGGTGAAACCTACTTGAATGTTGATATGTTCTGTTTTAGTGGATCATTCTTCCACAAATCTAACAAAAATAAATAAATAAAATAAAATAAAACATATCCAGGGTAGCGAGGTTCAAGATGTACTGGTCCAGGGTCAGTGAACGGAGCTGGTATGCAGCCCAGTCAGATCTGATCTAGTTTGATGGAGGGCCACAGCTGAGAAGTGGAGAGGGACCTCCAGTGGAACCTGCTGCAAACTGCACCAGACTGCACTGCTCCCAGCATTCCATCTGACACAGGCCTGTAGAATAAGGTACACAATAGATAATGAATAGGAATGAATGAAAAAAACAATAACATGAAACATAACATAACATCACATTTTTTTCTTTATTTCTATGCGGTATCTATATTGTAGATTCAAACAGAAGACATCAAAACTATGAAGGAACACAAAGTGTAGTAAACATAAAAGTGTTAAACAAAGCAGAATATGTTTTATATTTTAGATTCTTTGAAGTATCCACCTTTTGCTTTGATGACAGCTTTTTTGCTCACTTGTGACATTCTGTCATCAGCTTCATGAGGTGTTGAAGGAGTTCCCAGAGGAGCTGAGCTCTTGTTGGCTGTTTTGCCTTTACTCTTCGGCAGGGCCGTTGCTAGGAATTCTGGGCCCCCTGAATGAATAGCTACTAAAGTGGGCCCCTGACTTTTACACTTTTTTTCTTATAGACTACGTATGTATTAGGCTATCATTTTTTATTTAGCCTACTTTGTTTTGATGCTAATGCAGCATTACTATGGGTATTAGGTGGTTAAAAGAATTAAGTAACATCAGTCTTCTTCTTGAATCCTTCCAAACATGACTTGACATGAAAACATGTGTTCATACAGGAAATCTCTGAAAGTTCCTGCATCACTGCAGAATCACTCCTCCCCCTGACCGACCTCACTGAGGAGCTGAGAGTCTGAGCTTCACAAACAGCACCGTGATGTCACTGGCCTATGTTTAGAAGCAGTTTTTTAACTATCACTGGTTTGGACTTGTCTTTTGTCCCTGGCTGCTTCATATAAAACATGATAGATTATAGGTTAATGACTTAGCCTATAGTTTCATTCTGCTTCGTTTTTCACACACGGTAAGCCGTAAAGTGTGAGTATTAGATGAATTGTGAACACGTCAGGTTTACATGAATTAAACTTTAAAAAACAACAACTTTATCATCAAATAGCATGAACAATTGAAAAAGGAACAAAAAACAAAGCAACAGACATTCCAAGACATGACAAAAGCACACAACGAAATGATATGAGGACAAACATTATCAAAACATTTAAATAAATAATATATAGGCTAGTAGATAAATAATATAAGAAATATAGAAATGACAAAATATTAATAAGTAAATAATTTAAATAAATAAATAGTTCTAATAAAATAAATAAATTATAAAAAGGACATTGGAATTTAAAAAAAAAAGAAATTATTAGATATAGATATAGATTATATAGAACAAGTTATAATGGCAGACAAGTTCACTGAATAACTTGAATAAAATTCAATAGCTGACAAACATTTTTGTTGGATTCAACAGAGACTCAAAATATATTTTCAATTCAATTAAAAATAATGATGCCTTGGACATTAACTTTACCTAGGCTATATGAAGAGATGAATTATGTTAAATGTATTTTTGTGAGAGGAGGAGCCAAAAATAATAGTTTTCTCATCAAAGTGATACCTAACTGTAGTTTTACTAAAATATTTTTTTTCCCCAAAAAGTGATGTGAAATGGACCATGAGTTAAACTTTTGGTTGATTATGAGGCGTAGCTATACGTGACGTGTTTACGGTCAAATCAGTGCCGGGTATGAAGCTGAAACCTAGGCAATGACGTCAGCGCTTAGCTCCTCCCACTGTTGAGATCGCCTTGCACATTCACACCGAAAGAGACACACAGACATACAGTGGAATAATAAAGGACGTGGAACTCGGTGCCGGACGGGTCAGACCGCGCAGACACACAAAGGTAGGTTATTATGGGCTGTTTGGTGATCGCTGCTCAGTGTGGGTCTGGAGCAGCGGCTGTAGTGTGGCGTGGAGCGGGACAGCGGTCTGTCCCTCCGTGCTCGAAACTTAAGTCCGGGGGAGTCCCCGGCTTGTCCTTCTTTCACTACTACACTCACTGAAACTGACCTCGGGTCTGTTTAGTGCTGTGTTACTGTGGCCAGCGGCTGTGTTTGTCTTCTCTAGTTGTTTGTTATTGTGTTGTGATATTAGAGGCTCGCGCTTCCTGGTGACTGGAGCGTCCCTCCCGTCCCGGTTGCTGCCCTGGTCTGGGGGGAGGAGGAGGAGGTGGTGGTGGTGGTGTGTGTGAGGTGGGGAGGGGGGGCAACATCCATGCTGTGTTGAGACTTGTGGCTCCAGATGTGGCTGTTCGGTGTGAAGTCCATGTCTCCACAGCTGGATCCTGCTCTCAGTCTTATCAGCCGGTGTTGTTCTGGACCAGGACCAGGACCAGGACCAGGACACCGGCCTGGTGCTTCCATGACCCATAGGCTACAGTGTGGTTATCAGAGGCAACATCTTGTCCAGTTGCATCAGTTCTGGGTGTTTCATTATCAGGAACAAACCAGAGTGGACATGCACATCACACCATCAGTTCAGGTGCAGAGTAGGCTACAAAAATGCATGGGCAAAATAGAAAAAGCAGAAAAAACAATTGAAATTGAAAATTTTCTGTTTCATTATCAGGCTCACACAGCTGCAGAGTGGACTGGACTGGAGCTTTATGTGTCGGGTGGGGGGGCATTTAGAGATGTTGACACCCTTCGGCTTGTTATGGTTGTTCTGTAGTAGGCTAGTAGTAGTAGTAAACCTTTAGGGAATGTCCTGGTAGGAGGTGTAGCTGTAGCTGTCAGCTATAATGTTATCTGAAATCTTTAGGCTAAAGTTATATAACCTAATGACACACAGTGCCATTGTATAATCCGTCCTGCTTTTTCTTCTTTTAAGGCTGCTGTCACAATCTAATTTCCCCTCAGGGATAAATTAAGTAAAATCTAAACCTGGAGGAGTTAAAATATCTGTGTTTTCTACTCTACCTATATGTAGTTTCTATTTGCACAAGATAAGATAAGATATGTGGTCTTATGTGTCACAGTGAGGGCATTTCCAGTATTAGAGCAGCAGATAATCAAAGGAATAAAGAGCACAAATAATACATACAAAGCAATAAAAAGCATTGTGTGTTTTTTAAAGTCAAGAATAGAAGTGACTAAGTGGAAGAAGTGTAATTGGCCA
Organism: Decapterus maruadsi; assembly: GCA_030347415.2. Taxonomy (NCBI): domain Eukaryota; kingdom Metazoa; phylum Chordata; class Actinopteri; order Carangiformes; family Carangidae; genus Decapterus; species Decapterus maruadsi. The sequence continues at coordinate 25,334,132 of CM064905.1, read as the reverse complement.
TGTCCCCTCTGAGCTGTAGCGCTGGGGCCTCTGCTGGTGCAGCTGGTCAGGGATCTGGATCTAAATGATAGTCAATATGTGTTGTGTTTTGTTTTTACATGATTAGAATAATTAAATGAACTTAGAGGAGTTGAACATGTCGTCCTTACTATTTTTTTTCTCACGTTATTCTGGGATGAGGCAGAAGGAGCGGGTGGGCCAGTCACAACATTGCTCTCTGTGCCCATGACCTGAGCACCTTCACCTCATCTCATACTGTAATACTTTCTCCAGGTAACAACTCCCATATTTCTGTCACAATCCGACCCAGTGACTGACTAACTGCCGTTTATAACCATAATAATAAGTGTGTCAGTGTGGAGTGCGTGTATCTGCCCTTATTGAAAATCCTCTCTCCAGACCTGACTTCTCCAAATGTGGGTGCTGGTGTGTATATTGATGTGTCCATTGTGGGACTGCTCTCACTTTATTTCTAGTGTGCTGTGAAACTGTCATGATTCAGAATGAAGAGAAAATCCAACAGTAATGAATGAGAAATGAATGCGGCTCCAACATCTGAATAGTTTCAATCTAAATGTCCTGACTGTGTCCCTCCTGTTGGTGACATCACTAGGATCTAAACACTAACTGTGACCCATTCTAACGATCCACAGAGTTGACCTCACAAATGCATTGAATATCTGTTAAAATCATTTCTGTACATCATTTTATTGTGTTGCTCTGACACCACAAACCAGCCTCTGTTATTTTGATTGGATTCTTGATGTGATGTTGTGTGTGTGTGTGTGTGACAAAAGAGCAGGAATGTGGACTGACTGGCTTGGTCAGGAATGTGTGTGTGTGTGTGTGTGCGCATGTTCGTGTTTTCACTTTGTCGTATTACTTCAATAATTTGGTTTCACTTCCTCGTCTGTATATTAACCACTACAGGGCCATTGCATAGGGGAGAATGGTGATGATAATTGTAGGGGCCCAGAGCCCAGTAGGGCCCACAAAAAACCCCAGTTGTCTAATCTTCGTATAAGTGGCGTGCACCCTGGGCACCCTGGTCACACCCCCTAAAGTGCCCCTGGAAGCCAAGACGCGTGCTTAAGTGTCCTCGTGGGGGCCAAAACACGTACTCATGTGCCCTCCTGGAAGCCAAAACGTGTGCGAAAGTGCTATAGGAGCCAAAATGTGTGTTCAAGTGCCCTCTTGGAAGGCATGAAGCGTGCTAAAGTGCCCTCTTCAGTGGCGAGGACGCGCTATATATGTGCCCTTTTTTTCCCAATCGCCCCTGCCCTTCAAAAAGTCTGTGTACGCCACTGCTTTGTATGACTGGTTTATTCTGTGTTAGACCCTGACTAGTACTCCTAGTAATGCTGCATTAGCATCAAAACAAAGTAGGCTATAAAAACAAGATAATAGATATGTAGTCTAAGAAAAAAAAGTGGAAAAGTCAGGGGGAAGGGGCCCACTTTAGTTTTCTTTAAGGGGGCCCAGAATTCCTAGCAACGGCCCTGCCACTAGAAGGACTAAAACATGTCACCTGACCTGACCTACAATCAGACCAGAGAACCCACCTGATACCTGGTTCTCAGGCCTCAGGTCCCGTCCCCTCAGTACTTTAGGAGACGCTGTGACAGAAGAGATGACACACATGACACCCCCAGGCTGGTCTCAGTGTGACCTGTGCAGGTTGTACCCTACACTACAAAACAATGACTTCACCTCAGTCAAATCGAAATTCAAAGAAGCTTCATTCACATGACAGCACATGACAGCAGCACAGTGAATTAACACATTTGAATTAACAAGTGGCTGTGTGCGTGTTTGTGTGTCTGTAGTGACTTCTAAGGAAAACAAAATTGTATGTGTGATCATATCATGTAACTTTATGTAATCATAGAGTGAATGTATTACCTTGCATTGAACTTATTATCTCTCCTCTTTTTAAATAATAATAAGATAATAATAGACTTTATTTACAAAGCACTTTTTAAACAAAATTACAAAGTGCTGTAGGCTACAGATAAAAATAAATTAAGATATAAGGAGTAAACAGTGAATCCTATCTGGACTTAGGGACTATAATTGCCCTTTGTCTAGGACAACCTTGACATCCAGTTTAAGTTAAACATAATATTTTGTAATGTGACATGGGAATTTACACACTTTTAACCTATAAATGAAGTTATAGCCGACTTAAATACCAATTTCAGTTTAAGATAAATAAATGTGCTAATTATCAAAGATCCACAACAAGTATTGGTCACATCAATATCATCCCTGAGTTAGTGACTGACTGCACCCTGGCTGTAACTCAGGAGTGCAAAGGGCGATATTCACAGAATGGTGATAATGATAAGCCTGATAATAGAGGGTCCCAGTTACAAGTTCAGTGAATTTGATCAATGTCACCCTTTGCACGCCTGAGTTACAGGGGCAGTCACTTTTTAAAATGACCTCATCTTGTTTGCTTGTTATTGTTCAGTTGTACTATTTTATTCCCCTATCTTCTTTTTATCTATTTTTTTTACACTTTACATTGTTGAGTGTCAGATTTTAACCTATAGTTATAGTTTCCAATTTCACTGTTTTTAAATAAATGTGCTAATTATCAAAGATCCAAAACAAGTATTGGTCACATCAATATCATCCCTGAGTTAGTGACTGACTGCACCCTGTAACTCAGGAGTGCAAAGGGCGATATTCACAGAATGGTGATAATGATAAGAGTGATAATAGAGGGTACCAGTTACAAGTAACATTCTGACCACCTGTTTGCTGATAGTGTTTTACTATTTTATTCCCCTATCTTCTTTTTATCAATTTTTTTTACACTTCACATTGTTGAGTGTCAGATAGTGTTTCCTCACTGTTTTTAATTCTGCAAGCATGGATACACCAGTCATAACATTCTGACCACCTGTCTAATAGTGTGTTGGTCCCTTTTGCTGCGAAATCCACAACAAACTGCTCTGCAGAAGCAGCATGAGAAGCAGCATGAACTTGCTCAGCAGTCTGAGCAACAGTCTGTTGGGAGCTGGGGGCCAGCCTTCTCTCCCCACGTGGATCAATGAGCCTTGGTCTATCTATCATTTGAGGTTGTTTTTCAGAATAAGAGACCAGTTTTGACCTGTCCTCCATCTCTCTCTTTATTTCAGCAATGTCAGAGTCTGCAGCGCGCTGTCCCTCCGTCTCCTCCGTCTCTTCCGTCTCCTCCATCTCTCTGCTGGAGGTCAAGGCTGAGACTCGTCTAGTCCTCCAGGCTTTCCTCCATCGGTCCCTCGCCACACCCGTGAAAGAACGGCCGGGCAGAGTAGGAGGGGCTTACAGAGACTTCAACAAATTCAGGTACTGTTTATGTTACAAACTGGAGTACACTGCAAAACTCTGAATCTTTCCAAGAATATTTGTCTTATTTCTTGTCAAAATGTCTCACTTCTAGTCAAAACTAAACTTTTTTCGCTTATGAACTTGTTTTTCAATAATTTTCATTTGTTTCAAACAAATTTTCACTTGAGATAAGTAGAAAAAAAGTTTTTGTTCTTGTAATAAGAGAGCAAAACTTGATCCACTATCAGATTGTTCTACTTATTTCAAGTGAAAATATGCTTGAAAGAAGTCAAAAGTGTCTAAAAACAATCTACTTTTAATGTGATGAGTCTTATTTTAAGTAGAATGAGATTTGTTTTGTGTAGAAATGACATTTTGACTAGAAATAAGACAAATATTCTTGGTAAGATTTTGAGTTTTTGCAGTATAATGGATCTAGTTCGGTGTTTTTCAACCAAACAAATACCGATGAAAATATTTAATATATAAATGTCTATATTTAATTAACTATTCTTTTTAAAATTATGATTAAAACGCACACAGTCATAAACAACATACTTTCACCTTCTCAAATATAAATCAAGTTCTAATTAAATGCCGCGTATAAAAATATCTGAGTGGTGTCAAAATGGGGTCATGAGCCAAAGAAGGTTGGGAACCACTGATCTAGTTACTGTAGTTGTTTACCTGTAAGAGCCAGCAGCAGGTCACGTGACGTTAACACGACCACATTAATAATGATCAGGTATGAAACAGCAAACAGACTGAAACTACATGACAAACCTGTTACACTACAAATACCATGAAAGCATCCATGACAACAGTGATACAGATCTCTGAGAGAAACAAACATGATGAATGATAAAGAACCTGCCTCATCCAGAGCCGTGGTGCGTTCAAGGAGCTGTAACATGAATGTAGACTGAATATAGAGTTAGAACTTACTAACAGCATCTGAACCTGCTGTTCACTGTCATTTGATTTCCTGTTCCAGCTGCATACCGCAAATAAAGATAAAGGATGGAAGGGACTCTCAGAGCGATGTCAGTTCATCAGATGAGAAGAAGTCCGGATTTAAAGACTTCATCAAGCAGCTTCCTCGACGGAACACCTCACGCGCCTCTGCCAAAGACCCTAAAAACTCCCTGGACCGGAACAGCTCGGGGAGGCTGACGCTGCCCAGAGAGCAAGCAGAAGTAAGGGGAGCGTGTGTGGTATGGCTTGGTGTATTGTTTTTTTTTTTTACAAAATCCAGAAGTTTTTGTTCCTCTATTAGTGGAGCGTTAGACGCCACCACAAGATGCACAGACACAGGAGGGCATGATGTTGCTGTTAGGCTCAAGTCCAGAGCAGGAAGTCTGCCACCTGCTGGTCACAACTCAGTGGTTGCTTTGAGACAGAGATCTAGTCACAGTCACACATTGCAGTTCAGTCAGTGCTCCTCTTTATTCCGTATATCCTTTTTTGTTTGTTAGTTTGTTTGTTTTAAAACCAAAACTGAAAAAATTTAAAGGGACAACAAGGAATTTCTTCATCGGCAAAACAAAAAATTCTGCGACAATAAAAAAAAAAGTCTCATTAATGTGGATGAATATACGCTACCCACACCTGTTAGTGGCTCCATTTTCGATAAATATTTTGTTTTGTCTCTATTGTTATTTTGTTATTATTAACAAATGCTGGTCCATTTAAAGTTTTGCCGAGAATGAACAAGAACTAATCTGATCGTCTTCCAACCTCTGACTTCAATTCTTGATGAATGAAAACATTCTGGGCAAGACAGCCGTCTTGCGCTGGTCTAAGAATTTCACCGTGCGCGCGCAGGCTCATGGTGTGAACTTCGCATTCCAAAACTCCTCATCGTCCCTTTAAAAGTGACTTTCAGCTTTTGAATGAAGAGAGGTGATGGTGTGGGAGCAATGGAAAATATTTCAAAATAAATCCAAGAGGATAGAGTGGTCATGATAGTGTAACAGACAGTGTATGGGTGATTTTTTGCTTATCAGTAGTATGTCATAAACACTGCCTGTCCAAAAAAAAGTCACACACTCTTAACATTTAGTTGAATTTGGATAAGCTTCATTTGTTTCTGTCCAGAGTTGCATTCATTTTTCAATGACTCTCATCTCATCATAGGGTTCAGGTCTGGACTCTGTGGTCACATTGGACCACGTTTCTTCTTTGAAGATGATGGTTCCCCATTACCCTTCCAATTTGTTTTTTTTAATTTTATTTATTTTGCACAAACATATCATTTAAATAGAATGAACAATAATTATGATTGGGATGTATGAAACCCAAAAGGGCTTATATGAAAACCTCACCCATGAAGAACATATTAAAAAACCAAAAATTGCTACAAATAAAGACAAGAAAATGAGGAATAATTCAATGATAAGATGATAACGAAAAATAAGTAGAAAAAGGTTAGTGATTATACAATGACTATAGGAAAAAAAGGAAAAATAAATACATGAATGAATAATGCAAAACAATAGTGATACATGTAATAATGAGAAGAAAAAACATGACAATAAATAAACAACATAGTTATAGATGTCTTATTATATGGTTTGACTTAAGAAGTACTTTTTAAGAGCCTTTTTAGATTATGTTAAATAAATGTTTCTTTTTCAGATAGTCATGTAGCTGATTTCAGAGATTAATTATCCAATGGGAGCCTCTGACCTGTTGGCTTAGTTAAATCCAGGTGGTGACTCTTTTTGTGTTTTATTTCATTGTACATTGGAATAAAGAGTCTTATGAATGGACACTGTTGAATAAGGAAGTTACCAGCAGAGGTCTCCACTGTCACCACAACACTGCTCAACAAATCACTTCACCATCTGCTACATGATCCAGCCAGTGTATTGTTGGTTGTAGCAGACACTGCAGCTTTTATTCTGAAATCTTCAGTCGGACGTGGCATAGAGGACAAATCAATCTGCCACAGATGTTCTGATCATTATCACATCTGTAGTAGTCAGCTTTTGTGCCACTGATGTAGACCTTAAGAGCAAAATAAACATATATAATAATATAATATAGGTTGATTTTCAACATACACCAAACTTAAAAAAAAACAAAAACTTCATCAAATTCATCGATGTTACTCATCCATGGGTTTCCAAGGATGAATAAAAATGAATAGATATATAAAAGAAAGAAAAGAAAAAAGGAGAACAACTACTAATTCAAATAATTACATAAGGTTTCAGTCAGAGATACATTTTCATAAACATGCACTAGGTACCATTACAACAAACACATGTAGAGCACTTACTTACATTGCCTATATTCAGAAACAAAGACAATGAAGAGTTCATTACAAGTATAAAAGACAAATAAGTATATATATGTATATACAGTATATGCTGTATATGTATATGTATGTATGTATGTATGTATGTAATACCTATAAGAAACATATTTTACAAATAATTAGATATATTTTTTATACCTCACCTATTTTTCCCATCTTTCTTCAAAAAATATAAACTTGATTTCTGATTGTTATTGTTATTTCATTTCCATTACGTATATCTCATTTACAAGATCATTCCATTTAGAATAAATTAAATTTTCATCTTTTAACCAATGTCTTGTTTGTTTAATCAATGCTGTTCTTATTATTAGAAACAAGTATTACATCAACGTGTATGCCATTTGACTCTCTATCTCTCTTCATCCAGTCAGTGTGAGCAGGTCAGGGTCAGTGTGGTGGTTATTCATATTTCACAGTCACCACATCGTGGATGCTGAGCTCAGTCTGCTGTCTCCACAGGAGGACGTCATCTCCCCCTCCTCTTCATCGGAGGATGATGATGGTGAGAAGAAACAGAAGAGGATGAGCAGGAAGAAGTTGAAAAAAAGGCTCTCAAAGTTCTTCAAGTTGAAGTTTGAGAAGGACAAAGACGGACATGGACCTAAGAGACCCTCCACGCTACCAATCAGCAAAGAGGCGCGGCCCGAACCCCCCCTCATCTCTCCCAGTAAGAAGCTCCACTCACACCATCCACTGCAGTCTGCACATTATGATAATGTGACTACAATCATGATCACAACCTTATGTTTTATCTGCATATGAAAACACACACACACACACACAGCTACTGTACAGTTGATTGACAGCTTATATGATGTTGTGGTAAATGTCACTGTAGACCACCCACCTGGATTCTATGAGGACATGGCTGAGACGTTGGATAGGATCGCCCAGAGATCCACCAGCGTGAAGGGACCCACTCCACCAGCCCCGCCTCCACCAGGTACGCACACACACACACACTCTCTTTGTTTTGTTAAAGGAGCTATATGTAAGTTTTGCTTCAACATTAACCCTCCGAAGTGAGGACCATCATATACAATGGCGAGGGGTTACGTTTTATTTCATCAAGGATACCTGTGGAATGCAGAGGGGCGGCGGCATAATTCAAATCAATGTAATGCTCTCCGGTGTGTCCATAGTTCACCCAGAATCTGAGTAATCCAGCCTTGAAACCCAAGGCCCAACAGGAGACTCGTGTGCCGCCACTTGATGAGCCAAAGAGTGTACATTTACATCAAGATGGCTGCTCTGCTGCCTTGAATGATCATTATTATTGGAAAAGAGAAATACAGAAGAAAAGTTATAGACTCTGAAGGGATAACAGATGTTCAGTTACTGAGTTCAGCATCAAACAGCCACGTCAGCAATGTCAACCCCTCTGGACAAATTAAAGATGGAGAACGTACAATATTTAAACTGAAAAAGAGTTTGAGTAATGTCCTCAGACACACTATATTTTAACTTGGTGAACATTACAAATATATAAGACTAATAGATATTGGGGATTTAAGACTTAGAGATTCCTTCAGGAGTTTGTTCAGGTCCAGATCATCTGTTCTAGTTGCCGTAGAGACGGGACCAGCCGTAAAGTCATAGATTCTGTTTTTCCCTCTCAAACTCAACCATGCGCAGCAGACGCCCCCGCCCTGATCCTGGCTCTGATGGAGGTCTCTTCCTGTTAAGGGGAGTTTTTCCTCCCCCCTCACTGAGTGCTGCTACTTGTAACGGTTTGGTTTCTCTCTGTAATAAAGTAAAGTAAAGGCACTACTTAGCTGATTAAAGGGGCATACTGTAAAGTACAGCTGCAGGTTGGTGTTGCTCCTCCAACTAAAAAGCAGGGATGGATATCAGTGGTAAAAGACTGTGGCTGTGGCAGGGAGGGAGGGAGGGTGTGTGAGAAAAAGTGAAAGAATAACACACAACGACTCCACTACTGAAGGTATCCATTTAAATCATTTCAACTGTAACAAAGTGTTTTCACCCTGATTGACTGTAGCTTCTCTCTCAGCAGTGTGTAACAAAGAGGCCGTGGTGCAGCAGCTGGTTCAGGTGCTGTCAGTGGAGGGAGACAACATCAACACTAAGGTGATCATCTCACACATACATTCACTCTATTCAAATCAGCTTTAAAGGATAATTGCCGTTTTTTTTACAATCGCATACGATCATTTCCTCACCCAAATAACTGGTGTCATTACAAGTCATTCCGACGAAGTTAGCTCCAGCTGAGAGCCATGTATATCCGTATAATGCAAGAACACAGGGCAGTAGAATGCAGCCTCTAAATAACACATTATCTGCCACGAAACTCGTTCATTTCAGCAATATTTAGTTATGATACGCTGGTGCTGTTCCCCTCTGAGTCTGGGGTTAGCTGTTATCAACATCCGGGGTCTGTAGGTTGACCTACTGACCTCTGATCTGAATGATTCTTCTAACTCTGTGCCTGGACTCACTAAAGCTCTGGCTAGTTGCTAAAAATGGACCCAAATGCTGAAGCAGAATGATTATTATCAGAATGAGCCAGGCAGCGGTCGGAGGTGACATCGTCTAGGTCAGTAGGTCAGTAGGTCAACCTACAGACCCCGGATGTTGATAACAGCTAACCCCGACTCAGAGGAGAATAGCACTAGTGTATCATAACAAAATATTGGTGAACTGAACGAGTTTCGTGGCAGATAATGTGTTATTTAGAGGCTGCATTCTCGCGTACAGATATACGCGGCTCTCGGCTGGAGCTGATTCCGTCGGAACGACTTGTAATGACACCAAAGTTGTCTGGGTGAGGAAATGATAGCATTTTATGCTAGAAATAAGATCCAGATTGTAAAAAACGATAATTATCCTTCAAGGTACACCCTAACAAGAAAACCAATAGGTCTACTGGAATCTAAAATCCACAAAACCAATGTGTAGAACCAAACACGGTGTTTCTACGTGTCATAGATGATTAGATTGCAGCCAGCTTTTAATGGCGGCCATCTTGCATGTCATCTTCAATACAACATTTCACATAGCTGCTAAGCTAACAACACTTGTAATGAATGAAAATAATGACATGTGTGACCCATAAAATATTTTGGAACAAATTAATTCATTTTGATCATTACATGCTGATATCAGACATATTGATATAATCCTGGGAAGCCATCTTGAAAAATGGCCGCCATATTAATTTGTTTGAGTAGCCAGCGCTTTTCAGTGACCTTTAGTGAGTATTTGTGCCACATGTCAAGCTTGTATCATCAGTGATCGATTCTGACAAAAAAAACCATTAATCTGCTGCGCTAATGTGTGTGTTCACCTGTGTGTGTGTGTGTGTGTGTGTGTAACCCCTCACAGATCCAGTCGGACCCCTTCTTGCGCGCCAACCTCACTCGTTTGTCCTACGCTTCATTCGCCAAACTTCTGGACACCTTCACCAGCAGTCAGGTGTCGCAGGCCCCGCCCCTGCCGCCGTCGGCCAGTCCCACCCTGCAGCGCATGGCCGTCACCATGGAGGTGTCGCGGCGGATAGTGACGGCCACGGGAACCGTGCGCATGGAGGGCTACGCAGAGTGCTACATGGAGACCTTTGCCCCCTGGGTGAAGAAACAAGGAGGATGGGTGAGTGGTTCCAGATCAACATGGACCCCAGGGAGAATAGCTTTGGCATTGCCGTAGCTAATGGGGATCCGAATAAATCACACACAAAAAAAATCAACACTGTATTTTAAAATACCTGATAGAAACGACTCAGTTAAAATTGATGGGAGGTGAAGCTGTATCTGATTCACCCAGAATAATAAACAGGCCTCATACAGTATTATATACACTTTTACAAATATATTTGTTCAGGTCCATGTTTACACTTATTTTTTTTTACAATATGTGAAGACTAATAGATATTGTAGATTTTAGACTTAGTGATTCATTTAAAGGTCCAGTTTACAAAGTTGGTTTATTTTAATTATGAAGAAACTCTTGAAACATGCTGTTGGCTGGATTGATGTTTAAATTATATAGCTAAAAAAGAAATATAAGATTTATTGTTCAGGTCCATGTGTTGTTTATATATACAATATGTTTATATTATATTTACAGTGGTTATTATAGAAGATGTTTCATGTTTAAATTATTTCATTCAGATTAAAGAGCATCATAACTCTTAGATCAAACCACTGTGGTGAAACTGGTGAGGGGACCAGCAAACCCAGAGCCCACACTGGTTTACCACAGAGAAACCAGATAGCCTGCAGAGTGGTAACACACCCCAGTGCCCAGGAGAGCCCACACCACAGACCAGGACTCATGACCCAGATCAGAAACTAAAACTCAGTGAAACCACATCCAGATCATGCTGAATGTGACACCTTGTGCCCAGCGCCGCAGCAGGTCACATATCGTACACAGATCTTTCTTCTCACCTCCTTGACTTCTTTTTCCAGGAGAACGTGGCGGATCTGGGCGAGTCGCTGGAGTACGACTGAGTCCTGTGAGAGGCCCGGTGTCTGATCAGCACTGAACCTCTGGATCATCTGGTGAAGAGGTGGACCTCACTCACTGTCTCATCTGGTCTGTGACAAGACCAGGTTCCAGAGGCATCTTTGATTTCTACTGATTTGGGGTCAGAGCGTTCTTTGACCACAGGTTTACTGAGTTTACATGGTCAGAAGAGGTTTAATTTAATGTAATTTAATTGTTGTATTTAAAAACCCTGTCGGTCACTGTAAGTGACAGCAGGCTGAGCTGGTGCTGAGTGTTGATGGTGAATCTTTACACTGTGCTCAGTGAAGAGACAGATAGAGGCGACTGTCAGTAACAGACAGAATGAAGATGAAACCAGTTGATTCATATTGGACAGAAGTGACAGTTTCAACTCGGGTGCTGAGTTTTTATCTTATTATTTAAAGAAGCTGTCCGGTTACAGGGTCAGACCATGAACTGTTTGTTTTTTAGTGGTGACACCACAGTCGTGAGAGTTCTTGTATCCTATTGCTGGCCCATGGAACCTGTAGACACTCATGACGCGGAGTCACCAGCTGATTATTGATGTTGGAGATTCATTTAAAAGTCTTGGAATTCAGGTAGAAGTGTTTATTGTGAGGTGAAGATGATGCAGCAGACAGTCAGCATGTACCAAGCCTTCACAAAAGACCCCACTACGCGAGATAGAACAAAACAAATCTTCAGGATGTCATTCATGAATTGGATTGTTGTGAATTTTTATTTTTGGGCAAAAAAAAAGTTTTTTGGGGTTATTCTGTAGAAATAGCCCAATCTCTGAAAAAGACAATCAGGCCAGTCTGGATAAGGGAAAGATGACAAGAGACTGTCTAGTGTTTTGTCATCTAGTCTGATTATGGCTGTCTGATCCCAGGTAGCAACATTGTAATCACATGTACGTTAAACTTTATCTCAAACACTCACATGTGAAGATGGAATGATGGTACCGGTTCCATCCAAACACAAACATAACAGTTAATTGAAGCTGAACAATCACAGTAAACATGAGGAACACTGGAGAAGGTTCAGGTCTCGGTGGCTCCGTCCAGCCTCCAGGGACCTGGACCAGTCGATGGTCCTGCTGCTGCCCACACATAAAACCTTTACTCACAGGTTCTTCCCCTGAAATACTGGTCACCAGCTTTTAACCTGGGATGTTGAACATGTGGTCCGTCAGCTGATGATCCACGTGTTGTGACAAGCAACGTCATAGCTTCTTAAAGGTACAGTACAGTTGTGTAATGTAAACCTGAGGGAAGCCCCGCCTACAAACTGACTGACACATGGAGGAGCTGTAAACTCCAGGGTGTTCTATTGGTTATTTATAGATTTTTTTTAATGTTTTCCATTCAGGTTTGAAAAAAATAATATGAACAAAATATTATATTTTGTATGTATATATTATTATGTTTGCCATCTGTTTATTGAAGTAATGGTCAGATATAGACAAAGATGGACTGTGATGACTTTCTATACACCTGGACCTGTCTCCGTGGTTACAGTCCAGCAGGATTAAAAACCTTTTTATTCAGTGTCACTTCAGTAGGCCTATACCAGATAATCTTCATCTTGAACACAGAATGAACAGAGCTGGGAGAACTAGAGTAAAGTGGTGCTTTAATGATGGGTTTATTTAAAGGCTCTCGGCCTGCTGTGACCTCTGCATCCAGTCTAGGAGCAATAAACATGAGAACATAAACCACTTCAAACCTCCTCCTGGTTGTGAAGCCAGTTTACACAGAACACAGCCACGACTCCAGTGTGTATACAAGCACTTTTTATTGTGTATTTACAAGTTACAATGAAGGTATTTTTTACTGAGACACCTGCACTGTACGTTCATAATGGTTTGTTTAACTTGAACTAGAAGACATAGTCTACACACACAGTCTGACACAGGATATGAGAAAAGATTGATTTCACTTTTTGTATTGAAAAATATTTTGTATGTTTCTACAAAAGTGATTAAAATGATTTTTTTTTAAAGATTTGCTCCTCTGTGTTTTTCTTTCTTCTTCTTCTGCATCTTCAGAAATGACCTTTGTTTTTACACCTCTTCAGTTGATGGTGGTCACTTTGCCACAGGAGCTCAGCTGGATGTAAGTGTGCATCTTTTATTTAAACCCACAGAGATGTTGATATTGTAAGCTGTTTAGTCTTAAACTGCAGTACAGAGTCTTAAAGAAGGTATTTTCATGCATTTTAAACCACAAGAAAGCCATCCTAGGCCTGTCCTTCAGCTCAGTTCTGAGGTTTGGTCCAACCAGCACTAAAAGCTCAAAGAGTCCAAGTGAGTTTGTTGTTTGCGAAAGAACTGCTGGAGCTAAAGTCTTTGTCTATGAGCCATGAACTGTTACCCATGATGCTCTTTGTTCCCAGCATGGTTTGGGTTAGTTGTTTCATTTAATGGGTTGGAGATGTCTGGTAGTTCAGCTGGTGTTACATTAGCCAGTTAATGGGAAGCAGTTGTACCTCCTCTTCTTTTGGTCTTTTTGGTTGTGATCTCCACTCTTTTTTAGTTCTATATTATTTTCACTATTGGTTTGAAATAAAATGAATTCTTTCTTCTTTGCATCTCCATCTTAACATTCTTCTTATGTTAGAGTTTCTGGTTGAGCCTGTCTTATGTGCATATACACTCTTAGAAATAAAAGTGGTATGTAGAACCATATAAGGTTCTTCGGCTTGTCCTCACAACTTAAAGGGTTATACAGAGAACCCAACATAAAGGGTTCTACCTAGAACCATCTGTGAAAGGTTACACCTAGAACCCCCAGTGAGAGGTTCTACAAAAATCCCTTTTATGGCGTATTGGTTTCACCCAGAAGCCTTACTGGAGGTTTCATCCAGAAAATATCCCACTTCTTACCAAGAACTCTTTTACTGGAACCCTTAGTGTTACCAAGAACTCCTGAAAAACCATTTCTTTGGGGAAAGGGTTTTTAAGGGTTCTCTGGATCAAAATGGTTCTTACTTGAACCCTTAGTGTTACCAAGCAGAAACAAATGGTTCCAGGTAGAACCTCGGCCCTTGTAGAAGAACACTTTTGGAACCCTTATTTCTAAGAGTGTATGAGTTAGAAGTTGGTGTTACAGTGTGTCTCTTTGCAGTTTTGGATGGTTTTCGGTCACATGACTAACAGGGTCTAAAAAACAGCACTAACGCTGTATGAGAAACAATAGGCTCAAACAGATACAGTTGATAGAGTCTGGTGTAAATGAAGACTGGAATAAGAGCTGTAAAGTCCCTGAACTAGATCAGTTCAAAGTGCTCTTACGTCACATGGATGACACAGACTGACATCATTGACAAAGTGAACTCAGTGCTACATAAAAACTCTTGAAAGGCCTGCAGGTCTACAGCTTTCCTCCTCAGTCAACCAGCAGGTGAAGTGAAGGGACACCTGGGTGGGTGATGAAATCCAGATAACTGAAATATGACAGTCCTGCTGAACAACAGAATGCACTGCTTGTTGGTTGATGTTAATACATTTCTCTCTATTATTTCATCGTTGGTTTGTCTGGGCCGCCAGCATCCACTGCTGCAATACTCAGATGCTGCTGGTTTGTTGGGGGATCAGGAGGGGGATTTTGAGCCAGACTGAGATCCCTGAGGAGTTAGTGAAAAGCCTTCCCACCACAGACCTGTGATCAGCTGTTCTACAGTCAGTCTAGGTGCTTCTCAGCACACAAGATCTGACAGAACATCAGCATGGAGAACACCAGGGCCAAGATCTGAGGAGAGAGGAGGAGCAAAGGGTAAAGAAGCTACCTCAACATGGAACTGATTTACAGTCTGAACCACTCTGAGTCTGATCCTGGGTCAGTAACAGCAGCATGAACAACACAAAACACTGATTATATAGATACTGAACTTGGGGCAGGTTTACAAAACCAAAAATAAACATTTACCTATTCTTTCTTTTTAATCATTTTTTTTATTGTACATTTGTATAGTGGCTAAATTGTCTTAAAGGGATAGTTCAACATTTTGGCAAATTGGCCCATGACCATAATCCCCAGCAGTCAATTCAATTCAATTTGAACATAAATGTTGCCATCTGATGCACTGTACCAGATTATAGCTTTGAGCTAATTTGCATCTGCAGTAGGTTTGTTACTTTTAATTGTCGGTGCAAGCTATTTTTAGAACGGTGGAGCAGAGCCGTGAGCTGCTCAGAGCTACGCTACGGAGGCTAATGGAACTACCCTCATTAAACTCATCAAATACACAATCCAACAACTCCAAAACGCTCTGGTGGACAAGTTGTGACCTGCACATTCACCACGCTATGAGATAATAACACAACGTTACCACACAGAGTTGTTTTAGAGGGAAATTCATGCAAAAACGCTGATGTGTGTTCCTGTCGCGGGCAGTTTTTTTTGGCAAGCAGTAACTCTGTCTGGTAACGTTCCATTATTATCTCATAGCGTGGTCAATATGCAGGTGTTTAAACACATATAGAACATATATTTTTTAAAGATAGCTCAACAGTGTTTACCAGACTCATGTGTCCACGTGAATGACTGAGTTCACAGCCTCAGTGTGCCCTGCTGCTCACAGGATTTTAACTAACAACAACAATGAATGATCAAATAAATAATGGAAATAAATACCTGCACAACACCAATACAGACTCCAAACACCAGGACTGAGGGGATGTTAGCCAGCAGCCACTGTCTGGCCTTGTGATAGCACGGCTGCACAGGACAGAGACAGAGCGTGAGGACACAGAGAGGAACACCAGAAGAAGAAGACATTCACAAGAAGAAACAAACCAGAAGACGAGGTGACGACAAGATGACATAATACAAACATGGTGGTTGCTCAGAGACATGATAACTGTACCATCAACATGAAACTGGTCCAAACTGTGAGAAAACAGCTCAACAAGTCATAATAAAATTCTCATTCTCGTATCTGTGGTGTTTCCAATCTGCTGCTTCTCCTCTTGGTTTAAATCTCAACTCAGTCCAGATGTGTGAGTGTCTTTTTACACATGAAGAATGTGAGGAACGTTTCTTTCTCTTCTGTTCGAACACTGCTTCAACTTTCACCCTCCAGTTCCCTCATCCTGGGACTGGCAGACCACTGAGAGGAACGCTGCTGTGGGCCAGTGTGTGTGCGTGTGTGCGTCAGTGCATTTACCAGAAACCACATGGTTTACATTACCTGCTGATTGTCTCCCTGTGTGCTGCGGTCTCGGAGATTATTTACTAGTCTCCAGGCAACAACATTTATCCCTGATGATTATGGAAATTACAGATCTGTACATTGACTGTCTGCAGCGGTGACTTATTATATACCGTTGCACCGTGTATTACACAGTGTCCACAAACAGACAGAGGTTTTCTCTCTCTGTATGTAGAGCCTAAACTAAGGGCAAACTTTGAAATTTCATCCGTTTACATTTAAAAAGTGAAATCTGAAGAATTTGTGAAGCCACAGTGGAAACACAGAGTAGCCTACTACAGAGACAATGCAGGAGTATAATTATCAGCAAACAGCAGGAATGCTGTGAAGAAAGGCTCCAATCAGTCGGCAGTAATTCCACTGTGGATGAGAACTGAAAGTTATCATGGTGCTGTTGGTCCAAATGCCCACCGAGCAAAGGTTTTAGTAAAAAGATGCTTTCATGAATAGTCTTTATAGATTAACGTCATACAAAGCTACATCATCTGTTGTAGGACTCTTGTCTTCTTCTTGTGAATTAAAATAGTTTTTGTCATTGGCAGACACTCTAGACTTAAGACCTTCCTTTATGACAGGGCTTTTAGTGAGGGCTGGTTCAGCTCTGAACCATTTTATAGCTACGCTGCTATAGGCTTAGACTGCTGGGGGACACATCTGGTTACATGGAGCCCTCTCCTCTCCTCTCCTCTCCTCTCCTCTCCTCTCCTCTCCTCTCCTCTCCTCTCCTCTCCTCTCCTCTCCTCTCCTCCCCTCTCATTTTGAGCTGCCATTATCATTATTTGTTGCACTTTGTAGTTTGGCCTTGGTGTCTCGCACTCTCTCTGGGTAAGGGATCCTCCTCTGTTGCTCACCCTGAGGTTTCTCAGATTTTTCCCTGTTAAAAGGGTTTTCTATGGAGTTTTTCCTCAGTGGATGTGAGGGTCTAAGGACAGAGATGTTGTTATGATGCCATGTGAAGAAGCCCTTTGAGACAAAATAAAATACAAATAAAATCGCCTTGCCTGTAATATTTGTGTCATTGCTGACAAAGAGGTGAATGTGTTCCAGCAGTGACCAGTGTAGTCTGTCTGTATGGAGCCAGATCAGACTACAGATTATCAAATGAAATCCAGACCATAATCATCACAGGAGTCAAAACAACTCATCACAATTTAAAGCAGACACACACACTATGGGGTTCCATTGATATCAAAATAAGCAGAGACACACGCAGCAATGTGTGTGTGCATACATGATTAAAGGGGTGATACGTACTGTAAGAATGTGGCCAAAATTGTTGCTGCAGTCAAATTCAAAACACAGTCAGCAGCTCGTTGCCGACCCAGCAGCCTCCAGGTCGCCAGACAGTGACGCGCTGACCTGCTCTGCTCACTCACAGTCAGAGTAAAGAGCTAAATATTCATCAACAACCTCACTCTTTTATTGCTCTGACTCACAGTAACTGAGTTCAACTCAGATCTGCAAGTTAATTTCACGCTCACAGGAGTGTGTGCAAAACAATTCATTCACAATTTTCAATTGACAATACAAAAACACAAAAAACAAAAAAATGACAGGTTTTTCGTGTTTCAGTTTTAGGCTCAGACCAAAAATACAAAACGAAAAAATGACCCACAGGATTTAATTTGATTTGGATATTTAATTGGTCGGGTTTATGTGACCCGGAAGTTTACCCCTCCCGGTTACTGTTGCTATGTTTGTTAAGCTTTCACAACCTGCTTTTCCATCGAGTTTTCTGCAATATTGGCATCGGTTGCGTACACATTTTGAGACGTATTGTCCACCATACACACACACAGTGCTGGTGAAGTTTTACACTTTTAGCAAAAAAACCCAAACCCTTCTATTACCTCACTCCATCCGTCAATACACTGGTCCTTCTCTAGAGAGCAGCAGGACAGGGGCAGCGTTCCATTCAGCACATCATACCAGTCTGTCTTGTTGGTGACGCCACAGCATTTGAACTGGGTAGAGACAGAGTAGAGAGACAGAGGAGAGACAGAGCAGAGAGACAGCAGAGAGACAGAGGAGAGACGGAGCAGAGTAGAGAGACAGCACTCAGCATCCTCATGTTCACTAGCTTCCCTGGGTCAGACGGTCCAGGGTTTGAAGCTCACGCATCATAAAAACCTGCAGTCATCTTTCAGCTGTTGAAGCACCAAACCTGCTCAGTGTTTCCTTCTGGGTCTAGTTCAATGAAAAATCTCATTTAACATTTTAGCTGAAAGTTTAGGCATCGGATGCACAACATTTAGAACACAATTTTACACACTGGGCAGTTTCCAATGGTTTTGTTATTGAATGCAGTTCAGCTCTTGAACTTCCTTAATAAGTGACATATAGAAACACATGTTTTTTGTTTTTTTTTTGGCTTTTCATGCCTTTATTCAATAGGATAGTTGAGAAAGTGACAGGAAATGGGAGGCAGAGATGAGGGGAATGACATGCAGGATCAGGGCCATCCGACGCGGGACCAACAACACTGCTTAATAGGTGTTTGCCCACCTCTGAACTCGACTAACAAAATTTTGTTTGGAAATGTTTAAAGTAAAAGTAGTGGATGAACTGCCTGGAAAAAAGTAACTTGAATTTTCAAGAGGCTAATGTGTGTGTGTTAAAAAGTGGCGCCCAGGGAGGACGGGGGACACTCACCATTTTCTGGACATTGTCCCAGGATTTTTTAAGTCCAGGCTCTGATTCATAAATCTTCATGCCTTCCTTTAATTCATTCTGAGCTTTGGAATCCAGCTACAAACACAGAGAGGACACACACTGTCATTCCTTCATCGTACAGGTCACAGAGTTGACACACATACACACACACCCACATTAACATTATATGAAAACATCCATATGTAAATGACCAGTTTCTGCATTCCTGTCATCTGATCCTCCTCTGCTCATATTGTCCACAGTCAGTAAAACACTCTCAGTCCTGGTGGAAACAGTCTGAGCCTCAGCTTTAATGACTGGTTCAACTTCCTCTGGAAGCAGCTTGATGTTCAGGAGGACTCCATGCTATGGTGTGTGTGTGTGTGTGGTAGACTGTGCACCAGTTCCAGTGATCTTTAAAGGGATAGTTCACCCAAAATTCAAATTTCAAACTCATTATCTACTCACCCTCATGTCAACTAAGAGCTGTGAGAATTTTCAGAGTCCTCCGTGCCTTCTCTGAGTTATGGGGGGGTCTGTGCAGCAGTATTTGTCTATAATGGTTGTCAATGGACACCAACTTTCTTCGTCCAAAAAGACACACCAAAAAACATCCAAATGATGACACAGGAAGAGCAGTGAACTGAGACACTGGGAGCTTCTGCTATAAACAAGCTTAAAATATAAACTTATTTCATTTTTTTCGGAACAATTTCTCATATCAGGGCTTCAATACAAGAGGGACATTACAGACGAGCAGTATGGAGGTATTTGGATGTTTTTTGGTGTGTCTTTTTGGACGAAGAAAGTTGGTGTCCATTGACAACCATAAGGACCAATACTACTGCGTGGACCCCCTGTAACTCAGAGAAGGAACGGAGGACTCTGAAAATTCTCACAGCTCTTAGACGACATGAGGGTGAGTAGAGTGAAATTTGAATTTTGAAATTTGAACTATCCCTTTAAGCCTCCATCTCTGAGTGGTCTCAGCTGAACGTGTAGACCTGGATCATCTCTATCTGTCACTGTGGACTGGAGAAGACCTGAACTCTGAGACCCTGTCAGCTTCATGATCTTCAGCTCTTCTTCTTCCTCAAACCTCTGCTCTGGTTCCACTGACTGACTCCAGATACATGAAGCTTCTGTTCTTGTCAGTAGTTGAGCTGTTCACACACTTTTTCAGCTGCATGTTTGACTCATGTTACCAATATGGTAAAATGTACTGTTTTGGTCGATTGTATAGGCTATCCATTGTCTGTGTTCATTCTGAATCTAAACAGTCTAGAATGGTGCTTGGTCAGTGCTCTTTACACTATTGTAAAATTTCGCAAAAGGCTTTTCTCTCTTATTCATCCAACAAATGCTCATCATAAAATCCATATCTAAACTTTACAGCCTTTATTCATTTTTTTTCTTTTTCACATCCTCGTAACACCTCTGGAATGAATGAATGAATGAATGAATGAATGAATGAATAGTAATTTGATTTGAAAGGTAATTTGTAATTTTAGTACTTTTTCAAAATACACATATTAGTTACAACATAAAAACCAGTCATGTTGTTTTGATATTAATGGTGTATGTATGAATATATATATATCAGTATAAACTGTATTGTGAGACCACTTTTTCTACAATACTAAAATAGAAATTTTCTAAATTAATTAGAAATTAGTAGGTAAAACATCATCATCAGAAGATTTGTTTGGATGCTGTATTAACGTATATATAATTAAACATGTATTGTTGACAAGGTTATACTCTGTGCTACTGCTGTAGGTTTCTTCTGGAACATGTGACGGTCTAAAACCTGAACCATGTGGATGATGAGCTCACCTTGTCGTGGACCACCACCAGGGCGACCTCGGTCAGGACCAGGAGCAGGAGGATCACAAAGAACTGCAGGACAGAGAGGAGACGTCATCATCAGGCGGTGTTAACAGCACAGCCAGAGAGAGGAGAACATCATGTGGACGTCTCACCATGATCAACAAGCAGGGCTGCTCCTTCAGGGCTCCCAGACAGCCCAAGAAGCCCGTCACCATGGTGATGCCGCCGGCCACCAGCAGCAGGTTGGCGGCCGAGAGGGAGGGAAAGGACAGGGGGAGAGAGGAGAACTCTGCCTGCGTGAAGGACAGCCAGACCCCCACGCCGAAGAGACCGCATCCTCCCAGCTGAGGAGGAAGAGTCCCCACACGGCGTTAATCACACACACACACACAGACACACACAGGTCCGTCATGTGTCTGACAGAGATCAATACTGGAGCAGATACTGACCCAGAAGATGAAGTTGAAGATAAACATCAGGTATTTGACGCAGCACAGGCACTTCTGTGAGGCAGACATCCTGCAACAGACAGAAGAGCTTCATCAATCATTCACATCACTCACTTTATTTACGACGGGATCAAAGCTCTGTGGCTCGGCGTGGGTTAAACAGCTGACTGTGGAGAGAACAGAGTCTGATGGTGCGGTGGTGTGTGAATCACAACCTTCCTCTGGTGTCCGGGTCACCACTGACCCGTTTTCAGGTTTTAAATGCATAAAAGTACCACATAGACATGTTTATAGTTTATAGCATCAAGGCTTTTTGACTTTGTCAGGAACCTCTAATCAAAACAAAATAAAACCTTTTTTTCCCCACAAGATATACTTTATTGTCCCAGAGGGAAATTCATTGCAGGTAGACTGTATCACCAAACAGGACAAGACCACATCATAAAACAACACATGGTAACACACAACAACCACATGACAACATCACAGTACAAGCACATGACAATGACAGAACACCAGTCGTACAATACTATACAGTAACAGCAAAAAGCAAGAAGGATAGACAGCGCCAAATAGACAATAATAAAACTATTGCACAACCCAGATCCTACTAAAAATATGCAAGGACACAGAATACAAGATCATTTGATAAACAGTCCTATAATAAAAATGAAGCACCAGCAGATATCAGCGGAATGTTTTTATTAATATAAGTCCTAAATAGTCCTATTTTCTGTCAGGAATCACTTCCATAGAGTGTTTGGTCTCTCCGTCACTCTGCTCTGCTGTAAACCAGGAGAAAACTTTCCTTGTGGGATACAAGTGTTATCCAATGAGGAGAGAGAACGGCACGAAGGGCTGTGTGTGCAGCCAAGGGATGCGTGTGAATGTGATGACGTAGCATGAGGACCAATAGATGCATGACGAGGGCGGGGGCTGCTAACTCATGGTGCGTTCAAGGCAACCGGTAACTTGTTTTTTTCCGACCTGTGAAGTCATACCAGTTCGATCTGGTACGAGTTCACGGGTCGGAAGTTACGAGTGGTCGTTATAGTGACTTTCACAGACAACAGGTTGGAAAAACATGAGTTACAGGTTGCCTGGAACGCTACAAAGTCGTAGTTGTGACTTGAAGCCGTAATTTACGGTTTCAAAAGCCTGCCTTGAACGCAGCATTAGCCAAAACAACCGATCGCTTACTTCTGCTTTAATAAATAAGTATAAAATAAATAGATGCGTAACTTAAAATTATGACATTTGTTGACATTTGACATAGGGTCAATTTTGACCTGGTTATAATGTTAGGAATAATAATGAGAGTTAAATAAGTGTAAAACCAACCTTTTCATGGACAAAAAAGCCTAACAAAGATGAGAAACAAATGGGATGATAAATAATTGTTTTAGAGTGTTTTACAGCTGATTTAAAACTGACCCAAACACCATAGATGTAGAAAACTAACACAAGACGAAGGTTACTCAATTTGTCCCACAGATTTTTTATAGTGGGACCAATGTCCACGCTGTGCTGCTGTGGGGGGACACAACACAGTGACACTGTAGGACCACTGGACATTTCAAATTTTAATTGAAATCAAGAATTCAACCGTGTGTGTTTGTGTGTGTGTTCTGATCTGACTGAGTGGTCCTCACACACCACTGACCCCACACAGGAAGTCAAGCTGCTGACAGGAAGGAAGCTCCCTCCCCAGCTCAGTAGACCTAATTATACTGCACAAGGCATTTCCCATGACCACAGCAAACCTGTGATTCACAGGCAGGAGAGCTCGGAGCTGGTACCAGGGACCAGGATCTGGATCAGGACCACGGGTCAGAATTCACTCCCTGTTCATACTCAGATTGACAGGTACAGGCATGGTGTTCTCACGTTAGAGATTAGAGAGAGACTATGAGCGTTACAGTGTAGGGGTTCAACACAGAATTTATTACCATAATCCCTATAGTTTTAGCAGTAGGTTCATTGCCTTTAATTGTTGGTGCAAGCAGTTTTTAGATCAGTGGGGCAGAGACGCGAGCTGCACGGTACTTTTGCATTTCCCTCATAAAATCTCATCAAATACACAATCCAACAACTCCAAAATGCTCTCGTGAATAAATAAGACACTGTCTTCACTGAAAACACGATTTATGAAACTTTGTCGGGTCTCTGAAATATTAGCACCTACACGCACACAAGCAAGTGAACATATGTTTGCAGGTAGAGTCATTGTGAGTCCTAGGGAGAAAGGTGATGATAATTCTAGGGGCCCAGCGCCCAGTAGGGCCCCCAAAAACCCCAGTAGTCTAATCTTTGTATGACTGAATTATTCTGCTATCAGCATTCAGCAGCTTTCAGCATTTACCTGTATTTCCTTCAGGAAATGCATTCTCTAGTTCTGCATAAGACCCTGACTGATTTTTGCATTGTGTTGCATACGAACTGATGAAGCCCATTGGATAAGAGGCAAAACGTCTTCCCAGACAAATACAAGTCCAGTTGCCTACGATTCAATTTGCCCAGAAAAGAACGATGACCTGGATGAATGAGAATATCCATAGACAAAGTATAGGCTAAGTAAAAAATGATTATACTGTACATACGTAGGCTAAGAAAAAAAAGTGGAGAAGGGGGGTTAGGGGGCCCACTTAAGTATTCTGTCAGGGGCCCCAGAATTCCTTGCAACGGCCCTGCACACAATGGCTGACTTGTAGTAATTAATGAGACATAAAACAAATATCATTTTGTATATAAATACATGATTTTGATTCCTTGATGTGGTCAAACTGAGGCCGGGAGTGTATTTTAATCACTCACTAAAAGCAGAGAATTTATGAGTTCACTTGAGGAGAATTCATGTTTTGTATTCTGAAAGTTTATTGGCTGTTACAGTCTTCTAGTGGATAACTTTGAAGCAGTGTTTGGTTGATATTTCACACACTTTTTTCACAATTTTCATGTTTCCACTCCAGAAGTTAGTGCAAACTGAAAATAGACTCAGGATCGAGATAATTAGGGATAAATAAGAATTCCCCGGAATCGTCACATGAGTTGAAACAGCCTCAAGGTCTGCTCTCTAACCATCAGACTGTCTCTTCCAGCCTCTCATGGTCTCTCTGAGAGAAACACTAACACCAGTCTATATGCAGGTTGAGTGTATCTACCCCTGGAAGGAAGCTACCTCCTTCCTGTTGTGAATTTAAAAAAGCAGAGTGGACGTCAGAGCTGAGTGACACTGTGAAGAGTCCTGCTGAGCTGTCCAGAGCTGAGCAGAGAGCAACAGTCAAAAAGCTGCTTTATAACTTAACCCGCCTTCATTTCAGATGCTGTCATTATCGTTTAGTGTTGGGAGCAATCCTTCACTCTCTAATGCACTGCTGTTGGTCATGGCAGTAAAACATCCTGATGAGATCTACAGACGGCTCACGCACACGGGAGCCAGAGCTTGTAAACTGAACACCATCACACACTGTGGTTACTACGCTGAGACAAGTTCATTTAAATGGGCTGGTGCTTATTACAGCAGAGACTGTGTTAGATAGGAATCA
Organism: Decapterus maruadsi; assembly: GCA_030347415.2. Lineage (NCBI taxonomy): Eukaryota > Metazoa > Chordata > Actinopteri > Carangiformes > Carangidae > Decapterus > Decapterus maruadsi. The sequence goes on along the minus strand of CM064905.1, from coordinate 25,309,329 downwards.
GCCTTACCTGAGGGACGCTTCAGGTCTTTCAGATCTGGTCCTGGTCTGGTTCTACTCCACTTGGTAACTCCTGGACTTGGTCTTAGCTTTGTTTCCCTCCTCAGATCCTCTTTGGACTGGTCCCTGAACCAGCCCAGGCCTCCAGACCACTTCCCTTTCTTCTTCTCCTCTGGTTAGTCTCCACTGAGTCTGACTGGTCTAATCCCTCGATCCAGACCTGATTCTGACTCTTCAGGATTTGACTCTTTGTTTCGTTCCCGTTTCTGAACAGAACTCTCTCCCTCTCCGTCTCCCTCTCTTTCTCTGTCTCTCTTTAACTATTTCCAGATGTGTGTGTTTCTGCCCGTCCTTCTCTATGTTCCTCCCCTTCCCATTTTTTCCTGTCGCTTGTCCCTCCTCCAGACCCACAGCAGCCTCCAAAACCTTTTTTTTTTCTCCCTCTTTGTTCCAGAAACTCTAGGTCACTCTCCCGCTCTCTCTGCCATGCACACACTCACACACACACATACACACACACACACACACACGGACACACATGCACACTTCCTTTCCTGTGATAGTGGTGAATTGACCTCACACTAGTGCTGACCATTTCCACACCACACTGCTGTTGTTCAGAGTTAAAGGATAATTACCATTTTTTTACAATCTGGATCTTATTTCTAGCATAAAATACCATCATTTACTCACCCAGATAACTTTGGTGTCATTACAAGTTGTTCCAATGGAATTAGCTCCAGGCAAGAACACGGGGCAGTGCAATGCAGCCTCTAAATAACACATTATCTGCCGTGAAACTCGTTCATTTCACCAATATTTTGTTATGATATGCTAGTGCTATTCCCCTCTGAGTCCGTGGTGGCATGTTATCAACATCCAGGGTCTGTAGGTTGACCTACTGTACTGACCTCTGACCTTGTTGCTACTGCTAATGCTACGGTTCGTTTCTGCATGTATCTGACTTGTCAGAACAAAATGAGCAGCTGGATGAAGTTCAGCTTCCACAGGCTTCCTCTCCTCAACCTGGACTCACCAAAGCTCCGGCTAGTTGAGCTAAAATGGAGCCGAACGCCGAAACGGAATCATTATTATCAGAATGAGCCGGGCAGCGGTCGGAGATGACATCATCCAGGTCAGAGGTCAGTAGGTCAACCTACAGACCCCAGATGTTGATAACATGCCACCATGGGCTCGTAGGGGAATAACACTAGTGTATCATAACAAAATATTGGTGAAATGAATGAGTTTTGTGGCGGATAATGTGTTATTTAGAAGCCGAACTGCCCTGTGTTCTCTCATTATACAGATATACGCAGCTCTTGGCTGGAGCTAATTTCGTCGTCGAAGTTGTCTGGGTGAGTAAATTATGGTATTTTATGCTAGAAATAAGGTCCAGATTGTAAAAAACGGCAATATCCTTTAAAAGTTATATTGTTATTTATTCCTCTTGTTGGAGATTTGTACCTTCACCTGACATTGTAGGTTACATTACATTGTGGCACGATCTGCAGTTGTTGCTGAGTGTGTTGTTGTGACTCAGCACACAAAGTTCTCGTGATCTGGACACATTAGAACTTTGTAGTTGGTGGAGACATGACTGAGACCTGATGCTCTGTGATGTTTAAAGGAGTCAGTAGGTGTGTTCGTTGCAGGTTCAATCTGCCTTTTCTTCACTGCCAGGTGTGCATCCACCATTACTAAAATCCCACATACTCTGCCTTTAACTGTGATGAGGTGATGAACAGGGATCTCCAAACTCATGAGGCTGCAGGAGCCACAAGGTGGACACAACTCCACCTCCCACACCACCACAGCTTCCTACTGCTACTCCCTACTCTTATTACTTTTCTCTGTGTACTTTGCACCAAACAAAAAAACAACAACATTCACATTAAATCCAGTTTTCCACTTTTTTAATGAGTTTGTTGATTTTACATCAGCACTTCACCTCTGCTCACAGCAGACTCTTTGAAAGGGACCGTGATGATGAACACAATCTACGTCATTTTCAACAGGAACATTCAAAGTTAAACATGCAAAACTCAGTTTAAAACATAAAACAAACATCTGGACACACACAATGTTTCCAATACCATCTGCTATTTGACTATTTCACAGTTTTAGCACAGTAACTTGTTAGTTTATGTATCTAAACTGCAACATTTATATAAAAATATTCTGTGTAAAACTCAACACTTAATATCTGTGCAGTCTGTATCTGTGATGGTCCAAGAAATAACAAGAGCTGAACACTTCAGAGGGGTGTGGCCTAAACTGTGTGACATCAGGATTATCTGACAGGCAAATGTAACTGACAGAAAGGCAAAGAGCTCTGGATACAACAAACACAACAGTCAGTCAAATCCTGAAGCTGGTACCTTCATCACCTGTCTCTACTGGCTGGACATGTTCATCTGTGTCTGTGGGCTGAAGGAGTATTCAGCTTTATGATGCATGATCAGCTTGTTGTCGACGAAGTAAAAGCTGTCAGAGCGCGTCTCAAAGGGGTTGGTGATTATCGCCTCCACTGAACACAGACAGAGAGAGAGGGAGAGAGAGGAGGTCAGCAGGAGGCAGCAGGAGGTTCAGGTCCTACATCCTCCAAAGGGTTAAATTGGCCTGATCTATCACAGGATTCGCTGTGTGCCAGTAATGTAAATGAGATGGCAGCAAACAACACCACCGGAGAGCATGAGGATTACACTGTTAAAGGGATAGTGGCATTTTTTTAAAGTGGGGTTGTATGATCTACAAATAGCCCCTAAGTACTTGAATTGCAGTAGAAGACTCTCTGCACTCCTCCTGTTAGCAACGCCAGCCCATAGCCCTGCCCAGAGATTTTACATTGTTGTAAATGGACCCAATGGTCTAAAAGAGGTTTTACCTGAAAAGAAATACGCAGTTCCATTGTTTGCTAGGCTATATTTTTTTCCAGCCCCTCAAATTGCAGGAAAAACACAGTTTTTATTTGGAGCTAACCAACTGCTGATCGGCGGGCGCTAACCCTGGGCGGAGGGATACGTGAGTTGGTTAGCTCCAAATAAAAACTGTGTTTTTCCTGCACTTTGAAGGGCTGGAAAAAAATATATTATAGTGAACAATGGAACTGTGGGTTTTTTTTTTTCAGGTAAAACCTCTTTTAGGCCGTGAAAATAGGCCGTTTCTTTGGGTCCATTCACAACACTGTATGTTGTAAATCTCTGGGCAGGGCTATGGGCTGGCGTTGCTAACGGGAGGAGTGCAGAGAGTCTTCTACTGCGATTAAAGTACTTAGGGGCTATTTGTAGATCATACAACCACACTTTCAAAAAATGCTACTGTCCCTTTAAATGTAGTTGTTGGATTTCAGCTCAGCTTAGCAGCAAATGATGGTGGACAACAAACAGAGCAACATTACCCTCCAGGCAACAGAGATCATGAGTCCTTTTTTAAAATTATCATGAGAGTTTTAAGGTATTTGTGCTTGTAACATCATTAGCTCCTGTTCCAACACCATACAGAGACAGAGAATGTTGTTTTGCATCTGAATAAGGTTTTCATGTTGACCTTATGGTTGAGTATGTCTCTGTCACCAACCATTCAAGAGTTATAGACCAAAATGTGAAGAAAAAAAATGAAAATCAGATTTTGTTTTTCAGAACATATCAACTAAGCATAGTGGTCTGAGCTACGGGAGAAATGAATAAGCAAAAATAAAGTAGAAAAAGAAAAGAAAAGAATAAAAAAGAAAAAACAAGGGTTAATTTCCCTAGGCTTTTAATTTCCCTAGGAAAAACTCTAAAAATGTCTTTGTACCACTTAGTTACAGTGGGAGGCTTCTCATGGATCCAATTAAATAATGCACATTTTCTGGCTAGTTGTGTAACTTTTAATAGGAAGATCATAGCTGCCATAATTCAGTCACGCCCTTCAAGCGGCACCAAGTGCCTGTCTCTACAACATTCCATTCCATCCGAAGATACATCTTTTTTTTAACACTAAAACACATGTGTAATAGCGTCAGTCGTACTGTACCTATATCTGGATCCAGGTCAGGTAAGCAGTAGATGTGCTCATAGGTGTTCCTGCTGTATGGGATGCAGAAGCCGATCTCAAAGTCAAAGGTCTTGAGCAGGAGGTTTCTGAAGAAATGTCTCTCAATCAGCCGGAAGCGGGTCAGGGCCCTGCTGCCCACCGTGAACTCCAACCTGAGGGACAGGCAACCAGCCAATCAGCTCAGAGTGTCAATATCTGCATTACAAAATACAACATCTGTCGTCTCTGACAGAATCATCATGTTCACAGGAAACTGACTCTTTGGAATAATTAACAGCAGCTGAGACCAGGTTCATACAGTATCAAGGAACTAGATTCACAGCAGGGTCAGTGAAAGATGCTGGTTTATGTTCAGTGTAAATGAACACTTTTTCTACTTTTTCTGTATCTCTAATCTACAGGAGCTGTGGAAGTCAGAACAGAACATTAACCAGTGTTTTTAAAGGGATAGTTCAACATTTTGGCAAATTGGCCCATTGCCATGATCCCTATAGTTTTAGGAGGTTTGTTACCTTTATTTGTCGGTGCAAGCTTTTAGAACAGCAGAGCAGAGCCGTGAGCTGCTCAGAGCAACGCTACAGAGGCTCATGGCATTTCTTGGTTTCCCTCTTCAAACTCATCAAATACACAAATTTTGAGCTTTTTAGAGTTATTGGATTGTATACAGTATTTGATGAGCTTCATGAGGGACACCAAAAAATTTCATTAGCCTCCATAGCATAGCTCTGCAGATTGCAGCTCTGCTATGCTGTTCTAAAAAATAACTTGCACTGACAAATAAAGGTAACGAACCTATTCCTTTTCAATTTGCCAAAATGTTGAACTATCCCTTTAACTAGTTTCTATCTCTGACAGTACTCAGTCATCAGTCCAGATGTGTCCAGTACACACTGTCCATCAACAGGAAATGACAGCAAAAAATCTCATGTTAGTGAGCAGCATCATTCAAATTCCTCATAGTTGGGTGTAGTCACAAAAGATCTCACTGACTTCAGACACAATATAACCACCATCTTTCATTAGCTTTGACCAAAACATTTCGCACACACTCGCTAAACCACAGGCTAAATTCTGGATGTAAACCTGAGCTTCTTGTGTTTCTAAACCCAAAATCTGGTGGAGCAAATCAACAAACTCCATTCCTGTGCTCTGGGGCATGAACTGAAATGACTCTGTGCTGTTTAAAGCCAATAAACGAAATTAAAAGAAATGAGATTGTGGACCATTTGCCAATCATAGGACTGACTTCACTCATTCATCATCATTATACTGAGAGCAACAATTCCTGCACTGTGATAAGATCAGCCAGTTTCCCTGGAAGAGGTCGGAGGACGTGTACACAGTGTCTCCATGATTTCATAAACGGAGGATGTAAACACATTTCTAGTGGCCCCGGAGGGAAAACAAAATACAAATACAAAAACACTAAGGCCATGATGTGGACTGCATGTGAAGACTCATCCTGACGTAGGAACTATATTCATCGCGTGTGTCAGATAGATGAGTCTTCTCTCAGTAAATGGTTAATTTCTTGTTGAGACTATCCCATGGATGAGAAGGACAGTAGTCACACAGCAGTCATTACAGTCAGACATGTTGGACTTACGTGGCTCCTATCTCGCTGAGGGTCAGGAAGGCGGGGGAGAACTGGTACCTGATGAATCTGTTGGTATCAAGTTCAATGACGTCTTGAATTTCTGGAGATAAAGACAGAGGAGCAGAAGAACTGATGTGATGAGATGATAGCGACCATAAGGCTCTGACTCCACATGGTCTACATTCCACTGAACAGAGCAAATCAAGTTGTTATCAAAGTATGAAACGCTTCAGAGGCCTCTGTTGTCCCATCACTCCTGGTAATGTAATGACTGACACAGCCACTGGGGGTCACTATCAGGGCTTGTTCATTCTCCATCTGGATTCATGTGAGAAGAAAGAGATGAGCAATACCCGTCGGGCATTGTTTCTTGATGTCCAGGATGACGGCTCCGCTGCTCAGGTCCCTGATCTTGAAGCGGGTGAAGTTCACGCTGTAGATGTTGTCCTGTGGAGAACACAGGTACTCTGCAACACAACCAAGCAACAACGTCTGAAAATCCACCTCTTCATAATAAATTAAAGAGAGCAACTACACAGTGTGAGATCAACATAGGATCCCACAATTCACACCAAATGTAAATGTGACACACAATGCAAACAAACAGCATTGGATTAATGAGAGGGAGAGTGTGTTGAGAAATTATGGGGCTGTTTCATTTCAATTTTTTGCATTTTTCTATCAAGCCTTATTACTCTCATATAAAATTTTCGTTGGACTACGAACCAGCCTCCCGGGTCTCCAGGTGCACTTTGAGGAATGAAAAACTACTCCAGAGGAGTATTCATCAGCATGAGGGTGAGTCACTAATGGCTGAATTTCATTTTTTGGTGAACTATTCCTTAATGGTTTTCTTCTGAGGTTTTCCTCAGTCAGTGTGACGGTCTAAGGGCAGAGGATGTTGTTATGATTATGTGTGAAGACATTTGAGGCAAACTCTCCAGAAAAATGGGCAATACAAATAAACTTGTCAATGAATCTACAACAGTCTGAAACACTGAATCTATCACTGAAGTAACAGAGCGCTAGCTGACTGACTGACTGGCTGACTGACTGACTGACTGGCTGACTGACTGGCTGACTGACTGACTGACTGGCTGGCTGGCTGGCTGGCTGACTGGCTGGCTGGCTGGCTGGCTGGCTGACTGGCTGGCTGACTGACTGACTGGCTGGCTGGCTGGCTGGCTGGCTGGCTGGCTGGCTGGCTGGCTGGCTGACTGACTGGCTGGCTGGCTGGCTGGCTGGCTGGCTGGCTGGCTGGCTGGCTGGCTGACTGGCTGACTATCATTTTTTGATTTACTGACTACTTTGTTTTGATGCTAATGACTGATTACTACTGACTGACTGATCAGGGCTGGTAAAGGTCCATGACTGAAGGTTCCTCATCAGGACTCATCTCTTCTCCTTGGTTTCTCAGTTCGACCAGGTCGCCAGGGCCGTTGCTAGGAATTCTGGGCCCCTGAAAGAATCCTAAAGTGGGCCCCTGAATTTTACACTTTTTTCTTAAACTATATGTATTATCATTTTTTATTTAGCCTACTTTGTTTTGATGCCAGCTTACTAGAATTAGTCAGGTCTTATCCAGAATAATTCAGTCAGAAAAGATTAGACTACTGGGGAAATGTTTTTCAGCCTTGGCCCAACCCTGTCTGCTGAGCTCTGAATTATCATCACCTTTTTACCTCTCAACCTTGTTGTCCAGCTCTAGAAGAGTCCTGTTCCTCCAGACTTTTTCCATGTCAGAATGATGGAGACCACTGAACAGAAATGTTTTTCAGCCTTGACACAACCCTGTCTCTGAGCTCTGCAGCTGCTCTTCTCTATGATACACTCTCACCTTGTTGTATAAAGTGGAGGTGGAGGAAGTCAACTCACCCCTGGTGTAACGGTTCAGCCATAAGACGCGCTGCGGAGTCGCTGGTTCACCTGGGAGCCACTCGCCCAGCACCTCTCCGTTCTCTGCCACCGCCCCCGCTGAAATGAACCCGTTCCAGTCCTCCATGCCTCCATCGACCGCCATGTCTTCATCCGTCTCCCCTCCTTCCTCCTCACTCCCTTCATTCTGGTACTCCTCCTCCTCTTCCTCCTCACCGTTTCCAAACGTGATTTCTCCCTGGCTCTCCATCTGGCATCACCAGCTCCTCCCTCAGTCAGGCAAGTGTTCTGATTAAATCAGGCTCAATTTGTTAAAAGTGTCTGTTTGCAGAGTGAGCCTGGTGCGACTGCAGAGGATATAATCCACAAATCAGCTCTTACACAGAGTGCTGCTGGTGTCTAAACTGATTATGTCAGTCTGGATTTGGCAATGTGAGCCAATCCCTCATTAAACCTGAACATGGGCTATGGCAACACCTGATGGTCAAAGGGCTTTAGGCACATAACACTAACAAACAAACAAAATAACACTGGTTGCGGTCCCTTTTTTTTCCGCGCAGCACTATTTGCCCATATAATGGTTGTGAACCATTATATACCATTTTTCTTCATCCAAAAAGACACAAAACATCCAAATACCTCCATAGGCCATACTGCTCGTCTGTAATGTCCCTCTTGTATTGAAGCCCCGATATGAGAAATTGTTCCACCGGTCACACAGGAAGGGCAGTGAACTGAGACACTGGGAGCTTCCGCTACAAACAAGCTTAAAATAGACTTATTTAATTTTTTTCAGAACAATTTCTCATGTCGGGGCTTCAATACAAGAGGGACATTACAGACGAGCAGTATGGAGGTATTTGGATGTTTTTTGGTGTGTCTTTTTGGACGAAGAAAAGTGGTATCCATTCACAACCTTTATATGGACAAATACTGCTGTGTGGACCCCCCCGTAACTCAGAGAAGGAATGGAGGACTCTGAAAATTCTCACAGATCTTAGTCGACATGAGGGTGAGTAGATAATGAGTGAAATTTGAATTTTGGGTGAACTATCCCTTTAAGTCTTGCAAGATGGATTTCCATCGCTGACCCATTTATCACGGACACGTTCAGGGTATCCACTTCCTTGTGTTTGTATCACAGACACAAACAACTTTATTAAATGTCAATGATGTAACCTCAACAACCAAAGTCGTAACCATATCACAGTCTTAATGCTGGTTGTGGTCCACGCTTAGACTATATGGTCACATCAGACAAGTTTACCTTTTCTGACCTTTTATGACTTTTTATTCGTCACGACCCAAAAACATCTATTTTAGGGGCAAATGTTATAATTTACCCCAATTTTGGGGAGTTTGCCTACTACTGACAATGTATCAAAAATTCCAAACAGAAGTGGTCCAACTGCACGGTGTTGCCCTGAGGAAGTACACTGTTTTAATAAAAACAAAAGTGTCTTTACTCAATTATGCTTTTTTACACATGTACTGCATGTTCACAATATTGTTTCAATGTTGTTACTCAAATAAATATTAACAGTGGTGCTTCACACCATTTGCTGGTGCTGTGTTCAGTAAGGACAGCTCTATCCCTAAACAACCCCTAAACTTTGACTCTTTGGCCACAGACTTTTCATGATACTTTCTATTTAAAAAAAAGAATTAAAAGGACAATGTAAACATCAAAAAAGTGTTTTGTTGCGTGAGGCTGCTGTAGAGGGTGAAGAGCTTTATCAAAGCACAAAGGGCTTGAGGACAGGTGAGGAGGGCCAAGGGGCAGAGCAGCCAGGAGGAAGCAGGCAGATGGAGAATTGTGGGATCAGCTGGCGAGGTCAGACCTGGAGCACTCGCAGACATGAGGGTGTTTCTTCCAGCAGGTGACACTGGGCTCTCTGGAGGGGCTCTGCAGCCACGGGCAGACAACCAGTGACCAGACTAAACTTAAGGTCAGGGACAGGAGGCTGTTGGGTTGACCAGGGCAGAGTGGAGTCCCAGAGAGAGGAAGGTCTGTCAGTGAGTGTGTGCACTGGGACTGCTTCTATACAAGCTTGAGTCTTAATGTATTTCCTCTTTAACCCTCTGTCTTAAAATCGCTCTCCTATAGATTTTTTGAATGTTATTTCTTACCTTTGCTGCATAAAGATTTTGGTAACATCAGTTCTTGTAAGTATAAAATATCCATTCCTTTAAAATGTTCCAATGCCAAATTTGCCAAAATGTTGAACTATCCCTTTAAGATCAAACATTGTGTCATTCAGTGGCACAACTGGATGTAAACTGTATGTTATTAAAGGGACAATGAGGGATTTTGGAAAAGCAAAGTGTTTTCACACTACATTTATGAGCCTCCGCGCGCACCGTAAAATTCTTTGACGGGCGCAAAACGGACTCATGTTTTCATTCATCAAGAATTAAAGTCAGAGGTTCAAAGCATTTCCACCACCACTAATAATAACAAAATAACGATAGAGACAAAACGATATATTTATCGAAAATAGACCCATTAACAAGTGTGGGTAACGTAGATTCATCCACTAACATGAGACTTTTTTTTATAACCAAATAGAAACTCCTTGTTGGTCCTTTAATATATTCAAAGAGCTGAAGTTGAAAATGAAAAAAATCTGACCAAAAAAAAAATAAAAATCCAGACCCTCATTTCATTCCATCTGTATTAACACAGCTAAAATGGTCAACAAAGAAAGTGAACTGGACACAAATGGCCAGCCAGAGCCCAGAGGGTTGAGTGTGAGTGCATTGCTATGTGCTGCTGTACAGGATGAACTCACTCACCTTCCCTCCACTTCATAGGACGTGAACAGGATCTGAGAGGTTACAGTGCTGAATTGGAGAAAGTTTCCTTTTTATTTGTCGTTGCAGGAGAAAAATAAATCTACAAGCTCACAACTTGTTATGCAGTTTTTTCTTGACAAATGAACAGGTTGAAAAACAGTGAAGTGTCTTGCTACAAAAATACCTTAAACAACAGAAATGCTGCTCCTTGCAAAAAATAGCATTTTTTTTTTGTCTGCACTGGCTCAACCTCATGTATTTCCATTTTTTCTTTTCCACTTCTCAGGTCAGTACACGGTGGCTCACAGTCACTCATACTGTCGACACTGTGTGAGTGGGGATCATTCATGCAGTCATATTACGATACAGCCTCTGCTCTAAGCGTCTCTGATGCTTTGTGAATACAGAAGGAAACATTCAGAGCTCTAGAAAGTAACGTTTCTATTCCATCTCTCTTTCTTTGCTCCACTCTGGCCTCAGTTCCACTTCATCCTCTTCTTCATCCTCCTCCTCCTCCAGTGTGGAGCTCCTCCTCTGGCCCCAGAGAGGAGCCAGCCTCCCCTCCACCGTCACCCCCATCGGCTGAATGATCTGGTCCCTGGATGAGCGACAAGGAGACACGGTCATCATCGGTTTCTCTTTGAGCCTATACACTCTTAGAAATAAGGGTTCCAAAAGTGTTCTTCTACAAGGCCTGAGGTTCTACCTGGAACCATTTGCCTCTGAAAAACCCTTTCCTTAAGAAAGGGTTTTTCGAGGGTTCTTGGTAACACTAAGGGTTCCAGTAAGAACCATTTTGATCACCCTTAAAGTGATAGTTCACCCTAGAATGATATTTCACTCATTATCTACTCACCCTCATGTGGACTAAGGGCTGGAAGAAGTTTCAGAGTCCTCCGTCCCTTCTCTGAGTTACAGGGGGTCTCTGCTCTAAGCAGTGCATTTCAATGTAATGGTTGCAAAGGGAAACATTCAGAGCTCTAGAAAAAACACACACCTATTCAAATACCTCCATGCGGTTTGTATAAAATGTCTGTCTTGTACTGAAGCCCGGAGATGTGGGATTGTCCTCTTAAATAAGTCCATTTTTCAAGCTTGTTTGCAGTGGGAGCTCGTCTTCCTTGTCCGCCAAGTCTCGCGAGATTTGCGTCGCGCCATTGCGATTAACTGACGCCGTCGCAAATATCGCGAGACTTGGGCGGACCAGGAAGACGAGCTACCGCTGCAAACAAGCTTGAAAAATGGACTTATTTAATTTTTTTTCCTGACAATTTCGCACTTCAGGGCTTCAATTCAAGAGGGACATTATATACAAGCACCATGGAGGTCCCTGGATGTTTTTTAGTGTGTCTTTTTGTGACGAAGACCGCGGTGTCTGTTTGCAACCCTTTGTGGACATGCACTGCTATACTCTTAACTCAGAAATAAGGGACTCCAAAATGTTCCCAGCCCTTCTCGACATGAGGGTGAGTAGATATGAGTTAAATATCATTCTGGGGTGAACTATCCCTTTAAAAACTGTTTCCCAAAGAAATGGTTTTTCAAGGGTTCCAGTAAAAGGGTTCTTGGTGGAACTCCCTGTGTGAGTTCTAGATGAAACCGTAAGAAGTCGGATATTTTCTGGATGAAACCCCCAGTAAGACTTCAGGGTGAAACCAATACACCATAAAAGGACCTCTCATTGGGGGTTCTAGGTGTAACCTTTCACAGATGGTTCTAGGTAGAACCCTTTATGTGTTGGGTTCTACAGTAGATAGAACCCTTTATGTTAGGTTCTCGGTATAACCTTTTAAGTTGGGTTCCAGGTGGAACCCTCCAAAAGGGTTCCACCTAGAACCTTTAAAGGTTCTACCTGGAGCCAAAAAGGGTTCTTATATGAGGACAAGCCAAAGAACCTTATATGGTTCTACATAGCACTTTTATTTGTGTGGGCAGCATATTTCCACACTCACTGTGACAGTCTGTTGATCATGCTGATGAGGCGGTAGGCCTCCTCCTCCTTCTCCGCCTCCGTCAGGCCCTCCATCGGATCAGGCTGCTCCGCCTCCACTCGCCCCGTCACCAGATTAATCTTGGCTCTGGCCTCCCGGTATTCCTCTGTGTCCGAGTCCGAGTCGCTGGAGTAGTGGGAGGCGTACAGGCTGGCGCTGGACTTCCTCCTGCCGTTCAGCAGCCCCCGAGCAGCCAGCAGCCCCGCAGCGTTACCATAACCAGTGTACTTGACGAAGCGGCTCACTGTGAGGGGACACGACACACATAGAGATATAAAATAAAATATATAATCATTCACAGTTATTTTACAGAGCACAGCCACTGAAGAAAACACATTCACAGATACAACAAAATACAATTTTGGAAACATGATCATTTTTACAACATGAGCTGCAAAACACAGCTGAGGGAAAGAAGATGATACACAGTAAAAGGTCCCAGGTAGACTTGAATCCCAGTTGAAGCACATGTTTTAACTTAAAGGGATATTTCAACATTTTGGCAAATTCGCCTATTGCCATAGTCTTAGGAGTAGGTTAATTGCCTTTAATTGTGGGTGCAAGCTGTTTTTAGATCGGTGGAGCAGAGACGTGAGCTGCTACGCATTTGCCTCGAAAAGAACTCGTTCCACTTTTATTTTATGGCATGGTGAATGTGCAGGCCCCAACTCGTCCACGAGAGTGTTTTGGAGTTGTTGGATTGTGTATTTAGTTTGATGAATACTGTGTAGCTCCTGTCTCTCCTTATTAAAGGTAATGAACCTATTCCTAAAACTATAGAGATTATGGCAAAAGGCGAATTTGCCAAAATGTTGAACTATCCCTTTACAAAAATCACAAAGCACTGAAAAACAAGTGTGAACCAGCAGGTTCATCACTTCTCAGTGTGTCAGTACAAACTGAGTTGTGTGGAGTTGTGAGTATTTGCATCTCATTTCTGATGAAAAGTGTTTTTGTTGCGTGTGCATGTGTTTGTTTGTTTTTTTAAGATATAGTGTTCGGCTTTTCAAGCCTTTATTGTGACAGGGCAGTATTAGAGACAGGAAATCAGGGGAGTGAGAGGGGTGGGGGGGGGCATGATGCAATGGGCTGCAAGTCAGATTTGAACCCAGGCACCAGAAGCCATGAAGCTGCCTCCATCAGCTCTACCTTGACTGAACAATCCCCATTTAACCCATATTCTGTGTTTTAAACTGATTTTTTTGTCTGTATACAACATCTATGTCACGACTGCCTGTCCTGCGTGAAGGATCCTCCTCTGTCTCTCACGCTGAGGTTTCTCCTGTTTTTTCTTGAGAGTTTTTCCTCAGTGGATGTGAGGGTCTAAGGGCAGAGGGTTTTGTTATGATGTTATGTAAATCCCTTTGAGACAAACTCTAAAATGGCCTTTAATAAACTTGGCCTTGTTCGGACTATGTCGACATGAGCCCTGCTCCACGGGGTGAGTCTGAGCCACCAGAGGGGCCTGCATGTGTCCTCTTAAGCTGCAGTGCATTGACCTCTCCTTTTGTGACAGAGTGGCCTTTACCCACAGTCTGATCCATCACTGCCACAAGATTAGACTATGAATGAATCCAGTCAGGTCAGTCCCACTAAGTAGATATGTACAGAGCTGCACTGTAGAAGTATTTCATTTGGTGTCATTGAAACAATCAGATCTCTGTTAGACACAGATTTGAAATGTGTATGTCCCAGTCTACATGCAGTTATTTTGTTATTCTTATCTGTCATTTCCTTTCAGCTGGAACTGCAGTGTTTCATCACCCACTCCCCATATGAGGAGCCTCAGCTGAAAGCAGGAGGTGGGTGTTTCTGACCTGGGTATCTGTCAAACTCTGGAGTGTGTGGTGAACAGTGTGTGTACCGTTCTCCTTGCAGAGCACAAACAGCAGCTCGGCAGCGCAGTCCTTCAGGTCTGTGTCGACGTGGGTCATGAGGCGGACCAGCTGGCCTCTCAGCGTGGTGTCGTGCTCGGGTCGGACGGCCACGTCCCTCAGTGGAGGTAAGATCTGAGGTGAAAGTCCAGGTCAGCTGTTAGTTCTCTCTCCCTCTGATATTAAGGCGCCACAAGGCAGAGGCGATGATATTCAGGAATGTGCACCGCAGTGCAGATTGAACTGGAACTGATCTCAGAGCAGAGTCTCCGGGGTCAGCTCAGTTGAGTATCTGGCTTTTACTCAGTGGAGTGAACTGTAGGGAGATGCTTTCCTGATGCTGTTAGCAGATCCACATATAAATACTTTAAGGGATAGTTCACCCAAAATTCAAAGTTACAGCGGGGCTCCTTGCAGCACTGCACTGCCATATGACGCTTGCGAACAATGCTCACTTTTCTTCGTCCAAATCTCACGCGATTTGCACTGACGCTGGCGCAAATCGCGCGAGATTTGGACGGATCAGGAACAGCAGTGCTGGGAGCTTCGGCTACAAACAAGCTTAAAATATAGACTTATTTAATTTTTTTCGGAACAATTTCTCATGTCAGGGCTTAGACGAGCAGTATGGAGGTATTTGGATGTTTTTTGGTGCGTCTTTTTGGACAAAGAAAAATGAGCACCGTTCGCAACCGTCATAGTGCAGTGCAGTGCTGCACAGACTTCTCCCAGCTGCACCCCAGCTGCATCCCAGCTGCACAGACTTCTCCCAGCCCTTAGTCGACATGAGGGTGAGTAGATAATGAGTAAAATTTGAATTTTGGGTGAACTATCCCTTTAACTCTGCAAATATTTGCTAGAATTTTATATGATGGGAATCCTGGGAATACCAAGTTACCTTCTGCCGTAAGTAGTGGCGTGTCTCTCTGTGAACGCGGGAGCTCTCAGTCAGCAGGTTGAGGACCGGGGTCAGCTTCTCCTTCAGCTTCTGACTCTGTGCAACGCAATATTAAAATACATCAGTGAGTAAACCACACCTGAGCAGCAACACTGAGATTCACACTGAGGGGTTTCACACTGGCAGGGCTCCATGCCGGTTCAGGTTCCCAAACCCAATTTTGAACCGGTCGACACCTTCAGATCGAAAAAATAATAGGTTGGGAATCTGAAATGTCACTTTTCAGGAGAACCAGTTCCCCATGACATCATCAGTGGGCATGTCGTATTCTAGCCAGTGAAAAACAAAATATTTCAACATCAACAGAGCCACTGGGAGCTACTACTACAACAAGGCTAAAAACAGACGTCACATTCATTTTTTCTGAACAACTTTTTCATGTGGCAGCTTCAGGACACTTGGGTCAGTACGGACGAGAAGGTATTTGGATGTTTCATAGTGTGTGTTTTTGGATGATTCAAAAGTGGAACTCCAAAAGTGTTTTCATAAGTCTGAAAGTTCTCCAAACACTTTGTTGGCATGACGGTGAGTAGAAAATTTTTGAATTATTGATTTTGAGTCAAGTGTCCCTTTAATAAAGTAAAGTAATTCTCATCTTTAAACTCAGGGAAGAGAAGGCCAAGGCTGGTTCACTCCAACAACTAAAGAATGATTAGAGAGACAGCAAAAAAAGTTTGACCAAGGTCCTGAGACTCCAGAACAGAACCAGAACCAGAACCAGAACCAGAACCAGAACCGTGTCTGGAGTAGCAGGTTAGCAGTTAGCAGTTAGCATCACATGTTCACCAGTGTGTGTTGTTGTGTAACCTGTAGGTACGGTGGCCCTGAGAGCTCAACACACTACAAAACAAACTCACAAAGCACCTTCACCAGTTTGACACCATACAACACTGAACATGACTGTTTCCAGGAGACACACCTGGCTGTGACAAACTTCACAAAGATATTTTCTACATTGTTTATTGTTTATTTGCACCAACGGACATATACAAGTACAAAATCAGTAAAAAAAAATTATTTAAAAAAAGTGCAGGAGGGATCAATGAAGCCCGAAGGGCTTATAAACGATCTCCCCTATTTATCAATTTAATAACTTTATATAACTTTACTCCCCCCTCCCCACCCTATACCCACCCCTCCCCACCCTATACCCACCCCTCCCCAATTTCACATACATAAGCATACAATTGCATATCCTCATCTTATACACAGACAGATATTTAAATACAACATTTACCTTCAACATTTGGTAATACAACATTTACCATTCGAATTTATATATAGCAAAGAAAAAAAGGAGAAAAAAAAGAAAAAAAAATAGTAAAAATAAATAAATACATACAAGACCCAATAATGCACGGATGTGACTAGGTCTGGAGGTATTGTTTGAACTTAATTTTAAATGTATTTATAGAAAAACTAGATTCTAAAGAATGTTTTATATCATTCCACAGCACTGCACCTTGATAAACAAATGAAAATTTAGCAACAGAGGTCCTACAAAAAGGAATATGTAAATCTTCTTTCAGAATGTGTATGATAATGTGAGTTAAACTCAAAATAACTTTGAAAAAAAATGGGTAGAGATACAGGAAGGCAAATTACTTTGTACATAAGAACCCCTGTTTGGTACTTGTTCACCTCATAAATTGTAAGAAGTTTTAATTGTTTAAATAGTGGTTTTGTTGGGGCTAAATAAGAAGAGTTGGTGACAATTCTTACAAAGGATTTCTGACATCTATGAATTGCTTGTAAATAGGAAGAGTAAGTGCTGGCCCAAATTATATTACAGTATGAGATATGAGAATAAATTAAGCTGTAATACAAGGTTAGAAGTGTACTTTTTTTCAAATGTTGTTTTACCCTTTTTATAATGCCTAAAGATTTCGAAACCTTTTTACAAACAAAATCACAATGATTCTTAAAACACAGTTTTTCATCAATGTAGACGCCCAAGAACTTTGCTGATGATACTTGTGCAAGTACGCTATCATTGATATAGATTTTGGCTTTATCTGCATTGTAAATCTTGTTTTTATTTCTAAAAATAATGAAGTTTGACTTTTTGACATTCAGCGATAACTTATTTAACTTGAACCAATAAGCAAAATGTAGAAGTCCAGTATTTGCTTTGGCAATAAGGGAATCAAAATTCTTGTCAGTGACAAAAAGGTTTGTATCATCAGCGAAGACAATAGGCGACAATAAAGTTGATGCATTTACAAGATCATTAACATATATCAAAAACAACAAGGGTCCTAATATGGACCCTTTGAACCACATTTTAATACAGCTCGTTGTGATTGAACACCATTGAAGACAACAAATTGCTCTCTATTGTGTAAGTAATTTGCAATCCATTGTATAACATGTTTTCTAAAACCATAACATGACATTTTTGATAACAAAATTTCATAATTCACCGTATCAAAAGCCTTTGATAAATCTAAAAAAATGCCTAAGGTGTATTCGTTTTTTTCCAGTGCAGCAGTAATTTTTTCTCTAAGGAACAAAAGAGCCATATATGTAGAATAGTTTTTCCTAAACCCAAACTGATGTTCAAACAAAATATTATTAGTAGTTAGATGTTTCATAATTCTGCTGTATACCAGCTTTTCAAGGATTTTAGAAAAACAAGGCAATATTGATATGGGACGATAGTTAGAGAATACAGTTGGAACGTCCGATTTAAAAAGCGGAATAACCTTGGCAATTTTTAAGGCTTGAGGGATACTACCTGATTCAAGGGACATAGAAAAAATGAATGTTAGGGGATCAACGATTAGAGAGGCTACCTTTTTGATCAGTGAAGCAGGAATCTCGTCATGGCCAGCAGAGGTGTTTTTGAGACTCATAATAATATCAAGTACTTCCGTGTTCTTTACAGGCTCGAAAACATTTATGGAAACATACTCTTTACTTATGAAATCAGTGGGAGAACCAATAGTATCACCAAAATGTTTTGCAAGACATGGTCCCACATTCACAAAGAAGTCATTAAATCTATTTGCAATTTGGGATGGCTCTATTATCTTTACTTCACCATCCTGGAATTCAGCTGGGGATGGAGAAGACGCATGTTTCATATTGAGCAATTCTTTCAGATTATTCCATGTAGATCTAATGTTATTTGTAGAACTTCTAAATTGGTCACTATAATACTCCCGTTTAGCATTTCTAATAAAATGATTGTACTTATTCCTAAATGATTTGTATGTAGCATAGTTTAGAGGAGTAGGACTTTGTATGTATTTTTTATACAATTTATTTTTCTTCAAGGCAGATTTTCTAAGTTCAGTTGTAAACCATGGTTTGTTCAAGTCTGCAGTGTTTTTATTACTGTTATTTATATGAGGAAAACATTGGTTAAAAACAGAATAAAACTTGGTAAAAAAACAATCATAAGCTATATTTACATTCAACGCCTCATATACAGCTTCCCAAGACAATTTTGCCAACATTTCTCTGAAGGTGTTAATATTCTTTTCATTGAACCTACGAGATGAAATCTTCTTTGGTACAGACATACTTGATTTACCACACAAAACAGAAAGCTGAAAAACAGGCATATGATCTGAGATATCTGTACAAAGAATACCAGATTTAGTAACATTAGAAAAAGCATTAGTAAAGATGTTATCTATCAGTGTAGCGGATTTACTAGTTATTCTTGTGGGCTTGTTAATTAGGGGGTAGAAGTAATTTGAGGACAGTAAGTTCATAAAATCATCAATGTGTTGTTTGGTTTCTTCATTCAGAAGGTTGATATTAAAATCACCTAGTAAATAACAAGGTTTATTCTCCTTGTCAACATGTTCTAATACCTCTAGTAGACCTTCTTTAAACTCGTTGATGTTGGTATTTGGAGGACGATATATACAACCCACAATCACTTTTTTTTTCTCTTTCAGGACAACAGTTTGGACCTCTAGAAAAACAGCTTCACTGTTGCGTTCTTGAAGCTTCACTTCGAGATCGGATCTTTGTTTGAAATCAAGATCCTTACAAACATATAAAGAAACTCCACCACCTCTACTTCCTCTACATCTATGTGTGGCTGAATAGCCAGCAATTTCAAATAGGGAGTTAATATCCTCTGTGAGCCATGTTTCAGTTAGTGCAATAATTGAGAAGACATGATTTAATGATGAGAGATAATGATAGAAATTGTCATAATTTTTAGAAAGACTTCTTATATTCAGGTGTAGAGTAGAAAAGATGTTGGATTCTCTGTAGGTAGACATAAAATAATTAAAATGTTTTTCTGAAAAGTAATCACATGAAGATGAGTACTGAGCTGTATCACATGAATCAGCATTTATGAATTCATTATTTATAGGCAAGAATAAATCAGGATTGAATAAATCATTATATACCTTATCATCATTTTGAAACTGCTGTAGATCATAATCATGATTAGTTAGAACATTTGCCAGAGCATAATTTGAGTAATTTCCCCTTTCATCATACAAACACTGGGCTTGTTTAACCATAAGTTATTTAAAATAGATGGGTACATGGTTTAAAAAAACAAACAAACTTGTTGACATATTACTACTACTAGCTATTTTGCTTGTCTCTCCTGGGCTGCACAATGAGTCTGTCATATTTAAGATAGGCCCATTCTCCTCTTGCTCTTGCGGCTCTCATTTCAGGTAGCAGTTCTTTGCGTTTTTGGCGCACAGCATCCGTGAAGTCTTCATTCACATAGATGTTAGTACCTTTTAGATGGTTGGCTTTTGCGAGGATTACTTGTTTGTCTTTGTACCTGCATAACTTCACTATCATGGATCTTGGCCTTTTGCTCTCACCATCATTTGAAGGCCTTCCGATACGGTGTGCTCTTTCTATTTCAATATGTTTTTGGTCGATCTTCATTTTTTCATTTAAAATTTCTCTAAATTTCTTTTCAGAATCAGCCCAGCTTTCATCAGATGATTCTGGGATACCATCAATGACAATGTTGTTTCTTCTGGACTGATTTTCAAGATACTCCATTTTGACCAAGCAGTGTTTGTTATCAGATTGAAGAGCCTCAATGTTGGATTGAAGATGTTTAACAGCATCAGTGGTTACAGATTTGAGCGTGGCCTTCAACTCGTCCACTTCCCTTTGTGAAAATTCAAGGCTCCTTTTGACCTCCTGAATTTCTCTGGACATATCATCATAACGCTTATTGTTTGAGTCATTTATCATTTGTACAAAACCCTTGAAGCTGCTCTCTTGTTGTGTGATAAGGTCCTTGTAGTATGACTTTTGCTGGTCCAAAAGCTCACGTACCACTGAGAGAGAAATGAGGTCTTCTTCATTTTTCTTAGGTGGCATTTTGTGGTAAAAGAGAATAAACAAGGAAATAGCAAGCCTGCCACTAAAGCAGATTACCTGGGCCAGCTGGTAGCAGGATGATGGCTGGTAGGCCTAGGCCTGGTGAGGCTGGCTGTTGCTGGAGCCTGGGCCCAGGTGGAAGCGGGTTGCTGCTGGAGCCTGAGGCCAGTGGAACTGGCTACCGCTGTAGCCTGGGCCTGCAGAAGCTGGCTGCTGCTGGAGCCTGAGCCCGATGGAACTGGCTGCTACTGGAGCCTGGGCCTGGTAGAAGCTGGCTGCTGGTGGAGCCTGGGTCCGATGGAACTGGCTGCTGCTGGAGCCTGGGCCTGGTAGAAGCTGGCTGCTGCTGGAGCCTGGGCCCGGTGGAACTGGCTGCTGCTGGGGCCTGGGCCTGATGGAACTGGCTGCTGCTGGAGCCTGGGCCTCGTGGGGCTGGCTGCTGGTGGAGCCTGGGTCCGATGGAAGTGGCTGCTGCTGGAGCCTGGGCCTGCAGAAGCTGGCTGCTGCTGGAGCCTGGGCCCGATGGAACTGGCTGCTGCTGGAGCCTGGGCCTGGTAGAAGCTGGCTGCTGCTGGAGCTAGGGCCTGGTAGAAGCTGGCTGCTGCTGAAGCCTGGCCTGCAGAAGCTGGCTGCTGCTGGAGCCTGGGCCCGATGGAACTGGCTTCTGGTGGAGCCTGGGCCCGATGGAACTGGCTGCTGCTGGAGCCTGGGCCTGGTAGAAGCTGGCTGCTGCTGGAGCTAGGGCCTGGTAGAAGCTGGCTGCTGCTGAAGCCTGGCCTGCAGAAGCTGGCTGCTGCTGGAGCCTGGGCCCGATGGAACTGGCTTCTGGTGGAGCCTGGGCCCGATGGAACTGGCTGCTGCTGGAGCCTGGGCCTGGTAGAAGCTGGCTGCTGCTGGAGCTAGGGCCTGGTAGAAGCTGGCTGCTGCTGAAGCCTGGCCTGCAGAAGCTGGCTGCTGCTGGAGCCTGGGCCCGATGGAACTGGCTTCTGGTGGAGCCTGGGCCCGATGGAACTGGCTGCTGCTGGAGCCTGGGCCTGGTAGAAGCTGGCTGCTGCTGGAGCTAGGGCCTGGTAGAAGCTGGCTGCTGCTGAAGCCTGGCCTGCAGAAGCGGGCTGCTGCTGGAGCCTGGGCCCGATGGAACTGGCTTCTGGTGGAGCCTGGGCCCGATGGAACTGGCTGCTGCTGGAACTTGGGCCTCGTGGGGCTGGCTGCTGGTGGAGCCTGGGCCCGATGGGACTGGCTGCTGCTGGAACCTGGGCCTGGTAGAAGCTAGCTGGTGTTGGAGCTTGGGCCTGGTAGAAGCTGGCTGCTGCTGGAGCCTGAGCCTCGTGGGGCTGGCTGCTGCTGGAGCCTGGGCCTGGGCCTAAGCCTGGCCTTGCTTGGTGGAGAGCTAGCTGTTGAGCTGCTGGCTGCCACTGGTGCCCACACCTAGCAGGCCTGATCCAGTTGAAGCTTAGGCTATATTCACGATTTCCACCTTTGAGTCAAAATTCAGTTTTTGTGTAGCGCAGATGACACTTAAGAACAAAATAATCATAGTATTGAGGAAAAAATACTCATGATTGTAGGGATTTCTGACAGATTGACTGCTGCTGCCTCACTGCTGCTGCCTCACTGCTGCCTCACTAAGCGAATAAGCGAACACATTTCTTTGTGTTTGATCCATTTTCATGTCTTTTCTTTAGTTGCAGTGTGTTGAGCCTGTTACACAGACTCACTCAAAGAGGTCGGAGATACATTTAAATCCTAATTCACAGGTTTCAAGTAGTAGTAGCCTATTCATTAGTGGGAGTTGTGTCAGTTTATTAGCCTATGTGTTCTGATGAAGTAATGTCATGTGTTGGTATTAAAGGGATAGTTCACCCAAAATTCAAATTTCTAAATTATTTACTCATCCTCATGTCGACTAAGGGCTGGGAGAAGTTTCAGAGTCCTCTGTGCCTTCTCTGAGTTACATCGGGGCTCTGTGCAGCACTTCGCTGCCATATGACGGTAGCAAACGGGCCTCACTTTTCTTCGTCCAAAAAGACACACCAAAAAACATCCAAATACCTCGACAAGCTCGCCTGTAATGTCCCTCTTGTATTAAAAAAATTACATAAGTCTATGTTTTAAGCTTGTTTGTAGCAGAAGCTCCTTCACTGCTCTTCCTGGTCCGTCCAAATCTTGCGCGATTTGCGCCGGATTTGCACTGACGCTGGTGCAAATTGCACGAGATTTGGACGGACCAGGAAGAGCAGTGAAGGAGCTTCCGCTACAAACAAGTTTACTTTTTTTTTTTTTCAGAACAATTTCTCATATCGGGGCTTCAATACAAGAGGGACCTTATACAGACGACCAGTATGGAGGTATTTGGATGTTTTTTGGTGTGTCTTTTTGGACAAAGAAAAGTGAGGCCCGTTCACATGGACATGCAGTGCTACGTGGACCCCCCCGTAACTCAGAGAAGGCATGGAGGACTCTGAAACTTCTCACAGCCCTTAGTCGACATGAGGGTGAGGAGATAATGAAATTTGAATTTTGGGTGAACTATCCCTTTAAGCAAAGGAAGTGGCTGTTTTTACATCTGATACTGTGAAAAGTGAAAAACCTGTTTATGTTTACCTGTTGATGTTTCATAAATGCTGTAATGTCACCTTTGGGGTTTCTGATGGTGCAGTTATTTTAAAGGTCTTTTGGTGAAGGTGTCGAGAATGTTTACTTCAACACTTGCCCTGTTCAGACGTCTGTCCATGAAGAGCAGCAGGGCGTGGACACAGTCCATGTTGACTCCCTCACACCTGTAGGACGCCTGGTCAACGTGGACAGACACCAGGACGTCCAGACAGCTGAGCGGCAGAGCTGACAGGATGTTGACTGTGTGTCTGTGGAGAGAAACGTGGACATGAAACATCATCTGCAGCCCACAGCCAGGACGACCCATCATCTACTGTGGGCTGATCTAGGAACAGTTAGACTCTGATCTCAGGTGGACACAGCACTGTGCAGGAGTTGCAGGCTCTAAGATTCAAATATAAAGCCCTGTAGAGGTTTTTTTTCTTTCTGGGACGCTGGCTGTATGTTTGGACTCATTGCAGGATTAATCTGGACCAATCAGACGCCTCCTGACGGTGACAATGAAGAAGAGTCTAAACATCTACAGAGCTGAAACCGGTTGCACAGTGCTGCAGATTCCACGAGCCAGAGCTGCTCTCTGACCCTTGAAGCTCGTCCGTCGTGTCCTCTCCGTCACACAACAGCAGCAGGCAGTGACGCAGCACGGCCGCTAGGTGGCGATACAGAGCAGCGTCCTCCTGAAAACAACACAAACAACTGCCGTTAAAGGAGCGTTCCACTCTTAATGGTCATTTTTGTCGTCACAGTAGCACTATCAACGCTCTGCTCAGCCCGTGCACATGGAAGGAGATGACCCTTAAATCCATAAAAAAAAGTCAAAAGTTCCCTTTAACAAGGATTTATTAGCACGTCACGTTTCGAGCAGGACGCTCTTTCTCAAACTGCAGTGTAAGCCCAACCACTGCAAAATCTTTTGGGGGGAAAATACGCTATTAAAGGAATTGTCGGAAAGGCAGTTTAAACAAAACTAAAAAAAAACATAATTCCGACCATATGAAGCAAGAATTGTCGGAATGATGAGACATTTAAAAGAAAATTAAGTGTTTCCGTTTAGACAATTAGAGGCCTTTGTCGGACTGGTGGGATGTCGTAATGGCAGTTGCCCCCCAGGGAAACCATGTCAGACCCAGAAAGAGGAGAAGAGGCAGGTGGACAGAAATAGCAGCATGTCTCGCCTGTGTGACGTCAGACATTAGATCTTTTATTTGTTTTTTTCCTTCATGTCATCTCATTTCAACATTTTAATCCTGATTTCTTTGTTTTTGTGTTAAAGAAATGAGTACGGTGGCCAAGAAGGGTCACAACACATGCAAAGGCCACAACACCTGCAAACTCAGAAAACATGCAAGATTGTCTGAGTTTGCATGTGTTTTCAGAATATGCAAGTGGCATTTTTTTTTTTTTTTTACAGTTTACAGGTGTTGTGACCCTTCTTAGCCACCACACATGAGGTCTTATAAATAAAGTTGTTTTAAAAAGAAAAGACTTGGTGGAAGTGCAGTCAGATTCTCTGGTGTAATAACTTTAAGGAACAAAAGGTGCAGCTGACTCCAGACTGAGCTGGTGTATGTTCTCACCTCGTCCGGCTCGTTCCTGTGGTACGTGTGAGTGATGTTGAAGAGGGTCTTGAGGATCTCGATGACCTCCTGGGACGTCTCCTTGGAGACGGGCGGGGCCGTCCGATCGCCGAGCACCTCGTACCCCTCGCCCCACCTCACCGCCAGGCACTGCTCCAGAGCTGCAGTGAGCACCGACACCCCGTGTTCCTGATGAGACAGACATGGGGCCGCGGGCCGTCAGTGCACCAGATCCAGATCCACTCATACACAACTGTCCATCCACAGGTGTGAAAGCTTTCACCTGCTGCAGCTGCAGCCGGAGCTCCGGCCTCAGAGCCGTCAGCAGGAAGAGCAGCCTCAGCTTGTAGAACTGACCGCTGCTGCACACGCCCTGCTTCACACTCTGCCACAGACCCTGCAGGAGCCTTCAGGTGAGACAGGAGGAGCATGGGAAGTTAAATATGCACCGATCAGGAATACCATTCTGACCACCTGTCTATTGTGTTCCTTTTGCTGCCAGATACACCACTTCCCCACTGTTCCTTCCTTGGCCCAACTTTAGATCCTGACCACTGCAGACTGGGAACAGCCCACAAGAGCTACAGTTGCAGCCCATGAGAGACCCAGTCGTCCTCCAACTGGATCAGATCCTTACACTGATCATTTTTCCTGCCTCTATCACATTTACAGTCTGGTGACAATTCTGTTTAACATCTATCATGTGAGAAAATCATCTGTTGTTACAGCTACAACAAATGACAGACATGGCAATGCTAGTCACGCCTTGAGTGTTCCCTTTACCCTGAACTGAGGCACTTAAGAAACCTATAATGGTTGGAAAAAATTATATTATAGCCAACAATGGAACTGTGTATTTCTTTTCAGGTAAAACCTCTTTTAGACCATTGGGTCCATTCACAACAATGTATGTTGTAAATCTCTGGGCAGGGCTATGGGCTGGCATTCCTTTGTTGCCAGTTCCATTGTTCGCTATAATATATTTTTTTCCAACTCCTCAAAGTGCAGGAAAAACACAGTTTTTATTTGGAGCTAACCAACAGCTGATTGGCGGACGCTAACCCTGGGCGGAGGGATACGTGAGTTGGTTAGGTCCAAATAAAAACTGTGTTTTTCCTGCATTTTGAAGGGCTGGAAAAAATTACATTAAAGTGAACAATGGAACTGTTTTTTTTTTTCTGGTAAAACCTCTTTTAGGCCGTGAAAATAGGCCGTTTCTTTGGGTCCATTCACAACACTGTATGTTGTAAATCTCTGGGCAGGGCTATGGGCTGGCGTTGCTAACGGGAGGAGTGCAGAGAGTCTACTACTGCAATTAAAGTAGATCATACAACCCCACTTAAAAAAAATGCTACTGTCCCTTTAACACAGTGGTTCCCAACATGAACCCCCCATTTTGACATCACAAATTTCTGGCAATGCCTGCGATCATGTGCAGTCACATGACCGTGGCCATCAATCATCAGATATTTTTATAGCTGCATTTTATTTGAACTCGATATTCAAGAAGGTGAAATTATAGAATACAGTTGTTTAGGATTGTGCGTGGTGTTTTTAATCATAATTTTAAAGAGAATATTAATTTAATATTAATTGTTAATTATCAGTTGTTGTTTTTTTCAATTACTAGACCCCATTTGAATTCCAGGTGACCCCAAGGTTTAAAACACTGGCATTTTATTTCGTATTTGTAATGTGATTATGCTTTGGTTGTTATGTGTGAGTGTCTGGACCCTAGGAAGAATAGTGATCTCCTTATTATAGGGATCCATAATAAAACTAAAAAAACAACAACAATATAACATCAATTTTGAGGACAAAATGTTCACCTGCTGCCTAATATATCCCACCCACTGTTAATTAGTGTTATATACTTCACTGGTGTAAGTGAATATAAGTGTCCTGTTTGTTTGCAGTTTGGTGCAGATGTGGCTCTAGATGCCTAATCGTAGGATTCTCATGGACACAGTGTTGTTTGCCTTGTGAACAAGATACCTGAAGAACACACAGGAGTTAGGTAGGATGATAGACTGTGATGTGAATGAAGGTCACCTGAGTGCGCTGGCCCTCTCCTGTGCCCTGGAGCTGTTGTAGATAATGTTACACAAGACTTTCATGGCCTCCTTCTTACAGACCTCTCCATCTTCCTCCTTCTCCTCCTCCTCACTGTTCTCCTCCCAGGTGTCTTTCTTCCCTCGGGGGAGCACCACAGCTCCTTCATCTTCTCTCCACTTGTAGCACTGACGGACCGAGCCGTTTGCGGAGGCAGCCGCGGCCGATGAATATAGAGCGTCATCTTCATCTTCCTCTTCCTCTTCCTCGTCCTCTTCCTCACAGCTGCACCCTGCCCCTCTCTTCATCAGATTCTTTTGCGTTCTGGCAGAAAGATCCTCGGGCCGTTCCTCCTCCTGCTGTGAGCGTGCTTGTTGAAAGATGATGCCTCCCAGGTCCGCCAAGGTGAGGAGCGCGCCGTCGTCCACCATGGGCCCCAGGGCCCGCCGGTCCCGGGACAGGATTCGCAGGGTGAGAAGGCAAACCCGTAAGACTGCAGGCTGGAGCTGAGAGTTGATGAAGCTCAGCAGGGCCGTGGCCAGACGCTGAGAGACGTGGAGCACATACAGTGATTAGTGAACTAGACAACAGGAACACATGCAGCTCTGCAAAATCACTGATAGTAGGCTACAAACACATAATAATAATGATGATTTGGGCTATTTTTCTTCTTTAACATGTATTCTTTCAGAATAGTGGAAAGAAATGGTAGAAAATCCACATGAAGGTGTTTATTTTACTTCGTTTTGTCTCTTTTGTCAGTAGATTTCTCCTATTCACCACTGTGACATAGGCTACTGCTGTGCCTGTTGTCTGACCCATGTATCATTGTAAAGCTCTTTCTCTCCTGAACAATTAAGTAGATTCCAAAAAATGTAATTTCCTTTGTATCAGCGACAAGTCATTAGCGTATGATTAACATTAACAATTTTACAGTACAAGTCTTTAAAGGCCGTTTTTTCAAAATGAGTTTTTCCTCAGACTCTGAGCTAGAAATCTATCTCCACTTCAGCAGCACTTCTTCCAGTTTCATTCCTGTCTATAGGTTTTTAAAGAGGGGATTCTGATATTCAAAGACGGATTTATTAGTTTTAATTCTAAAAACATGGCGGAATTGGATTTTTTAGGGGCTTTCTTTATCCATTGTTGATTTCGGTTCTCAAAATATGCAAATTAGTACATTTTTAATTAGATAGTGCCTATTTAAACATAACATTTGACAAAACTTGTGGTACAAAAAAATATTTGTCTTAGTTCATGGTGATATCTGTTAAAATTTTTACCCTATTCACCTGTGTCTCACCTACATGTAGAAGAATGAGGTTAAAATAATACATAGTGATAAGACAATATAGAAACATGTTTAAAGAAGAGCTAAAGGACGTTAATGAGTTCTGGAGTCAGATTTCAGGCAGAGGGGGGTTCCTGTGTGTTGGGGCCTGGTCACCTGGGTGACAGTTCATGTATCCATCCACAGATCTCAGTTCTCTGCTGGGCTCATACCTCATCAATAAGCCAAAGATGTAATTGTTATTATTAATTATTGTGATGCATCAGTGCCTGGTTGAGGCCTGACTGATGCTTCACAATAATCAAGTCCAGAATATATAAAAGCAAGAGGAACTCTTTGTAGGAGACTGAATAATCAGGACTCGACCCTGTCTGACTTCCTTCTCAAAGCTGAGGTCACCATCACATCCTACCTGCCGGAGAAGAAGATCAGGCTCCTCATCATCTTCATCCTCTTCTTCATCTTCATCCTCAGAGTCAGGGGCGTGGTCCCTCACTTTGTTCTTCCTGAACTGGGAGATGGAGGTTACACTGCTGTAATACACTGACCTGTCACTCACAAAGCCAACTAGGCCCTAGTTACCGAATAACATCATAACAATAAATAATCACTTTGTCTTCTTCTTTGAACTATAACAGCATGTTGAGCTGCTTCTCTTCTCTCTTTCTGTCAATTAGTGTTGACTTTGATTGGATTTGAAAATCTTTCATGTTACGGCCGGGTAATTTGGTTTGCAACAGAAGTTAAAACAAACATTATTACAATAGCATATCGACGGAGCTACTGCTCTTTGATGTCATGTGGTAATATAGAAAGTAAAGGTTTGTTTAAAGTAAAAAGACAAATACACTAATCATAAATCAATGAACATAATCTGCTATGGGCAGAAAGCAACTCTTCATAAACAATGTACGTATGTTTTCACAGGCTATTAATAAGAGTGAGCAGACAATAACAATAAAACGTTAAATCATTGTGTAAATCATTGTTGTGAAAATATAGAATACAGTTGTTTAAAATTGTGTGTGCTGTTTTTAATCATAATTTTTAAAAGAATAATAATTATTAATTAATAATAATTAGTTTAAAAAAATATTTTCATCAGTAATTCTTTTTTATCAATTAATAAACATTTCAGGCGACCCCATTTAAATTCCAGGCGACCCCATGTGGGGTCCCGACCCCAAGGTTGAGAAACTCTGCCTTACTGTATATTCTAACTTCACAGCTGTTTCACCTTCTCTCCCCTCATTAATAAAGCTCACAGTCGGTGCTCAGTGTTAGCCTGCCACCACCTAGCTTAAGCATCTCTACAGGGTCAAGGTCAACAGACTGCTGAGTCATGAGGAGGACGAGCAGCTTTGGGCATACAGCTGGACGCTATTACACAACCGGCATGGACACACACACACACACACACACACACACACACACACACACACACACACACACTGGGAATGACTAAGCAATCTAAGCCTTTTTACAGATTATTGTAATACACAGGGAACACAGAGTGAGCTCTCTCTCTCTCTCTCTCTCACCTCCTCCAGTTGTTGTTGCTGCGGTCAGTTTATCCATCAGCAGGGACAGAGACGCATGTGTGAAGAGCAGCAGTGAAAAGCGTCAGAGACACAAGAGGTTTGGGGGGAGTTGGAATAACCTGTTAAAAGCTTCACAGTCAGACTCGGTCTTTTGTAACTACATCTACGTGATGACACTGACATCCACAGCTAGTGTTCACACCATGAGCTGACAGACCATAGTAACAGGTGAACTCCACATGGTGTGACTGAGCTTGACTGTATTTCCATCATTTTCTGAATCATTATTGGTTTAACTGAAAATTTGTAATTTCAGTTATTTAGAAAAAACACACAGACCAGTCACCTTTTTAAAGGAATATTTCAACATTTTAGCACATTCGTCATAACCGTGTCTTAGGAGTACAGTAGGTTCATTACCTTTAATTGTCGGTGCAAGTTGTTTTTAGATCGGCGGAGAAGAGACGTGAGCTGCACAGTATTTCCACATCTCCCTCATCAAACTCATCAAATACACAATCCAACAACTCCAAAACACTCTGGTGGACAGGTTGTGACCTGTATATTCACCACGCTATGAGATAATAATGGAACGATACAAGACAGCGTGGTTTTCGAGGCAAATGCGTATCCGGAGCTACATTCCTGACATGGCTGCTGACTTCAATGCAAGTAGTTCCAAGTATTTGCTTCATGTGTCGTAATGTTATTATCTCATAGCGTGGCGAATTTGCAGGTCACAATTTGTCCACCAGTGTGTTTTGGAGTTGTTGGATTGCATATTTAGTTAGAAATACAATGAGCATCCATTGTGTTAGCTGAGCAGTTCACGTCTCTGCCCCGCCGATCTCAAAACAGCTTGCACCGACAATTTAAGGTAATAAACCTGCTAAGACTATAGGGATTATGGTAATAGGCGAATTTACCACAATGTTGAAATATCCCTTTAATGCTGAGGCTGATCAGTGTGAACACAGTGGGGACTAGTTAAACTGGCTGAAGATCTTAACCAGCTGGAGCTTGGACCTGCACACATCTAACTGAGCTGCAGATACTGAATAGACTTTAAAGACATGCGATTCACCAGTGTTTGTCATTGAACATATCACACAGGCAGCTGGATATCTGTCTGTTGCCATGGAGACGAGATGTAGCCAAAAACATGTCTGCACGGAGTCAAAGTCCAGGTTCTGTCCAGACCTGCTATGGTGGTCTGTGAAGCCTCAGTGAAATGAGACTCTGTTTGAGGATGAGTTTTCTAACACAACAGAAGCTGATACTATGTCTATTGTCAGCTGGTGAGTATAAACAGAAGCAACAGGACTCCAGCAGGTGGTTGTTATCAGAGTGAGGGCCTCAGTGGAGACCTGCTGAGACCCAGACCACTCAGAGGCAGAGGGACAGACCCTGGAGACAGAGACAGGAGGAGGTACTGACCTTTTTCCTCTCCTGGATCTCAGTGTTGAAGAAGAAGCAGTCTGCATACTGAGGAGAGAAGAAGAGAGGAGGAGCCGTTCATCATCAACAGCTCAAGACTCCTTGACCGTGGATCCGTGGACATGCTGTCATTCCGACATCCCACCATTTTAGACACACCACCATTCCGACATACCGCTATTCTGACATGTGAACGTCCCACCATTTCGATAAGGCTTTCAATAGAAGGAAATGTGTGTTACTCAACAGGTGACTCCCTTCTTTAAGACATGCTGATGAATATAGGCCTACTGTGTGTAATTAACTGTAACTCAGCAGAGCGCAGACAGGGACTAGTCTGTCTGTCTAGTCTCTACCTGCTCTTTTTACTAAACTTAACTAACTTTCATCATTGCCTAAACCCAACCAGTGCAAAATCTTTTTGAAAATACACTGTTAAAGGAATTGTTGGAAAGGCAGGATGTTTTAAAAAAAAATGTAAATAGCGTCATTCCAACCAGAATGATGGGACATTTGACAGATTTAGAGGTCTATGTCAGACTGGTGGGATGGCCGATGGCAGTTTCCCCCCCCAGAGGGACTATCCTGTCACTTTAAAAACCTGCGGGAAAGAATTTGAACACATGCAGTGACAGATCTCCACCTGGACATGTTTACATCAGAGACCCGGGGCCCCTGGTCCACCTGATACTGAGAATGTGGGACGAGAGGAGCATTCACTCCAGGTTTAACTTTGGGTTTTCAGGGGGCAGTGGATGGTGCAGTGGGTAAAGCGGCCGCGCCATGTAAAGGCTACAGTCCTCACTGGCAGCCCTCTCTCTGCCTCCCCCTTTCCTGTCTATCTATACTGTGTGCTATCAAATACAGGTAAAAAGCCAAAAAAAAAATACTTTAAAAAAGTTTGGGTTTTCAGTCCTGTGATGGTGGTTCACTTCTTACTGGGCTAAATCACCATGGCAACTGGCAGTACAAATCATTGGATGGTTTTGCTGTTTTTGCATGTGTCCACTCTGTTTTAAAACACAGCTTCTAACCATCATGAGGAGAGTCAATCACACTGGATATCTACATAACTATTACAGCTTCATCTGACCTGAACACAGATTCACGGCACACAGTCATACAGTGTACATCCTGATGGTGATGAAGGTGTTACTCTCCTCTACATCACTGCAGCTCAGAATAACATGAAGAGACTCTGTGACCAGGATTATTCTCTCTCTCTCTACAGCAGAAATCACTCTCCTCTCTGCTCTCTATTGTTTTTCAGCGTTTTTTTGCCCCTATATTAACCTGTTGTCCTCCTGGGTCAAGGAAGGAAGGACGAAGGGAAGGAAGGAAGAAAAGAAAGACAGAAGGAAGGATGAAGGGAAAGATGGAGGAAAGAGGTGGGGGGGGAAAGGAAGGAAAGATAGAAGGAGGGAGGTAAAAGATTGGGTCAACTGGGTCAAAAAGGAAGAAAGACGTAAGGACGAAGGGAAAGAAGGGCGGGAAAGGGAAGGGGAACAGGGTGGAAAGAAAGATAGAAGGTCAGGTCAATTGGATCAAAAGAGGAAGGAAGAAGAAATGAGGACGGAAGGAGAAGAGAAGGAAGGAATGGAAAAAGGATTGTGGAAAGTAGGAAGGAAGGATGGAGGTAGGGAACAGATTGGGTCAATTTGACCCAGAAGGACAACAGGAGGGTTAATACTTAGTTCACCCAAAAATGAAATTTCACTTATCATTTACTCACCCTCATGTGGACTAAGGGCTGGGAGAATTTTCAGCGTCCTCCGTGGCTTCTCTGAGTTATAGGGGGTCTTGGGGTAGCAGTGCATGTCCTAACGGTTGCAAATGGACACCAGCGGTCTTCGTCACAAAAAGACACACCAAAAAACATCCAAATACCTCCATACTGCTCGTATGTAACGTCCGTTTGTATTGAAAAAAATTAAATAAGTCTGTATTTCAAGCTTGTTTGGTAGCGGAAGCTTCTCGAAGCCCTGGTTCGCCCAAATTTGAGGAGCTTCGAGAAGCTTCCGCTACAAAACAAGCTTGAAATATAGACTCTTTTTTTTTTCATGACAATTTCGCATTCTGGGGCTTCAATACAAGACGGACATTATATACGAGCAGCATTTGGATGTAGGAGAGGTATTTGGATGTTTTTTTGGTGTGTTTTTTTGTGACGAAGACCGCTGGTGTCCATTTGCAACCGTTACATGGACATGCACTGCTACACGAGACCCCCTGTAACTCAGAGAAGCCACGGAGGACTCTGAAACTTCTCCCAGCCCTTAGTCGACATGAGGGTGAGTAAATTATGAGTGAAATTTCATTTTTGGGTGAACTATCCCTTTAATTCATGGTTATGATGAAGTTACTTATAATAAATAACTTTGCCTCTTTCTTGAACACACTCGTGCCTGGACAGATAAACAGAGAGTTAACTGAAGGGACAGACAATGTTAGGTTTGTTGAAGCCAGATAACTTCAGGTCACCCTGGATATGTTGAACTTCCTCACAGGCCTCAGGTGGTTTCCCAGGAGACCGCTACACAAACCAGGTGAGGAAGAAAGAAACAGGAAACAGAAACGTCCTCAGTGGTGGAGCGAGAACATGGCTGAATTCAACAGCTGACTTACGATCAGTGATCAATTTAGTTTCATTTAAGTCATGAGGTGGTGGAGGTGGGTAGGAAACAGAGGGAGGGGTGAGGGGGGGAAGGGGGGGAGGTGGCACTACAGACATCATCACCGTGTTTCATTCAGCCAATCACACCCACTCCTCTTTTTTTGTCCTCCTCAAAGAGAATCTTATCCTTTAAGCAAAAAGAGTTCAGCATTGACGCAGACTGTTTCCATGGTTACTGACGTGAATTTAGTTCTAGTTACAGACTGATGCAGTAGCCATGGCAACAGTGAATGACCTGGGTGTTGTAGCCGTCCAGCAGGAGCTGAACCGAGTCCTGGTCTCCTCGGACGATGCTCTCGATGATTCTCTCCACATCTGGACCCATGTCTGAAGAACCTGACAGCAGACACAGTACAACATCTGTTTGTATGAAGGATCTGTGTGTTATAATAACTCAGATAACTAGGCTACAATCATTTGTATACAATAGTAACATCCAACATGTAGAATATCATTGAGCCGGTTGGGCGGGCATCTATACGACACATTGGCAATGATGTTATAGTATCACACTTCTGTTGAAGCAGAATACAATGAACATCACTCTCACACACACATTCTTGTAATGCTAACTTTGTGGGGACACTCATTGAGATAATGTATTCCCTGGCCCCAGTGTTTTTCAACCTTGGGGTCGAGACCCCACGTGGGGACACCTGAAATGTCTGGTATTTGATACTCAAAAAAATTACTGATAAAAATATTATTATTCCTGTTAAAATTATGATTGGAAACACCACACACAATCTTAAACCACAGTATTCTATACTTTCACTTTTCCAAATATGAATCGAGTTCAAATAAAATGCAGAATATGAAAATGTTTGAGCTGGTGCATCTTGATTGAGGGCGTGGTGTCGCCAGAAATGTGTGAGGTCAAAATGGGGTCACGATCCAAAAAAGGTATAGCCCCTTACCCTAATCTTAACCATCCAAAACAAATGCCTAAACTTAACCATTAGCCTACTCTTAACCTAATAAACCTTATTATAACCTAATGTCTTAACTCAAAGTCGTAACCCTCAAACAGCCCTTTGAAAAAGTGAGGAAAGGCCAAAATGTCCTCACTCTGTTGGTTAAAAACTCTTGCAGGTCCTCACAACGTAGTAAGTAGAAGAACACACACACACACACACACACAGCTGTTTGGTTTTGAACAACACAACCTAATGAAGTGGAGCACTTCCTGTAGAGAGCTCCGTGTAACAGAAGGTGGACTCACCTGTTGCAGTGCAGAGACGTGGACACAGACTCTGACAGCTCCTCTCCTCTCCACTCTGATGAAGTAATGGATGTGTAATCTCATCTCTCTTCTTACCCCCTCACCTTCCCTCCCTCCCCCCTCCCTCCTCCCCTCCTTCCCTTCCCCTCACTCTGTAAGCCCTGGATTTACTCCAGACGTCTGCACCACACTCCTGAGTCTCTGAGGAGGTCACTGCTGCTGCTTTGTTTCCCCTCACAGTGTCTGCTGCTCCACACTGACGCTGTTCCTACCCACAGTATCTCCACACAGGGCCGTTGTATAGGGGAGAAAGGAGATGATAATTCTAGGGGCTCACAAAAAACCCAGTGGTCTAATCTTTGTATGAGTGATTTATTCTGCTTAAACCCTGACTAATACTCATAGTAATGCTGTATTACCGTCAAAACAAAGTAGGCTAAATAAAAAATTATAATATATACATAGTCTAGGAAAAAAAAAAGTGGAAAAGTCAGGGGCCCACTTTAGTATTCTTTCAGGGGCCCAGAATTCTTAGCAACGGCCCTGACTCCACAATCTGTTGTTTATTGCCACATTTCGACATAGTTGGTTTATATTTTTCTGTCACTGTCAGATTGGATAAATTACATTCATTTTTCTTTGTCTGGTTTCAACAAGTGCCTTCTTCTTCGACCTTTGACCTTTAACCACTAATCAGTTTGTCCTTGAGTTCAAGTGCATATTTGTTCCAAATTTAGAGAAGTCTAGCCACTTAGTTATCAGTTCAATATTATAGTTTTAACATTTTCATTAGTTTTTATTTTTATTTAGTTTTTCAGTTTGCTTCTTCTTCTTTTTTTTTATTTCAGTTTAGTTTTAGTGTGTTTGACAAGTGATAAAGCAGTTTTGGTAGTCTTAGTTTTATCAGGTTTTAGGAGAAAGCTTCTGTGAGACATCTGAAGATGAACTTCCAAACTAGTGGGATTTTTCCCTTTTAGTTGCTTCCCATAATGTTGCCATCAGTACTCCATATTGAGCTGTGGCCTTTTCTTCCTGCAAGACTTCTCTAAGAAAACTAAAACTAAGCTGATGATATCTGACTCAGCTCAGCATTAGTTCGCTTTGCGTTATTCATTGTAGTTTTTATTTAGTTCTTGTTTTTCTAAAAAATAAAAATAAAAACTTAATCTTTAGTAAAAAGGACTTCCTCTCTCTGTCCCAGACCTTCTCCAGAGGCTCCTCTCTTTGCTGGCTGTGTACCACATCCCCCTCCCCCTCCTCTTCTCCACATTGCTCTGTCCATTCGGGTGATAAAGGTTCAGCCTCGAGATGCAACGCCGTGAGAACGTGCACATCCGCGTCCTTCAGTGAAATGACTCTAGCACAAGGTTGTTTTATTCATCATCACGTTTGTCATTTGAACAGTTTTATTTCATTATGTCAAATACAGGAATTTTCATGTACAGAAGAGCAACTGGGAACTAGAGAATGAAGTAACTGTACAATATGTACACATCAAATCATAGGAAATATCAGTCCACAACAAACAGATAAAAATGACTCACATTAAACACTGACATTGATGCTTTTGGATCGTTTCTCCTCGCACTTCCTCTCAGGAAGCCGAGCTTTATTTTTTCCCCTCCCCTCCTCTTTACAGCCATGAGATCTCCTCTTGTCTTTTGAAGAACGAACAGAACACAGCTTTAGTTTAAATACATCTCAGTCTCAGTGAGGCGGGCGGAACCAGGCAGACTATCACATAGTCCTGAGCCCCGAGTCCTCCGTCTCACTTCTGCTCCGGTCTCACCTTGTCGTCTCGGGTCATTTCATGTTCACCCCTTTAAAGCATTTTTCAAAAATAATAACAGCAAACAATCTCGTCTGAAGACAGTCATTTTAAAAATGTCCTTGTATAAATTATACAAACCATAGTTATCAATACATACGTATAGACAGCGCATATGTGTATAGTGCGAGTGTGGGCGTGTGTGTGTGTGCGTGTGAGTGAGTATGTGCATGTGTGTGTGTGTGTGTTAGTATTCTGCAGGTGTTGGCAAAGTCTCTTCTGTAACACTGACCTGGAGGTCTGAGGAAAATCCATCACATTCACATAGTTCACGAGCCTCCGTCTTGAAATCAGAGGAACTTTAACATGGATTCAATAAGAAAACAAACACTTTTTCAAAGTTTAACAAACCCACAGTGGCTGTTCATGCTGGAGCGTCTCCCAGCATCCACATGGTCTCTGTAGTCGGGACTCTTTTTCTTCTCCACCCTCGTCCAACAGGTGGATGTGTGAGTCAGGGGTGGGGGGTTGGGGCGGGGGCTGTGGTCCTCCTTCAGGCCTTGGCGCTGAGGCTCAGCAGTTCCATGAAGGAGTTAAAGAGACTCTCCAGCCAGCCCTGGTTAGCCATGCACTGCTGCACCACCTCCTCCTGGCCGGGGTCCTCGGCCGCCTGCTCGATGCTGTCGGTCTGAGCGGGAGAAAACGGCTCAGGTTTAGTTTCCTCAATTCAACTGTGTTTTACCAAGCAACACGATCTGGACAAAGGACATGTCGGATTTAGAAGTGTTTACTCGTGGACTGTGTTTGGTTGCAATAACTGAATTAAAGGGATAGTTCACCCAAAATTCAAATTTCACTCATTATCTACTCACCCTCATGTCGACTAAGAGCTGTGAGAATTTTCAGAGTCCTCCGTTCCTTCTCTGAGTTATGGGGGGTCCACGCAGCAGTATTTGTCCATATAATGATTGTAAATGGATACCACTTTTCTTTGTCCAAAAAGACACACCAAAAAACATCCAAATACCTCCATACTGCTCGTCTGTAATGTCCCTCTTGTGTTGAAGCCCCGACATGAGAAATTGCTCTGAAAAAATTGTTTGTAGCGGAAGCTCCCAGTGTCTGCTCTTCCTGTGTCACCGGCGGAATAATTTCTCCTGTGGGGGCTTCAATACAAGAGGGACATTACAGACGAGCAGTATGGAGGTATTTGGATGTTTTTTGGTGTGTCTTTTTGGACGAAGAAAAGTGGTATCCATTCACAACCATTATGGACAAATCCTCTGGACAAGGACTCTGAAAATTCTCACAGCTCTTAGTCGACATGAAAGTGAGTAGATAATGAGTGAAATTTGAATTTTGGGGAACTATCCCTTTAAGTAGGGGTTCAGTATCCAAGATTAGTTCATGTTATGATGCGTATGCAGAGAGGACGAGGCTGATGAACAAGGAAACCAAAGAATCCAGATCACAGTATATATATATATATATATGAGTAAAAGCGGATGTTTATGAATGATATAGAATCTTTGCATAGTCGCATACTGCAGCAACATTTGGCTGTGACCTATGCATTTACCAGGACTGTGAGCTGTTGGCTGGTCTGCAGCCATTTTTTGTTTTGATACTTACATTGTTTACCTTGTAAAATGATTCCTTTTTTTTAAAAGGGGCAGTAGATTAGATTTCATCCAGGAGTTCAATTATTTTGCTTTTTGTATTAAATTGATTTTGTTTTTCTTTCTTTCTTTCTTTCTTTCTTTCTTTCTTTCTTTCTTTCTTTCTTTCTTTCTTTCTTTCTTTCTTTCTTTCTTTCTTTCTTTCTTTCTTTCTTTCTTCATTTTTCTTTTGTGACCTTCACACAAACACAGCAGGATTTCAGGATTTAAGGTTATCAAGTTATCCTGAGGTTTCAGCCTGAGTCTTCAGTCCTACAGCAGCACTTCACCTCTTACCAGGTACAAAACCCAACTCCTAACCTGTTCCACAGCACGTCACCTTCAGAGGGCCGGATCAAAACCTCTCAACGACCAAATTACTGACTGACAGCCAATGATAAGAGTGATCAAGAATAAAGATCAATAGAAATCTGTATAGATCAGAAAGAGCCAGGCATAAACTTCTGTTAATGCCCATGTGAGTATATAATATAATAAATAACTCTTTTAAATGAAACCCAGGGTTAATTGAGCCAGGACAGACAATGTTAGGTTCAGTTAAGCCAGATAATGAGAAGTTATCCTGGGTTTGTGGAACTTACTTTTTAGTACAGGTGTCTGGACAGGTGTGAGCCAATCAACAGCCGGATGACTGTCATGGTGAATGTAGCAGGTGTACATAGAGGTGGCCTAGTGAGGCCATCCTTACCTCCTTCTTGCAGTGCAGGAAGGTGTGGTACTTGTAGTGATGCAGGGAATGATACAGACTGTAGATCCGACAGGTCTCTATGGAAATCTTCAGATCCTGAGAAGAGAGACAGAGACAGAACGACTGAGGAACATTGGTCACATTGGTCACATTTGTGAGGATTGTGCAGCTGCTGTGCAACACACATTTCTGTACAATGACAATTAAGGTTTTCTTATCCTATCTGAGCAACTGTAACAACCTGAAATCATTCTAAAATTATACTAGGATATTAGATGGCACCTTAAAGGGATAGTAGCATTTTTTTAAGTGGGCTTGTATGATCTACAAATAGCCCCTAAGTACTTTAATTGCAGTAGAAAACTCTCTGCACTCCTCCCGTTAGCAACGCCAGCCCATAGCCCTGCCCAGAGATTTACAACATAGCCTACAGTGTTGTGAACAGACCCAAAGAAACGGCCTATTTTCGCGGCCTAAAAGAGGTTTTACCTGAAAAAAAAAAACACAGTTCCATTGTTCACAATAATATAATTTTTCCAGCCCTTCAAAGTGCAGGAAAAACACAGTTTTTATTTGGACCTAACCAACTGCTGATCAGTGGGCGCTAACCCTGGGCGGAGGGATACGTGAGTTGGTTAGGTCCAAATAAAAACTGCATTTTTCCTGCACTTTGAGGGGCTGGAAAAAATCATATTATAGTGAACAATGGAACTGTGTTTTTTTTTTTTTCAGGTAAAACCTATTTTAGGCCATGAAAATAGGTAGTTTCTTTGTATGTTGTAAATCTCTGGGCAGGGCTATGGGCTGGCGTTGCTAACGGGAGGAGTGCAGAGAGTCTTCTACTGCAATTAAAGTACTTAGGGGCTATTTGTAGATCATACAACCCCACTTTAAAAGAAATGATACTATCCCTTTAATTGTCTGTGCAAGCTGTTTTTAGATCAGCGGGGTAGAGACGTGAGCTGCACAGTACTTTCGCCTTTCTCTCATCAAACTAAATACACAATCCAACAACTCCAACACACTCTGGTGAACAAGTTGTGACCTGAACATTCACCACGCTATGATAACGTATAATTATGTAACATTACGATACATGAAGCAAATATTGCTTTTGAAATCCCTCCACCCAGCAGCCTTCCAACTAAGTTCCATGTTAAAGGCCAACCTTCAATTTTGTACATTTTTGGTTTATTCTGGTTTATTCCCATACTTTCCCTTTAACTGGAAAGTTTCCAACCCGACTAATAAGTAAGGAGTCTGCCTGTCAAACCTGGACATATTGAGCTGCTGAAATGGAAACAAGCTTCTCTGTGTTTTCAGTGTTTTCAGAGCCTAGCTTTAGCTTAGCTTGAAAAAATGCTACTATCCCTTTAAGTAGTCGGCTAAATAACTACTAAAGAGCTCTAACCTTGGTTAGAGTTGGTGAATCTGTGCAGACCAAGTTTTATATTGTGAGGTCGAGCGGTGGTTCTCAAAGTGGGGTTTGGGAACCCCCAGGGGTCCTTGAGAGGATTGAAGGGGGTCCCTAACTTTTTTCTAGAAATTGTTTTTTGTTTTGTTTTTTACCACTTTTTTTTATAAATGAATAAATATACTGTATTACAAATTTGGTCACTTTTTCTAGATTTTATTTATTTATTTAACTTTTTTTGAGAGGTTTTACCAGTTTCTTCTAGGATTTTCTGTTTTCCAGAAATTTCTCTACAATATTTCCAAAAATTCAGGCCATTGGCCCTAATTTGAACATACATTGACTAAAAAACGTTCTTCAGTCTCAGAACAAATATTTGTGTTTTTTGTCCAATGGGGGTTCGTGGTCTGATTTGTGTCAATTTAGGGGTCCTTTATGTAAAAACCACTACTGATGTAGAGAGCGTGATGTCATATCCATGCTCTCTGACCTGTTGCTTGGGAATACTCCTCTTGACCCGGCTGAGAGTCTTGCGGTTGTAGCCCTCCCCACCTAGATGGATTTTGACGGCCCCGGAGTCCAGTGGGTCGGCCGTCATTTTGGGGAATATGTGTAAAGCTTCCTGGAGAGAGAGAGCAGAACGAAGACAGAGGCCTGAGACACGGGTTCCTCAGTTGAAATTCACATAAAGTGGAAACACAATGGTGTAAATAAACTGTAGTCTGAGTGGAGGAGGTGCAGGGTACCTGGTGCTGAGCGCTCATGTTGACTCTCCTCAACAACCTCTTCTTCTGTTCACTCAGCAGGCTGTCGATTTTCCTCATGGGCGGGAGGTACAGCTCGTCTGAGGAGGTCAAGTACAGTAGAAAGCTCATTTACTCTCATATCAGTCACTGTCACAGTGGCGGCGTCAGCGGTTGAAGGGGGCTTTCATATAACAACAGTGAAAGGTGCACTCGCATTTAGAAGCGCTAAACTGTAATAAATGGCTGCGACACCTCTTCATCTGAACAGTTCACTCTCTCATGCTCATGGACAGTCTCTTCAAATGACTGTAAATGGAGATCCATCGTGTTCCACTGGAGTACCAAGACGTCAGAGGAGGACCTGACTCACCTGCCACCTGTTTTCTCTGTTGCTATCACAACTGTTTGTATCTGAGGCGTCTCTCTCTCTTGTCATGTGTAACTT
This sequence comes from Decapterus maruadsi, assembly GCA_030347415.2. Taxonomy (NCBI): domain Eukaryota; kingdom Metazoa; phylum Chordata; class Actinopteri; order Carangiformes; family Carangidae; genus Decapterus; species Decapterus maruadsi. Next base: position 25,267,728 of record CM064905.1, on the reverse strand, counting down.
TCCCATGTGAAATATGATGTTGTTGAGAAATCTGTGATTTAAAGGGGACATATACTGCCGCTTTTTCACAAATTAAAATAGTTCCCAGGTGTCTTAAAGACATGTCTGTGACATGATTTGGTCAAAATACCCCAAAGATCAAACATCACAGCTCTTTTCATCCTCTCTAAACAGCCCTGTTCAAAACGGCTGGTTTCAGTGCCTGTCCCTTTAAATGTAAATGATCCAAGGCCAATGCAAATTCAAAAACTAGTTACATCACTGGAAGACAACTGAGGGAACAGCTCGTAAAACCACATGGATTTTAACCTAGGGAGTCTACAGATTTTCTTGTCAATCCTCGCATTTTTGTGGCCAGAAGGAAAGACCCAAGAGCCTTCAAAAAGTGATATTTCCATAATACATGTATGTCCCCTTTAAATCCTGATAAAGTACTTGTATCTCCTGTCTCCTCTCAGTGACATTATATCTCTATGATCATGTGACAGTGTTGTGTTCATCTGAGGTCAATGTGACTTCCTACAGTTTCAGATACTCCCTTGTTGCAGGATATCATGATCTTGTTCACACTTTGCACATGTTAGACTCCCCAGTTCATGGCATGTAGGTTATAGCACTACGTCCGTATCTCAAAAAATCAAAAAATCTGCAGTTAACACTCTTTTCTTAAAGGGTGAGGGGAAAAAAAGAAATACATGTAACCACATTTCTCTTCTTTGAGTTTGTCTGTTCCAATTTCTCCTCCTGTCTCCATCTTTCCACCAGTGGAGCAACAATGTCACAACTCACTAGAATCACCTCCACTTTGTAGAACTGGCCCCTGTCTGGGGATTTAAAGCCCTCTGCTGCCCTCTTGTGTCGGCTCTGAGGTGAGATGTTAGAGTGCGTACTGGGAGTGATGGGCATGGTGGTAGGGGGTACTAGAGGTGGTCCATGAAGAAGATTCACTCCTCTTTCCTTCTCTTCCCTTTTTCTCACTCCCTCTGTTTCCTCACCAGAGCTTGACAAGCTCTTGCATGGTTTCTACTGTATGTCCTCCGTCCTCCTCCAGACTGAACCCACTCAGGCTCTCTGGCTGTGTGTTCGAAGGGACGCTGATGTAATCATCACTCCGGAGTATTGCCTTCATTAATTGGCTCTGCTGGTGACCACCTCTGTTCCCTTTGTTGCTGTTCAGGTTGTTTCTCTTGTCTTTCTCCACAGTCAGTGAGAATACGTCTGTTTGGGAAGTCTGTGGATAGGCTGACTAACCACCCACTTATGGACCAGCCCCTCCTGGTGTCCTCTTGTCTCTCCCAGATGTCCTCCAAGTCTTCCATGGATGACAAGTGGCTTTTCACAGTAGTTACTGTTCCTCCAGTGCAGCTTCAGTAAGTAGGTTCTAAGCACTACAACTGATCAATAAGTGCAATAATGAGCTGGAGTGCAGTAAAGTGCACGGTAAGAGATAGTTAGACTTGTTAGGGTGTGAACATCTGGCAGCTTGTCCCACAGACCAGTACGGTCTGGACTGAGACTGTCTTGTGTGCAGTGATGGTGGTGCTAGTCCACATTCCTCAGACTGAATGACTGAGTCCAGGTGAAGGGCCAATGCAGAGACTGATGGTCCATCTGGTATGAGTGACAGGTACAGTGGGATGCTGTCTGCATACAGTAGCAGTGATATGAGTGAGTGTGATTGGACAGTTGGACCCTACAAGATGGTGACCATGACTATACAACACAGCATCCATAACACTGAACACATTACATCACCATGGCATCAGTTTTTATCTTCACTGTCACTGATTAAATGTATAGGGACAGTTCAACATTTTGACCAATTGACCCATTGCCACAATCCCTATAGTTTTAGGAGTAAGTTCGTTACCTTTAATTGTCGGTGCAAGCTATTTTTAAAACGGCGGAGCAGAGCCGTGAGCTGCTCAGAGCTACGCTACAGCGGCTAATGGAATATCTTGATTTCCCTCTTCCAACTCATGAAAGACACAATCCAATAACTCAAAAATCCTGCACATTCACCCCACTATGAAATAATAATGGAATGTTACAAGACAGAGTTGTTTTCAAGGTAAATTCATGCAAAACCACTGATGCGCTCCTGTACGGAGCAGTTTTTCGGCAAGCAGTCTCTGTATTTTGTATTTGCCAACTCGAGGCAAATACAACAAAGCAACCTTTTGGAGTTGTTGGATTGTGTATTTGATGAGTTTGATGAGGGAAACCAAGAAATCCCATCAGCCTCCGTAGTGTAGCTCTGAGCAGCTCACGGCTCTGCTCCACCGTTCTAAAAAAAAACTTGCATCAACAATTAACGAACCCACTCCTAAAACTATCGGGATTATGGCAATGGGCCAGAATGTTGAACTATCCCTTTAAGAATCTGTGACATCACCATGGTGACTGTAAGGGATAATTAATAACATTCAACTCTCTGTAACTGTGCTCACCATCGGTGTCCTCCAGGGCCTGGATCATGTCGGGGTCCAGCGCTGTGCTGACCAACATCTCCACGTAGCTCCTGAACATCTCCCTCATGGCTCTGCTGTTGACTCCACCTCGGAGCGGCCCTGCAACACAGAGGCTGCTCTGAGAACACGCTCACACCGCTCCACGGCTCGTAAGCGTGTAAAGACGCACGCACACAGACAGACACACGCAGCCGCTGACCTTCGTCATCGCTGGGAGAGGAGTCGGACTCGGAGGAGGAGGAGGGAACCTCCTTCAGCCACTTCTTCCTCTTCTTGGGGGGGGGCTCTGCTTTGTCCTTGGACGTCTTGGCTCTGGGCTGCTGCTCCATCCTCTTCTCCTTCAACCTGGCCAGCTCCATGGTGTCTCCACGCCTCTCCCGCTCCTCTCTCTCCCTCTTCTCCCTCTCTCTCCCCTCGTTTTCCTTCTGCTCCCTCTCTTTCTCGCTCTCCCTCTGCTCTCTTTCCCTCTGCTTCTCCCTCCGCTCCCTCTCCCTCTTTTCTCTCTCCTTTTCTCTTCTCTCCCTCTCTTGTTTCTCCCTCTCACTTTGCTCCTTCCTCTCTTTCTCCCTCTGCTCTCTCTCCTGTTTCTCCCTTTGTTTCTGTTCCCTCTCTTTCCGTTCCCTCTCCTGTTTCTCTCTTTCTTTCCACTCTCTCTCCTGTCTCTCCCTCTCTTTCCTCTCTCTTTCCTGTTTCTCCCTTTCTTTCCTTTCAATTTCCTGTCTCTCTCTTTCTTTTCGCTCCCTCTCCTGTTTCTCCCTCTCTTTCCTTTCTCTTTCTTGTCTCTCGTTTTCCTGTCTCTCTTTTTCTTTCCTTTCTATCTCCTGTTTCTCTCTTTCTTTGCGCTCCCTCTCCTGTTTCTCTTTCTCTCTCTGCTCCCTATTCTTTCTCTCCCTCTCTTTGAGCTCCCTCTCTTTTTGCTCTCTTTCTCTCTTTTCTCTCTCTTTCTGCTCTCTTTCCCTCCTCTCCCTCTCTTTCAGCTCCTTCTCCTTCCTTTCACTCTCCCTCTCTTTCTCCCACTCCATTTCTTTCTCCTTGTCTCTTCGCTCACTCTCCTTTCTCTCTCTGTCCTCCTTCTCCCTCTCCGCCCTCTCTCTTTCTTTGCGCTCCCTCTCTCTCTGCTCCCTCTCCTGCCTCTCCTTCTCTTTCTGCTCCCTCTCCTCCTTCTCCCTGTGCTCCCTCTCTCTCAGCTCCTTCAGCTCCCTCTCTCTCTGTCTGTCCTTGTCGTCTCTGTCCACCCGTGGGGGGGTTTGGTTGTGGATGGAGGGCAGCTGTTTGGGCAGCGACTGCCTCCTGTCAGACACACAGAGAAGCTGTTTGGTTAGCTGATCTCGATCCGGCTCTGAGTGACGAGCAGAGACCTGGACCCTGGTCTTACCTCAGGGTCAGTCCGGCTCGGTGCCATGGTTTTCGAGAACACACTCTGACGTAATCCTTCTTGTTGACGTTCTCCAGAAACTTCACGTAGAGACGCTGGTAGCGCATTTTGGCATCACCGAAGTAACCGAGATACTGAGGGAGGAAACATGAGGACATCACTCATTAGGACACAGGAATCATCTTAGATACATTTTCATTAAAGAGACAGTCCAACATTTTTGGCCCATTAACGAACCTACTCCTAAAACTATAGGGATTAAAGCAATCCCTTTACATTTTTTTTTCCATGTCTTGCCTCACTCCCGAGTCCATGACCAGCAGATAGACACCATCCTTTCAACTGTGTGTGCAGTAACAAGGGAGATAGAGCCATATCGCCCATAATTAGCTTAGCTCAAACACTGGAAGTGTATGGGTAATGGTAGCCTGCCTCCACCTAAAATCATCAGAGACACTCTTCACTCTTCCTGTCTCAGAGCTGATAAAACTCTCCAGTAAGGCATCTTGAGTCGTCAAATGCCAGTAACGGGACGAGATCGGTCAAAACGAAGGCTTCAAGCAAGGACGGTTTATTTTGGTTCAAGCTAGCTACATCGAGGCTAGGTTAGCTTCCTATTTCAAAGTAAAAGCACAAATTCTATCATCATGGTTTTCTGTAAAGAAGCACAGAATTCGTCCAACAAAATTGTAAACAGCTGGTATTTAGACAAATTAACAACACACTGCTGATCTATATGGCTACTTTCTCGCCTAAAAATGTTTGAATATTTACAGAGTTTAGAGCTGAAATGAAATCAGCTTCTGACTGCTGATTTCAGTTCAGGTAGGAGGCAGGCTAACATTACCCATACACTTCCAGTGTTTGAGCTAAGCTAATTACGGGCGATACGCCTCTATCTCCCTTGTTACTGCATGCACAGTCGAAAGGATGGTGTGTATCTGCTGGTCATGGACTCGGGAGTGAGGCAAGACACGAGAAAAAATGTTGGCATAATCCTTTAAGTCAGGTGTACCTCCTCCTCATCTTCAAAGGGAAAGTTGTATTCTACCAGTGGTGTGCCATCAGAGCTACTGTAGCAAGACAGGCAGCATTTAACCAGTTAAAGCTACAAATAGACACCATTGGAATCAACTAGGATGAGGTTTCTGTCTTTTTCCGGGACGTAGTCATGTCCCACTGACATAGGCTGAAACTTGTCAAGCTGAGAGAACAAGAGCTGAATTTGTAGATTTACACATTGAGGATAATCCCGCAATTATTGATGACTAACTAGACAGCTATGACTCACTATCTACCTTATGTAGCCCGGCCTACTTGACCTGCTTTTGGGTTGAATGGGGTTGTGTGAATAAACGCTGGCTAACATGGTCTGATCTTCTCGACTAACGCAACATCTGGGGTGTCAAGCGCAAGATGAAACACAACTGAAGGTTCCCAGCTAACACCCAGGTTACCACGGGACAGCCAAAGTGTACTTATGAAGCTGCCTTAGTCATGATGTAGCAGTATTACGTGCATGTGCAGATGTTTTTGGGAACTAAACTTAAGATAAAAATAATACATACTAGGTATTACCTGTGCAGGGTGATGAAACCTCTGCAGGCCCTTTTCCTTTTGTGTCATTTTGGAAAATGATGAAAATAAAGAAATATATATTGTTTTAAATGTAAAGGGAATGTGTCATCTGTAATTTCATGTCTCCAGACCACAGTTCCCCTGTGTTTAACTACAGTCCAGACTCTGCGCTAAGAGACACTAAGGCTTGTGAATGCAGAGCTCTACAGTTCACTGGAGTGACACCGTCTCAGTAAATCATAAATAATTTAAATATTTTTTATTTGATCCTTCGATATTTTTATTTTACACCACACATATGATATGTTTAATCCTAAAACTTTATGACAGACAGACCCTAAGTTTAAAAATTCAAAACAGTCTTCAAGAGAAATTTTCAACTGCTACAATGACTCACTGAGCTCGGCTGTAAAAGTTACTGCACTGCACTGGACTCTATGATGATCGATCATGATGCTTCTGGGGGGGTTGTAAGAGTCTGACTCACATTACTAGTTGCACAGAACTGCCTTTGACCATCTTTGATCTCCGGGCTGAATTTCTGGAGCAGGGCTTTCTGCACCCTCCAGATGGGCGGGGGCTCCCGGCCTGTCTGCAGGGCCATCTGCAGACACAAACACATTTCATAGCGTTAATGCCCGGTCATTCATTCACCATACTCCACTACTGGAACTGTGGTTTCACCTTGAGGGTCCCGATGTCCTCAGTTCGAACCACGAACTCGTCTCGTTCACGGAAGATCCCCTCGCCCCCGCTCTCACTGTCCTCCTCCTCGCTCTCTCCAGCGATGGCAGCGTCGACCTGCTTCTTCGCCAGGTGGAGGGAGGTGAGACGCTGCGATGCCGGGGCCTCCTCCGGGGTCGGAGGTGACGGCGGTGGAGAGGACGACGAAGAAGGAGAGGAAGAGGAGGGTGAAGAGGGAGAAGCCTGACCGGCTTCAGGTTCCTGGTCCTGATCAGAGGACGACGGGGGAGGAGTGGTGGATGGAGGGGGGATAGACTGAGCCAGGGGGAGGTTGGAGATGGGTGAGGACGGCATGGCCGGAGGGGAGGTGGAGGGTGGAGGGGAGGTGCCTGCAGCAGGAGGTGGTTGGTAGGAGGTCTGCTGCTGCTGCTCAGAGGGAGGGTAGGCTGGACTCACCCCCTCCTCATCCTCATCCTGCTGGACTGGCAGCGGGGAGGGTACAGAGAGGCACGGGGGAGGGAGGGGTGAGAGTGAGGAGTAGGTGGGAGGAGAGGGGGAGATGGACGGCGATGGAGATGGAAGTGCAGGAGCAAGCGCTGGCCCTGATGGAGAATCTGAAAAACAGAGAGGAGAGGGGTCACGTTTTAACTGCTACAGGTGTTTCACTCCCTGGCCTCCTGGTCCCACAATGCACTGGGAACAGATCCTCTTCAGCTGGTCTTGTGAGTAAGAGGTGTATGGATGAGTGAGAGCTCTAATGCATCTGGATGCTAAACTCCACACATCGGGTCAGTCGACTTGCTCTCCATATAGATATTGTACTTTAAAGGTAGAGTCTGGAGGTTTGTTTGTCACAGTTTGTAAACACAACATTCAAACTGGGCCCCTCCTCTCAGGCTCAACTGTGTAGCCTCCTGCCGCTGTCAGCAGCAGCAACAGTTGGAACGACAAAGAAAAAGAAATACAGTCCAAGTGAAGCGCTGGAGCTTGCTTGGCGGTGGGCCGATACCCGGCGGTCACCAACAATGGGAGCCTGGAGAACTATGTTGCAACAAGTAGGAGGGCCGATGTGGTGAGCAAGTAGGAGGGCCGATGTGGTGAGCTGGGAAGCGTGCGCTAGCAGCGGGTGCTAGCAGAAGTTAGCGTCAAGCTAGTGGGTGTTAGCAGTGGTGGATAGCATCCGCTGCTAGCATCCAGGACAGCTAGCGGGGCTAACAGGCCTCCTACTCTGCTGCACGTAGCTTCACCTGAGCTCTGTCATTGGCAGGAGAGAAAACACAGACTCTCTTGCTCTCCACCCACGTCCACGTGCACAACAAAACAAAGCAAAAGACCAAAATACAGGCAGGGGGAGGGGGCGCTACAGACATAGACACCACCACACAGGACTAGAAGCCCATACTGTATTTCATATGTATAAGTCTACTGCTTATTTTTGAGCAAAAACTTCCAGACTCTACCTTTAACTATTTGCATAATGTTACTTTAATAGAAAAGTGCATGATTAAAATAATTTTGAATATGTAGTATCATGACTACATGTCTGACATTCATAACAAACAAAACCATTTGAAAATTGGGCGAGTTCTGTTTATTTTGGTCGAACATGCACCATAGGCTTAAAGGGATAGTTCACCCAAAATTCAAAATTCAAATTGATTTCAGCCCTCAGTTCATGTCAACAAATCACGCAAGATTTGCACTGACACAGAAAGAGCAGTGAACTGAGACACTGGGAGCTTCCGCTACAAACAAGCTTAAAATATAGACTCATCTAATTTCGGAACAATTTCTCATGTTGGGCTTCAATACAAGAGGGACATTACAGACGAGCAGTATGGAGGTATTTGGATGTTTTTTGGTGTGTCTTTTTGGACGAAGAAAATTGGTGTCCATTCACAACCATTATATGGACAAATAGTGCTGCGTGGACCCCCCCGTAACTCAGAGAAGGCACGGAGGACTCTGAAAATTCTCCCAGCTCTTAGTCGACATGAGGGGTGAGTAGATAATGAGTGAAATTTGAATTTTGGGTGAACTATCCCTATAATGCTTGCTAGCATGGAGGACCAGAGGGGACACTGCCTTTTAAAGGTTGATTTAGAAAATCTTTTTTCAAATTCGATTTGAAAATGCAATTAGGAAATGGAAATCCAAATAGGAAATGGAATTACCCTTTAAAAAGACTGATTAAAAGTTGTATTGTCTAGTTCAGTTTGCAAATTCATTTATTTTTTTCTGGTTTTCAAAATGCATTTTGAAATCGATTATGATATTTGGTTATTCATTTGGGAATTCAATAGTGTATTTTCTAAATGGTGTTTTAAAGGACTGTTTTAAAGTTGCTTTTTCAAATCCTTTTTGAAATTCCTCATGTGTCCCTGTGGTCGTCCATAGTCTAGTGCAACATTTAGTGGCAGTGATCATTTACAGAGTCTCTAAAGAAAGAGAAGAAAGCACATAGATTACCTTCCACCTTTGGAACCTCTAGCATCTGTGTTTCTGACATCCTGTCATCTTCCTCCTCCTCCTCTTCCTCCTCCTCCTCCTCCTGCTCCTCCTGCTCCTCCAGGACTCCGGGCTGCAGACTCTCTGAATTCTCTCTCATCATTTCTTTATTGTCTGCAGCCTCCTCTCTCCGTTCTTCCTCTTCCTCCTCCTCCTCCTCTTCCTCCTCCTGCTCTTCCACCTCCTCCTCTTGCTCCTCCCGTCCTTGTTCGGGCTCCCTCTCCTCCGTTTTCTCCCTGGTGGACTGAGGGGAGACCAGGTTTTGCTCCTGATCCTCCTCCTCCTCCTGCGCGTGATGCTGAGCGTACGTGAGCGCCTCCTCTTTTCCGTTCTCCATGCTGGGGATGAGGGGAGGCATGGCGGGGAGAGGGGGGCTGAGCGCTGGCTCCTGTGGAGTAGGGGGAGATAGGGTGGGCGGGGCCTTGGACATGGCAGAGGCCATTGCGGCAGCCAGGGAGTGGGGGGTGTCGTAGAGGGCAGAGATGGCAGAGGAGATGCTCTTCTGCAGGTCCTGGTTCTTACTCACCGAGTCCTCCTCGTCGGAGGAGAAGGAGGGCAGCGTCTCCAGGTTCCTCTTCAGCTCCTCATCCAGAGGCTTGCAGGGGCTGGGGCAGCCGCTGAGGGCCAGGTCCTCCCCCTCGCCCTGCCCCCCCTCGCTGTAGGATCCTGGAGCCTGGGAAGGAGGAGTGTGTGGTAGGGGGGGAGGCGGCGGGGACAGCGGCGTGATGCCTCCTTTCAGAGAGGAGCAGGGGTTCAGGACTTCCTGCTCGGCTCCATCAGGTCCCGGGTCCAGGTCTGACTGCTTCTTACCTGTCTTCAGGAAGTCCAGGAAAGAGGCCATGAAGCCGGGTTTGAAGTCAAACGCTTTCTCATCAGCCTGCAAGAGAAAAGAATCTCGTCAGTGATGATGTTCTGAACTGAACTGGAGCCGTTAGCGCAGCTCAACATGTTAGCATTTACACATCTAGTCAATACCACATGTGTAATACAGTGGGGTATTTCATTGTTACATTTAATGTTTTGCTTTATTCTGCTTCCGATGCCTTGAATGCCATAAATAAAGAATTATTATCGTTATTATTATTAGCATTAGCATTAGCATTACTATCATTATTTAAATATAGTCTGAATGATAAATGCATCAATGAATAAGTGAATGAATGAACAAATGAGTGAATCAATGAATCAATAAGTAAATGAATAAGTGAATGAATGAATGAATGAACGAACAAACGAATGAGTGAGTGAATGAACGAACAAATGAGTGAGTGAGTGAATGAATGAATAAGTGAATGAATGAATGAACGAACAAACGAATGAGTGAGTGAGTGAGTGAATGAATGAATAAGTGAATTAATCAATCAATGAATCAATGAGTGAATGAATGAATGAACGAACAAATGAGTGAGTGAGTGAATGAATAAGTAAATGAATGAATAAGTGAATGGAGTGAATGAATGAATAAGTGAATTAATCAATCAATGAATCAATGAGTGAATGAATTAGTGAATGAATGAATGAACGAACAAATGAGTGAGTGAGTGAGTGAATGAATCAATGAGTAAATGAATAAGTGAATGAATGAATGAACGAACAAATAAACGAATGAGTGAGTGAGTGAATGAATGAATAAGTGAATCAATGAATCAATGAGTGAATGAATAAGTGAATGAATGAACGAGCGAATGAGTGAGTGAATGAATGAATGAACTAGTGAATGAATGAATCCAATAGTTTCTTTCCTTCTAACCCTAAGATGATGAGCACTGAGCAGCAGAGCCAGAAGAATGACTCATCTACTGAACTCATGTCTCAAACTGTTCACATGAAATTCTTATTATTGGAAACAGTTGAGTCAGGACTGTGCTGTGATTCCAGGTCCATTCAGTAAATAACGTGGTTACTGACTCCTGACAATATAAATCATATATAACTACACAAGAATGACACAATGAGTGGGATGTGACCGTGTTCAGGCTGCAGCTAACAATGACTTGCATAAGCAATTAATGATGAGCATGATTAATGATTAATTTATCAATTAACGGACTAATTATCAGAACAGCTGTCTGCACCTCGAGGTCTTGAGTTCACTTTCACAAAGGAAAATAGAGACATACGTCCTTTCACTGTAGAAACAAGATCAAGAGGAATATTGATGATATACAGAAGTATGTGTATCGATGTGATAATGTATGTTAATCAATGTGAATGAAAAGAAACAGATTATGGAAACAGTAGAAAGACATTCTGTGGGTTGTGCACCAGATTAGTGAATATATAGAAGGGATGTATAAAAATTCAGTTTTATTGTGAAAGGTTCACAATATTTTAAATGTGGAGTTTGCAGAAAAAGGAGAAAATGCTCTTGTCTGCTCTAAAATAATAAATCCAGGTTGCAGGTAATACAGCTGAACCGGCAGCAGGTGGCAGCAAGGCCCCTGCACTTGAAGAACGTAGTAACCGTGGCAACAGCTGCCCTGGTAACAGCCATCGCTCTCCTCTCTCTTTTGTCAGTCAGAAAGAGCTGGCTGTCAGTCAACTATAACCTCCTTTTCTCCACAGAAACAGGACCGAGCATTCAAACACGGAGCGGAAACCAGCAGACCAGACCGAGGTCCGAGCGCAGACCAGGACCCTGGACTCCGTGTCCGTGTCCACGCAGGTCGCTGGCCTCGGCTCCTACAGCCGCCCGAGGTGTGGAGGAGGCACGGTGGCGTCTAGGTACGAAGGGGATGAATTATATATGAGGGCTGTGTTCTTCAGGGCTGTGAGGAACTTACCGAGCTGGAGAGTTTGTGAAGAGTGGCCCAGGCCTCGGGGTTCAGAGGGTCGTCCACGTCTTTCTTCCACGTCATCTGTTCCACATGACAGAGGTCACTCACACAACAGAAACACTGTGGTTCTCTTACACATGATCTCATGGTGACGCCTGCACAACACATTGATCATTCTAGGTCATAAGATAAAGGGAGATGCCGTGTTGATGTAGCTGTAATTATCTTGTTGTCCTCCACATTGTTACCTGGACATCGTCTCTCCATCCCCTCCCACATGTTAACATACACAACCCCAGTCCACAGACACTGATGCTTTCCCGTAGGGACAGACCAATTATCGGCATGGCAGATGATATCAGTCGATAATCAGTATCGGTCGTTTTTTCACCGATAACCAATAAAATAAATGTATTTTTAAAACGCACTCCTTTGGCTCTGATGTACTGTAGCCGTCCCTCTGTTGTATAAAAAACTCTTTGTTGTGTAAAAAAAAATGTCCCGCCCACTGAACCAAGATCTGTGTAGGAGTTTGTGTTTGTGTTATAAAGTCTTTTTTTATCACAGATTTTCACAGTTTATAAAAAAGAAACAAACAGGTGTTATTCCAAATTCTGACACCAAAATTTTAGGTTATAACCTATAGGTTACCTATTTTTAGACAAGATAATAAATGAATGTTACAGGACAAGTTGTTTTCGAGGTAAATACAGAGACTGCTTGCTGAAAAACTGTCTCTGAAGGTGACACGCATCAGCTGTTTTACATGAATTTACCTCGAAAACAACTCCGTCTGGTAACGTTGTGTTATTGTCTCATAGCGTGGTGAATGTGCAGGTCACAACTTGTCCACCAGAGCGTTGTGGAGTTGTTGGATTGTGTGAGTTTGAAGAGGGAAACCAAGAAATCCCATTAGCCTCCGTAGCGTAGCTCTGAGCAGCTCACGGCTCTGCTCCACCGTTCTAAAAATAGCTTGCACCGACAAATAAAGGATTATGGCAATGGGACAATTTGCCAAAATGTTGAACTATCCCTTTGCGGCTGCTCTCCCTGTTGCATTGTTCTAACTCTGCAGGTCTGGGTTCTGTTGAAGGGCTGAGTCCTACGGATGAGAACACGGTCCAGGATCATTAAGGTTGTGTCAGCACTTTAACCACACACACACACAAACGTTTGTTAATGTGCAGGAGTCCAGGGGCAGGACAACAAGAGGATGTTGTTTCAGCCGCTCAATCTGTATCAGTCTGACTGGATTTGGAAACGTAAGATGTCTCGCAGTCACAATATTGACTGCAGACACCGTGTGTCTCGCTGTTGCTGAGGCAACCAGCTCTTTTTTTTTCTTTTTTTTTTTTACTCCAACATGAAACATAAAGTTGAGTCTGTCAGGTTCTCTGCAGCTCCTCATCTACAGCTCCCTCCAACACACACAGACACAGCTCAGCAAACATCACGGTCCTGCACACACGTACGTTCTGAAGAACATTCAGTAAAACCAAGAAGCTGGATCTGAACTGATAGATATCTGTCAACCAATAAACGCTCTGTTCCTTGTTGATACAGAGAATTACTCTGCATCTTCACCTTAACCCTCCTGTCCTACTGGGTCAGGGAAGGAAGGAAGGAAGGAAGGAAGGAAGGAAGGAAGGAAGGAAGGAAGGAAGGAAGGAAGGAAGGAAGGAAGGAAGTACAAAGGGAGTGATGGGAGGAAAGAAGGGAAGGGAAAGGGAAAAAAGAAGGTAAGATAGATGAACAGATTGGGTCAATTGAGTCAAAAAGGAAGGGGAAAAGGATTGTGGAAAGAAGGAAGGAAAAGGGAAGGAAAGAAATATGGAGGGAGGGAACAGATTGGGTCAATTAGATCAAAAGAGGAAGGAAGAAGAAGTCAGGACGAAGGGAAGGAAGGAAGGAAGGAAGGAAGGAAGGAAGGAAGGAAGGAAGGAAGGAAGGAAGGAAGGAAGGAAGGAAGGAAGGAAGGAAGGAAGGAAGGAAGGAAGGACGGAAGGAAGGAAGGACGGAAGGATGGAAGGAAGGGGAAAAGGAAGGAAAGATGGAGGGAAGGAACAGGTTAGGTCAAGGAAAGAAGCAGAAGGACAGACGAAGGAAGGAAGGAAGGATGGAAGGAGAAAAGGATTGTGGGAAGAAGGAAGGAAAAGGGAAGGAAATAAATATGGAGGGAGGGAACAGATTGGGTCAATTAGATCGAGTTAATAAGAAGAAGTCAGGATGAAGGGAAGGAAGGAAGGGGAAAAGGAAGGAAAGAAAAATGGAGGGAAGAAACAGGTTAGGTCAAGGAAGGAAGCGGAAGGACGGACCAAGGAAGGAAGGAAGGACAGAAGGGGAAAAGGATTGTGGAAAGAAGGAAGGATGGAGGGAGGGAACAGACTGGGTCAATCTGTCCCAGAAGGACGACAGGAGGGTTCATATCAGGTGTCACTGTTTACATAATTAGATTCCTGCTCAAACTAAACTTCATTTTAATTTCAGAGCGATATTTCTCCTCCCTCCCACCCTCCCTCCCTCCCTCCCTCCCTCCCTCCCTCCCTCCTGTGAAAAAGCCACGCCCCCTCAAGCTGTTGTGTGTAATCTGACGAGGAGGATGAGGAAGCTCTCAGCTTTGGTCACACATCGCTCAGCGCCAGTCACCTCACAAACACGCACATACACACACAGGATCTGAACAGTTAGTGGTGAAATGAGTCCATGAAACTCCCAGTCGGACCAGTTCAAACTCAGATGAAATAATCCTCCTCTTTACCTCTGCGGCTTTTTGCTGATGTTTCATCATCTTGTTCTGTGTCTGGTTCAGATCAGTTCTGCTGATATCCATGGTGGTGCTGGGGCCGGGACTCAGGCCCAGGGATGGCGCCGAGCCCACGGATCCGTCAGACAGGACCGGCTCGTTGCTGGACAGAGAGTCGGTCCTCAGCAAGGATTCAGACGGAGGCATGGCGGGAACGGGCAGCTTGATCTGAGAGACAGACGAACAGACGCTCAGCGTGAAGCTTCAAACGGTTGTGCTGTCGGAGGCGCTGATCTAAAAGCTCTCAGGGGTCAGCTTCACAGACATGATACAAGTTGTGTCTTGTTGTATTTGCTGGGTATGTCTTGTTAAAACGGTGGAAATGTAACTCTCCCCCTTCTTTTTTACTTTGTTGCAAATCCCAGAGTTGTACGTCAGCAGGGTTTCAAATTTTGTAAATTTACGGTTTATTCCTATGGAAAGTTTCCAACTTGGAAGATTCTCTGAATTTTGCAACCTTATGCATGAGCATCCTCCACTTCTTCCCCATCACAGACACTCAGCTCTGTTTAAAAGTCTGTTTTGAAACGTAATCTTTGTTCCAAAGTGTCCACTGGGATCATTTACTCCCTATTAAACTCACATCATTTTGAAACCTTTTAGTTTAGAAGAAAGATTAAGACAGGACACATTCCTCTTCTATCTGATTATGACATCATCTCCACGGGTCTAAAACAAAGCAGAGCTAAATTCGTGCCCAGTGTTTCGTGTGCATGCGTGTGTGATTGATGAAGACAAGCACCAGCCATCTTGTCACATGTGTTTTGGTTCTGTCTGAAACTCAACAGTTTGTGACAGTCAGTGTTTAAAACCTTCTCAGATGTGTTGGAGGGACAGTAGCTGTAGAACAACTGCACAGGACGCAGATCTGGAAGGAATATGATGCATAATGCTTAAATGGAGAACCATTTCCAGGTAACCTTTTTTAAAGGGATAGTTCACCCAAAATTCAAATTTCACAGTAAAGGTTGTGAATGGATACCACTTTTCTAAGACACACCAAAAAACATCCAAATACCTCCATAGTGCTTGTCTGTAATGTCCCTCTTGTATTGAAGCCCCAACATGAGAAATTGTTCCGAAAAAAATCAAATAAGTCTATATTTTAAGCTTGTTTGTAGCGGAAGCTCCCAGTGTCTCAGTTCACTGCTCTTCCTGTACAAATCTCGCGAGATTTTCACTGACCAGCGAAACAATACACGACAGACATTACAGACGAGCAGTATGGAGGTATTTGGATGTTTTTTGGTGTGTCTTTTTGGACAAAGAAAAGTGATATCCATTCACAACCATTATATGGACAAATACTGCTGCGCAGACCCCCCCTGAAAACTCTCACAGCTCTTAGTCGACATGAGGGTGAGTAGTTAATGAGTGAAATTTGAATTTTGGGTGAACTATCCCTTTAAAAAAAATGGGGGGGTGTTTAACTCAGTTGGTAGAGCACCCGCCCCATGTGTTGAGGCTATACAGTAGTCCTAAAGGGATTTCTTGGTTTCTCTCATCAAACTCATCAAATTCACAATCCAACAACTCAAAACACTGTCGTGGACAAATTAAGTTGTAACCTGCACATTCACCACATTATGAGATAATAACGAAACATTACGAGACGGAGTTGTTTTAGAGGAAAATGCAGGGACTGCTTGCTGAAGTCATCAGCGTTTTTGCATGAATTTACCTCAAAAACAACTCTGTCTGGTAACGTTCTGTTTTTATCTCATATCGTGGTGAATGTGCAGGTCACAACTTGTCCACCAGAGCGTTTTGGAGTTGTTGGATTGTATATTTGATGAGTTTGATAAGGAAGACCAAGAAGTCCCATTAGCCTCTGTAGCGTAGCTCTGAGCAGCTCGGGGCTGCTATGACTATAGGGATTATGGCAATGGGCCAATTTGCCAAAATGTTGAACTATCCCTTTAAGGTGCTTTTAAGGTCACTGTTCCATTAATTTACCTAAAACTGATCCAACATTAGTTTCACTTGAGATCGTTGTAGTGAAGCCATGTGTCACAAGCAGAGAGTGAGTAGCTCATTGGATACATGGGTAAGATCATCTGGAGAACATCTGGATTGAGAAGAAGGCTTACCGTGATAGGTCTGATGGGGTCCTGCTGCTGTTGTTGGGACTGTTGCTGCTGCTGCTCGAGGTGATGATGCTGCTGATGATGCGGTTGGTGATGACAGGAAACGTGCTGCTGCTGCTGCTGCTGATGGTGATGATGATGATGATGCAAGTGATGCTGCTGCTGCGGCGCCTGCTGGAGCTCTGCCTGCTGTGGGTGCAGTTGGTGTGGATGCTGTTGAAGGTGCTGCTGTTGGCTGTACTGTTGCGGTCGATGCTGCTGCGGTGGCTGCGGCTGCTGCTGCTGCTGCTGATGATACGGGAGGCTTTGTGCTTTGTTCATATCTCGATGCATTTCCACAAACCCCTCCTCCTTCCTGCCTCGGCCCCGACCGCGCCCACGGCCCCTCCTGCTCTCTGCGGGCGCCGATCCCATCAGCCCCCTGCAGTACGGAGGCTCCGGAAGAGGACGTATGCGCGGCCGACCCCGGGGCCGAGGGGGACCCTCGCGTTTCGGTTTGGTAGGCTTTCTGCCCCTTTTCTTGGGGCCTTCTTGTGGAAGGAGTTGCGGCGGGTGTCCTAGGGCAGAGTAGCTGGTGGGGTGGCAGAAGTCCATGTCACCCATGAGTGGACTGAGCCCACTGACTCCTGACGCCCCACCAGCCTTCCTACAACTGGACACCAAGTCGGGGAGCAGGTCGGGAAGGCGTCGACTGTTGAGGCGAATATCAGCCGGAACGTCGGCTTTGTCCTCGTCGTCCTCAAACTCGTACTCCTGCGCGTAGATCTTCTTGGCCTGAGGCTGAGGCTCACGCCGTTGCTTTAGGAGGTGGAAGGAGCTGGTCTTCAGCAGCTTCTTGGGTCGAGAGGAGCAGAAGATAGGCGAGGTCAGACCTGGGGCTCCTGAGCCACCGCCCACTCCCACCGCCCCCATCATCTTGTTGACCGATACATCCCCTTGAACTGCCGAACTCAGTCCCATGGCGGGGGACTGGGAATGGATGAGGCCGAGCTGGTCGGTGTTCACCGTGGAGGGCAGCTCGTGGGTCTTCATAGAGTCGAGGTCTAGGTGCAGATTGCCATTTCCTGTTCCTGGAAGGTTGTGGCAGTACTGTCCGTAGCCCTGATCGCTATGGTGACCGACCATATCGTAGCCCTCCCCGGCACCTCCCGTCTTTAAGCCGTCTTGGCCCTGGTTCAGGCTTTCCTGAGCAGCGGCTCCGGAATCGGCAGCGCAGCTGGACTTGTAATCGGCCGGACAAAACATGTCCTCCATCTCCGGGAAGAAGGAGCGGTCTTCGTCGTGCAAGAGGGAGTCGGGAAAGCAGATGGACGACAGGGGGGCGAACCTCTGCTGCTGCTGCTGCTGAGCTTGAGTCTGTCCAACTTTCCCCGCTGGGCTGACAGCGTCAAACTGGTGCTGTTTGAGCTGGTCCAACTGGGAGTGGGACAGCGGGGTCTCGGCCTCTCTCTGCTGCTGCTGCTGCTGCTGCTGGGGAGTCCCCATGTTCGCCGCCATCTGGTGGGAGTGTGGGTGGGATAACTGAGAGTGCGAGAGCTGATGGTGAGGGTGCGCCTGCTGTTGGTGGTGGGCGTGGGGGTGGGCCTGGCTGATGTGATGGAGGTGCGAGGGGGCGGACAGGTCCAGGTCGGGCTCCGAAAGGAAGTCGTGGAGGTCCGTCTGCTGGGGGGGGAGGTGGTGGGGGGTCAGTCTGTGCTGCTGTCTGTGTCTGCTGTCCCCGCCGCCGCCTCCCTCCCCACCTGCGACACTCACCCCAACCCCAGTCCTCTCCAGAGCCCCTCCTCCGCTGTCTCTGCTGTTGGTCCTGGACAGAGTCTGGTCTAACATGTCCAGTGAGGACACTGAGCTCTGATTGGCCCGGGTTTGATCTCTGGCCGCGGCTCCGATGCTGTAGTGGCTCTCGATGCCCTGGCTCTGGAGCTGGAGTTGCAACTGCGACGAGTGGTTCTGCGGGTGGGCTTCCACTCCAGCAGGCCCCTGACCTCCAGCTGAGCCCATCATGGCCTGCTGGCTCATCGGGTGTTGCTGTTGTTGTTGTTGTTGCTGCTGCTGAGGGGCTTGCTGGGGGTCCATCTTGGTGCGGGTGGTGTGGGAAAGGACGGATTGCAGCATGTGGGACTGATGGGGGGGTTCCGGCGGCGACTCCATCACAGACATTGGGACCTGGCTCTGTCGGCTCTGCTGCACATCCGGCGTGTTGCACAGGTAGGCGTTGTCGTTGGCGTCCGACGTCTTCTTCAGCTCCATGTGAGGATGGGCGTGAGGGTGGGGGTGGGGGTGACCGTGCTGAGAGTGTTGAGAGTGCTGCGCGTGTTGAGCGTGTTGAGCGTGCTGGGGGATCTGAGAGTGCGAGGACACGTGCGAGGCGTGATGGGGATGCTGGGAGTGCGCATGCTGGGCGTAGGGGTCTCCTCTTCCGTAATGGACCACCGAGCCCATGGAGTCGTGCTGCTGTTGATGGGAATGGGACAGGGTGTCGGAGACCCCGCCCCCGGCGCTGGATTTGGATATGTTCAGCTCCGACTTGGCCTGCTGCTGTTTTTTCTGCGATATCTCCAGCTGGCTGCTCAGACGACTCGTCGGGTCGACGGAGGCGTTGTTGGTGCGGATGACGCTTTGGACGTGGTAGCGCTCTTCCGAGATCTTGCCCATATCGTAGCCCACCTCCTTGTTTTCTCCGTCCCTCGTTGCCTGCGGCTGGAGTGGCTGGGGGAGCTGCTGGGTCGGCGAGTGATGCTGGGAGGGGTGGGGAGTGGAGCTCTGGGCGTGAAGCAGGTGGTGGATGAGGAAATCGTCGTCGTCGTCTTCCTCGTCTTGGGATCGCTCCACTCCCAGCATGTTGGTCTCCGTTTTTGGTTTGGGCGGCGAGGAGTTGTAGGACTGGCTCTGCGCTTGCCTCGTATCGGGGAAGCCTTGTGGCGAGGACATGAAAGCAGGAGAGAGGATGGAGGACAGATACTTGGTGGCCCCGGAGCCTCCGGGGGACTGTGCGGGCCGAGCAGCGGCGGGAGAGTGCAACCCAGGACGGCTGATGGAGGGCGAGGGGCTGGACTCGGGCAGGTGGTACGAGCTGCTGCCTCCGTTACCGACGCTAGAAGCTCCGCTCCCTGATCCTGCAGGTCCAACTCCACCACCTAGTCCAGAAGCTCCCGGTACAGGTCCACTTCCTGTCGATCCCCCAGCGTTCCCATACCCTAAGGACGGACTGGCTGCTCTCCTGAGAGACGCTGAACCATAGCTCGAGTCCCCGAAGACGATCTCTGCAGAGAAAGATCGTCCTCCCGCTCCTATACCGGTGAAGGCCTTCCCTCCTGGTCCCCCTGGTCCGGAGCTCAGGTCCTGGGCGTGAGGGGAGCTGAAGCCCCCATAGGACGGGGCCATGTGTGCAGAGGGGGGCTGATTAGGGGAATAGGACTGGCCGTGTTGCTGGGGAGGGGTGTGGTCTGGTAGACCTGCACTGGAATTGGCCACAGATGGAGAGCCGTACGTGGGGAGGCATTGTTTGGGTGCTGGTTGCTGGACGAGGGAGGACGACACCACCGGTAGAGGTGGCGGCGCCGGCGCCGGCGCTGGCACTGACTGAGGCGGGGGCTGCTGACGGGACGGAGCGGACAAGGGGCCGGTGCTCGTCTTGGAGCTGGAGGAAGATGAAGAGGAGGTGGAGGAGGCCGACGGCGGGGTGTGTGGGGTACGGGAGGAGGAGGACGCCGAACCTGAAGAGGAGTACCCGCTGCTGGAGCTGGAACTCTTTGCTCCTTTGGCGCCGGACGAGGAGGAGGCTGAGGAGCTGGAGGACGAGGGGGTGTAAGGAGTCTGGATGGTGGGTCGATACGTCTGGGACTCCATCCGTGGCGAGGGCTTGGGGTCAGAGGACGGGCTTTGCTCCCCCAGCGGACTGCAGGACAGCCCAGCGTGCCGGTGGTGGCTGGTGTGCTGGTAGCCCGACGAACCACCACAGCTGGCGTACTGCTGCAGGGGCAGCGCGGTGGACTGGGCTGGGGACGAACGTTGGTAATGCTTAATAACACTGTCCTGTCGGGACACCGCCCTCTCCGGGGGAGGCGGGGGCTGAGGGGGCGCCGCAGGGGGCAGGGAGGATGAGGAGGAGAACATGGAGGCGTTGTAGAGCTGGGACTGGTTATGGAGCTGGGAGGACAACAGGTTGAACTGGGGAGGGGGCAGGTGGCAGTTGGAGGAGGAGGAGGGTGCTTGGGTTTGAGGAGGGGCAGGGGGCTCCTGAGAGCCCCGGTAGGTAGAGCTCTGGGAAGACAGCAAGCGATCGAAGCCCAAACTGGACTGGGAGGGGGTTTTGATGTGCAGCAGGGGATCGTGGGTAGAGAGCAGGCCATTGGACGTCGGGCTGAACGTGGGCGTGTCCTGCAGGGACAGCGAGGGGGTGAAGGAGCGTCCGGAGAAGGAGCCGGGATGCTGGTACGCAGACAGGGCTGAGGAGGAAGGGAAGGAGCCGGACCCCGGGAGAGCCCCTGAAATAAAGAGCTCCGGGGGGGCCGGTGTGTGCATCGCTACAGGACACAACATCACAAGGACAGTGTTGGTCATACAAGTCAACAAGCAACTCAACAACTTTTGACTTTTTTTGGTAAATAATACATCTTATTTTTGCAAATCAAGAACTATGATCAAAGAGTTGTCGTTTTTGTTTTAAGTGCACCGTTCCTCTAACAGGTGGACACTCACCGGTCTGCCAGGAGGGGGTGCGAAACTGGGAGAGGAGGGAGGAAGCAGACGGCGGGGGCTGTGGACCCCGGGACTCCAGAGCTGAGATCAGATTCATGACGGAGGGGTCAGGACCTGAGGGGCTGGCGTGGTGGAGGCTGGCATCAAACAGTCCTGACAGACCTGGCAACAAACCACAAGCCCTTACTTCACCCATCATGATACATCACATCACCTTCACTACATCAGCAGCGGTATAGCCACATAAAAAATAGCTGTTCAATAATTACAATCCTGAGCACTGTTCGTCAGTATTATCATAATGAGATTTTATGTTGTTAGTCTCTGAACTATAAATGTAATGAGATTGAAAGTGGTTGTTAAGAAGAGTTAAAATGAGGTTAAATAATTTGTACAGGAATGTATTGCTTCACATATTGGAAATTAAAAACCAAGTGGTGTGACCTGTGGTGTTCTGTTTTACTGAATGAACACTGGGTAATGCCCTAAAAATGAAATTCTCTACTTAACAAATTTCTTTTGTCTTTTGTCATTTTTGTCTATGCTAGACTGGACTTCTTAATTAACTGCCCCACCTACAAGTGTTGTTGCTATATTTAGTTCTGTTGATGTTGATGTACTGCCCCCCAAGAAATTTTATTTTATTTTATTGTTTTTTGTCCTTTTGTTTTATTTAGTTTTGTAACCATGAATTACTATCTTAGCAGGTAAAGATACTCTCAGCTGTCCTCTTCTTTTTTGTTTTTGGAACTTTACACCCCAATGTCATATTGGTCAGTGGGAAATTTGATTTCTGTTTGTTTGTTTGTTGGATGGTTGGTCGGCCTGTTTCTTTGTTTTGTTTGGTCTTCCTTTTGTGCGTGTGTTATGTCTGTTTGTTAAAAAAAGGCACACAAAAAAAACCTCACGAATAATTTTTTTTTTTTTTTTAATTCTTGAAATGTCAAAAGCATCTATGGAATGTATAATTGTGGTTTTTTTCAGAATTCTGAGGGAAAAAAATTAAAGTCAGAATTCTGGCTTTAATCTCAGAATTTGGAGTTTAAATCAGAATTTTAGAAAAAAGTCAGAACTCAGTTGTTGTTTTTACAGTGGCTCTGATCCTCCAAAGTGACCTCTGACTATCATTCATTCTGACCTATGCTGAGTTCCTTATCTGTATTTCAAAATTATGTTAATTATTCAGCTTAAACTGTCTGTATTTTTTCCATCATGTCATCCTATTTCAACTTTTCAATCCTGTTTGTCTCTGTTTTCTCTTTAGGGAACAAGTTTTTTTTTATTGTCCAGACCATACAAATAATGTTGGTTATAAATGAATGGCAGGTTTACACTGTGGTGAAGAAAGACGCTGACATGTTATATTTCATATAGGTAACTTGTGTCATCTTAACCCGTGTTTACTTTTTAAACATGTCTCAACACAGATGAGAGAGATTTCTCACAGAGCTGCATCACAAGTGAATAAGTGAAGTGTGTTATGATGGAAGTGAACCGTGCAGCTCCTGTCAGCTGCTGCGACTCTTTTTGAGGAGGTGCTTCACAAATACAAATCACAGGCTGCTCTTTTGTTCTCCGCACATGTGTTCGCACACTTCATATCTTCACAGCGGATCACTTTACCTCCACAGTGACACAGACACTTCCCAACTGTTAACTGTGATAACTGAAGTGCTCTCGTCGAGGTGAGGAGAAACATGGGTCCTGCCTCACAGAGCAGAGTCACTGAGTTTGAGTTTATCCAGCTAAAAAAAAAAACTTTCATCATCCATCTGACTCAGTTTCTCTATTACTCATGTGCCATCATTTCAGATTGTGTATTATTAATACTCTCAAAAAGACAACGGTGTTGGCATGTTGCTAAACACCAGTGGAAGCATCACTGGACTGTAACCAGCACCAGAACATACTATCACATATGATGTATACAGTTGATAAAGAGTCTCAGCTAGGCCTGGGACGATAATCAATAAATCAATTAATTGCACGATAAATGAAAATGAACCTCGATAATTTTTCCGGCCTCGATATATTGCCATGTGCGCACATGTTTGTCTGTGGTCAGTTTACCGCCTGTCAGGAGATTTCCTCCGACGTTTTTGGAGCTGATGTGCTAGCAGCGAGCAGGAGGAGCGGGGCTTCCCACAGGCTGCAGCCGGAGAGCTGAGCTCATGGGGGGGTCAACCTCCGTCGTCATCCCGGAGGAGAAAACGAGCCGAGTAACTTATCCGCAGGTTCTTAGACGTTTACCGCCGACTGGTTAAATACTTTTTAGGAGATGCTGGTCTCATTGATGAAATCTAACAACTGTGGCAGTCACATTAGTTTGTTTGAATAAAAAGTGAAGCTTCAGGTGTTGTAGTTTTTTATTTGTTTTATTTGTTTAGGATAGTATTTAAGTTCTTGTCATTCCAGTTACAATGGTAAAAAAAAATATACTCATGAGAAATAAAAGTTTATTGCATTTGAAAGGGTCTACTTACATTATTATAAAATATTATTATTACATTAGTGGTTAATTTGTTCTCAAAAAAATCATTTATCGGCAATAATTTGTGGGACAATATATCGTCCAGCAAAATGTGTTATCGTCCGAGGCCTAGTGTCAGCAGCGATAAGCAGTAACCTTGTTTGTAGTACACCGTGCTCAGTCCTTACCTAGTGTGCGTCCAGCAGCGCCCCAGGCCCCGCCCTGTCTGGAGCTTCCTGGGTGGTGGTTGGTTGCATAGCCCTGGAGAGGGTGGGGGGTGCCGTAGGCCTGCCGGTGGAGCAGCTCGGAGTCTGGGTGGGACGACCTGGAGCTCCCATACACCAGGCTGAAACACAACAGGTTGGACTTTTATGAAGGACTTGTTTGGCAAAGATCTGGTTCATAAAGGATGACTAGCCACCAGAAATCACATCAGGGTCATGTGACCATGATCGCCTTGTGACATGAAATTTCACTCTCACTGTCGACAACGTCTCTCTCCTTTGACATGACACAAGCGTGAGCAAGAGACACAGCTTACATTAACATTGTTTCATCCATTGTGAAAAGCTGAAGCATGATCCTGGACTCATGTGTTTCTATATTGTATTAATTATTAAAGGGATATTTCAACATTTTAGCAAATTGGCCCATTGCCATAATCCCTATAGTCCTCGGAGCAGGTTTATTAGGTACCTTTAATTGTCTGTTTTTAGATCAGTGGGGCAGAAACACGAGCTGCTCAGCTAACGCAACAGAGGCTGATGGTATTTCTTCATTTCCCTCATCAAACTAAATACACAATCCAACAACTCCAAAACGCTCTTGTGGACAAGCTGTGACCTGCACATTTGCCACACCATGAAACAATAACGTATAATGTAATATTACGACACATGAAGCAAATACTTGGAACTACTTTCACTTTCGAAGTCACTCTGCCGAGCAGCTGTGTCTGGAATGTAGTTCCTGTTACGTATTTACCTCAACAACAACTCCACCTTGTAATGTTCCATTATTATCTCATAGCGTGGTGAATGTACAGGTCACTCAAAAAAGGAAGGCAGTGTTTCCCACACATTCATTTATATAAAAAGATACATGAATTACACTGAGTGTTGCCGAATGTACAGGTCACAACTTGTGATGAGAGTGTTTTGGAGTTGTTGGACTGACGAGTTTGATGAGGGAAAGCCCGGAAATACCACACACCATGCAGAGCCCATGTCTCTGCTCCACCGTTCTTAAAAACAGCTTGCAGCGACAATTATGAACCTACTCCTAAGTCTATAGGGATTAAGCAAAATTGCTAAAATGTTGAAATATCCCTTTACTAAAGAAACTAAAATTCTCCCCTGCTTGTTTCCTCTACCAACCACCTGCAGGAAATACAACCACCATGTCTGTCTCCTTCCTGATTCAGAAGCCGTTTCCTAGTTCAGGAGGGACATCAGTACCTGAAAAGTGATTGCACAACTACAGAGACAGGACTAAACTGCCCTATTTCAAAGGAAAATTGTCCCTCTTTTCCCGTGCAACAAAGACAGCAACAGGTGGATCCTTCATGGTCCAAGCTGTTACCACTTGGTGAACAGAGAGTGACCCAGTCCTTCATACAGAGAGGATAACCTGGATAAAGCTGCGGTGTCTGCCGACTGATCGCAGGCTGGCCTGTGTTTTACATGTTGTTGACTTGTGTTCTTACATTTTCACAAAGGTTTCCATCAACTCTCAAGTCTGTGTCTAATCATGATAACAGCCAGTGACATCATACCCTCTATGATCATATGTCATTGTGGATGTCTCACAAAAGCTCTATTTATGTTATTATATTATATGGTCTATGCTTTTTATTCTTGGTGGTTTTTTAATTATATATTTGAACCAGATGAAGGATTTCAGTCAACAGACATCTGGATCTGACGTTACCAGAGAAACAAGCTGAGTAAGTGTTGGACCGTTTAACTCGCAGCAGCTGGAGACGTCCTGTCCTGTCCTGACCTGTGTCCACTGAAGAGTGCTGGCGAATCTCTGAATTTTAAAAGTCAAATGAACTTTATTCGGTGCCTCTACTGCATGGTTTTAACCCCCTGTTGTGTTTGTTGTTATTGAAAGGGGGACACGTCTGTGTGTGTAACAGCTGCTGAAAAACTCCTGAACATCTGGTTCATCAGTTATACAACAACCAAAACAAAGGTTGAATCAACCTCAGCTGACGTCTCGGTCTCTGTCCTCTGCACAGCATCAGAGAAACGCAACCGCTGACACTGGAGGAATCCAAAGTGGGAGGAGCTTACAGTGACAGCAGCAAAGACAACGACTCCCATGATCCCACGCTATTTCATGATGTCAGCCAATGCTGTGGTTTGTTATTGTTTTGATTGAGGGATCCCCAGAGGCAGAAGTCACAGACTGTGTCTAAGTGATTAGCTTACATCAGCTCATCAAGCATGAAACAGCCCATCACACTGAGCAGCACCAATCGTCATGGCAACTGGTCAATGTTTGGGGATGCAGCCCCATACAATCTGATATTGATGATAAATTGATTTTTGGAGTAATGATGAATTAGTTAAAGGGAGAGTTCAACATTTTGGCAAATTGGCCCATTGCCATAATCCCTATAGTCATAGCAGTAGGTTTGTTTCCTTTATTTGTCGGTGCAAGCTGTTTTTAGAACGGCGGAGCAGAGCCGTGAGCTGCTCAGAGCTACACTACGGAGGCTAATGGAATTTCTTTGTTTCCCTCAACGAACTCATCAAATACACAATCCAACAACTCCACAACGCTCTGGTGAACAAGTTGTGACCCTTACCAGACTTATCTGTCTGGTAACACAATGTTACCAGACAGAATTGTTTTAGAGGGAAATTCATGCAAAACTACTGATGCGCGTTCCTGTCGGTGGCAGTTTTTCAGCAAGCAGTCTCTGCATTTGCCTTGAAAACAACTCTGTCTCGCAACATTCCATTATTATCTCATATCATGGTAAATGTGCAGGTTACAACTTGTCCACCAGAGCGTTTTGGAGTTGTTTGATTGTGTATTTGATGAGTTTGATGAGGGAAACCAAGAAATCCCATGAGCCTCTGCATAGCTCTGAGCAGCTCACGGCTCTGCTCCGCCATTCTAAAAATAGCTCTCACTATCAATTAAAGGTAACGAACCTCCTGCTGTGACTATAGGGATTATGACAATGGGCCAATTTTCCAAAATGTTGAACTATCCTTTTAAAGAATAATAATTGTCCTTATACAAGTTTTATTTACAGCGTTAGTGATGCTTTCCAGACAGACTGATCGGCTGCTGAGGGATACCGTCCAATCACAAGAGATCGCCATGGCAACTGACAAGAGCTCAGACAGCACTGTGTGGACATTCATGTGAACATGTCAATATATGAGGGAGAGGTTCATCAGATGCACTCCCTCACCAAGGATGGTGTCACTCCTGTCAATCACTTTAATAACCAGATCAGCTGCAATAACTTCATGTTTGTTTTGCATAAGCACAGAGCTCCAACAACAGCTCCTTTAATGTGGCTCAGTGTGGATCCTGCTGCACCCCAGGGACACCTCAGAGGGATGAGCTACACTTTGGGACTGAGGGAGAGGGAAGGAGAGGAGCTCAGGATGATAGAGGGGACAGACAGCAGCTCTGAGGAAGAGGAGGAGGAGGAGGAGAGATGAAGAGCAGCATAGGGTGGAGCTGATGACGGCTGTTTGATCTGGATCTGGACATCCTGACTGCTGATCTCAACAGCTGTCTGAGTGAGGTCTTGAGTCCTGGGACCGCAGGCATTTATCGACTTCACACACACACACACACACACACAGGTGAGAAGTTTTGTTGTCTTGATTTGTTGTCTTTAAGTTTTGTTGTCTTGATTTTGGCATGGCAGCACTCTGAGGTGACGGTGGTTTCTGGTCCATTCACTACAGTATACTGGACACAGTATGTCACTGAGACCTGCAGCCGGTCCATTCAGATTAGACACTATTGTGTTCAAAGCCACCGATACCAAGGATTTAACATGACTGTGCAACAGCCAAACAGACTCTAGGTCAGGTTTCAATCGTAAATCCATGTTGTGTTTACATACAGTTTCCATTATCTCTGTTACACTACATCTGTGAGTAGTACACACACACTCAGTGCGGGGGACACATGCCTACGACCCCTCTATTGAAATAAAGTGTATGACCTTTGTTTGTTTTTTTACATCCATATCATGTTTTTATAACACAAGAAATTTGGTTGAGGGGCTGTTTAGCTCAGTGGGATGAGCAGGTGCCCCATATGCAGAAGCTACAGCCGACCCTCGAATCCCAAATCTGGTGGCCCTTTGCTGCATGTCATTCCCCCCTCTTTCTGCCTCCCCATTTCCTGTCTATCTCAACCAGTGTTGGGCACATTTTTTTTTTTTTAAATAGTTAGTTATAGTTACTAGGGCTGGGTGATAAATCGATTTTATCGATTAATTCGAATTTGTACTTTTACATCGATTTGTTTAAATGAAAATCAGTTTTCTCTTCCACCACCAACGCTCCCTGCTGGACTCCTGCAGTCCAGAGAGAATGAATTTGCCAAGTGTGGAAATGACATAGAAGGCAGAAGAGGCATAATATTGTTTGTAATATGTTTTGTAAAAGAATAGTTCATGAACTGTAAACATCTTATATTACAAAGGGAAAAGTTCTTTTTATTTATACCTTATCATGCTATTATTTTACTGGTCCCGTCCACTTATTTGAGGCCCCTGAACTAAAATGAGTTTGACACCTCATAGACCATAGCTTTAGGTGGGAGGGGGGAAATCGATTTAAATCGTGAATCGGATTTTTTGTAAAAGAGACTTTTTTTAGGCCATATCGGCCAGCCCTAGTTACTAGTTACTTTCCCCAAAAAGTAACTGACTTAATAACTGAATTACAACATCATAAAAGTAACGTTATGCTTTTTTATAAAATGCTCAAATGTGTCAAATTACTTGGACTCTGACCTCCCGTCTGCCTGTAGGCTACCAGGGAATACTGAGTGAGTTGGTTAGTTCCAGATAAATGGCTTTTTTCCCACTAGTTGATGGACTGAAATGTGTATATGACGTACATTTAAACAGGTGTATTGTTGTGTGATGGGACTTCTTGATTCATGGCGCATTTTATTGTCAGTAACAGTAACAGCATTATAACAGGGGTAACAGTAGCCTAACTTTTTTGATTAATCGTTACTGAAAAAAACTAGCGCCCTTAAAAAGCCCAAAAATATTCTTTAAAAATTAAGAAACATGCTTGAAATTAGTGATGTGCAGATCGATACTGAAATATCGATACTTCCGATACCAGGTCTGTCTGCTCTAGAATCGATACTCAAATGAAAATATCGATACTTTTGATACTTAAGTCATTTGTGGTAATGTATAGGCTACCATTAACAGGAACACAGTGGAAAGTAACTAAACTTTTCAGATCTTGTCTAAATAACGCACGGTTGGTAGGAACTACTTTTTCTTCCGCCTGGGTAAGTGCATAATGCGTAAGTGCAGCAGCATGCAGTGTGGCGCCACAAAACATGGTGCCACAAAGAGTGGAGACAAAGTCTGTAATATCTGAATTATAAATCATATTATAAATGAATTAATAAAAAATGTTTGTTTATCATTTTCTTATTTAATTTATAGTTTTATTATTTTACTTATGTTCTTTTTTTAGTGTTTGAAACACTATTTTCGGCATTCACATTCTACAGTAGACAATGCCACTACCTCAATATAGTCCAGAGTTTAAAATAAATACGTTACTCTGAAGTCTTGCATCCTTAGGAAGCTATGACTTACAATACAAATACGGTACTTTTTTATTTTATTAGATTTACCAGGAACATTAGGTGCATTTGTACAAAGTATCGGTATCGGATTGGTATCGCCGATACCAGCCTGAATTTTACTCAGTATCGTATCGGAAAGGAAATTCGTGGTATCGAACATCACTACTTGAAATAGTCAGTCAACACAATTTCCACCCTGAGCTGCAGCAAACACAGACAGATTCATACATCACAAACCATAAGAAACCAATCCTGTCCACTTGTGGGGACAGGGGGCGGGACTAAATAAACCTGGAACCTTGTCAGTGCAGAGAGGAGAGTTAGCATGTGTGTCACTGCCATTAACAACCAACAAAAACAAACTGTGCCAACCACTCCAGTCCATCTTTGGTTCTGGTCTCATCAGGCTCCTGCTCTGACTCTGGGTCTGGCTCAGTCTCTCTGATGTTTCCTCCTCTGACCATCTTGATGCTCTGTCCAGGACAGATGTCACCCCAGTGACACAGGACAACTGTTATGAGTTATGTAAATCATAATGTGAAGGTGACTTTGGGCTTTGGGGACAAAAGCAATGGCAGACACAATGTGCATTCCCATCACCCTTTGGAAATACGTAAAACCTAAATATTAAAAGCTGGTAATGTAAATGCCTGTATTTGAGTCATCCTGTCCTGTGTCCCGTTTCCACCCAACCGGGTTATTTTAATAAAACTTTGGTGTCTGAAGTACAATCATTCATCTCAGTCTGATAACCAAACAATAGTTCCTTGTTACAGTCGCGAGACTAGACTTAACGAGAATTGCGGCTCATTCACTAAAAACAACTTTCAATGGAAACACCTCCAAATAGGAATTGTTCTTTTTCGAAATTCTAGAAATATGGCTTTTATTTCTGCAAAACCTGCAGTGAAAGTGCAGTAGGCTATATAGACAGTCTCCACTTCTGTTTCTATAACTGATCTACTGTTTAATTTGTCACGGTTACCAGCAGCGGCCTATCACTCGGCTCAGAGCAGGAACTGAACAACACTGACTCTGATCTTGGTTTAGTTAAGTCATTTAAGCCAAATGAAATAATCGCTTCTTAAAAGCCACATTTGGACTCTGGTGGCATCCACACATATAATTTATAAAATCAAATCAAACCGAGCAGGACGTGGTTTTATGATGAATGAAATGTTGGACAGAGTGAATTCAAAGCTCTCTTATCTCCAGGTGAACCCGGTCCCCATCAGAATACACATATCAGAGCCTGAGCTTTATCTGCTCCATCAGTACGTGTCATCCATTACAGTAATTGTGCACTATTACTCGTGATTTTAAAGTGATACGCCAACAATTTTTTTTTTGTCTTGCCTCACTCCCGAGTTGATGACCAGCAGATAGACACCATCCTTTACACTGTGCGTGCAGTAACAAGTGAGATAGAGGCGTATCGCCTGTAATTAGCTTAGCTCAAACACTGGAAGTGTATGGGTAGTGTTAGCCTGCCTCCTACCTGAGCTGAAATCAGCAGTCAGAAGCTGATTTCATTTTAGCTCTCAACTCTGTAAATATATCACTTTATCAACATTTCAAACATTTTAGGCAAGAAAGTAGCCGTTTAGATCAGCAGTGTGTCGTTAATTTGTCTGAATACCAGCTGTTTACAATTTTGGCGCTACTCAAGCTAGCTGTTGTGATCAACGCACTTCCGGTTACTTTCACAAAATCAAACACCCGTTACCCTTTACATACAGAAGTGCTTTTACTTTGAAATAGGAAGCTAACCTGCCCTCGATGTAGCTAGCTTGAACCAAAATAAACCGTTTTTGTTTAAACCCTTCGTTTTGACCGATCTCGTCCCGTTACCGGCATTTGACCGCTCATGATGCCTTAGAGGAGAGTTCTGTCAGCTCTGAGATGAAGATCGGTCCATTTAGAGTTGCTGAAGATTGTCTCTGATGACTTTAGGTGGAGGCAGGCTAACACTACCTATACACTAACAGTGTTTGAGCCAGTGTTGTTTTTGGCAGGCATTTTAGATTTAGTCTTAGTCTTTGTCTTTTTGACGAAAATACTTAGTAGTTTTAGTCAATTTTAGTCATTTCTATATGTGATAGTTTTAGTCTAGTTTTAGTCGACGAAAACGCAAAAAAAAACCACAAAAAAAAAACACATAATACATATTTTCTGCTGGATTATATTTAAAATACGTCTAATTTCTAGTCACCCACCATACAAGGATTTTGCAGATGCTAAGCAGAAATGCAGAAATGTCATGTACTGTGAACATCTGACCATTCACCCGTCAGCGCTAATCACATCAACCTGCACCTATTTTCTGCAGCGTTGTTCTGATTAGCCTTATAAATCATGTGATGCTTATGAAATTTCGAGGCGATCGCAGCCCGACCACTGACATTTACGTCCGTTCTCGTCTCGTCAACGAAAACTCACACACGTCTCGTAATGTTTTTGTCATCAGAGAGCCATCATGTTTATCTCGTCACCGTCTCATTATCGTCATGAAAAAAAGGGGCGTCAACGAAAATATTTCGTCATCGTTAACGAAAACAACACTGGTTTGAGCTAAGCTAACTGCGGGCGATACGGCTCTATCTCCCTTGTTGCTGCATGCACAGCCAAAAGGATGGTGTCAATCTGCTTCTCATGGACTCGGGAGTGAGACATGTAAAAAAAAAAATGTTGGCGTATCCCTTTAAGATGTAGCCTATGAGGTTTTGCACATTTCTTTTTTACAGAACTGTAATTGTCCTACTTTGAATAATGTATATTTCTATATAGTGAATGGTTTGCATTCGGAGAGCACTTTCCTCTACAACCACTCACAGCTCTTTACACTACTACTCACACTCACCCATTCACACACATGTTCATACAGCACCTATATATTGCGCATCCTGTCAAACCATTCACACACACTCACGCTCACACAGCACGAGACCTTGAAACAACATTGTGAGCACGGTGCCTCTGGTGAGTGTGTTTGTTTGTGACATGTCCTGACCAGACCAAGGAGAGTGTGTGGATGGCTTGGTGCTGGGAGTGAGGATATACTTCTGGATTCTGATTGGCTGGTTACACTATTGTCTTGTAACACGCACGCACACACACATCACGCACACTCATTCACCATCCAGCTTCCAAACCCTCCCCCCATGTTCAGCTCCGACAACATCTGTCTCTCCGCACACAACGCAACACAACCGCAAACACCTTCAAAACCAACAACAGCTTCACACTCTATGTAAACCTACATCCCATAACAAACCTCACCATGTGTTACACAAGACCAAGATCTGATCAGCTATACTCCGCAACAGGAAATTCATTGGTGTGTCATCCTGCTCTCTCTGTATGTGTCTGTGTGTGTATGTGTGTGTGTGTGTGTTTCCAGAATAAAGGCAAAAATGTTGCAAAATAACTCGAACTGGTTCGTTTCTACCGAGGCCTGAAAAATGTCTTGTCATTTGATACTTTGAGTGGATGAGTAAATCTCATCAGCCACAGTGAACCAATCAGCACACAGCATGCTTGAACTAGGATCTAATAAAGCCCATGATTGGCTGTTTATTTACATGAACACGTCTCAGTGCGTAAAGAGACAGAGCTTCACGGCCTGCAACCAAACCAAAAAATAATAATAAAATTCATACAAATAAAATTGCTGTCAACCATTTATTGGTGCCACGAAATATCTATTTGCACCTGGTTACGAGGCTCTACAATGAGACTATTAAAACATAATTTGTTCTTTTGTCTGCTATATCTGTATCTTGAAAATCTCAAACATAAAAAGCTTTTTAGTTTTGGTCTTTTATGTATTTTTTATGTATTTTATTAAAGGTCCAGTGCAAAATCTGACGAGCCTACCAATAGATATATTTGTGTAAGTGTATAATCGCTATAAAATAAAATCTGTTTGGTTTTCATAGGCTTATAATTTTTCTTCTACATACATTAGGGGTGTAGGCTACAGCCACTGCAGTATTTGGATTCGGTTTTGGATTCAGGCTTTTAAAATAAAACTTTGGATTCGTATTTGGGAAGAAACCGGAAGTGGGCACACTGACTTCAGCCGAGCTAGTGCTACGCCGAGCTAGTGCTACGCCGAGCTAGCCGGCAAACTTCCGCTTTAGCCAAATGGGAAAAATGGGAAATCTAGGAGCCAATCGCGGTCCGAGCGGACCCCGTTGGTCCGATAAAAAAACTGTTGGAGCGCTCCACCTGAAGCACCGAAGCTGCCTAAGCTACCAAACAGCGCTATTCTCCCTCTGCCATCTGATTTTTAAATACCAGCGTTCACGCCAGGTACAACCGCGAATAGCCGGGAACCGTTGCTGTGTTGTTCACATCAGACTCACCGCGGCGTGCACCTCCGCGGCCGGCTCACGCCCTGCAGGGATCGTTTTGGCGTCTGGTCTATTTTGTGACCGAGCCGCGAACGACCGCGTCAAGCCGGGCAGGAAGTCAAACAAATAAACACGAGAGAATCCGGAGTGTGTTTGTAGCCTGTAGAGACGAACACACACACCTTCACCCCAAGACAAAACGGCTAGGGGAAACACTGGAGAGTGTCGCCATCTTGCGGCGCCATGTTTAGCTATACGGAATGGAAAATCCAGACAACCAGAGAGCGCGTTTCAAGTTTCACATTCATAAAAAAAACAATAGAAACATAGATATAAACATTATAGAATCTGAATTCTAGATGTCACTGTTTTCCCCTCATTTTACACACTGGACCTTTAAGTTTTTTCAATCAATTGTAAAATTCTGGACCTTTTCAGTGGGTCCCCTCTGCCCCACAAGAATTAGTAATCAATCAATCAATTTAAATTTAAGTAAAAACATCTCCCTAAATACCATTTGAATGAAAGGATATGTGATGAAAGGAAGGAGAGAAGGCTTGATACGTCAGTGCACACCTGAGGTAACGTGGACAGAGTAGCAACCTGATGTGAGCTGGTGAAAATGTTTAAGTGTTGCTTAGCAACAGCCCTGAGAAATTCCAGAGGCAGAAC
Organism: Decapterus maruadsi; assembly: GCA_030347415.2. NCBI lineage: Eukaryota > Metazoa > Chordata > Actinopteri > Carangiformes > Carangidae > Decapterus > Decapterus maruadsi. Next base: position 25,233,424 of record CM064905.1, on the reverse strand, counting down.
TATTTGTGTATGGGCGTAGCCAAATGAATGATGAACCAAATCATAATCTTGGTTTTTGCTTGTGTGGTTTGCAGAGATGCTGTGTAAAAGACGCATGACACTCCTTGTCTTGATGATGTGTTGATCATAAGCACGGCTTTGATTTGGTCACATGTACAAGCCACAAAGCCTCTTCAGCAGAACCAGGCCGCGGTCCAGGGAGGTTCCTCAGGTTGAAATGAGCTGAAGCGTCTGAGCAGCAGCCATGATCAGAGCCGCTCCACTTCTCTACATGATAAGGACACCGTCTCCTATCTGATCTCCTTCAGCATAGAAAACGCTGGACCTTCCTTTATGAAAGGAGAGGAGAAAATGCCACCCCATAATTCCTTGCTGCAGCAGCCTTTAGAGCGATGCACCATTGTTGTTTCACTTCAGCAGAGCCACATGAATGTAGAAACAACAGAGCAGCTGTCTCAGACTGGATCCAGGAGAGATGGAGATCTGATCAATGATGATTAGGCCCAAATCCATCAGTACAGATTTACTCTCTTTAAATCCAGTGAAGAGTCGTCATGAAGAAAAAGAAGAGTGAATTTATGGTTAATCATATCATCACACAGCCTGTTTGATGATGCTGTTTCATTAAATGCTCTCTCATTGGAGGCACTCTAAGCGTCATAGCTGTAATGTCAGATTTCAATATTTCAGTCCCATTTTCTTTGTCTTGTGATGAATTGTATCCATGTGTTTTAAATAAAGTTTGAGGACAGTCTAAGTGCAGCTGGCTTCTTCCACACTGCATGTCCTTATGAATTCTCCCCTTCATCCTTCCTTGGCCTAATGACGTCTGGAGGTCGAGGTGAAGTGGTTAGAGAGGACGTCGCTTGGACATTTGGACGACCCTGGTGAACTCACCTCCGTTATGTCCTCAGATAAACTGATGTCTGAGCTGTGGTTTCAAAGCTTCTCCTGTTGTCCTCCCTCTGTGAGCGATGTGTGGAGCAGCTGAATTAGGCTATAGTAGGCTACATTTGAGCAGGTTCATATAGAACCAGCGCAGGCTGATCCAGAAGCTGCTGCTGCTGCTGTGAACAGTTCACTACCACAGCTCCAGCTCTTGGCGTCCCTGTGATTATTTGCTGATGCAATAACCCAGTTTTAACTCATTGTTCGTCACAGAGAGGCTGGTCAGAGATGCTGCAGCTTTAATTGGACTTTTCCTCTCTTCATTTACCATGTTCTTCAACACAGTCTGTTGCTCACTCGGTGAAGTTAAATCAGGGCTCCAGACTGGCCTGAAATGGGGGCATAAAATTTGTGAAACGTGGAAGGGCCAACTCAAGATCCTGTCATTACAGGTGGAAGGCTAATGTATGTGAGGATCATGAATGAAAATGTTGAAAATTTACGGTGTGTATCCTTAAATGTTCCGCTTGTGCTCCTTAACCCTCCTGTTGTCCTCCTGGGTCAAGGAAGAAGGAAGGAAGGAAGGACAAAGAGAAAGACAGGATTAAAGAGGGAAGGGGAAAGGGCGCAAGGATAGAAGGAGGGAGGGAACAGACTGGGTCAATTGGGTCAAAACAGAAAGAAAGGAAGGAAGGAAGGAAGGGATTGTGGGAAGAAGGAAGGGAGAAAGGAATGAAAGATAGATGGGGAGGGAACAGACTGGGTCAATTGGGTCAAAAAGGAAGGAAGAAGTAAGGACTAAGGGAAGGAAGGAAGGAAGGAAGGAAGGAAGGAAGGAAGGAAGGAAGGAAGGAAGGAAGGAGGGAAGGAAGGAAGGAAGGAAGGAAGGAAGGAAGGAAGGAAGGAAGGAAGATTCTGGAAAGAAGGAAGGGAAAAAGGAAGGAAAGAGGGAGGGAACAGATTCGTTCAAGGAAGGAAGAAGGGAAAAGGAAGGGAAGCTGGATGGAGGGAACAAATCAGGTCAATTTGATAAAAAGAGGAAGGAAAGAAGGAAGGGAAAAAGGAATGTGGAAGGAAGAATGGAGGAAGGAAAAAGATTGGGGAGGGTTAAATTTGAAGTTAGAGGTCACTGTGCTCCTAGGAGGAAAAGTTAGTCTGGAGCTCTGAGTTTGATCCTGGTCTCTTGTTTTACTCTGTGTCCAGATGTGTCTGATCAATAGGCAGCAGCCTATATGTCCACTGGTAAAATAATTCATAATTGAAGCTACACCCAAACAGCTGGATGAAGCTGTGAGACACTGGGGACCAGGCTCAGTCCCACCTCCCTCAGAGACCTGCTGATTAAATCCAGGATGGTGGTTATTGCTCACAACCACATTGGACCGGTTTGACCCGGATCAGTCTGGGTCTCAAACATCTGGACCAGGTGTGGAAACCACCGCGGGATACAGGTCCCTGACCCTCAGGTAGTCTATGCAGTGGCTCTGAACGGGCAGGTAGAACCCGGAGCGCCGAGCTCCCAGTGATGGAGTCTGACGGAGGACTGATGTGGTTGTCAAGGCGACCGCTAAAGTGGAGTAAAGCTAACGGGAACTAGCTTATGCTAGTAGTACTTTGCTCGAGGCCGCGCGTCATTCCAACACACACACAGACACACACACAGAATGCAGGGCACGTGAAGGGAAACCTCACCTGAGCACAGGTACAACCGAGGTGCGGGGGGGCGGGAGGGGGTTCGAGTCCCGTGGAGCCAGTTATTAGCTGCTGTGTGGCAGCTGACAGATAGCTACTACTGACTCACGCGCACGCTATCACTCGCGCGCGTACGAGGCTACGAGCACGGACACACACACACCGTCTACAAAAACACAACGTGTGTAATGTAATGCGGGGCCGTGGGCGCGCGGTGTGTTTACAGTGTCAGAGTTCAGACACAAACCAGCGGACACATCGGAGCTGATGGAGCGGACACCGCGCTGCAGCTGTCCGGTCAGCTGGCTGCGGAACTCCGCTTAGTTTGGAGGAACACAGTGTGAGGGAGAGAGAGAGAGGCAGAAATGAACTGCTGCTCCGCACTGACACGATGTGAGTTGTTGTTTTGTGTTACAGAGTGCAGGGTGCAGGGTTTGTGTGTCTGTCAGACAGCGGCTCCGCGCAGCGCGCTGCTGCTGCCGCCGCTGCCGCTGCTTTGATTTGCGGGCTATAGCCAATTAGTCCCGTAGCAGGCAACCTGCGACTGTCCCTGTCATGCATCTGTTCCGTCCGAGCCGAGACAAAGCTGCAGCGGGGGTGTGGGGGTGGTGGTGGTGGTGGAGGGGGGACAATGCCGCCGGAGCCCAGATGTAATCTTCCTTTTTTTTCTTTCTTTTTTTTTTTTTTTGGAAATAACACACTGGGCTTCCCACGGCAACCCATCCCCCTTCTCCTCTCTCCTCTGTCTCCGTATCACTATTAACCTTCCATCGCATTCCATGCATTTTAGAGACAGCCCCCACACCCCCCCTCCCTCCCCGATGACAATACGGCTGCTGTAGGCTACCTGAGACTGGTGGCCAAGCAGCAGCAGCAGCAGCAGCAGCAGCACCGTGCAGCCTGCTGCCTGTATGCAGAGGCAGGCAGCGCCGTGCCGTGGCATTGTTAGAGCCACTCCAGCTTCACCGGAGCCTGCCCGCCCGCCTTGCCTGCCCGCGGTTGCCCGTGCCTCGGCCACCGAAAGCTTACCTTGCTTTGGCCGATCTGTCGTAACTCCATCCCGTCCCAGCCCCCAGATCTCCGAAGCCTGCAGCGGGATAATTCCTCTCCATGAAAAAGAAAAGGGCTGGATGAAGATGGACAGATAGTGAAGGGGGGGAGGGGAGGGAGGAATGTCTTCTCTTCCCCTGCGCTCGCTTCTGTTTATTTCTCCGCTTGACGAGCCTGTAGACTGGGAGGAATGGAGGGAGGAGGAGGAGGAGGAGGAGGAGGAGAAGGAGCGGGGAGGGTGTGTGGGGGGGGTGGAGGGAGGAGGGGTGGAGAGGGGGGTGTCACAGCAGCCAGGAGCACCTCCTCCCTCTTCTCCTCTCCATATATTTCACTGTCTATTGTCTCCTGCGTGAAGCGGACGGGCCGTGGAACAGATGCTCCGCGCTCTTCGGCGGCAGCTTCCCCCGAGCGGAGCCGCGTCCAGTCGGATCCAGCTGCTCCGCCGCTCGCCGCCCTCCCTCCGTCCCTCTCACTATTTTCGCTCATTTGCTTCACAAGACGCCATTTTTAAGAGGAATGACTGGGCTGGCGTTCATCCTCTGCTTCCCTCCCTCGCTCACACACTCATACACGCACGCACGCGCGCACACACATAATTTGTCATGCACGGCAGCGCAGTCCTGTAGTATTGTAGAAGACAGTATAGTGACAGAGCCAGGTCAGCTGGATGACTGTAACACAACAGACACACAAGCCAGGGCCGTTGTACAGGGGAGAAAGGAGATGATAATTCAGGGGCCCAGCGCCCAGCAGGGCCCACAAAAAACCCCAGTAGTCTAATATTTGTATGACTGAATTATTTTTGTTTAGACCCGGACTAATACATAGTAATGCTGCATTGGCATCAAAACCAAGTATACGCTAAATAAAAAAAAATTAAAATACCATACGTAGTTGCAGGGCTGATAATTCTAGGGGCCCAGTGCCCAGTAGGGCCCATAAAAACCTAATCTTTGTACGACTGAATTATTCTGCATAAGACCCTGACTAATACTCATAGTAATGCTGCATTAGCATCAAAATAAAGTAGGCTAAATAACAAATGATAATACATACGTAGTGGAAAAGTCAGGGGCCCACTTTAGCATTCTTTCAGGGGGGCCAGAATTCCTAGCAACGGCCCTGACACAAGCTGATGATGTGCACACAGACAGTGATGAGTTACAGTGGGTGAATAACGGTCGGAGACGCGTCTGACTTTGACGTGATTTATTATATGAAAACATAAAATCTATTAAGAAGAGCTACCGTTACACACCTCTGTGTATTCGTGGATATCTATAGGCGGATATTAGTGTACAGCCCACGTGCACTGTCACTGTGACTCATAAATAGGCTACAGTACACACGCACAAACAAACAAACATACAGATGCACGCACGCACGCACTCACACATTAAAAACAACATGCAACATTTCCAAGTTGACTGAAGCTCCAGGTCCCAGCAGCAGCCACATGAGGAGCCTCTGCCCGCCCCACTCACTCACTCGCTCACTCGGCGTTGTCTCCTGGATCAGCGGGCTCTGATGGCGCCCCCCTGTGGTCAAAGACGAGAAGAGCCTGTGTGAGAGCATTCTTGTACTCAGCAGTAGCTACAGACTGTGTGAGCTTTCTGTTCCTGGAAAGAGGCTTCAGAGAGAGAGAGGGAGGCTGCAGCACACTGAGATTAGCTGCTGGGTGTTTTGGTGTGGATGTAGAGGGAGAAGCTGCTCCAGGCTGCAGCAGCCAACACAACAGGGCTTATCACACAGTGTGCACCCACACCACCACAGACGGGCCTGGACCAGATACAAACAGAACACACTGGGGGTGAGCAGAGAAAGAGAGGAGATGCTCAGAAAGGTTCCCCGAGTCTGTGTCTGTGTCTGTGTCTGTGTCTGTGTCTGTCCATCACTAACCCAGAGTTCATCATGATGTGTCCTAAATGACCCTGGTCTGGAGCTGTGATGGGTTTAGAGCTACCAGTACCTTTAGCTCACATACTACCTCCCACTGCAGAATTTAACTGGTATGTGGTTTAGACTGATACTTAGAAATATAGGATGACTAATAAATGTGACAGAGACATTGGTACCTATGCACATATGTTTTGGAAATGCTCGAAGATACAAATGTTTTGGAACGAGATAAAGAAAGAACTGGACGCTTTGATTGGACATAACTTGGACCTATCACCTCTTCAGTGTGTTCTGGTGGCCAAGGAACAATCACAACACAAAACTCAATGGAATAGCCTACTCTTGTATATGGCAAGAAAAACTATGGATTCAAGATATTCTTACATTACAGGAAGAATGCATGCTGTGGAAATTTTATGTAAAGCATAATATGTGGTCTGCTTGAACCTTAATAAAAATAGAGAAAAAAAGAAAAGAAATATTGGTTGACAACAGGGAAAACAGAGTTTTCTATATTTTTACAAATTCATCTTAAAAGCTGTGGAACCCACTGTTCGTATCAGGAATTTTCAATGCAATGGAAAAATTGTCTCCTCATTGTCTCTACTCTGTAGTGTCTCTCCACATTCATGTCCAATCAGCTACCACAGGTAGACTCCAGGTAACGCCTCAGAGATAAAACAGAGACACCCACATTTCAATTAGATGTATTTCTGTCTTCCCTTTGTCTTTGTGGGATATTTTGTGTAGGTTGATTTTAACATTGGGTTCAAACTTGAAGTAAAATGGTGCAACCTGTCTATTGACCATCAGCCATTACCAACACCCTCAACACAGTATTAAGTCTTGAGTAATGGCTAAAAAGAGTCGTAATCAGAGTCCAAGTGGATGTGTTTGCCAAATTTGAAGAAGTTCCCTCAAGGTCTGACTGAGATCTTGTATTCACACGGTGAAAACTGTGGTTTGTGAGGTCACCGTGACCTTAAACTTTACCCAAAAATTAGGGATGCACGATATATCGGCATTAATATCGGTATCGGCCGATGTTCGTCATTTTTTAACATATCGGTATCGGATGAGTAAAATTGGGCCGATATGCACAACCGATGTATATCCGTCTAGTTGCTGTTTCGGGAGAGGGAGGAGTAGGGGGAGGGATATTTGGCCATGTGTAACCTGTAACCTTGTTATTTGGAAGTAAAATACATTCTGAAAATAAAGGAAGACATTCAAAAATTCAGTTTGCATGATTTTCAGTCTGTACAAAAATTTATCATCTCAGAAACTTAAAAAAAAAACAACACATATCGATATCGGTAAATATCGATTATCGGCCATAACAGAAAAATTCATATCGGATATCGGTATCGGCCAAAATTTTCATATCGGTGCATCCCTACCAAAAATCTTCAAAATTGCAGAATGGGATACAGAGACAGATGTACAGAAGGACGTACAGACAGAAGGACAACCTAAAATAATACGTCATCTTAACTGAAATGATTATCATACATCAATGTCTTCCACTGCTGTCTCAGAACAGAAGGATCTTGGGATACATCATGAAGAACCCTTTTAGCTCTCCATCATTGTCTGGATCTTGGACCAAGCCAAAGACCAGATCCAAGCAGGAGAGATGCAGTTTGTACCTGAGCATCCACTTACCCTGAATAAGGTGGTGGTGGGGCATCATGCTGTCCGCTGCGGTTCAGAGCCTCATTGTAGCTGGGTAGACCCGGAACAGTGATCCCAGACAGGGGCACCATCTCTGGAGCTGGACGCCCATCTGCTGCCAGCCTGACTGGAGCTCTGGACCAGCAGAGACCAACAACACATTCAGTTCCTGAAGCTCATCGAGTCTAATGCCAACATGGATGTTCTCAGAAAAAGCTGATCAGATGGTGGAGCTAGAATTAGATAGCGCTATCTAAGGAAGACGATGAATCTCCACGCTACATACCATGGATATTCTAAATTCTTTAGTTGGAGAAAAACAAAAAAGCTCCACATCAGGCGAGAACTTACTGGACCGCCCTCCGTTCACTCTTCTTCTTGGATTTGTAGCAGTAGACCCCCAACACAGTGGCGATAACAGCAAGCACTAGGATAGCCAGGATCCCTGCTATCAGTCCTGACACATCCACTCCGGGAGCAAAGTCTTCAAAGACAAACAAATATCAACCTCAAAACTGACTTCAAAAATCCTGAATTAAGACCTGATTTGAAAATGAGCCCCGAACCAAAGCCTGGAAATTACATAGAAAATTATCTTTACCGTGACTGCTGACATAACTGGCCCAAAACTTTTCCTGAAAATGGAGGGAAAACAAAAAAATTAATAATTTGGCTTTATTAAAGGTCCCATATTATGAAGAATTGTTTTTTTTTTCCTGGTCTCTACATAAAGTGATCCTCCCTGAGCCTACCAACTCCTAGAATGAGGAGAGCAAACGGCTCCTGCATGGACTCTGCAGCCCAGAGACTGGTAAAACGCTGCTCATACAGGCTGTTCAGACTCAGCTCCTGTGGTGATGTCACCATGGGAGTGAGGCTGGCCCCTCAGCGCCAGAAAACACCTACCACCTCTATTTCTATGGCTGCAGTGACCAGCAAGAAACTCCTGCTAAACTGATGAAATACCCACCAATTTGAAGTCATAAAGTGGTAATAATCTTTGCCGTGTACAGTAACCATGTTACTTAAAGGTGCATTGCACAGAAACAGCTTGTTAGAGCTCATTTGAGCCACTTCTACACAGCCCACATTCAGGACCACGGATCAGTTTGGGGCAATACATTTACAATACAGTTTAGTTGGACGTCTGACAGCTGACAGAGAAATTGAGTAAAAAGAGTAGAATATGGGATCTTTAAATAAAAAGAGAGGACAACCACAGGGCATTTCATTTATAGGACTCCCATCAGGTGCTACAGCAAAGGCCCAGTTCATTGTTCTGGGAGTTCATGAAGAGATCATCTTCAGACTGCAGATGTGACAGAATCAGGTTCAGGTGTTCAGGTAGCACCATCACCCCTTGTATCATTACCGTCGCCGCGTCGTTCTCAAACACCTCTCTGGCCTCCTCGTAGACGCATATCTCCTCCAAACACTCCCTCTCTAAATTGTCAGGCACCAGCAGCTCCAGGTCCCAGCTGTTGTAGAGCAGCCTGCGCGACAAGAAGGAGGCGGCCGACTCCTCATCCAGCAGCACTGGCTCTCCTGCACAGGACACAGGCTGTTTACACACACACACAGCAACACTGCGAAGAAGTGACACTTTTGCATCATTGTGGGTCTGTTTTGTTTTAGAAGATCAACTGTTGCAATATGGACAGTAACACAGTAATACAGCTTTTTGACTTGTGACTTGACTCTACGCCTAAAAGATGCATTCTTACTTTGAAGAAGTCATTGAATTTATATTATTTTATTTAGAAAATTTAATTTACACCACGGAAAAACCAATCAGAGCCAAGTCTTCCACTGTCAGTCGTGTTTGAACCTGTCAGTGTCCTCAGGATGGGACGCTAGTTAGAGATGAGGCAGAGGATTTAGATTCCATGTGCTGACCTGAAGTCTGTGACGCTTTAGAAATAAATAATTGATTAAGTTTCAATGTTAGCTGTGTTTACTACGACCAGACTTCATCACTGCCTAAAAAAAGGAATATGGCAGAAAAAGCATCTTTTATTGATTCAGTCATGTTCTTGTCCATGTCAGTCACAGTCTTGATCATATTCAGCAAACTGTTCATTCTACAGGTTCTACAGTCAGTCAGTCACTAGGTTAGTAGGTTGTTATGCAAAAGCATGTTCACAAAAAATGTTTCATTTCTAGTAAGACACCCAAGGACGCTATTTTTGACAGACAGGACAACAGATTAACACAGTACTTTAAAGAGATAGGTTTTGCATACATTTTGGCAAATTGGCCCATTGCCATAACCCCTATAGTTTTAGGAGTAGGTTTCTTACATTTAGTTGTTGCTGCAAGCTATTTTTAGAACGGCGGAGCAGAGCCGCGAGCTTTGAGTCATTTTCGAGGTAAATTCATGCAAAACCACTGATGCACGTTCCTTTTGGGGGCAGTTTTTCGCCAAGCAGTCTCTGCATTTACCTCAAAAACAACTCCATCCTTGATCAGTATTATCTCATAGCGTGGTGAATGTCACAACTTGTCCACCAGAGCGTTTTGGAGTTGTTGGATTGTGTATTTGATGAGTTTGATGAGGGAAACCAAGAAATTCCATGAGCCTCCGTAGCATAGCTCTGAGCAGCTCGCTGCTCTGCTCTGCCGTTCTAAAAACAGCACCGTCAGTTAAAGGTAACGAACCTACTCCTAGAACTATAGGGATTATGGCAATGGGCCAATTTGCCAACATTTTGAACTATGCCTTTAAGTCAAGTCAAAACCTGACTGATCAACTTGTTCTGCTCTATAGCATCTGACCAGGATCTGTACTTTGTCCACCTCTCGTCACAGCTGTTCTGATACCCCAGATCACCAAATGTGGATTATTCCACTGATAAACGTATAATTCCCAGCAAAGTCACTATTTCCTTGTGTGATAAAAACTTAATTTACATGGACTTGTCAAGTGTTTACCCACAGAGACTGAGTGAATGAGGGACGTCACTAAAGGAGCTCCTCTAGCACAGTCATTAGATAAATCACTTATCTAAACTAAGGACAGTGGAAGTTCACATTAAGAGCTGGTTAAGGTGTGATACTGTAATATATAGTGGTGGCAGGTGGAGGAGGTATCCTACCAAGCTACAGTGAGCAGCCATGTTGGAAAACTCCTGAGCTTTTGTCAAAAGTGAAAGAGTGAGTGAGTGATAGAAACCAAGAGAGGAAGAGAGAGAGACAGAGAGATGCTTTTCTTTTAGTTTTAGCCTGAAGGTTTAAAGAATAAAGCAAATAAAGACATAGCCATCTCCAAACAGAAGAAGCCATTGAGGGTCTAACCTGTGACTGTGATGAATGGATCTTTGTGTCATAGCTCTTCACTGTCTGTGATGTGAACAAAGCTCAAACTGTGTCTGTCCCTTTCTAAACCAGTCAGCTGGTGGCCTCTCTACATGAGCACATGTAATGTCAATACCGCGACATCTTAACACACAGAGACAGAGGTCTAACTATGTTCAGTGGAGTCAGACTGTTCTGACAGGTGTGGCTTACCCGGTCTGAGCCTGAAGGTGTCGGCCGGCAGCGACAGAGACAACACAAGGATCCACACGGCCAACATCACTGCCCAGGAGGTGAAGAGCTACACAGAGAGAAAGCCAGGAAGATCCTCCCAGGACGCAGTCTGGTGTGGAGGAGGATGAAGCTCTGACGCTCCTACACCTGTCAGAGCGGCTGTCCAAACTGAAGCTAGATGTCCACAAACATGGAGGCCCAGGCGGTCTGGCTGAGCGTGTCTGCGCTCACCTCTGAAACTAAGTGGTGAGTCGATCACTATAAAAACAAGTTGGACAACATACCAGCTGGAGGGAGGGAACTTCTCAAACCTGTCTGGCTACCTGTTTGTTTTCTACGGTGCATGAAAGAGAGAGAGAGCTGTGTTTACATGGGGGCGGGGGCGGTAACTTTTTTAGCTCAGGGGCCACAATGAGTTTTAAAATTTGACGGCCTGGCCTGGCCAGATGGATGGAGAGAGTGTTTGTGTGAAATCATTTAAAGGGATAGTTCACCCAAAGTTCAAATTAACCCACTGTAACACATGGAACATTATCAGTATTTTCAAAAATCCTCAGATTAAAGGGATAGTTCACCCATAATTCAAATTTCACTCATTATCTACTCACCCTCATGTCGACTAAGGGCTGGGAGAATCTTCAGAGTCCACTGTGCCTTTTCTGAGTTATGGGGGGGTCCACGCAGCAGTATTTGTCCATAATGGCTGTGAATGGGGCTCACTTTTCTTTGTCCAAAAAGACACACCATAAAACATCCAAATACCTCCATACTGCTACTGTCTGTAATGTCCCTCTTTGAAGCCCCGACATGAGAAATTGACACCTTTCTCCCCTACACAACGGCCCTGTGCCTGGCGTGGCAGGATGAAGGAGGGCTGGGGTTTGAACCAACACAGGTAGCCACCATTCAACCAAAGGGACATCCCTGTGGCCAAGGAGCCAGGGCACATGATCAACTGGAGGCATAGTGACAAGACTGTCAAGTGTCACAGCAGCATTGTTATACTTGTAGAGTTACACTGTAACTAGAGCACCTGGAATCAACCTGTTGATTACATTAGTTTTTTTAAAAATTATTCCTGATGAATTAAAGTTGACAAAGCAAACAGCAGCATTAAATGAGTGTTTTATATTCATACATGGTAGAATTCTGAAATAAAATTGACTTGTGTGTTTTGTAATAATAAAGTAAACTACATTACCTTACAAGTGAAGAGATGTGCACATACTGTTCTTTGGTTATGTGTCATATTAATATTAACCTGTATGGTCTAAATTCATGTAGGTAGCCGACATGCTTGATCCTGAAGTCTTCCCTTTGTTAAAAAAAAGTGCTCCTGTTCTTTCCTGTCATTAAGTTTACTTCCGTCAGTTTATAGACACTTATCCGTTCCTCAACCCTCGTCAGTTATTGACTGCCAGTAGTCCTCCAGGGGAGAAGTGCCCTTTAAGGAATTCAGGCTTGTATAGGGAGCTGGGGGGGGGGTGATGGTTGGCTGGGTTAGGGATGCATGTTGTGCCCTGTTTGTTAAGAATCCAATAAAAAGATTTTCGGGAGGAAAAAAAACAAACAAACCTGGAAGCTAAAGAACTGAAGATCATATATGTAGAAGTACCAGAGTAAAGTTTGTGAACAGAACTTAGATAAAGGAGGTTTATTGAACTCAAGCTGATATTTCTAATTTAAACATGTTCTCTACTCTGCACAGTTAAGTGAATGGTTTGACTAGATTCCTTCAGTCGGTTTCCCAAGATGTTCTGAGAGAAATGGAACTGTAGTAAAAAAAATTAAAATAAAAAAATTTTGTGACAAAAAAAGAGGTCTAACTTTAAAGTTGGTATTCTGACTTTTTCCCCAGAATTCTGAGGGGGGGAAAAAAATCAGAACTCACTTTTTTTTTCTTTTTCTTTTTTTTCTTTTTTTTACAGTGGCCGATTCCTAACCTTCTTCCGTACAGCTGCTTTGTGAATTCATGTGTGAGGCAGGACAAAACTACGAGTACAGACAGGGCCGCTGTTTGGGGAGAAAGGGGCCCAGCGCCCAGTGGGGCCCATAAAAAACCCCAGTAGTCTAATCTTTGTATGACTGATTTATTCTGCATAACTAATACTAATACTCATCAAATCAAATCAAATCAAACTTTATTTATATAGCACTTTTCATACAAAAACAATGTAACACAAAGTGCTTACTCATAGTAATGCTGTATTAGCATCAAAACAAATTAGGCTAAATAAAAAATGATAATACATACCTAGTCTACGAAAAAAAACAGGAAAAGTTAGGGGGGTAGGGGCCCACTTTAGTATTCTCTCAGGGGGCCCAGAATTCCTAGCAACGGCCCTGAGTACAGAGACTAGGAAAAACCAAAGTAAGTCACACAGCTGCTGTTATTCTTACAGTGTTACAACAACAGCTTTGTTCGGCACCTCCACGTCAGTCTTCTCTTAATTGCTCGCGTGTCAACTGAATACTACAATTTAAACAATATCAGCTGTCATCATCCCTCCCACACTAACAGGTATCTACTGGCCCAGATCATGCATTTCCTGTCGCTGCTACGGTGACTAAACCTTCGTTAACTAGACGTGAGGCGTGTCAGTCATTAAAGACACAACAGTGAGGAGTTTGAGTAAATGTTTTAATGATATATAAACGTGATTTATTATAGAATAAAACTGATGATGTGAACAACAAGGCTGAGGACTGAAACGTGAAATGAAGCATTTACAGATGGAGAACACAGACAGACCATCAGCTGAACATGGTTAAGACTTTTTTGGTTTGTTTGGTTTGGCTGCAGATCCCTGCCCAATACTAGCTGGTTGGTGCTGTCCTGTTACTATGACAACCTCCCCTCCTCCTCAAATACTGCCTCGTATCGGGTATTCATGGTTGGTAACCTATGACATCACACGTGGCGGTGAGGACCCAGGATGGAACACCTGAGCACTGGGTGGAACTGGATTCAAGGAGACCCATCTGGGATCAGGGGTCACGTGATGAACTGGGTCCATCTGCTGATGAAGACCACCAGGCGCAGTTCTGAAAGATTCTAGTAAGTGGATTTCTTTCTGTCCAGTCCAGTTCACCAGGACCACCAGAACCCGACGAGTCCGCGTGAACCCAGAACCCCTCATAGGCAAACAGACACAGGTTCTGTTGTCATGGACACTGCTCTGCACTTTGCTCCAGTCTCTAAAAGCCGAGCCTGAGATCCTGAACTGGAGAGGTCTGGACCCGGATCACGTACTGTAAACCTGATCGGGGGGGGCCTTTGATGTGACCTGTCAGTCTGGTATTTATGTTTTTCAATATTCTGTCTCCTTAAGGCAGTGTGTGTGTGTGTGTGTGGAGAGCAGAAGAGGAGGAGGGGGGAGGGGGGGGGCAACAGGAAGGGGGCCGGGCCGTGCTGCGGGCTCTGCTGCCCCCTGCAGGACTACAGGCCGCCTCGCAGCACACCATGTTCTGTCTGGATTTGGGCGTGCCACACACTTCACCAGCAACTTGAAATGTTCCGGACACGTTTTTTGTTCGGAGGTGGAAAACACTTCCTGATCAGTCAGTTCAGGTCTGATGATGTCACCGCTGACATCATCAATACTGCGGTTCGCTGTAGTCTACGACACACGATGGCACGATGATAACTATGTACAGTACAGTCATTATTACCCCAGGTCGTCAGGGGCAGTACCAGGATCAGCACTGCTCAGTACCACCGTCAGTCCTCACATCCTATAATACAACAGGTTACACTCTGGGAAAAGTTTTGGCAAAAGTGCAAATGAAACCGTTTGATAATGATGCACCGTCTCTCTCTCTCTCTCTCTCTCTCTCTCACACACACACACATACAAACATTATGCACACATACGCACGCACACACACACACACACTTTTTGGGCGAGCTGTGGAGCTGTGAGGGGTGGGGGCTGCGGTGTCCATGGTAACAGTGCTCAGAGGAGGACACAGGGACAGCCGCCACTCTGTTTGCCTGAGTGATGAGCTGGAGGAGGAGGACACTCCATCTCCTGGAACCGTCTGTGGATGAAGAGGAGGACACACACACACACACACACACACACAGGTCAATCTATCAGTGTGTTACTTGCCAACTTGTTTTTCACAATATTTCAACACATTTTTTTGAATCCTTCTGCCCTTTTTTCACTTAAAAAAAACATTATATACTGTATCTATAGCTAGCTCTGGACAAAATGAAGAGACCACTCCCACACGGAGCAGTTTCTCTGGTTTATTATAGGTATGTGTTTGAGTAAAATTCAATTTAACAATTTAGGTTTTATTCTATCAACTACCAACAACATTTCTCCCACAATTGAAATAAAAATTGTCATTTATTGGCTGAAAATGACAACTGGTCAAAATAACAAAAATATCATTGAATGATAATAATGCAAAGAAAACATGTTCATATTTATTCCTCAACAACACAGCAAGGATTTGAACTCAGGAAGAGTTTATAAATCAGTTTTTGTGGGATAATGTCAATGTTTAATCCCAGCAGTGGTTTTTATATAAAACCAGATGTGGAGGTGATGACCTCATCAGTGTCTCATTAAGTAGAAGGAGTTGTGTTAGTGTTGGGATTTAAAAAAAGAAAAGAAAAAAAAGAGAAACATTTGTGAAAGTGGTCTCGTGGAGCTGTATTTATATTTATGTATATGTATGATTTAAAGGGTTTAAGGTTAGAGCATCTACACGTTAGTTAGCTTCAGTCTTATGTACCTTTTCTTTTGGGCTTTTTTTCTGATAGTGGGAAATGTTGTTGATAATAAACTCATTAAAATTCAAATAAAAAAAATGTAAAATCTAAAATGACAAACGACATTCACAAGACCTCAACGCTACAGCAAGCCATGGCCTCATACTAGTTTTTACCTGTGCTCCAAACCAAACAGTGCTTTTAGATCTTGCACTTAGGGGTCAAATTAGAAAGTACACACTACACTGAAAAATAGAAAACACAGCATTCAGTGCAGCGTGTATTGGCATCGACTTCAAACATCCTCTGCATGGAGACAGAAAGAGTTGTGAGTGCGTCAGAGAGACAGGCCTGTACTGTGGAGGACATTCTTTACTTACATACAGTCTAACTACTCTACAGTATATATGGTGCTATTGAATATACAGTGGAGAAAATAAGTAGCTATTTGATCCCCTGCTGCTCTTTGCCTCATTTCACTTGATCAAATGTAAATTCATCTATAATCTTTATATGATTATATTATTTCTGAAGTCTTTGTTGATATTCTTTATCTTTGTGTTACAGTTTTTCTCAATTGCTAAGACACATTTCTTGAAACCTTCCACCCTTTTCTCTAAACTGTAAACACAAAACCAGGTTTTCAAACTTCATTCACAAAACCTCTGACTCTTCCTGCAAAACCAAACTATTGCCTCTTCTATCCATAGTGAAACTATGGACTATGTGAGTTGCTGTGTTTTGAGTTTCGTTATTGCTACCTGAGCTTACCATTATGCACCACAAGTGCATCACAGTGCAAGATGTGTTTTAGTGGGTGAGAATGTTTTTGCAAGTTGTGTCTAACTCGGTGAAAGGTGCTCAAGGTTCTGTGAAAAGGGGGAACAATTGAATAAATGGGTTCAGGGCACTGAGCATCTGGTTCAGACAATAGGGTTCAGTGTTTTAACAATTGAGAAAAAACTGTCAAATAAACTCTCCATAACAATACAGTCCATTTCTTTGTGGGGGAGTAAACTTCATCAGCAGGGGATCAAATACCTCTTTTCCCCACAGGAGGTGTCCTCCCACCCCCGTAGCTTATAACTCTACAAAAAGTGAGTTTGCAAAGTATCTGTACTGTAATGTTCTGTAATATACACAGTAACAGAGCATCTACAGCACTGATGTTCCCTCATGGTGAGTCCATGCACTGGGACCTGGTCTATGACTCCATTGTTGTCATGAGTTCAACATCATGGGAAACAAGTGTGATCAGTTTTGAGTCGTCGTGTTGAACAGAGGAAACGTGTTTTATTTGTGTTCATGTGTTGCCACTTGTTACCATTATGCATCACAAGTGCATCAACGTGACAAACTGGGTTTCACTGCATGAGAACGTGTTGAGAGTTTTGCAGATGGAAACGACCAAGATCTGCACATAGTGTTTTACTGGGTGACGGTGGTTTATGGTGTTGTCCAGATGATGTTCAATTCAGTAAACAACTGGGTAATTCATTCACACAACAGGAAGTAGCCTAGTGTTTTTTAGCAATTCAGGAAAATTGCGAAACCCTCACAGAGAAGTTGATGCACAGGTTTAAAGGGATACGGCAACATTTTTTTTTTGTCTTGCCTCACTCCCGAGTCCATGACACCATCCTTTCTACTGTGCGTGCAGTAACAAGGGAGATAGAGCCGTATCGCCCGTAATTAGCTTAGCTCAAACACTGGAAGTGTATGGGTAATGGTAGCCTGTCTCCACCTAAAGTCATCAAAGACACAGCTCAGCAACTGTAAATGGACCGATCTTCGTCTCAGAGCTGACAAAACTCTCCAGTAAGACATCTTGAGCGGTCAAATGCCGGTAACGGGACGAGATCAGTCAAAACGGAGGGTTCAAGAAAAGACGGTTTATTTTGGTTCAAGCTAGCTACATCGAGGGTAGGTTAGCTTCCTGTTTCAAAGTAAAAGCACTTCTGTATGTAAAGGGTAACGGGTGTTTTATTTTGTGAAAGTAACCAGAAGTGCGTTGATCACAACGGCTAGCTTGAGTAGCGCTGAATTCGTCTGAACAAAATAGTAAACAGCTGGTATTTAGACAAATTAACGACACACTGTTGATCTAAACGGCTACTTTCTCACCTAAAAATGTTTGAAATGTTGATAAAGTGATATATTTACAGAGTTCAGAGCTAAAATGAAATCAGCTTCTGACTGCTGATTTCAGCTTGGGTAGGAGGCAGGCTAACACTACCCATACACTTCCAGTGTTTGAGCTAAGCTAATTACAGGCGATATGGCTCTATCTCCCTTGTTACTGCACACACAGTGGAAAGGATGGCGTCTATCTGCTGGTCATGGACTCAGGAGTGAGGAAAGACACAAAAATGTTGGCGTATCACTTTAAACATGGGTTGAAAGCTCAGGAAAGAAAAGCTCCTCTCAGGTTTTAGGGATGGAACCTGGATAATATTTAGGATCATGTGTCAGTAAATCCACCGTCCAGGTCCATTCAGGATCTGGAACCACTACGGCCTACTGCTGCACCGGTGAGGACCAGGGCTACCCGGACATAACACACCAAGGACAACGTGTCCACTGCTGTCCTGTGATGTGTGATGGGGCAGGATTTTCTTTTTTCCTTTATCTTCACTTTTCTCTCTACTCTGCTGCTGACATTTGAACTCAACAGAAACACTCCTCCACCCCTCCCTCCTGTGCTCCTTCACACAGTAGTGACTCATGGTGGGATCCTCACAGCTGAGGCAAAACAAACCTCTTGACACAAAGCATCATCACACAAACATCTACAACACAACAGTGTATAAAGAAGAGAGTGGGATGGTTTTCACTGAACTACAGTGACAAAAGGAGAGGACGAGGGATGCTAATGTAGCATAGCACAAACAAACTGACAGTGGAGTCGTATAGCTCACAGGGTTGAGCTATCCTATCAATTAAAGGGATAGTTAAACATTTTGGCAAATCGGCCCATTGCCATAATCCCTATAGTCATAGCAGTAGGTTTGTTACCTTTAATTGTCGGTGCAAGTTGTTTTTAGAACAGCAGAGCAGAGCCGTGAGCTGCTCAGAGCTACGCTACGGAGGCTAACAGGATTTCTTGGTTTCCCTCATCAAACCCATCAAATACACAATCCAGCAACACCAAAACGCTCTGGTGGACAAGTTGTGACCTGCACATGCACCATGCTATGAGATAATAACACAACGTTATGAGATGAGTTGAGAGTTGTTTTAAATTAATGCAAAACCGCTGATGCGCATTGCCCTCAGGGACAGTTTCTTCGGCAAGCAGACTCTGTATTTACCTCGAAAACAACTCTGTCTCGTAACGTTCTGTTTTCCCCAGGAAATTCTGTTATTTTAATCATTTGTCCCACTGTCTTCTTGTTTAAATATTTTCCCATAAATCTTCCTTGTTCCAGCCTAGCAGGTGGCAGTGCAGTAGTTCAAGTAATGTTTAATTTTATTAAAATCACCTCCTTTGGACAGCGGCTTTTGACCTTATGACAAAACAGCTGATTCAACCGTTTATTAGCCTTGTGGTTCTTTTCATTATGTTTCTGAGTAGAATATGGGCTTGACTTGTTATATTGGCTGGATTTGTTTTTTGAGGGGGTTATAACCCCCCTAACCACCCCGTAAAATTACGCCCCTGTGTGGTTTTATATTTTAGAAAAGACCAACATGGATTACAAACAGTCACACTTTCAAAACCGTCCATGCTGAATGGAGCCCTGTAGGAGAAACACCGGTACCTGATGATCTGGACCAGCTCCAGGAAGGACTCGTCCACATTGTAGCGGTTCTTGGCCGAAGCCTCCATATAGTGGATCCTGTTCTCTCTGGCGAAGGCCTGAGCGTCCTCCCTGGAGATCTGCACACAGAGCACAACAAGATCCACTCAGAGTGATCTGAACTTGGGCTGGAGGCTGATGGGACTCCCTAACCCTCCATTTGGACTCCACCCTGATCTGGGAGCCAGGCGGCGTGGGGGAGGACGACTGAGTGTGTGTGACTCACCACTCTCTGCTGCTCCAGGTCGGCTTTGTTTCCAACCAGCACCATGGGGAAGTCGTCCCTGTCCTTCACTCTCAGGATCTGGGTGTGGAATTTCTGGACCTCGTGGTAGCTGTCGGGAGGACGGAGGGAAAGACTTAGTCCAGGAGACCTTCTGAGTCACACCATGAAGGACAGATCAAGTCCACGGGTCACAGGAGACAGCTGCGTCTGATGGACACTTACCTGCCCCGGTCGTTGAGTGCAAACACCAGCAGGAAGCCTTCTCCTGAGCGCATGTACTGCTCCCTCATCGCCCCAAACTCCTCCTGACCTGCTGTATCCAAGACTGACACACACACAAAGAATGACCCATGACAATATGACCATGACAAGGAACTAGACAGTTAGTGAGTTTAGAGGGAAAGAGCATAAAAATGTATTTATTCTAGATTTTAAAATTGAGACAATAGGAGAAGATCTGTTACTCGCTGTGTTTCCTCAATCGGATTGAAAACAATCAGATTAGATTAATCTTATTCGATCTGTATATGAACGCTAAATAAAGCGAGCCACATTCAATCTGCGTATACATGGCCCCAGCTGAAGCCCATTGCTGTGAGACTGACTGCCGGTGAGTGCTTTGGGACGGGGGCGGGGCTTATGGTCGCTGCTCGTTGAAGACAGCAGTGATACGTGCTTTCACGTAAGAGTCTCCAAAGGCAAGGCTATTTTATTTGTATAGCCCAGTAGTTTGTCTCAAAGGGCTTCACATGGCATCACAACAACATCCTCTGTCCTCACATCGACAGAGGAAAAACTCCATAGAAAACCCTTTTAACAGGGAAAAATCAGAGAAACCTCAGAGTGAGCAACAGAGGAGGATCCCTCACCCAGGACGGACAGACGCGCAATAGATGTTGCTACAGACAAGAAAACAGTTTATAACAGAGAATGTGAGAAACATGGAAATGTAAAAGGGATAGTTCACCCAAAATTCAAATTTCACTCATTACCATTCAGAGTCCTCCGTGCCTTCTCTGAGTTACGGGGGGGTCCACGCAGCAGTATTTGTCCATACAATGGTTGTCAATGGACACCAACTTTCTTTGTCCAAAATGACAGACCAAAAAACATCCAAATACCTCCACACTGCTCGTCTGTAATATCCCTCTTGTATTGCAAATCACGTGAGATTTGCACTGGCACAGGAAGAGCAGTGAGCTGAGATACTGGGAGCTTCTGCTATAAACAAGCTTAAAATATAGACTTATTTAGTTTTTTTCAGAACAATTTCTCATGTCGGGGCTTCAATACAAGGGGGACATTACAGACGAGCAGTTGTTTTTTGGTGTGTCTTTTTGGAACAAGAAAGTTGGTGTCCATTGACAACTATTATATGGACAAATACTGCTGCGTGGACCCCCCCGTAACTCAGAGAAGGAACGGAGGACTCTGAAAATTCTCACAGCTCTTAGTCGACATGAGGGTGAGTAGATAATGAGTGAAATTTGAATTATGGGTGAACTATCCCTTTAATCTGATCATAAATAGGATTTTTGGAAACATGTAAATACTGTCTCCAGGTCAGAGTGTTACAGCATGTTCTACAACGTTCCATGTGTTACAGTGGGTTATTCAAGATTCAAGATGAGTTTATTAGTCCTGTCGGAAATTTGTCTCAGACATTTATTATTATTTGGTGTTACAATGTGTGATACAGCAGCAGTGTGTTCCAGCGTGCTATAGTGTTACAGAGGTATAGTGTGTTACAGTGTGTGTTACAGTGACCACAGCTCCAGTCCCAACAGGACGAGCTGCCTGGGGAGGAGGATGAAGATGCACCTGTATGTCCTGTGACATACAGTATCACCAGGCAACAGTGTTATAGGATGCAGCCGTCCGAGAGGTGAGGACAGCCTCCAGGTTGTCCCGCTGTTAAATCATATATGCAGCTCCCTCATTGGCTCTTCCACGTCCAGTCTCCAACACACTTGGACCTGGGCCCGTTAACAGCCCGTGGGCCCAGAATCCTCCGCTGCGTGACTCACCAGAAGCCCCATCACTTCCTACTGAAGCCTCTGACACAGCCAGTGACCAAGCTTCATGATATGCTGCTGCTGGGCCCCACCCGTCACCCCACCCAGCGCTGGCTCGCTGCAACATCTGTGTCCCCCCCCCGCCCCCCACCCCCCCTCAGTGTCACAGCCCGGGCAGATGGGAGTGATTTCAGACCCACAGAGTCAACGACATCAGATCCACTGTAAAAAAAATCCTATAAACAGGGACGTGTGCGAGGAGCAGCCAGACTGACTCACTAACAACGGACTGGATGTGTGTGTGTGTGTGTGTGTGTCTGATGATTCACATGTAAGTGTGGTGAAACAGCGGTGTGTGAGCGGCTGCAGCGCCGCCTGCCTCCACGCCGCCGCGCCAGCTACAAGTCCTAACAAGGGAAAGAAACATGCAGAGGGCAAACACACACTGCCTGCTCTTACCTCATCACACTGCACACTGCAACACACCCTGTGCTCTCAAACAAACTCCAAACACACACACACACACACACACCCTGTTCTCATTATCACTGCAAAGTGTGTGTGAGACGGAGCCTTACTGTCGAGCCGGGTCTCCTTCCCGTCCACCGTGCAGATCTTGGTGTAGGAGTCTTCGATGGTGGGGTCGTAGTCAGACACAAAGTAGGACTGTGGGACAGACTCAGAGTTAATGACAGGAAGCGGTGCAGATGCTAGATACAGTCAGACACCGTAAACACACCAACAAACATCTGAGTCTGATGATGATGATCTGATCTCAGAGCAGCAGCAGGAGTGGAGCTGCAGAGACACAGAGCCGCGGAGACGGAATCAAAGCCAGACCCAGACCGGAGCACAGCAAGCCTGCAACGCTGGACTCAGATACAGATGTGAGGGGCTGGTTCTGAGTATCACACACACACACATACTGTTACCGTGGTGATAGGTCTGGGACCAGTTTCACAGATTTATCTCAGGCCGGTCTGTAGTCTCGGTGTTGCTCACAGATTAGTCTAATGGAAGTCAGACCGTTTTGCAAAAAAAAAACAAACAACCAAAGAGCGACCAAAACACAGTGTTACCATGGTAACAATCGCTGATACCTACACTGACCAGTAGCACCCATTAACAAAATACAGGAAATCAAACACATATGAGAAGAGAAGTGAGAAAGAGGCCAAATCAGATCAATTGTTTCGCTCCCCGTGAGTTGGATGTGGTTCCTCCATTCAGATTTTTTTTCCTTTTTCATCCTGAACACAAAAACACTAAATGGATGTTGGTTTCAAATGTTATATTATGCAACTGATGTTAATCTGGCCCTTTGCATTGTGTTCATACAGACTGCCCCAGGTGGGGATCAAACCCGGGTCTCCCACACAGCGGGCGCCGATGCAAACCGCTGCGCCAAGAGGTCAATGACCACTAGGCAGCCGGGTTTGCACGTCCTTTACGGGTGAGTGAGTGAGTAGGATACACCCAGACCCTCTGTTCAGGGCAGAAAGGTGATGATAATTCTAGGGGCCCACAAAAACCACAGTGGTCTAATCTTTGTATGACTGAATTATTCTGCTTAGACCCCCCTGACTAATACTCATAGTAATGCTGCGTTAGCATCAAAACAAAGTAGGCTAAATAAGAAATGATAATACATACGTAGTCTAAGAAAAAAAAGTGGAAAGGTCAGGGGCCCACTTTAGTATTCTTTCAGGGGCCCCAGAATTCCTAGCAACGGCCCTGCCTAATAATCTTCATATCTCCACTATACATGGTTCCATAATGAAAGAGTCTCTGTGTACAAATATTATCTTGGTATTTGGATCAACGATAAACTTACATTAAACACTATTTATAATCTTGTAAAAAAGAAATAAATCTAACTTTCTAATGTAGAAAGAGATTAGTCAAGGCTGTCTTTATGTCTGTGTTTGGATCAGGGCTGTCAAAATATGACCCGTGGGCTAAGACCAGCCCACCAGAAGGTCCCATCCGGCCCTCAGGATGAGTGTGAAAATTACATTAAAGACTGAGGAGGCATAATATTGTTGAAATTACACTTGTTTTTCCAGAAATATTAGGTTGTTCATAATATGTTTGGTAAAAGGATAGTTCATTAATGTAAACATCTTATTTGCACTAAAACAACTAAACTAAAACTAAGGAGTTCTCATTATGCTGTTATTTTACCAGTCTGCCCACTTTGCACTGACTGTGGTCCCTGAACTAAAATGACTTTGACACCGCTGGTTTAGATTATGGTGACATCATCTAACCTCTATTTAAACCTCTAGATGACGTTTACCAACCCGCCCTTAGATTCATCACTGTAGCTGCCCATTCCTCACATCACTGCTCCCTGTAGAATATTATATGCTGCATTTTATTTGAACTTGATTTTATATTTGATAAAGTTAAAGCATATGATTAAGATTGTGTGTGGTGTTTTTAATCATAATTGTAGTGTTAGGGTTAGTTACTTTGTTTAAAAAAAACAACTGATCAGTATTTTATTTCTTCAATTACTAGACATTTCAGGCGACCCCATTTGAATTCCAGGCGACCACACATGGGGTCCCGACCCCAAGGTTGAGAAACACTGGTTTAAGCTCCTAACTAACTAACTTTTTTTTTGGATTTACGCAAAATCCATTGGAGAGCCAAGAAGTGAACTGATCTGTGCCAAACCATCATCAGTGGGTGAAGCTGTGACGTGGTCAGGTTGGTCTGATGTGGAGCTGAGGACGTCCACCTGTTGATGCAGGTAACAACACCACACACAGACACTTCCTCATGGTGACCATGATGTTTTACTTGTACCCAGGAGTTCAGATGTCTGGTTAATAACTCCATCAGTAGCCTACCTACTGATCATTGTTGATAACAACAAATCCTCTCCACGCTTTGTTTTGTCTTTTGATGATCAGGACTCTAACCCAATCCCCACTTAACTGGGGGAGCCTTTACTGTATCAATCACTGCATTGATCAGGATAGCCTACTGATCATTGATCACTGTGTGGCTATTAGTGCCTCCAACTGGTAGGTTTGACCCTGATACACATCTGTCCATTACACACACAGAGAGAGAGAGAGAGAGAGTCAAACTGTACCTGGATGAACTGGATGGTGAGGGCGCTCTTCCCCACCCCCCCTCCTCCCACCACCACCAGTTTGAATCTTTCCTCTTCTCCACTCATCCTGTTTTTTCAATTGCGATCGATCCGGATAAAAAAAAATCCTCCCAGGCCCGAGTCCCACAGAGTCCACGGTTCTCCAGCAGCAGACACACACAGAGCCGAGCGGATCCGATCCGAGCCGAGGGTGAAGTAGCCGAGTGAAGCGAAACTTGTTCACATGGAGCTCATGGTCTGAAGACCGAGGGTTTTTTTCTTTTTCTTTACCGCTCAACCGCGTCACTCAGCGGCAACACCTGAGGCCAAAGTCCCGCCGGAGACACACCGGCCAGCTTCGCTCGGACCGCCACCGTGTTCTGGGCTCGAGTTTCTGGGATCTGAGGCGGACTGAAGCGGTCTGTGGAGGGTTCAGTCCTCGGCCTCCAGGCTGCTGCTGCTGCTGCTGCTGCTGCTGCTGAGGGCGGAACTGCTTCCTCTTTTCTCTCTCCTCAAGAAACTGAAGCAGGCAGGAACACTCTGACACACACGCACGCAGACACACACTCACAAACACACACACTAACAAACACACACGCGCGCGCGCGCAGCCGCCGAGACTTTAGAGAACACACACACGCACACACGGACTCCAGCAGCAGCCGCACACCTGAGCAGCTTCCTCCTCCTGCAGACGGAAAAGTGAACTCAACTCTCTCATGTGTCACACTTTCCTTATTTGGGCATACGGAGTATCCGTGACGTCAGTCAGCCGACTGGCGCGCACAGGATGTGAAGGCAGCACGGGACCGGGACGAGAAGTTCTGTTCATGACGTCATAAGGCGGCTGTTGTCGGTTCGGTTAAACCCAGTATAACGGGGACTCATCAGAGGACAACTTCATCACACTCCTCTGTCCCTCTGCTGCGGAGGACCCGGGCCTGCCAGGGCCGTTGCTAGGAATTCTGGGCCCCCTGAAAGATTACTAAAGTGGGCCCCTGCCCCTTGACTTTTCCACTTTTTTTTATCATCATTTTTTATTTAGCCTACTTTGTTTTGATGCTAATGTAGCATTACTATGAGTATTAGTCAGGGTCTAAGCAGAATAAATCAGTCATACAAAGATTAGACTACTCGGGTTTTCTGTTGGCCCTACTGGGCGCTGGGCCCCTAGAATTATCATCACCTTTCTCCCCTATACAACGGCCCTGGGACCTGGACCGGGATCCAGACTGAGAGGAACCAGTATTGGACAACAACAACAAAAAAGCCAATTTGTTTATTTGTTTATTCCTTGTATCCCCAAATATTCTTCCTGGGATCCTCAATGCAATTAAAAACATAGGCTACATATTCAAATTCATCAGTCTAGTCAAAAACATGACTCTAACCCTACAAAGAATACACCAGACATCACATTACATTACCAGAACAGTTCAACCCACAAGTTATTCCACATTATATATTTCTTATTATTAAATAGATTACTACCTTTTTAAAAAGGTGTTTTGCGTTTATATTTTTGATGTCACTGTGTTCCATCCAGCTAGGCTACATTACAGTAGGCTACTAAAAGGTTTGATCTGTTTAGTAAATTATCATTGTCTGGTTGCATATCCTACATTTCTGGTGAACACTATCTGATCTAAGAAATATTGCCGTTTTTTTATTGTTAATCAAATTTCTAATGAAAGTTAGAAGGCTTAACTTAAACTTAAAGTCTGTTTTCAACGAGAAGCCGTGATCAGTTCTGGTGCATTTTTAAGATATTTGCATGCCGTGAACAACTGAGAGCAACTCTAGCTGGTTTGTTCTGTGCAATTTGAAGTTTTTTAATATCTTTAGTGGCTGCAGATGACCAAATAATCAGGCAATAATCCAGATGGGACAACACTGAAGCCTTGATTACTTGATTCAGAGTGTCTGATTTGACATACTTAGAACATTTTCTTGTCACAGCAATACATTTACCCATTTTCTTCATAATGTGATCAATATGTTCTGACCATGAAAGTTTATTATCCACGACTATTCCATTTTCAATTTGTCTTCCAGCTCAAAATGTGTCATTGCCACACTGCACAAAGTAGAATCATCCGCATACATAACAACTTTTGCATTATTCTGCATTAAGTAACTATTCTGTTACCTTTCTTTTTTTATATAAATGCTCAATTATGTAGGTTATGTTAGGTTCTAGATACAGTAAATGGCTTTTTCTGTCTAGTTGATGAACAGGGGGGAAAACCCTTTAACTGGTGTATTATTTTGTGACAGTCTTCTTGAGTCAAGTAACAGCGAGTAACAACGTTATTACCGGGGGGAAACAGTAACTTTTTTGATTACTCACTACTGGAAAAAGTAGCGCCGTTATAACTGCTTTATTCCATCACCGTTGGAGACAGCAGACCCTGCACAGCTGCAGGTCACCTGGTCACCGTGCTCACAGCTCAACATAACCTGTCGCGGCCATGTGAGCAGAAAGATTAACTTCCTGTTTTAAGTTGGTCTACAACTACAGTGTCATGTTGTGCAAGTGCTGAGCTGACCATGTTGTGTGGTTGTGGTGAACCTGACCTGAAGAGAACATTAGAGAGTTCAAGTGAGCTTCACAATTTAACCCTGCACAGGTCTGAAGATCAAACTGAACTAAATGTTGTTGTTGTCATGGACATGCAGCTACTTCCTGTTTTATTGAAACTGAATTGAATCTAATTGAAAGTAGGTATTTTATTCATCCCAGAGAAGGGAAATGAAATGTCACCATGTGAACGCACAACATGACAACATAAAATCTCAGGCAATACAAATTGTGCAATGCAAATTCAAATTGTGTAATGCAAAGCGTTACTTAGCAAAGCACTCAACAAATCACCAACAATGTTTATTTAACCCTGTTGTCCTCCTGGGTCGAGGAAGGAAGGACGAAGGGAAAGATGGGAGGGAAGAATGGAGAGAAAAAGGAAGGAGGGAGGGAGCAGATTGAGTCAAAAGGGAAGGAAGAAGTAAGGATAAATGGAAGGAAGGAATTAAGGGGAACGGGATTGTGGAAAGAAGAAAGGATAAAATGAAGGAAAGAAAGATGGAGGGAGGGAACAGATTTGTTCAAGGAAGGAAGGGTAGGGATTGTGAGGGGAAAAGGAAGGAAAGAAAGATGGAGGGAAGGAAGAGATCAGGTCAACTGGGCAGGAAGACGAAGGAAGGAAGGACCCTGTTGTATGACCCTGTTGAGGACCATCCACTCAACTTACCATGAAGAGTAAATGAATTGACATTACATGATACCATGGTGAGTGTGGACATTCAGGTTTGTTCAGAACAGGACCAGGACGTTTTGAACATTTTGGAAGATGCACGCTGGAGCTGGAGCTGGAGCTGGAGCTGGAGCTGGAGCTGGAGCTGGAGCTGCAGCTGGAGCTGGAGCTGGAGCTGCAGCTGGAGCTGGAGCTGGAGCTGCAGCTGGAGCTGGAGCTGGAGCTGGAGCTGCAGCTGGAGCTGGAGCTGGAGCTGGAGCTGGAGCTAACATTAAGACAGCTGGAATATGGAGCTGGATGGAGCTTGGAGCTGGAGCTTGGAGCTGGAGCTGGAGCTGGAGCTGGAGCTGCAGCTGGAGCTGAGTTGGAGCTGCAGCAGCTGATCTCACATTATCTCCAAAGAGCTGAGCTGGATTTTGGAGCTGGAGCTGCAGCTGGAGCTGGAGCTGGAGCTGGAGCTGCAGCTGGAGCTGGAGCTGGAGCTGGAGCTGGAGCTGCAGCTGGAGCTGGAGCTGGAGCTGGAGCTGGAGCTGGAGCTGGAGTGAGTTCGTTCATAGCTCCTCCATAGGCAGGTCATTATACAGCAATATGCTATAACATTAAGACAGACAGAATATTAGCATTAGTCACTGTAGATGCTTCCACATGTATGTGTGTGAGTTCAATGATCACACATTATCTCCAAAGAGTGTATTTTTATTAACTTGGAGAGCATGGAGTGGGAGACTTACTTACAGCCCAGCAGGCATAACCAACTGAACCCCGATGTGTCACCCAAAATAGTTTTAACTACTGGGCAAAGTGATCATCATCAATGTTTGTTACCTTAGTAACAGTGGTGTTAGGCCTGAGTCAGCCTGGGTGAACGACATTAAAGAGGAACTAACGCACGTCCGGTCGCTTTTCTGCCGTTTTGCTAACCCTCCTCCTGGTCATGTGTATTAGTTTTCAGTGAGAAAGCAATCCATGGAGCGATGGATAATGTTATATATCATGTGTTCGTTATGATGTGTATATTGTGTAGTCTTATCTGTCATAAACAAGAGATTTCGGGGTACGAAACGAGAGCCGGGACACCGGGTCGGAGGCTCTGATCTTACAAGGTTGGTTTTCAGCCAAGAGACACCAGGTGGAAGGCAGAGAGCCTCCATTCTCCCTGGAACTAGTTACAAGTCATTGATTTAACCATCACAGTTAGGTTTCCCATGAGCCTCCACACGCATGGTGAAATTCTTGGACCGGCGCAAAACGGACGAAAGCGAAAACATTTGCCAAGAATGTTTTTATTAATCAAGAACAAAAGTCGGAGGTTCGAAGACGATCAGATACCGTCGTAGTTCCGACCATGAATGATGCCAACTAGCGATCTGGCAGCGTTATTCGACCACTGAATAATAATATCAAAATAACTATAAAGACAAAATGATATGTTTAACGAAAATAGACCCATTAGTGGTAACGTAGATTCATCTACATTAATATGAGGCTCTTTTATAACCAAAAGCAAACTCCTCAGGGTCTCTTTAATTAAGGTAAAAATGTAGCATAGTTAAAGGTCCAGTGTGTAAAATGGGGGGAAATCTGTGACATCTAGCGTTCACATTCTAGGTGACCCCCCTCCTGGTGGCAAAGTGACGGTGGCCTCCAAGGACAAAAACAACTTGTTTACGACTAGGCTGCCGTACAAACATAGCAAGACCCTTGCTATGTATATAAAAGAAGCATTATAAGGCCACGAAAACCAGAAACAAATGTATTTTGTGTATGTATAAACATTTATTTATTTTATAGCAATTATACAAATATATTAATCGGTAGTATATTCAGATTTTGCCAATAAACCTTGACATTTATCACACACTGGACCTTTAAGGTGAAAATCCTGCATAGTTCCTCTTTAAGAACGGACCAGCTCCACACACTGCTGGTCTGTAATAGAAACTCCCGTCGCCCAGGAGACCTGACCGTGAGACAAAGAGACTGAGACACGGATGAAATCTCCTCTTTAATAATCAGTAAACACATCTGAAAACATTTAGAATAAGAAGAAGAGTCACAGTAATAAACCAGATCATGTTTCATCTTCAGCTCTGCAATAAATAAATAAATAAATAAATAGAGTTCAGTTCTTCACTCGTCTCTGCATATGTGTGTGTGTGTGTTTCTTTGTACATCAGGTGTGTGTTTGGTTCCTCTCCATGAACATGCATGGACACAACCCCTCCTCACCCCCTCCTCCTCCCCTCAGCACCTGTACGGCAGGGCGGGCTGTCCCATCCTGACCGGGTGGACGAACATGCCCCCCAGCAGCAGCCTCTCCCCCCAGCCCAGCAGCTTGTTGAGGGTGAAGCTGAAGGGCGACAGCAGGCCGTGCTCCTGCGATCCTGCTCTGCTGCACCTGCTGGGGGGGCTCTGCTCCCCGTGGGGGCCCGGGCCCATGTGGCCCTTGGCCTCAGACCTTTGCTCCGCCTCCCTGCCGTGGACCGGTCCGGCCGAGACCACGGCCTGCGTCTGCTGGCCGCCGCCCGCCGGGGAGGGGGGGCTGACCCCTAGAGGGGTCAAAGACAGCGTGAGGCTTTTGCGTTTCTCCAACAGAGACGCCGAGCCCGCTGGGAGTTGTAGTTCTGTGGGCTTCTGTGCCGGTTTGGTGGGCTGGTGGGGGCTCGGCGCCGTGGCCTGGCGTGGCGCGTGGACGTGGTTTAGACTGAGAGTCAGATGGAAAGTCCGAAGTTTCCCCGACGAAGACGGCTGCTGGCTTCCCTCTGAGAGTCTCTGCTGCGTCCTGTCTGTCAGGGAGGGGCCGTCCACCATGGCGTCACCACCGCTCAGTTCGTTGGCCTCACAGTTTATCTTATCCACAGAGCG
Source organism: Decapterus maruadsi (assembly GCA_030347415.2). NCBI lineage: Eukaryota > Metazoa > Chordata > Actinopteri > Carangiformes > Carangidae > Decapterus > Decapterus maruadsi. The sequence goes on along the minus strand of CM064905.1, from coordinate 25,202,701 downwards.
GGCGTGGTCGCCGTGGTCAGCGGCGGGCTGCTGCAGGGGGGGGCCGCCGCCGGCCGTCCTTTGGTTCAGCGTCCCCTGGAAGTGCTGCAGCTGACCCAGGAAGTTGAAGTTTGGGGAAATGGAGGGCCGGCGCTCTTTGACAAACCTAAGGGGGACAGACAGGATGTGGGTTAGTGAGTGCGGGTGCTATTCTAGACTCACTTGACTGAACAAGTTGAGTCGACAAAGTCAAACACACAACTATTTATATCCTAACTATTTAATTTCTCTCATTATTTAAAACAATGGCTACTGGAGAACCAAAGTTTGTATATCATCATGTTTAAAAGCAGGGCACTTGTTACTCAGGGGTTCAGGCTGCATTTGTAAATAAGAATGTGTTCTTCATTGCTTGCCTGGGTAAATAAAGGTTAAATTAAAAAAAATAAAAATACTCAGTCTCTTAATGCACTCAATCCATGGAATTATCTTAAAATCGTATGGAATATGAATTGTGGAAATGTAAAATGTTTTATGTATATTTGTATCCTGTAAGACTTAGCTTTTCTTTCCATTGACTATAGGATAGGGTACACTTTTCTCTGGGGTGTTGCACTTGACCTGGTCTTTTTAGATGTGGAAACTGTTTTTGTATTGTCTATTTGTGTATCATTCTTGTATAGTAGTTTGTGGTCTGTGTTTCCTGTGTGTGTGTTTGTTTGTTGTTACATGTTGGGACTGCAGATGGAAATTAGCTGTGAGCTAAATCTGGTGCATCCATCTCTTCATTTTCTGTAAATGATTAATGTCATTGTCCCCTAAATAAACCAATAATAATAACAGCTACAATGACACAACACAAGAATGAGACATAAGATCATGCACTGCTTGTCATATCTAAAAAAAGATAAATGGATGTGTGTAGTCAGGAGCTCACAGCGCTCAACACTCTGTTCACTCTGAGTCTCAGCTCAGTCTGTCTGACGGAGCAGAGCGGAGGCCCTGAGCAGTGTGCACGCCGGAATGAGGCTGAAAATGAAACTGCACTTCCTACAGTGACCACCAGAGGCTCCCAGTGAGTCCATCACATGTGCTATATCAGTGGTTTTCAAACTTTTTTTTACATCACGGACCCTAAACTGACACAAATTAGACCACGGACCCGCATGGGACAATATTTTGAAACAAACACCAGAAATACACAAATATTTTTAGTCAACGTATACGTTCAAATTTCTGCCAATGGCGTGAATCTTTGGAAACATTTCTGGAAAAAAAAAATTGGTACAATTTCGAGAAAAAGTTGGGGACCGCCTTGACCCCTCTCAAGGACCCCTGCGGGTCCCCAGACCCCACTTTGAGAACCAATGGGCTATATTGCTGTGAAAGGACAGTCTGGTCTCTAAAGCTGATTTCGGTATAGCCTACTGTATAATAAGTACACATTAGTTAAGCATTAGTAAATACTGAATTCTTCATTTGTAACGCATGAATGCTCAGTTATTGCTCATCAGTGATGAGTAAAACATTTTCACTGTGTTTATAAACTACATTCATAAATGAATAATTCAGTATTGATGCTTAATAGTGTGTACTTATATTAGAACTGATTTCCTCCTGGATGAAGGTGACAGCTGATGTGTGCAGTAGGATATGACCATGTACCTGTAAGCGTGGTCCAGGTCCATCCCCAGGCTGTACATGATGTAGGCTACAGCCAGAGCCGGGGAGCGGGAGATCCCTGCTGCACAGTGAACCAAGACTGAGGCTCCAGACGACATGGCTGCATCTGATAACAGGTATAACAATAAATATTCATGCAAAGAGAGAGACAGCAGCCAATAAATAGACTGCAGCTTGTTGTTTTTTGTTTTTTTGTGTGTGTGTTGTGTGTCCTGACCTATGAAGTGCAGAGCCTGTGGGATCCAGGGCAGCAGGTCGTCCCACAGGGAGTCGTCGATGGGGATGCGGAGGTATCTGGAGCGGGGCAGGAAGGAGGGCTGGGGGCTGCAGCGGCTCACACTCAGCACATAGGAGATCCCCAAAGAGGCCAGCCGCTCCTGCACACACACACACACACACAAAGGGGAGGGCACAGAGTGAGGTGTTGTTGTGTTGATGATGATGATGTTGACCTAATTTGCCTCCCTCAGACAGTTGATACAATTACGTCACTGCAATGGTCCACACAGTCTTGGACAGCGATGACGTAGCATATTGGCTGCACCTTCCTGTCTCAGTGTAAACACAGACACACACACACTCCCTGCAGGAAAAGTCCCCCCCCCCCCCCCACACACACACACACAGTGGCGGACACCTGATCTTTACCTGCGTCACGTCGCGCTCCGCTCCCAGGTAGAGCCGCGGCAGGATGACGGACAGCGGGGGTCTCTCCGCATCTGTCTCCTGGGACCAGACCATGACCTGCACAACAACAACAACAACAACAACAACAACAACATGCATCACGTCAGACCTGCAGGACTAGTGTTGGATCACATAAGACTGAAGTGTCTGCAAAGTCCAGGATGTAGTCCTGTCCCAGCACAGTCTGCAGCTCTGCGCTGTCGCCTATAATCCCTCCACAGGTCAAATAAAATAAAATAAAATGCAATAAAATAACGCCAGAAGTGTGTTACTCACTGTGCGTGTGTCCCTGTGGAAGGTGAGCGTCCTCTCGGTGAACCGGAGCCCGGATCGGGGTGTGTGTGTGTTAGAGAGAGTGTGTGTGTCTGCAGACTGAGCTCAGCGCCGCAGCGTCCTCCGTCCTCACTCCGCCGCTCTCAGACTGACTGTGAAGCGATGAGCTCATCCTCTTTCCAACAATAGCCCCCGCGACTGGATGATGTCATTTTCAGCCAATCGGCGCCCGGCCGGAGGTATACGCACGCGCAGACGGCGACTCACTCCCGCTGAGTGAGCGCGCGCTCAGCAAGCGGTGACAGAGAGGGAGAAGGTAACAACACAACACAGTGCCCCCCCCCCCTCTTCATCCTCCCCCACCACTCTGGTAAACACTCAGCAGTAACGCGGGGGGGGGGGATCGGAACCGGGACTAGTGTGGAGTCTGTGGACGCATCATTGCAGTGCAGCGCGCGTGCCAATGTGGCGTCAATCACTGATGTCATTGTTATTCTGACATGACGCACGTTCCTACACGGACCTGTTACCCCCCCCACTCCCACTCCTGATAAACATACTGTGTCAACATGTAGTGACCGTGCGTCATGTCCAGCTCCATCATGGAGACATCGGTCCGGTCCAACCTGCCATCACTGAACTCACTCATCTCCATTTCAGGTTCTTACTCATTAAAACAGCTGACTTATTGTTGTCAGGATGTTTCTCCTGTGTTCACTTCACTGACTCAATGTAACATTTAAAATCTTTCATGTGTAGCCTGATGTCGGTTGGTGTTCTCTATGTTTTGTTATGTTTTCATCATAATAAGGCAGCTAAAGTAAAGTAAAGTATGCCTTTATTTATCCCACGATTGAAAATTCACAGGGTTACAGCAGCAGTAACCTACATAAACACATTCACACATACCCGTGCACCCTGTGGTGGACTGGTAAAAAAAATATATAAATACTTATAAATATAGGGCAACCAAGATATTAAAAATATATATAATATATAGATATAATAAATATATAGTGCAGTTATGGGTGGGGAGGGGGGTTATTGCACATGTGCTGTTGTCTGCTGGGAGCAGCCTTGTTGTATAGTCTGACAGCAGAGGGTAGCTACCTCTCAGTTGAACAGCGCGGGTACAGAAGCCTGTCACCGATGGAGCATTGTCCATAATTGATGACAGTTTCATCATCATCATCCTCCTGGCCCCCACCACCTCCACAGGATCAAGGCTGCAGCCGAGGACAGAACTGGCTTTCTTTACCAGTTTCTTCAGCTTCTTTCTCTCTGCTGCTGTGATGCTGCTGCTCCAGCATGCCACACTATGGGATGGCGGATGCAACCACAGAGTCAGAAAAAGTCCTCAAGGAACAACCTGTATGGTGTATAACATGTTGCAGGAATGTCAAAGATATAGCCTGTTTCTCACTGCATAAAGCTCAAATTAAGATATTGTGTGTATAGTTTATGCAGACTGTTATGGACCTGGACCGGGGGTCTTCAACGTTTTTCAGACCAGGGACCCCTAGTGCCATGTATAAAAGAGTGTGTTAAACTGGGCCTAGTGCCATAAACAACATAGCCTACCTTGTTATTCATTCATTCACCACTAAGCTATTCAAATAATACACGTTCATATTAAACATGTACAGCTACAGTGAGTAGAGGGCCGTGCCACTGCCATTTATGATCAGACCTTAATGTTATTATCAACAGGGTCTGTCAATTGCATGATAATCATGCAGACAAGCTATTCACATTGAGACTGCTGTCATGGTTGATTACATTATTAGATCTATGTATCACTATTTCTATTTCTTCTATAACTCTACAACTTCCTCCCCCTGCCCCTCTCTTACTCATCTTACCTGTCTGCTTCAGAATTGATTTTAAGATCATTTTAATGGTTTTTAAAGCTCTTAACAGGTTTGGCCCTAATCATGTATCTCATATGCATTGACATACAAACCCTGTAGAACTCCCAGGTCTTCAGGCAGTGGTCTTTTAATCATTAAAAGTTTGAAGTAAAACCTATGGTGAGGCCTCATTACATTACAGTCATCATTACAGCCCACAGCTATGGAACAGCCTGCAGACGTGAGGACAGCAGAGAACCTGGTGATTATTACAAGCAAAATGAAAACCGCATGGCGTTTAACTGAATTATTTTAGTTTAGGATTTAGTGCACTATTTATTGTTTTATTTATTCTTATTGTTTTATTAGATCTAAACTTTGATTTTATGCAGTGTCTCCATTTTATTCCTTTTAATAAGGGCCACGGGGCAATCGCACCGAGCACTGGCCCCTACAGCTATGAAACAGCTGTAAGGACCAGTTCTCCTGGACGCAATTTACACTCTACACATTTTTTTTTCTAAATTTGTAGACAAACCTGCTCTGTTTCTCACCATGTGTTCAAAATATCAGAGACTTACAGAATTTGAATTGTCAGCCTCTGAGAGCCGCCATGTCTGTCTCTGCTCCTCATTGACTCCAGTAGAAAGATTTTCTGAGAGAAGCAGAACGGACCTCTGTTTTAAACTCGCAAGTGTCTCCAAAATATTTACTGTAGAAACATCAAATCGTACCAAATTGTTCAGAAGTCCTTACAGCGATGATGGTCTGTGTTGATGTAGCTCCCGTGGCCCATCAAGATTTCCCATAGGAAATGTTCTAGTTGTTTATATTACACATTTGATCTATTCATCATTTTTATTTTATTCTATTTTCCTGTTTTATCTTGATAAATCTTGATTGATTGATTAAAACTCTGCCACCTGTTTGTACTGTACATACAGGTGTGTGTGTTGTGTATAGATGTGTGAGACAGAGACAGGAGGCGTGCTGTTGGATATATGGCATAGTTTTACTTTCACATTTTTTTCATTACAGAGTAAATCTTAATTCTAACACAGGTATTGGACAGGTTCTTAACACCGATACATGAGGCTGCATTAGCTAGTGGATACTGCAGAGACACACACACAAACTCACATACGCACACTCACAGAATGACAAAATGACTACGTTTTCCACTACAAAGTTCAACATCCTGTGATTGCCGCGCAGCCACAGAATGTCATGTGACCAGGTATTAGAAATGTCTTTCGGCTTTTTTTAAATTTCTTTTTTTTTTTTTTTACCTGCTAACACACGCACGCTCACTTTCACACACACACACACGCACGCGCGCGCACACTCTGAGTCCCTGCTAGTTGTCATGGACGTCTGGGTGTCTGACATCCTGTCCTCTCCCACTTCATCAGTGCCTGTGAGTGACAGGAGCCAGGGAGGAGGCTCCGACAGCTGGAAACATCTGTCCACACGGACCTGGCTGTGGTGTATACTGTGGTGGTTTATGTACAGACTGTAGGCTGGGGGCTGGGGGGGTGGTGGAGGGGGGGTCGTGAAGTCTGACACAGATGTTGGTGCTGGGGTTTCAGCATCTGTGCAGGGTCGGACCGCTACGGGCGAGGCTGTGGAAGTTGCTTCGGAGGAAAAATCTGCAGGTGTGTGTGTGTGTGGTGGGGGGGGGGCTCGGTGAAGCAGCTGTGAACTGCTCCTCAGCCAGAGGAGGGAACCTGACCACACACACACACACACACACACCAAGCCACCAGTCAGTCCTGATCCCTGTAGTCCCCCCTCCTGTAGAACTGAACCCTCAGGACGGACGGTCCTGGAGGGTCGGGACGTTTCAACAGGAGAGGAAGACGCCAGAGAGAAGAGGACTCCTCCTCCTCCTCCTCCTGGTCAGAGTGGGGGTGAGGGGTGGAAGGGGGGGCGGAGCAGCTCACAGACGCTTCGCGGGCTCCCTCACGCAAACCTGGAGGAGAGCTGTCTCCCTGGAAACAGATAGGAGACGGACTCCGAATGGAATCTGTTTTGTTTGTTTTTTGTCCCCGACACCGGGTCTCGTCCCTGGGCGCTCGTCTTCTACCCACAGGTCGTCTACGCAAAGCATGATGGGAATGTCTCAGAGTAAAGTGATCCACTGGCACATATTTACAACACGTCAAGAACACGAGTGCACTGCTTCATTGAAATGAGGGACTGGTCTCTTACTGGTCGTTACTGGTCATGTCGTCACTGGTCATAATTGGGGGGAAGGGGGTCGGGTGGGGGCGGGGGGGTCATGCTGGATCAGATCCCAGCACATTAAGTGCATCTTCACTGGGAATGATTGACAGAAATCAGATCAGAGTCCTGGACTCTCAGGTCTCACTTCATTAGTGGATCCCACCAGGACCACAAGGAGTCACGGAGATTGGGTACCTGTGTGTGTGTGTATGTGTGTGATTGTGTGTGTGTGTGTAGGGAGGGGGTGAGTGCGTGTGTGCGTTAAACAGCTTCTCCCATCTGAGTTTCACGGAATGTTCTACCAAATCAAAAGAAATCACACACACGCTGCACACACGCACACACACACAAACAGCATCAGTACTATAGAGTCAGGAGGAAGCAGAATGAGACCCCAGAACAACTATGGGACACACACACACACACACACACGCACACACACCTAGCCACACACACCGGCTACACAGGTAAACACCAACAGAAACGAGGATGTAGCATCATGTTAATAAACAGAATCTGGGACAGGAGGAGGATGAGGAGGATGAAGAGGAGGATGAGGAGGAGGAGGAGGAGGATGATAACTTGGTCGCTGCTGCTGCAGCGGCTGCTTTTCCCTTATGTCGCTTAAACCTTTTTTTTTTTACTCAGAGACTCTTTGTTTCGTTGGGGGGAGGGGAGGGGGGACAGGTGTGGCAGGAGGACAGGAGGGGCAGGTCGCTGGTGGGGGGGCGGTGGGAGTACTGGTCTTCGTAGAAGTCTGGACTCTAGAACTGTTCGGCCAGCAACTCGCAAAGACGCCGGGACACGGAGTCCTTACTGCAGCGCAGGGTCAGACGGTACATCTGTGGATCACACACACACACACACACACATGGAGTTAAAGTGTGAAACTGTAACCTGTGCGCACACTGATACAACACAAAAGGAAGCCGAAAACCTCATGAGACTGGATCTAATGTGGGCGGGGCTTTTACTCTGGACCTGGACCGGGTTTTGGGAACTGACTAACAGCCACACTCTGCTCACGGCTCCAGTCGGACGTCTCGTCCAAATGATGTCCTTGTCCCAGTTTACATGAAACGGGGAAAATGGAATAGTTGAAGGAAACATGTCGGCCTCCTCAACACTCGGTGGTCCCAGCGGGTTAATACAGACCCCTGTCTGGGGGTTTAACACCTTTGTGAAGCCTGCGCACATGCATTGTCCAGTTTCAGTCAGATGAAGGCGTGTACATGCAGAAGAAAACCAGTTTCCAATCACATTATCTGGGTGTTTTAATCGGATCTGGAGAAGTCCAGTCATAGTCGGACTAATGCATTTACACAGATTGAGGCCATAATTTGTTTGTTTTCAAAAAAAAGAAAAAAGAAATGTAAGATTCTGTTTCAGTTCAGCCACCAAAGCTAGTCCAAATATAGAATCTGGTTTCATAAGTGGAACATTTTTAAAGAACAGTCTGCAGCCAGATCCAGAGAACTGTCAGTTCAGTGGATCCACCCTCTGATGACACAGAGGGAGGAGAGGACATGGTTCTCTTCCAGGCTGGGATGTCATGAGACCAGGATTTGGCAGCTAGTGCCAACCAAGTTCACAAAACATGTGCATACACCTCCAGAGAGTGAGTGTGGAGACAGTGGTTTACACTGACCAATAAGAAGACAGAGCAGTGGTGTGGCAATACTCATTAAAGGGGACATATTATGGAAATATCACTTTTTAAAGGCTGTTTAACATACTATATTTGGGTGTTTGTCTCGCCTTCCGGCCACAAAAATGTGAGAATTCACCCTTTGTCAAGTCTCGCCTTCCACGGTTATTGTTGCTAAGTTCTCCTAACAATGGTCACGAAAGGGTTAACTCCCAATGGAAACCATTGAAAATTAGGTGATTTAAATTGCTTGTAAGAATTTTGAATTAACTTAAATATCAGAAAAATGGTGTCTGTGATAGAAGCCAGATGTGGCCGAAGAGTGATTGAATGGGCGTTACATGACGTTTCCGAAAAGTGGGGAAAAATCTTTGTTTTGGTCACTCATGCGATAGCTAGCTATCATTAGCTACAAGCTAACGCTTAATCTCCACCGATCTCCAATTTCTCCTTGTAAAACTTCACAAAGTTCAAAAGACATTAGCAACGTTAACGTTATGTTACACATTTTAACCACATGGAAAAATTTAAAAGTAGTTTTTGCCAAAAAAATACTGTCTACCTAGCTCGTTTCATACGGTGTCATTCCAGGATTGTCTAACATTAGAATGTTACACCACTCGTGACATGGGGAGAAGCGCTCTGATTGGTGGATCAGCAGACCAATCGGAAGGCCAACAAATGGTGAATTGACAAAAGTATCTGTAATTTGCAGACTCCCTAGGTTGAAATCCATGTGGTTTTACGAGCTGTTCCCTCGGTTGTCTAGCAATGATGTAACAAGTTTTCGAATGTGCATAACTCCACCCCTTCCTGGTAATAATAGATGGGGTGGGGCAACCAGGGGTTTATTTGCATTTACAGGGATGAAAAAAGAGCTGTGATGTTTGGTCCTTGCGTTTTTTTGACTAAAGCATGTCACAGACATGTCTTTAAGACACCTGTGAACTATTTTAATTTGTGAAAAACTGACATAATATGTCTCCTTTAAAACGTTGGTATTATATTCTGACAGCCTGAACAGTGATGACTAGAGCAGCTAATGTTGAGAGAAACCAGCTCATGTTATGAATTGTTATGTTAATTCAAACAAGATAATGTAAACCTAAAAGAAGCCTCAGCCAAAACAAGCCATCACTAGCTTCTGTGAGTGTTGTACGCTGAACGTAGCTACAACAGACATCAGTTCACAAACAGTAACATTGTTACAAACAACAGTTTGTTGTCAAATAAGAGCATGTGTAGTGCAACACTGCCCTCATCTGCTCTAACACCCTTCAACAAGCCAAGGACCCCCAAACTGATGGAGAGATGGAGCAGGGACCCCCTACAGTGGCATGCAAAAAAAAAAATTGGGCACCCCTGGTCAAAATTTCTGTTAATGTGAACAGTTAAGAAAGTGGACATTAAATGAACACTCTTTTGCAATATTTTAAGCAATATCAGTGTATTATCTTTGTTTTCTACAGTTTTAGAGAGAAAACAACAAAGCAGCAGCCTGCAAAAGAATGTGGAACCCAGGAGACGTGAGCTCTCAGATAACTTTGACCAAGGTATCAGACAAGCTATGTACTATTTGCACGCTGTGATAGTTTCCGGGGGGGAGGAGGAGGAGGGCTACAAGGTACTAACTATGCAGGGTAGCCAAACCTTTTCTGCAGACCCTTCTCCGTTTCTGTCATTCTGAAAATGTAAAAGATGAAAATAAAAACAAAATTATATTGTTTCAAATGTAACGGGAATGTGTCATCTGTAACTTTATGCCTTTTGGAGATCATTACATCTTCCACTTAAGGAACTGTTCACACTAATTTTGACCAGGGGTGCCTAAACTTTTGCAGGCCACTGTGTGTGTGTATTTACATTGTGTTTTATATTAAACTGGGCCTGGATATTAACGCACCTTGTCATTGTGCATTCAATACTGAACTACTCAATTCATGCACAGGTTCATATATTCATGTTTCTATATTAAACATGTGCAAGATACAGTGAGTAGGGGGGCCATGCCATTGCCATTTATAAACATACCAATGCCTATATCAATAGTGTCTGTTGACTGCATGATAAGCAGCATGCAGACAAGCTAATCAAATGGACATTTTAATTTTAAACATAAATATGGAAACAACTGCTGTATGTTTACTTTATAGTGATGGCAAAGAGAGGCTGCTGCTGGATCAGTCCTTCATGAAGCTACAGATGTACAGGTAGAATATCATGGAAAGTTCATTTATTTCAATAGTTCAATTCAAAAAGTGAAACTAATACATGATATAGATCCATTACACACACAGTGAAATATTCCATGTTTTCTTTCGTTTAATTGCAATGATTATGGCTTACATTTAATGAAAACCCAAAATTCAGTATCTCATCAGACCAATGAAAAAAAAGATTGTTACAGAATTGTTGGTCTTCTGGAAGTATGTCCATTTATATGCACTCAATACTTACTACTGCATCAATTCAGCGTGACATGGAGGCAAACAGCCTGTGGACGCTAGACCTAAAAATGCAGATGAGCTGAAGGCCGCTATCAAGGCAACATGGGCTTCCATAACACCTCAGCAGTGCCAAAGGCTTTTTGCCTCCTTGCCACGCAGAACTGAAGCAGTAATTGAAGCAAAAGGAGCCGCCACCAAGTATTGAAAGCATATAAATGGGCATACTTTCCAGAAGACCAACAATTCACCCTTTGTTGCACAATGTTCTAAGGTTGGACAACCCTTGGATGAAACTGTATGAAACAAGCTAGGTAGACAGCAATTTTTTAGGCAAAAACTACTTTTTTTTCAATATGTTTAAAAGATGTAATGTAACATTACAGTTGCTGATCTCTTTTGAACTTTGTGAAGTTTTACAAGGAGAAATTGGAGATCAGTGGAGATTTAGCATTAGCTAGTACCTAACGTTAGCTAGCTAGCTATTGTAAGTGACTAAACCAATGGTTTTTCAGAAATGTCATGTAATGCCCGTTCAATCACTCTTTAGCCACGTCTGTCTGCTATCACGGACACCACTTTTCTGATAGATATGTTAATTCAAAATTTCTGAATTTTTTTATTTCTGTATTTACAATCATTTTTTTCATTGGTCTGTTTTTGACATACTGAACCTTTAAATGTAAGCCATACTCATTACAATGAAATGAAATAAAGACATGAATACTTCAGTGTGTGTGTAATGGATCTGTATCATGTATTAGTTTCACTTTTTGAATAGAACTATTGAAATAAATGAACTTTTCCATGATATTCTAATTTATTGAGATGCACCTGTATACATCAGATCTAGTGCAGTGTGTTAGTGTAGAGTTTCGACATTAGTGCCCGCCCACTGAGTGGACATTTACCTGTGCCTGGGCGTTTGGCTCCAGTCTCAGCAGACAGCCAACCTGCTGACCCTTGGTTTGGATCACTCCAGCACACACGTAATTCTCTGGGTTCGGGTCGACGTTGTCCAGCAGGGCCGTTCCCAGTCCGAGCAGCTGCACACACACACACATTACAAAGAATGAAGGAGACTTGCCTGAGCCCAACACTAGATGGTGTTTTATTTTGAAGAGATAATGCCCTTATTTCAACACAGACGGAGCCAGTGTGAGGAGGTTTGATAAGACAAAAGGATGTGTACCTTAGCCTTGAGGACCTCAGTGTCCATGCTGTGGTTGGCCTTGAAGATCTTCTGTGCTTCCTGCTGAGGCCTGAGGAGAGTCACATATACACAGTGAGGGGGGGCGGGGTGTGTGGCTGGTACAGAATGAGTGAAGACTACTGTACTGTACTTTGGTGAGGTGTTACATGTGCGTGTACTGAAGGACAGCTGTCCGCTAACTCAACTTAACATCTCAAGCACACTGCACGTCTGCTAATCTTTTCACAATAAAAGCTGCCAATTTGTTAGTGGAAAGCTGTTGGATCTGTGATGTCACGCTGATGAGTTAAAGGGATATGCCAACATTTAAAAAAAAAAAAATTATGTGTTCTGCCTCACTCTGAGTCCATGACCAGCAGATAGACACCATCCTTTCGACTGTACGTGCAGTAACAAGGGAGATTGAGCCGTACCACCTGTAATTAGCTTAGCTCAAACACTGGAAGTGTATGGGTAATGGTAGCCTGCCTCCACCTAAAGTCATCAGAGACACTCTTCAGCAACTCTAAATGGACCGAACTTCGTCTCAGAGCTGACAAAACTCTCCAGTAAGGCATCTTGAGCGGTCAAATGCCGGTAGCGGGGCGAGATCTGTCAAAAACGAGGGTTCAAGCAAAGACGGTTTATTTTGGTTCAAGCTAGCTAGATTGAGGGTAGGTTAGCTTCCTATTTCAAAGTAAAAGCACTTCTGTATGTAAAGGGTAACAGGTGTTTTATTTTGTGAAAGTAACCGTAAGTGTGTTGGTCACAACAGCTAGCTTGAGTAGCGCCGAATTCGTCCAAACAAAATAGTAAACAGCTGGTATTTAGACAAATTAACGACACACTGCTGATCTAAACAGTTACTTTCTCACCTAAAAATGTTTGAAATGATGATAAAGTGATATATTTACAGAGTTTAGAGCTAAAATGAAATCAGCTTCTGACTGTTGATTTCAGCTCAGGTAGGAGGCAGGCTAACACTACCCATACACTTCCAGTGTTTGAGCTAAGCTAATTACGGGCAATACGGCTCTATCTCTCTTGTTACTGCATGCACAGTCGAAAGGATGGTGTCTATCTGCTGGTCATGGACTCAGGAGTGAGAAAAGACATGGAAAAAAATGTTGGCATATCACTTTAAAGTCCAGACATACACACACACACTTACTGGCTGAGCTGTTTCCAGCGCTGGAAGAAGTCTTGTGAGGCCATCTCAGTTGGCTGGAAGAACTTGTTGATGGTGACAGGCAGTTTGAGGGTCAGGTTCTGCAGAGCCCCTCCATACCTGAACACAACACACAGATGAAGACATTGAAAGAAATGACAGCGGTGCTACCTGAACTCTATCAGCTCACTGCAGCTGGTTACACAGACTCACCTGAACTTGATGTTGAGGAGGGGGGCGTCAGAGAAGTCGGTCAGACACTCGATGTTGAGGACCTGCTGAATCTGGGCGCCGCCCTCCACCAGTGGTTCAACTGGTTTGGTCTGAACGTTGAGCTGTGCCCAGTTGTTAAGGACCATGATGATATCACACACACACACACACACACACTGGCTTATGGACAATGTCACCAGCTGTTTGCACTCTACTACTGTGTAAGATGAACAGTAGAGCTACAGTACGTGATACAACCAGAGTCACTGTCATAACAATAAACATATGAGAAGATGTTGATCATTATTGATCAGTAATGAGAACAGTGGTCCTTACTGTGAGGGAAATATAAACACTCTTCCACACACACAAGTCTGCAGCTCTGACTGCAATTAACTTTTGTTAATGCATATATAATATATATTACTCTGTGTCATGACCATGCATGAACTCTTGTTGAACTCATCCTAATGGACCCACCCTACAATAATTCAATCATAAATCAGCTCTGTGCTCCTTAGTTCACGTTCAGTCCATGACTTGAGGTCAGATGCCTTTGCTCATGACAGTGACATACTCCCATGTAGATGGTGCAGGTCTCTGGGGATGGTGTGGAGGCGGCTAAGCTAATAAAGATGTGTTGAGACATATTAGTCAGACTGCCATACTAGGCTCTGACCTGTCCTTTGTGTTCACTGTTGTTTCCTCCTTATGGAAACCAATCCAAGACCAGTGCTGTGTCTCAATTCAAATACTTCCGTACTTACACTAACTATTTTGAGTAGGCTATGTAGGTGTGTTCACACTGACAAGTATGTCAAAAGGCAGTGGACTGTAAGTACCTGGATGGTGCACTCAAAACAGTCAAAACGGTCAAAACTTGAGATGTGGAACGGAATGGAAATCAACTTCAGCCATCCTCAATGATTAAACAGGTGGCGGACATAAGCAGAAGGAGGAGCCAGGAAGCGAACCACTGACTTTCCGTTAATGAACGACCCGCTCTAGCTCCTGAGTCACAGCCACCCGTGCACAACAACTATTCAATTTCAGACAACAATATCTGTTGATATTTAAGGGGTTAGCAGGTGTTTGGCAGCTGCTGGAGGTTTGATGGTGAGCTCATGTTTTCTTAAACCTGTTAATGCTAATGTTAGCTTGGAAAATGTACCCATAGCTCCTTTAAGGAGGAACTGTCCAAGTCCGGTCTCTTCTCCTCAGTGTTGCTAACCCTCCTCTCCTCCATGTGCATTTGTTTTCAATGAAGCTGACGAGAAATCCATCCATGGAGCGGTGGATAATGTTATTTATCATCTACCATGTTACCATGTGTATATTTGTGTAGTCTTACCGGTCATAAAAAAGAGATTACGGGTTTTGTGATGAGAGAGCTGGGACAGCGGGTCTGAGCCTCTGATCTTAGAAGGTTGGTTTTCAGCCAAGAGACGCTAGGTGGAAAAATCCTGCATAGTTCCTCTTTAAGGAGGTGTCATCAATAACAATTAACGCCACATGGGCACCTCATGGATGTTATGTATCAAATATTTGAATTAGGGATGCTGACCAATATCTCTACTTTTCTAATAGGAATTGAACTGGTGATACATGACAATGCGCTAAAGGTGACCTTGCATTATTCATACAGACACTGTGGTGATGGTGTGAATACCATGTGATGACTCAGCACCTGACAGTGCCCCAGTTCCTCCAGCTGAAGCACACAGACACAGAAAGGATATGAGACTGCAGTTCTCCAGGACAGCTGACTGTGGTTGTGAAGCTGGCAAACTGCACTGACGTCTTGTTCCCGTAGAACAGGTACATTCTCCCTGAGAGACAGAGGCGGCTGTTAGCGGCTCATTTTCTGCATTAACACGTCAAACATGGCCGACAAGTGCCTGCATTTACTGAGCAACCCAGAAAAAATGACTCATGATTCTTACAGGATCCTGACAGGGATAAACATAGAGAGACCTATGATGGAAGAGTTTTGAATCGACCAGGCCCCACCCATTTGATGACCAATCATCTAAACCACGGCCACGTGTCAACAAATCCCATGAGGTGGCATGGAGAACTCACCCAGATTCTGACGGTACTCGGACTTGATGCCGATCTGTAGGAGCTGGTTCTCAAACAGAACCCCGTTGTTCTTGCACACAAACCTACGGGACGGAGGCGTCAACAGGTCAAACACTGAGACAGGGTCATGACAGTTGTTCTGCTCTCATAGCTGCAAACACCTTTCAATAGGGATGGGTACCGAGCCCCAGTATTAAATGAATCCCGGGGCTACATTATTCAACAAAGCAGTATCGATAAGATCCCGTCTTAAATTTTGGCAAATTCTCCCAATGCCATAATCCCTATAGTCACAGCAGTAGGTTTGATACCTTTAGTTCTCGGTGCAAGCTATTTTTGGAACAGTGGAGCAGAGCTGTGAGCTGCTCAGAGCTACGCGACAGAGGCTCATGGAATTTCTTGGTTTCCCTCATCAAACTCATCAAATACACGATGAGTATTTGCTTCGTGTGTCGTAATGTTACGTAATTATATTTTACTATTTCATAGCATGGTGAATGTGCAGCTCACAACTTGTCCACCAGAGTGTTTTGGAGTTGTTGGATTGTGTATTTAGTTTGAGGAGGGAAATGTGGAAAGGCTGTGCAGCTCACGTCTCTGCCCTGCCGATCTAAAAACAGCTTGCACCAACAATTAAAGGTAATGAACCTACTCCTAAAACCATAGCGAGTATGACAATGGGCAAATTTGCCAAAATGTTGAAATATCAATTTAACGGTGCCGTTATTGGTAGTGGAGTAGTCGTGTTAAATATTATCTTCAAATATTTTTGCTACTCTCTCAGAAAACGAGGCACTCTGTCAGCAGCTCACTCTGACTGCCTGCTGTATCTGTCAGCAAAGGGCTGTTTTTCACACAGTCAGGCGTACACTTGCAGCAGCAGCACACACACTAATTAAAGCTCATAAGGATGTCAGAGAGCTAAACGATCCAAAGTGTGGCTCTACTTGACAAATTTGTTTTAAGAAGCTTCTTTTTTATTTTAAGCTAGAAAAAAGTTATGTATTAAAATAATGTAATATATAGTCAACAAAAATGTTCCAAATTAAAGCAGTTCATGTTTTGAAGTGTAATTTTGATAAGAGCACTGTTAATTATCAGACCGATAAGTAAATCTA
Source organism: Decapterus maruadsi (assembly GCA_030347415.2). Taxonomy (NCBI): domain Eukaryota; kingdom Metazoa; phylum Chordata; class Actinopteri; order Carangiformes; family Carangidae; genus Decapterus; species Decapterus maruadsi. The sequence goes on along the minus strand of CM064905.1, from coordinate 25,186,138 downwards.
ATTGATACCCATCCCTACATTTAGCCCTTCTGTTGTCCTCCTGGGTCAAACTGACCCAGTCTGTTTCTATGGTGCTTCTTTCCTCCCTTCCTTCTGTCTCTCCATCCTTCCTTCCTCCCTCCTTTCTTTGTTCCTCACTTCCCTCCTTTCTCCCTTCTTCCCACCATCATTTCCCTTCCTTCCTTGACCCAATCTGTTCCCTTTCTTTCTTTCCCTCCATCCTTCCTTCTTCTTCCTTCCTTGACCCAATCTGTTCCATTTGCCCATCCTTCTTTCCTTCCTTTCTCTCTTCCTTCTTCCCACTTCCTTCTTCCCTGCTTTCCCTTCGATCTTCTTCCTTCCCTGATCCAATCTGTTCCCTTCCTCCATCTTTCTTTCATTCCTTCCTTCCTTCCTTGACCTAGGAGGACAACAGGAGGGTTAAACATCTGATAACAAATTCAGTTATTCACAAACAGGTTGATTAAAGTTTGTTCTCTGTTGCTCCATTCATTCATCATTGATCATTTAGCACAAACACCAACACACAAATCAAAGTTTTAGTTAAAAAAAAAACACCCAGAAATGAACAAGCTGAAAAGGAGACGGACTAGTCTCTGGTTACTGTTTAACTACTGAAGGAGCAGAGTCTAACAGGAACCCCTGACCTGTATGTCATGGTCTGACCCACTTCTGTTACTATGGGTCACACAGGGTCATGTGGGATCGAGCTATTTGGATTTCAAGAAATTTGTCAAACAGGAAGTCAGCCTTTTTTTTTTTTTTGCATGGCATGCATGGATTCTCATTTTTCTCGATGGGTGCAGCTGCGGCTAGGCAAAAAAAAAAACACCACAAATGTACACACGGGGAGAAAAAAGCCTTACTTGTTAAGAAGTTCGTCTGCCTCAGACAGAGGAGGAGCAGGATCCTCAGAGGGAGGAGCAGAGCTGAGAGACCACAGGACAGCGCAGGGGTGAAGAGAGAGAGAGAGAGAGCCCACAGGACAGAGGAGAGATGGTACAAACACAAAGAGGAGGGATGAATGACAGAGCAGAAATGGGAGAAGCAATACATACAACACAGTCCAGTGACAAGTGTGAGAGGTTGGTTAAAGAAAACACCAGAGATGAAGAAGAAGAAGAAGAAAAGAGGATAAAAGGATAAAATGCAGGGGCTGTTAGTAAAAGCAGTTTGTACAAAGATGATATCATAAAACAATGATGCTGAGTAGCTGTACTGTTATCTGCTGCAGTCAGGATGCATGTAGACAGTTTGTGCTGCTCTGGTTCTGTGCTCCAGCGCATTGAACAAAGCATGAAACAATATCCATGAGGGTAAAGTGCAGACTTCCACCTCAGTGTTTACATTCACGCTGCCGTGTTGAAACCAGCGCTCAAAAGAGCCGTAGCTCATTGACCTGGCGGGCGGCGGGACTCTGCAGTCGGCACTTTAACCCCGGGCCACTGGTTCACGCAAAGTCTCCGTGCTGGACGACAGAACGCTATCGACTGTCCACATGCACGCAGACTGCGCTCTGCCTCAGCCACTGTTTACATTTATAGAAGCAGGTTGTGTGGTCTACACATGGAGCTTGATGCCATGAACATTTTTCTGAAAAATGTTAGTGTCGACTGGATTCATTCCACTTTACAAGTCTGTAGCTGTGCATCATCTGTGCTGCATTTACAGAAGTCTAAAGAACCCTTCACTTGTTCACAGTACGTTTATCCCCTCCAGGAATCACCACCTTAAAGGGATAGTTCAACATTTTGGCAAATTGGCCCATTGTCATAATCCCTATAGTCATAGCAGTAGGTTTGTTACTTTTATTTGTCGGTGCAAGCTATTTTTAGAATGGCGGAACAGAGCGGCGAGCTGCTCAGAGCTACGCTACAGAGGCTAATGAGATTTCTAGGTTTCTCTCATCAAACTCATCGAATACATAATCCAACAACTCCACAACGCTCTGGTGGACAAGTTGTGACCTGCACATTCACCACGCTATGAGATAATAACAGAATGTTATGAGACAGAGTTGTTTTAGAGGTAAATTCATGCAAAACCGCTGATGCGCGTTGCCTTCAGGGACAGTTTTTCAACAAGCAGTCTCTGTATTTACCTCAAAAACAACTCAGCGTGGTGAATGTGCAGGTCCCAACTTGTCCACCAGAGCGTTTTGGAGTTGCTGGATTGTGTATTTGATGAAATAAACCAAGAATCCCATTAACCTCTGTAGTGTAGCTCTGAGCAGCTCGCCACTCTGCTCTACTGTTCCAAAAATAGCTTGCACCGACAATTATAGGTAACGAACCTACTGCTATGACTACAGGGATTATGGCAATGGGCCAATTTGTCAAGATGTTGAACTATCCCTTTAACATGGTGGCAGGGTTTGTGTGTGGATGCTCCCCGAGAGCTGTGTGGTCAGAGGATTCAGATTCTGGTGAAATCTCACATGTGTCCTCCTGGCTTCATAGACTAGCTACAGCTAACCTAACCCCCAGAGAGGGGCATTTTCTCAAGTTGCTGAGGATAAGAGGCACCGGGCACGTGAGAATACGATACAATATCTGTTTTAAAAAAAAATTAGAAAAGGTTTTGTTCATCTTCTCATGCGTGGCAAACATGTTTCCCATTACATAATCACATCACTTCATAACATTCCAAATGGCCGCTCCTGTGTGAAGTAAACATGCAACACTTTTCAACTTCTTCTGAAGATTTGTGTGCCTTTTTTTTGCTTATGAAACCATTTGGAGCATTTTGCATGGAAATCTGTGATTTATGCAGCATCTTTGAAAAAAATGCAGTGCCTAATATGTGGGCTCTGGCCCATAATGTGTTGAATTATGCAATCACATAATTGTGTTTTTCTGGAAGGACTGACTAAAGGGAGGGCTCTGACTGCTGTCTGTGTGCAGCATGACTCTTTAGAATCTCTGTACTATCATCTCTCACGTCTAATCTGCCTTTTAACAACACATAACAACATAAACAACACTGTCTGTGGGTTCATCACGGCCTGAGCTGCTGCTGCTGCTGCTGGTCTGATGAGATGCTACAAAGCTCCACACAGTGTAGAGGCAGTCCTGTCTGGTTCTACAGCTCATCTGACTGGGTCAAAGTTGCTGATCAGGCATCAGCTCATGTGTAGAATCAGGTGCTTAAAGTGATACGCCAACATTTTTTTTTCGAGTCTTGCCTCACTCCCGAGTCCATGATCAGCAGATAGACACCATCCTTTCAACTGTGTGTGTAATAACAAGGGAGACAGAGCCATATCGCCCATAATTAGCTTAGCTCAAACACTGGAAGTGTATGGGTAGTGTTAGCTTCTGACTGCTGATTTCAGCTTGGGTAGGAGGCAGGCTGATTTCATTTTAGCTCTAAACTCTGTAAATTTATCACTTTATCGACATTTCAAACATTTTAGGTGAGAAAGTAGCCGTTTAGATCAGCAGTGTGTCGTTAATTTGTCTAAATACCAGCTGTTTACTATTTTGTTCAGACGAATTCAGCGCTACTCAAGCTAGCCGTTGTGACCAACGCACTTCCGGTTACTTTCACAAAATAAAACACCCGTTACCCTTTACATACAGAAGTGCTTTTACTTTGAAACAGGAAGCTAACCTACCCTCGATGTTTGAACCAAAATAAATCGTCTTTGCTTGAACCCTCCGTTTTGACCGATCTCATCCCGTTACCGGCATCTGACCGCTCAAGATGCCTTACCAGAGAGTTTTGTCAGCTCTGAGACGAAGATCGGTCCATTTCGAGTTGCTGAAGAGTGTCTCTGATGACTTTAGGTGGAGGCAGGCTACTATTACCCATACACTTCCAGTGTTTGAGCTAAGCTAATTACGGGCGATATGGCTCTATCTCCCTTGTTACTGCACACACAGTCGAAAGGATGGTGTCTATCTGCTGGTCATGGACTCGGGAGTGAGGCAAGACACGTAAAAAAAAAAAAATGTTGGTGTATCCCTTTAAATGTAAACCCACGTGGCCTGTGTGTAGTGTACATCAGGAAACCATATTCATTTCATATTCATTCAAAAAGCCTAGAAAAACAATGTGGCTCTGCCATATTTGTATTTTTCTAGCTAATTCTGAAGGTTACTACTGGGCCCTTACTCCGAGTCACCAGAACCCTCCACCAATAGGGAATCAGAGGTCTCGGTGGGCTGTTCCAGCTCTCTGTCAATGTCCAATCACGGTAGAGGACAGGAGACGGACACACATTCAAATACACGCGCGCACACACGCACGCACACACACGCATACAGGGAAATGGAGAGAAAGGAAGGAGAGAAAAAGACGAAAGACAGTCACATACACAGCAAAGATAAAAAAGAACAGACAAAGTGTAGCAGACCTGCCAACCATGGAGTTCAGTCTGTATATGTGTGTGTGGAGCCAATGTACACACACACACTCTGATTCTGCCTCACACAAGATACCAAAGTGGTGTCTGGTACCATGGACTCTACTGACACCACACCAGACCTCCATCTTCATGTTAAAGGTCTCACGCTCTCCAGCTGCAAACAAACCAGGCTGATTCCCTGAGCTAAGACTGACCACCTCTACAGCTTTGAATAAACATGTAAATAAAATCATCTGGGGGTCATGGAAAGGCAGTGTCCTCCTCCTCCTCCTCCCACCTCCCAGCAAACAAATAGACATGAGATAATACTGATCCAGTGCTGGGACTTAAACCAGCCTGTCCTCACCTGCTAGAGTTAGTGTAACCTCCTTTGACACCAGTGTTCATTTTGACAAGATATTTTGATGTGCTTTTAGTCTTAGTCACTCACCAAAGTTTGTCAGATTTTGTCTTTTGATGTAATTTAACAGTTTTGTTATATTACAGTAGATTTTGCAAAATGATGTTTGTCATGGTAGTAAAAATTAGATTGTAAATATTCCTATGTGTTTAGTCATTTAAACTAAGAAGGTAGCCTACCATATTACTCTTGTATAATTAATGTCTAAGGCTTGGTAGATTTGGTAGGCTGAAATTTATGTTCTCGTTACAAATCAGTCACAAAATAAAGGGCTAATAAACTTTTGGTTGACAAAATTAACACTGTCTGCACATTACTTTCCCAGCATCCAAGCTTCATCACATGGATATTTATAAACTCTGAGGCAGGAGCTCTGATTGGTGGACTGAGCTATTACACGGTATCAGTCTCCAGGTTGGCAGGTCCATATCAGACAAAGATAGAGCAGAGAGAGACAGAGCCAACAGAACAACAACCGACACAGACACGTTACAGCTAGTAGTTTAGTAGACTAACAGCACAGACACACCACAAACACCACAGCTATTTACAGTCACAGACCACAGTACGTGACTAAGTCAGGGTGCTGCCTCTCTGAGGTTCAGTTCAGCCCGGTCCAGTATGAGAGCCAACTGTTTGTATGCAATGAGGTAACCAGGTTACAGCTGGCTACCTGGTTTCTGTACTTGGTAAGGGACCAGAGAAGACTGATGATGAAATCAGTTTTAATGTTTCCATCAATTTTCATGTATATATTTATGTATATTTTATGCCTTTTATTTCTCTTCTTTCATAAAAAATCGAAAAATGCATTTGTATCCATATGACTAACTTGGTTCTGTATCATTTGTGAAACTCTGGCTGCCAATAAAGGTTGAAATGGAAAATAAATTAAACGATGTCTCTCATGAGAGTGTTCTCCTCTGGTCCCGTCTTTATTATAGTGCAGTACAACACACAGAGTGAAGGCAGCAGTGCCGTGTGGAGCCTGTAAATGGATAACTGATGTATAGCAGTGAACATAAACCTGATCAGGTTCTGGTCTGCTCGTTATCTTATCAGCTCTGTTACAGCCTCTCATACTGGACTTTGGCTTCCACTGGGCTCTACAGCCGCTCATCAAGACATGAGCTTTCACCTTAAGAAGCCGTCGTCGTTGACGGCGGCGGAGGGCGCGGCGGGCCCCGCCTCGGAGAACACGTCCACCAATAAGCTGCCGGCGCTGGCTGGAGCGGCGCCCAGGGGGGCGGCGGAGCGAATGCCAAGGAGGTCTGCTGACGGTGACGGGGTGGACTAAAAGACAAGGATGTTTTAGATCAGTGGTTCTCAAACCTTTACACATCAAGGACCCTAAACTAACACAAAGTAGACCACGGACCCCCATTGGACAGAATTTTGAAGCAAACACCAGAAATACACAAATATTTGCTCTGAGACTGAAGAATGTTACTTTTTTAGTCAATGTACGTTCAAATTAGGGCCAATGGCAGCAATTTTTGGAAATATTGTAGAGAAATTTCTGGAAAAATTTGGTAAAATTTCTCCAAAAAAGTGGAAACATTTCTTGAAAAAGTATTAAAATGTAATTGTTTTTAAAATATTCTAGAAGAAACTGGTAAAACTTCTCCAAAAACGTTTTTTTGGTGTGTAGAAAGGCATTATGGGAACATGAGTCAGAGAGTCTTCTTACAGCGTTGGAGGCAGCCATGGCCGCTGTGTCGGGGCCCCGGTCGGCCCCTCCGTTCAGCTCCCCTCCCTCCCTCTTGTTGTCCTCCAGCTCCGTCACGGACACGGCGCCGGGGCCCTTCTTCTTCTTCAGCTTGGCCAGGATGGACGACTCTCTCTCTGGGAAGGGAGGCATCTCCTCCAGGACAGTGGCCTGAGGCGACACAGAGGAGCACGCTGCTGACTACGACCTGCTAACAACCTGACTGAAAACTCACATCATCATCATCGTTATTTTGAGAATGTCATTTCTGCTTCAGGAAATGAGCCAAACCAATGGAGAAGAACTGTGATAAACTGTATACATGGCTTGAACTTTAACTTTACTTTCCTAACTTTATAAAACATCGCTGCTCTGTGTTTGTTGTCTATCTGCATGCTGTGCCTGCTGCTGACAGGGAATGTAGCCTGCCTCACAAACATAGTGACTGAAACTGAACTGAATAGATCGTAGAATAGAAGTGAATATGGATCAGCCCCATTATCTGATACCTGATCTAGCTATTTAGTCAACATCTGGCCCCATATCCCATCTTAATATTGGATCGGTGCATCCAGAGTTTCTTGGAATAAATAAACAATCTGAACTTCGACTTGGAGCCCTTGATACAATGAGTTTAAAGTTCTGGTGAAAGCAGGTTTTAATGTTTGTCAATGTAACTATGCTTCTGTCTTGACCAGGTCTCCTTTGTAAGAGAGATATTTGATCTAAATGGGACTAACCTTGTTGAATAAAGGCTAAATAAAAATAAATGAGGACTAACCAGGACGTCAGTGCTGGCGATGGAGGACAGCTTCAGATACTCCACGGCGCGCTGCTGCAGCTCCACGTCTGAGTTGCGGATCTGGCTGTCGCAGCGCAGCACCTCCTGGATGGTGGCCTTGGTCTCTGGGAACAGGTTGATAAACTTGATGTAGGCCGACAGCAGCAGGGCGCGGGTCGGCACCGAGCACAGGTGGAACTTGGAGTGGAGGAGGTTGAACTGGACCAAGGGGCTGGACCACAGGACGGACAACTTGTTAATTTATCATTTCACTTCACTGGTGCATTAGAGAGCTGAAAAGACAACGTACCTGGAGCGAGGGTCGCCAGCAATGAGGTTGCCAAACTCTCCCAGGATGTAGCCTCCAACCTTCACCATGTTCTCGTGGCAGGCAGGGGCCTGCAGCGCCTGGAGGGGACACACTCAGCTTAGCTACCACACACACATTTGTAATCTAGTCCTTTATGATAGTGACATTTATAGTACTGAGACCGGGGATCATCACATCTTCACTACAGAGTTTTTAAAGTCTCATCAGATTGCAGGAAAAATATAGATTTTTGTACAAAAACAGAAGCTTTGCATTGTAGGAAGATATGATCTACAGACATGCTGCAGCTTCCACTCGGTTGAATCATCAGTCAGCTTCACTGTCAGAGACGACTGTCTGGGGCTGTCACACTGAATTTTAGTTGACGATTATTTGCCAAACAAATAATTGTGATGCTAATTGTCTTTCTCTGCTCACTTTATGCCACCATTAAAACTACTGACTAAATCCATGATGCTCATTGAAATGCAGTCCTAGAATATCATAAATGAAAAATTGGAAGAGGTGTGTGGCTCCACTCAAAATGTCATTACACCAATATCAGTAAAAAGGAAGGGGGGAAAACGATAAAAATGTTATGATGTCCCATTTGATTTGATTTTTACTTGTCCAAACAAAATCAATACCAGTAATTCACCAATCATCTATTCACTGGCCAAGGAAGGGTTTGGAGAACTTTCGGAGTCAGCAAAATTCATGTCATTTTGGAGCCATACAATCTAAGATTAAAAACTCAGTTTTATGAAAAAAAGTCAAAACTATGAAATCCAAAAAAAGATACTTAGCTGTCCAGTGATTTACCCAATAGTGCCCTTTGAACTTTTAAATTGTTTTACATTTTTGAAAAAAGTTGTTCAGAACAGGACACTTGGGTCCTTTGATGTTTTATAGTGTGTATTTTGAAGACAGTTTCAAATCATATGTGATCCGACTGCCATTTTTGAATATTTGCAGGACCCCCTGGAATTCCAATATCTGACCTGTTTTGATAACTCTGTCCTCAAATTCTCCAAACCCATCCTTTTAAAAACAATGGATTTGTGAGTAGAAAACTGGTGAATTGTCGATTTTGGGTGAAGTATTCCTTTAAAGGAGGACCTGTCAGACCTCAAACGGTCAAAAAGGAGATAAAAACAGTGTTGAAATGATAACCACAGCACCAAAGTTACTGGAGTCACCTCATGCTTAAGGGTTTATTCTGACCTTTAAAAGTCTGCCACTGGTATCTGTCTCTTGAATTCATTTGTATTTGTATGTTTCTTGACATTATTGCAAATGAGAAAAAATCAACAATGATCTTTGAGTCTTAAATAAACACATTTTTCATATAAGACTCAAAGATCATTGTTTTTTTTACAGTGTGCTTTGAACACGTCAGATCAGCTGTATTTTTAGACTCCCATGTCGCCGTTACCTCAAACACCGTCTTGGCGGCGTAGCCCTGCACGTCGTCTCGGTTGATGACGATCTGAATGACGCGGTACCACACCTCTTCGCTGACGTAGTCGCCGGCGATGCGGATGAGGTTCAGAATGGTGTCCACGTACCAGGAGTAATCCACGGCGTACTTTTCTGCCAGTATGGCCACTTTCAGCACCTGACAGAGGGAGACACGGATCACAGCAGGTTCTGCGGTCGGGAAAAAGCCTGAATCCTGGAAACATTAGCGCTGGAAGAAGACTGTTCCAGAGACTGGTTCTTAATGAAAACACTTTGTCTTCACCGGTTCTCATTTGACCTTCAGAGGAGAAAAGAAAGCAGCGGGACACCCACCATCTCCTCTCTGATGGAGTAATCCGCCGTCTCCAGGTAGCTGAGCATCTCGGCTACGATCTGCTTGGCGTTGCTGCGGTCACACATGGCGTAGAGCAGGTCGGCCGCTCTCTGTCGCACACTCACATCCCTCTCGGTCTGCAGACACACACAGAGGAGACACAGACCGGTCAGTGGCACTGAGCGGCAGATCAAGAAGCTGAAATCTGAGATGTGATGAGGCTGGTGGGATGCTGCGGGTCAGAGTGCGAGTTCTCTACCTTCAGGGCGTTGATGACGGTCTCGATGTGCGTCTTCACGGCTTCGTGGGAGAACTCGGAGCTGGCCAGGGTGCACATGCTCTCCAGGGCCAGGTAGCGCAGGTTGGTCTCTCTGTGCTGCAGGAACTGGCCCAGCTGGTTACAGGCTCGCACCAGCAGGTTTGGCTCGCTGCCCAACGCAAAACACACAGACACAGACCAGACTTACTCCAGACGTCTGGGGAAACCATGTCATCACACTGAGGGAGATCAGATAGTCACTTCAGGACACACAGGGGAGTGTAGCGACAAGAATCTGTCAATATGATATGTAGGCGATCACGATGCAGGGGTAGTGATGCCATATACTGCAATATCTGGAAGACGATATATTGCTATGTTTTTCGTTTTTTGACTGTGCTAAATTAGCTAACTGTTTAGCATGCGATGAGCTACAGACCTATGTTCTCTCAAGATCTCTTCGATCGCTCAGAGATTTAAATGCAACACAGAAAAGGAACCATGTCATGAATGTTTGCATGTAAATTCAATACAGTGCTTTTGAATATCGATACAGTATTGCAAGTGCAGTGTATTTCTATTTTCTTACACCCCTAAATCACACGGTGATATACGAAAACATCATTGGATGAATTTAAGAAAGGAATAAGCTATGTGTCTGACTGGAGCAGTGAGTGGAGACAGCGGAGGGTCAAGACCTCCTAAATTTTACCAGGAACTTCCTTAGTGGAAATGGGGCTTTACATATTTATCATGTGTTTTGCCTCCAGTCAAACTCATTCAAATACTGAGTATCTGCCAAAACTAGGTCTTGATCAGTATTTGTATTTTTCTATTTAAAAATCAATACAGTGGTTGATGTTTTTTTAAACACTCCCAACTAAACTCTCATTGTAATTCTGTTGATTTATCTTTAGGTGCTGAATGCAGGTCTGTTACTACCATGTTGCAAAATGCTCAAATTGCAGTTAAAGGACAATTTCGGGCAAATTTAACCTTTTAATGTCTGCTGTTATACAGCGGTTCTGTCTTGTCCCTGCAATGCCTAAATGGGAACAGACCGATCTTACGCTGTTTAGGATGTTTACATCCCTCAAAACCGCAGACAGAGTCAGATGGCTTCAAATATACATCAAGGGGTTTGTTTGCTTCAAGCAAGCGGACATGTTTGTAAACGGAGCTGCAATACAAAGTCTCGCGAAGTCTCGCGCTTACTCGCGAAGTCTCGTGTGAGAGTCAAGCTGACGGCTAACTATATTTACAGTTCATCTGAACGGCCCGTTTGTTTTATTAACAAAGGAATATCAACTCTGAGCCACGTCTTCGTAGCAGTAAGAGTGAGTCTGGCTTTCGTTTATTCTACCTGTAAACATACTTCACTCAGTGAGACTTCGTATTACAGCTCCGTTTACAAACATGTCGGCTTTCTTGAAGTAAACAAACCCCTCCGTTTATGTTTGTCTGACGCTGCTATGGTGACGCTCGGACCATCCACCGCGTTGTGTTCTTGAACGCTCACCTGTCGTAGTGGATGATAAGGGAGATCGCCTCAAACAAGATGGCGTTCTTAGCGTTGGAGTGCTGGACCTTCTTGGACTTGGGGGGCTCCTGGGCCTTGTTGAGGATGGTCTCCAGACACTCGACCAGGCGGCCCTTGACGGCGCCGTCCTCTGGCGGGGGGTAGCACTGCAGCAGGCGCAGCAGCTTGCAGGACAGCCATGGTGCTGGCACAAAGTAGTAGGTGTAATCCTGCAGGTCGGTGGAGGCTGACGACACAATCTGGAGAAAGGACATGATTCACTATGGTCGGTTAATCCTCCACTGGCTCCACACTCTGCAGCTTACTGCAGACAGCAGCTGCCTGGAGTTCGGTTTGGTTTGTTTATTTAGATCTCTTTTAGGCCACTTGGGCTATTCTTCCAAGAGTCCACAGCATGAAACATTACACAATACAATATAAACACAATACAATAGAACTGAAACACAACACAATATACTGTAGAACAGACACAAACCAATTACATTCAACACATGAATGGCATTATACACACAAAACAAAACTCATACAGACAATATTACATAAAAGTTATATACTCAATCACAGTCACACAGTTACAATAACACAGTTCAAATCCTCCTTAAAGGGAAACTTCATTTTTTTCAACCTGGGCCCTGTTTTCCTATGTTTTTCTGTATATGTGAGTGATGATAATACTTTTATTGAGGTGTCTCCAGTATTGAGGCGGGCAGGCAGCCTGCAGCCCAGCTAACGCTCTTCAACCGGGCAAGTGGCTCCCCTCAGATAGTTAGAATGAGTGTCCAGCAACATACTAGAAAGGATAAATGAACGTATGTCTCTACGTTTAGCTCATCTCTTCTTTGACTGGCAGTAGTCATCCCAGTCAAAGCTCTGTGAAAGCTGCGCGAAGAGTAGCCCAACATTTTGTTGCTAGTTGCTACAATTTGGAAATGCTCCGGTCGTCTCTCTTCACCTCAGTCAGGTAACAGTATTCCCATGGATGGTCTTACAATAGATCCATGAGTATTCCCCATCGGTGTTTTGCCGCGAGATTTCAGAACGAGATTTCTAGTGTGGTGAGATTTGGACACAGATCACAGCAAACAGCAACCTCCAGCTAAAGGTAGAGACATACGTTCATTTCTGGACATTCATTGTAACTCTCTGAGCCTGTCAGTGTGAAACAATGCAGGTTTATAGGTTGAACTTCGATGGAGCCACTTGCCCGGTTGAAGAGCGTTAGCTGGACTGTAGGCTGCCTGCCCGCCTCAATACTGGAGACACCTCAATAAAAGTATTATCATCACTCACCTACACAGAAAAACAGAGGAAAACAGGCCCCAGGTTGGAAAAAAATGAAGTTTCCCTTTAAAAAATACCCAGAATGTTTTGTTTTGTTGTTTTTCTGGTAAATTCAAAGCCTTGTAGTCAAGGCTTTCTATTTGCTTACAAGTTCATTATCTTAACAGGTACTTTGCTGTTTTTGTTCTGTGTTGGTCCTGAACTTGTTAATACACTGGTGTGTTTCATAAGAACCTCTGATTCTCTGAGTAAACCCAGGTCAGAGCTTTAATGACAAGTGTGCTGCCAGTCTAAGTATATATGTGTAAAATATTAATGACAATAAATAATACAGATTAATGACTAAACACACACACAGACACACGTACCCTGCTGAGTCGGGAGACGGCCAGGGAAACACAGGTCTTGAACTCATCAGGGTTCTTCTGGCTGAGACAGGTGATGAGAGAGATGGCTGCTGTCACCACCCCCTGAAGCCCAGAGACACAGACACACACAGCTTAGTTCGATCATAAACAGACAGGACAAAGCTCATTAATATACAGGGACATTTGTGTTGACAAGATACTTATATTTGACTGCATTGAGCTCATCTGTAAAAGATAAGACTGATGCTATTCGTATTTCCATCCAATCAGTGGTTCAGTGAGGTCACTTCATGGACCTCATGGCGTCTGAAGAAACAAACTACTTTTTTTTCCACCAAGATTTGCAAGTCTAACCTTTTTTTTTCTTTACTGTGGATGAACTCTAAACTAATAAAAGCTGACTGACCCCTTTTCCAGTTTGCCTTTCTATTCAGACTTGAGGACACGCACAACTGCAAGGAATGGCGTCATCACAGGCACTTACAGAGCACACACACACACACACACAGCGGAGAGAGTGAGCTGCTGTCACATCTCATCTCCCGGCTGCAGTTCTTGTGACGAAGCAGAGACGTGTATAAAAACATTCCCAATGCACTTGTTTTATGTTTTATTCTATTTACCTTTTACTTTTATACAGTGTTACTACACATTTGAAATTTCAAAATTCCATACTTTTTCCAGGCCCTAATTTCCAGACTTCTCTGTAAAAAAAATTCTAATAATTTGCGACATTTGAGTAATTGGATGTAGGGCTGACCTCCAATAGTCGCTGATTCGACGATTCGATTCGGAGAGGTCTGATTCGACTATGAACCTCGTAGTCGAATCAGACCATTCTGACTATATGGGGGGGTGCCACGGCTGCTGGGCATTAATTGTTACATAGAAGGTCATTATAAAAAGCCGAATACAAAATCCGACTACTTTCTGTTAATAAATCATTCAAAATGATGTGTGCTTTAAACGGTTTTAGCTTTTAATAGCACCAACTGCAGTTGTAATCAAATGCGCGGAGGTGAGCAGCGCGCAGGCAGAGCGATACCGCTCTGCTCTGCAGACAGGACCGTCAACGTCACGGTGAAGTCACTGCAGACGCTCACTAAGCGGCAGAAAGAGGAGGCAGAGCCGCCAAAGTTTAAAATCAAGGAATCATGGCGATTTTCTCCGGGCCCAGGCTACCAGTCTGACATCTAACTTTGTCAGCATGCAGGTTACATACGGAGAATGCGGACTTTGACCGAGTTACATTCAAGATCCTGCTTTCAACCACGGAAAGTAAATTAACTCGAGCTGTAATTTTTTTTTCGATGGATCAGCTGTGTTTACCGTTTCATGTGTCGTAGTTCTGATGTTTAGACAGATTAATTAGTTATCTAACACATCCTAAAGTTTGACATGTCAAGAGTTTTTCAGAAGATGTGCTCGTTTTTTTTGCGACTTCCGAGTTGTCATGAACGCACCATTAGCGCAGCTTTTCCCTCTGCAGTTTCTGCCGCCTCTCGCAGTCACACGTATATTGATTATTGATGATTGATGATTATAAGATTAAAGCAGAAGTAAGTGGTCCGGTCGTTTTCGCTAATGCTGCGTTCCAGGCAGGCTTTTGAAATCGTAAATTACAGCTTCAAGTCACAACTTACGACTTTGTAGCGTTCCAGGCAACCCACTCGTGTTTCTCCGACCTGTTTTACCGGTGAAAGTCACTATAACAGCCACTCGTAACTTCCGACCGGTGAACTCGTACCAGATCGAACTGGTACCACTTCACGGTCGGAAAAATACGAGTTTCCTTGAACGCACCATAACAGTCCTCGTCCCTACGTCGCCACATTCACGGTGTTCCTTGGCTGCACACACAGCCCTGCATGCCGTAGGATACGATAAATGTTTTCTCCTCGGCTCAGAGCAGAGCAGAGTGACTGACAGACCCGTGTTTTGGTCCAAACACTCTATGTAAGTGATTGCTGTCGGAAGATATAACTATTTAAGACTTATATTAACACAAATATATCACTTACTTCTGCTTTAAAATAGTAGTAGTAGTACTAAAAAATCACCCAAAGTGTGGGAAATAAATTGGGTATTTGTTTCACACAACCATGACTGTTTTAGCTCTTTTGTTTGAAACGGGAAAAAGTTGCAAGATCTTGCTGCTATCTTAAAAAAAAATCATAAAAGGTCCGACTATTAGTCGACTACGGCAAAATCTGACGAATCAGATTCGACTATGAAAATCCTTAGTCGAAAACAGCCCTAATTGGATGTGTATCATACATTATGCAATTAATCATTTATTTTTATAATTCTGAATTTGTATGCCATTATGTCACCAAATTATTTTTTGCAGTTAGTTGGCATCTGTTCAAAATAAATGCAAAACCTAGTCTGTGTGACTGTTGCTTTTTTCCCGTTGTACCTAATAAAGAATGAGCAGTGGCCAGCAGGTTAATGAGGAGGGGAATGGGGGGGGGGGGGGTCTTTTACCATGTGTTGGTCATTGAGTAGGTGCACCACACGTGACGTCCACTCCCCCATCAGCACAAGGTCAGGAGAAGTCTTGTAGAGGCGGAGCAGACAGAGTGCGGCCGACTGTTTCACGCTGTCCATGGTGTCCCTGTAGGGGCGGGGAGGGGGGGTCAGTCACATGACAGCAGAGTTAGGTCGCGGGGAAACCGGTCGGCTCGCGCTCCAACAACGTGTCAGACCAGAGGCCGCACTCACCCAGCCACCAGGATGCGAGGGATCTCGCTGGCGAAGGCCTCGGCCATCTCGCGGCTCCCTACGTTGGCGATGCAGTGCAGAGCCAGGCACATGAAGGTGGGGTTACGGCTGGACAGGTCATTCTTGATGGCGTTGTTGATCAGACGGATGAGCTCGCTGTTGCTGTTGACCAGCACTGAGATGAACAAGTAGCCCTGGAAAAACAAGAGAAACCAGTTTAGATACTAATTTGGAATCCTGTGATAGTGAATTTTCAAAGACTTTCAAAGGCTTTGTTAGTAGTATATGATGTGTGCTTTATAGAAACATAACAGCAGGACACATTGCTTCATTTTTGATTTGTTTATTTTATTTATTTTAATTGATACTATTTCATTTTATTATTTTATTTTATTTTCCTTTGTGACTGTTTATGTATTTATTTATTTTATTTTAGTATTATTATTATTATTATTATTATTATTATTATTATTTATTTATTTATTTATTTTTTTCTTCTTCTCTCTCTCTCTCTCTCTTCAAATAACAAATTGTACATTTTAAAATGCTTAAAGTAACCTGAGTTGTAACAGGGTAGGCATTATAAGCTATGCTTCAGCCTATGCCTTTTCGGTCTAACTGTTTACTCAAATTTTCCTTGATTTATTTATTTATTTTTTCTTCTCTTGTTTTTCTTTTGTATATTATTGTCTTACTGTATTCTGATGTTCTTTTTATTATTATTTTCCTTTTGATTGTAAAAAAAATATTTTTAATGAAACGTTTCGACCGAAATAAACTAAACTAAACTAATTTTACTATTATTATTTCTTCATTTATTTATCTCTCTCTTACTCATGGTAGGTGGGGAGAGGTTTAAATGAGAAAAAAACATGATGTATGTGGAGTGAATTGATCTGTAAACATTTTAAAAGAAGAAAAGAAAAGACAAAAGGAACCAGTCAGGAGTCTGTGCTTCCAGTCCCACAGTTCATAATAACGTGTGTGTACAGTCACGAGCCGCCGGGTCAAGCCAATTAACACTGATCCATCAGTCCAGTAAACACATCCTCTCTTCATGAAGATCCAATATTGAGCTTTGAGTGGAGCTCCGTTCAGCTGCAGCTGCTGAGCTGTATTTACACCGACGGCTTCACTCGCACTCGTGTGAACAGCATCACTACATCTACAGCCTCTCTACAGGATGCACCTGCATGCCGACCGGCTCGTTCCACTCTGACCAGCAGGTGGCACCAGATCTTCACCGCAGTCACCCCCCACCCCACCACCACCCCCACCTTCTGGGGGAAAGGTCAGGAGGGAGAGGTTATGGGTTAAGGCAGACATGTCCACATTATTCCACAAAGGACCGTGTGGCTGCAAGGTTTTGGTTACAACCGAGCAGCAGCAGCAACAGACTTGACTCTTTTAATCAAGTGATCTCAGTCTACAGACAGCTGATTGGTCAGACTGTGTGCTCTTGATTGGTTCAAACAGAAAGCCACACGGCCCTATGTGGAATAGTTTGTACATAACTGGGTTTCCAGTTAGAGGTTAGGAGTTAGCCATCTGGACTGGCTAAGACTTATGGATAAAGGGATAGTTCAACATTTTGGAAAATCCACCTATTTCCATAATCCCTATAGTCATAGTCGTAATTGACCTATGGCTAAGCCCCGCCCCCTCCACTCACTCGGACAAACTGTCAACATTCAGTGACAAACGCTATGCTAGCAGTCACAGTAGGAGAGATTTCACAGGAGGCAATTGATGGTTGTTGGAGACAGAAAGATTAAATATCATCTCGAAGTCACCAAAACTTAACTTAACTTTACTGCTCTGGCTGCCGTTTGCCGCGAAACGCCGATAGCGACGAGCTAACGTCAGTTAGCCTGTCTATGGAGTTTTGCATTATACGTTAGCATTAAGCTAGCGGACTTTCTGCTTAGTTGTGATTCTGGCTAACATCCAAACATCTCTCACAATATGTTGCCTCAAATACGTTGTTGACTTAACTTACAACAGATGTAGACATCCTTGTTAAGTTTATCCATGTTTAGTTGGTGTTGTGGGCTACTGCATAACTTTATCCAGAGCAGACACTTCTCTAGGTTGAGATGTGGCTTAGGAAAAGGTAGGTAAAAAATACACCAGAGAGGCTGAGCGATCCCAACCTCACAGGATACCTTGTGTCAGAGTTGCATGTAACCCATGCACACCATTTGACCATTTTAAACTTAAAATGTCAAGAAAAAACACATAAAAACGAATGAAAACTGACTAACTGCAATGCATTTCAATGGACGTGGAAGCAGAGAATGTCCGAGTGTATGGGCTAGCTATGCGCACTGTGATTGGCTCATCGTGTTTGGGGGCGTGGCTTAGCCATAGGTCAATTCTGTAACGACACATGAAGTAAATGCTTTTGAAATCACTGTGCCCGGCAGCCGTGCTTGGAATGTAGTTCCGCTCAAAAACAACTTGTCTTGTAATGTAACTGTTACATGATTATTTCATAGCGTGGTGAATGTGCAGGGCATAACTTGTCCACCAGTTATTTTGGTGGACAAATTGTTTTGGAGTTGTTGGATTGTGTATTTCATGAGTTTGATGAGGGACAGGGGACTTGTACCATTCACCTCACCATCCATCTCTGCCCCACAGATATCAAAACGACATGCATCAATAATTAAAGGTAATGAACCTACTCTATGACTGTAGGTTATTATGGCAACAGGTGAATTTACCAAAATGTTGAACTATCCCTTTAAGGGTTTGGTGTTAGAGGGTAGGAGTTCCTCAGCCTGCTTCAAAGCCGTGACCATGACTGCCTCTCCAGATGGGGGTGCAGGATCGATCCATTAAAAACACAGACTGGACTCAATCGTGGTCACTGCTTTGAAGCAGACTGACTGACCCCCCTCCCCAAACCCCCCCCCCCCAACTGGTTGAGAACCACTGCTCTAGAGGAACTGGTCTCTGGGCTACTTCTGCTGGTGCAGCAGTCAGCTCTCAGATCCTGACTCAACATTATTCTGCTGACTCGACATTTCCTGTTCCTGAGAAAACGGTCCATGAGACAGATTCAGGAAACTACAGAGCTGAGGTTAGTTCTGCTTTACATCTCCAGCACTAAACTATGTCCATATCATACATTATAGAAGCAGGACGCTGTCATGTCAGTGTTATTACCACCTTCTCATAGCTGATACCTAGTATGATACATTCTGCCTGAGCGTGCAGTGAATGACACGCAGGTCATTGATTTCTAGCTGTGTCAACACTGAGTCAGAAAGCCTCAGATCTGATGTGGATCAACAGAGGCTCTGTCTAAAGTCCTGATTCGGATTCTTCAGCCCCTCACACATCAACTACAGCAGGTTTCATCTACTTGTTAGAATAATGGCTTCAAGCAGCGTCTCTTTTCCTGAATTATTCTGATCAAACTTGTGATATTTCCCTTGGGAAGGTTATGGAACTGAAGCAGAACTCTGGTCAGACCGCTGGAGACAAATAATTGTGATTGATGATGTCATTGTCTTTTTTTGACCATTTTATGCCACAATTATACTATAAGCCTAAACAATACACTTTATGTAGAAGAAGAGCCACTGATCAACATTTGGAACATATAAAAAAAAGACATTTCGGTTCCCTTTAGGCTTTGCACCTAAATCCTCGATGCTTATGTTAATAGATGCTTATTGAAATGTAGTCATCACATTTTAAACAGTTTGTGGCCTTAACTCTCCACACGTGTCATTAAACCTTCGCAGAAGAAGGGGGCACAACATGATGATGTCATTAAAGAGGACCAATTGTGACAGGTTCCTTTTTTATCCATTTTTTTAAAAATATACAGTCTACATAAATTCGAATCCTATTGAAATGTGTTGGATTAAAGAGGAGTGTGGCTATAACAGGACTTACGATCTGTTTCTCTGTGTACTTGTTGGAGCTCAGCAGGTTGACCGCCTCCATGTGTCCGAAGTCGATGTCATGGCCGAGCAGGAAGATGAAGAGCAGCTTGCAGACGTACTTCTTCTTGCTGTAGCCGTCCAGAGCCTTGTCTCCTTTAAACTTGGAGCGGATGTTGGCCAGCTCTTTGTTGATCCGTTTGATTTCAGCTTCCTTGCTCTTACCTGTGGAAGGGGAAGGGAAGAGGTGTCAATGTCAGCATTGAAAACATGGACAGGTTGTTGGACCGAGAGACTAGAGACTCCACCGGTTCCAACGCCCATGTGGCTGAAACCACAACCTGACTTCACTGAGCTTCCAGAGCCAACAAATATGCTCCTACATCTTTTCCTTGGCTTCACTGACTACTGAGCAGCAACAGGCAGTGGACAGAGAAAAACAAGCTTCCATTGCCAGAACAGTGATTCAGTAATGGAGGGGTGGCGCTTTCACTCAGGGGAGAAGCAGCTCCTAACAGTGTGAAGTGTGGGTTAGTGTTAGAGCCACGCTGTCCTATGATTAAAGCATGTCAGCCGCCCCAGTATTTCAACTGCAAACCCTCATTGTGCTTCTAGACAGCAGCAACATGAAGCTCTTTACAGCAACACTCACTTTGTTATGATTGTACAGGTGCATCTCAATACATTAGAATATCCTGTTTATTTATTTCAGCAGTTCAATGGGCTCTTTGCACAGATCCACTACTTCCTGAACTTAATGCTGCTCCTTCATTTCCTGTCTTACATTATTGGACAAACTAATCCAGGTGTGTCTGAGTAGTCACAATGGTCAGACACAGCTGGATTAATAATATGAGACAGGAAATGAAGGAGCAGCATTAAATTCAGGAAATAGTGGATCTGTGCAAAGATTCCATTTAAATAGTGAACCTCATATACTAGATCCTTTATTTCTTTTAATTGTAATGGTTATGGCTTACATTTAATGAAAACCCAAAATTCAGTATTTCAAAACCAAATGATGTCACACTAATCAGCTGATTAACTCCAAACACCTGTAAAGACTTCCTGAGCCTTTAAATAGTCTGGTTCAGTAGCGCCACTGTCATGGAGAAGACTGTGACCTCCATCACATTCTATTTCTAATTAACTGAAATGCACCAGTATATGAATGTTTGTAGTGTTTGAGACAAGAGAGCAACGACTGCTGTAATCTGACACCACGCATCGCTGCAATGACTGACAACGATCAACATCTGACCAATCACTGGTCAGAGGATGTGTACAACACTTCATTATAGACTACTGCCAGATGGGCAGCCAGTTGAATCAGGCTAACAACTGGAAGTCACTCCTGTCAGTCAGACAGCAGGCTCACACTCACTACGTCTCAAGGCCTTCTTTTTTTTTGCCTTTATGGGATAGCACATATGGAGATGGACAGGAAAGGGGGAGGCAGAGAGAGGGGGAATGACATGCAGGAAAGGTCTGCTCGACATGGGATTTGAACCGGGGACGTCTGCATTGAGGACTGTAGCTGTAGGACTGTCTCACTCTACATGAGGCGGCCGCTTTAACCACTGCGCCACGCACCGCCCCGTACATCTCATGGTCTTCTAAGGGGCCAGCTCACAGGAGGGTGCACAGTACCTGACAGTCACGCTTCACCTGTACAGGTGTGTTTCTGGTTTTTCCTAATGAGAGGGAAATGCAGTCTGCCTCCAACAGTGAGTCAGTCCCCATCCTCAGACTCCCATGTTAAAAAGTCCAACTTTACAGCAGCAATCAACCTGTTTACAGCCTGCGACAGCCTCGTCTATAGCTGATTCCCTCCTTTATAACAACTTCAATCTCATTAAGGCTTAGAATGATGCATAATTGTGGATGTGGCCTCTTTGAGCAACAGGTGTGTGTGTGTGTGTGTGTGTGTGTGTGTGTGTGTGTGTGTGTGTGTGTGTGTGTGTGTGTGTGTGTGTGTGTGTGTGAGCAAACTGCTGTGTATTAAAGTCTTGGCTCTGTACAAGCCCCGCCTCTTTGCCCATTTTTTGGATTAGCTGAGAGTTTGGTGGAGTCAGACGCTGCCAGGATGGCGTCGGTGGAGCAGCTCCATCTGAGCTTCAAATCTGCTCTTCATAAACTGTCAGAAGCAAAGTCTGTCTTTATTTATGATCAACTATAGAGACGCCATCTTCCTGTTTCAAACCTCACTCTTTCTTTGATGTCAAGAATGTCATTTCTTTTCTATCAGTGGAGTCTAGTTGGAGAATGGTTGCAGCAAATGCTCCAAAGTCCACAGTTCAGCCTGGACATGTGTTGTATTTTCACCTCTCTCTGTCTCTCTCTGCTCACAGCTCTGCAGTCAGTTAAGATTTTACTGAAGACAATTAAAGCATCAGTGTTGATGCTATGGTGTGCCATCATTAAAGGGATAGTTCAACATTTTGTTTATAACATTTTTGTTTATCATATAGTTTTAGGAGTAGGTTAGCTACTTTTAATTGTCGGTGCAAGCTGTTTTCAGAACAGCAGAGCAGAGCCGTGAGCTGCTCAGAGCTACGCTACGGAGGCTAATTTCTTGGTTTCCCTCATCAAACTCATCAAATACATAATCCAACAACTCCACAACGCTCTGGTGGACAAGTTGTGACCTGCACATTCACCATTCTATGAGATAATAACAGAACGTTACGAGACAGAGCTGTTTTCCGTCAGACGTTACAATTGCGCACCCCCCCAGGCTGCTGAAGCTTCGATTTTATGTCCGCGAAGCTTCGATTATCAAAATATGATATTCGAGACAGCCCTAGTATTTGATGAGTTTGATGAGGGAAACCAAGACATTCCATGTGTCTCAGTATCGTAGCTTGCACCGACAATTAAAGGTAACAAACCTACTCCTAAAAAAGGGATTATGGCAAAAGATCAATTTGCCAAAATGTTGAACTATCCCTTTAACAAGCCAATTCAGGAGGACAGTGAGAAGGTGTGTTCACATCACTCACTTCCTACTGGCATTAGACCAGTTCCTTTCCTCACGCAACACTGTCCAACAATAACAGCAGGAATAAACGTAGAGAGGACGAACCCGCTCTCACTCGGCTGCAGCTGCAGCTGCTTCCACCTTCGAATTTCAAGACAAATCCAGGGACCTGACACAGTTTGTTCTGCGAGCAGATGAAACCTGACAGTAAAGGACGACCCCGTGGTGCAATTCCAAACACATCCAGCCCAGTGGACAGCAGTACCCCACTGAGACGTCTCCCTCTCAGATAACGTTACCAGTCTCTCCACTCGTCTTCTCAGCTTCAGTCTTTTACCTCAGGGTTCCCACTCTTTTCTTCAAATCATTTTCCAGCACTTTTCCAGGATATTTTCAGCTGCTACAGTATGATGGACATCACGCCAACACATCCTCCTGTCTTTTCAACAATTGTAGCTTATTTTGTCCATTTAACCAGTTTGTTTCTATGTTTATTCCTCTCTCTCATTCTCTGTCTCAGAAGTCTGATTTAAAGATGTGCAGTCTATGGCTCCAACTTATCTATGACATTAGAAATTAAGATAATTTTATCATAGAACAATGCAACAATATGTTTTTGTTTTTAAACCACACCTACAACAGTTCTCTGTCACTATCTATCTGTCCTTCATCAGAGAAGACAACAGGTCCAACACTGGAGACACTCTGCAACTCAATGTCCATAGTTTTCTCACTCAGATTGTGAAAGAAATCCTTGGTGTGGTCTGAAAAAGTCAAACTGAGCTCTGGCAGCTGCTGTCATGATGGGAGAAATCATTTTCCAGGACAACTCAAAGCTTTTCCAGGACATTTGTCTATTTCTTTTTTCAATTTCCATGTGTTTTCCATGCCTGGAAAATTGGTCAACCATTTTCCAGGTTTTCCAGGACGCATGGGAACCCTGTAACCGTAGACAGTCTTTAAGTTTTCATTGCTGCCACTGCAGCGTGCAGTAACACGACTCCATGGATGGCTTTTAATTTGAAACTGCTTATACAGGAAGTGGCGACACATGACGACACCAGGCCGAGACACATTTAGTTGGATTTGATAATATACTGGAAACCTTGAGAATGTTTGTTTCATTCGTCAGTGTGTTTTCTGTACACACACAGAGAGCTGTAATGAAGGAGCAGCCTTTAAAAAAAACACTTTCATTGGAGGACATGAGATTGTGTATCAACGTAGCCACAACACTGCAGTGATCCCTCCAGTGCAATAAAAGGTAAATAACTCAGATCAGCTGATCCGTCTGAGTTGAACCCTGAGTTCATGACCACACCTGCAGTAACAGGAAGTCTGACTCCAAACACCACGTCTGCTGCAACAACCTGAGCTGCTGAAGTATCCTAGCTGGATAATGACTGGCTGCGTTGTTATGGCTGTTGTCGGTGTAGTAATGTGGCAGGTAGCTTCAGTCACAGCTGTTTATACATAAACAAGCGGATGAAGGGCTGGGTTCCCACAGCTGGATCCATCCTAGCTCTGATCCCAGGTCAGAGAAAAAGCTACACTGGCTGAACCTGACAATCATCTGTGATTTCTCCTCTCTGGTTAATGTAGAGTGGGTACATATGGCCTTTAGAAACTGTGATACAACCGTCTAACATCATCATCGTCTGACAATTTCTAGCCTGTCTTCAAGTCATAATGCAGCAGTTAAAGACTAACTCGTCAATGAAGCTGCAGACTTTTGCCACAATTGTTTTTCTTTTACTGATAATATATTTAATGTGTGCGCGACTATACGTGTGCGTTTGATGAAGGGGTTGGATTTAGTACTTGAGAGAAACAGTAGCCTCATTACTGACCACCTCAGGTACTCATTTGAAAACCAGCTTTTATGTGTGAATATAATAATAAATTCACATATAAAAGCTTGACAGGAACAACATCTGCACTGACCTTTTATGTCATTTTAAACTGCCTCAGCCACGTTAAAGGTCGCATATTATGAAAAACAGGGTTTTTTTCTGGTCTCTGACTACATCCATAAACTGATTGGTAAAACGCTGCTCATACAGGCTGTTCAGACTCAGCTCCTGTGGTGATGTCACCACGGTGACGGAGTGAGGCCAGAAAACGCCTACCACCTCTATTTCTATGGCTGCAGTGCACAGCAACAAACTCCTGAGCTAAATTGATGAAATACCCACCAATTTGAAGTCATAAAGTGGTAATAATCTTTGCTGTGTACAGTAACCATGTTACTTAAAGGTGCATTGCACAGAAACAGCTTGTTCTCAGTAGAGCTCATTTGAGCCACTTCTAGACAGCCCACATTCAGGACCACGGATCAGTTTGGGGAAATACATTTACAATACAGTTTAGTTGGACGTCTGACAGCTGAGTGAAATTGAGTCAAAAGAGTAGAATATGGGATCTTTAAGGTCTATTTTATATCTTATATATTTTTTTATATTCTAAGTACTGCTACAGCTATCTATCTAGTACGCACACATAGCACATATTGGGACAGGCAGGAAAGACTTCTCTAATGACTGAATTCAGATCTCAGTAGTGGTTCAGATCTCAAGATAGTATTCAATGTAAATGATTTAGTTAATATCAGCTTAATAAATCTGAGCCTCCACCTCCTTCTACAGCAGCCAGGTGGCTAATATCAGTGTCAATAGGAAATCTACCTTTACAACCTTGTGAGAGATAAATGAAATTCTTACACAACATCTACAAGTCCTCCTTGTTAGAAAAATCCAGGATTAACAAAAATACAGATAGTGTTTATCTCAGTGAAGGTCAAACCTCCAGGAAGAAGTGACACACATGTAAGTCAAGGGGAAGTTTAGACAGCGGTGAACAGATCCAACCTGCAGGTGCCAGTAAGGCGATAAGGGCAGGAGCTGTTCAGTCACAATGAAACCAAGAACATCACAGATTAGAGGAATGGGAGGGGGGGCATCGCAGCCTGTCACCTATCACCTAATGCAAACCCCATCAGTAACCATTTACCTAGTTTAAACACACTACACATTACAACGGCCCAATCATTGCAAACTAGATGGCAGTGTTCTGCAGAGTCACTGCCCTCATACTATGACAAAAACTACACACAACTGGAACAGAACCACATCACAGAGAGAAACCACTGTCTGGATGTAGAAAGTAAATGTATTATGAAAGAGATTAGGAACATTTTTACACAACACACTGTTTTTGAATGGACATCTTACACTATATAACCATTATTTATATTGAGAAGATGTTCTGTCAATGTGTTGGTCAGTGGATTGTGGCAGGGGTCCAGTTTGACATCGGGAAGGGGGGGGTATCTTGATTTTATTCTGCTGACAGAGCGCCGCCTTCCTTCCAGTCGGACTTGTGACGGTGTGCCCTGTCATAGCGTCACTTCACACGGATCTAACACCGTCTCTCTGCTGCTGAAGCGAACCTCCTGCTCCTTAGATCAGTTTTTCGACATCTGGATCTCCTAATGTCATACAGATGTTTGTGATCTCAGTCTGACCTAAGCCACAGCCAGCCGGCCCCCCCTCCCTGACGGGGATCGTTTTCTGCATCTGACCATCAGATCATCGGTTCTGCTGCAGCAGCAGCAAGTCAAGTGGTGGTAAACCAGAAGGGGGGGGGTGACACACTGATTGTGTTAATTGTGACATAATGGGGTAAAAAAAAAAAAAAATAGCGGATGGAAGAAAAATATAGACCCCAGCCAGCAGCCTCCTCGCCCCCCACCCTCCTGGTTTCACTACAAGCGTGTAAAACGGCACAGTGTCACCTGATACGTCCGCCGTTAAATGGCACAAATTAGGAATTTATAATGACATTTTCAAAAAAAAAGTCAATGTCACTTACAGTTTCTGATGTCCGAAATGAAAACTGCTAATCCTCGCATTCCATCTCCTTTCGACACAGCCGGCATGTTTGCAGGTTTATGTCCTCACTCCGGCCTTTATCCGTAGAAACAACCTGGCGCTGGTCAGCCCGTTCACACTGGACTGGAGCGGAAGATGGCCAACTTGACGTTTGGTACGAGTTAGCTACACCTCGCAGGTCCACCGGTCGTTAGCTACAACTTTACGTGTGGCGGTGACCTACCGGGCGGACTTGTGTCGCTTGTTTATGGGTGGCTAGCTCGGATAGCATGTGCTAGATTAGCTGGATGACGGTGGATCAGCCAGCAGCGGGATAAGTTAACGTTATCCCTGTTAACTGGCTCGTTTCCGCTGCCTGTGGGCAAGCTAGCGTTATTTCATTCAATCCCTATCTGGCTGGGATACAAGCGACGCGCGCGACAGCTACAACACCGACCGACTCGAGTCAGAAACAGTCCGCCGTTTGGTGTGCCTCTCCGGTGGACGCAGTCCGGTGTGTTAATAGAAATAACGGCCGGGAATTGAACGTTAACTTAACTCCGAGTCACGCACCGTACAGCTAGCTCGGCAGCTAGCTAGCTAGCTGGCTAGCAGTATCATTCAAATGCTGGAATACATCACCGGTTGACCGGAATTGCTCGGTCTCGGTCTCTCGGCGGAAAGTCGAACGGCCGAGCGGCGGTGTGAAGCGCTAAGCTCTGTTCCGGTTATCACGCACTAAACGTGGTAAATAAGATGTCCTGTATAATTGATGTCCGCTCTAATTCTCCAGCCTCCTCTCCGCGGCTCGCATAAGGCTCGTGACAGCACAACCGACCAGCTGCGTGATCGCGCCGTGCAGCCGTGAACGCGCACGCTCGTACCTTCTTGGTCGAGAGCAGCAGGACGATGCGGATTGGTCCAAGAGACAGCACCGGGGCTGCAACCGTGCTGTCGAGCCTGACTCACCGCGCTCAGCCGGGACTTTAGGACGCCGATGTCCTCGCGCAAGACCGCAGGACATCGAGGACACGGGCTTAAAGGAGAGGGACACTACAGTCAGCGAGCGAGGCGACACACTCCGAGATTTTTAGCCACTTATGTGGACGTGTTGCATCACTACCAGTATTAGACCGCAATCAGGTTATCACAACACACTCCTAATACAGCCTGATCACACACTACACAACCAGGAGGATTACACACACAATCTACAATCTGGTTCTCACAACAGACTCTGATCACACACAATGTATACACAGGATCGCACAATCACACGACACGTGCTGTACACATTCCCAGATCACACACAAATTTTGCACTCCTTGTCCTACCACAGTGTGCACAACTCAGCTCACTCTGACAACGTGGATCACACAGTGCACTAGCTGGTACAACTTGGATCACA
This sequence comes from Decapterus maruadsi, assembly GCA_030347415.2. Classification (NCBI taxonomy): domain Eukaryota; kingdom Metazoa; phylum Chordata; class Actinopteri; order Carangiformes; family Carangidae; genus Decapterus; species Decapterus maruadsi. The sequence continues at coordinate 25,158,450 of CM064905.1, read as the reverse complement.
CAACCTCAGTCACACAACCCACTTCTAGTAAAACCTGCATCACTGAGAACAATACATGATACAAGAACAATTTAGTTTACCAGTTTGTCCCCCTGCTGTCTATAAATATTCCTGAAAGTGCTAAAGTGTTGTCTGCTCACTTACAGTTCACTACAAACATCTCTAATGTAGTAAGTTTACAACATTAATAGACATGAGAGGTGTAGCTGAAAGGGCAAATCACTCGGCCATATTTATTATGAAATATTATATCGACAATTCACTTCAAGTATCTCAGCAATTAAGAGCCATTCTAAACTTGTTTTTCAGATAGCAGTTTCTTAAATTGTTGTTTTCTCTTAATAACTGTTAGTGTACATCATTTTGCTGACCCTGTAGTGCTCACTTGAGGCTATAAAGACTAAACAATGGTGAAACAACTGAGGGGCAGAATCCTCCTCACTATCTTTCAATGCATCCCAGGTGCATAGGCTACACCAGAGGTCTCAAACAGCCTGGGGGCCGCAACTGGCCCGCAGAGGGTCCAATCTGGCCCGCGGGATGAAAGTGTGTGAAAATTACATAGATGACAGAAGGGGCCTAATGAAATGTAATTTCTCTCAAGAAATGCAGATTGTTCATAATGTTTTGTAAAATGATAAAAGCTCATTGTGTAGCCTAAACATCTTGATAATGTGGGCCCTACTTACTCAAATTGCACTGTATGTGGCGGCCCCTGGATTAAAATGAGTTTGACATCTCTGATACACAAACCTCAACCCAGCCATACACATTCTATGAGTCCTCCTTGTGTATGCCACATTAGGTTATGTCTCTTTTCCTCCCTGTAGAGAATAGTACATTATGCAGTTTTTGATTTTGGTAAACTTTCCACGTTTTAACGATTGGGTTGTACAGGTTTATGTAGGATACGGTAAATGTGAAGGTTGGAGGCAGGACACGGTTGTAGTAAAGAGAATACGGATATTCCGTGGCCACTTGAATGCAGCACTCTCAACAGGAAGCCGATCAGTAGCCTACTTGGATCAGTTGGATTTGCGATTACATGTTTTCTTGCGTATTTTAATGCAGAGCGATTGATATCAATCAAGCCGAATAGGCCTACTAATCTAATGACCAAAAATACAATCATTAATGTAGTAGAATAGCAGAGCATATCCTGAATATTAGGTTTAAAAGGGGGCCAAAGAGAAAGAGCTAAAAGATACATGTCTAACACACAAACAACAAAATATTAGTTTACAAAACACTTTTTTTTCTCCAAAAGCGTGTTAGTCTTTTATAGTTTAATAAATCGAGTGATTTGCGTACATATTTCAGTCCTGGGAGACAACGAAGTTACATTTTCCGACTCTCCGGAAAAAAGTTTGAACGCATCAGTGTAATGTGGGCGTGACCACGCACCGGTCAAATCAGAAATAAAAGCTGTCTGTCGTGGGCGGGACCAGGAAAGACTCCTGGAAGCTCAAGCAAGCCAGGCAGAAGATCGAAATGGCGGCGCCAGCAGAGAGGATGGAGGTAAGGTGTTAGTGTAGGAAATACGACGTATTGTTCTTCTCCGCCTTTGTCTCCGGTATCACGGCTTCACTACTCGCGGATATTTGGTAATAGGTGTCTGGTAGTCTCAACGCACTGGTCTCTGTCATTACATACGCAGCAGGTTTTTAAGTGATGCATCCATTTTAACTTGGCTAACGTGACTCGGTGAAGCATCTGCCGTTGGCGCCCATTCATTTAGCGGACAGAGCCGGGAGCCCGACCAAACGATTGAACTAGTACAAATTTGGCAGTCTGGGCTAGCGACTAACACCGTGAGCCAAAGTTAGCGGTGTGGGCCGACAAAAACGCCGTTAGCCGGCAGCGTCTGACGAGCCTGCGGGACCGCATGGGGACTAACGTGTTAGCTCTGGAGCTAACTAGCCGGCAGCTCTCCAGGCGTGGATGCTGCTGCCTCATTCTTTGGTTTTTAACTCCGGTTAGCGGTTACTGTGCTGCGGACACACACCACACCTGACCCACGGTGGTTTCTCTCTCTGACTGAGTTACTTGACGGCACCAGCGTGAATTCGTCCTAGTTTATCCCAGTGTGGTTTATGGTTGGCCGACTCAGCGTCAATTAGTCTCGCAACATGTTGACCCGGTTTAGCCGGCAAACAGCAATTAGTCGGTTCCACAGGAACCACAGGTAAGCCAGGTAATACGCGGCCTTTAAATGTACACGTGGGGATTAAAATAAGTTAGCGGTGGACACGGTGCGGGTTTACACCTGGTTTGTGGCGGTTCTCAAGGAAGGCCAGGACCACAGACATGTGCTCCCATCCTTTGTGCTCTGTATACTGGGACCTGAAGTGGTCTCAGACGGACGGTACCGACCACCGGCCTGTCGCGATCACTCCACATTACCATTAAACGGCTCCTGTTTTCGTAGAGTAGATTAAAAATAAATAATTAAAGAAACAATAAAAAATAAAACTAACTGTACACTCTGTACTGTTTCTAGTAAGTTTGTTAAATTGAAAAATTAAAGCAGAATTATTTTAATATGTATCGCTTCAGTTGCTGTTGGGGCCATGGCTCATATCAGGGATGTAATGTTCCCTCCATTACAGCAAGTAACTCCCTCCATAGAAACCCTGCTCACACTGCCACTCATTATGTATTCATACCGACAGACATCTTTATGAAGAGACAGTGTGAACAGCTCTGGTTGTGATCAGCTTTAATCTGTATCTGTGGTAATCCTCGCCTTTGGAAGTGAATTTAAACAAAAATATATATTTGGAAACTCTTGGGTGTCCTCGTTTTACTCAGATCTCCACACTGGAATTAATCTGAACTAACAACCTTTTGTAAAGTGAGAATTTTCCTTGAAGTGTTAAAAGGTCTGGAAGGTTCTGTAGGCACACATCTGGCCAAACAGTAGAGTGGAAACAGTTCAGGAAGTTGAGTTATTGGGTCTTGTCTGATCCAGAATCTGTGGTTACCTACCGTGTTGGTTCAGACAGATTTGAATGTGGTGACCCTGTGTAGTTTCAGTTTGTTTCAGCAGGTAAAACCCAGGGCCACTAACGTTGTGTGTCTTCTGTTGAGGTTTCTCAGGGGGAGAGCTCAGCCAAGCCTGCAGCTGAGGATATGACGTCAAAGGACTACTACTTTGATTCCTACGCCCACTTTGGCATCCACGAGGTAATTAGTTCTCCGCCACAGAAACTGCTGTGCTTTCACATTTCAGGCTACACAAAGTGTCAAGTTTTAATCCCTAACCCCCTCACATTGTTCTCTTTGCTGCCGTAGGAGATGCTGAAAGACGAGGTGCGCACCCTGACCTACCGAAACTCCATGTTCCACAACAAGCACCTGTTCAAGGACAAGGTGGTGCTGGACGTGGGCAGCGGGACGGGCATCCTCTGCATGTTTGCTGCTAAAGCCGGGGCCAAGAAGGTTATTGGGGTACGTGTTGAATGCGAATCCGTCCGACTGGTAGTAACAGTTTTATTACATCAACAGCGGCAGTGCAGTGACCTCACCGTTGCCTTTTGTTTAAACAGATCGAGTGCAGCAGCATCTCAGACTACGCTGTAAAGATCGTCAAGGCCAACAAGATGGATGACGGTGGGTGAAGGACCTGGTTCCATAGTAACGCACTGGGTGTCTTGGAGGTGAGTGTTGAGATGTGACTGACCTGCTCTTCTGTCTCCAGTGGTGACCATTATCAAGGGGAAGGTGGAGGAGGTGGATCTGCCGGTGGAAGGAGTCGACATCATCATATCAGAGTGGATGGGTTACTGCCTCTTCTACGAGTCCATGCTCAACACAGTCATCTACGCCAGGGACAAATGGCTGGTATGTATCTGTATCTGTGTGTGATGCATCTCTTGTATTCTTGTAGGTGGAGTCTAATGTGTCTTAAACATCCGGGGCCGCATTATCAAGCTAAGCTGGTTAGAATTACTCCTAACACTGCAAGAGTTGACTTAAGAGTAAAAAAATTCTTTGCTGAAAGCCGCACTTAAAAGTTAGTTATCAAACATCCTACTCACACTTTCAGCAACGTGTAGGACTGAATCTTATGTGTCTCAGAGCTGAGTTAGCACGGCACCATGTGCAATAAACAGAATTTTAGATAAAGGCTAGGGCTACAACTAACTATTTTCTTTATCGATTAATCTGTCGATAATTTAAACGATTAATTGATAAATTGTTTGGTCGGTTTCCAAACTACAAGATGACGTCTTCAAATGTCTTTTTGTCCATAAACAAAAATCAAATCAAACAAAAAGACAATCTGCATTGTTTTCCTTAAAACTCAAACCGAATATTTGATTATCAAAATAGTCAATTAATTTAATTGATTATTGTTCGATTAATTAATTGTTGCAGCTTTAATGATGTCACTTCCAAGTCCATAGGAATGACCAATCCCTGAATGGAATCCTTATCTAAGAATTTAGAAATATATCTTAGAAATATCTGGTGTGTGTGTGCACTAAAATCCTCTGTTGGTAATAAGAGTAGAACTAGTGTCTCCTCAGGGTGACAGTCAACCTTATGGCCTTGCTGTCATGTTAGAAACCAACTTGGCAATGAGTGAGCTCCATGCACAAGCTTACACTAAACTCAAGTGTCCTGATTACATACACAGAGTTCCTACGAAAGTATGAACTTTGATTTTATACAATTCCAGGTCTTGAAAAGTATGGAAATAGATTCATCTTGATTTATCTGGGTTTGGTCTGATGTTTGGGTTAATTTTGTATGTGCTACAATCTCCTGGAAATGATTTGGTGACATGTCATACAAATTCAGAATTATGAAAACAAATGATTCATTGCATAACTTATTCACACGACACCATCGATTTCCTCAAATGTCACAGATAATTTGAATTTTTTAAAACAAGAATTCTGGAAATTAGGGTCTGGAAACGATATGGAAATTCCAATGTGTAGGAAATGTAGATGGTGTCTGCTCTGTCTGAGTTGTGCTCTGAGTCTTTTCCCTCTCATCCTCCAACAGAAACCAGACGGGCTCATTTTCCCCGACAGGGCCACCCTCTACGTCACCGCTATTGAGGACAGGCAGTACAAGGACTACAAAATCCACTGTGAGTAGTCTGAGGGCCGTCCTCTGTGGTTGTGGAGGGGATGACGTTTGAATGAGTAAGTTAACAGAACACCGTGTGTCTGCAGGGTGGGAGAACGTGTACGGTTTCGACATGTCCTGCATCAAGGAGGTGGCGATAAAGGAGCCTCTGGTTGATGTGGTGGACCCCAAGCAGCTGGTCAGCAGTGCATGTCTCATCAAGGTAGGAGGACAGACCCACCGGTCCACCGCTGTTTGACTGTCTGTCCTCTGCTGCTGAGGAGAGGATTCTACCCGTTTCTCTTGTTTCTCTTCCAGGAAGTGGACATCTACACGGTGAAGGCAGAGGACCTGACCTTCACCTCCCCGTTCTGCCTGCAGGTGAAGAGGAACGACTACATCCACGCCCTGGTCACCTACTTCAACATCGAGTTCACCCGCTGTCACAAGAGGACCGGCTTCTCCACCAGTCAGTATCACACACCTCTGTAGTAGGACTATGTGTTGTTGTAAAATGAACACTTTTGATTCATTCTATAACCTACTGACAAAATTAATTGGAAATAAAAATATCGTCATTTAGAGCATTTATTTGCAGAAAAAAATAGCAACAGGTCAAAATAACAAAATGGTCTGGTGTTTTCAGAGCAAAGAAAACGAGTTCATATTCCTTTTTAAACACAACTTCTAAATTTAGGATGCGTCTAGAAATCAAAATTGGTGGAATAATCCCAATTTGTAATTGCAGCAGTGTTTTATTTAATCTTATAATCTGTTTTTTTAAATCTGATTTGGTTCAGGTGATCAGCTAAGTAGAGTGATGTGTGTTGGAGTTCAATAGACACTGGAATTGATGGTGGTCTCTTTATTTTTTCCAGAGCTGTAGGTTAGAAAATATTCTCAGCTTCCACGCTCCAGTGACTGATTGTTGTTTGGGACCTCTGACCACTAGATGGCAGTGTTGTGATTCAGCTGCAGGAGTCGTGATGATTCTGATAATCTGAGAGAAAAGGCACTGCAGTACTTGACAGGTGGAATAACTCTGAGATTAGAAGTGTTGACTGACCTCTGCTCAGGTGAAGGGAGTCAATCTGCCACTAGGAATCCTGTATCTGAGGCGTTCAGGGGACATGTATAACTTGAGTTGATAACTGAATTACAACATTAATCAATTACCAGGAAAAGTATTGGTACTATTATAGTACTTTTTCTTTTTTTTTTAATAAAATGCTTAAGTATCAAATTACTTGGACTCACCCATGTGACCTCCTGTACACTGAGTGAGTTGGTTAGTTCCAGGTAAACAGGTTTTTCCCACTAGCTGATAGACGGGGTGGGTGGGTGGGGTATTTAATGTACAGGTGTCTTATCTTGTGACGAGACCTCTTCAGTCGGGAAACAGCAGCCTAACTTTTTGGTAACTCATTAATGCAAAAGGTAGCACCATTAGTAACTCTGTCATTCTACATCACTGATTGTAGCAGATGTTACAAAGTGGCATTAGTCACTCAGATAGTAGAGTATTTTGTTGTGCACAAACGGCCTGTACTGATGCAGACTCTGCCCCCCCCCAGGCCCAGAGTCCCCCTACACCCACTGGAAGCAGACCGTGTTCTACCTGGACGATTACCTGACTGTGAAGACTGGGGAGGAGATCTTCGGCACCATCAGCATGAAGCCAAACGTCAAGAACAACGTAAGTGGAGGACATGTGAAGGTCCTGTTGACATGTGGTCTGCTGCTGCTCTCCTCTTCTCACCTCACTCTGTTGCTTTTGCAGAGGGACCTGGACTTCACCGTAGACATCGACTTCAAGGGCCAGCTGTGCGAGGTGTCCAAGACGTCGGAGTACAGGATGCGTTAGTGTCTCCTCCCTGTGTAGTGTGTCTAGTAGAGGACAGGTGACGTGTGACTGGGAGTCTGTTCTGTTATAGTTTGACGCTCCCCTGCAGCAACATTTTAAAGACTGTCGTTATATTTTTTTGTTTTCTGTTTCTTTTCTTGTTCAACAGTAACAGTATTTAAAAGTTTTCACCTTTTTTGGGGGGGGGTCAAAGTGCGTTGCCGTAGTGATTTCATTGTGCAGTAGTCACTCAACAAAAAACGTGTTTGACCTGTGCCTGGCGTTGGTGTCCAACATCTTCCTGGGGTTTGTCCTCCCATCCTCCTGCATGTGTGAGATCCATTCAGACACCAGCTCATGTGTCGGTTTGTGATGTTACTGTCCAGTCACTTTGATCCTCAATGTGCCCCCCCCCTCCCTCCATCCCCATGGGGCCCAGCCTCTAGTCTATTTGTGTTAACACAAACTGTATATAAGTGGCAGCAGCTGTCGCCAGACACCTCCAGCCCTGTTCAGACCAAAAATAGCCATGTATTATTAAAAAATAATGTAACACAGGGTCTGTGTTGGTGTGACTGTGACGCCCCAGGTTCCAGAGCACAGACCCCCCCCCCCTCCCACCAAGAGTGTTTATTCATTTAATATATAAATCCGCGTTAACTGGCAGCAGATCCAGAACATAGACCAAGGTCAACAGCATCGATCCTAATTGACTTCTAGACGTTAAACGGGTCCTTGACCCATCAGGGGCCCAAGACCAAGGGACCGAGGGGGGTGGGGGTCCAGGGGCTCCGCCCAGCTCCGGTCTGTGCCGCACACCGACGCTCAGGTCGACGACCTGCAGCACAGACCCGTCACCGCACCCAGGTTCAACACCAGAGCTCGGTCCCCTGGGCGCGCTGCATTGTGTTAGAATTGTGTGTTAACGGCACGGTCACATTCGCGCGCTCTCACCCAGGATGTAGGATGCATTTAGGACATGGCCCTCCTTGACCTGTAACCTGAAAAGGGGGGGCTGCTGCAGACCTGCACCTCTTTGTCGGGGCTTCATTATGTGTAACAGCTGCACCGCAGCATCTGTTCCGTACCAGCTTCCTTCCTCATTCGGCTTAGATCAGACCGCACACCTCAATATGAAAACTGTACCTTACTGCTGGACCTGATCAGAGGTGGCCCCGGGGGTCGGGGGGCAGGTCCTGAGCCTGTGTGCGTCTGCGAGCTCAACACTTGGTTTTTTTTCTTTATCTTTTTGTATTTTATTTTGTTGTCTGCTGCTTTTTTTTTTTTCTTTTTGTTTTTTAAAAAAATAATAAAACTAATAAACTATAAATGTAACTTTCCTTTCATCGGCTGCAGTGTGAGCTGTCTCACTAACACATGAACCAGGAGCAGACATAGCGTAGGTCTGTGACACTGAACGCACCACATGAACTGATAGAAACAGTGTTCAGACAGGACTGAACCATGTGAGGGTTGATCAGCCACAGCTGGTACAGAGGCAGGTGAACACATCAATTCATTCAATGGATTTTAGAATAAACTGCACACACGAGAACAGAAGCATCATTCTCTGTCTCAGCAAGGTTTTATTTTTTAATTCACTAAACATTCTCGAAACATCATTTTGGTTACTTTGAACAAACTGGCTACATTTAGAGAATTTAATGAGTCATTTGGAAAAATAAAATAAGACTAAGTGGATGTCAGTGGATTTATAAGTAAATAAAGTAGCTGCAGCACAGCTCACCTCATCTTGACATCGCTCTAGATAGGAGGCTGGATTCCTCCGAGTGGAGGAGGATGTACATCATGTCCACAGAGACTCTTAATAAAAACCCTGTAATGCTCTGCAGTGTTGTGGTCGTCTTACTATTGAGGATCAGAGTAGTCGCAACTGTTTGCTCCCTGCTCCACAGTGCCATCTGCTGACTGAACAGTGCATGTCTACCTACCATACAATGAAGCTGTGGCCAAGCAGTTCATTGTATTAACATATAAACAACAGGTGTCTCAGACAAATGGCACCAGAGTGAGCTGAAGTGAAGGTAAGAGGAGAGACAGACTATCTGTCCCCTGATGATCCTGGATCAAATACCTGCTTCTTCCTGCAAGCACTTAAGAATAAAAACTATTTTCTATTTCAAAAGCTTTCTGACTGAACAAAGATCCAAACACAGCTTTGATCCTAATTTTGACATCATTGACTGTCAGCCAATAGGCTTTATGCAGAGCTCCACTACTTCCTGAACTTACACAAGCTCCTTTATTTCCTGTCTTACATAATTATTATTAATCCAGGTGTGTCTGACTCTGACCTCAGTAGTCACAACAATCGTCAGACACACCTGGATTAATTAGTTTGTCCAATAATGTAAGACAGGAAATAAAGGAGCTTGTTTAAGTTCAGGAAGTATTGGAGCTCTGCATAAAGCCTATTGTGTGATGAATAATGATATTTTCACTTTTTGGAGCAAAAGTTAGTTAAGTAAGTAAGACTTGCTCACATAGCTCAGTAGCCAGCAAACAATGTACACTGAATATATGTGTGTAAATAAAGTATTTCCGAAGCGAAATGTCCAAACAGTCCCTAGCTCAGTAATGAAGCCTAATAAACATACTCATAGATCAGGATGTGTAAATCTTCAGAATATTCACATTTTGTGAGAATAACAGATCATGATGCTTCTGCCATGTCTGGACCTGTGTTCTGGTTCCTTTACAGTAGTTGCAACAACAATTGAACAGTATTTTTGAAAGACCTTTATTGCTCTAAAACAGTTGGTGTGTAATTGTTCATAAAAACCAATAAATGTGAAATGTTAAGTTATAATGTGACAACGCAAAATGACATTTGATACATGAAATGTAATGTAAGTAATTAGCCTACTTTACTTTAGGGAGATGTTCAAAAGTCAAAAACATAGAAATTCTGGCATATTTGTATTTTCAATACACCAAAAATTAAATATCATAATTTGGACCATTTTACAACTTGGCCCCAACAAATATAATAACTCCTTTTTTTTTCTTTTTATGAAAATTCAACCTGGAGACAGCTACACTTTCCTTAGTGAAGAATCGAAACTGAACTGAAGACAGAAGCAGCTCATGACTTCTATTTACCAGATGGCACTATATTATACAAAATTGTACCGGTAGTCCCCCCCCCAGTCACATGACCAGCCGCTGCCTCTACGCTCACAGTACCGCAGGCAGAAACAGGCGGAAGCAGGTTTCCTGAGTTGTCCAACAACTGTTTCCTGTGCTGTCTCCTACATCTCCCATTATGGCCTCCATGGTCTCACACCCAAACACACACTTGTAAACAGCAGAGCAGAACAGTGTTGAACTGGATTTCAGTGTTTACCATCGTCATGAGTGAAGGAGGGTCCTCACCAGGTCAGATCTGTAACCTCTGCTGGAGGGCCACACTGTCCTGAGATATGATAACAGGCTGGTTCCATGAGGACTGTGAAATGTGCCCCAAAGCTCTGACAAACCATTAGATGGTATCAGACGAACAAAACTGTGTCATTCCTAGTGTTGGGTAGACTTCAACTACATGTAGTTAAAGGAGATTTCCCTTTTTTACAATCTGGATCTTATATCTAGCATAAAATAAGATAATTAAAGCAGAAGTCAGCAGAATGTTTTTGTTAATATAAGTCCTAAATAGTCCTATTTTCCGTCAGCAATCACTTCCATACGAGTCTCTCCGTCACTCTGCTCTGCTGTAAACCCCGGAGAAAACTTTCCTTGTGGGATACAAGTGTTATCCAATGAGAGAGAACGGCATGAAGGGCTGTGGTTGCAGCCAAGGGATGCGTGTTAATGTGGTGATGTAGGGATGAGGACCAATAGATGCCTGACGAGGGCGCTGGCTGCTAACTCATGGTGCGTTCAAGGCAACCCGTAACTCGTGTTTTTCCTTCCTGTGAAGTCATACCGGTTCGATCTGGTAGGAGTTCATGGGCCAGAAGTTACGAGTGGCCGTTATAGTGACTTTCACAGGCAACAGGTCGGAAAAACACCAGTTACGGGTTACCTGGAACGCTACAAAGTCGTAAGTCGTGACTTGAAGCCGTAAATTACGGTTTCCGAAGCCTGCCTGGAACGCAGCATTAGCCAAAATGACCGGATCGCTGACCTCTGCTTGAACTCACCCAGATAACTTTGGTGTCATTACGAGTAGTTTGGTAACACATTATCTGAAGTGAAACTTTCACCAATATTTAGTTATGATACACTAGTATTCCCCTCTGAGTCCGGGATTAGCTGTTATCAACATCCGGGGTCTGTAGGTTGACCTACTGACCCAGGTCAGAGGGTCAGAAAACCAGTCTGTATCTGGTGTTGCCACCGTTTGCCTCACACAGTGCAACACATCTCCTTCACGTAGAGTGTAACAAGTTTGTTGGTTGTTGATACCCCAGCATGTTCCATGTCTAATCAGCATCTTGATCTGCCACACACTGGGGTGGATGGTTTATCTTAAAGGAGATGTGCTTACTAACAGATTGAGACAGATTTATTTTGTGTACATAGAAAACATTTTAGATCTTGGAGTTCAGCTCAGCGTCAAGTATTTTCTTTTACTTTTTGGGTAATTTTTTGTTCTAACAACTCAATTTACAAAGTACAGTTATGTTGATGATGTCTTCATGATTTATGAGGGGCCTGAAGACACCCTATTGAATTTCTTTGAGTATCTTAATGGTCGTCATGAACACTTGAAATTCACCATGAGCCATGATGAACACAAAATTAACTTTTTGGATATTCTTATAAAACGTGAAGGGGGAACACTGGTCACAGATCTCTATAAGGACACTGACAAATGTTCCTTTTTACATGTCCAATCATTCCACCCCACCCACCTGAAGAAAGGCCTTCATATCAGCCAATTCAGCTGTATCAGAAGAATTATGCACTAAAGACGCTGATTACAAAAAACAAGCAGATGAACTTGAAAAAAGGTTTCAGAACAGACACTATAAAGAACACTGGGTCCATGCTGCAAGAGAAAGGTAGCCTATATTCAAAAGACACAAGAAGAGTGTTTAATAAAATAAAAAATAAAAAAATAAACCTAAAAAAGATCATGTTTCTAAATGTTTCCTCAGGTATTCCCCTCTTGGTAAAGACTTCCAAGAAATTATTAGAAAGCACTGGCATATCCTGAGTTCTGATCCACACAAAGGGCATTAAAGACAAGAATTGCAGAACACAGGAGTGTAACCAGGACTCAAGATCCATGTAGCCCGGTGGCAGTGCACTTCAGGGAAGCAAAGCATCCAATTTCTTCCCTGAGATACATTGGCATTGAGCACGTCAAACCCCCCAGAAGAGGTGGAGACCACCAATAGTTTTCTATTGAAAAGAGAAAGTTTTTATATCTTCACCCTCCAAACACTAACTCCCAGAGGCCTAAACCAGGAGTACCAGATTAAGCATTTTCTGTAGTCCCCCAAAAAACAGGTTTCTGTAACTTTAATGATTTATTAATATTTGTTTTGGAACTTTAATGATTTTTCTAGATGTGATGTTGGTTGTTTATACATTTGTATCCATTTTGGATCATATGCACACTGTTTCTTCTCCTTCATGATGATGAAATATTGATTACAAATGGGTTCCCACTGATTATTTATAAATGTGATTGTGTGTTTCTCTAAGCCTATACCTTCAGGCTCGCCCCCTTTTCACCTAATTGGACCTCACCCTCTCCTTTTTTCTATCTAGAATATGTCTTTCTTTTTATTTTATTTTATTTCTGATTTACAAGTGGGTCTTGGGGAAGGATTTTCATTTTCTCTCTCTATTACCCAACATGGCTATAGTGAACCTACAGTATGTTGACCAAAAATTTCAGTTTTTTTACTTGAAAATAAATAAAACTGAGTGTAGAGGCATGTTTCTGCTGGGGTGTGAATTTTTTGTAGACTATTATATTTTGTTTCGCCACATGTTGATTGAGTTAAATGAGTTTAAGGAGTTGCTAAAGCTTTTTTAGCTGTATTTTTACAAACTACACTTCTCCAGGGGTAGAAATGTAGTTTATTCAAACTACTGCCAGGCTCAACATGGAGTTTTACAAGCTACGTTTGCAAAGTAGCTTCCCCAACACTGGACATTCTCACCTCAAACCACGGCCCAGTTGTGAGTGACTGTGTGTTTGTTTGTTTCCTCGACGCAGGTTGTGAGATCCGTGGCAGCACGGGAGGAAGAGCGTGTTTTATTTGGGACTTCCTCATCTTGAGGAAATGACTGGAACGTCTCCCAGGGGAGGAGGTTCGGCTCCAAGCCCAGACCTTAATCTCTGACACGGGCACATTCAGCTCTCACGCTGCACTTCAAGTTCAGGAGAAATCTGTGAATCTGTTCTTGACAAAACACAAAGAGAGATTAAGTGTGTCATATGTGTGTGTCTGTGTGTAGAGGAATGTGTTACAGAGAGGAAGGTGTTGCAGTAAAACCCTTTCACAGTGTCAGTGAGGCTCATCTTCATGTTGAAGGAGAAGGTCAGTGATGACGAGTTCTCTACTGACAACATAATATATAGTCTGTAAAACCCTGAACGACTTCCACAGTTAGACCGGTTAGACAGCAAAGTGGGAGACCTGGCTCCATTGACATTCACCCACATAGTCACATCTTGTTATGCAAATTGACTGACAAATAAACAGCATTAAAATTTAGATGTGAGATTTAGCTTCTGATTTAACATTTGAATTCAGATGAAATATTTTGACTTGTTAGGACAGCAGTTGGGAACTACTAGCTATAATCTCCGTATGCAGAACATCAGTCTCATTAGCCCGTTTGTAACAAGTGGAAGTGTTACTATGTTAACCTGCATTGTCCCTATAATAAACTAAACGGAATTTAATTTAGATTTAAACTTGACATTTAGACTAGTTTTTCAGACACCCACTTCAAATACAACAAAACACAACCATCAACATTATAAGGTCTAGTACAGTGCATCTATTGTGGTTCGCACTGCTGCCTCTCAGCAAGGTTCTGGGTTTGATTCCTGGGCCTGCACACTAAAAGCAGTTGGGTTAAAAAATAACCCAACTGCTGGTTCAAATGAGGACAAACCCCCTTTTTTGGGGGGTTATTTTAACCTAACAGGTTGGATTATTCTTTTTGACCCAATTTTTGGCTTGAATAACAACCCAAGAGTTGGGTTACACTTTACTACAATGTTGGGTTATTTTTAACCCAACTATTGAGCAAGCACTTTTTAGGCTACAGGACCCAATAGTTGGGTCAAAAAGAATAACCCAACCTATTGGGTTAAAATTAACCCAAAAAAGGGGTTTTTCCTTATTTGAACCAGTGGTTAATATTGAGTTATTTTTCTTTAACCCAACAGTTTGGTTGTTAAAGGAGTCAACCTATTGGGTTAAAATTAACCCAAAAAAGGGGTTTGTCCTTATTTGAACCAGTGGTTAATATTGAGTTATTTTTCTTTAACCCAACAGTTTGGTTGTTAAAAACTAGAGAGAGAGTGCTCCAAACTGTTCTACCACACATACTCCATCTTCTGCACATGTCTTTGGAGAGCCCAGAGGGAACCAACATGCAAAGAGAACTAAATGTCAGACCTGACCTGTCCTGGCTGAACACGTGACCCTAGACAATACATGGTTGAATTTGTATTATAATCTGTGTGACAACTAGCCTGCTAAACTGCTCAAACCTGCCCCAACCGCCCTGGTTGAGAACTATCAACTGGTTTTCTCACTTTCAATCTTATCTGGGTGAATTGACAGGTGGATTTCAGGCGTGGAACTATCTCCTTGATGCTGGTCAGTCAGGCTTTAAACGTGAGCAGTGACAGAGGCCCTGAGGGCAGCCGGAGCTGCAGGTCATACAGCTCTTACAGCAAAATAGCGTTTTCCGACAGACTAATTGTAACAGAATGTTTTTCACCATACATCATTTCTATGAGGTGTCCAGAACAACAGACTAAAAGTCCTAAGAAATCCTAGTTGGGGAAATATGTTTAATTCTCATTAATCCAAGATTGATTTACTGTAGGCTAAAGTATATGGTGCCAATAAGGCCAGAAAACAATACACCCCAATGGGGCTATTTTTTTCCTTTACTGCTATCACAATGAAAGTATCTATGAAATATAACAGTTTTTGTATTACAAGTTTCTTTGATAAAAGGATTTGAATTATGCAAATGAAGCACACACTTAGCCTATCATATGCCCAAAATACACCCAAATAGGCTTATATTTTTTAATTTACTCCTAGCACAATGAAACTTTACACAATGAAAGTAGACATGAAAAGTAACATTTTTTGTATTACAAGTTTGTTTGAAAATGAAATGGAAAAAAATAGCCCCATTGGGTTTATTGTTTTCTGGCCTTGTTGCACCATAGACTTTATACAGTAAATCAATCTTGGATTAATTAGTATTAAACATATTTCCCCAAATAAGATTTCTTAGGACTTTTAGTATGTTGTTCTGGACACCCCACAGAAATTATGTATGGTGAAAAACATTCTGTTACACTTAGTTCGATTTTTGAGTCCAAAATGAGCTAGATTGCCTTTGATACAGTGAACCACACTGCAATATGAACATCCAGGCAAAGTCCTATCCTGGTTTGTATCCTACCTTATGGGGTGCACCCCAATCCTGGTGGTCCTCCAGTAGAAATATGCAATATACACCACCGCTTTGGGTCCAGTCATCCACTGACACATGGTGTGAAGTCAACACCAGTCATTCCCACTAGAAGACTCCACCATCTCTTCATAATCCACATGGAACACAACCTGAATCTCTCACACTAAGTCAAAGTCAACTCTATTATTATGTCAACTCTATATGTTTCTTTCCATCCACGGTGCCATTTAAATAAAAAAATAAATACTCACAATATAAAAGGTAAAAGGTAGGCTACACATTTAAAGTATAAAAATATGTATAGTGCAAATGGATGTATGTAGTACAATTATGGATGTTATGGATGATTTTTAATATGAATGTATGGGAGCTCTACGTCATACCAGCCAATCAGTCTCTCCTGATCACAGTATCAATATCTAAATCATCCCTTCATCTCAAACAACAATAAGAGTCATGAGAAACCTGGGTGTCATGTTCTTTATCTGAGTGTTAACATTGGTGGGGGACAGTGCATATCCTCCTCCTCCTCCTACTACTACTACTACTACTACTAATATTATTACTGCCTGATATTATATAAGATTATTACTAACAGCTATTTGTGAGTTTTTCTTTGCCTTATTTTAAAGAAAGGCATTAAACTTCAACAATATTAACTCTGTCTGATAGCATTTCACTCATTTGCTGAGAGAACTAGTTACAAACTAGAAAATTTCCTCTCGGGAAATTTTGAAAGGGCACCGGGGCTACTGCCGTTCTAACCATCTCTGTCAACATGGGAATCAAACCCACGTTCTTAAGGTCAAGACAGAGCTGATCAGACACATGATCATCTTTCTATAAGCACTGATATGGAGGAGCTGTAATCACATGAAGTTACCTGTGTTAGAGTGAGAGAGATGAGTGCGCGCTTACGCGCGCATTTGATGTGTTTGTGTGTCTTTAACTGTAATCACAGGAAGTTACCTGTGTGTGTTAGAGTGTGGGAGAGGAGTGCGCGCTGACGCGCGCATTTGTATGTTACCTGTGTGTTTTTAATGTGTGTGTGTGTCTATAACTGTAATGACATGAAGCTGGTTCTAGAGTCTGTGTGTGTGACTGAGCTGCATCCTGTATCAGTCTGATTTAGCTGTGTGTCTGTGTTTACAAACATCTTAACGAGCTCCAGGTGGATTGTTTATGGAGTTAACGACCCTGGCCTGAGGATCAGAGGTTACCATGACAACTTGAGCGGGTTGCCAATGACGATAGGGGCCCCCAGGCTGAGGCAGACAGAAACGTCAAGAAAAAGACTGATTTTCTGCCTCTGCACTGGTCTCACATTCAGGCTTATTCTGACAAAACGGTAGCTCCTATCAGAACAAGACACGGATCAACGGTGCCCTAAGGCCTTCCTGAAAATTTTGGTACGATTTGGTGTTTCTACAGTAAATATTTTGGCGACACGGGCAGTTTTAAAACATCGGTCCGTTCTGCTCCTCTCAGAAAGTTTTTGTATTGGAGTCAATGAGGAGGACAGACAGACATGGCCACACTCAGAGGCTGCTAATTCAAATTCTGTAAGTCTCTCTGATATTTTGAACACATTGTGGGAGACACAACAAGTTTGTCTACAAAACTGTGAAAAATTATGTGTCTACAGTGTAAATTGTGTCCAAGAGGAGTTTGGAAAGAGAAAGAATCAGGAGTTTTTCTGGGCTCTCCCCCCACTCTAGCTGATGACATCACGCACTCTAGCACGAACATTCCGTGCAATACACACCCATTATAATCTCATAATTTCTCCAAAAATGATCATGGTCATTGATCAGGGATTGATCAAAAACTATACAACCTATCAGAACGAGGAGTAATACACCAATACACAAGACTTGTGTCCACTATTTAAAGTTTAAACGGAGTCTCTAGGTGAAAGTATGCCTGAGCAGTAGACAACAGTTGGCAGTATGAAAAATCCGATGATTTGTTCGTTTTTTGACCTTCTCCCATGCATTCTCTATGGGAAATTTTTTGCAGTTTTTCGCGACTTACGTCGCGAAAAATTCGTAGACTATTGAGAAAAGTAATAGCAACGCGATCCCGATCAGGACGCACGTTTTGATATATAATATGTCCTGCAACTCTTCGAGTTGCAGGACTAGTAGTCGACAGAAAATCGTCCGGAAGATGGAGAATAATAACTAGGAAAAAATCCACAGAATAACAATAGTGCCCGGCTTCGCCGGGCACTCGTCCCTACAGCTATTTCATAGCTGTTGGGTCGAGTGCCCTGGCGATGGCCGGTGCCCTAATTATGAGCTCTTTGACCTGGAGGTCACAAAATGATTAACTTGTGATCATGGCGTTTGATATTATTACCTGATAAGAGCTGGTCTGTGTGACTGTGGCTATTGTTATGATAGAGGAACTATGACTTCCAGTAGGGAAGACTATAGACTAAGTCTCCCAGAGTCTTGCGCGAGACCCAAGTTTACATGCTCTGTATGTACATGCAGTCAGACGCTCCCGTTTGTGTCATAAACACAGGACTATGAACTCTTGACTTGCTTGAAGTAACCAAACTTCTCGGTGCATGTTTGAGTAGCCATCTAACGCTGTCTGTGGAAAAAAATGTTTACTTCGAGCAAGTCAAGAGTCGATATTCCTGTGTTTATGACACAAATGGTAGCTTTCCGACTGCACGTGAACACACCGAGTGCAACTTGGGTCTTGCACAAGACTCTGAGAGACTTTGAATTAAATCTAGATTTACAAACATGTCGGCTTGCTAAGTAAATAAACTTCTCGTGCATGTTTGAGTAACCATCTGACGCTGTCTGTGCGGCTTTGAGGGATGTAAATAGCCTAAGCAGTGGAACTTGCATCTGCTCCCATTCATCACTGCCGTGGCGATGCGGGGACAGACACAACTAGCCTACCGCAAAACAGGAGCAATTAAACGGAAAATTTTATTCCTTCTTTTAGACCTAAAATGATAGTAAAATACACCCCTGTGTTGAATTTGCCCGGAATTGTCCTTTAATTTAGGTTTTAAAAAAATATATAGTGTTGCTTTAACCCTTTAACTGCCCGCTCAACCGTTTGGTTGAGCTCGGTTGAGCTCATTTTGGGTCACTATATCTCAATGCAAGGAGTGCCTAACTTGGTTCAACCATATTAAGCCATCTCTACCATTCGGTTTAGGTACGCTGTGCTAAAGAAATCCAGTAGAGGGCACTTTGTTCTTAAATAGTATCACAATTCACACACCCTACAACCAGGAAATCTGAAACACAAAAATCGCCTGTGACATGTTGACTGTTTTCCGTGAAAATCTGAAAGGAACAGATAGTTTTTTTGACATATATGTGTTTTAGAGTCCTTACTAAACATAATTATGCCACTTGATATAATCTAAAAACCTAAATTAAATGTCTAATATTTTTTTAAAAACATGCTCAACCAAACGGTTGAGATGTCCCTTGATGGTAAAAGTAGCCAACTCAACCAATATAAGTAAAATTGACTTTTTTGCTATAAAATCTAGCAGAAATGTGACTGTTAT
Source organism: Decapterus maruadsi (assembly GCA_030347415.2). NCBI lineage: Eukaryota > Metazoa > Chordata > Actinopteri > Carangiformes > Carangidae > Decapterus > Decapterus maruadsi. Next base: position 25,139,323 of record CM064905.1, on the reverse strand, counting down.
GTCCCAAAAACATGATTGCTGGTGCAGTCCAACACAGACAAGGTGTGTCAGATATCAAAATGAGAAATTAAAAAAAAAAAAAAAAAAAAATTCCTATTTGAATGCAAAAATTTATGTTTTGCATTGTCACATATAATCAGAATTGTACTGAATGTGAGCATTGTGTGCTGTTGCACTTTACCACAGAAAATAATACAGATGGGAAAATTAGAAATGCAATTTTTCCTTGTTCAAAATTTTTTTTTTTCGTGGTTGTAATAAAAACGAGAGGTGTTTTGTGGCATACTGAAAGAAAAAGAGTGTATTCAATGCCCCAGACATTTCTTTTTTGTTTATTTCTTCATAAATTAGCAATTTATGTGAATTAATCTACTGTCCCTTGTATTATATGAAGTTCGGATTTGTAACCCTTAACAGACATCTCAACCGTTTGGTAGAGATCAATATTTTAGGAACCACAGGGTCTGTTGAAAAAAAAATCATTGATTGTGCTTATGATTCACCTAAGGGTAAAAGAAATGCAAAGAAATAATTTTTTCACTGTTTTTTTCTTGGTAGGGTAGAAAAAAAGTAATATTTTTGAAAACAAAACTCAAGTTTAAGTTCAGTTTAAATCATATGAACCTTAAGTCCACATTTATGAAAAAGTATATAGCTAACTTCCGGCTATAGGCATTTTCGGAGCCATACATGACGACACGCAGCTGAGGAGCACGCGCCTCTGTGCGCGCGGGGCGGAGCAGCAGGACGCAGCTGAGCCGGAGCTGGAGGAGCAGACGGAGAGGATGCAGCGCAGGGGGAAGGAGCTGGAGAAAGACGAAGGGGGAGGAAAGGCTGGGAGTACGAAAGAGAGGGACCAGGTACGAGTCTGTCACGAACCGGGACACAAACACACCTACACACAAACAAACACACACCACACAGACACGGGGTTTCTCTGTGAGAGGAGGGAGAAGGTGTCCCTCGGTTTGCTGCAGATCTGATAAGGAGACAGCGCTGCGCGTTTAGATCAGTTGTTGTGTTCGTGATATGAAATGTAGGCTACACAACTCTGTTGAAAGTTTTCCTCCTGATGTGCTCGCACTGCAGAGAAGCGCGAGGTCCTGTATTCGGTTAAACACAGATGTTGTTGCACCAGCTGAGACTTGTAAAGTGCCTGGGGCCAACTGTGCGGTATGAAGTTCAGCCTGACTGGAGGACTTGATGGGAGCAGTGTGTTCTGTGCACACTGTAGTCAAACTATAGAAATAAAGGCACAGTCCGTGGGCTTCCTGCTGCACAGTGGCGCATGCTTGTCAGGTTAGAGCTGATAGAATGAATCCACATTATCAGCTGATGGGGACTTGTTTGGTGTTTGACTGGCTCATAGTTTGGGGAAAACATGTTGGGTGCCCAAGCTGCTTCTGTTGTGGAAACAGCAGGCAGCTACAGGACCCATGCACTCATCAACCTTCAGGATACAACTTTAGAATCCGAACCAGACCAAAGTGAGAGAAACATAGCACGCTGCTGGTCTTGTGTATCATATGCTGCTGTATAGATAACATCACTGAGAATAACTACAACACAGTGGAATGTGTCTAGATCTGAGGCGTGGTGATAACATGATGTCTCTGCAGGAAGCACTTGGTTCTGGTGTGTGTAAGTTTCAATATTGCTTTGGAGAGACAAACAAAACACGGCTTTGAAATGCCCTCCAGACTCCTGTGTGTATGTGTGTATGTGTTCGTGGACTGCTGTGCATGGATTGTTGGTCTCAGCTGGACTCTTTGTGTAAACGTTTCATTAGAACAGATGGAAGAAAACATCTGGAATTCTGTTTGATCTTCAAGAACAAGAACAGACCTGTTGTTCTCAGACAGTGTGACGATCAGTTTTTGACATGTGTCACAGGTGGACAGCACATCAGCTCAATTGTGGTGCTACTTTAAAAAAAAAAAAAACTTTTTAAAGGTCTCAACAAAGTGACAGCTCTGAATGAGCCGTTCATCATTCATGTCTCCATGGACATGTGTCACTCCATGTTTTTACCTTCAGTGGACAGGAAACCACGGAAACTCAGCTCAAGGCGGCGTTGTGGTCACCGCTACTGAACATGATGCTCATTCAGGTGCAGTTGACCAACAAATCAGATGCCATTTTAGTCGCAGAAGTCCAGAGAAAGACGATAAAACGTGGGTTGAACAGGTAAACAATACGACATCACCATGACAACACATTGTCACATGTATTGTTTTGCCTCGTGCTGATGGACCACGTGTTTACATAGAGGCTTGTTTATGCCCAATTTCACATGAATGCAGCATGAAAAATAGACTGAGTTGCTTGCCATATACAACCACAACGCTATACCTTTAATGTTTTTATTTCAGTTTCATTCAAAATCATACATACAGATATTCATCATGTTATCTGCTGTTTCCTCAAATGTTGAGTACAATGTAGTGCTTTTAGGGACATGGTAACAATTATGCCACAACAAAGGAAGCAGAGACTGATAACAGAAAGATACAATTCTGTAGAAATTAAAGAACATAGAATAAAAAGATTAATAATGTAGAATGAATTTAAGATGTTGTTGGAGGGTCGGGCTTCCTGTAATACAGTGGATTAGATAATTGCATTCACATTTCTATGGAAAGGCGGATACACATTGTTCCAGATCAGATCCAGATGTGCCCGCACTGATTGGATCTCAAATGCCTGAACTCAGACAGATCGTCTGAGATGAATATTGCAGGTCCATGTAGTGTAAAGGCTGATGTCTACGTGTTGTTTAATCATGAAGCAGCTCTAGGTTCTGTGTTATTACTGTGAAAGTTTTAAAGTCTGACTCCACAGTATGCACACAGCCTGTATCCTGAAACCGAGCCTTAAAACCTGTTGTCAGGACTTGTGCAACTTTGTGATGTCACAGCAAAGCAATCAACATTCTCAGCCACGTCCCATGCCCACCCCCCACCCCCAGACTGATCATAACCCAACCTTGCAGGATTTAGTTTCTCTGCGTGTTTTCTGCTACATTTTTTATTGGAGCCCTTGGAAAACAGTCAGCGAATCAGAGGAGAGGCTCAGAGCCATCTGTTTTCTGTTTGGCTGCAACCAGCATGTCATTACCAGAGCTCCAAAGAGGAGATGGAAAACTACAATGAGTTGGTTTTTGGTTCTTCAAACCTAACTTAAGACAAAACACACAGAATGTGTGAAGTGTGGAAACTTAACTGTCTCAGTCCCCCCAGAAACTGACCAAATGTCTGAGGTTATTATGTTGACTTGGCAAAGAAACTCAGGCACACTTTCTTCTTACTTGCCAAAAAATATTGCATTAGTGTGCGGGAGTTTAATCGCAGGATTTTTAAAGATTCATCTCATATCCTCTATTTGGAATATGAAACGCTGCCTTCAGGGCCACGTTACAGATACAGAACTAATCGCTTCAAGCTCTCATTCCTGCTTTCATCCATTGCTCTGCTTAACAAACCTGCTAAACACCAGCAGTCACCTGAGGTCCATGTCCTCTTTCCCATTGTTTTTCATCTTATATCACTTGCTCATCCAGTTTCTGGAGCATATTGGTTTTATAGGTATTAGGCTCTTATCTGTGTATCATGTTTATATATTGTAAAATTATGATTAAGGGTCTTGTTATTAATTGCCAATTGAGTTTTTTTTTTCAATGTGTTTAATATTTTATTCCTTTGGCACCTTTCAATTGATGGTGATGGTGGGTGGAGTCCACACTGTCCACACATGAACATGGTGCAATTAAGACCTCGAGACTGTGGCAATACTGAGGCAAGATGCGATATATGAGAAGTACCATAGTTATTTATTTACTCCGAATGAATTGTGAACTTAGTCGTACTATTGTACGTTGCACTGGTTTTTAAATTGTGTCTTATTGTCCAAGACAAATTTACCTCTGCGTAGGGATGCACCGATATGAAAATTTTGGCCGATACCGATATCCGATATGAATTTTTCTGTTATGGCCGATAATCGATATTTACCGATATCGATATGTGTTGTTTTTTTAAAGTTTCTGAGATGATACATTTTTGTACAGACTGAAAATGATGCAAACTGAATTTTTGAATGTCTTCCTTTATTTTCAGAATGTATTTTACAGGTTACAAGGTTTCAGGTTACACATGGCCAAATCCCCCTCCTTCTCCCTCTCCCGAAACAGCAACTAGACGGATATACATCGGTTGTGCATATCGGCCCAATTTTACTCATCCGATACCGATATGTTAAAAAATGACGAACATCGGCCGATACCGATATTAATGCCGATATATCGTGCGTCCCTACCTCTGGGGACAATAAAGTTTATTTTGATTCGAAGTCCACGTTGTTCTCCTCCGACACACCTAGTGTCAACCTGTGTGCAAAAGTGTTTCCACTGAGGTTCGTGATTTTCAGATCTTACCGACAGTCGGTTCCAGTGAAACAGAAATGGTTTGAATATAAATCTGTCCATCTACCATGAAGACATCTGACAACAACCTGATGCGGGTGTTGTGTCAACACCTGTCAGCTTGTACCGAAAAACAGACAGCTGGGATGTTCAATGCACCTCAGGTATTTGAACCTGAAGTGGTTGTTGATCAGGATCATGGGGACAGTAAGTGGTCACAACAACAGGGAGGGGAACTACAGAGATAAGATCCCTAGTTATGTGTGTTAACATATCTAGGTGTGTGTTCTCTGTCTCTGTATTTCACCGTTTTATTTGATTAGTTTATTTACTGTCTTTTCATTATACTGATGCTTTTTTATTGTATTTCCGAAGCACTTTATGAGTCCTATCTGTGAAAAGTGATAGGCCTATATAAATAGAATTTCCTTAAGAACAGATGGAGAGGAAGAATGAAGGTACAGCAGCGTAAGCAAGGGATAGTATGAGGCTCTAGGTTAGGTTAGGTTAAGTTAAAGTCTTATTCATCCCCGAGGGGAAATTCGTTTGTCACAGCAGCATAATAGAGAAACAGAACATTTGAGTACTAAGTAAATATATATATCATAATCTATATAATACAGTATGATGCTCTATCTGTCCACTATGAAACAGTGTTAGGGTGAGGGCCCTGACAGCTGAAGACTCTGCCTCCCATTCTGCTCCAGGAAGCATTAGACCTACATTTAGACAGCAGAGTTTGGTTTGGATAGTAGGGAAATCTAAGATAATGGTGACCATGAATGGCCTCAAAGGTGAGGTGGAGGATTGTACCGCTGCTGCAGCGTTTTGAATCAGCTGGACAGAACGTAGAGATGTGTTACAGCAGCCAGCCAGGGCCACAACACAGCTACAGTATCTTTCAGAGACATGACTGCCATAATGATATAGGTGGGGAAAAAAAAAACAATCGTTGAGTTTTGTTTCCTGGCTGAGTTGCACAACAAACCCTAACCCAAAGATAACAAAACTATGCAGAACTATGCAAGTCCAGCCGCTTTTCCTCTGTTTTGCTAACCCTCCTCCCAGCCATGTGCATTTGTTTTCATCTGTGAGAAATCAATCCATGGAGCGGTGGATAAGATTATTTATCATGTACGTGTTGCGACATGTATATTTATATTTGTGTAGCCCTATCTGTCATAAACAAGAGATTATGGGTTCCGGAGCACTCATCTGGAGCTCACCTGGAACCTGGATTTACCTGGAACCATGTACTCACTCTCAGTGATGTCACTAAAGTGTGCAGGAAAACACGATGCGCTTAATATCACAGAGTTTTAGTGACTGTGTGTTTGATGAACATTAAAGTCACTAAACCTCAGCAGCCCTGTGTGTGGTTGAGTCAGTGAACCATGGATTTAAAGAGGAACTATGCAGGATTTGTAGCATAACTATGTGACATTTTTACCTTAATTAAAAAGTGTGTCTCTTGGCTGAAAACCAACTTTGTAAGATCAGAGCCTCCGAGCCGGTGTCCCAGCTCTCGTCTCTGCAGCACCGCTTCACAAAGCGCCCTGTTACCTGTGATCTCTTGATTATGATGGATTAAATACGTTGTAACATTGTATATAACGTTATTTACCGCTCTATTCATTGCTTTCATCATTGTTAACAAATGCACATGTACATATAGATTTAAAGAACTACTGAAAGAGCATTTATTCAGCAGACAGCTCTCTGTATCTGCTGATGTTTAGTTGAAGCTACTTGGTATAATCAATTAGTGTGATCCAAATTCTGTTTTTGTAATATAATGGAATTATGTCTAACATATGTTGATATAGGCTAGGCTACCTGACCATCAAACTATTTAGGAATTATGTTAAATGTCTGCCATCTAACCGATTTCAGGTGAATGCAGCATGAAAAATTGTGTTGCTTGCAACAACCACAACGCTAGATGGGAAGAATCCCTACACAATGCACCTTTAAAAACTACATTGTGGAGAGTTAGGTCCTGTCATATGTGAATGTTGTTTTTGTTTTGTAAATTGTTGTGAGTTTTCTTTTCTTGTGTGTGATGTGTCTTCTGTATTTGTGTACTGCAGTGGAAAGATTGTGTTGGGTGTGGACTCCAGGAAGAATAGCAGTGGCCTTAGTCGAAGCTAATGGAGATCCAAATAAGTGAAATAGCCGGGAGGAGGGTCAGCAAAACAGTGGAACACAACGGGACTCTTTAATAACTGGTTGAACCCTCTCTGAGACCAGCTCTTCCTGTAGCTGCTGATCAAACCTGCTTCAGGTTCTCTCAGCTCGGCCCACAGCCTCACTCCTGGATTCAAGGTCATTGTCACCCTGTCACACTCTGGCATGATCCCAGACCCAGGCTGTAGAGGCAGCAGAGACTAGATCATGGTGCTCCCTCCACTCTGCTTTATCTTCTTTCTTTTTTTACACCACACATTGTCTCAGCTGGATGTCCTATAGACTATAGTCTGCTCCGCAGTCTGTTCAGGACTACCGAGGCTTTGACCCTGTTGCATCTTGTGATTCTGAGGTCAAGCACCTAAGGTGGACTAATGCTGTTTTCATAGCTACTTGCGTGCTTGTTGAGATGCATAAAAAGCATTTAGCGTTCAGACTTGAAAGCACATCAGTGAAAAGAGCCAAACCCATGACATGAACTGAATAAAGATCAAAATACTTGGAGGGAACACTGATGGATGTGGAGTATGTTAAGTATTTTTGGCAGCGACAGCAGGTGATGTCCTTGACTGACATGCCGGCTTATCATGTTTCCACCATTCAACAGGTTCTGTATTTATTTTTTGACTTTTCATGCCTTTATTAGATAGGACAGTTCAGAGTGTGACAGGAAATGGGAGGCAGAGAGGGGGGGGATGACACGCAGGACAGGGCCGTCCGACACGGGACTCGAACCGGACTATAGCCTCTACACATGGGGCGGGTGCTCCACCAACTGAGCTAAACACCGCCCCAGGTTCTGCATTTATAACGTAGCTCGTTGCGTCTAGATTCAGAGACTTGTTTTTGAAACAGACGGGGAATCAACCTGGTTCATGACTGGCCCGTGTATGGATGACGATCAGATTCTAAGGAATATGCCTGCTGTTACGGGTAGTCTGCCCAATATCTCTGATTTCCTTGATACTCAAGAAATTCAAGATGGGACAAGTTTATTGGTAAGATAAGATAAGATGATCCTTTCTTTGTCCCACGATGGAGAAATTTACATTGTTACCGCAGTGAGCAGTGTATATGACAATATGTACAAGAAATGATTCTTTCTATACAGATATACAATGGGTATGTATACGTGTTTGGTGATTTTTATAGCCTATAGGCTTTAACAGACTCTGCACTTAGACCTTAGACCCATGATGAGACACTACAGGCAAGAACATGTATTTTCATGTACTAATCATTTTTGAGATTTTGGACAATTTTTGGTAGAAATGGTAGAAAATCCACATTAAGGTGTTTTTTTGTTGTTGTTGTTTTTTTTAACTCTTTCATCGTCCGTAGCTACTGTGACATACTGTTGAGCCTGTTGTCTGACCCATGTCATGTCAGGTATCATTGTAAAGCTCTCTCTCTCCTGAATAATTATGTAAGCTCCCAAAATTGTCATTTCCTCCGTATCCGCAACCAATCGTAAAAGTACAATTTACATTAACAATCTATGCAATTTTACAGTACAAGTCTTTAAAGGCCGTTTTCTCAAAATGAGTTTTTCTTCATTCTCTAGCTCCTTCATCCTGTGCTGCATCCTTTCCTCATACTACTCACACAACAAACCTTCCAGTTTGATCCCTTTGTATATTTTGAAGGTTTTTACAGAGGGGATTGTTCAAAGCCTGATTTATATAATGTTTTATTCCTAAAAACATGATGATTTTTTTTTTTTTATTTTTTTTTTTTAGGGCTGGTGACAGTATTTTCTCATTTACAGAGTGATAAAAAGAGGTATCCAAAATCCCCTCTGATTCTAATATGTCAACAAAATAAAACAAGAATTTTAAAAGGTTCTTTCTTTATCCATTTTTCAGATTTCGGTTCTGGAAAGGTATGCAAATTAGTGCATATTTAATTAGATATTGCCTCATTTACATATTTAACATCAAATTTGACAAAACTTGTAATACAAAAAATATTTGTCTTGATGGAAGTGATAAACTTGGGAAGTTTCATGGTGATATCTGTTAGTTAAAACCTTTACCCTATTCACCTGTAGTGTCTCCCCTTTACAGGTGGGCAAAAATATATGAGGAAAAACCTAAGGAGAGAGGAGTCATTGCTAACTGCAAAAAAAAAAAAAAAGAAAAGAAAAAAAGCATGCACACAACAGGAATGCAAACAACAAGGGATTTGACAACGCTCTTCCTGCAACACAGCGATAAAAAGCCCTATTATGGTGTAAAGTTACAAGATTTCCATCTAATGAAACACTGGACGGCTTTTAATTTGAAAAGATTTGACCAGCTCTGTTTAAATGGTTTTGTGAAGACTCTCAACAGCTCACCTGGATGTGATGTATGCATTACACAGCTCTGTAGGTGGAACAAGATGCTCATTCATTCACAGTCCAGGCTGTTGTCACGGCTCTGACCCACTAACACCGACGTTTGAAATGACTGAGGTTTATGGAGAGAAGACACAACCTGTCTGCACATTAACTGCACGTTTGCTTTGGACTCGCTGGGTTTTTCCAGGAGTCGGTGTTGCGGGAGTTGCATCTTTTCTCAGCGAGATGTTTCCATTACAGACACGGTGGGCTTTGAGTTCAGCCCCTGTGGACTACAATGCAGTGCAGCTACATAATGATGTAGTTTGGGTCTGGGTGTGCAGGTCCCAATGGACAGAATGAAGGAAAATAAATCCTGTAATCTAACACCAGGTGTAGGCTATGCATGAGGAAGGTGGTGAGCAGTGAAGAAGTCCATGGAGAACAAACAGTGGACAGGTTAAACCAGTCCTTTGTCAGTGAAGCTGTAAGATTGTGTTTCATTTTAACCTGCCTCATCTGTTACAAACACATAAACACACACGCACAAACCGGTTGTTTTCATACTTGTATTAGAGCATGAAAGTTTCTCTTTTCAGATTTGAGGCCTGTACAAAACAAAATACTTTCAAAGGAGAACGGATGGATGGATGGATGGATGGATGGATGGATGGATGGATGGATGGACTGATAGAAGAATGTTTTGCTATGATGACTATAAACTAGCACAGGCGTACTGCCCTGCTAAGCCAGACCGCAGTAACGTGAAAATTTCAAATTGAGTTTTTTGTGAAATTGAACTTGTCAGTAGGCCTAAGTGTTTTATCTTGTGTAAAATTTTCTGCAGTGAATTTTGCTCAGTTTTAGAGATGAGAAACTTTTCACCAACTACAAAATCACTCTTGAAACTGAGCCAAACCACAGTAACTGTAGTTGCTGCACTCTGTGTCTGTTTCCCTGTACAAAATCCTGCTCAACCTGAGCCAAACCACAGTATTACTGCCTCTTTCCCCCTGTACTTCAGCTGCAGTAGCCTAGGCTATAGCTACGCTCTATAATTACACACTGTTAGCCTTATGGTAGCTAACTATTAGCTTCAGCAGGTAAGCACAAGCACATAACACTTTAACTAAACACTGGGCATTAAATGTTAGCTCACTAAAGGCTGTACTGTCAAATTATTATCACTTTTGTGATGGCCAAAGCTAGTAATGAAGTAATCAAAGCTGGAAGATAATGACAACATTGTAGTTACTGCACTTTGCCTCAGCAGTCTATCTGCTTTTTAGGGTCAAATGTAAAATATGTGGCCTATATTTAATTGCATGAATATTACTTAATGAAAACCTGTCAAATCTGTGTATTAATCTAATTTGGAAGGCAAATCAAAAAACTTTAAAGTAACATTGCGGAGTTTTTCGGCCTTAAAATAATGTTTCCAGACTCATTGCAATGGTAGAAAAATGGTTAATAGGATGAATGGTACTGCCGCCGCAGCCTGAGCGGGGTCGCATCAGATGAAACTGCACTGTAACTTCCCTGCATGGGTACGAAACACTGCCCCCCCTCCTCCCCCCTCCCCTCTGCGTCGAGGGAGAGACGTGGTGGGTAAAAGCGAAACATACGGTTTGTTTTTCCCCCCAGACGATAGCGCTTCTCAACCAGATGGTGGAAGCACTGAGCTGAAACTCCGCAATGTTGCTTTAAAGTCATTTTTTTCAGTTTCACTGTTTGCGTGGTAGTCTGGCTTAGTAGGACATTACTGTATGTAGAGGTCTGATGCTGCAGGAGTGGACTGTTCACTAACCTGGTTACTATAGTCACTTAAATGAGCCTGAAAGGCCCAGTAACCTGGTGTCCTGTGTCTCATGTGAACACAGGACTCATGGGAAGCAGGACATCAAGGGAAACACCCGATAGAGTCAGAGTGTCAGTTACAACACAATGCAGAGACAGATGGTTGCAGCTCTGATTGTTGTTATATCGAAACAAACCAGATAATGGGGTTTCCTATGCAGCACCATGGGAATTGTGCTGTAGGCCTAACTGTGCAGTGATTTGAAGGTCAGTGCTCAGGGTCCTAACGGGAGGACGTTTCACCTCCGTGTGAAACAGGAAACCTGTTCTTCCATGTTAGTTTAGGCAGCAGGAGAGAGACCTGTTTGACATTTCTCTGTTTTCTCTGTGTTTGTTTCACTGTGTGTTGTTGATATATGTTAATGTCAATATGTTGCACTGTCTTTGTGCTCACAGAGCTGGATTCCCAAGATCATCAAGAAGAGAGTGTGCACCACTTTTGTTGAAGACTCTTTCAGGTAACTGTCTCTCTGCTCAAACATACAAATATATTCTGGACTTAATGTGCATTTGATGACAAAGGCTATTAATTCTTTCCTGTCAGATTGTTTAACAAGACTTTTGACATTTTATATTTACACACTTCCTCTCTGAACTCTGGAGAACCTCTAGACTCCGTCCTAGGTCACCTTCTGGTCTGATAATACCATAGACGGTGAGGTGGCTGTTAACCAGACAAACAGGATATGTATGTTCTTAAATATTCTATGAAGTGCTGCCTTCAGGGAGATGTTATAGAGCAGACACAGAACTAACGGCTATAAGCTCTTACTCCTGTCTACATCCATAGCTCTGCTCAACAAACCTGCTCTATAGGTCACTTAAGGTTTTAGAGGTCTTACCTTTAGTAAGGTAACCCTTATTTCAATCTTAAGCCTTATTCTACCAGTTTACCCAGTTTCTGAATCATATTGGTTTTATGCTTTTGTTTTTTTTTTTATCTCTGTCTGAATTCATATGATTCTGATTTGGTGTTTTAATATTAATCTGCTGCTCCTTGTGTTATTTTATATTCTATATACATTATAGACATTATATACATGCACCATATAATAATAGAAACTGATGCAATTATTAGGGGCTAGATGCTGTATTATGAACTACAGTAGTAGCACCGTTCGTCAGTACGTGTTCTCTGTTTATTGTGTATGTGTGTTGAATGATTGTTGACGGCAGCTGTCTCCAATAAAACTTCCCTGCGGGAACAATAAAGTTTATTTTGAATTTTGAAATAAAGATGGATGTAGCCCCTGTGACATTACCCACAAGTTTTTAAAGGGCAGTTCTGAAGTTCAGAGTGAGCTGCTGCACCGTCACCATCTTGGCAGCGACTGACTCCACCTCCAAGGAGGATTAATGTGTAGAGAACCAAGACAAGCAGACGCTCACTCACCTATAGACAAAGCGCAAAGTCTTCGTTCTTGGCTGTAGTCATCATCACTGTAAAAACTGTATCATGTCCAAGGAGATTTCAAACACAGTGTTTTGTGTGTGTTGTGTGTTAGTAATGGAGCGTTGTGTCAGTGTGGTGGTGTCCGCGAAATCCATGACTCCGTGGCGACGGGGGACTACTTTGGAGCAGCCATCGTCACCCAGTGGGACAGCAAGCAGCACTCCTCAGAGTGTCCCACCGACGCCTTCGGAGAGCTGGAGTTCGCTGGCGCTGGACGCAGGCACAGTAATGTGAGTAGAGGAAGGTCTCCATGACACAGCCATGGTAACCAAGGTAGATATGAGGCGGGTGGTTCTGGCTTAATTGAACTTAACTTTGCCAATCCTGGTTCATCTGGCTCAGTTAACCCAGGCTTCACCTGTCCAGGTCGGAGCATGATGATGTGATGTGTATGAATGTATCACATTGATTTTTCTGTCCAGTTAAACCAGTCCTCTATCAGTGAAGCTGTAAGATTGTGTTTTTTTTAACCTGCCTCATCTGTTACAAACATAAACACAAACAGGTTGTTTTCATACTTGTATTATAGAGCATGACAGTTTCTCTTTTCAGATCTGAGGTCTGTACAAAGCAATGGATGCATGGATGGATGGATGGATGGATGGATGGATGCCTGAGCTATGATTCTAAACTAGCACAGGCCTATTGAGGTCTGATTGCTGCAGAAGTGGATTGTTCACTAGTAACTTAAAGGGATAGTTCACCCAAAATTCAAATTTCACTCATTATCTACTCACCCTCATATGGCCTAAGAGCTGTGCGAATTTTCAGAGTCCTCTGTGCCTCCTCTGAGTTAGGTTAGTTAGTTAGTTAGTTAGTTAGTTAGTTAGTTAGTTAGTTAGTTAGTTAGTTAGTTAGGTAGGTAGGTAGGTAGGTAGGTAGTTATTTGTCCATATAATGGTTGTCAATGGACACCAACTTTCTTTTTCCAAAAAGACACACCAAAAAACATCCACGGCGGAACAATTTCTCATGTCAGGGCTTCAATACAAGAGGGACATTACAGGCAAGCAGTATGGAGGTATTTGGATGTTTTTTGGTGTGTCTTTTTGGACGAAGAAAGTTGGTGTCCATTCACAACCATTATATGGACAAATACTGCTGTGAAGGGACGGAGGACTCTGAAAATTCTCACAGCTCTTAGTCGACATGAGGGTGAGTAGTTGAGTGAAATTTGAATTTTGGGTGAACTATCCCCTTAAATGAGCCTGAAAGGCCCAGTAACCTGGTATCCTGTGTATGAATGTATCACGCCGATTGTTCTTCTGTCCAGTTCCTGCGGCTGTCGTGTGACACGCCTCCTCAGATCATCTACACCCTGATGACGGCTCACTGGGGGCTGCCCTCGCCCAACCTGGTGGTGTCGGTGGTGGGGGGTGAGGGCCATGGAAAGATCAAGACGTGGGTGAGAGACGTCCTGAGGAACGGGCTGGTCCGGGCCGCACAGAGCACAGGTAAGAACCTGGAGAGAGTACTAGGACCAGTGGAAAGCAGTGAGAGTTTATATGAAGACATTTAAAGGGCCCATGTCATGCAAAATCCACCTTCTACTGGTTTTGTAGCGGTTAGCCTATATGTGTTCATGTGACCTTTCTCTGATGCCTGGGGGTGAAAAAAAGTCTGTTCACTCCCTTAATTGATTGCTACACTTTTTTTGGAAATGCTGCTAATCTTGACATCAGGAGCAGCTAACTCCAACAGTGCCACAATAAAAAGGAACATTTACATTTTTTCAGACAAGATGAGAGTGTCATCATAAACTATAAGCTATTTTTTTTAACTGAGCCTCTATTTGATCATTAGGAAATCATTGCCCATCCCTATTCCCATTGCCAACATTAGCACATGTACCTGTTGTGCAAACCACACCCTCTCCATGTGACAGGTGTGGAGTGGACGTGGTTTAAACATCTTATTTGCATTTTAAGGTGCAGACACAGAAACGGCTCGTTCTCATGAGAGTTCTATACAGTAGAGACACTTATATATGGCTAAGATTAAGAGCCGCAGATTAATTTGGGGGCAATACACTATGAATACAATATGATTGGACCATTGAATTTCTTAAAATGCACTATAACAACAGATCCAAACTTTCGCACATGTTTGTTCAGCTAATGCTGCCTACTCCAGGTGATTAACAGGCTTTAAACACCGTCTGATTTATTGGTTCAGTTGTGACTGAACCACTAAATGTTCTGGTTCAATGTATACAGTTCTCTTCTCCCTCCCTCTCCTCTCCACCATGTTCACATGTTGACATCATGAGACCAAGATGACACTTTGATCAAACTGATCAAGTTATTGAGACCAGCTGCAACTGTTAACCCCTTCTACTTAAAACTAGTGTTTTTTGGCTAATGCTGACCTGTTGCCTGTGAAAGTCACTAACCCGTAACGGCCACTGTTGCCTGTGAAAGTTACTATAACGGCCTCTCGTAACTTCCGACCCATGAACTCGTACCAGACCAAACTGGTACGACTTCACACGTCGGAAAAACACAAGTTACAGGTTGCCTTGAACGCACCATGAGTTAGCAGCCCCCGCCCTCGTCATGGATCTATTGGTCCTCGTCCCTACGTCACCACATTCACGCGCACCCCTTGGCTGCACACACAGCCCTTCATGCCATTCTCTCTCCTCATTGGATAACGCTTGTATCCCACAAGGAAAGTTTTCTCCTGGTTTACAGCAGAGCAGAGTGACTGAGAGACTCGTGTTTCAGCCCAAACACACTATGGAAGTGATTGCTGACGGAAAATAGGACTATTTAGGACTTATATTAACAAAAACATTCTGCTGATATCTGCTTTAAAAGGCTTTCATGATAGAATATCACTGTAGCGTAGCATGAACCTTTTATAGGGATATTCTTATCAAATATCTCTAACTTTTTGTGTATAGTTTATGTGAAATGGTTGAAAAACAGCATAATATTGGACCTTTAAAGAAATCTTTTAATTACTGTAAGTAATGACTGCTTTATTGATATTTATATACAGTATATGAGTTTGGTAAATGTTTTCATGTACGCTGTGACCTCCTCTGCTGCCCAGGGGCCTGGATCTTGACGGGGGGTCTGAGGGAGGGGGTGTCCTGCTGTGTGGGTGAGGCGGTGAGGGACCACGCTGCTGCAGCTCCAGCTCTCTCACAGAAGAAAGTGATCGCGGTGGGAGTGGCCCCCTGGGGCCTGGTGCACAACAGGCAGCAGCTCGTCAACGCCCAGGTACACATCACACACATCACATCCACCCAGTAACAAGACACCCAGAGGCGCATTGCTAATGAGCTGATGGTGCTGTGCAGAAGAAGAGCCGCGGGAAATGGCACAGGTTTTGTGATTTTGGCTAAAATCTTCATAATCACAATTTAAAGACCACGGAGAATTATTTAAATTAACCAAAAAGGGTCATTGGAGGGGGACTTTAACTGGACAGGATCCTGATCCCAGCATCACTCTCTCACTGTCCCGTTCAAATTAAAAGTTGTAGTGCCCTGACATTAAAGCTCTGTATGCAAGAACTAACGGGATGGAGAGAGGTAGGAGAATTAAAAACTGAGAATGAAATAAATAAATAAAATTATGGTAATAATAATAAAACAGAAAGAATAAGACAAGCAAAACAAACCCAAATTTAAAAGAAAAAGAGTTTTGGTTAGACAGTACTACAGTTTTGGACAGTACTAGTACTACTACATACTTTTACTTACCTTTCTCTCTTTTTCTCTGTAACACTTTACAATAAGGGTCCCTTAATTAACGATAGTTAGTACATTATTAAGCATTAATATATAAACTAAAGTGTTAATTAATGCTGAGTAATGCATATATAACGCTAACTAATTACATTATTCAACTTTTACATTTATTAACTAACTTTGAGTAGTAAACATTAATTAACTGCTTGCTAATGGGCTACATTAATTAATGTGTTTCCTAATCCTAAGTAATACATAATAATGATTGTTAATATATCTGTAAACAATTAATTAATGCTTAATAATGTACTAACGTTAATTAAGGGACCCTTATTGTAAAGTGTTATCTTTCTCTCTTTAGTTAATACTGACTACAGTATTCCCTCCTGGTCTAAATATTAAATGCAAGAAATCAATCACATGTTCGTCTTTTCTCTCGGTTTGCCTATTTTGTGTCTTGTGTGTGCTGTGCTGGTTTAAATTAAAAATTAAAAATAAATGTTAAATATCTCCTTCCCCTTGAGACTTACATCTTGACATCTTTACAACCAAGTGGTGTAAAAGTAGAATTTTGAAACAGTTTCTGTAACAGGCCGGGACCTGGTCTCTTGTCTCTGACTCTGGCTGCTCTGTGTCTCTTTAAGGGCAGTTTTCCCGCTCGCTACTACGTCCAGAACACGTCACGTGACTCCTTCTGCCTGGACAACAACTGCCAGTCTTTCCTCCTGGTGGACGACGGGAGCGTGGGCCAGCGGGGGGGAGAGACCGCCTTCCGTGCCAGTCTGGAGGACTACATTTCCCACCAGCGCACCGGCATCTGGGGTGAGACAGACACACAGTATCAGACAGGGAGCTCCTTCAGGCTGCTTGAAGCCGTTTTGATGTTTTTTCGT
The DNA here is from genome assembly GCA_030347415.2 of Decapterus maruadsi. Lineage (NCBI taxonomy): Eukaryota > Metazoa > Chordata > Actinopteri > Carangiformes > Carangidae > Decapterus > Decapterus maruadsi. Next base: position 25,122,493 of record CM064905.1, on the reverse strand, counting down.
GTAGAACAAATGGATCATTTATCACGTTCAGTTCAGACATGATCGGAACCAGAGGACAGAAACTTCTCGTATTTGGCGTGAACAAGGACTCCAGGATGAACTGATTATTTGTTGGTCAAAGGTCAAAGTGACCTCCCCAAAAAGGTTTTGGTTTTGCTCAGTAGACACTTTCTAAAAAAAAATAAAATAAAAAAAAGCCACCTCGATTCGTCACGTAATCCTGCAATCACGTATTTACCTTACAGTCTATGTTATTTACCACACTTTACCAGGCCTACTGCCACCCTCGTCGTTCTCTTTTTTACGGCCGTTTTTCTGTTTTCTGGGTTTTAAAAATGTCGCTTATTTCAGGGCTTTCTCTTAGCGTCACATCCTGCTTTGAGTCTGACCAATCAGCACAGAGTAAATCTCAAGCCCCACCAGGACTTCTTCAGGGCCGATCCGAGTACCTACCCCCAGGCAGGGACTCCGTACAGCCCCGTAAAGGTTCCTGTGAGGGAGGTTCCTGCAGTGGAGACACGCACCAACAGCGCTGGCCCCGTAAAATTACCCCCAAGTTCCTACAGTGGAAACGTGCCTTTTATGGCGGAATTTATTTCAAATTCAAAGATAAAATGAGCTGATGGCAATTTTATATCAAAGGCTCATAAGTCAGCTTCATTACAACATCACAATGTTCGGCAAAAATAATTATTGCCATTATCCAGCACTGTAACTCAGGAAGGAGAGACTGTGACCAGACTTCCTGATACTTGACTGATTGGTGGAGGAGGAAGTGGAACCATCATCCAGTTATGCAGACTCACTCTGCCTCAGTAAATCATTAACTTGATTAATAACGAATCAGATAGAAGGTGTGATGAACATCATGTTACCATTTCAGTGCATTTATGTCCCATTCTTATGGTTTAGAAGATTACGTTTTTTGACTTGACATATTTTAAAGAGACCCCGAGGAGTTTGCTTTTTGTTATAAAAGAGTCTCATATTAATGTGGATGAACCTACGTTATCACTTGTTAATGGGTATATCGTTTTGTCTTTATAGTTACTTTCATATTATTATTTAGTGGTTGACTCACCCAGCATTTCCTGGTTTCCCAGACGCTGCCCGGCGTGTCATGGGAATAACGCAGCCAGCTCACTAGTTGACATTGTTTATGGTGGGAACTACGATGGTATCGGATCGTCTTTGAACCATCGACTTTCATTCTTGATTAATGAAAACATTCTTGGCAAATTGGCTCTTGCACCGGTCCAAGAATTTCACCGTGTGCGCAGAGGCTCATGGGAAATGTAGTGTGAAAACACTTTGCTTTTCGAAACTCCTTGTAGTCCCTTTAATATTTTTAAAGCTTAGTAATTAACTTAACACATACCTTTGCAAATGAAATCTGAAATTGCAGCAAGAAAAATCATCGCTAAGACGTGCTAGGGGAGTTTCGAAGTATGAATTGATGTCTGATTGATGTTTTGATTTAGGATCGATGCCATTGACTCATTGATCAGTGAATCAATATGGATGTAGATTGATGAATAGTGGTTCCCTGCACCTGTCTGCACTCTAGTGGTGAAGGTCTGACCTGCACAGCCCATCTCACTGTGTATGATGTGTGGGTAGATGATGTCATTAGATGTACTGCATGTGTAACATTTGGCTCTTGATAAGACATACAGAGAGGCTTCTCTAATCTCCCTCCTTTTCTTGCACCAACAACAGGAAGCGGCAGTATTGAGATCCCAGTGCTGTGCATGCTCATCTCGGGAGAAGCCAACATGCTGGAGGTGAGGAGCAAACACACACACACACACACACACCATAGTGGCTTGACAGTGTCAGAGCTCATGTTCTGAATGCAGGAGAGGTGCAGGTCAGCTTAATGACCCACCGTTGTTCCTCTCAGTCTGATATTTATTACCTTCCCAGCACAACGAAGCTGTTAATTGGAACTACGGCACTTTGCGCTTCTTATTCTTATCTTTTAATCAGATTTAAATTATTACTCCGTCTGGGCAAGTGCAGTTCTATGTAACTTTTATTTTATTTTATTTTAGTCTATTTCATTTTAGCCTATTATTATTATTATTATTATTATTATTATTATCATTATTATTATTCCTATGTAAAGCAACAACCTAACAACAATCATGTCTCAGATGCCAATGCTCCTTTTAACACTGTTTGTCCTCTGTGTCTGATATTGTTTGTCTAAGTGTGTTTTTCATATGTTTTTTTATTTTATTCTATGCCAGCAGCACTATGTGGCCAAGATACATTTCCATGTCGGGACAATAAAGTTTATTTAATTTGAGTATTGTTTAAAAACACATGCAAACAGAATCAAGAATGATGGTTTTAGTTCCGGGATTTCAGCAGAATTCTCTCGGTAAAAGTGAGACCAGAGTCAGGATTAACCCACCTGTTGGGTCAAGGAAGGAAGGAAGGACAAAGGGAAAGATGGGAGGAAAGAAGAAAGGGGAAAAGGAAGGAAAGATAGATGGAGAGATGGAACAGATTGGGTTAATTGGATCAAAAAGGGGAAGGGAGGAAAAAAGGATTGTGGAAAGAAGGAAGGGACAAAGGAAAGAAAGAAAGATGGAGGGAGGGAACAGAATCATTCAAGGAAGGAAGAAGAAGGAAAGAAGGGAGGAAAGAAAGGTGGAGGGTGGGAACAGATTGGGTCAGTTGAATCAAAAGAGGAAGGAAGAAGAAGTAAGGACGAAGGGAAGGAAGGAAGGGAAAGAAGGAAGGCTGTAGGAAGGGAATATTTTTAAGTCAATTTGACCCAGAAGGACAACAGGACGGTTAAGAAAATATGGAGAGGAGAGTGAATGGGAGAACACATGAGGAAAGTATTGATGTTGATAAGATAGAAGAAGAAGTCTCAGAAACCTGTGTATGAAATATGATACAATGGTTTTAAAGGGTGTGACAGTGGAAGTTGTAATACGTTTGATTTGCACTTAGTGTGGTTACACACCCAGGTCGCTTACATAAACATGTTGGTGAAGGTTGTTTCTGCCAGTGTTCCAGTGTGTGTCATTAGCTGTAAAAGAGCTGAAGATGATACACTGATTGTGTGTTGTTGTGTAACGTGAAGCACCCACTGGACTCTCTGTCCCAACACTCATGAATGAACATGTGTCCATTTGTCCTCAGAGACTAGATGCATCTCTGAAAAAGGCCACACCCTGGCTGGTTCTGGCTGGTTCTGGTCCGGCTGCAGACCTCATCAGTGAGCTGCAGGACAACCTGTCCACCGTCCCCCTCAGCCCCACATCTCCCCCCGCAGAGGGCGAGGTGGCTCAGGGCCTCAGCTCGGAGCTCCGCGACAAGGTCCGCGAGAAGGTCCGCAAACACTTCCCATCTGAAGTCGACCTGGAGAGACTGGTGGACAGTGTGAGTAACTCTACCCGGTCGTGTAGACATGTAGCTGAACTTCTCATCCAGTGTGGAGGGTTTAATTACTGTCATGCTGTGGGAACCATGAATGATATTGAATGTGTTTGTGTGTGTGTGTGTCCAGGCCCTGAGCATCCATCAGAACAGAGAGCTCATCACTGTGTTCCACGGAGAACAGGAAGGCTCTGATGACTTTGATACAGTTCTCCTGAAAGCCTTGGTTAGAGGTAAGTCCAGTTAATCAGCTCCTTATCTGCTGTGTGTGTCACACAGAGACTCACAATATGAAGTCAGCTGAAGTAGTGTAATGTCACCACAGTCTGTAGGTGTCCACAGTAGGGGTTGCATGATTTTTTAAAGTGATATGCCAACTTTTTTTTTTCATGTCTTACCTCACTCCCAAGTCCATGACCAGCAGATAGACACCATCCTTTCGACTGTGCGTGCAGTAACAAGGGAGATAGAGCCATATCGCCTGTAATTAGCTTAGCTCAAACACTGGAAGTGTATGGGTAGTGTTAGTCTGCCTCCTACCTGAGCTGAAATCAATAGTCAGAAACTGATTTCATTTTATTTATTTTTTTTGTTCGGTGACGGATGTTGGCGGCTGACCAGCTCTGCAGCCTTGGGAAGGTGACCAACTCCTGGGTGGCTGCTCACACAGGTTACTTTCACTGGTAAAAAAGTACCTGTTTCCCTTTAAATACAGAGGTGCTTTAGATAACTTTGAAATTAGGAAGCTAACCTTACTTTCTCTCAATGTAAAAAAATATTGAACCAAAATAAACTGCTCCATTTTGACCCATCTCGTCCTGTTACCAGCATTTGACCGCTCAAGATGCCTTACCGGAGAGTTTTGTCAGCTCTGAGACAAAGATCGGTCCGTTTAGAGTTGCTGAAGAGTGTCTCTGATGACTTATCTGCTGTCAGGCTATTAATGTACCCATACACTTCCAGTGTTTAAGCTTCATTACAGCACCGGCTTTCTCCCTTGTTAAATGCAAAAACAGTGGAAAGGGTGGTGTCTATCTGCTGGTCATGGACTCTCGAGTGAGATGAGACATGTAAAAAAAAAATCTCGGTGTATCCCTTTAAAGTCAACTCCAATTATGAAAGTTGAGTTGACCTCGACTAGTCGCTGATGACGTTATTCATATTTTTCCCATCCTAACTAAATTCACAGGAGGAAGGAAATGCTTAACAACAATCTGTATTCACTGACAGACAGCTCATGCACAGACATTAGTACAGAACAGCAGGTGGCTATATAAACAACCAGCTGTCAATCAGTTTTTCTTTTGGTAAGATACACTCCTATAGGTGCAAAATAAAATACTGTAGCCTGTAACCTACTGTTATAGGCTGTTAAACAATTAGGGAGGCCTCATCACAATCACAGTCCTGCTCAGTCACATTTTTTGTTTTTCAATCCTGGTCAGGTGTTGGTTGTTGTTGTGTGCAACATAAAGCTGCCTATATGGAGGTTTTTCTTTTTTTTGTTAAATTGCCTGCTTATTCAGCTGCGATGGTGCGCTAGTGTGATTTTTTCAATCAAAAGCAGTGTTCTAGTGTTACCACACTACACGCACAATGTTTTTCATCTGTGGAACACTTGTGTGCCGTGGAGGGCGATCACAGATCAACACTGATCAACTCCTTCACCATCATCCACATCCTCACTGTGGACACCCTCACCTAGAATAAAATGAATAACCAAGTTTACCAAGGCTGTGCATGAGAGGCAATAGAAGACTATTTAAATCAATTAGGGTGAAGGATTAGTTTCATTCATCCATTCAGGTGTTGTTTCTCCTCTTGCACTGTTAAAACAACGTGACCAGCAACAAGTCGACGTTAAGCTCAAAGCAGTAAAGTCAACTAGTCTGTAGGTGTCACATGAGGGCACTGAAATAAAGTGGTCAGTGTGATTTAGCAGGGGATCGTTCAGAGGAAACAAAATAATTTAACAGTAAACTGCACAACTAGAAGAACTTGTAGCAGAGTGTCTCCATTTTCCAGGACCAGCAGATGTAGATTTTGATGGGACACGTGGAAAAGGATCAGGGTCTCAGACGACTCAGCTTCTCATACATATTATTACTGGTTCACCTAGTTCACTGGTTCACTTGCAAATCCACTTTCATCATGAGAAACCAGAATAATCCATAATGAAGGGAAGGAGGGAAAAGAAGCAGACGGCAGAATATGTTGAGGGTGTTTTCTCTCTGACATTAGACACAATGTTAGGGTCAACATCAAATAACTTATGTGTCCTGTGTCCATGATTGTACAAGTTAATGTTGCTTTATGTGTGTGTGTGTGTGTGTGTGTGTGTAGCTAGTAAACGTATGTGCAGCGCAGCCAGTGAGTGCACAGAGGAGTTGAAACTGGCCGTGGCCTGGAACAGAGTGGACATCGCCAAGGCCGAGCTCTTCAACGGAGACATACAGTGGAAGGTGAGAGGAACACAGAACAACAGAGCAGCACCTGTTCACCTGTTCACACTGAGCTCCTCCTTCAGTCTGCTGTTGTTCTAAGGTGGTGCTTCTTCAGAATGAGAATGTGCAGAGGAGCAGGAGGAGGAGCTCAGTAAACTCAGTTTGAAGAGTGCTAAGAAGACAGCTGACTCCAGGGCCCACAAAAAACCCCAGTAGTCTAATCTTTGTATGACTGAATTATTCTGTATAAGACCCTGACTAATACTCATAGTAATGCTGCATTAGCATCAAAACAAAGTAGGCTAAATAAAAAATGATAAAAATTTAAAAAAAGTGGAAAAGTAAGGGGCCCGTTTTAGTATTCTTTCAGGGGCCCCAGAATTCCTAGCAACGGCCCTGCACCTTACATGATATGACCACCATGGTTTGACAGTTCAAAAAATTAGAAATGATGATAACTAGAAAAATAAAAAAATTTAATAGATAAATATACAGCAATAGATAAAAATAGACAATAACGGCTAATAATAATGAGTTTGTCCACCTGCCCTGTATGCACCTTCCCCTATACGTGACTTCTCCTACGAACACTATCTTATAATGGGGTGATAATAACAGTGTAAATTTCAGATTTTATTCCCTCTCTGTTACCCTTACACTCCACCGTAGTCACATGATGCTGATGAGATGATCATATTTTCAGTACGATGACCTGGAGGACTCCATGACAGATGCGCTGATCAACGACAAGCCTCAGTTTGTGCGTCTGTTTTGCGAGAATGGCCTGAACATCCTGGACTACCTGACGTACCGGCGCCTGGAGGGTCTGTACCGCTCTCTGTCGGACAGCTCTCTGACCTACACGCTGCTGCAGAGGCGTCTGAGCGAAAGGCAGGCCCTGGCCGGGTCCCTGCCCAGCCTGGACAGGTCTGCGTCGTCCCCCCTCAAGAGTCCTCAGAGTGCCCTCACTGGACCGGCCTCGGCAATGGAGCTGAGCCTGTATGAGGTGAGGAAGAGGAGGAGGAGGAGTGATCACACTGTTGATGATGACGGAGCTGCAAACAGTAACATCTTGGAGTTTATTTACTTTAATTACTTCAGTAGATGTAGTTGTGTAACCATAGTAACAATCTGTTTTGAGGACATTTTCTAAGGCCTGCTGATGTGAGCTTGTGCTGGTGCTGCAGGTCTCCCGTCTGCTGTGGGACCTGCTGGGTGACGTCTGTCAGCCTTTCTACTACGGACCTCTGGACCTGGACCCCAGCTCCAGCTTTAGGAGGACTCTCAGGGTGGGTCACCCGGGACCTGAGTCTAGACTAGTGCTCAACCATTTATTTTATTTTATTGTATTAAAGCAGATATCAGCAGTACGGCCGTTTCGGCTAATGCTGCGTTCAAGGCAGGCTTTTGAAACCGTAAGTTACAGCTTCAAGTCACAACTACGACTCTGTAGCGTTCCAGGTAACCTGTAGCTCGTGTTTTTACCGTCCTGTTGTCTGTGAAAGTCACAATAACGGCCTCTCGTAACTTCCGACCCATGAACTCGTAGCAGATCGAACTGGTATGACTTCACAGGAAGGAAAAACACAAAGTACGAGTTTCCTCGAACGCACCATGAGTTAGCAGCCCCCGCCCTCGTCAGGCATCTATTGGTCCTCGTGCTCCGTCACCACATTCACGCGCATCCCTTGGCTGCACACACAGCCCTTCATGCCGTTCTCTCTCCTCATTGGATAACACTTGTATCCCACAAGGAAAATTTTCTCCTCGGGTTACAGCAGAGCAGAGTTAGAGACTCGTGTTACGGCTAAAACACTATTAAGTGATTGCTGACCTATTTAGATTTTAACAAAAACATTCCACTGATATCTGCTTTAAGTTTTTGTTGTTATTATCTCTAACTATTTTCTGAAAACAATAGATATGGAGATTCACTTGTATGAATGTAAGTTTAATTAAAATATTGACTCCTTGAATCCCAATAAACTTAAAGGAGACATATTCTGCCCCCTTTCCACAAATTAAAATAGTTCCCAGGTGTCTTAAAGACATATCTGTGACATGCTTTGGTCAAAATACCCCAAGGATCAAACATCACAGCTCTTTTCATCCTCTCAAAACAGCCCTGTTCAGAACGGCTGGTTTCAGTGCCTGTCCCTTTAAATGCAAATGAACCACTGCTTGCCCCGCCCCTTCTACTGGTACCTGGTAGGGGTAGCAAATTTGAAACCTCACTGGAAGACAACTGAGGGAACAGCTCATAAAACCACATGGATTTCAACCTAGGAAGCCTAGAAATTACAGATTCTTCTGTCAACTCTCACATTTTGTGGCCAGAAGGCAAGACAAACACCCAGATGTTAAAGGAGTCATCACCCGGAAATCGCAATTTCTCTTGTTAAAACATGCATATTGGTGTTTGACCTCAGTTGAAACTTGCCTGAAAAGCTGGACTTTGAAAGCGGCGCCGTTTTTTCGCTTCGGCTCTTTTTCCGAACAGGAATAGCACACAATGGTGTGCCTTCCTAAAGCACGAGATTTTGATTCTGCTCCTACGGTGACCTCACCGGCGGAGGCTACTTGCCTCTTTCACCACCCAACCCCGGCCCGTCCGCTACCTGAAATCGCCGAAGCGGTGTTTTGGAGTCTGCATGCAGGCAAGCCCCCCCCGGCTCTGTCCTTCCTGCGGCGAATCAACGCGTGCCTCATACAGTGCACATCCGGACCAGTCAAAACCTCGCGCGTAATCTCGCGTGATAAAGTCGCGGTAGGAAAAAGGGTCAGAACAAGCTCAATGTTTGATTAAAATTATTTATTTTTTTTCTAATAAGTTTTACGAATTGATCCAAAGCGATCCAAGTGGGGCTGGATACGTAAAAAACCAGGTGATGACTCCTTTAAAGAGCCTTCAAAAAGTGATTATTTCCATAATATGTCCCATTTAAACTTAAACTGTGAAAAAGCAGCATATGAAACAAATTCTACTTCCTGTTTTTGACTCCCTCACTGTGACTCTGTGTCATAGCAAGTCCACAAGCTGCTGCTGGGGGAGTGTGTGTACCGGGAGCAGCGCTGCCTCTCCCCCTGGGCAGCCCTCTTCATCTGGGCCGTCCTGCAGAACCGCAGAGAGATGGCCATTTACTTCTGGGAGATGGTGAGACTCAGCGGTAACAAGCCTGCACATCTGGTTTGATGCGAGCCTTGCGGTCTTCACTGGCAGCCTGTTCCTGTCTCTGTGTTCCAGGCGGGGGAGTCGGTGCTGTGCGCTCTGGGGGGGTGTAAGTTGCTGAGGGAGCTCTCCAAGCAGGAGATCGAGACTGAGAACAAGCTGGCCATGAAGGAGCTGGCTCAGACGTTTGAGGACCTGGCTCACGGTGAGTCTCTTTCCTCTAGCCCCTCCCTCTGATTAACCCAGTGGTTCCCAACCTTTTATGGCTCCTGACCCCATTTTGACATCGCAAATTTCTGGTGACCAACGTCACTCAAGATGCACCAGCTCAGATTTTATGTTACATTTTATTTGAGAAAGTGAAAGTATAGAATACAGTTGGTTAAAGGCCCAGTATCGTATTTTTTATTTTTATTAGCAAAAATCAAATATTGCTATTATGAATACGTATTTCACTATATTCAAATCACACCTGCATACAAACGAAAGCTTTCTCGTACCTTAGAATGAGTTGTTACAAGTCAAATACATAGAGGGGGGGCGCACCGAACCGAGGCGGCCATGTTGCATCACCATTTTTTACGTTCAAACTCAGCAGAGCTGTCAGCTCGGGGAGAAAGTTTTCCAGGTAGCGCCTGTTAAAACTGTCACCACTGTGTAGTGTGAGGAAGGACGGAGGCACTGATGTTGCATTCAGGTGCAGTCAGACAGACGGCCGTCGGCAAACCAACCGGATGTTATTGTCATTTTACGAGAGAAAGACGGTAAAACGTGGGTCAGGTAAACAATACGACATCACCATGACAACATATGGTCACACCTGTATTGTTTTGCCTCGTGCTGGTGGACCACTTTACATAGAGGCTTCACGTGAATGCAACATCAAGAATACGTTCAGATATGCGCACCGCTAATTCCTACATAATACCTTTAAGACTGTCTGTGGTGTTTTTAATCATAATTCTAAAAAGAATAATTAGTTAAAAATATCAAAAATATTTTTATCAGTCTTTTTTGATTCTATTAGGCTACTAGACATTTCAGGCGACCCTATTTGAATTCCAGGCGACCCCATGTGGGGTCCCGAACCCAAGGTTGAAAAACACTCCCCTCCCCCTCGATGTTTTTGACTACAGCCATGATTTGAAACAAAGTGTTTTGTCGTATATTCAGATGTGTTTGGAGAATGTTACCAGAACAGCGAGAGCCGTGCCTTCACGCTCCTTATAAGGAAGTCTCCGGTGTGGGGCGGGGCTACATGTCTGCAGATGGCCACAGCAGCTGACGCCCGCCTGTTCTTCAGCCACGATGGTGTTCAGGTAGAGACGCCAGAGCTTTAACACACATTTGAATTCTTTACCACGTGATCTAACCCAGGTCTGAGTCGTCGGTAATGGTGATCTTTCTGTTGTAGTCTCTGCTGTCTCAGATTTGGTGGGGTGACATGGAGAGGCAAACCGAGGTCTGGAAACTGGTTCTCACCTTCTTCCTGCCCCCCCTCCTCTACACAGACCTCATCAGCTTCAGGTCTGAGTCCAACTTAGGTTTCAGGTCTCATGTCCTGGTTCAACAGAATCTGTGATGTGACATCATCACAAGTTTCAAAGGACATCTGTAAATGATCATTGTGTGTCCTCCTCCTGTCACAGGGAGCAAGAGGAGGAGGTGAGGTCTGTGGAGCATTACCAAAGCAGAGACAACGACAGTCTGGATGGAAATGATGGCACCGTCTTCTCTCTTGCAGACATCATACAAAAGTAAACACACGTGTTCAAACAGAAAGAGATGATGTTGTGTCATCAATTTTCTTCAGATTTGATTAAATTCCTGGTTCTCTGTTGTTACAGTGAGGAGGAGGCTGAAGAGCTACGCGCTCTAAAAGAAAAACTCAAAGGTGAGACGCTGCTGTTTTTACATCAACCCCTGAGTGAATCTCCTGGTTATGACTATTTCCTGCAAGGAGAACATACAATTGAGTATAATTTGCATTAAAAAACAGTAAAAAGTGATCATTTTATACCAGTATTGTTTTACAATCTGAAGCCACTGGTATGAATGCAGACAGTCCAGCAGAGGGCAGCAGGAGACCTGCTGTAAACCAAGAGGAATGGGTTGTGAGTCTGGTTTGACCCAAAGGTTGATCATTGTTCCTCTTTCCTCTTCTCTTCAGACTCTCTGTCGTCCACCTCTAAGAGACCGTTCATTGTGTCCCGGTGGAGACAGTTCTGGTTCGCCCCTGTCACCTCGTTCCTTGGAAACGTGCTCATGTACTTCCTGTTCCTCTGCCTGTTCGCCTATGTTCTGCTGGTGGACTTCAAGGGCCCGCCCCCCGAGGGTCCCACGCCCACGGAGATTGTGCTGTACTTCTGGGTTTTCACCTTAGTCTGCGAGGAGATCCGCCAGGTTGGTCGATGATGCTCCAACACACAATCACACACACACAGACACACAGACACATTCTCATCAGTCCCCTCCCTGACTCCTCTCTCTGGCTCACAGACCTTCTTCGTGGGAAGCTCCTTTGTCCTCCAGAGGATGAGAAACTACATCCAAGACGTGTGGAACAAGTGCGACCTGACGGCCATCATCCTCTTCATAGTGGCTCTGTGCTGCAGGTGGGTGAGACACCGACTGGAGGACACTGTCCATACTGTCCACTGCAGCACTGTGTGACGCTCACCCCTGACCGTCTCTTGCAGGATGTTTCACGTGACCTATAATTTTGGCCGCGCTGTCATGGCCATAGACTTCATGGTCTTCACTCTCCGTCTGATCCACATCTTTGCCATACATAAACAGCTTGGACCCAAAATCATCATTGTTGGCAAAATGGTGAGTGTGAAGAAAATTGACAAATTGACCCTTTTTGAGTAACAGACGTCCTTAAATTGTTATCAAAAATCAGCCATTATTATGACTGACTGCCGTAACATCTGGATTAGAATGAGAACTTTGAGTGAATCTTTGTGTCCCTTCCCCTCAGATGAAGGACGTCTTCTTCTTCCTCTTCTTCCTGGCTGTGTGGCTCATGGCCTATGGCGTGGCCAATCAGGCTCTGCTCTACTCGTATGATCCACGTCCAAACTGGATCTTCCGCAGAGTCTTTTACAGACCATACCTGCATATTTTTGGACAAATTCCCATTGATGATATGGACGGTGAGCAGCTCAGTCTGCCTGTTCCCACCTCTGCTTCCCCAAGTGTTCCTCAGTGTTCCCTCGGTGTTCCTCAATGTTCCCTCAGTGTCCCACAGTGTTCCATATTTTCAGTTTTGTCAGTGTTCCCAATTGTCGCCTTAGTGTTCCCTTAGTGTTCTCTCAATGTTCCCTTAGTATTCCCTCTGTGTCCAACTGTGTTCCATATTGTTCCGTCAGTGTTCCCAATTGTCCCCTTAGTGTCCTCTCAGTGTTCCCGTACTATTCCCTAGTGTTCCACGGTGTTCCATATTGTTCCACCAGTGTTCCCAACTGTCCCCTCAGTGTTCCCTCAGTGTCCAACAGTGTTCCATACTGTGTTTCCAATTGTCCCCTTAGTGTTCTCACAGTGTTCCCTCAGTGTTTTCTCAGTGTTCCCTTAGTGTCCCACAGTTTTCCATATTGTTCCGTCAGTGTTCCCAATTGTCCCCTTAGTGTTCCCTCAGTGTTCTCTCAGTGTTCTCTCAGTGTTCCCTTAGTATTCCCTCAGTGTTCCCTCAGTGTCCAACATTGTTCCATATTGTTCCGTCAGTATTTCCAATTGTTCCCTTAGTGTTCCCTCAGTGTCCCACATTGTTCCCTCATTGTTTCTCAGTGGTCCCTCAGTGTTCCCTCAATGTTCCCCCTTTGTTCCCTAGTGTTTCCCAGTGTTCCCCATGTGTTATCCAGTGTTCCACATTGTTCTCTCGGTGTTCCCTTAGCGGAAGGAAAAGATTTCAGGTGAAAACTTCATCTGTAACCTTCTAGTGTCCTCAGTATTCCCCTAGGGTTCCCTCGCTGTTTTCTCAGTGTTCCTCAGTTTTCCCTCAGTGCTGGAGCACTCCGTTGCTCATGTTCATGATTATAATTGATGTGACTGTGACAGGTGGGTGTAAATGAGTGGTGTGGATCTTCATGTTTTTTCATCCTCACTGGTTTTCCACACAGCTGACAAAATAACGGAAGTAAACTGCACAAATGACCCTGCAAAAATCGAGGCTGGCATGGACCCGTGTATCAGCACCTATGCCAACTGGCTGGTGGTCATCCTCCTGGTCATCTATCTGCTGTTCACCAACATAGTGCTGGTTAACCTGCTCATTGCCATGTTCAGGTACAGTAGTGATATTTATGACAGATTTCCATTATTTAAAGTGATAACGGATTTATTTAAACAAGTTTTCTGTCCGTCTGCAGTTACACCTTCTCCAAAGTTCAGGAGCGCAGTGACACCTACTGGAAGTTTCAGCGCTATAACCTGATCGTGGAGTACCACTCAAGGCCCTGCCTGGCTCCGCCCTTCATCATCATCTCACACATCCACCTCTTCATCAAGAGATACATCCGCCGCATCTCCTCAGTCAAGAGTAAACACTTTGGTGAGAAGTAGAAGCTGAACCTGTGGTGGCCTCAGAGATCAGGATCTGTGCTCCTGATCTGGGACCTAGCTTGGTCTCCGCAGATATTCAGATATTCTCTTACATTAACTCTGTCCTCTGTCCTCAGTTCTGGAGCTCCGGGGCAGGAAGGCCAGCCGTCTGAACACATGGGAGGCCATCCAGAAAGAAAACCACCTCTCTGCTCATAATAAGCGTCAGAGGGAAACTGACACAGCTCGACTGAAACGAACATCTTTCAAGTAAGTGACCTGTGGTGGAGATAAGTCCTGACAGTCTCTGCTGCCCTCAGCACCACCAATGTTGGTATCTTTAAAAGCAAAATAAAGACTGTCTTGAATTAAAGCTATAGTGCGTAACTTCTATCGCCCCCTAGAGGATTTCTGCGTTCCAGGCAGGCTTTTGAACCCGTAAGTTACGACTTCAAATCACGACTTCCGCCGTTGTAGCGTTCCAGGCAACCCGTAACTCCTGTTTTTCCAACCTGTTACCCGTGAAACGGCGTGAACTCATACCATATCGAACTGGTTAACAGTTTGGAAAAACACGAGTTACGGGTTGCCCGGAATGCACCATTATTTCCTGTGAGCCAGTGCGGGAATGTCGCCAACTTCATCAAATACAAAAAGAACAAATAGTGGCTTGGGTGAAACGGATATTTACAGACACGTAGAAGTTACGCACTATAGCTTTAAATGTATCTCACTAATTTATTATGTTACGTATTTCTCTTATCCTATGTTTTAGCCTCTTTTTTATTTTATTTTTATGTATTTGTTTTCTACTATGTATCCTTATTTTATTCTTGTTCTGTGTTTATACTTTGATTTATAGAATGCAAGTCACAGGCATCCAGTGTGTTTAACATATTACGAACTTAAATATACCCACATATACACATATACAACGTGTTACCAGAGACTCTCTCTTCACCTCGTTTGCATGTGTGTGTATGTGTGTGTGTAGGGTTGACAGCGTGCTGAAGCAGATGGCAGAGATCCGTGACCACGACCGACGGCTGCGGCTGCTGGAGACAGAGGTCAGCAGTTCTTACAGTCCAGATCCAGGGTCCAGGTCTTTCTTCAAGGCCTATTTAAAAAAGAAAGGTGTTTCTTACAAGGGAACAGGTATCCCAGCAGGCTTTGGGTGCTTCTTCAGCACAAATGAAACTTCCTGCTTTTGTTCAGATTAAATAAAACATGTAAGACATGCAGCATGTGCAACTTCGCATTGGTGTGTGTGTCTTTGTGCGTCTGCCTGTGTGTATGTGTGGTGTGTCTGGTTACTGTGCAGCTGTCCCCTCTGCTTGCTCAGCACTCATCCATCTCTGTCTGTGTCCCCCAGCTGGAGTACTGCTGCAGCGCCCTCAGCTGGATGACAGACGCCCTGTCTCAGAGTTCTCTGGTGAAGGCCGACCGCCCCCCTCCTCTGCTCCGAGGTAAACTGGGAAACTCTCTTTGATGAGATGATGAAGCAGAGTTTAGGATTAAAAAGATAAAAATATAACATAATAACTAATTATTACGACAGAGTATTAGGGCCACATTGAGAAAAAAAACTGATTTAGAGAATAAAAAGAAAAAAAAGAGGATAAAGTTGTACATTTATGAGAATAATTCGTACAGTTCCTACGAGAAAAAAGTCATAACATTACGAGAATAAAGTCGTAAATTTACGAGAATAAAGTCGTACATTTCCTACGAGAAAAAAGTCATAACATTACGAGAATAAAGTCGTACATTTCCTACGAGAAAAAAGTCATAACATTACGAGAATAAAGTCGTAAATTTACGAGAATAAAGTCGTACATTTCCTACGAGAAAAAAGTCATAACATTACGAGAATAAAGTTGCACCTTTTCTACAAGAAAAAAGTCATAACATTATGAGAATAAAGTCGTAAATTTCCTACAAGAAAAAAATCATAACATTACGAGAATAAAGTCGTAAATTTCCTACAAGAAAAAAATCATAACATTACGAGAATAAAGTCGAAAATTTACAACTTTATTCTCAAAGTTTGTGTTTTTTTTATGTAAATTTTCATATCATTTTTAAAACCTTTTATAATTTGTGTGTCTCTTCTGTTGTAGATGTGACTCCATTCTCTCCAAGCTGAAAACCAAACTCCAGTATCTCACACACTCACACATACACACACATACAAACACACACAGTTTACTCAGGGCCATTGTGTCAAACATTGTTTGCATATATATTTTATTGTAATATGTTGTGTTTAATGTTTTTGCGGTAGTGTCAGAACACACTGCTGTGTTCCTGTTCCTCCAGTTGAGGTGTTTGGTTAAGATGTAACCACAAAGTGCCTTTTTAAATGATCTACTAATGTGATTAAATTAGACACTTATTGTTTATAAGACGCTGCTACATGATTAGAGAGATCAACCTACATCTGTGAAGCTGTACTGATCAATACTTTAATAACAACAATGGATCAAATGACTATAATGAGAATTACTTCCTGTTCCCTCTGCTCTATTTACACTCTCTGTCATGTCACATTCAGATTCAGGCTTTAGATAGCAACTATAGTGGAGGTCAATTTTATGTAATGTTGCTGGTATGATGTGAATATGATATCGACAGGTCTTTTCACTGTCTATTTCTGTTGCGAGATGCAGCCGCAGCGCGGGAATGTGTGTCAGGCAGGCAGTGTGTCCGCTCTAACCCGCTAACACGCCAAAATCAAAACACACCACACAACACAAACAGCAAAAATGTCCTATGAAGTTGATGAGAAGAATTTTAAAATCACAAAATGTGAAACCAGTAAAAACAGAGTGAGTTTTCAAAGATTGAACAGAATTTAATGTGTTCATATGGCTTGGTGTTGGTCAACGGACGGTCCCAAGCAGTCCAAAGTTGTAGATAAATGACATGCAGGAACCAGTTCTCTCAGGAAAACTTCTCTCAGGTAAAACAACACTTCACACAACATCAGCAGCGTGTATGGCTAATTTGTTTTTTTTAATCATTTGTATCTCGGCCTGTTTGTTTTATCTCGCATCCAAGTGCGGTTGCTGTGTTCACATTTGACCAAATGAACCGCCCTTTGGGGTTAAACGCTCTGTTTCAAGCAACTGCTCCAAACAAGTCAGGTCTGAATACACTTGAGACAGTTATGCCACTCAGAAGCTGGTGGAGACCAAACACTGAGCAAAAAGAGAGGGAATATGGACTGATGCTGCGTTCGAGACAAGTCGGAACTCTGATCTTTCCCAGTTGAAAACTAAGAGTTCCAAATTCAAAGCGCACCACTCCAGAATAACCAAAAACAGGGCAGACCAGGACAAACTCTGCATTCAAAGTGCTTCACGTGAGGCATAAAAACATTACAAAGAGCACAAAAACAATTAAAGCAGATATCAAAAAAGGCAAACCGTAAGTTACATTTTGTAGCTTTCCAGGTAACCCGTAAAGAACGTGGTTGACTTCACAGGAAGGAAAAACACAAAGTACGAGTGAACGCACCATGAGTTATTTCTATTGGTCCTCGTCCCTAAACATTCACGCATTTGCAATTCATGTTTTCTCCTCATTGGATAACACTTGTATCCCACAAGAAAAAATTTCTCCTCGAAGGTTACAGCAGAGCAGAGTGACGGGATGTCAGACAACTGAAACACTCCATGTAAGTGATTGCTGACGGAAAATAGGACTATTTAGGACTTATATTAACAAAAACATTCCACTGATATCTGCTTTAAAAAAGAACGTTTGAATGTATTTTGCCATATAAATGCATGTTAATTAATGTTTTAACGTTGACGGTGTGCCTCTGCAAGGGGTGAAGATTGTTGTGGGATGTCAGACAACTGATTCTTGTCGATGTTGGGTTACATTTTTTTCTCCGACTTCAGGTGCCGTTCGATTGCACTTCAGTCGGAAAGATCCGAGTTCTGACTTGTCTGGAACGCAGCATGACACTCATCAGGTGACACAGATGTGGATGTGGATATGCACACTGACACACTCGCCATGCTGTTGTCATTTTGTTCAGCTGTGGCAAAACAGTAACCGCAGCTTTAATTCTGTGGAGGTTGGACTGACGTCATTATAGTCAACATTGAATCCATGTTTGGAACAAAGATGAGCACAGAGAGAGAAGATCCAACTGGACGAGGTTAAAACAACACAAAAATCACAAGCTGAGATAAATGCAGAACACTCTCTTGAATCAAGACATTCTGGTGGATTAGAACAGCAGCAAACATTTCAGTCCATCAGCTACTGACATGAGTGTTCCACCAAACAGAGGCAGGTCCCTGACCAGGTGTGGTCAATCAGCCAATTAGCTGCAAGTGACTCCGAGTCCTTCTATGATCAGCATGCACCATCATGACTCATCTATGCACTAAATTGTAGAGTTTGTAATGAGAGTCTACTGTTATATTATAAACCATTTTTTTCCTGCCATTTTGAATTACAGTGATTTTATATTTCAGCGTTTATGACATGAAAACCAAGTTGTATTGTAGATTTGGAGTAGGAGTTGGTTTCAGCTAATTAACAGCAACAGGACCAATCAGCTGGCTAATTAGCCACACCTGGTCAGGTACCTCTGTCTACTGTCCAATCAAAGTTGTTCTACAGTATAATGCCTTGAGTGGGCACAGCCTCACAGCATTTTTTCCAAGAATAAAGATGCAGTAATAAAGTAAATCAAAGCAGTACAGTTAGCAGAATATAAAAAAGACAAATTGAGTATGTTGGGACTAAGAGGGACCAAATAAAACACTGATATAATTTCATGTTCTGTACACTGTCTTTTCTTAGTCAGTGTTTAGATGTGATGTTTTTTATAAGGGGGGGGTCATAGTTTGTATATTTTTGTTTTTTTGTGTAAACCAAAATGTACCATTTATCAGACTGTGATTGATACTGTTCTGTCAGGATTTATCAAACGGACAGACTTATTAACTTAATAAACAGTTTGTCTACACTGTGAGGAGACCTTTTCTTTCTTTTTTTTCTACATTCCTGCCCACAGTGTTTTGCCATCTCTTTAACAAGCACATCTCTCTCTCGCTCCTTCCCTCCCTCCCCCTCTTTTCCTGAAGATGGCCTGTAAATGATAAAGTGCTGTGGATAGAGGTGTTAAGCTCTATAAATTCAAATATGTCCCTCTGACTCATGGCGTGTCTACACGGGCCACTTAGTGAAAGCAACAAGTCAGCAGAGCAGCAGCAGCTAAATAAAGGCGGATGGAGCCTCCATGACATCACCCACAGGTTTCTGAGGAGCTGTATCAAAGCTCAGAGTGAGCGTCTTCACCGCTGCCATGTTGGCAGTGGCTGAGTCCGCCCCTGACTCCCAGCTGATCCAAAAATACTTAAAAGAGGTGGAGCAAAGACTTCAGTTCATACCAGCTGGTGGCAAGTATACACCCTGTCACTCAGATGATGCCACACGTTTCATTATGCCTAACTTCAAGCCGCCCTGTGCGGTCGTCATGAAGGAGGAAATTAGCCATAGAGACCTAAACTGTTTTTGCACCAGGCTGTAAACATTTTATTTCTGCTGTAACGCTGGACATTCTACGGTAACATGAGAGTCAGTGGAGACTGACTCACTGTTGGAGACATGCTCTAGTGGTCATTAGAGGAACTGCACTCGTTGGTTGTTGTAAACAACTCGATGCTTGAACTGCATTCCTGTGCCACAGTCACACAGGATGTGTTCAGGTGCAGCACTATTGTAGGAAAACAGAGATAGATAGAAATAGATAGAGATAGAGAGATAGATAGAAAAACAAAAAATTACTTAGGGTTTATATGTAGCCCATAATGTGATTAAAACATCTGGGCACAGCTGCTTGGTTGAACTCATTGATTTGAGAAATATTAAGGTAAACATTTATTCACTTGGCCACAGTGGGTGGCATTAAAGCTGATATTTGTTATTTAGATCATGCATGAGCAGATCTGCAAACATGACTTCTACCGTGTTTGTAGACACTATGAGGCACAGAGCTGTGCACTAACAATAACAATTAGCACAATTAGCACTATCACAGCATCTGAGGCTGCAGGGTGCGTCATTAGTTCTGCAGAAATTTGGTCATGATCGAAAGTACACATTGACATGTTGACCTGATGGTGGAGCTGGAGAAAAAGTCACAGGATGATCAGAGTAATAACAGCCAGATGGTTCAACACTCAACTCATCTAAGTTGGACTCACACGATGGGATATCAGGGTGTAGAAATATTGAGCAGCTCCTGCATATTTTTGCAAATTGTCGTTTAATTTATTTTCCAAAATGGGAATTGACAAATGATCTTCCTGTGATGTAACCTAAAGTGACATCATCAGCACTGGGTGTGGCAGGAGGTTCTTTACCTTCACCCTGGTCTGGTTCGCTGCCTCAGCTAATGCAGGAAGCCTGAGAGCCGACCACAGCTGGTAGTGCCTTCAGGCCTGGTTCAACTGACACCTTTGAGCTCCTAATATTCTTCCTTCACACACTTTCATCCCTTGGGTCATTTACAGCCAGCTGATTCATTTTGAAATGGATCACATGTACAGTTAATTATGAATAACAGTCTGACTGCCTGTGTCTGATTGAACTGATCTCTCTGAATTTACACTGTTGCACCTCCCATGGTAAAGATAGATTCATTTTGCACTTGATAATTTGTATTAGCCTATGTATTTGTGTTTTTTTTTAATATGTGGTGATTTCATCATTGTTGTGGTCTAACTAATTATTCTTGTAGAGAGCGAGACACCCCAGTCATAAACACTGTTTTTTCATGCACTGATCAATTTTGAGATTTTTGGCTATTTTTCTTCCTTAACATGTATTCTTTCAGAAAAGTCAAACAAAATGGTTGAAAATCTGGTTATTTTACTTCATTTTGTCTCTTTCATCAGTAGATTTCTCCTAAATTCACCAACAGTTAGTAGTTACTATGACATACTGCTGAGCCTGTTGTCTGACCCATGTCATGTATCATTGTAAAGCTCTCTCTCTCCTGAATAATTATGTGGACTCCAAAAATGGTCATTTCCTCTGTATCCGCAACCAATCGTACAAGTACGATTTACATTAACAATCTATGGAAGTCTATAAAGGCCGTTTTCTCAAAATGAGTTTTTCCTCAGACTCCAGGTGCGACATCTCCACTTCAGCAGCACCTACAGAAATCAAACCTTGCAGTTTTATTCCTGTCTATATTCTGAAGGTTTCTACAGAGGAGGGGATTGTTGATATAGCATTCAAAGCCTGATTTATACATTTTATTCCTAAAAACATGGCGAAATTGGATTTTTTAGGGCTGGTGACAGTATTTTCTCATTTACAGAGTGATAAAAAGAGATATCCAAAATCCCCTTTGTAAAAACTCCTGACTCTAATATGTCAACAAAATAAAACAAGAATTTTGAAGGGGCTTTATCCATTTTTCAGATTTTGGTTCTGGAAATGTATGCAAATTAGTGCATATTTCATCAGATATTGCCTCATTTATTTAAACATAAAACTTGTAATACAAAAAAAAAATTGTCTTAATGTAAGTGATAAACTTGGAAGGTTTCATGGTCATATCTTTTATTTAAAATGTTTTACCCTATTCACCTGTAGTGTCTCCCCTTAAAGTTTGTTAAACAAAGTGATGGAGAGAATAGAGGAGAGCACAGAGCTGGTTCTAATGAAACTCCAGAAGAACCACACAAAAGATCATTACAGCACGACCACCATTAGAGCTTTAAATTAATCTGCTAACTCCCTCCCACCCTCTCTTTCTCTCTCTCTCTCTCTCTCTCTCTCACACACACACACAAACACACACATCCGTCCCCTGTGGTAACTGTATCGTGGAAAGCGATGTCCCTCTTTAGACAGCCCTTACATGGACAGAGCCTGCGCTGGATGTGGCTCTGGATCAGATTCAGAAAGGCAAATGAACCCTTCTGAGGAATGTGGGATCTAATGATGAATAGGTCGATGTAGTGAACTCGCTGTCATCTCTTCACCTTACAACACCTTCTCCGACACCTTCAACCAACACCCATCCTCTGACCCCCTTTTTCCTCTTTGTATCGACATGTTGGGTTTAAATGGAGGGAGCGTCTTTATGCAAGGTTTGACATCTCCTCCGACGCTAAAACAGCGTCAGACGTGGCCCTGGCGATTTTTCCAAACTGCCTTGTTTTCTTGCAGGAGGAGCAGGAATTAAACAGTAGACAGAGTTGACTAAATGGGTCAAGTAGGTCAGTGCAGGCAGAGTCAGTGGTCCAAACTAAGAGAGAAGAAATGTCTTTGGCATGTCAGAGCTCATCTCCACTTTCAGCCACTTTGCAGTCTTCATCTCGATCTGATCTCCTCTCTCATTCTGTCCTTTGCTCTTTCCAACTCAGCTGTTCCTCACTGCCACTAGTCTGTCACCGGTAGAAACTTCACCGCTGCTCTGCTCTCCAACCTGTGGAGCTGCGCCCTGTGTCTAAAGCTTTAAATAGCGACTGATACTAGTGATGATGTAAAATCTGATCAGTTAATACAAGGATAAGCTTCCCCTTGGGTGAAATGCACTGGTGTGAAATTTGTTGGGATCTAAAATGGTCTTCATGAATCTAGAACAGGCCTTCCGGTTCTAATTATATGGACTACTTGGTTTAAACGGCATTGTTGCTTAATAGCATTTGCATATAGCATCCATTTTTTCCAACACACAGGGCTCTTAAAGTTCACCCAAAATTCCAATTTCACTCATTATCTACTCACCCTCATGTTGACTAAGAGTCCTCCGTGCCTTCTCTGAGTTACAGGGGGGGGTCTGCGTAGCAGTATTTGTCCATAGAATGGTTGTGAATGGATACCACTTTTCTCCATCCAAAAAGACACACCAGAAACATCCAAATACCTCCATACTGCTCGTCTGTAATGTCCCTCTTGTATTGAAGCCCCAACATGAGAAATTGTTCCGAAAAAAAATTGAGTAAGTCTATATTTTAAGCTTGTTTGTAGCGGAAGCTCCCAGTGTCTCAGTTCACTGCTCTTCCTGTGTCAGCGCAAATCTTGCGTGATTTGCAGAATTTCTCATGTCGGGGCTTCAATATAGGAGGGACATTACAGATGAGCTGCATGGAGGTATTTTGATGTTTTTTGGTGTGTCTTTTTGGGCGAAGAAAAGTGGTATCCATTCACAACCATTATATGGGAAAATACTGCTGCGTGGACCCCCTCCCCCCTCGTAACTCAGAGAAGGAACGCAGGACTCTGAAAATTCTCACAGCTCTTAGTCCACATGAGGGTGAGTAGATAATGAGTGAAATTTGAATTTTGGGTGAACTATCCCTTTAAACTGATATATTAGTTGCAGCTCTCAGTTTCTTGAGAGACACTTTGCATTCAATTTGAATAAGCAGATGGAGACAATAAATAAAGATAAAGATAACAGATGACCCAAACTGGACTGGTGAGCCTGTTAATGACAGGAAAAAGAAAATCTAATGAAATCCTTGAAGAATTGAGCCAAATCTCTGCAGTGGAAAAAGATACATGTTTGAGGTATCATCATGCTTTTTCAAGTTAATGGAGTGAAAATACTGTGTGGCTGCACAAGAACAAGTGAAGAGCATGTATTTATTGGGGTTAGTTTGGTTTAAAGAGGTGTTTCAGGGGGTCCTATCATTAACCTCTATCTTCATGCATGTGTAGGTGAGAATTGGTGTGGGATACTGTGCTGGTCCCACTCAGACAGAGCCAAGGGGGCTCACATTACACTGACTCTGACAGTGTTCGGTTTTAAATAGAGTGGTTGTCAACTCCCCCTCACACAAATCCATCTATTTTGGGGGGGCAGTGTGTAGGGGGAGGGACGGACAAGAGATCAGTGTCTGGGCTTGGCCTATTTGCTGGGTAGTGCATACGCTCAGGCTGCATCAGCAGAGATGCCGATACTGGAAGTAAAAGGCAGACTTCGGAAAACCATGTTATGAAAATACTGCAGTTCCTGAGAGCGACAGTCTGAGGCCTCACTGTGCCCACTACACACCGCTGTGCCCACCGCCCTCAACAAAGTGACAACTTATCTATTCTTAGAATTGAAGATGTTTGTCCCGGGGGCAGTGAAAGGTCCTAGAGTCGTAAAAACCTGAGAGATTTATCCTACCATGACTGCGCTCAGCAGATCTGCCCACTAGAAAGGATGCTGGAGGGGTTATCTCAGGCTGGTGTATCTAGGAATTAAATCCATTGGACAATAGTGCACAGCACCACCAATGTTCAAAGCCAATGTTAAGTGCCAATGTGGGAAGTAGGGTAGTCTTCATGTAGCCAGGTGGGTGGTAATGGGGTCAGTCCTCTGTCAACATACACCCATCTCCCATAACATTGTAACAGGTGATTGGCTTAAATATTGTCACTGAGCTGTGTATTCATTAACTAATTTAAATCATGGAGCCGTAGAAAACTTCAAATTAAGTTTCAAATCAAATAAGTAGTGATCATGAATTAACTTTTACATGCCACAGAAAAAAAACCTAATAACAACAACAAAAAAAGATAATAAAACTGGTCACCTGTTTTGCTGTTATGATTAATCCTGGTTTTATGGGACATGACAGGAGAAGGCTCAGACCTGGGTCTGACACATCCACTCCCACTGTGTTCAGTCAGGTGCGTGGAGTTGGGGAAGAGACTTTTTTTTTCTTCATTCTGAAAATATCTTTCTCCTTTAAACAATTATGTTTCCCCTTTCTCTGACAACGACCATGATGTGTTGTGGATAATACAAAGTAGTTCTTCTTCAATATGACCCAAAGCTCAGGGAGCTGCACGTAGCATCTCCAGCCTGGAGACTGGTCTCTATAAATGATGTGACTGATGTTAGCGTGCTGTAACCTCTCTGGTGTTGTAGTTGTCTAACATTAAAACCTTTAATGGGCTGTTTGGTTGTTTTTTTTCTGTTGGTTTCTTGTAGTAGTGCTGTTGGTTGTCACTTGTCAGCCATTGTCGTCACAATATAGGTTTGAATGCATCCTCTGAGCTGTAAGATACAGTATATAGGCTATTGGAGGCTATTGGATATCAGAAACTGATGACTCAAGTCAGGGATAGCTGCTGGCAGGGTCATCCCTATGTTCCCTGGGTCCTATGTTCCCCACTTTGTATGGAACCAGGGAACATAGGACCCTTTTTGTAAAAGAGGGTCCTATGTTCCCCGCTTTTCCCCAAAAGGGTCCTATGTTCCCCGCTGTGCCCGGACTGGGGAACATAGAGCCTTATTTTAGTAAAAGGGTCCTATGTTCCCCGCTGTGCCCAGACTGGGGAACATAGAACCTTCTTTTAGTAAAAGGGTCCTATGTTCCCCGCTTTTCCCCAAAAGGACCTGGGGAACAAGCAATTTTTGTACCCATACCCGGAAGTTGAGTTGTGACTTTGAGTGAGAAGTGGAATTGTCCCATTGGTTGGGTTTAGGCAATGAAGAAAGGAGTTGGTTAAAGTTTAGTAAAAACACCAGGCAGAGGCTAGACAGGCCAGATAGATAGAGAGAGTCCATTGACTGGCAACAGTGGGGAACATAGAACCCTTTTTGGGGAAAACGGGGAACATATATTCCTGTATGGGGCAACATAAAACCCGGGGGACATAGGTATGCTCGGGATCATCCCTAAGTTCCTCGGGTCGCTTTTCCCCAAAAGGATCCTATGTTCACCGCTGTGTATGTGACCGGGGAACATATGACCCTTTTTCAAAAAGAAGGTCCTGGGGTTTCTTTTCACCTCTGGAAACAGAGCTGTAGTAAAATAGCTGCTAATGTTGACACTATTAGCTATGTAGGAACAACAAAACTTAAAAATTGCCCCTTTGGCCTCTAAGAATGTTTGATGTAGAGCAATTAAAACAAGTTGGCTCTCAACCTTGAAAACAATCAAACATAAACAGAGTTTTGTCCTGTCTGACTGTCAAGTCATCCCTTTACCGGGGGATGGAACAAGATGTAGGATATCCAATTTGTTGGAAAGATGTCTATAGGCTATGTGTGTTTTTTTTTTTTGTTTGTTTTTTTAATAATTAGGATTGTCACTAAATTTGAAATGAATATTCAAGAAAATAATCCTAAAAAAACATTTGCTTTTCACTGGTTGATCTAACTAAATGCTAAACCCCTGTGGCCTACTCCAATGGAAAGGTCAGGGCGTAATTTAACTCCTTACTAATCATCCTCAGACAGCAAAAATATCTACCACATATCATAGTTTGGGTATCTCTTCACTACCTTGAACAGACAAACTCATTCCTGAGCCTTGTTTAGCTTCCTGCTTCAAAATGGGGATGCTGTAAAAAGCTGTTTGTGGAAAACTCCATCCTAGCTCTGTAATAACCCATCCTTGTGCTTTCTTTCAAAATATGGTCATTACTCCCAGGGCCTACTTTTCCCTGGATCCCCTAAGCTTGAACATTTGTTCTAAAGTTAAACTTGAGCATTTGATGATGATGGAAATCACTCCCCTCTCAGAGTAACTTAACTTATGGATAGTGCAGGCCTGGCCACCAGCATTTGCCCCTGTCAGTCAGCCTGACTACCCCCCTTCTTCTCAGCTTACCCCATAGGTTGGTCTCTCTCTTTTTCTGTCACTCTCACATTAGTCCTGTCTGTGTCCCCAGTGTTGACTAGTTACTGACGGTGCTCCTCCCAGCTTCTTATTGCAGTCTTGGCCGATCGCTCAAGAGCTGCTCTGGACTAAGAGACATCTTGTCTTGTTGCTGTCCTACAGTGAAAGGGAGAACCCCTCTTTTCTAAGGATCGCTTTTTCCAGGACTTGGGAACAAGTGTCTGGATCTCAGCTTGGAGTATCATCTCTGCATTGGAACTTGTCTGTTGGATGCCATTATAACTGTTTTTCTGCCTTGGCATATTGTTTGAGTGTGTGAACCTCTGAGTGGGTTTGAATTTGTGAGGCTGTGTGTGTGCAACAAATAGGCAAAGAGCGGCGCTGCTGGACTCCTGCAGTGATTCCAGGGTAGATTCTCTCTCGTCGGCCCGGTCTTGGCTGTGAACATGGCTTCTTTGAGAAGTCTGATTCTTGCGGTGCTTCTGGCACTGCTCTGTTCTTTCCACACCCCACTGGCTCCCTCCGCCAAGGCACAAGATCTGCCTTTCCGCTCTGAACAAGGTCTGATGGCTGATCATGATGATGACGACGATGATGACGACGACGACGATGATGATGACGATGACGACGATGACGACGATGATGACGATGACGACGATGACGACGATGATGACGACGACGACGACGATGATGACGACGACGATGACGACGATGATGACGACGACGATGATGATGACGATGATGATGATGACGACGACGACGACGATGACGACGATGATGATGATGACGACGATGACGACGACGATGATGACGACGATGATGATGATGATGACGACGATGATGACGATGACGACGATGATGATGATGATGATGATGATGATGATGACGATGATGACGACGACGATGATGATGATCATGAAGGTCAGTCACCCTAAACATGCAGCAGCTTCTCTTATACGTTTTTTTGTCTTTTCCTTAGTTAGCATAAATGTTAGCATCTGCATCTGAACTGCGTTGTTATGGTTACAGTTAAAGCATCAGCTGTCACTGGATGTTTATGACATCATAGTATTAGTTCCAGGTCAGGCTGTGATTGGCAGCACGTTATCGTCAGTGCCGGCTGATGCTTTGACGTAGCTACAGTTGGCGATGCGTTTCAGGTAGAAACATGTGCATGTACACTACGGGGCAGTGTGCGAAAGGGGAGGAGCTAAGACAAGCCACTCCCCTCTCGTTAATGTTCTTACAACCTCATCATCTCTTTGTCAGTTCTTATGTTAACATCTCAGAGCTCATAGGTAATCAAAGTCCCTCCTCCACCCCTTTCCAGCTGTCCATTTCCCTTGCTGTCTCTGACACTCTGTTCTTTTCCCTACTTAACTAGAGTTATGAGCACTCTGGGGAAATTGAACTGGCCCATCTGAAGTCCGACTGTCCGAAGTCCTTCGTACAGTATGCTAGATATGAACTTGGGGACTACAGAAGCATTGATTTGAGAGAGAGAAAGATTGCAAAACCAATTTCACACAAACCAAGCCTGACTTGAGAATCAGCCATTGGGGTCACTAGTCTGAGATCTTTTGATTTGTGTTTCGTTTGAAAGAATGGTTCCTCCAGAATGGTTCCTCCACTACCATCTTCCTTTCTCATTTGTTTTGGATCAGACTGACCTGCATTTGTTTCTTTATGTGAATCTACAGAGAAAGAAAGAGAGACAGGGATATTGGGGGTTGGTTTAGGGGTTGGGGATACTATAGAAAAAGACAGAGGGAGAATCAAGCGCAAGAAGAGGTGCAGGAGGGCCACTACCTAAATTCATTTATACCAACAAATATAAAGTTTCTCTCTTTCTCCATATCTCTCAGTCTCTTTCTTTCTCTGTGGAGCAGTCATACTGCTGTCTGTTGGAGAGGCGTGTCATACAGAGAATTTAGTTTTCAGGTCTGATGTGTGCACTTGTAAAATTGCTAAACAGATATAAGATAATAGACGAATTTTCAGTGTATCTATGAACATTGTAATAATCATACCTCTTTGTATTTTCTAAAAAAGTGATGTTCTGAACCACTAGATAAAACCTTCAGCAGCTTACAATAATGGTGAATATTTGTTTAGAGTTTGATGCAGTTTCCCCTCAATTCACTGCTTATTTGGCACTGACATGATTGATACAAGTATCTGAGTCATTTGTGATACTAAGGTGAACATATTTGTCCAACTGCTCATTTGTTGTGAAACATTACAACAGTGTATTTTCTCCAGGGAGAGAGTGTCTGGGAAAAGAGAGAAATGTCTCTTTGTGTAGAGGAAGCGAGAGAGCAGCAGCTCTGCCAGATATCATGTTCAAGAGATGAAATGGTTGTTTCTGCTTTTCTCTTCTTCTTTAGTTAAGCTGTGAACTGTGATGATGTGACAATCACCACTGTCTATGTGTCTTTAACCTACTTTCATTCATTAAATAAATCAAATGATCAAAAACTGCTCAAATGTATATCTGTCGAACCAAATACAGACGATTTGTAAAACAGCATGGACTTGAATGCTTGGTCATTTGACCTATACATGTCTTCAAGTGACCTGTATGAATGATTGGTTGTGTGGTTTGTATAAGTGATTGGTAATGTAACTTTAGTCATGTAACCTGTACTAATGATTAATCATGCGACCTGGTATGAATGTTTGATCATGTGACTTGTGCAAATGTTTGGAGATGTAACTTTGAATGATTGATAATGTGACTTGTACGACTGTTTGTACCTGTACAAACGTTTAAAGGGACTATGAGGAGTTTTGGAAAGCAAAGTGTTTTCACACTACATTTCCCATGAGCCTCCGCTCGTCTGGTAATATTTCTTGGATCGATGCAAAACGGACGGAAGTGAAAGCATTTGCCAAGAATGTTTTCATTAATCAAGAACGAAACCATTGTAGTTCCAAGAATGTTTTCATTAATCAAGCGTCTGAACACGAAACCGTTGTTCCGGGAGTTCCGAACTAATCGCTGCTGCTTGGGAGTCACGTGTGCTATACACTGGTGAAGCTAATAGGTTAATCTTGAGTGCTTGAGTTCAACGTCATCGCCTTCACTTACCCATCTGTTTGCTGATTGGTTTGTTTGCTCCGTCCGCCAAAATGGACGGAGCAAACCGAAACGCATTGCTAGTTTCTTGACTACATGGTTGAGGAAAATGAAATTTGCCGGGACCAGTAGGCTGCGCTAGCCTGGCTACTAGGCAGCATCCAGGAAACCGAAACTAGGAAATGCTAGGCGAGTCGACCTCTAAATAATAATATCAAATTAACTATAAAGATAAAACGATATTTTTTTCCGCAAACTGAATCATGAATGTGTGGGTAATGTAGATTCATCCACATTAAAGGTATATTGTGTAGGAATTACTCCCATCTAGCGGTTGTATATCGCAAGTAACTCAATCGTATTTTTCATGCTGCATTCACGTGAAATTGGACAGACGGCAGACAGACGACAGCTGCTGCAGGTAACGGCATAAACAAGCCTCTATGTAAACAAGTTGTCCGTCAGCACGAGGCAAAACAATACATGTGACAATATGTTGTCATAGCGATGTCGTATTGTTGACCTGACCCACATTTTACCGGCTTTCTCTCGACTTCTGTGACTAAAATGACATCTGGTTTATTACAGAATACAACATCAGTGTAACGCCGTCTGCCCGACTCCAGTGTCTCCAGTCCTGAATGCAGCATCAGTTTCCATTTCACCGTCACGCTGCCACTGAACTAATCGCTGCTGCTTGGTGGTCACATGTGCTAAAAAGCTCATAGGTTAGCATGGCGACACAACATGGCAGCCTGGCTACCATCACGCTGCCACTGAACGTAAAAACATGACGACACGACATGGCAGCCAGCAGCGAGCTGACCCGCTCCATGTAGATATGAATGATATGAACGGCTCATTCAGAGCTGAAAGGAACACTTCACTTTGTTGATGGGGGGGGGATTATTGATTAATGGAAAAACAGACTTTTGAACAAAATAATTGATTATCGTGAATAGATAAGAGAAGAAGTTACACAATGTCCCTTTAATATGAGACTCATTTATAACCAAATACAAACTCCTCAGGGTCTCTTTAAGCGTGTTACCTGTACAAGTGTTTACTCATGTGGTTTGGTCATCTAACCTGTAGCCTATAGGTTTGGTCGTGTAACCTGTACTTTAATGTTTCATCATGTGACTTGTTTGAACCTTGGTCATGTGACCTGTTTGATTGTTTGGTCGTAGTTTGTATGAATGTTGAATCATGTGACCTGTACAGGTTAGGGTTAGGGTTACTGCTCAAGTTTATTAACTTACCGTGGTGCAGCTTATTGAATGTAATTTTAGAGTAAGTAGGAAAAAAATGTAACGAGTAATATACTACTTTACTTTACTTTCTCTAGGGTGTAATAAAGTAATGTAAGGCATTACTATTTTTGAGAGTAATATGTAATATATAATATATTACTTTTTTGAGTAACGAGCCCCAACAACATTGAAAAGAGGTAGCAGCCAGCAACATGTGGTCTTGATGACACTTCCATTTTTTTCTCATCTGTCCTTGCGGGTGCCGGCTTCTGGGTGGCAGCCAATCGGTGATGGTAAATGATACCTGGTGCCAAACCCACAACCAATCGCCCCCCTCCTCCTCCCTTCTGTTTGTGTGATGCCTGTGTGGTGAAGTTGCTACGAGCAATGTAACGCAAGTAACGAGCTTGGAAAACTGTAATATGATTACTATTTTCAGGGAAGTAATACCTTACACTACTAGTTACTGATAAAAGTAATCTGATTACAGTAACACGTTACTTTGTAGCGCGTTACACCCAACACTGACAGTATGAATGTCATGTCACCTATTCAAATTGATCAGTTTGGTTAATTGTTCTGTACGACATTTGGTCATGTGACATGTACCAGGACCGGAGTAACACACACCTGTGAGTATCTGCTGACGTCAGCATGTTCTATACCAGCTGTGCCCCATCACTGTGTGTGAATGTACTTCTGTTTTATGACAAATAACCGGTAATTGCTAATAATGCTACTAAATAAAATTACATCATAAAATGTTTTTTTTAAGTCACATAAATATAAAACCGACTTTAATCCTGTGGAGACTTCCAACAGACCCTGTCCCTTATAGTTTTACCTTGTGTGGACTGAGGTCACTGTAACTTAGCTACTAAACCACTATCACTTTATTATCACAGCATGTTGTGTTGTAGAAGTTATTAGAGCTGAAAGTCATATTGATATTAATGTAATCCAGATGATGATGACGACGACGATGATGACGATGATGATGATGATGACGACGACGACGACGATGATGATGACGACGACGACGATGATGATGATGACGACGAGCATGCTTATCACAAGGGCTCTTTGTGCGCATATTGTGAATTCTGTGAGGTATGTCAGAGATTACATCTGTGAAATTAAATTGGAAACTTGTAGCTCTTCACAATGAAATTCAACAATGTTAAGTGGAAACCACCTGTATCAAAGGTGAATTTGTAAGAATTTTGTTCCGTGTTGAAGACGATGCCCTCGACTTCTGTCCTCACTCTGTGGTGATCTGCTCTCCTGTTAATTAACTGATTGTGTGTCCTTCCAGCATTGTGACAGCTGCGATAAATGTCCTTGTGAAGAGGGAGACAAGTCTGCACACTGTGACGAGTGCAAGGTGAGAAAATACTCAGTAATACACTATATATAACAGAGCTACAAACACTCAGGATGATTAGAGTGGTTTAAGGCATCAAGATTCTGACCCAAACAAAACGAGAACAAAACCCATCCCATGAACCAATACAGACCTTTACCACTGTCAGGGCAAAGGTTCCCTTTCTTATCACCACGCCCTGATGGGGTATTGCCACATCTAATAACTGTTTTGACTTTATTCACAACATTAAGACTCATTCCTTTGCACCATAAAATGAGTATAGCATGGACCACTTAGTCTAGCATTTATCATGAATCTAAGGAACCACCAGCCTTTGTTGACTTGCCACATTGAAGTCTTTATTGACCTAAACAAGATTGAACATGCTGGTGAGCACATAGTCTGTAATGGTTTCTTCATTATTCACATTTACAGTTGCTGAACCCTTACTGTCCACAAAGACAGAAAAAGAAAAAAAATAACATCAAGTTTGACTTAGTCCTTAAAATGTGAATAAGACACATTTAAGTTTTAATGTATTAGGTTATTAAGTTACAGTCTGACAAATTTTGGAAATGGACATCAGGTCAGAATGGTGGATTACGCTTGTTGTGGGCACTGTCCTCTAAAACAGTGGCTCTCAAACCTTTTTACATCAAGGACCCTTAAACTGACACAAATTAGACCACGGACCCCCATTGGTCAACACTAGAAATACACAAATATTTGTTCTGAGACTGAATAACGTTGCTTTTTTTAGTCAATGTACATTGCCAATGGCATGAATTTTTGAAAAAAATTGCAAGAAATATCTGGGGAAAAAAGTAATATTTCTGGGGGGAAAAAATTTTGAGAAAATGTTGGGGACCCCCTTGAGCCCTCTCAAGGACACCTGGGGGTCCCCGGACCCCACTTTGAGAACCACTGCTCTAAAACACAGTGCAGAAGTGGTTATTAATGACCCTTCCACCACCCTAACCATGTGGTTATTATTATTATTGACCAACCATATAGCCATTAAGTACTTGTGAAACTATGGAGCTGTGTACACTTCACATTCATCATTTTGTTGGTTTCTTGTTTGCAGATGTGCGGCTTCTGCCATGTGTGTCCTGCTTGCCACACTCTGTGCCAGCCCGGTGAGTGAGAAACACAATTATTCAGTTTCACAGTAAGGAAGAAAATGATGTTTTTGATTGAACTCGTGTGGTCTGGTCTGTGCTCTTTCTTCAGGAGGATTTCTTGATGAGGTGACTGGATCGATCTACAAGTAAGTCTCATTTACCCTGGACTAGAACCTGTTCACGCACTGGAGTTTGTGTGTGACCACTGTTTTTTCTCCTCCCACAGGACTGTAGCCGATGTGTTTGATGATGATGATGATGATCACGACAACTAAACCATATCTCGCCACCATGTGGCTAACTGATGTTTCACCTTCACCTCAGATTTTCATTGTTATTTTTGTCTTTTCCTTGAGAACGTTACGATGCTCATCAATTGAAATAACTTAATATATTTGTGTACAGTTGTTAACTGAAAAGTCAGAGTCATACTTTGAAGGAAAATGATATATAATGTGGATATGTTCAATAAAAAGATGGGACATTTTTATGGATTGATTTATTGTGCTGGATTGGTTATTGATTCTTCTGTAGGAGTTCAAGAACACAGCATGGAACACATGTGAAGGGTTTTGAGTGCTTAGAATGAAACTGACTTTAACATTAAGGCCTAAATTTGGCGTTGTAGTATAGAAAGGTGTCAAAAATGTGTGTCACGATGATGGACGGGGCAGAGGAAGAGCAACTGATGGAAAGGGTGCAGCAAGAATTCAAGTGTCTGTGGTTTGAGAAAATGTAGGAGTTGAGAACGCCATAAGGTAAGTCTGTACTTGCCCTGTTCTGAGGCTCTGTAGCCAGTTACACAAAACACCTTAAGTTAAAGGGATAGTTCAACATTTTGTCAAATTGGCCCATTGCCAAAATTGTTATAGTCATAGCAGTAGGTGCGTTACCTTTAATTGTTGGTGTAAGCTATTTTTTAGAACGGTGGAGCAGAGCTGCAAGCTGCTCAGAGCTACACTATGGAGGCTAATGGAAAATCTTGGTTTCCCTCATCAAACTAATCAAATACACAATTCAATAACTCCAAAATGCTCTGGTGGACAAGTTGTGACCTGCACTTTCACCACGTATTACAATAATAACAGAACATTAGAAGATAGAGTTGTTTTAGAAGTGAATTCATGTAAAACCGCTGATGCATGCAGCGTACAAACATGACAAACAGCCATTTCTGTACTACACCTTTAAAGGTAACGAACGTACTGCTATGACTATAGGGATTATGGCAATGGGCCAATTTGCCAAAATGTTGAACTATCACTTTAAGGTTTTCCTTAAAGTGTGAGTTACGGATTTAACATAAAAGCAGCTGCAAAACACCCCTAAGTTTTGTCCAATTTCATCCAATTTGTTCACTGAGTTCAGTTACTTCAGAAAGCTAGCTGTCAGTTTACCTGTTGCATAAAAGAGCTTTGAAACCAAAGAAAGGGAAAACTAAAAGTACATCTGACTCTATGAAATTCCACTGAGAAGGCTCATGGTCCAGGACTACAGGGAGCGCTGCCACAGAGACCACACTGACCCGGACAGACAGGAGGCTCCACACAAAGGAGCAGAGCCCTCCACAGAACAGCACCCCCCATTGGTAGACCAAACTGAGGAAACACTGGAGTTAAAAAGTGAGGGACTAAAACTGTAGCCTAAAATAAAATAAAAGGTATAAAATGAACATGAAATTCTCTTTAGCTCATAAAATTAAAAGAGAGTCCCCGGTATCTCGTGCTCTCATGTTAAACTCCACACAGGAATGAAACACCTGGAAACATCTAAACCAGTCACAGTTGCCTCGCGCCATTTTCCTGTTGTTGTTGTTGTTGTTGTTGTCCACTGATCCTGGGTCAGTGGTGTGAGTGGGGCTATATGAGCTGGGGGGAGGCTACTTCAAGGGGCGTGTCGAAAGCTGCAGGGTTTGATTTAACATTTAGATTTAGATTTAACATTTAGATTTAATAGATTTAACATTTAGATGTATTTATATTTATCATTTAGGTGTAAACATGTAATATTTAGATGATAAATTTCAAATTTAACAAATATTGTGTTCACACCATTTTTTAAAACATGGTTTGACGCTAAATGTGACAAAATACAGCTGTTATTTTCAGCATGAGCAGCTTTACAAACGGCACCCCATAAGCGGGTTCAAGACGTGCAGTTCTCTCTGTGGCCCGGCAGGTGGCAGCAGACACTCCGTTGGCAAAACACCATAGAAGAAGAGGAAGGTGACGCCTTCCGCTCCACAGTCAGGTTATAAAACCAAAGCCGAGCACAAACATCTCTGACGGTCACAACCGCGACTTCTACTGCGTCGCGGCGAATGGGGTTTGACAAGTTCTGCAGTCTGGACCGTTCCGATCCGTTCTGGGTGAGTTTACTTTCCTCACCGACTAACCCTGTGCTGTTTCTCACAAGTCTGCCCTGTTGTTGTTTTTAGCTACCGGCGGCGTATGCTAACAGAGCTGACTTCCGGTCGGTCACATAACGTTAAAGTTAGCATGGCTCCACGAGAGAGCCGGCTTCAGCAGAGAAATTCCCCACGGCCCACTGCTCTCAACTGACCCCGGTACAGCTGTCACGTCTGGGACATAACACAGTGCGTGAGCCCGGTCCGCAGTAGATAACAGCCCGGACTGAGCTGGTTAACACTGATGTAGGACAGTGTTGTTACAGAGACGTTACTGTGTCACAATAACATCATAACACCTGTCCCCGGGACAGGAGACACCTGGACTCACGTCATCTTTCTAACAACAGAGGCTACGTATTTTCTGTCTGTCTGTCGATGGGTCTTTAGTGGTAGTTTGACAGTGCAAACACTGATTTGAGACCTGCTGAGAATCTCAACTGGTCTGGTCTCTATTAGTCACTGTTCACACAATGTTCCTGCTCTGCTCAATACCTTAACATGATCCAGCTTTGACTGAGACCCACCCCCAAGCATGGTCCAACTGTGATCCAGACCCAAACATGGTCCAGCTGTGATCCAGACCCAAACATGATCAAGGTGGCAGGAGTCCAAAATGTGATCTAGGTTTGCATGACCCAAATTTGATCCAGGTGTGATCTAGACCCAAGCTTGATCCAGCTGTGCTTGAGACCCAAACATGATCCAGCTGTGATCTTGACCTTAACGTGTTCCAGTTGTGACTGAGACCTAAGCATGGTCCTGGTGTGATGGAGAACCTGAAAGTGATATGATGAGAACCAAACATGATCCAGCTGTGATCTCAAACAGTGAGGGAGATCTACACATGTACCAGCTGTGATCTAGACCCAAGCTTGATCCAGCTGTGCTTGAGACCCAAACACGATCCAGCTGTGATCTTGACCTAAATGTGTTCCAGTTGTGACTGAGACCTGATGTGATGGAGAACCTGAAAGTGTTCCAGCCATGGTGGAGAACCAAACATGATCCAGCTGTGATCTCAAACCTACAACAGTGATGCTACACATGTGCTACACATGTAACAGCTGTGATCCAGACCCAAGCTTGATCCAGCTGTGATCTTGACTCAAACACGTTCCAGTTGTGAATGAGACCTTAACGTGGTCCTGATGTGATGGAGACATGAAAGTGATCTAGATATGATGAGAGCCAAACATGATCCAGCTGTGATCTCAAACCTACAACAGTGATGAAGATCTATGTTCCAGCTGTGATCCAGACCCAAACAAAGACCAGATCCAGATGTAATCCTGGCCCTGTTGTACATGTAACCTCCTTTGGATAACATGTCAGTGGTTTTGAAGTGTACTGTGACCTTTCTCTTTCTCTCTCCACTACCAGGATTGGAACCGTACATGGCACACTGCAAACCCAGACCTCACGCAATGTTTCCAAAACACAGTCCTGGTGTGGCTGCCATGCCTCTATCTCTGGGTGTGCGCTCCCATCTACCTCATCTACCTCCGCAGCCACGACCGGGGCTACATATGCATGAGTCACCTCAACAAAGCTAAAACTGTGAGTAGTGATGGCGTGTGATGACGTGCAGCTCTGACTGAGACAGTTTGACTGATTTGAATGATGTCATCGAGTTCCAGGTTGGTCTCAAACATGACTTGTTCTCTCCCCCAGGCTGTTGGTCTTCTGCTGTGGATCATCTGCTGGTCAGATGTTTTCTATTCTTTCTGGGAAAGAAGTCACGGCAGCAGCATCCCAGCCCCCGTCTACCTGGTCAGCCCCACGTTACTGGGCCTCACCATGGTGAGTCTATCACACAGCGGTCTCACTGAGGAGCCTGAGACCTCGCCACTTTCACTTGCTTTTATTTCACCTGTCACAAGGATTACATCTACAACTGGTTAATCGAAATTATGGGGTTTGGTTGGAAATCTCAAATGATATAACATTCAGGTCCCTCCCTCAACCTCTGCACATGTACATAATAGGGGTGGGAGAAAAAATCGATTCACATATATATCGCGATATCTTTTTTGACGATTTTTAAATCGATTTTTTTTTTCAAAAATCGATTTTTTTTTATTTATTTATTTTTTTAAAAATTTTATTTTTTTATACTGTGCAATGTGCATTTGTTCGCCTTTTTTTTTTACATACAGAGAGTACAGCTTTTGAAAAGGGTTTAAGTTCACTTTATAATGGAGTATATTAATTTATAGGCTCCTACAGTATTTGTGTGCAGATAAATGTTAAAAATGCAGATTAAAAATCGAGAGAATCGGCAATATCGTAGAATCGCAATTTAAATCGAATCGCCATCCAAAAAATCGTAGAAGAATCGAATCGGGAGAAAAGCATATCGTCCCAGCCCTAGTACATAAGCTAGGGAGCAGGTGCACTGACTGTATCCATGGCAACTGGAGACTCCAAAACCATCTTAGCAGTGACACATGGGGGAAGTTAGATAACAACAACAACAACAGTCTTCTTCTGTTTTCACTGTTGGGAGTCGTTGTCACCGGGGGCATCAGCATTTTTATCTTGTTCAGCCTCCGCCTTTGCGTTTTACAAGTTGATAGTGATGCTCTGCAGCAGCTGGTGGGAGGAGGGGGAGGGGGGGGGGGGGTAAAATGTCTTGCAGTTTTTTTAAACCACCTAGCGAGCAGCCTAGCTAGTTAAGTTGATGAGTGTTTCCAGTGTCGGACTGCTAGCATGAGGGTTTTCTCTCCTCTGCTGAGTGACAGATAGAGGGGCAGCACAGAGCTGTAGTGGGAGCTGTGTGGTTTCAAAACAATAACAGCATGTTTGGGTTGCTCTATGATACATTTGTCATAACGAGGGCTTGGAGCCAGAGGGTGGAAGTGGCTTTTGACAAACTTTTAAAGGAGAGACAAAAGAAAATGTTGACCACACTTCAATCAACTGTATTCATTGACCGTAAACCACAACATTGCAACCACAGAATACCGTATTTTCCACACGTCGTTTTTTGAGAAAATTAAAGGCTTTTAAGTGCGCCTTGTAGTGCGGAAAAAAACGTACTTATAAACTTGTGACATATTAACACAATAAACATGTTCTAAAACATTAAATTAAAGAAATTAAAAAAACGACTTTTTGGCACCAAACATCTCCAAGTCTTTTATGGACATATTGGGCGTATCTGCTGAACAATGGAACATTGAGCCTGAGTATGAGTATGTCCTACTGTCATCAGGACATACATGTGAGGACATACATTCAAAAACAACTCTGACTCATCTTCAACTTCCTCAATATAGCATTCATCACTTTGTTTCATAATATTCATCAGAATCTTCTCTGCCTCAGACAAGTTCCATAATGTACTACTGCTGAAAAGAACACTATGAATGGGACAGGGGATGTGTGTGTTCTCAAAGTGGGGTCTGGCCCCCCAGGGGTCCATGACAGGGTTCAAGGGGGTCCTTTTTCTTGAAAGTTTACCACTTATTTTTTTATATTCTTTTTTTTTTTTTTGGTGAGAAATTATTATTTATTTATTCATTTTTAGAAATGGTACCACTTTATCTAGAATTTCTTTAAAAAACTTTTTTAGAGAAATTTTACCACTTTTTTCCAGAAATTTCTCTGCAATATTTCCAGATTTTCCTGCCATCGGCCCTAATTTGAGCGTAGTTTAGTTTAGTTTATTTAGATCCCCATTAGCTTTTGACATACAGCAGCTATTCTTCCTGGGGTCTTTTCAGCATAATGACATTTACAAAGCATTCACACACAACACCTTAATACATAAAAAACAAAGATACATATAAAAACACATACAAGACAAAACATCCAGAACAAACTCTTAACATATATAGCGTACATTGGCTAAAAGAGTAACATTCTTCAGTCTCAAAGCAAATATTTGTGTTTTTCTGGTTCTTTCTTCAAAATTGTGTCCAACGGGGTTCTGTGGTCTAATTTGTGTCAACTCAGGGCTCCTTGATGTAAAACCCACTGTGTTAGTGTGTGGTGTGATAACATGTCAAGGAAAGAGTGCGGACTCTGAGTGACAGTTCCAGCAAATATATGACTAAATATCTGTTTCCAGCTGTAGCTTTAACATTGATTCATGTGTCCTCGGTGTGTAGTGCATTTACAGACAGTAAAAGTTAGTGAGTCTGTTGTGTGTGATGTATAAATGTGTGTGCGCTCCAGTTGCTGGCCGCCCTGGTGATCCAGTACGAGCGGATGAAGGGGGTCCAGTCGTCCGGGGTGATGCTGATCTACTGGCTGCTGGCTCTGGTGTGCGCCACAGTCTCCTTCAGGTCCAAAATCATCCAGGCTCTGGAGCAGGTGAGTCCTGAATGAACACAACTTCAGAATGCTTGAATGGAGGATGACGTCAACAATCCCCTGTGGTTTAAATATCGGTGTGTTTTTCTGGTTGTAGCCTGGAACGGTGAGCGTGTGGCGGTACGTCACCTTTTACTGCTACTATGCTCTGCTGCTGGTGGCTCTGTTCCTGTCCTCCCTCACCGACCAGCCCCCCCTCTTCTCCCAGGCCGTCAAAGACTTGGTGAGACCGCCTCCCTCTCTACACCTGTCTCTGTCTCTGTCTCTGATCATCAGCCACAAACCAACAGGAGAGTTGATCAGATGGCCTGTTGTCATAGCGGCTGCATGTCAATGTGTTCTGTTCAGTGTCCATTATGGACGGCCAGTTTCATCCTCACCCCCTGCTTCAGTTAAAGTCAACTGATTTTTTTTTTTTTTTAGAGAGTATCATCAGTTTATTATCAGTTATTAATGTACATAACACATTTTTGGAAAGCCATCCAATAGTTGTTGATATATTTCACTTAAAACCAAGCGCCCTCCCTTCCAATGGTGATTGCAAATTACATTTTTTCTTTGATACTCTTTTTATTGTTTTTTTCAGTTTTATGAGTACAACTGATGTATTTCTAATTAGGGCTAGGACGATATGCTTTTCTTCCGATTCGATTCTTCTACGATTTTTTTGGATGCCGATCCGATTTAAATTGCGATTCTACGATATTGCCGATTTTCTCGTTTTTTAGTCTGTATCTTTAACACCAGTGAAACAGTTGAATGATTATGATTGTCTACAGACTATTCTAGGAACCATATTCTCCCCAAAATACACATCACATGTAAGTCAGTTTTTAAGATTTATTCAGCAACAATATATATGTTTACTCTCTTTTCAAAAGCCTGAATAAAAGAGTATAGAAAAAACAGGCAACCTTTCTGACAAAATGAGATATAGATTGAAGTAAACTGCTACATTTTAACATGTATCTGCACACAAATACTGTAGGAGCGTATAAATTAACAAACTCCCTTATAAAGCGAAGTTAAACCCTTTTCAAAACCTGATTTTTTTTTTAAATAAAAAAAAATATAGATGTTTGAAAAAATAAAGATCAATTTAAAAATCGTCCCAAAAAATATTGCGATACTTCTGTGAATCGATTTTTTCTCCCACCCCTATTTCTAACGGTGTGTGTGTGGACTGTTTAGGTTGAACTGTCCTGTCTCTGTCTTCAGAACCCCTGTCCTGAGCCTGGTGCCTCCTTCCTCTCCAGAATCTCCTTCTGGTGGATCACCAGGTGAGAACAGCACACACAGATGTGTTAGTGGTGTGGATGTGTATGTGCTGACAGACATGGCAGACACTAGTACATCTAGAGTATGTTGTACCTCTGCCGGCAGCAGCCTTTTCTGCATTATTCGGATCAGCATTTATTCCTATTTTATTCCGATTATTTGTGTCCATGTGAACATGGCTGTTGGTCCCTGTGTTAGTTGTGTTTATCATGTGTGTTCATTCACTGAGAGTGTTGTGGCCGTGGAGACCTCCTCCTTCCTCGTAGACCTTCTCTGTTGTTCAGGGATGGAACTCTCCTCCTCCATCCCTCTCTGGAACCATCTGACCTCCCTGATCTGAAACATGTGATCAGTGACGGGGTCGTCTAGTGGCGCCCTGACAAACCATGTGACACCAGC
Organism: Decapterus maruadsi; assembly: GCA_030347415.2. Taxonomy (NCBI): domain Eukaryota; kingdom Metazoa; phylum Chordata; class Actinopteri; order Carangiformes; family Carangidae; genus Decapterus; species Decapterus maruadsi. The sequence continues at coordinate 25,081,108 of CM064905.1, read as the reverse complement.
GCTTTTGATAATGATCCCACAGAGGTTAATTACCTGGGTCTCAGTCAAACCTGACCCTCTGATCTTGGATCAGAGGTTCAACAGGACCAGTGTGGGTGTAGACTGTCTCTCACACTCAGGAACACGAGACCTGTTGGACAGAGCAGCAGTGTGTTGTAGAGACCTGTGGTTCAGCCTCAGTTACCTGCAGTGTAAACACAATGGTCACCATGGTTACAGTGCTGGTTAAACACAGGTTGATCTCAGAGGGCCTGTAAGTTTGTCTGTAACTCATCAAGTGAGCATGTCTTTAAAGGGATAGTTCAACATTTTGACAAATTCGCTTCTTGCCATAATCTCTATCGTCGTAGCAGTAGGTTCATTACCTCATTACCCATTACTTTAATTATCGGTGCATGTTGGTTTGAGATCAGCGGGACAGAGACGTGAGCTGCTCAGTGAACACAATGGAGGTGAATGGTACAGGTCCCCTGTCTGTCGAAAACTCATCAAATACACAATCCAACAACTCCAAAACGTTCTCATGGACAAGTTGTGACCTGCACATTCATCACGCTATGAGAAAATAATGGAACGTTACGAGACAGAGTTGTTTTCAAGCCAAATGCACAGTCGGAACTACATTCCAGACACGGCTTCTGGGCGGAGTGATTTCAAAAGCGAAAGTAGTTCCAAGTATTTGCTTCATGTGTCGTAACGTTACATAATTATACATGATTATTTCATAGCGTGGTGAATGTGCAGGTCACAACACAAGGTTTTTGTAGTTGTTGGATTGTGTATTTGATGATATGATGAGGAACAGGGCACCTGTACCGTTCACCTCCACTGCGTTCACTGAGCAGCTCACGTCTCTGCCCCGCAGATCTCAAAACAACATGCACCGATAATTAAAGGTAATGAACCTGTTATGACCATAGGGATTATGGCAATAGGAATTTGCCAAAATGTTGAACTATCCCTTTAAAGGGTGACTGAAACCAGATGTTCCGTGATGATAGAGGTGTGTGTGTGTGTGTGTGTCTGGTACCTACATCACATGACCTCTGCTCTTCTGATGTTCTTCTCCTTCTGTCCCTCGTGTCGTCTCATTGGTCTAAACGTGTCCATCTTGTCTGTCCAGGATGATGGTGATAGGCTACAAGCGCCCGCTGGAGGAGAAGGACCTGTGGTCTCTGAACCCTGAGGACCGCTCCCAGAGGGTGGTGCCGCAGCTGGTGCGTCGCTGGAACACAGAGTGCCAAAAAGTCAAAAGGTCAGGAGCTGGGGGTGAAGATAGATGTAGATACCCACTGGTGTATGTGATGCACTCCGATTTATTGATACGGTGTATTTCTTCTCTCTCTCCTCCAGGACGGAGCAGAAGACGTTGTACTCCCCCAGGCAGGTCCCCAACAGTGAGAGCAAAGAGGGCCGAGCGGTGGAAGAGTCTGAAATCCTGATTGTGAAAAACTCCCAGAAAACAAAAGAGGCCTCGCTGTTCTGGGCGCTGTGCCTGACCTTCGGGCCCTACTTCCTGGTCTCCTGCCTCTATAAGATCGTCCAGGACATCCTGATGTTTGTGGGGCCTGAGATCCTCCGGTGAGAAGCCTCACGTTCCTCTGAACCATCACACAGGGCCACTGTTTAATCATACTTCATGTGCATATGTGCACATGTGATTTAGAACATTGATTACTTTTTCATTGTCGTGTCATGCACATTTTTTGTGCCTATAAGACACTCAGCATTAAAATACATACATTCAAGAATAGCTTCGGCGTGTCGTTTTGGTGGAGTGAAAAAGAGAATTACAAAAACAAAAAGGTTCGAGGTAAATACAAACATGCATCAGCTGTTTTTCATGAATTTCCCTCTAAAACAACTCTGTCTGGTAACGTTGTGTTATTATCTCATAGCGTGGTGAATGTACAGGTCACAACTTGTCCACCAGAGCGTTTTGGAGTTGTTGGATTGTGTATTTGATGAATTTGATGAGGGAAACCAAGAAATCCCATGAGTCTCTGTAGCGTAGCTCTGAGCAGCTCACGACTCTGCTCCACCGTTCTTAAAGTAGCTTGCACCGACAATTAAAGGTAACAAATGTACCAAATTGAATGTTGTGTTGTGAATGTTGTGTTTACAAACTGCAACAAACAAACCTACAGACCTTACCTGTTGACTTTCTGCATTTGATCCGGTCCAGGCTGCTGATCCGCTTCGTGAACAACTCCAGCGCCCCCTCCTGGCACGGCTACTTCTACACCGCTCTGCTCTTCTTCTGCACCTGCTTTCAGTCGCTCATCCTCCAGAAGTACTTCCACGTCTGCTTCGTCTCGGGCATGCGTCTCCGTACGGCCATCATCGGAGCGGTCTACAGAAAGGTACGCGTCCGAGGAGGCAGCGGAACCGGTCTCTGGTCCTGCTCCGGACTCATCTCTTTGACGTCTTCTTCTCTGTCAGGCCCTGGTTATCAGCAGCGCAGCGCGCCGCACCTCCACGGTGGGAGAGATGGTCAACCTGATGTCGGTGGATGCTCAGCGCTTCATGGACCTCATCACGTACATCAACATGATCTGGTCGGCCCCCCTGCAGGTGGTGCTGGCCCTCTACTTTCTCTGGCAGGTAGGATTACAGATCCACGGCACCCCACTGGTCTGTGCTGCTTCAGCAGTGAGAGAGACTGCAGAGCTCAGATGTTACAAAATGTGAACTGACCTGTTTTTCCTGAATATTCTCCATGCAGCGGAAACACTTTGATGTTGAAAAAGATTCTGAACAGCTCAAGACTGTTTAGAAGCAGCTGAGCCCTGATGTTAATGTGTGTTTTTCTTATTGTTACCTGTCGCTTTCCAGAACCTGGGTCCGTCTGTGTTGGCTGGAGTTGCTGTGATGGTTCTGATGGTTCCTGTCAACGCTGTCATCGCTATGAAGACCAAAACATACCAGGTGAGACGACTCCTCATGGTCACACCGTCACACCAGGTCCCTCAGTCCACCTCCTGGTCTGTCAGAGCCCTGATGGTTCAAAGACCTGCTCTCTGTGTCAGGACATGTCCAACACAGCACCTGTTCATCCATCCATCCATCCATCCATCCATCCATCCATCCATCCATCCATCCATCCATCCATCCATCCATCTATCCATCTATCCTCCTTTAAAGGGATAGTAGCGTTTTTTTTAAAGTGGGGTTGTATGATCTCCAAATAGCCCCTAAGTACTTTAATAGCAGTAGAAGACTCTCTGCACTCCTCCCGTTAGCAACGCCAGCCCATAGCCCTGCCCAGAGATTAACAATATACATTGTTGTGAATGGACCCAAAGAAACAGCCTATTTTCGTGGCCTAAAAGAGGTTTTACATGAAAAAAAAACACAGTTCCATTGTTCGCTATAATATAATTTTTTCCAGCCCCTCAAAGTGCAGGAAAAACAGCTTTTATTTGGACCTAACAACTCACGTACCCCTCCGCCCAGGGTTAGCGCCCGCCGATCAGCAGTAGCTCCAAATAAAGTCCCAGACTTCCTGTTCCCTGGTATGGCTACATTGTAGCTGTGACTGGGGGATCCTGAGACGTTCCCAGATGTCACCTCTCCACCTAGTCCTCAGTCTGCCCCGTGGCCTCCTACCAGTTGGACGTTCCTGGCATGTCCAACTGTGTCTCGTAACGTTCCGTTATTATCTCATAGCGTGGTGAATGTGCAGGTCACAACTTGTCCACCACAGCGTTGTGGAGTTGTTGGATTGTGTATTTGATGAGTTTGATGAGGGAAACCAAGAAATCCCATGAGCAGCTCACGGCTCTGCTCCGCCGTTCTAAAAGCAGCTTGCACCGACAATTAAAGATAACAAACCTACTGCTATCACTACAGGGATTATGGCAATGGGCCAATTTACCAAAATGTTAAACTATCCATTCAGGAGCTAACCTTAACACAACAAACAACAATGACCAGTGTTAAACCCCCCCAGCAAATTTACTGGTTGCACACTGCTTGAGCCCTGTCTCAAACTGTCTGGAGTCTGGAGCCCTTCAGGAGGCTTTGGCTTCAGTTCTGTGCAGAGGGAGGAGGAGGAGGGGAATTATTGTCTGTCTTGATCTTCCGGGTCTGAAACAAGTCTGTAGGTCAGCTGCTTTGCGTATCTGACAGTGCTCTCAATGTGTATGTGTGTGCAGGTGGCTCAGATGAAGAGTAAGGACAATCGCATTAAACTGATGAATGAGATGATGAACGGCATCAAGGTACTGAAGCTGTACGCCTGGGAGCTGGCCTTCAAGGACAAGGTGTCCAAGATCCGTGAGAGTGAACTGAAGGTGCTGAAGAAGGCTGCCTACCTGGGCGCCATGTCCACCTTCACCTGGGTCTGTGCCCCTTTCCTGGTGAGTAGTGGTGGAGACACCAAGACATCAGACACTGCACTGACCCGTCCATCTTCAAATCCCTCATCAAGACTCTCAGCTTTTAGCGCATAGTAATGTTGAATGTATGTTTCTATGCCCATTCTAACTCAAGTAAGTTTTTGGATAAATAAAATATATTGCTACTTTATTATTACAATTGCAGGCCTCATTATCGAGTTGTTCTTTGGATGCCTACACTTGTATCAGCCTCTTGTATCAGGGAAATACACAATAAACTCATAATCTTCTATGGTTTTCATTTCAAAGTGATCCAGACTGTAACTCCACCGTCTCCTCTCTCTCATGTAGGTGGCTCTCTCCACCTTCTCTGTTTACATCCTGATCGATGAACACAACGTGCTGGACGCCCAGAAAGCCTTCGTGTCACTGGCGCTCTTCAACATCCTGCGATTCCCCCTCAACATGCTGCCAATGGTCATCAGTAGCATGGTGCAGGTCAGTGGTCAGTCATGTGACCGTGGCTGCAGTGGAACAGTCAAAATAGTCAAAAATCACCTCCTCAGTCTGACATTTCACATGGATTTAGATTACCAGGTCTTTGCTTCCTCCTTAAATAGAAAATGAGGTGAACAGGAATAAATTTGTCGCATGTAGAATCTTAATTTGTCTAAAAGGAGACAGAATTACCAACCTACAATGTGAACCATATAAACCCCAACATTATACAAACAACCAAATCTGAAACAGACTCAAGCAGTAAGATGGAGAGAGTATCAGCTGTACTTTCCTGCAGCTCAGGACTTAAAGATCCGTGTTTACACTGGAACTGAATGGAATTTTTTATTGTTCTTGAGGGGCAATTGGGCTTACAGCAGCTGCTGTCACAATCAAACACATAGAAACACAACAGAAAAATACAATTACATAGATGTCATCAACATTTCAAGATAATACACAACTACAGCTGATTAAGATATTTAACAGCTGATGGAATGAATGATCTCAGAGATAATAAGGGGGCTTTACGAGACAGTTGTTTTTGAGGTAAATCCATGCAAAACTGCTAATGTGCGCTCCTGTCAGGGGCAGTTTTTCAGCAAGACGTTGTTGGATTGTGTATTTGATGAGTTTGATGAGGGAAACCAAGAAATCCCATCAGCCTCCATAGTGTAGCTCTGAGCAGCTCACGGTTCTGCTCTGCCGTTCTAAAAATAGCTTGCACCGACAAATAAAGGTAACAAACCTACTGCTATGACTATAGGGATTATTATGGAAATGGGCCAATTTGCCAAAATGTTGAACTATCCCTTTAAATAACTCAGTGCTGGTCCCCAGACAGGGAGAGTTGGGCACAGACACTGGATTCTGTCTCAGTGTTGGAGCCGCCATAGACCTGAATCCATTAATCTCATTATACCTTTATGGACACACCTGACCTGGGGTCAGTGATATGGATGGAGGTACAGGTCCTCTTATGTTTGCTGTAGACATGAAGTGGTGATGTGAGTCAGTGGTAGAGGACACTAACAGGACTGCAGTGAGGGCAGAATGAACTACATCAGTGTGTGGGTCCAGTCTCATCCAGTCTCCTGGTCTCTGTGTCTCTGTGTCTTCAGGCCAGTGTGTCCCTGAAGAGACTCCGAGTGTTCCTGTCCCACGAGGAGCTGCAGGAGGACAGTGTGGAGCACCAAGCAGCAGCCGGCTGTGAGTCTGTCCTTATCTGTCCTCTGTGTGACCATGCATTTCATATATCTAACTCTGTATCTTCTTGGTTTGCCGTCATCCCAGTGGTCACATACTCAATGTTTATTAACAGAAGATTGTCTTGTGTGGTCCTTCCAGCCCCATTCAGTGTCTCCATAGTGGATGGAGTGTTCAGCTGGTCCAGAACTGAGTCACCAACACTGAAGAGGTGAGTGTCACACAGTGATATTTATGTCATTGATTTTTTATTAGTAGTTCTATGAGGATAGCCTCTTTAACCAGCCTCTCCCGGAAATGCATTTCATTTCATCTCACAGGGAGAGTCTGGCCTCTTAAGCGTATGGCGTGGGCGGCAGTAGTAACATTGACAGATAACCCCATTCAGCCAATCAGCGTTTCAAAATAACAGCGAAAACGTCTTTTCTTTCAAGAAACTCAACAAGCGCCGACTCTTGCTCTTGTTTAATTTCTGTAATTGATGGTATTTCAGTAAGAACTTCCCTTATTTCTGTTTTTAGGCTGCTAGCTGCTAGATAGCTCTGTTGTGGTGAGAGTCGTGCAGTGTAGTGACGTTATCATCCGGGGCTTTGCAGTCGGTCCCTGATTGGCCAAAGTGCTGTGTCAATCACAGAAATCTGAGCGGCAACGCCGATTGGCTCGAGGCCAGACTCTCCCTGTGAAATGAAATGAAATGAAATGCATTTCCAGGAGAGGCTGACCATGACATACAGCCATAAGAACCATGAAATGTTTATAAAGAGGAGGAGGATCATCAGTGTGAAGCCATCTAAGTGTGTGTGTGTGTGTGTGTGTGTGTAGGCTGAATGTGTTCATCCCAGAAGGCTCTCTGGTGGCTGTGGTGGGACACGTGGGGTCAGGAAAGTCGTCTCTGCTCTCTGCTCTGCTGGGAGAGATGGACAAGCTGGAAGGAACAGTGGCTGTGAAGGTGAGCGCTCACACACACTCTCACTCACTCACACACACTGACAGCTGCTGTTTATTGTTGTTTATTGTTTATTAGATGGATACCCATTAGCTGCTGCCTTGGCGACCACTAATCTACCTGGGGTCCCTAGGGCACATAAAGTACAACATCAATGATATACCCTGACAACAATACATACAGTCATGCATTCCAATCATAACTACACTTTTTTTTGCCAGATTTTGCCAGTTTTTTTCTAGATAATTTTTAACTTAATTTTTTTTTTTTTTAGAAATCCAACCACTTTTTTTCCAAAAATTTCTCTACAATATTTCCAAAAATTCACGCCATTGACCCTAATTTGAACGCTTTTCAGTCTCAGAACAAATATTTATGTATTTCTGGTGTTTGAGCACCAGTGCTTTAGAGAACATGAGAGAAGGTTCATTCACAGCGTGTGTTTCCCTGCAGGGCTCGGTGGCCTACGTCCCCCAGCAGGCCTGGATCCAGAACTCCACCCTCAGAGACAATATAGTGTTTGGTCAGGAGAGGAGAGACGCCTGGTATCAGCGCGTGGTGGCGTCCTGCGCCCTCCTGCCCGACCTGGACATCCTCCCCGCTGGAGACGAGACAGAGATTGGCGAGAAGGTAGGACCTGATGGAGGAGAAGGACCGATTACTAGTCTCTGTCATCGCCTTGTGGTCTTTTCACCATGTCTCCTCTGTGCAGGGAGTGAATCTGTCTGGAGGTCAGAAGCAGAGGGTGAGCCTGGCCAGGGCCGTGTACTGCGACCGAGCCGTGTACCTGCTGGACGACCCGCTGTCCGCCGTGGACGCCCACGTAGGAAAACACATCTTTGATCAGGTCATTGGTCCTCAGGGGCTGCTGAAGGACAAGGTGAGGCTGCTCTATCATTGAGGTGAATGTGCAGGTCACAACTTGTCCATCAGAGTGTTTTGGAGTTGAATGTGTATTTGATGAGTTTTGGAGGAAAGCAGGAAATCCCATTAGCCTCTGTAGTGTTAGCTGAGCAGCTCACGTCTCTGCCCTGCTGATCTAAAAACATCTTGCACCAGGAAACTAGGGCAATGGGTGAATTTGCAAAAAATGTTGTAATATCCCTTTAAAGGTTTTTGAATAACTCCACAAGTCCTAGCTTCAAATGATTTACAGGATTTTGTGTGTGTGGCTGTGTGCAGACCCGTCTGCTGGTGACCCACGGGCTGAGCTACCTGCCCCAGGTGGACCTGATCCTGGTCATGGTGGAGGGCCAGGTGACGGAGATGGGCTCGTACCAGCAGCTCATGGCCACAGAGGGCGCCTTCTCTGAGTTCCTGCGGACGTACGCCGCCGTGGACAAGACTGACAATAATGGTGAGATACACTGTTCTTCATGCAGCTACAATGACTGTTTGTGTTGTTGCTGTTGAATGGTGTCATGAAACAATTATTTAAATGTGCTGTCGATCAACATGAGCTGTGGTTTGGACTCAGCGGTTACAGCTACAGTAGTTAATAATACCAGCAACCAGTGATTAAAATAAAGAAAAACCATTGAATGACTGTCCAAACTTTTGACTGGTACTGCATATTTCAGGGGACGGACAAAAAATTCAGGTCAGACATCTAAAATTGTTTTACAGGAAGAGAAAATACATGAAAGTTTTTGACATGAATTTGATGCACAAACAGATAAATGAACTCAAGATTCAAGATTTTTAGTTGAGAAAGTAAATCTTTCACTTAATGGGGCTTTTAAGCAGCGACTGATGTTGCGACAGCTACGGTGCCTTTCATGCCTGTACATTTCAGTGTGTTCCTGCAGTTCAGGAAATCAACAATCATTTAACAACTTCACTCACACAACAGCTACTTTCCCCCTCCAGGAAACTGACACAGAACATAGAATTACCCAGTAACTCTTAAATGCATCACAGAGAAGAGCAAACTTGTCTTTCTCCTCCTCTTCCTCCTACTAGCTGGGCTTTAGAAGCTTCTGTGTTAACATAGAATTTTCATTATGTCAAACAGTAGCTGCTGATGCTTCAAATCCATACTGTCTCAGGATCAGTCCGCCGTTAATGTTTGGTTTCCTCCTGTTTTTAGAAATTCCAAGGAGTGGAAGCAGAGGAACAGAGAATGGCAGCGTAACGACTCTGGCTGGGTGAGTGACACTGGCCCCCTGGACCTGGTCCTGGTCTGTTTACGTCTCCAGAGACCGGACAGCAGGAGCTGAGGCTCTGCTCCGCTCAAGTCTTTTAAAGGGATAGTTCAACATTTTGGCAAATTGGCTCATTGCCATAATCCCTATAGTCATAACAGTAGGTTCGTTACCTTTATTTGTCCGTGCAAGCTATTTTTAGAACGGCGGAGCAGAGCCGTGAGCTGCTCAGAGCTACACTACAGAAGTTCATGGAATTTCTTGGTTTCCCTCATCAAACTCATTCTTCCACAATGGTTTCCACAGAAATAAGAACGGACACATTCTAACATCTCTGTTTTACCTAAAACAACTCTGTTTCATTATTATCGCATAGCGTGGTAAATCTGCAGGTCACAACTTGTCCACCAGAGCGTTGTGGAGTTGTTAGATTGTGTATTTGATGAGTTTGATGAGGGAAACCAAGAAATCCCATGAGCCTCTGTAGTGTAGCTCTGAGCAGCTCACGGCTCTGCTCCACCATTCTGCAAGTAGCTTGCACTGACAAATAAAGGTAACGAACCTACTGCTATGACTATGGGGATCATGGCAATGGGCCAATTTGCCAAAATGTTGAACTATCCCGAGAGGAACAGGCTGTTATTTACTGCAGACACTGTTTGGAGTGTCTGTGATGCTGTGTGTCCATTAAAAATAATTTTATTTTTTTATTTACTTTTTATTCATTATCTTTTAGTAATATACACATATGTGCCAACTGGGCACAAAACATACAACATGACAAGGGGAGGATTTGTTCATTAAGTAAAACAGCGGAGTCAAACATAAGCACTTCATGTATTAAAATAAGGATGCTTCTTGAGAGTATGGGGAAAAAAATTCTTATTAAAGGGTTTGGCCTAAGCTTTGTGATCTATATGAAACCAGGTCTTACAGTTGGCACATAGCTGAGCCATTTTAACCAGTTCTATATCAGTTTGATTTTTGAGTTTTAATGTCATTCTCTCCATAAATGATATCAATCCACTCCACCATTAATTGTCTTTAAAAAAAGCCCTTTTACACTCCACTAACAACACTCTTAGAAGGTATTTGTCTCTCGGTGTAAGTTCAAGTCCATCCAGATCACACAGGTACATGACATTGAAATTTAAAAACATTTTCCTTTTAAAAACACTCAAATAATCTCTCTCCAAAATGGAGCCACAGTTCCAGAAAATATGAAAATGGTTTGTTGAAGCATTCCCACAGGATCTCCGACAGGCAGTCTGATTTGAATAGTTGGTCTTTTGTCCAGGAGAAGTATATTTTCATCCTGTTTTGTTGTTCATGTGTGAGCAGCAGTCCGGTCATCAGCGGTCAGTCCCAGCAATCCCAGACCAACAAGGAGGGCCAGGACCCGAACATGAAGGCCAAGAACCCTGAGGTTGGCAAGCTGATGGAGGCTGACAAGGCCAACATGGGACGGGTAGGTACCAGCTACAGCCGTACATCCCTGCTTCCACTGTGATGGTCCCAACCTGAACCTGCTCCCATCTGGTCTCCTCTACATCCTCAGGTCCAGCTGTCTGTGTTCTGCGCCTACCTGAAGGCCATCGGCGTCTTTCTGTCCTTCATCAGCCTGCTGCTGTTCCTCGCCCATCACCTGGTCTCCCTCTTCTCCAACTACTGGCTGAGCCTGTGGACCGACGACCCCGTGGTTAACGGCACGCAGCCAAACAGACAGATGAGACTGGGGGTGTACGGCGGCCTCGGCCTATCCCAGGGTGAGGAAGACGCTCTGACACGGATGAACGTTATGAACGTCGTGTTTATATTTAATCTACCTGTTAATAATGGGCTCAAATTAACACTGGCCTCCTTGGTCCACTTACTGACAACCTCATAGAAGACATATTATGCCCTTTTTTCACAAATTAAAGGGATAGAGACCTTTGCTATCACGAAAAACAATGAAAATCAAAATTTTCACAACATGGAGCCATTAAATTGTTGGGTCATATTGTATCAGCTACACAATATAAGCAAATCAAATAATTTGCCCCCCCTGTCTTTGCAGGTGTGGCAGTCTTCGGTTACTCCCTCTCCATGTCCATGGGGGGGATCCTGGCGTCCCGCGTCCTCCACCAGTCCATGCTGTACGACGTCCTCCGCTCACCCATGTCCTTTTTCGAGCGCACCCCCAGCGGGAACCTGGTCAACCGCTTTGCCAAAGAGATGGACACCATCGACTCCATGATCCCCATCATCCTCAAGATGTTCATGGGCTCCATGTTCAACGTGCTGGGAGCCTGCGTCATCATCCTCGTCGCCACGCCCCTGGTCGCCATCGTCATCCCCGTGCTCGGCCTTCTCTACTTCTTTGTGCAGGTGAGTCATTTTCCGAAGGTGTGAAACATGAATGGGCCCCATTCACCAATATCTTCTTAAAGGTAGAGTCTGGAGGTTTGTTTGTTGCAGTTTGTAAAAAAAACTCCTCTCGGGCTCAACTGTGAAGCTTCCCGCACCTGACAACTGACTAGTCAGGACTGCAAAGAAAAAGGAAATACAGTCCGCCAGCGTAAGTTAGCGTTAGCGGGTGTTAGCGGTGGCCTATAGCATCCACCGCTAGCATCTGAGACAGCTAGCGGGGCTGGCTAGCAGCCCTTCTACTGAATGTCATCATATTAACATATATCATATGATCAGTCACTTTATTTCTATTGGATGGCGTAGTGATTCCCAATAAACATAATTGATATGAATTAAGGAGACCACAATGATTTGTAAAATAATTACTAAAAACATCATTAATGATGAGAAAATGATTCTAATTCAAAATCATATAATATTATACAACTGCAGAACAGAAGAAAATGCAATAATCAGTTTTGCACAAGTGTCAGCTTTCAAATGATCTCAAGTATGATCTTGTGTGTGTATATTTTGTTCTTAGCTAAAAACAAGAAAACATTTATGAATGCCACAATCTTCATAAAAACTAAGTAGGACTTGAAACCAAATGAGTTAATCAGAACGGGCCGTGAATGAGGCCCAGTGTTTGTTTCTACCTGGTCTCACACACCTGTCGCTGCTCCGTCCAGAGGTTTTACGTGGCGTCGTCTCGCCAGCTGAAGCGTCTGGAGTCGGTCAGCCGTTCACCCATCTACAGCCACTTCAACGAGACCCTGCTGGGCACCTCCGTCATCAGAGCCTTTGGAGAACAGGCGCGCTTCATCAGCGAGAGCGACCACAGGGTGGACCACAACCAGAAGGCCTACTACCCCAGCATAGTGGCAAACAGGTGAGGGAGCGTCGCTGTGTCTCCGTGAAGATCGGACCTCAACAAGCAGGTTGTTCCCAGGTGATCTTCTCTCTGTAGGTTCTCTTCTTCTCAGTGTCGGTGGCTCTGTTTGTGTGTGTGTGTGTGTGCAGGTGGCTCGCAGTCCGTCTGGAGTTTGTGGGGAACTGCATTGTGTCCTTCGCTGCTTTGTTTGCTGTCATAGCACGAGACAGCCTCAGTCCAGGCATCATGGGCCTGTCCATCTCATACGCTCTCCAGGTAAACACCCACTCTCAGCTCTGTCAGCCGCCTCCAGGTGGTCTGGTGGTCAGGGCTCTCTGTCTGTTTTCAGTCTAGACTAGCTGGTTTTTATGGAGACTCCAGGATTAGGTCCACACTGCTACAATTTCATTTAAAACACTTTTAAGATTTTGTTTCCTGTCCACACTAATGTGGAGTTTTTAAAGAGGACCCGTTATGCTCATTTCAGGGGCTTTTAAAGGGATAGTAGCATTTTTTTAAAAGTGGAATTGTATGATCTCCAAATAGCCCCTAAGTACTTTAATTGCAGTAGAAGACTCTCTGCACTCCTCCCGTTAGCAACACCAGCCCATAGTCCTGCCCAGAGATTTACAACATACACTGTTGTGAATGGACCCAAAGAAACGGCCTATTTTCACGGCCTAAAAGAGGTTTTACATGAAAAAAAAAAAAAAATACAGTTCCATTGTTCGCTATAATATAATTTTTTTATTTGGACCTAACCAACTGCTGATCGGCGGGCGGAGGGATACGTGAGTTGGTTGGCTCTCATATAAAAACTTTTATGTAGTATGAATTTTTCCTGCACTTTGAAGGGCTGGAAAAAATGATATTATAGCGAACAATGCAACTGTGTATTTTTTTTCCAGGTAAAACCTCTTTTAGGCCATTTCTTTGGGTCTGTTTACAACACTGTAAAATCAGGGATATGGGCTGGCGTTGCTAAGACTGCAGAGTGTCTTCTACTGCAATTAAAGTACTTTGAGGCTATTTGTAGATCATACAACCCCACTTTAAAAAAATGCTACTATCCCTTTAATGTGATATTTGAGCCCAGTGAGGCGCTATTAAATGTTTCGATCGATAAAAAACTCTTCAGCATCCAAGCTGTCTGTGTACTCCAATCTGGCTCTTTCCTGCTTCGCTCTGAAGCCCTGCTTATACGACAACGCTCACAGGTGAAGACGACAAAATATTTTATCGGATGTGCCTTTCTTTTAGACGACGACTGTGTTTTTGGGACTTAAAAACGCAAAAAAGTGAAACCACCTTCCAGTGTGGAAATCTTTTAAAAGACTCCACCGTCGCTTTTCTGTCTAAAGGGTAAAAATGCACAGGCATGCGCCAGTACAGGAAAATAACAACAAACATGTCAGATTCTTTCTTTCTTTTTATTTCATTCTTTCTTTCTTTCGCCCATAGAAAGACATTCATCTCAGCTTTTATGTTTCAGTTAATACAGCATTGTTTCAACAAGTTCATCAGCCCATTCAGCATTTCTTCAGCAATGGCATTCAGCTGCTTTTATTCTATCTTTATTTATTTATTTATTATTATTTATTATTATTATTTTTATAATTTTATTGCTGTGTGCTTGCGGCTTTATAATCTAATGTTGTTTGGAGCAATAACTCCACCTCCTTGTCTGTCCAGACAAAATTGTCAGTTTTGGTTTTGATTTTCCATTTCACGCTACCAGGGAGAGAAGTAGAAGGAAGTTTTTTTTGTTAAGATAATTTACGTGTAAGCATAGCCTGAAACACTCGGATTCAGAGAAAGCAGTCTGCTTCCTGTTAACACATTAAGCTCATGTATGCTTAGTGCACATATGTGTTTTGAGGTCTGTTAGTCTGGATCGCAATTGTTTCCTGAAACACACAGTTAGTTATTTCTAGTCTGAAAATGTAGCAATGTGGATGTAAGCTACATCTGAAACCAGGACCATGTGTGGATGGAAGGGGTTTTCAACCTGATCCTGTTGGTTAGACGTGTCCGTCTTGTCCCATGCGCAGCTGACTGCCTCCCTGACCTGGCTGGTGAGGATGTCCTCTGATGTGGAGACCAACATTGTGGCTGTGGAGAGAGTGAAAGAGTACAGCGACACCGAGAAAGAGGTAAACAAATGTCATAGTCATGTGCGGAGGCTACGGACCCTGGTTCGAATCCCGAAGCCAGTGGCCCTTGGGTGCATGTCATTCCACCTCTCTCTGCCTCCCCACTTCCTGTCTCTCTCAACTGGCCTATCAATTAAAGGCAAAAAGCAACCCCCCCCACTAAAAATAAATAATAATAAATAGTAATGCTGCAGCTGGACCAGAGTGCAGGATATAGTTCAGTTTTATGCAAATCATCAGTGTGATAACATATTCACTGATGTGTTTCATGCCCTGTAATAAAACATGACACTGTCTTGAGCTTGTGTTTTAACCACCGACCTTATTTTAGACATCTGACAAAATGAATTAATCAAACTCAGAGGCCTGGGGAGCAGCTCAGCTCTAGTAACTCCTGTAGAACTCTGTCTGTGTGTACATCTTTATTTCTCATGCTGAGCGATATAATTTGAACTCCAGAGATTCTCGAGCTGGTTATCTGTTGAACAGCTGCTTACAGGTTGTGTTGTTGTAGTCGAAGGTTGTGATTGAGGACAGTTTTCACTTAATTTACCTTTAAATGTAACTTATTTTACTCCACTGTATCACACAAGGTAGTATTTCTTCTTCTCCTCACCCTGCTACATTTATGTGTCACCTGTTATTGGCGGTGATGGAGACAACCAGCTTCACCTCCATCAGGTGCTCCTCCTCTGTTGACCTGTTTGTTAAAGTGACCTTTGACCACCAGGCCGAGTGGAGACGCGAGTCCTCCTCCCTCCCCCCGGGGTGGCCCACCAACGGCTGCATTGACATCAGAGGCTACGGCCTGCGCTACCGCCACGACCTGGACCTCGCCATCCGCAACATCAGCATCAACATCACTGGAGGAGAGAAGGTGAGGACATCACTGAGGCTGTGTGTGTGTGCGTGCGTGTGTGTGTGCTATATCTGAATTTGAGCCCACTATGGGTCTTAGAGTTAGTGTAATAACTCATCTATCAGACGATGGAGCCCAAACTTTGTGCAAAATTCTATTTTCGAGTAAATCCGGGATGAAAGTGTGGCTTTTTTTGCGCTGGATAATGCAGGTACGCGAATTATGCGTCATGTTGCTCAGCCAATGATATTGGATCCGTCATCCGTCAATCAA
Source organism: Decapterus maruadsi (assembly GCA_030347415.2). Lineage (NCBI taxonomy): Eukaryota > Metazoa > Chordata > Actinopteri > Carangiformes > Carangidae > Decapterus > Decapterus maruadsi. The sequence goes on along the minus strand of CM064905.1, from coordinate 25,065,424 downwards.
ACGTCTGGAGGAGACTCGTCCACCACCACGACACAAAACTCTGCTCCACTGTCCTCCTCCAGATCCCTGTGCTCCATCACTAGCCTAGCTAGCTAAGTTAGCAAGCTATAACTTAGGTAGCCTACTAGCTAACAGTTAGCTACGTTAGCTAAAGACACTCGCGCGTGCATTGAATATCCCACCAGTTCAATAAAGCCCAATCAAATTTGCTCGTGGAATGAGGTGGGACAAACGGCCATTTCTGAACACTTTTTAAAGGGATAATTCAACATTTTGGCAAATTGGCCCAGCGTTTTGGAGTTGTTGGATTGTGTATTTGATGAGTGTGATGAGGGAAACCAAGAAACCTCTGTAGCGTAGCTCTGAGCAGCCCGCTGCTCGGCTCTGCCGTTCTAAAAATAGCTTACACTGACAACAAACCTACTGCTATGACTATAGAGGTTATGGCAATGGGCCCAGTTTCCAAAATGTTGAACTATCAAAAATAAATTTCCTCATATTACTGAGGATAATTAAGTTGACCTTGAACCTTGAACCTGTCCGGCAGGTGGGGATCGTTGGGCGCACCGGAGCAGGGAAGTCCTCCCTGACTCTGGGACTGTTCCGGATCATTGAGGGAGCCGAAGGCCACATCTTCATCGACGGGGTGGACATCGCTCAGCTGGGCCTCCACGAGCTCCGCTCCAGAATCACCATCATCCCACAGGTCAGTATGCAGAAGACACAGAAGAAGAGATATCACAGGTTGGCTATGTGAGCATGACAAACCCCCCCCTCACTCTGTCCTCAGGACCCGGTGCTGTTTTCTGGCTCTCTGAGGATGAACCTGGATCCTTTCGACAGCTACTCTGATGAGGACGTGTGGCGGGCTCTGGAGTTGTCCCACCTCAAGACCTTTGTGTCCGGTCTGCCCGATAAACTGAGCCATGAGTGCAGCGAAGGGGGAGAGAACCTCAGGTATCAATGCTCCACACATGGAAATACACACACCACTATAAGCTCACCCACCTATCGCTGTGATTTTCAGTTTAGTTGAGTTCAGATTTTTTTCTTTTGCATTGTCAGTCCAGGTTTTCTGCACAGATGCTTCAAAGTAAGTGTGTTAGAATTGGAATTGCTCAGGGTTTCTCTCACAAGGACCCAGGCTCCTCAGACACGAGTTCAGACACTGTAAGACTGAAGTGTAGTTCTATTTTGTTTAAAATGAGACTGCACTTTTTATGGACAGATATTGCAATTATGATTTTACTTGGAATGGTCAAGTCAAATCAATTTTCTTTATTAGTCTCCCTTGGGAGAAATTTGGCCTGGAAACAAGGGAAAATTGCTGCATAACACAATAAAAACACAGTAATTTGCTGACAGTAGCAGACAACACACAATAAATTAAAACTCTGTAAATCGCTGACAACACAACAGTTTGGACAAATGTGCAAAAAACATTTGAGCTGATCATAGCCATCACAAATACACACTCTAGGATGCCAGACATTCACCTCTGCTCATTTACTATGCGTTTAACAGAGAGAGCGATGAGTGTTTGTGTTTTGTCACTTTTGCTTTTAATTTTCAGAAGATGTGTTTTTTGTGGGGTTTTGTATTAAACAGACTGTATGTCACTGTATGTCTTGAAACTATGATTTGATGTCACAGGACATCTCTTTAGTTGCCCTGGACAACACTTGCAGTTTTACAAAAATCTTAAAGTGATATGCCAACATTTTTGTGTGTGTCTTGCTTCACTCCCGAGTCCATGACCAGCAGATAGACACCATCCTTTCCACTGTGTGTGCAGTAACAAGGGAGATAGAGCCGTATCGCCTGTAATTAGCTTAGCTCAAACACTGGAAGTGTATGGGTAGTGTTAGCCTGCCTCCTACCCAAGCTGAAATCAGCAGTCAGAAGCTGATTTCATTTTAGCTCTAAACTCTGTAAATATATCTTTATCAACATTTCAAACATTTTTAGGTGAGAAAGTAGCCGTTTAGATCAGCAGTGTGTCGTTAACTTGTCTAAATACCAGCTGTCTACAATTTTGTTCGGACAAATTCGGCGCTACTCAAGCTAGCTGTTGTGACCAACGCACTTCTGGTTACTTTCACAAAATACCACACCCATTTCCCTTTACATACAGAAGTGCTTTTACTTTGAAATAGGAAGCTAACCTACCCTCGATGTAGCTAGCTTGAACCAAAATAAACCGTCTTTGCTTGAACCCTCCGTTTTGACCGATCTCGTCCCGTTACCGGCATTTGACCGCTCAAGATGTCTTACCGGAGAGTTTTGTCAGCTCTGAGATGAAGATCGGTCCGTTTAGAGTTACTGAAGAGTGTCTCTGATGACTTGGAGGTACGCTACCATTACCCATACACTTCCAGTGTTTGAGCTAAGCTAATTATGGGCGATACGGCTCAATCTCCCTTGTTACTGCACGCACAGTCGAAAGGATGGGGTCTATCTGCTGGTCATCGACTCGGGAGTGAGGCAAGACATTTTTTTTAAAATGTTGGCGTATCCTTTTAACATTTTATGAAAAACAATTGAAGCCCCTGAGATTTGGATATTGCACTTATTATGGTTGTGTGATTGTGCAGGCTTAGTTTAACCCCACCTTTGTGTGTGTGCTCCAGTGTGGGTCAGAGGCAGCTGGTGTGTCTGGCCAGAGCTCTGCTCAGGAAAACCAAGATCCTGGTTCTGGACGAGGCCACAGCAGCTGTGGACCTGGAGACAGACAACCTGATCCAGTCCACCATCCGGTCACAGTTCGAGGACTGCACCGTCCTGACTATAGCTCATCGCCTCAACACCATCATGGACTACAACAGGTACCCCCCCCTACACTCACACACACACACACACAGCCATCAGCCCCGTGTTAGTATTGGCTCTTCATCATCTCCTTTAAAGAAAACAAGATGACTGTGACGATAAAACTTTGAAGAGCAGTACTGGTGGGACTTGTAGTACTGGCTGTGCTGATGTGTCTTGAACAGAAGGGCCCTGACCAGTCTCTGTCTCCTGCAGGGTCCTGGTGTTGGACAAAGGCGAGATCGCAGAGTTCGACTCCCCCTCTCAGCTCATCGCTCAGAGAGGAGCCTTTTACAGGATGGCCAAGGATGCAGGGCTGGTCTGAAGCAGAGAGCGCCTCACTTGATCCAGCCGCTCCTGTGGCCCCACCAGCCACCAGCCACCTCCGGCTCCTGGAGCGCCCCCACCCCACCCCCACCACCTCCCACCTCCCAACCGAGTTACAGAAGGAGGAGCTTGTTTGACTGTTTAAATGTGGTGGTGAGAACAAAGGGTTTCGTTCTGACCTGCTCCACTCCACACCTCCGTCCTCATTGAACTACAGATTCTCCCTGTTAATCCACATTGTGTCTGTGTACCCAGCCCCCCCCACCCACATCTCCACCCTTTCCCAGTCTCTCTCCCTGCTGTTTCTGCCGTGAAGGTGGGAACTGGCGTAGAAAGTGGCTTTTATTTTGACAGAGCAATGTATCAGTGCTGGAGTAGTGTCTCAGGTCAGAGGAGGACAAAGAGCCAGGTGTCCTCTAAGTGCCAAATTCGTCCCTTATACCAGTTTAGGGTTGATAAAACAGAGAGGGATGCTGCTCCCACAGACAGTCCTGAAGTGTCTCCTCACACTGTCTGTCCCAGGTCCATACTACACACCAAAGACGGGCCAGGATGGTTTGTGTACTTCACTGTCAGAGTAAAACATAAACACAGTTTATAGGAAGTGATTCAGCCTTAGTTTAAAGGACAAGACTGGCGGTTGTGTGCATCCCAGAAGATCCCAAAACTTAAAGTGCACTAAGACTGAGACTGAGACTTTGACTTGCAGTGTGGGTCTGGGACAGAGCTAGTGTTCTGTCCATGTAGCCAGCTTGCCCACCGTAGTGTCCTGGGTTTGTTCAGTTGAATTTGAACCGTCGGTTGTTTCCTCCAAGAGGCGGAGACGAGCCAGGTGATCGTCAGAACCAAGGCAGCGGCGGTGGTTCATCACACGACGAACAGTGACGACAAAACTACAAACGCACAAACCGGAGGAATCTGGGAGAGATGCCACTCGACCGTTGCTTTACATGCAGCAATGATTGTTTATTTATTGTTGTGGTTGCTGTTGTTTGTGTTCTTCCAGCAGCAGCAGCAGCAGCAGCTTTAACCCGTTGTGTTACACAAGCTGCTTGTGTTTTTCGGAGGCTCCGTCGTGGAGCGCAGTTGTTGTTTTCATCACACAGAGCAACAGCTTTATGTTTTTGTGAGTATGAGGCGACGTAGTAGTGTGTTACAGGAAACTGTTACGTGCTCTGTGTGAAGCTTGACAGTGACAGGAGAACAAATCAGAGTTTAATCTGATGTGTGGTCACAGAATGCTTGTGTTTTCTTGTTGTTCTGTGTTTGTTGTTTTTTTGAAGATTGACATATCTGTTAACTGACCGGTGGCATGGTTCACATCAACATGTCCATAAACAGCTGTGGCTGTGACTGTGACTTGACTCTGCTCTGTTTCTCTGTGTTACTGAATTGATTTATGTTTATGTTACAGAATAATGATAATGAAAGATGTCTGCTTTTCTTTGCTGTCACAGCGTCAACAGGAGAAACCGCTGAAAACACCTCAGAGGTGTCGGGATGTTTCTCCTGTGACATACAGTAGATAATCTGTAGTTTGAAGAGGTTTTGTTGCCCGTTGTTCGGTTCAGACACTCTGCAAACGTTCTGCATATTTTGGTGCATGTAACTTCAGTGACTCCAAAGGTTTTTTCTTCAGTTTATTTAAAGGGATACACCAACTTTTTTTTTAAACGTGTCTTGCCTCACTCCCGAGTCTATGACAAGCAGATAGACACCATCCTTTCGACTGTACGTGCAGTAACAAGGGAGATAGAGTCATATCGCCCGTAATTAGCTTAGCTCAAATGCTGGAAGTGTATGGGTAATGGTAGCATACCTCCACCTAAAGTCATCAGAGACACTCTTCAGCAGCTCTAAATGGAGCGATCTTTGTCTCAGAACTGACAAAACTGTCCGATAAGGCATCTTGAGTGGTCAAATGCCGGTAACGGGACGAGATCGGTCAAAATAGAGGGTTCAAGCAAAAACGGTTTATTTTGGTTCAAGCTAGCCACATCGAGGGTAGGTTAGCGTCCTATTTCAAAGTAAAAGTACTTCTGTATGTAAAAGGCAACGGGTGTTTTATTTTGTGAAAGTAACCAGAAGTGCGTTGTTTACAACGGCTAGCTTGAGTAGCGCCGAATTCATCCAAACAAAATTGTGAAAAGCTGGTATTTAGACAAATTAACGACACACTGCTGATCTAAACGGTTACTTTCTCGCCTAAACATGTTTGAAATGTTGATAAAATGATATACTTACAGAGTTTAGAGCTAAAATGAAATCAGCTTCTGACTGCTGATTTCAGCTCAGGTAGGAGGCAGGCTAACACTACCCATACACTTCCAGTGTTTGAGCTAAGCTAATTACGGGCAATACGGCTCTATCTCCCTCGTTACTGCACACACAGTCGAAAGGATGGTGTCTATCTGCTGGTCATGGACTTGGGAGTGAGGCAGGACACACACAAAAATGTTGGCGTATCACTTAAAAGCTAGAAACAATTTTCTAAGCAATATCTGTTACTGGCATCTGCCATGCAAGGTGTCAGTGGTGTGTAGATGTGTGTGATCCAAACTATCCACATTGATGCCACTCTTTGTTTTCAGATGTTTTATTTAAGATTTAAATAATAAAAAAAAGGTTTAAAAATTCAAGTTAAATATCTGTGGAGGATGTTAGAGTTCATATTCAGTTCTCTCATGGGCCCTGTTTCAGAAAGCAGGGTTAACAAACTCAGTGTTAAAACCCAAATTCTGGGTTGACTAACGCTGAGCTGTCCAACTCAGAGTTTTGGGTTTCAGAAAGTGATAACTTTGAGTTCATTTGAGCCTGAGTTAAGCTCAGATGAAAAGCCCTGATAACATGATTCAACATGGCAATATGCGAGAAAAAAAAAAGCCTCATCTCGCCTATCTCTCACCAGTGAACTAAGACATGTTTGTTAATGCTGACACAATATGAGAATTAGCCTACAAAAAAGATATTTAAAAAATCTATTCTGTAGCAGCGGCAAAAGAATGTGAATGTTGACTGAGACAATACGTGCTATTGATCGAAGAAAACAAACAAAAAATTAGTGTTCCACTTACTCAATATTGTGTGTTTGAGCAGGTGCATCTCGACAGGCACAAACGAACTTGGCAGCAACTAAAGATGAAATATAAAAATAAAGTTTGGGTGTGGTATAATTTCATAGGCTACATGTGGTAGCCTAATTATGTTGTTAACCTGTATTCATCACAATTACTCTATTGATCCCTTCAGGGAAATTATTTTGTTAGAGCTCCCGAACAGAGAAATAAAATAAAACAAATGTTATTAAATCTTCTCAGCAAAAAAAGTCAAATTTTCAGCTGTCCCAACCCTGCCAGTAGGCTATGCAACACGTAGCCTGAATGTTTTTACACTGCAGATTGTGTGTTTGTATGTTCAAGTTTGTCTCTAGTGGGTTACATGACAGGGATATGAGTGTATAGTCATCAGTCACACCTGGAAATAAATGTGAGGGTTGTTCAGATGAACTGAATGTAAAAACGTGATGTTCAAACGTTATTGAGGGTACAACATCCAGTAGAGGTCTAATACACACCCTATAGGCCTAAGCTGCTGCTTTCATTCTGCAAGGTTCAGATAAAGAGGAGGACTCAGGGTTGGAGAAAACCTGAAGGTCAGGCTGAACCAGCTTTGTGAAACCGAAAACCCAGAGTTTCCTTTATCAGTCAACTAACACAGTTTTCACTAAACCTGCTTTTTGAAACAGGGCCCTGGTTTAAGTCTGTGCACATGTTCATCACAAACTGGTTACTAAACAACAAGGCTCTCGTTAGCTTCCTTGTGCCACTCCACTCGGGCTGTTTGGTTCATGTGAAAGGAGGCGGATGACAACTCTTTAGTCTCCACATTAACATCTGTCCGTACAGCTGTGGGACACTGAGGGCCAAACAGAGGCTCTGTTGATAAGCTTATCATATGGACAGCATTGTATCTTTGCTGCCTTAGGAATTAGAAAAGATTTGGTTGTGTTTCATGATGTTAAAACATCTGGAGATTGAATAAAACTGAAATGTGTCACATATTTATGATTTTCAAAGTGAATATTTTATGTTTTATATGGATGACTTGATTTGTGTAATCAGTTTTGAAATAAAACCAAACCTAAATACAAGGATTTGTTGTTGTTATTGTTGTTGATGATGCTGTTGCTGTTTTTATGTACTTTTCAACTTTTCGTTTTTGTTTACGAAAAGATGTCTGATCTGATCATTTTGGCTGAAATAAATTCTACTTTTTTTTTTATTTCACCAGGTTTACATCATTGTTGAAATGTAGTTTCTTTTCAGGGGATCTGGCTTCACCAGCTTCATTAATTGCTTTCGGTGATACGAAAATCACATGCTAACATGATAACGAGCAACTCTTGCTGGGGGGCGCATTTAACTGTAAACTGCCAGCGATTGAGAGCGAAACTGCCGATGATCGTGGGGCGAAAGGGACGGCGACGACTACGTTTCCCATCATGCTTCGTCGTCCGGTCTGGGAGGAAGGAAGATGGCGGCGGTTGATGGACTGAGGCTGCTGTTGCGCTTTTAAAACGAGAGAAAAGGCTGTTAATACGGCGTGTAACGGTCGGGTTAATGTACCGGGAAGAGACGGCGGCAAATTCCACAAGGAGGCTTTGACCCGGGACTGCAGACTACCCGCCCGGGACCGGAGGTAACCCTTAGCATACAGCTCCGCCTGCAGCTTTTAGCCACCTAGCCTCTGTGAGCTAAATTCGGCTAGCTTGCTAGCTAGCTGAATACCTGCTGCCAACGCATCCTCACACATTGTTCAAACGTCTTTTCAGAGGCGGAGGGATATTTATAAATTTGTGGTCAGCCAGCTTTACTAATATATGTAGCACACGCTGCACTAGCTACGACGGTGCATGGCAAGAGAGCAGCGGCGTCAGCGTCCATGCTAACGCCGGCACCGGAGAGTGAGCCCAGGTAGCAGCTACAACAAAGTTTGCGTTTTTTCAACAACAAAGAGTGGAGTCACAGGGCGAAGTGTAGCACAACAATGTGTTAATGATCTGTACAGTAGAAGAGTCATGGGTCCCAGACCCGAGACCAAGACCCAACATACAGGGCGCTAGGACAATGTGTGGATGATGAGCACAGCAGCCAGTCATGGACCAGAGACCGATCCCGCACCTCAGTCTCTGTTTTTGTAACGTTGCTGAAATACTGGTTAAAGCCGGAATCAATCAACAAAGAGCGACACCTTATCGGTAACTGAGACATGAAGACCTGTTTACAGTTTACAGTGTGAGACTCACTAAAGCTCATGTGGCTGTACCGAAGGGGACCAGGTCATCTGAGGTCCTGCTCCTCTACCCAGCCACACTCCCACATTTGCTGGCTTTGATAGTTGGTTTGGTGGTGTTGTGTTGTGACTTGTGAAGTAATCCCTTTTGTTTTTAGAGAAATATTTTCACAGTTTCAGTTCCTGTAGAAACAAATAATAACATATTTAATAAGGGATTTGATAAGTGTATGTAATGGACATATAGTTACTAACTCACATGCTGTCATTTCTCTACTAATATCCCTTTACTGATATATATCTGTGATAAGCTAATACTGGCCGGTTGGGTCGGTTCCATTGTGTAGTGGTCTGGTACCTGAGCAGAATGTCACACATTATAGATAGATAGATATACTTTATTGATCCCAAGCTGGGAAATTACATCTTATCTTAATAAGCCATAGTTGATGTGCTGAATGTGTAGCTAAAAACACATTTCCAGATTATCGTGTAAGATAAACGTGTCCTGTCCTTTCAACTAGGTTTGTTCGTGGATTCTCTTCCTCCTCTGTGGTCCCACTCTCTGACTTCTGCACCAACAATTTTCCCGGCCCATGGACTTGACACCAGCATCCGGCTTCAAACGGAGGCCTGCTCCCTCATCTTCCCCCAGTGGAGTCAGAGAGATTGCCAGGAGCCCTCCTCCCCGTTCCCCCTCCTTGTCTCTGTCATCTCCGTCATCTGAGCCGTCGTCACCCTTGTCTACATCCTCCTCGGCCTGCGCCAACGTGTATCAAAACCATGTAAAAGGCCAGGCCCAGGGAACGGAGGTGGCCAGGGTGTCCTCCACTTCTGCCTCACTGGCAACACCGTCGCTCTCTACATCTACGCCCGGCACCGCCTCCTTGGACTTTTGCCCCCGCACCTCAGCACAGCCTGGTCAGGATTGTGAAGAAGAGGACAGGAAGAGGGAGATGTACGATCCTTTCCATCCCACTGAAGGAGACAAAGAGGGGAGGGAGAGAGGGGAGGAGGGGGAAGGGGAGAAATATGACCCCTTTGACCCCACTGGTTCGCCAGCATCAGACATTGATGATGAAGAGAGTGGCAGACTGAGGGGAGTGAAGAGAAGGGCTGAAAGAGGAGATGAGGAGGAGGAGGAGGAGGCGGAGGAGAAAGAGGAAGAACCCCCAGACTCCACTGACACTTTGACTGATCTGACGAGTCCCCGTCTGGTCACCCAGCTCCCCCTGAGGCGGAGAGTGGACTGCAGCAAGGCTGGAGGCCAGAGGGAGGGCATGGACTCTGAGCACTCTGAGATAGAGGAAGGGGAGATCGTTGGGGCTGCTGATAGAGAAGGAAATAAGAGACCACCTGTAGAAATCCTCCCTCTGAACTCTCCCAACGTCTCCTTTTTTGGTTCAAAGCCCGAGCGCATCCTCCGGGTGCTGGACGGGGACGGTTTTGTGTCCGTGCGCGCGGAGGGAAGCTGGGAAGTGGACCGGGAGTCTGAGGACGAGCCTGTGGTGGGAGTGGAGGATCTGAGAAGGAAGCTGGTCAGCCGGCGGAAGGAAAGATACCTCTCCTTTCCCGCAACCTCCCCCCTGTCTCCTGAGCCACCGCCTCCTCCCGCCCTCCCAGCAGTTTCTACACCCTCTCCCCCTCGCACACCCCCCGTAGAGCAAGGCAGTAAGAACCGCAAGTCCTCCAAAAGCTCCAAGGAGCGAGACCAACAGAAAAGCAAGGAGAAGAAGACCGGAGAAAAGGAGGACAGAAGAAAAAAGAGGAGAAAGGACAAAGAGGGGGGTTGGGAGAGGAGCAAAGAGAAGGAGCGAGGGCACAAGACCGAGAAGGAGGCGGCGAAAGAAGGACGGAGCAGCAGGAGCAGCAGCCGGAAGAGGAAGAAGAGACGACACAGCAGCCCCGAGGCCTCGCGCTCCTGCAACTCCTCAGGCAGGGGGGGCCACACGAGGCGATCCTTTTCAAGCCTCTCTGAAGAAAGGCATCGAGAGCGGGAGCGAGACAAAGATAGAGACAGAAGTAGAGACAGAGAGAGGGATAGAGAGAGAGGACGGGAGAGAGACAGGGACAGGGAGAGGGAACAAAATCGCACCAGTAGCCACAGAAGAGACGAAAGAGACCGAGACTCAAGCTCCAGGAAGCAGGAGAGGGAGAGGAAGGACAGGCAGCACTCGAGCAGCAGAGAGAGGGGCGTCTCCAAGAGGTCCAAACAGAGCCGGGAGAAGAGGGAGGGAGACAGAGACCGACAGCGCGAGCGGGATCGGAGACGGGACGGTCGCCCCGTTGTCCCCCCGTCCATCCAAGACCTCAACGGGTCTGATCTATTTGCCATCAAACGAACCATCACAGTCACCACCACTACAACCACCACCACCGTACCCGGCTCCCCAAGACTCACCCCGTCCTCCCCCAGTCGGCCCGCGCAGGACTCTGACAAGCCCCACAAGAGGAAGAAGAAGAGGAAATGGCACTCCGCTGGGGAGACGCAGGACCGGGGGAGCTGTCGCAGCCGCTCGCAGTCGCTGTCCCCTCCGAGGTACCACAGCTACGAGTCGGACCGCTACTCGGACAAACTGGAGATCGACGTGCTGTCTCTGGATGGCGAGGCTCTGGACTCGGACTACCCGTCCCTGGAGGACACGCCTCCCGCTGCCCTGCCTCCAGAACCTCCCGCCCCCAGCCCCAAAACGAAGATTGTCCCCAAGACTGGGCGACACCACCCGAAAAAGAAATCTCGCACGTTAAAGAAAATGGGCCAGTCTGAGTCCTCCTCCTCGTCTTCCATCAGAACCAAAAGCAAATGCCTCTCCTCGCTGACGGTCACCTCAGGCTCTGCCCCCGTCTCGTCCGGCCTCCCCTCCGCCAAGCGAACCAAGAAAGTCGGAAAGGACAAAGAGCGGGACAAAAGCAGTAGGAAGGACGTGGGCCGGTCCGGTAAGTCCAAGAAGGAGAGCGGCAGCAGTCGGAAAGGCAAACTCCAGTCCAAAGTGTCTGTGCTGGTCCGCGAGGGCGTGAGCAGCACCACGGGGACGTCGGTGGGTTCTGGGAAGCTGGGCATGGACCTCCTAGGTCCCGGAAGCGCAGGGGGCGGTTCCGGGGGCTCCGTGGTGGGCGGCTCTATCGCAGTAGTCTTCTGCAGAGACAATGAGAGCAGGTCTCCGTTCCTCAAACCGTGCTCAGAGCCGCTGTCGCTGAGCAACCGCAATAAAGACCTGTCCAGTCTGGGCAAGCGGAGCAGCCTGGCGGCGCCACCGTCCTCCTTAACCAACCCTTCAGGACTGAAATCTAAGAAAAGCAAACCCAGCTCCATCACGTCCACCTCCTCCTCCGCCTCCTCGCCCTCTTCGTCTCTGGCAACCAAGCGCCGCCGGCGGTTGGCCAAGAAGACGAGGGAGAAGGGCGGAGCCGCCGGGTCGATGGCCGGAGACGGCGGCCAAACGAAGGCCCCTTCTGAGAGCTGGAGCGGAGCCTCCTTAGACGTTCAGTCAGCCGGCGGGGACGGAAGCAAGTCGGTCAGTCCACACACCGGCCCGGCAGGCCCCGCGCCCTGCTCTTCCTCCTCGTCCTCGTCCTCCTCCACCAGCGTGCTCCCGCCCTCCTCCTCTCCGCCGCACACGCCTCCACCCTCCATGGCGCCGTTGCGCGACGCCAGGGATTCTTCCCCAGACTCTCAGACCGTGGACAGCAGCTGTAAGACCCCGGATCCTTCTTTCCTGGCCGAAGACTGTCCAACTCAGACGAGCCCCACACTCCCGACCTCCAGTCCGTCCAGCCTGTCCACCCCCCAGGGAGCCGGCCTCAGCATCACCATGTCGACCCCCACAGCCAAGCCTCCTCCTCCAGATGACGCGCCCAAGTCTCTGTCCTCTCCCCCGTGCTCGTCGTCTTCGGCGGGCTGTGGCCTCACTTCTATGCCGCTGCCTCTGTCTTCATCAGACCCTTCCTCCTCCTCCTCTGTCTCTTCCTCATCTGCCAGTAAGCCTCCCCCTCCTCCTCCCCCTCCAGCAGCGCCCGCCCTCCCCTGGAGTCTCCAGACCGGCGTGGACTGCACGACTGGTGGAGTCTTAGCATGTGAGTTCACTCTGTCGTGTGTTTGTGCAACAGTAAAGCTATTCTTTTAGTTTATTATTTTCAGGTTCAGACTTGAGTTCACACAGTGACAGGTAAACATCATGCTACCATTGAATCTGTGATGGTGGAAACCAGTCACTCTACATCACTGTGGTATAGTTTGAGTTAATGCAGCCACATGTTAATGTTGTTAAACACTTAACTCATTTGTCAAATCATTTTAAAACAGACTGAGAGAACATGTCAATTACAGTACGATATGGTATGTGTCCATGTGTCTCCCCTCAAATAAATTCTCTGTCTTCCTCCGCCCAGTGACCGCTCTGCTGTTCAAAATGGAGGAGGCCAACATCGCCAGCAGAGCCAAAGCACAAGAGTTCATCCAAGCAACCAGCCAGGTGAGAAATTTGCAGAAACCTTCAAGATAAAGACAAAGCTCAGGTTTCAGAGTCAGTGTCTGTACCTGTGCTGAATATGGGACCCATAATTTGTCTGACAGGTGATTTGTTTTGGCAATGAACTAATTATTTCCAATTTTCATTTTATTGTTATTCAGAATTAAGAAATTCAAGGGTAGAATGAATGAACCATAATAAGAAATAATGTACCACATTAACCTTAAAGGGATAATTCAACATTTTGGCAAATTGGCTCATTGCCATAATCCCTATAGTCTTAGTAGTAGGTTCATTACCTTTATGTGTCGGTGCAAGCTATTTTTAGAACGGCCAAGCTGAGCTGCGAGCTACTCAGAGCTACACTACGGCGACTAATGGGATTTCTTCGCTCTGTGTGTGAAAGAAGAGTGGACCTGGTCTGACTGTGTCGTCTGTTTCCTGCAGATTCTTTCACAGGCCAATCAGAACCAGTCTCAGCAGCACGCTCCGCCTTCATCTGCCTCCTCTTCCTCATCACAGATCCCCCCCCCTCCTTCCCTCCCTCCGCCTCCTGGTCTGAGCCCAGCCCAGTTCATCCTCCACAGCTCCCTTCCATTGGTCGGCTGCACCAAAACTCCACCCCCTCACCTGCACCCCTCCATGAGTGGCGGCTGTGCACAGACCCCACCCCCCATCATGCCAGGGGGACTGTCCGGAGTGACCGGCAGCTCTGGAGACACCGGATGGGACAATGAGAGCAAAGACCCTGATAAGGTATAGTTGATGCTCACGGCCCTGCCTTTGTACAGCTACACCGACACCTTGTGTGAGGTGGGGGCCTGGATGGTTAGGTTTACTTGATTACTGATATTCAACAAGGTGAAAATGTAAACAATTGGATCGCATGACTGGGATAAAACAGACACTTGAAATGATTTCTAATGATTAAGGTCAGACTAAGGATGTCGACCTTTTCACCCCTAAGACGTCGCTGTCAGACGTGGTATTAATCTCAAGTGATCCAATCACAAGTGGACAGCTCTGAATACACTTGTGAATGCAACCAAGACGCACTGAAGACATTTGAGATCCAATCACTTACACCACATTCTCTTAGCCATGTGAACAGAAATGCATTCTGGCCACATTGAAGAACCAGTTACTACACCCACTTCCACAGGCTCATTAACCCAAGCACAGTTTCCGTATGAACTGCAAATAGTTCTATTTAAAAAGGATACAACTCAATTTCAATGAAAGTGCTGTGCACCTAAATAATTTGCTAACCTCTCCTGTTCACTCTACCTCTCTCCCTCACACGCAATTTGGCAGCTCACTCATCTGTGGATGAAAACAACAACACATACCGGTTTATTTGCATATGAAGTGAGATGTGATCAGTTGGGCCACATTTTTAAAGAAGGTGTGAACAGATGTATGTAGAGCTGGCCTGGCGTCAGATCTCTTAGGATGCATGATAATACCCAGTCTCAGCAGGCCCTCTGAACACTAATCATGCCCACACCAGACTGCTGACCTCAGATGGTGAAGAACTGTTACTTATGCTTTTACCTCATTATTTGTATCCTGAAGTCATAGCTGACACGGTGAATTGATCATTATGTAACAATGAGAGAAAGAAATCAGTATACTGCAGAGTGATTAGATTAGTGTTGGTGTGACATGAAGTGTTACGCATTAACAAACACCCGAGTGTATGATCCTGTTCAGTCTACTCTGCACATTCATTCAGTCTTGTGATATCATCTTTTTAATATTGTGCAGCACTTCAGCTGAGTTTGTGAAGACACTCTGTAATAGATTTGTGTTTATTATTGTTTTGATAATCTGTTTGTTCCCTGACTCAGTACCTGAAGAAGCTGCACACCCAGGAGCGAGCTGTGGAGGAGGTGAAGCTCGCCATCAAACCGTACTATCAACGCAAAGACATCAACAAGGACGAATACAAAGACATCCTCAGGAAAGCTGTGCACAAGGTTAGTACACAACAGCTGGAAAACACTGAGTTGAATGTGTGTGCATCTGATTTATTGTACTTGGCACAGTTTAGCATCGCAACATAGCAAGATAGATTTTGAGATGCTTATAAACAAATCAATGGACAGGATCCTTCAAGAGGATATGAGGGATTTGCTTACTTTCTCTTCCTTTTATTTATTCATCTTAAAGGGAAAGTTCAACATTTTGGCAAACTGGCCCATTGCCATAATCCCTATAGTCATAGCAGTAGGTTCGTTACCTTTAATTGTCGGTGCAAGCTATTTTTAGAACAGCGGAGCAGAGCAGCAGGCTGCTCGAGGCTATGCTATGGAGGCTAAGGGAATTTCTTGGTTTCCCTCATCAAACTCATCAAATACAAAATCCAACAACTCCAAACGCTGTCGTGGACAAGTTGTGACATTACACAACAGAGCTGCTTTATGCCCTCTATACACTGTGCGATTTTTGCAGTCTTATAAGACTATTGCATGACACACTGTGCGACATGGATCTAACAATCTTTGGTACGACGTCAAGTTTGACATGTGCAGACTGTACGATGATCGTTCTACTGAATCGCAGGTCGCCAGCTACCCCCCTCCCTCCCTCTTTAGCTGTTCTTATGTTTGTTTTGTTGATGTTGTCCAATGTGTACTTAATGTGGACCTATTGTGCTGCTTTCTTGGCCAGGACCCCCTTGCAAAATAGATTCTTAATCTCAATGGGATTATTCCTGGTTAAATAAAAAATAAAATAAAAAACACACACGTGTGTCTGTCACCGGCACCAGCCTACCGCCAGTTGTTGTTTATCGCCGCCGTCTGTTATTTAAAAAATGACATGTATGGTATTGATCACAGTTCTAATGAGATGTAAACGAGGAGTTTTTCTCGTAGTCAATATTCTCCAGTAGGCGACCACTTCTCATCACAGTCGGCACATGGGTTTCTTTTTTTCTTTTTTGACATAGTTTCACACAACTTTTCTGATGCTGTAGCGTATGTTCCTCCTTCTTCTGCGACAGTAAAAAGGAGCAAACACTTTTCCAGACAAGATGACTTTTTTTTTTTTTTAATGACTATTTACTCGGAAATAACTGCTCATCCGTGTCATCTGCGCCACCATAGTAAAACTGATCCGTCAATCAGCCGGTCATAGCAGTTTTCTGACACTGTCAGAACTGAATCGCAGGTCATCTTTGGTCGTACGACGCTGACAACGGCCGTTTTAGAACCTGTCTCACTGTACGACGGCCGATTTAGAGCCACGACCAAAGATTTCGCCACAATTCTCCTACGACTGGCCGTCTTTCGTCTGGGACGGCCCGAAATCGCAGTGTGTAGGGGGCATTAGAGGTACATTTATGTAGAACCGTTGCGTTCAGGGACAGGTTTTCAGCAAGCAGTCTCTGTATTTACCTCGAAAACAGCTCTGTTTCGTAATGTTCCATTATTATCTCATAGCGTGGTGATTGTGCAGGTTGGGATTGTGTATTTGATGAGTTTGATGAGGGAAACCAAGAAATGACTTTAGCCTCCGTAGCGTAGCTCTGAGCAGCTCGCTGCTCCGCTCTGCCATTCTAAAAATAGCTTGCACCGACAAATAAAGCTAACGAACATACTGCTAAAACTATAGGGATTTGCCAAAATATTGAACTATCCCTTTAATAATCATTCTCTTTGATAAAGATGTATTTATTTATTTCCACATGCATTGCTGTGGTCACACTGGACCACATATAAACACACCTCCATATTCAAGTCATATCCTGTGTTTGTTTCTGGATTTCTGTGTCCTTATGTTGCAGTTGTTCCTACACCGACACCATGCGAATGATACGTAAACTCTTTGTTGAAATGAACTTTGTGATCTCACTGTTTGACTGTCTCAGATATGCCACAGCCGAACTGGAGAGATCAACCCAGTCAAAGTCAGCAACCTCGTGAAGCTCTACGTGCAGCGCTACAAGTACTTTCGGAAACATGGACGTAAAATGGACGAGGAGGAAAGGGATGACAGGGAGCCGGGAGCGCTGCACTCCTCCGCCTGAGAGGAGACCACTCCGCCTTGTGCTCGCACCTGGGCCATCCTCTTGATTGTTTTGTCTGATATTTTTATTGCTTTCATAGCCACCTGTCTGTTTTTATGTGATCTCCGTTCTATGATCTCATTGTAAATATGTCCCATTTAGAAAATGTATCACATATACCTTGTTGAGGGAGGTGGATGCTATCATGCTCACCTGTGTGATCTGATACAGTCCAGTACATCAACCGTGCAACACATACCACCTGTGTGAAGCATTTAGTTTTGGTGACTGTCTCATTAGGAGCAACACAGCGGTGGTACTGATCACAGGGCGTTTCTGAGCAGTAGTGGATTAGGTCTCCATGCTGGTTTGTTCTCCCCATCCTCATGTATATCTGAATCCCAGCTGAGGGGAGGCGAAACACCCAGCCGCACACACATTAATGAAATATATTGTACAACCCTGAAGGACACTACATCCCCTCTTGTCTCAGACTGTGTGGAAGCTGAGCTGTTGTGGTCCAGACACAGAGACCTCTCAGTTTGGTGACACTGCTGTCGGTGTGTTGTGTGCATGTGTTACTGAGGTTGAGAAAGTTGCTAAATCTCTTTATAAAATGACTTGACCAACAAAATATAAATGTTGCTTGAAAACCAGCACAGAGTGGAGCAGTCTTATTATCGCGTGGAGCCTTTCAGCCTCTGTTCCTGACTCTGAGAAGAAAGTGATGTTTTACACAGATTACCAGAAAGAGGCTCCTTGCCGAGCAGGTTTTTACATGTGAGAGTTTTTTAATGTCTTCTTTTATAACAATTATTGATGCTGAAGCAGTTCATCTTATACATGTCACCTTTTTGTTAGTGAGACTTACCAGTATTTAGCCTGGGTATACCCATGCTGCCTTGTGCATGCATATGCATAGGCCTATAACATTGTCAAAGACATGAATTAATTTCAAACTGTCATAAATCAATAACTTCACTGTTGAAAGAAGGCTAGTCTTATGCAGAGTCTCCCCATCGTTTGAATGGGAAACATTTGCCTGAAAAAGCCACTTTAATAATAATATTAAGAAGTTGAATGTTAACAGCTTAAATACCATAATAATGATGATGTGTGAAAATGTATTTACAGCTGGAATGAAGATAAAGGAACATTTGCTAGTAAAAGCAAAAATGCCGGGGTTTAATTGCCAGTCTTAACAGTTGGACATTAAGCAGCTAATCTGATTATACAGTGGGCCGCCCAGACTAACGATCACCATCTGTGCTTGAAGATTTAAACCTGAAAAAGTCAATTCATTGGGTAAATTGCGTCCATTGTCGTGCTGCGGCGGCGCTGCACGCCGTCTGCTGCGGTTTACGGCAGCACCGCCCCTTTACGGCAGCCCGCCATTTTACTCGAGGAGAACACAAGTCACACACGCATCTTGCTAACTGCGGCCACACGGTGCGTGTCCCCCTCAGTGGGTTGTTTTTACTGGTTGTTTATCCTTCTTCTAACTGTGAGTTGGTCTCGGAGACCTTCGTGTATCGGACGCTTCTTCCTCTGGTCCATGGTGTGACATTTCTCAGACATCGGAGGAGAGACGGTAAGAGTCCCACTCCAGACTTCTTGTTAGCTTTGTTAGCTGGGTGGCTAATGCTAAGCGATTAACTGCGGGGAGTCTAAAGTGACTCAAATCAGAGTGAAAACGATTGTTGTGAAACTCCGTTCACAAATGTGACGCCGTATGTGGTTATAAAGTTCAGCTTTGCTGCTTTTAAGTCGTCTACAGCGGCCTCAGGACGCAAACTTCTCACAGACCGAACTTGGGCAATAGGAAGCTAATTGTCCTTCCGCGGCTGGCTGTGGCCCGCCGAGCACCACCAGCATCCCGTGCAGTTTCGATCGATACTCATGTTTCTGTTTATTTAGGTGAAAGATGACACAGTTTCTGCCCCCGAACCTGCTGGCCCTCTTTGCACCGCGGGACCCTATACCGTTCCTGCCCCAGCTGGAGAAGCTGCCCCATGAGAAGCATCACAACCAGCCTTACAGCGGCATCGCTCCGTTCATCAGGCACTTCGAGGTTTGAACGCTAAGCCTTGCAATGGTCTGAATGCTCTGGTTCATCCCCAGTTTCCCCCTCGGTGCTACAGCTGCTCTGTGTTTGTCCGCAGGATCCCAGAGATGCCCCCCCACCCACAAGGGCAGAGACCCGCGAGGAGCGGCTGGAGAGGAAGGTGAGTTACCCACAAAGGGCCACTGTGTGTTTGTATGCAGCCAGGTGGGCATCAACTTGAAATTATACACCTGAAAACGTCATTGTGAATTTAAAAACTACAGGCCACGTGCTACTGGGCCACCTTTAATCTTTAATAGGCTGAATGTTATGGATGAGGTTTTTATTATGTATTTATTTTTATTATGAAATATCTCAATAGAGTTCTGATAAGGCTGTACTCAAAATTACAGGTAAAAAAAAATATTACCAACAGCGAAAATAAGTGTTGCAAATTTGGTATGACCCAAATTGTCTGTCTGTGATATAATAAATGTGTTCACGTTGGCATGAAGGTGTAACGGTATATAACTGCTCTGCTGTGATTCATCCACCCAGAACCAAAGAGACAAAGAAATTGCAGAAAAGAAAAAGAGAACTAAAAACAGATCTTGACTCTAGATGTTCTGAGACAGCTGTGAGTCCATACTTATGTAGAAACTCCTGCAGCTCCAACTGGGAGTGAATTTTGCTTCTGTATAATTACTGTGAGTGTTGGCTGTACTTTTGCTGACCTCAATTGACTTGAATGAACATGTGAACTACAGAAAGACTGAATGGAATTGGGAGACACTTTAAATCTGTGTGTTAGGGGATCTGGTCTGATCCGACAATCTCCAGCAGGTTCAAATGGTTTCATCACTGTTTTTAAGTTACTTTAGTGTCTGACAGATGGAGACTGAGTTAGATTGATCTCAGAGGTTTTCTGTGCGCATGTTTTGAACCCTTTGTTTTTAATCTGCCTAGTGCATTCAGACACAGGGCCTGGTCAGACGGCTGTTGTGTACAAGCAGCAGGGTGCTGATGTTCACACGTGAGACCAACACACTGCTATCAGACACACACCCTCCTCTGCCTGTAATACAAGGGGCTGCTGTTTCTGAGCTGATAGGCTACACACTGGTTGTGATAGTGTTACTAAGTCAGCACAAACAGCAGCTACCACTAATGGAACAATGAATGTATTAAGTTCTGTGTTGAAGTTAGTTCTGAGGGTTGATCTTCCTGTACTCATTCCTAAACTATACATGATGCTGTTACTGGTTCTTTCTTAGAATAAAAACAGATAGAACGTGGTTGGGTTAGTTTGTCTAAGCCTGTTAATGACAACAATCTGCTACAATTTGAGGTTTTCATTTTAAGACTTGTGTTCTGTTAGCTTTTTTAATATTATAGTAATAATTATATTTGCTAATCAGTGCTGTCATTGTGTAAAATACACTGGGAAGTGACTGCTGAAAGATGAAAAAGCTCTTTGTTTTTTGCTTGTTGAACTAATGGTTTGATGATTATTGGTCTTTTACTGATGGTGCAGAAATAAGTAAAATTTAGTAATAGTTGCCCACTCCAGTCAGTTATCAGTTTTTGCTGTTGTGTGAGCTCTGTATTGTGTGCACACTGCAGCTCCACCTCCCACATAGAGCAGGCAGGAGCATCGTGTCCATTAATGATAATTAGAAAATAAAGATATGGCACTGAATACTGACATTAAATCAATGTAGAATATATTTATTGACTTAATGTTCGCTATGGCTTATTTTCATAGACAAGTTTATTATGGTAGCATCTTTGACAAGACCCTGACCTTGCTCTGTTGAGGACTAACCATTTCCTGATCTTCTTTGCTTTTCAGAGACGAGAGAAGATTGAGAGGAGGCAAACAGTGGTGGAAACAGAACTCAAGCTCTGTAAGTTTTCACAGCGATGTCCACTAAGTCCTGTTTTCACTGACCATTGTCTGACGGTGTAAACTAACGATGTCCTCTCTGCTTCCTGCCAGGGGACCCTCATAATGACCCCAACGCACAAGGGGACGCCTTCAAGACTTTGTTTGTCGCCCGAGTGGTGAGTGTTTAAAGTCACACATGATGTTTTTATCCTCAGTGTGATGAGTGATGTCTAACTGTGTTCTGTCTCTGCTGTAGAACTATGATACCACAGAGTCCAAGCTCCGCCGTGAGTTTGAGGTCTATGGCCCCATCAAACGGGTATGTGAAACAGCTGATTCTAACATCTGCACACACAGGGTTGTCACGATACCAGAATTTCAATAGCCGATACCAATACCTATGAATTTCCACGATGTGTCATACTAATTTGATACCACGATTTGCACAGAATTGAATAGGGCTGTCCCCTAATAGTCGACCAAGCAAAAAACATTTGGAGCCCTGTCTTGTCAAAAGTAAAGGGATAGTTCACCCAAAATTCAAATTTAACTCACATTTCACACCCTCATGTCAACTAAGAGCTGTGAGAATTTTCAGAGTCCTCCATGCCTTCTGAGTTCCATATGAATGTGAATGGGCCTCACTTTTCTTTGTCCAAAAAGACACATCAAAACACATCCAAATACCTCCATACTGCTGGTCTGTAATGTCCCTCTTGTATTGAAGCCCCAACATGAGAAATTGAGTGTCTTTTTGGACGAAGAAAAGTGGTGTCCATTCACAACCATTATATGGACAAATACTGCTGCGTGGACCCCCTGTAACTCAGAGAAGGCACGGAGGACTCTGAGTGAAATTTGAATTTTAGGTGAACTATCCCTTTAAGTAAGAATCATGACTGAACTGTAGGCCCATATGAAAGGCTACAGGACTTTTAATTTGAAGGGGAGGAGGTCAGGTTTTTTTTTTTTTTCCAAACTTGAAATTTGAATTTTTTTCTTTTTTTTGAACTTTTTCCTTTAATGTTGATGATGTAACTGACATTTCTGGGTTGGAGACTCCGACGTGGAAGCACATGTCACTGCTGTCTCAACCATTAGCGGGTGCTGCCGTGCACTCACCGGCGGTCAGTCTCACAGTGTCACGGAGCAGATAGACCCACTGGAGAGACCTACGCTGCAGACCTCCCCACCCGTCTTACACAGCCTGAGCTCATTCACTTACCCCCCCTCATCTACTGTGTTTATTGGTGATAAATGGGCGTTCTGCCAGTAATAACTGTAAAACCTGTCCGGCTTGTTGAATCTCGGACCCAACACGCCCAGACTCACCGCAGGCAAAAAAGAAAGTTTGTGTGTAACCCCCGTCAGTTCCGCTAAGAATCGACACGGCTCGCCGAGGTAAAAGTTGTATATTCAGTTTTTACGGTACCAGAAAAAAGCAAGTATCGATTTATTTTTTTCGTGTTGGTATCGAATTGGTATCGGTTCTTGTGACAACCCTACACACACACACACAGCCGGTGTTGTAGGTCTGTGTATGAAATGGCGCCTCCCTCTGTTCCAGATCTACATCGTCTACAACAAGAGAACGGGGAAGCCTCGGGGCTACGCCTTCATTGAGTATGAGCACGAGCGGGACATGCACTGTGAGTACAACTGTAGAACTCTGGAGTCAACCTTTGTGTGTGATCACATGACAGTCTGTTAATCTGCAGGGTGGGTTTTGAGCAGACCCCCCTCCCCCCTCCTTTACTGTGATGTTACTGTTATGATAGGGGGGGGCTGGCAGCTCTTGTCTAAAGGTGACCACCACCTGACGAGCCGCCGCGAATGTTTGCATGGTGAAATCAACGTCTGGTGCCTGTGTGATGTGTGTCTGTGTTAATGCGTGTTCGACAGTCGAACGATAATCTGGCCGAGGAGGGGAGTCGCTTTGATTCAGTTTGGGGGCATCATGGGGAAAGAAGCAGGCGGTAGAAAGTGTGTGTTTCCTCTGTGACCCCTGACCATGTCTGCCTGTCAAAGGGCTCATTGTGTTTTAACTGTCAGGCTCTGGAAGAGCAGCTCTCCCGGTTGGACGGTAATGGTAAGCACAAGGTCAGACTGGTCACCGAGCACTGAGCGGGGTTTTTACCCAGGACTGTATGAAAGCCATCTCCTGTATGCCTACGAGCTCGTTTAGCTTTTTGCTGGTGGTCTCCAACCCTGGTCATGGTGAGAGTAGTCCAGCTTCACCACAGCAGTGAGCCATTTTTTTTTAAAGCTGGTGGTGATGCCACAGTGAATTCAGCCTTTAGACAACGCATGGTGACTCAGTGACACCATCATAGGCGATCAGGTCCATCAGCTCTTCAAGACCAGAGTTGCTGAATCCCAGCTATGTACTGTAGAGCCAGCAGGGGTGAGGTGCGGGGGGATGTGGGGCTCAACAGTATATTAACTGTGTGTTGTTCTCATTGCCACTGCAGCCGCCAATCTGTGATGGCTATTGGCCAGAGCTGGCTGGCAGATGATGATGGTTATGATACATCTACACCCTACTACCACAGCTCAGTATATGGTTGGTATAATGGGTTTGTATGATGGGTAAGATTTCTTTCCACCCTCCATCTCCTACATAGGGAAGAGGAGCTACGTTCAATGGGTAAAGCGTTTTTCAAGCCCTCAACAGCTTCAGTGTCATTTTTACTTCTGGGATCTCAGGCTTTGACCATTGAACGCACCCCTGACCAGTTATGTTTTTTCACTATTGCCCCGGGACTCTGCCCTTTATGTTAAAGCCACCTCAGGTTATCGAAGTCGCTGCTTTGTTATGTTGAGGGACACATGGTCCGAAGGGTTGGTCCTCCAGCTTCTTTTGGATCCAGCTGTTGGTCTGTCTTGTCACAGAGAAGTTAAAGGTGTCTGAAGGCTCCTTAGAATGAGCCGGGATGCTTACTGATAGCAAATAAGACTAAAATGATACTGATGAGCTTTAGTGCATTAGTTCATTAGTCGTCTGTCTGTGTCTCTTAAATTCACTCTGTTGCTATGTCTTAGATCAGACCCAAGTGTTGAGTTAAATGTCAGTGTCAATCAAAGCACAGTCAGGTGTAAACGAATGAGGCATGAGACAGTATCCTAACTGTTAAGCTTGTTAACTCGTTCTACCAGTGGAACCGTTAAAGTCATCGTAGTTAAACTCCTTCTCTGAGCTGCTGCAGGAAACTGGCAGCTCTTTTAATCTCAACGATCCTCATATAAAGCTTATGTACGCTTGACACTGTGCTGGCTTTAACAGAAAAGGCAGATGAGGGTAATTCTTGGTAACTGTTAATGGGTTAATTCATACATGTTTTATTCACTATGTAAGAAAGGTAGAGTCTAGCGAACATAGCCTTACAGATGAACTCATGATCAGACTGTTACAGAAACAGTTCCATGTCCTTTACGTAGCTTCAGACACTGGACACACGTCAGGTCACTGTAGATCCAACACAGGTCAGAGCAACACCACTTCATTCAGTTCTCAGCTAAAAAAAACAACAACAAACAAACAAACACGAGTTGGTTCCTGTCAGGAATGTAGCCCCCTGTTTGTTTCTGTTTCTGTTTGTTTCAGTTGGTCAGTTCTGGTAGGACAGATGGGGGTTTGGTAAGGCCCTGTCATTGGATGGGATGGTGTCATCCTCAGTGGAGGGGTTCTGGTAAGGCCCCTGGTAGAGTTGTTGTGACCGTACGTGCATTCTGGCGCTGAGAAGTTTGGGAAAAGCCCTCAGACAGGGACAGAGACGTCAGTGAGGGGATATGGTAAGACCGCCCACTGTACAAGAGGAGTGAGGGAGCGTGGTAAGGCCCTCAGAGGTTCTGCGCTAACTGATGGGTTCTGGTAAGGCCCTCTTCTGGGGAAGGTTCCCCTACAGACCAGTGTAGTAGACAGGACGAAGCACCTGGACCCTCAATCATACACGATGGATTGGCAGACTGTTGTGGGGGTGTGACGGGTTGAGGGGTGGGACCAAGTCTGACACATGACGCACACCAGGTTGGAAATTAGCCAGATGTTGCCGAAAGCTCCTCACCGTCGTCGTCATCATCATAATAAATATTTCAGCTGCAACAGAGTCGACCACCACATCATCAGATCCGATTGCAAACACACTGTCAGATGTATTTAGTCTGACCAGCGACCCACTGATCTGTACGCACAATCAATCATCTGTGATCAATGCTTGTGTTGTGATGTCAAAAGTCCAATCAGGAGTCAGGACTTCTGTCATGATAAAACTCAGGTGTATGGCACAGACGCACACCTGAGATCACTGCAGTGCTCTGAGTTCTACATCACCACAGTCCCAGTGGGTGAAGCTAAATATCCACACACATAGGACATCTAGCCGTGGTCCGTCTCATCACACTCAAACCTGTGAGAGACGGAGGAAACTTCCACAGCTCTGTTTATTCATTAGTAACAAATACAGTCCACACAGCCGTTAAGTCCTGACCTATTAGACGCCACTGTTACATACTGTAGCCAATGAAACCGAAGCTTGGTCTGTAAAGTAACATATCACTCATCGGGTGGAAGGAAGTCTACTCCCATTATCCTTCGGCTTTTGCCCAGAGAGCAGCCATCTCGGCCCCGCCTGCTCCTGGTCAGTATCATAATGCACTGTTTGTTTCCTTGGCCACATTGATGTGGTCACGCTCGCTCTGACCTCTGGCTTCCCTCTCCCCGCTCCTCTCCTCCAGCCGCCTACAAACACGCAGACGGGAAGAAGATCGACGGCAGACGTGTGCTGGTGGACGTGGAACGAGGACGCACGGTCAAAGGATGGCACCCTCGCAGGCTGGGTCAGTTGACACATCTATATTGTTACTGCTTTATCTTAAAGGGATAGTTGCATTTTTTTTAAGTGGGGTTGTATAGTCTACAAATAACCCCAAAGTACTTAAATTGCAGTAGAAGACTCATACCAATTGCTGATCGGCGGGCGCTAGCCCTAAGCGGAGGGATACGCGAGTTGGTTAGGTCCAAATAAAAACTGCGTTTTTCCTGCATTTTGGCATTTTCCTGCAAGGGCTGGAAAAAGTTATAGCCAACAATGGAACTGTATTTTTTTTCAGGTAAAAGCTCTTTCTCTTTGGATCCATTCACAACACTGATGTTGTAAATCTCTGGGCAGGGCTATGGGCTGGCGTTGCTAACGAGAGAAGTGCAGAGAGTCTTTTACTGCAATTAAAATACTTGGGGGCTATTTGTAGATCATACTTACGGAAGCGCATTGCATTCACTTGATAAAAATTTTTTTAGACACATTATCTCGTAATTACGAGATCCTGATCTCATAATTACGAGATCTTTTCTCGTAATTATGAGATCCTGATGTCGTAATTATGAGATCCTGATGTCGTAATTACGAGATCTTTTCTCGTAATTATGAGATCCTGATCTCGTAATTGTGAGATAAATAAAAGGGAATGTCTATATATCCGCTGTTGTCTCAGAAGTTGCTGGTCGACGGTAGTTCAGTGGGTAAAGCAGAAGCCTCCCACGCAGTTAACTGGGGATCGAAACCCAAGTAGCGTGTCTTGTTTACATTGTATGTTTTTAATGCGCAATTATTAATTATTCTGAATTAAATAATTCAGAATTGAAATATTATCCTTCGATGGAAAACACATTATGTAGCCTACGTCTGGGGGTCGGGAAGTGTTCTGATTGGGGGTACACGTGTTATGCATTTACGTCTACCGGGAGAAAACAAATACATCCATGGTGTGAAGTGAACACAGCAGCAGCCGCGAGCTGCCCCGCTGCTGCTAAACTTTACAACAAGCCACTCAGTAGAAGCAGAAAGTTTCTCCTCCTAACTGGATGGCCTTCCCTGGGTGTGTGAGCCTGGCCGCCCCCGCCGCCACTGCTCCGGTGCAGAGCGATAGATAACATACCGCTCTGCTCCGAAAGGAACGGCGAAGCTCCCTGATCGCCTTCCCCGCCTGGCCGCCCCCAGCAGCCGCTGCTCCGGTGTGGATATCTTGGCAGTGAGCATTGCGTTCCCCGCCGGAGCAGCGGCAGCGGCAGCAGCCGGGGACCTGGGTCTGTGGAGCAACACTGATGTTGTAAATCTCTGGGCAGGGCTATGGGCAACATGGGCCGGTGTGTGCCCCCGCTAATAATGTAGCGTACAGTGGTCTAATATGGTACAAAACAACGATGCTAGAAGTGCAGAGAGTCTTTCTAACTGCAATTAAAATACTTAGGGGCTATTCGTAATTACGAGATAATAAAAAAAAATCAAGTGAATGCAATGCGCTTCCGTACATACAACCCCACTTTTAAAAAAATGATACTATCCCTTTAATGTTTTGTTTTATTAATATTAACACAAGCAGTCACACTTTTTGTACAGTAGATGATGTTGTAGATTAGAGATGTCACGATTATAGATTTTCTTGGTGTGATTATTTATGGTATTATGATTATTATTAATTTTTACAACACTATGAATGTGTCAAATCAGAGAGAGAGATACACAATATTTGAAGTATCTATACACAAAATACTCGGAGTTAAGTTCTGCATCAGGCTTTATTGTCATGGCAGTTGCACCTGTTGTACACTCAGTGAATTAGTGTCGTTATAATATAAAGTGATGTCTGAGTTGCTGATTTTTCCATGTGAGTGTTAGATCTTCTCTGTGGTCTGAACAGTCCGACTGCAGGATCACAGACCAGTGACAACTCTTTAACTTGTCTTCCCTCTACTCTGATCCAGGTGGTGGACTTGGTGGAACAAGGAGAGGTGGAGCCGACGTCAACATAAAGCACTCTGGCCGAGACGATGCTTCACGTTACGACGACCGCGCTATCGGCGGGTGAGGCCTCTCAGCCAAAATTTGTGGTTTGCTCTAAAACTGTTCTTTGTATGACGTCTTCCCATTCTCCTCGCTCCTCACAGTGATCGGGAACGCGGGGAACGAGGCGAGCGCAGAGAGCGCAGTCGGGAGCGTGACCGGGACAAGGACAGGGAGCGCAGGAGGTCCCGATCCCGCGAGCGCCGCCGCCGCT
The DNA here is from genome assembly GCA_030347415.2 of Decapterus maruadsi. Classification (NCBI taxonomy): domain Eukaryota; kingdom Metazoa; phylum Chordata; class Actinopteri; order Carangiformes; family Carangidae; genus Decapterus; species Decapterus maruadsi. The sequence continues at coordinate 25,037,531 of CM064905.1, read as the reverse complement.
CCCGTTCCCGGGACCGAGAGAGGGACAGAGACAGGCAGGTCGGTGCAGGAGAGGAGGTCGTCGCCGTGGGCGGCGGCGGCGGCGGAGGAGGTAGTAGTCGCCGTCGGGAAAGAGAGAGGGAGCGTGGGGGGGCAGCGGGAGGGGACAGCAGGAGCAGGGAGAGGAGTCGAGACCGCAAGAGAAGGAGCAGGAGCCGAGATCGCAAGAGGGACAGGGAAAGAGGCAAGGGTCTGGACGGGGAGGACATCAGCCAGGGAGACGGACCACCCGAGGCTGGGGAGAGGACGCTGGAGGAACATGAAGGAGAGGTGGGTGAGGGCATGGAGGAGCGTCGAGACAGGGACAGAGAGAGGGACAGGGACCGAAGACGCAGCCACAGGGACAGGGACCGGCGCAGGGGGGACAGAGACAGGGACAGGGAGCACAAAAGGGAGCGGGGAGACAGGGACAGAGGGGACCGCAGGGAAGAGCGCCACGGGTCCCTACGAGACGACATGGGCCCCCAGGATGACATGGGCAACGAGGACGACGGCGGAGCGCCTCCGCACATGGAGGAGTACAGTCAGGACGGGATGATGATGGACCAGCAGTCTGTCCCATCCGCAGACGGCTACGGCTCCAGTGAGAACGGCTACAAAATGGAGGCTCCAGGAGATGAGTACTGAATCACACCCCCACCCCACCCCCAGCAGACCCATACTCACACCATGACCTTCTACGAAAGGCACAATGTCTGAAAGAGGTCAGGGACTCCTCAGCCATCTAGCTAGATTTCCTCCTGTCGAGATATTCCACTTGATATTGTTGCACAGTCGATGAATTTAATTGATCTGATCTCACTAAAAAGTTGCAGCTTCCTGCGTTGCCCAACTAATCCGTGCCACTCAATGTTATCAGATTTCCTTAGTGACCATTTCTTTTCCCCTCTCCCTCTCGGTCTGGGTTGGTTTGAACTGTAAGGAGCTTGGTTAGTTTTTTATTTCCATATTCACGAGGCAGTGACACTGTCGGCTTGTCTGGACCCAGTTCCTTCTCAATGTCTGTGAAGTTGAAGGAAACGTGCTGTGACAGTGGAGGGTTGTTTATTCTGTTAATTGATTCTGCAAGATTTTTTTTTTAATGTCTGCTGTTTGTATGTTAGATTTGCAGGGTCATTTTAATAAAGATGTGACTTAAAGTCTGAGTTGTCTCACATTTTACTGTATCTCTCTTCCTGTGACTTTAATGTATTTTTGTTCATTGTTTCCCTTCTTCCACATGGTGTGAAATAGTGCTGGACACTGCTTATTCTAATAACAGTCATTATCATGTAATTAAACGCTAACTTTTAGGCACCGCCTACTGCTGCGATGAGGACACATCTGATCATAGTCAATAACGGGTTAAACATAAGTATAGTCGTTTAAAACACAAGATAAATGAAGTCTTGACATAAATTGTGTTTCTCCTGGTTGTATCTCATCGGGTCTTGGTCCTGATCAGGGATCTGTCCCCAGATCTAGTCTCTGTAAGACCCTGCCGTTGCCTCGGTCTACACAGCACCAGTTTACTTTAAGCCTACGTAGAAGATGCTGAAGCGCCTCATTACAGAGTCACGCACTGGAGCCAGAGAGAGGCAGCTGCGTCAGGTTGTCCCGCCTGGTCCTCGGTCCAGCATCCCGACCCCCCGCGCGCAGTCCGACCGTCGCCTTCTGCCTACGGACAATACTGTTGGAGATGGACCGCAGGTCGCTGTGAACAAGACTTCCTGCTCAGAATAGCGGTTTATCAGCGGCGGAGCTCATCATGATGTCCTCATACTACCACCCAACCAAGGAGGCAGAGATGGCGGCCATGACGGAGCCGCTGTGCCTGGAGAGAGGTAGGTAAAGAACCAGCCGAGCCTCGGTACCCCCCCCCCACGCCCCCCGCCGCGCTGCTAGCTGGGACCTGAACCTGTCCATGAGATGTCCGTGTCCCCGTCCTACATGGGCTGAGTGGGGGTGTGTGGTTGGGGTTCACGGAGCTGAAGTGACGTCAGTGTCGCAGTTATCATTGATACAGATGCTTTGGGGCTCGGCCTGCCGCGCGACCACCGCTCGTGCACGGCACGTTTCTTGTAGTAAATATCACCAAACGCGTAGGCCGGTCAAAACCGACGTTTCTCTTCACACCGCGGCTTTCCCATTTAATAATGTGTGACATCACTGAGCTGCTGGTCCGATACGTATTATTATATTACATAATTGTAGCAAAACAGCACGACCTAACATCACTACTCCCTGTGACGCGGACGCGGCAGGCGCGCGGTAAAGGCGTGGTGAAAACACCATAGTGGGCCTGCTTTATTCATTGAAGTTGGGGGAGCGGGATGCATTCACACCGTGCTGTGAGACGTAGGCTATTGAAAGCCCACGTTTCTAAAACTCAACTAGGCTCGTTTCCCTACTGAAGCAGCCTCTGGGGCTGTCGCACTAACATTAAGTTTACTCTATGTTTTCAGTCAGTGGTTCACAGATCATTGGAAAAAATACTAGAACAAAATTCCTTACAATAAAGTAATAAATAGTAAATGTGGAAAAACACAGATTTTTTAAATTGTCAGAATTCTGACAGTGATGAAACCTTTACACTTCATCATCATTGCAGCTCAGGAGACTGAACTGAACCTTTGATGATGACTGTAGAACAACAATGCACAGTTATACAGTGAGGCTAATGTTAATAGTTAAGTGGAAGATGAAAATATCTCCAAAAAGCATGAAGTTACAGATGAGATGACACATTCCCTTTACATATTAAACAATATGATTTTATTTTATTTTTTTATCTTTTATGTTTTCAGAATGACAGAAAAGGCAAAGCCCCCCCTGCATGATTAGTACCTAGTTTCCCTTTGGAAACTAATATTTTGTCTGATACCTTCAGGTCAAAGTTATGAGAGCTCAAGTCTCCCGGGTTTCCCATTCTTTTGTAGACTCCTGCTTCGTTTCCCTTTTCACCCAATATACATTGCTTGAAATATTGCAAAAGAGTGTTTCAGGTTTTACTTTATGCCTTTTGGAGATCATTTCATCCTCCACTTAACTGTTCACATTCACAGAAATCTTGACCAGAGGTGCCCAAACTTTTGCATGCCACTGTAACTGGAACTCTGATGACAGTAGAGCACCAATGCACACAATTCTAAATACAGTGGAGAACACACTAACACTATAAAACATCGTTAGTGTATATAGCCTACCGGTCCTGAGTACGGAGGATTAACGTGTTTATCAACTTCCTAAAACATTAGAATAAACATAAGGCTAACATCAACAAGTGTTTTTTTCTTGACATTTTTTTCATTTTCACATTGGCACAGTTGGAAATCAATCCAGTGATCACTGCATTGGGCATTGTCAACATGGGACATGCACATGCTCATAACCACTCAACTACTGAGCTGAGCACCCAATCAGCAAGTGTTTTAATTAACTGTTGTGAACTGAATGGTTTTACAGTAAATAAACAATACTCTACCAAGTTGTACACTGCACTGTGACAGCAACAGAATAAGAACCTACTAGTTATAATCCGTTTTTTGAATATGTCCCACTACGATTAATAAGTGGTTTAGTTGTTATTGTGCTGTTGTGAATCATAACTAAATATGTGCAATTAATCAGTGTACTTCATCCCACTGACGATCCAGTCTGTTGTTCTGTGTGTCAGATGTGTGCAGGGTGATTGAGCTGCTGGACCGTCTGCAGCGGAGCGGTGAGCTGCCTCCTCCCAAACTGCAGGCCCTGCAGAGAGTGCTCCAGAGCAAGTTCTGTGCAGCCATCAGAGAGGTACTGTTAATCAGGGTGAAGGTCTGGGGGGGCACAGATATAAGCTATGATGATTGGTCAGGTTAGTTGCAATAATTGGACAAAAGGTCAAGATTAAATTCAATGTTTTATTTGTCATTGCAATAAGATTTAAAAAGAAAAGAAAAAGAAAAAGGTTCCCCTTCCACAAAGCTTTCACAGGAATTTGATAAATGTGTGTTTTGGCATCATACAGGGACGTTGGAGCTGTTGTAACTGTCCTGAGTATTTTATATTTTTGTTCCAATATGAAAAATACACAGAAGAACCCTTTTGTCATAACCCTGCTGAACATGAGGGGCTGCCTGGTGCAGTGTGTGGTAACTTAACAGTCTGGAACTTCCCAATAGGCAATTTGCAAACAAAGGGTAGTTCTCATTTGGCCTGAACTTTGAAATGTGTAGTAGACAGTACTTTTAAATCATACAAGAAATAATATTTTAATTGTCAGCATCCTGGCCTCATACATCCTGGAGATATTATAGATTACCCTTTTCTTTCATCAGTTGATGGCAAATATTTACCTCAGGCAGTGAGTCAGGTCTCAGCTGTGACATAAGGCTAGAGAAGACAAACACAAACAAAATCACAAATACAAATAAAACACAGGGCAGTTAGTCTGACAGTTTCATGACTTCAATCATTCAGTAACACACAAGTGAATTATTTTTAAAAAAAAAAAGCAGGAACTCACAGAAACAAGAGATAAGAATAAACTTTATTTGAGGCAAACTAACATTTACCTTTACAGAAGTTAAAGGGATAGTTCAACATTTTGGCAAATTGGCCCATTGCCATAATCCCTATAGTCATAGCAGTAGGTTCATTACCTTTATTTGTCGGTGCAAGCTATTTTTAGAACGGTGGAGCAGAGCCGCAAGCTGCTCAGAGCTACGATGGAGGCTCATGGGATTTCTTGGTTTCCCTCATCAAACTCATCAAAACACAATAAAACAACTCCAAAACGCTCCAAAACGAGAGTCCTTTTCGAGGTAAATTCATGCAAAACCGCTGATGCGTGTTGCCTTCAGGGACAGTTTTTCAGCAAGCAGTCTCTGTATTTACCTCAAAAACAACTCTGTCTCGTAAAGTTATGTTATTATTTGATAGCGTGTGGTGAATGTGCAGTCTCCGTAGCGTAGCTCTGACCAGCTTGCAGCTCTGCTCCGCCGTTCTAAAAATAGCTTGCACAAACAATTAAAGGTAACAAATCTACTGCTAAGACTAGGGATTATGGCAATGGGCCAATTTGCCAAAATGTTGAGCTATCCCTTTAACTGAGTTGTGCTCTGTTGTCCTGCAGGTGTACGAACAGCTGTATGACACTCTGGACATCGTTGGAGGACCAGAGGTGCGAGCGCAGGCCACAGCCAAGGTATGAATACCAGTAGCTACGATGTCCTGCAGTCTCAGACTGTGTGGGGGTGTGGTGGACCTAGACACATCCTCCACCAAAATACCTGTTGTCTTTGTTCTGCCTCATGATGGACCTGGTTGTCTGCACCAGACTCCAAAACACAGACCGTGACCATTTTACATTGTGATTCATTCATAACCGCTTATTCTCTGTCTCCCCCCCTGACCAGGCCACAGTGGCAGCCTTTGCAGCCAGCGAGGGCCATGCCCACCCCAGGGTGGTGGAGCTGCCCAAGACAGAAGAGGGTCTGGGCTTTAACATTATGGGGGGCAAAGAGCAGAACTCCCCCATCTACATCTCTAGAGTGATCCCTGGAGGGGTGGCAGACCGCCAAGGAGGATTGAAGAGAGGAGACCAGCTGCTGTCAGTCAACGGCATGGTAAGAAGCGCAGGTCCACAACCTACTGCTATGAGGAGCTGCACTGTTTATGACACACAAACATGTTATAGGAAAACAGGTTTAAATATTCTCAAAAAAATATGTTTCTATAAAGTAAGGCAAGGCGATTTTATTTGTATAGCCCATTTTTTTACAAACAGTTTGTCTCAAAGGGCTTTACATAGCATCATAACAACATCCTCTGCCCTGGCTTACACCCTCACATCCACTGAGGAAAAACTATCAAGAAAAAACAGGAGAAACCTCAGGGTGAGCAACAGAGGAGGGATCCCTCCCCCAGGACGGGTAGACGTGACATAGCTGTAGTATACAGACATGGAAATGGTTAACAATGAAGGCAGCTTCTGGTGGGAGGAAAGGCAGGGACAGCAGGCCAGCTTAATGGAAGAACTGGATGGCAGACTGGTTCATGAGCAGGGAGTGCAGGTCGGTGTAACAGAAGGGGAAAGGAGGTGATGCAGGCAGCTGTTGGTGCAGAGGGATGGCGCGCATTTTGAAAAGTGCATGAGGAGAGGAAAGGAGAGGAGAGGAGAGGAGAGGAGAGGAGAGGAGAGGAGAGGAGAGGGCTCCATGTTCCCTGATGTGTCCCCCAGCAGCTCAAGCATCTTCCATCCAAGATCTACTGCCAAACTCAAATCACTCCTGTCCACCTCAGACCTAGAAACCTTGGTTCATGCTTTCATTTCCTCCCGTTTAGACTATTGCAACTCTCTTTACTCTGGAATTAGTCAAGCATCCCATTCCCTTCCACATCTACAGCTGGTCCATAATGCAGCAGCGAGAATTATTACTGGTACCAGGAGAAGTGACCATGTTTCCCCCGCATTCGCATTGGCCTCACTCCACTGGCCACCTGTAAAACACAGGATTGATTTGTTTTTAAAGCACTTCATGGGCCCGAGTACATCATTGAACTCCTCACTCCCTACCCCACTTCTCGTCCACTTAAATCCTTGGATAAATTATTGCTTTCCATCCCACATCCAAGATTCAAAACCAGGGGTGACAGAGCATTTTCAGTTGCTGGTCCAAAACTGTGGAATAATTTACCTCTTTCAGTTTGTTTTCCACCCTCTATTAATATCTTCAGAACACACCTAGAAACCCATCTCTTTTCCATTATCTATTGTTTTTCTATTGCTATTGTTGTTCTTGTTTTTGCACATGGTTGTAAAGTACTTAAATGTCCTCTAAAAATAAAGCTGACTGGACTTGACTTGCAGAGCGTTGAGGGGGAGCACCATGAGAAGGCCGTGGAACTGCTGAAGGCCGCCCAGGGTTCAGTCAAACTGGTAGTCCGGTACACCCCCAAGGTCCTGGAGGAGATGGAGGCTCGCTTTGAGAAGATGAGGAGCGCCCGGAGACGACAGCAACACACCAGCTACTCGTGAGACCGCTCGTTAGTCTGCACCCTGTCACCTGTTCTGATATGTACAGCAAGTCCCGCATCCAACCCATAGACTAACCCTAGACTGTATGTTTACAAAGAATCAACATACATGCCCAGTCTATCTGAATCTACTGCATCTAATCCACTGATTATAGACACATGCAATTGCATCAACATACCTGAATCATCACTTTTCAGTTCTGTCCCAGAATGCACTGAGGCAACAGATCTATAGGCATGAGCCACATTTCGGTCACTATTGAGTATCAGACCAATGAGTGTGCTCAAACCTGCTGTTAAAATGAAATACTGCACAAATGTCATTGTGTTAGTCTTGACTAAAATTAATCAGTACTTAGTAGGAGTGTGTATTGGCAAGAATCTGGCGATACGATACGTATCACAATACAGGGGCAGCGATACGATATATTGCGATACTGTAGGAACAACGATATATTGAGTTTCTTTGAAAGAATTTATTTGTAAGAAAACTGTAGCACATAGCACACACATGCTGTTACATGCTTAACATCAGCTTACTGAAGAAATACAAGCATTTGCAGGATTTTTGCATGAACAAATGAAAAAAAATAAGTTAACAGATTTCTTGACTCTGTTAAAAATGATCTCTTAACTGTAACAAGCAGGTTCAAATTTCTTCAAATAACATGAAGAAAAAATATGTGAACAATATTACATAAACAAACGCCATTAATTTTTGCGTGTTAATTGTTCATTAAAAATATTGATACGGTGAATATCAAATATTGATACGGTATCGTCAAATAAAATATTGCGATATTTAAGTGTATCGATTTTTCCTTACACCCTTTAATCATTGGGGATAAATAAGTCCTAAATGACCAGATACTGGGAGTCTGTGTTGGTCCTGGAATACACATAGGTTGATCAGACTGGAGTTCGTTATGATGAATGGCATCTGCTGGGAATCTTCTAAAATATGACAAAGCAGGCCATACATCTAACCTTCTTCATCACACTTTGACCTTGTCTGGTCGATATGTCACATTGAGGACAGAGGTGAAAACTACAGAGCCCGGGATACGACATGTGGGGGAAAAAATTATAATTTGTGGCCACGAAATAGGTATAACGTGCACGCGAAATACTAAAAGGAGTGGAGTGAAGAGAGTCTTCTACTGCAAGGGGCTATTTGTAGATCATACAAACTTCACTTTTAAAAAAATGCTACTATCCCTTTAATAAGCATTTAGGCAGAAATGCAGAATAATGATAAATATATGAAACAAACTAATCACTGCCCTAAACTTTATCAAAGGAGGGAAGAAGGAGGACAGGGTGGGGGGAAAGGAGGAGGTATAGGATGGAGAGTAGGGAACGACAGAAGACAGGGTGGAGAGGAGGGAAGGGGGCAGGAAGGAGGAGTATTTCGTGCGCACGTTATATCTATTTCTCGGGAACAAATTGATATTTTGTGACCACAAATTACTAATTCGTAGGAACAAATTAGTATTTTGTGGCCACAAATTATGATTTTTTTTCCCCACGTCATGTCCCGGGCTCTGTAGAAGACTGTTGGCCTGCTGAAAACAACTGTCCTGGGAACGCTTCCTGATCACATGATATAAACCTTTTCACATTGACTGACTGACTGAGCACTGACTGTTGCTCTTTCAGTCAGCCAGGATCACTGTGATCACACATGTAGACTGTCATGACCATGTCTCCTTGTAGTATTTACCCTGCATTCTGACAGCAGGACTCTGTCTCCTCCTGTAGGTCTCTGGAGTCCAGGGGCTAGCAGCTGATCCAATGCCTGCATCCACCTCATGTCCCAACCCTCCTGACTCCTCTGTTCCTCTGGGAGGAAGACTGTAGACAAGAAGCAAAAAACCAAAGTAGCCTACTACCAACACCTGTTACCTGAGATTCTCCATGAAGATGAAGTTTAGATTTCCTCCCTCCTCTTCCTGTCTAGAGAGCGCCGAGCGAGCTTGCAGTCATGCCTGTATTACAGAGTCCCAGTGTGAAGTCATCCTCAGCATCCTGTTGTATAAGGGCAACAGTATGATCCCTTCGATGTGTGTCTTAACTAGAAGTGTTGTTCTACTGTGTGGACGCTGCGGTCCTCAGCAGTGTTTGCAGTTAGACCTCGGTAGCAGAGGAAACCTCCAGCCGTCACCATCATTAACTCCATCAGACGTCCCAGCTAGAGGGCTAACCATTAGCATCATCAAGACCTCCACTGGAACCAGTATCATGTTTCTTTTTGCATTCTTTAATTTGTGACCTGTATTCATTTAGTTCTTCATTAAATAAAGTCATACTGTGTAAAATGAACACTGCCTCCCGCCTCCCGCACACACAGCTGATGTTTGCTCCCCCCATAAAGGAGACGTCTCTGTTAGCTTTTATAATACATGAGCTATGCCAACGAGTGTCTCGGGGCGTGTGCACCTGTATCATTCTCACCTGTCATTCTAAAGGTATTGTGAAGAGTGTCAAGCAGAGTGTGTTGAAACTGCACTTAGATGTTACTGGGATCAGTCAGGTTGAAAATACAATATAGCCTCAAAGACATATGACTTGTGTTGTGTAACCTTATCATGTGTCATGGTGTAAACTGCAGATTTATTCACACTCTCCATCATATACGATTAAATATTTCTAATGTTGTGATTTGTGCTGTTACTTAAAGGGATAGTTCACCCAAAATTCAAATTTCACTCATTATCTTCTCACCCTCATGTCGACTAAGCAGCTGTGTGAATTTTCAGAGTCCTCCGTGCCTTCTCTGAGTCCGTGCAGCAGTATTTGTCCATTTAATGGTTGTCAATGGACACCAACTTTCTTCGTCCAAAAAACATCCAAATATCTCCATACTGCTCGTCTGTAATGTCCCTCTTGTATTGAAGCCCCGACATGAGAAATTGTTCCCGAAAAAATGAAATAAGTCTGTATTTTAAGTTTGTTTATAGCAGAAGCTCCCAGTGTCTCAGTTCACTGCTCTTCCTGTGTCAGTGCAAATCTCAACCGGTGGAACAATTTCTCATGTTGGGGTTTCAATACAAGAACTCAGAGATGACACGCAGGACTCTGAAAACTCTCACAGCTCTTAGTCGACATGAGCGTGAGTAGATAATGAGTGAAATTTAAATTTTGGGTGAACTGTTTGGCTGAGGGCAGAACATTTATTCACACAGCCTCCTTTTAGAGTGTGCAGAGCTGCTGTGTATGTGTGTGTCTGTGTGTGTCAAGGCTGGTCTCACTGCTCAGTGATAATATGTGATCAACTGAAAGAAAATAAAATCTTAAGCCTGTGAATAACACTGCATCATTTATACAGATATACGACAAAGTGGAAGTGCCTGGTTATTACCAGTGGATGTTTCTTTCAAAACACTCCCATTAATAAATATTAAATTAAGTTCTACCTATTTAACCTTTCTCCTGCAGTTAATGGACATGGACAAGCCCTAAATAGGCCTACACATAGCTACCTTTCTATATAATGTTAGGTTTTCTCTGGAGAGAGAGTGACAGAGTTCAGCTTTTAACACAATAAAACATCTTCCACATCTTTCAGGACAACACTGGACCTATACTCACTTATGACTAGATGGTCAGGAAGAGATTTTCATCTCCAGCTACTGATAAAAATATGTCAATATAAAAACAGCCTCTCTCAGTAAAATGAGTCATTATTATTTGTGGTATAATTGTGTAGAGCTTAATGTTGAATGAGTGTCCTGAGTTTTCTTCTGAGTATTTTCCACAGAGAAAATTTGTGATCACAGCAAATTGTCTTCAATCAGCTGATGTTGCCTGATCAACTTTATCTTTTTATAGACTGCTTGTCACCTCAGTTTTATTTTCTGGTAGGCTAGGCCCATTTAGGCCTATATGCTACAAACAGAAACAAGTCTAATTCTGTTTTTCTTGTATTTTGTTTTGTGTGGTTCCTGCTGCTCAATATTTAATCATCACAGCCAATTTTCATTATACAAATAGGAGTTACAGCTCAGAGGGAAATCTGTGATTCAACAGAGCAAAACATGAGCCACGGTCCAGACCAGACCTGCAGATGGCGGCAAAGCACTTCAACGCCTGTTACACAGTCACTAAAGAAGAAGAATAAGGAGGCGGAAGCGGAAGTGCCGGTGGAGGAGGCGGATTTGAAAGAGAAACATAATTCTCGTGAAACGCTGTGATAAATAATCCTGGAAACGGAGGCGGTGGTCTCTGGTCACACAGGAGACAGACAGGTAATGATGTGCAACACACTTTATGTTCTGCTGTCAGGCTTCTCCGGTAACGTTTCCTCCAGAGCCGTGCTGTCCGCGCGCCTCTGTTGTTTTTGAGTTCTGTAACGTAAGTTACGGTTTCCATGGTGTCACCGCTCTGACCCATCAACACCACTGAAATCCCGTCACATGTCACGTTTCTGCATTGGTGGTTTCCTGGTGGTTGTGGTGTAATCCGGGTTGTAGTGTTGTAGTAGCTAATGTTGAGACCACATTTTCAAGGTCTTGTCTCGGTCGAGCTGGACTCTGGATTGTTTCTAAAGACCAGTCAAAGTGACATCTCCTTTTTTTTTAATCCGCAAGTGTCTCTCTGTCAAATTCAGTAGGCCTAGTACATTTTAGAATCTAGATAATTAAAACAGCTACAAGAGGCTGCTTGTGTCAAGATCTGGCACCAGTGTCAGCTGTGAAAGACTTTTGCAGGTTCTGTGCTGTGTTATTTTTGCTCAATCCAGACTGTATTTCAAATATACATTCCATATAAAATTATCTTTTTTTTCTCGCTGAGGAATAATGTAAATATCAAGCCACGTGATTATTACTATGAGTCCTGGCACTGTATACAATAGTGGTCTTGGACTTGGTCTTGCAGCCCCTTGTTCTTGGACTACAACACTGGGTTGTTGGTTTATGGTGGAGGAGAGTTTTCTGGTGATATTGACATGTTGTGAATGGCGCTAGTCTTCCTGGGAAAGCGGAAACATTTACATACACATGTACTGAAGTCAGCCTAATGATGTAGCTGTATGTTTGCCCACAAAAAATCACGGGGATGGACTCTGTCCCCAGCCAGACCTGCCACACCGTCAATTATGGAACTAAAATCTAAACAGTGGTATAAAATCCACCAATGCATGGAGACCTAACGGTTAGCCTTGCTCAGTGATGTGTAGCAGCAGCAATAGGCTCATAGACTGAAACTGTTCTTTGATTACAGTGAAAATAGTTCCAGCTGTTTCTGTTTTTTAGGCTATAACAGCAGATGGAGACAATTAAATAGACAAATTCAACTCTCGGCTGTATTTTCCAAACATTTTAGGTCTAAAAGAAGGAATCTGAAGATTTTCAGTTTAATCGCTCCTGTTTTGCGGTAGTTGTGTCTGTCCCCGCATCGCCACGGCAGCAATGAATGGGAGTGGATGCAAGTTCCACTGTGTTGACTGTTTACATCCCTCAAAGCCATAATTTTTTTCCACAGCCAGCGTCAGATGGCGACTCAAACATGCAATGAGAGGGTTATTTACTTCAAGCAAGCCGACATGCTTGTAAAACTAGATCTAATTCAAAGTCTCCCAGAGTCTCGCACGAGACCATGTTGCCGTGCTCGGTGTGTTCAGGTGCAGTTGGAGCTACCATTTGTGTCATAAACACAGGAATATCGACTCTTGACTTGCCTGAAGTGTAATTTTTTTTCCACGGACAGCGTCAGGTAGCGACTCAAACATGCGCCAAGAAGTTTTTTTACTTGAAGCAAGTCGAGAGTTGATTCCTGTGTTTATGACACAAACGGTAGCTTTCTGACTGCCCCTGAATGCGCCAAGCGTCAACTTGGGTCTCGCATGAGACTCTGGGAGACTTTGAATTAGATCTAGTTTTACAAACATGTCGGCTTGCTTGAAGTAAATAAACTTCTCGGTACATGTTTGAGTCGCCATCTGACGTTGTCTGTGGAAAAAAATTGTGGCTTTGAGGGATGTAAACAGCCAACACAGTGGAACTTGCATCTGCACCCATTCATTGCTGCCATGGTGATATGGGCACAGACGCAGCGACCGCAAAACAGGAGCGATTAAACTGAAAATCTTCAGATTCCTTCTTTTAGACCTAAAATGTTAGGAAATTACAGCCAAAGTTGATTTTACCCGGAATTGTCCTTTAAGTTTTTTCTTACTTTGTCCGCCCTTTGGTGTGTAGATGTTGATGTTGGAGTGTGCGTTGGTGTTTGGTGCTGACAATCCTACAGATTCTGATTAAAGGTATTGATTATACTAATCTGTGATGGTTCTTTTGATCAATTATCAATGTAAATGTACTTTAAAGGAACACTGCGCTAAAAATCGTCAACCAAATCTGATTTCTGCTTTTTTCCATTTCCACTCAGGATGAGTTCCTCCTCCTTTACCTCTCCTCCCCCCTCTCCTCTCTCTGTCCCCCTCCCCTTCACGTCCTCCTCCTCCTACCTGACGGGCTGCCCTGAACTTGACCTGTCCGTTACACTCAGCCCCGCCCCCAAGACCAGCCATTCGCAGCTGAAGCCCCGCCCCCAAGGACAGACAAGGAGAAAGAGTGACACACAGGTGGGTGACCAGTGACCACACCCTGTAGTGTTGATAGTGTGAGTATGTGTGAGATTCTGACGCATTCTGTGTCTCCGGAAGGTGCGTTTTGAAGAGCCAGTAGTTGTCAAGGTAACACCAGAGCCTCATCTAAGAGTGAGCAGAGATGCTCCACCTCAGCAGCCAATCAGAGGTCAGAGGAAAAGCAGAGGATGCCACCATGGTAACCACTATCTATCTATCTATCTATCTATCTATCTATCTATCTATCTATCTATCTATCTATCTATCTATCTATCTATCTATCTATCTATCTATCTATCTATCTATCTATCTATCTATCTATCTATCTATCTATCTATCTATCTATCTATCTATCTATCTATCCATTCATTCATTCCTTCTTTTCCTCTTGTTTCTGAGGGTTTATCATGTTGCCACTATAATGACATCCATTGTTCACATGCCTCATCATTGTGTATACGGTGCATTTCAGTGACTTTTTGGCAATGTCAGGTTGGCAGTGCTGTTATCAGTGTGTAGATGCAGCTAGCAAAGACACGGCATCTTAGTTAACAAACTGTTCTTCTTCACATGACTGAGAGCATGAATGTTGAGCATCAATCACAGTCAGTCAACAGATTTCATTCAACTAGTTCTTTCTTCTTATCTGAAGCTTATAGATGCTGGTTTGAGTCATACAAAGAAACAAGTGCAATATTACAGTTGCAATCAGAGTCATAGAAAGAAATTATTTTCCAGAAATTATCAAGTGTAGCCAAAAAAAGTCAACAGCATTACAGTTGTAATCAACACCCAATTATTCAATCCAAATACACATGCTTTTTTAATGTAGTATTTATTCTTGGTTGTTTTAAGTTAAAGGGATAGTTCAACATTTTGGCAAATTGGCCCATTGCCATAATCGCTATAGTCATAGCAGTAGAGCCTCCTGTTGTAGCGTTCAGTCAAGATGTGGGTTGTCTGGAGAAACTCATCAAATACAACATCCCAAAACTCCACAGCGCTTTTGAACTAAACACTACTCTCGCTCTGAAAAACTGGCCGAGTTTCAGTCACTGCAGGTTCACACCTTTTCTCAATAAACTTTGCCAAAATGTTGAACTATCCCTTTAAGTTTCCCTCTTAGCAAACATGAATTATCATTCTGATTATCTGTCAGTGGTCAGACCATTCAATACAAGCAGTTACCATAGTAACCAATGTGTTGTCCTGTCAAGATGTGGGTTGTCTGGAGACGGCGGAACTAAACACCACTCTAGCTCTGAAGGCCGAGTTTCAGTCACTGCAGGTTCACACCTTTTCTCAATAAACTACCAATGAATTATCACTTAGACCATTCACAAGCAGTTACCATAGTAACCAATGTGTTGTCCTGTAGGGCGCAGAGTTCAACCCTCAGAAGGCTGTACAAGAAACTCTGCAGAGGTCAGAGTGGACCAAGAACCTGATCAACAGCAGAGCTACTGAAGGTGACAAAGGAGAATTTCACTGTCATGTTTCCCATTTCTAGATTCCTGGATTATGAATTAATTATGTCTCCAAACAATCTCTTTCTCTCGTCCTCTCTGTCTCTCCCTCTGCAGTAGTGAATGTCTCTCGCTCTCAGCTTCTCTTCACCTCACTAGTCAGCGTTGAGGTACAGAAGGATCAGCTGATCAGCCGAATGCTGCAGGACAGGCGGCCGGCGGCCACTCGACCCCGCGGCCAGGACAAGGCAGCAGACGCCCCCTCCCTCCTCCCCTTTATGTCCTCTGACTTGCTGAGACAGAAGCCCCTCCCACCAGAGGAGGAGCTAGTCAACCATCAACCCAAACCATTACCACGACCCAGCCTCTCCAACTTTGACCTCTACAGACGACAGATAAGATGGGAGTCCATGCCCTGATGCACACAAAGAAGGGCTGTGATTGGCTGGAGGTACTACGGTACTAATCAGACTTATTAGTATCACTTATTATCTTTTTTAAATTATTAAACTCTGTTTCTATCCCTGTTTCTATCACTATTCTATTTTTTCTTGTAAATAAAGCCTTCAAACACTGTCTCTCTGATGTCATGATGATGCTGTCCTCCTGATTGTCCTCAACATAGGAGGCGACATGTGTCGTTTCAGTGAGTTAATAGTGACTCTTTTCTGATTGACTTTTTTGTAACCTGGTACATAACTCAAGAGTTCTCAACTACAGTTCCTGACCAGACATGCCAGTTGGGGCCGTTGTGCCAAATGTGTTCAGACTTGACCAGGATTTCTGTGAGGGATGAGGGGTGTGGGTGGGGGTGGGGGGCTATTGAGCAGAATCACTGATTGTCAGTGCTTTCAATCAAGGGGGGTATATCGGACTACAGGCAGGTGTAGCTCACAGTTGGCCATATTGAAACGGGCAACTTGCTCTGACTCTGGCTGCAGTTACAGTGCAGTAAATAGGTGATCCAGTCATCTTCACTAAAAAAACAATTCATAACTGTGAAAATGAATCAGTATTTGCATAATGTCACTATAATGTTAATGTGATTAAATTAAGTATGCTGCATCACAACTGCATAGACGTTCATAAAAAATCAAACCGTTTTGAAATCGGACAAGAACAAGTTGTGGTCATTCTAGCAGAACATGCACCATAGGTTTATAATGCTCTGAGGGAGAGAGTTGCCCGTTCCAAGATGGCCGCCGTTCTGACTACGTTGTGTCATTGGGCATCAGCGGCGGGTGAGTCATCTAGTTTTCTTATATATCTATGCTTTCAATGCTTGTAAGCCCCATTGCTGCAATGTCTGGAACCAGTGTGTACCGTAGAAGTGTAAAAAATATACCTCCCCCCCAGTAAATAAGAATAAATAAACGAGGATAGTGGGTAGTAATTATAGTGGTACTCATTATAAGCTGTTATAGTAATGACGATAAGGGAGGAGAGCACGAAAAAAGTGATTTGGCGAGGGAGGGGAGAGAGAGAGAGGAAGAGAGAGAGGAAAAGAGAGAAGAAAAAAGAGAAAACTTTCAAATCAAGATGGATAGGCCTAAGTAAGTAAAAAAAAATAAAAGTTTGGGGTAGAGAGATAGGGAGAAGAGCAATACACCAAACAAAACAAAAAGGGCAAATAATCATTCCCCCATCCCCCATAAGAAGCCCATGTTACCACAGTATCAAAAGTTATATTAATGTCATTAGCTATTATATCATTACCACAATTATTAACAATAATAATAATAGTAGCAATAATAATGATAATGATAAGGATCATCATCATATACATCATATCAACAATGGAAATAATACCTATATATATATATGTATATATATAGATATAGATATAGATATAGCCTATATATATCTATACACATACATAGTATGAAAGTATGTAGACATAAAAGCAACACTTAATTACTTAATTGTGAAGCAGAGACCAAACGAATGAAACAATAACAACAAATACTTTATGCAAGTTCTATCGTTTTTTTTGTTTTTGTTTGTTTTTTCCTTCAGCCAAAGGTTACTGCTGGGAGAGAGAGGAAAGGGAAAGGAGAGAGAAGATAGGGCAAGGTAAGTAAGGAGATGTTATAGAGTGTGGTTTCCATGGTTCTGTACATGGTTTTGGGTTGGTGGAATTTGTTTTGAGTTCAAATGGGTTAAAATTTTATTCCAAGTATTATAAAGACTGACACACTATCCTTTTTCAGTGAGGCATATCTGGAACCTGGGCCGGGTAGTACCGCCCTCCCAGCCCTCCCTGAAACCCTGCTGCTGATTCCAGGTATGATAACTGCGCCACATCCCACATGTGAGTCAGTTTTTTGGTTTTTTTTTTATGCCTTTATTAGATAGGACAGTTGAGAGTGTGACAGGAAATGGGAGGCAGAGATGGGGGAATGACATGTAGTATAGGGCCGTCCAACGCGGGATTCGAACTGGGGCCGTCTGCAGCGAGGACTATAGCCTCTACACATGGGGCGGGTGCTCTACCAACTGAGCTAAACACCGCCCCGTGAGTCAATTTTAAAGTTTCACTTTGAACCAACAGTTGTGATGCAGCTTTATTTTCTCCTGTGAAGGTAAAGTGAACAGTTTTAACATTTTCCTTGTTAACACTCATCTTTTCTTGAGTTCTCTTCCCTTCAACTTATCGTCATGTTGTTGTTTTTGTGTTTTGTGAATTTATAAGCCCTCTCTGCTGTCTGGGGCAGGATATTATAGGTTATCTCTCTGTCTGCTACTTTCCTGTTTTTCCTGTCCCGCTCATCTGCTCTCAAGGAGTGAGCTGCTTGTCTGTTCTTTTGAGGTCTCAGATGTGCAGGGATCGGTATGGGCTTACATTTGAGCTCTCAACGGGCGAAGTCGGTCTGACCAACCCAATCGGACACGCTGGTACGGGCCGAGAATGACTGCTGATGAGTTTGGCCACATCAGGTCCTGGCTTCAGCACTCATGTGATTTAATCAATACAGGGATAAACATTGCACATTGCACAAGCTCAACCATGGACCTCTGCATGAAATCATGAGTGGCTTTTCTAAGGGTAAATAGGTAGATCACTGATAAACTCAAATCCTGGACTACTGGCCATTCTGTGATTCTCTAGAACACACAGATGGCCAGTCCGCTCCACTAGAGTTCAGCAAGCTACTTGAACTCAGGAGAATTCAGAAAATGAGTGGGTAAGGCCAAGCCAGCCCTAGTCACAATGTCATATTAACAGAACATTAATATGCCAAAACAGACTTCATTCAATCGAAGCAGAAGGTGAAGGTGGATTTATGCATATGACAAATAAAGACAGTCTGCAGGGGCAATTTTCGGATTCAAGAATATCAGGGGCTAAGGAGAAAGGAAAGGGGCGGAAAAATTTTGGGTGCCCTGTACAGTGCCAGTACTCCCCGGTAGGTAAATTAGGTGGTAGGCAGTCGGTACCAGCACATAATTAAATGATAGCCTACTGTATATTCAAAAATTATGCTGATCAGTAGCTCCTCGTTCATGGTGTCAACAGGGTGAAATGGTATCTAAAAACCGTTAAGACAAAAGAATCAGTGTTTGTCATTTGAAGTTTACCCACTTCATAAAAGGTGTCTCTATCCTGTCTTTTTGTCGTCAACAACTTATTGCCAACATGAGTTTATTCACTGCTACTGTAAATGTTTCTACAGTAAGAACAGCAGCATTTACAACAGCAAAGTCTCAATAAACTTTATCTGGAAACAAATTTAAATTCCTCCTGATGCTACTGTGATTCACTACATACAAGCAAACCGAGAATCACGTTTTCAGACGGACCAGCGTTCGCTTGTTTGGCTTTCACATGTGCATAACGAAGGAGACTATCCCAGGAAACAAACCCTCATGTTAAAGCGGACCAAACAGCCCAGGTGTGAAAGTGAACTTTAGTGTTCACCAGTTCTTGTTGTTTGGTACATTAAACAAGTTCTTGCTTGTTATGAACTGAACTGAAGAGCCGAAAATTTCAGTGAGGCAGCGAGGCAGATCTGGACTTCTGGCAGATCAGTGAGGCATATCTTTTTTTTTTTTTTTTGTGCAATACAAGTGACAAACATAAAGCAAACATAAAGACATGACAAGACAAGCCATGGCAGAGCATTAAACAATTATGAGTAGCTAAAGAAACAGAAGAAAGAAAAAGGAAAGAGAGAGAGAGGGAAAAGAGAAAAGAGAAAAAAGAAAAAAAGGGGGTGGATATATTAAGGTAGCTTGTGATAAGAGAGAACAGTACACATGATGGAGAGGAGGATAAGGAAAGAAAACAAAAGAACATCGGCAAACAATCGATCAATCAGTCAATCATTCATTTTTCGTCCCCTTCCCTGCTTTTTCCCCCTCCCCCCTACTTCTCCCCCAACACATATAGGTAATGGAATAATACAAGACAATAGAAAAGTGTTTGTGTATGTAAATGTGTGTGTGTGTGTGTGTGTGTGTGTGTGTGTGTGTGTGTGTGTGTGTCTGTGTATGAGAGAGAGAGCGTGTATGTAGCTTTATATATCTACATATATAAATAAAAAATAAAATAAATAAAAAACAAAAACAAAAAGGAATCAAAAAAACAAGGAGAGGGGAGAGGGGGGATCCCTAAAAGTAAAGCTTAAATCTATAGAAAAATAATAATAATAATTTAAAAAAAATTTAAAAAGGGAAAAGAAATAATCACAACGTTGAACCCCTGTATTGTGCCCCATACCATGTACTCCTACTGTGGTGGGAGGCGGGCCCAGACCAGGTAGTCCAGGAAGACAGTGGCAGACAGCACAGCCTAGTCACAGGCAACACGACATGGGGTCCTCGCCAGGGACATCCAGAGTTGGACAGCCAAGGCCCTCCACTTTCCTTTATTACATCTTCTGTGTATTTTTCTTCTTTTATACTCATTCATTCTTAAGATTTTTATCCTTATTGTCTCCTTTAGCGTATTTAGGGTAGTCTTACTCTGGGCCACATCCAAACCCAGAGGAGGCTGCTGGTCCATGGAAGGTTACCCCAAATATTTTCCCTCATACTGGACCTTGGCAACCTCCAGACCCAGTGGGAGGGGGTCTGCCTGTCGAGCAGAAGTGCTATGTAGTTTATTATGATATTTATTTCTCTTCCGTTCATTTTACTCAACATTTTATTGAGTTTTCGCACCGCCAGATAACCAGGTACTGAGCGGCCCCCATCCTGCCCACCCAGCCCAGTTCCCCATCCCATCACCCTGTAGTTGGCCCACAGACAAATAAATAAGTAAATAAGAATAAATAAACAAACAAAAATAAGAATAAATAAACGAGGATTGTGGGTAGTAATTACAGTGGTACTCATCATAAATGCTGATGGTAGCTTCCTCTTCCTCACTGCTGTGTGACTGCATTCAACTGACACTGATATGAAGCAGAGAAGAAGAGCCAATCAGTGGAGGAGCAGCTGGAGACATGATGGACATGTGAGCTGCTGTGCACATGAATGATGTGTGTTTCCTCTGCAGGTGAAGCTACAAAGTGTGTGTGAGCTGATGTGGATGTCAGCTCAGCAGCATGGATCAGTGTGAGGACAGAGAGGAGGGAGCCCCTCCCTCTAAAACCACTCTGTGTGGGGGACGTCAGAGCCAGACCACAGGTCAAAGGTCAGATGAGGATCTCTAACTGTCCATGACTCAGATCACTGCTCCATCATTATTCACACTCAAAGCTCTGTGTGTGTTGTGTTCAAGGCCAAAGCAGCAGCACAAGACACCGTCTGCTTTATTATACATTTATAATTCTAATATAAAAATATATCAACATAGAATGTGCTTTTATAATAAACATTATAGCTATAAGTCTAAACATTATTACTATAAATCAGTTCTTTTGATGTAAGATATTTTTCATCAGTTTTTCTCCAACATGCAGATTTATCAGTTGTGTTGATGTTTCAGGATCCAGCAGCAGAGACCAGACACTCCTGAACCCAGCTGTCTGTCTTTAAAGAGCAACCGGTCAAAGGGAGGGCTCATTAACTTTAAAGGAGGACGTGGATCAGCTGATCAGATGTAAGACAAAACTAAACTTTAAAGCTTTTAAGATTCTATTGACCATTCTTTCTATGGAGTCAAATTTCAATGATTCAACATAAAAGCTGAGATAGGCTACATCTCAGAAAAAACATTTTCCCTGCCCGAACACCCACATGTGAATTCAGTGCTCACAACACAGCCCAAGAGCAACTACTTTATTTATTTATTTATTTATTTTAACCAGGCAAGCGATTAAGAAGAATTTCTTATTTACAAATGCAGACTGAATTTGATTTATTATTCTCATTATTATGGTTTCCAGCTTTTATCTACAGGAAAAAGGAAACAAATCATGGTTTGTTGTTCATTTATATGATATAAATCCATGACTCTTATGTTCTGTTGTGTTGTTGTTTCAGGATCCAGCAACAGAGACCAGACTCTCCTGAACCCAGTTGTCTGTCTTTAAAGAGCGATGACGAGATGGACAGGACCATTAACTTTGAAGGAGGACGTGGATCTGCTGATCAGATGTAAGCTGTAACTGACAGTCAGACTCAGGTTATTGTAGAAAAGAACCAGTTTGTACAACTTGTTGTTGCGCCAGGTCTGAAATCAAAGCGTCTTTGTCTGTGGTGAACGTCCTCAGTGTCATGGTCTGCGTCACTTCTCAGACCGACAACTGCCCCCTTGGTCCTGTGTCTTGTCTGGTTATTTCCTGTATTATTTTGTAGTGCTGTGTCCTGTTTTCCTGTGTCTTGGTCTGTCTTTCATTCAGTTAGGTTCTGGTTCCTGTTTTATTTTGAAGTCCTTGTCCTGTCTTCTTGTGTGTTTCCCGCCCGTTTGATGACCTTATGTGTCTCACCCTTGTGTATATAATCCCGGCTGTGTTTCCCATTGTCTCTTGTTGCGTCGTTGTTTATCCGAGAGCAAAGATCCTGGTGTTCATCCTGGTTCCAAGATCACGTTTGGTGAGATTAAAGACTTGTTTTGTTCATCCTGCTCCCTATTCAACGTTTGGGTCCTCCTGATTCCCTCAACCCTGACACTCAGGGGACATATAAAGTCCATCTCTCTGTCCTGATCTTCACTTGACACTGGTTCCTCCACAGAGTGGACCAGGTGAGCTCAGAGGTTCCCAGTAGTCAGTCTGCCCAGCAGTATCAAACACACCTGGACTCCATGTTTATGGTGAGGACATGTCCAACAGCTGCTGTTGCATCTTTTGTGTTCACAGTCATCTCCATGCTGCACTTTGACACCAGTAGATTGTCAGTCTGTCCAACATGGATCTGATGTTTGTCTCCATGCTTTTAGTTTGATGCTGTCACTCATAGAGTTTCTGTTCCAGCTGCTGGAGGAAGACATGGTCACTTTTGTCAAGAGCGAGCTGAAGAAGATCCACAAGGCTCTGAGTCCAGATTGCCCAGAATGCTCAGGGAGTCAGAGGGAGGATGAGGAGTTGTTGGATGGTGAGGATGAAGAGCAGAGGAGGAGCAACAGAGAGGCGTTAGTGAAGATCACAGTGAACTTCCTGAGGAGGAGGAAGCAGGAGGAGCTGGTTGAGCGTCTGCAGAGCAGTAAGAGGATTTCTCTAAAGATTCAACATTATGAGACGTTCACTGACATCAACACATGGAGGGAAACATGTTCATAGTCGCTATTTATAGGAATTCATATGTAATATTTTCTAATTGATCTTGTTTCTTGTGTTTTCATTCAGGACATGTTGCAGCAGTCTGTGGACATAAACTCAAATCTTCCCTGAAGAAGAAGTTCCAGTGTGTGTTTGAGGGGATCTCTAAAGCAGGAAACCCAACTCTTCTGAACCAGATCTACACAGAGCTCTACATCACTGAGGGAGGGGCTGGAGGGGTCAATTATGAACATGAGGTCAGACAGATTGAAACAGCGTTCAGGAAACAACACAGACCAGAAACAACCATCAGACAAGAAGACATCTTTAAAGTCCCACCTGGAAGAGACCGACCAATCAGAAGAGTGATGACAAAGGGAGTGGCTGGCATTGGGAAAACAGTCTTAACACAGAAGTTCACTCTGGACTGGGCTGAAGACAAAACCAACCAGGACATAGACTTCACATTTCCCTTCACCTTCAGAGAGCTGAATGTGCTGAAGAGGAAAAAGTTGAGCTTGGTGGAACTTGTTCATCACTTCTTCTCTGAAACCAAAGCAGCAGGAATCTGCAGCTTTGATCAGTTCCAGGTGGTCTTCATCTTTGACGGTCTGGACGAGTGTCGACTTCCTCTGGACTTCCACAACACTGAGATCCTGACTGATGTGACAGAGTCCACCTCAGTCAACGTGCTGCTGACCAACCTCATCAGGGGGAACCTGCTTCCCTCTGCTCGCCTCTGGATAACCACACGACCTGCAGCGGCCAATCAGATCCCTCCTCAGTGTGTTGACATGGTGACAGAGGTCAGAGGGTTCACCAGCCCACAGAAGGAGGAGTACTTCAGGAAGAGGTTCAGAGATGAGGAGCAGGCCAAGAAGATCATCTCCCACATCAAGACCTCACGAAGCCTCCACATCATGTGCCACATCCCAGTCTTCTGCTGGATCACTGCTACAGTTCTGGAGGAGCTGTTGAAGACCAGAAGGAGAGGAGAGCTGCCTAAGACCCTGACTGAGATGTACATCCACTTCCTGGTGGTTCATCTAAAACTGAAGAAGGTCAAGTATGATGGAGGAGCTGAGACAGATCCATACTGGAGTCGAAAGAGCAGGAAGATGATTGAGTCTCTGGGAAAACTGGCTTTTGAGCAGCTGCAGAAAGGAAACCTGATCTTCTATGAATCAGACCTGACAGAGTGTGGCATCAATATCAGAGCAGCCTCAGTGTACTCAGGAGTGTTCACACAGATCTTTAAAGAGGAGAGAGGCCTGTACCAGGACAAGGTGTTCTGCTTCGTCCATCTGAGTGTTCAGGAGTTTCTGGCTGCTCTTCACGTCCATCTGACCTTCACCAACTCTGGACTCAACCTGATGTTACAACAACGAACAACATCCAGGTGGTCTCTAGTGTTTGGAGAAAAACCTAAACCAAAGTCTTTCTACCAGAGTGCTGTGGACGAGGCCTTACAGAGTCCAAATGGACACCTGGACTTGTTCCTCCGCTTCCTCCTGGGTCTTTCACTGGAGACCAATCAGACTCTCCTACGAGGTCTGATGACTCAGACAGGAAGTGACTCAGAGATCAATCAGAAAACAGTCCAGTACATCAAGAAGAAGATTGAAGAGACTCCCTCTGCAGAGAAAAGCATCAACCTGTTCTACTGTCTGAATGAACTGAATGATCGTTCTCTAGTGGAGGAGATCCAACAATCCCTGAGATCAGGACGTCTCTCCACAGATGAACTGTCTCCTGCTCAATGGTCGGCTCTGGTCTTCATCTTACTGTCATCAGAAGATCTGGACGAGTTTGACCTGAAGAAATACTCTGCTTCAGAGGAGGCTCTTCTGAGGCTGCTGCCAGTGGTCAAAGCCTCTAACAAAGCTCTGTAAGTGTAGAGAGAGTTGGATTTATTCATCATTATGTAAAAACACTTATGTCTTTTCAACAGGACAGATGTTAAATTCCTTTCTTTCTTCATGATCATCTCTTCAGACTGAGTGACTGTAACCTCTCAGAGAGAAGCTGTGAAGCTCTGTCCTCAGTCCTCAGCTCCCAGTCCTCTAGTCTGAGACACCTGGACCTGAGAAACAACGACGTGCAAGACTCAGGAGTGAAGCTGCTGTCTGGTGGACTGGAGAGTCCACAATGCAGACTGGAGACTCTCAGGTGAGGATCCATCCAGCTGTTTATCTGATGACACTTGAACACAGCAGCAGGTGTTGACAGTGGTTTCCTGTGTGTTGTTGTGTGTGTTCAGTCTGTCAGGATGTCTGGTCACAGAGGAAGGCTGTGCTTCTCTGGCCTCAGCTCTGAGCTCCAACCCCTCCCATCTGAGAGAGCTGGACCTGAGCTACAACCATCCAGGAGCCTCAGGAGTGAAGCTGCTGTCTGCTGGACTGGAGGATCAAGACTGGAGACTCGAGTCTCTCAGGTATGAAGAGGCTGCTGCAGCCACACACACTGTTTCTTCTTTCCTCAGCCTTTCTTGGTGAATTGGGGGATATCTGGCCTGTTGTCTTTTTCATTGTGCAGCTTGAGAGTCAGAGAGTGAAAGGCCCAATTCCAATCCGACCCCTCACGAACTCACTGATTTAGAGGCGCGTTCACAGGAAGTCCGTGAGTGTGTGAGGGCTGTTCCGTTGTCAGGTCATCAAGTCAGTGAGTCAGTGAATGAGCCCTTACTGCCCCCTTACCGTAAGTCAGCACCGATGCTGACTTTGGGTAAGGGAATTACCCACAGTTTATAGCGCTGTGAAGTCAAAAACCATAACACAAGGGGTGCCGTCGGAACGCGAATATTAAAAAGAAAAAAAAGTAAATTACAGTAACAAATATGGACAGAGCTCCGCTAGTCTCTTTATTGTTAATGGACAGGGGCAACAATAAAAAAAGAGAGAAAGAGAAAAAAAGAATAAGTTTACTGTCAGTAACGTGGAGCCGTGGAGTTTGTGATTATTGATGATCATTTGATCAGATCTGATCCAGGAACTTTTTTTTTTTTTAATCCGCCTCCCTCACACACCTTGTACGTGTTGAAAGTAGCCTACGGTAAACTATCAGTCCAAGACCGGAGTCAGCAACGTTTTGTTGTCAAGGTAACGTGTGGTGAGAGTGGGTAAAGCCTGCCACACACATAAAGATTTTCAAAATCTTATCCGATTTTTTACCTGTGAGAGACCCCACACATGAAGATAAAAAATCTGTCATTGGGCGGTCACGTTTAACACTAGAACCGCCGTGAGGTCATTTTGACCTCTCTCACTTCTTAAAATGCGCGTAACTCTGTTTGCGTAAAAACCCTAGGTCTCCCAGTTGGTGACTTTTCCTAAAAGTGTGTTCTACATCATCTTATGCGTTTTCGTGATTCTGATATAAAAGAGAGCGAAGAAAAGAGTGGTTTTACCTAGAACCGCCAAGAGGTCATTTTGACCTCCATTCACTCTCATGCAAAAATGCTAAATGGACTGCATTTATGTAGCCATATATATCATAAACCCAGCCAGACACACAGTTCAAAAGACTTTATGGTAATACTTGACATTCATATACACACACATACTTTACCAAAAATAACAATAGTTGTTGCTAGGCAACCAGTATAGATGACTCTTTATTTTTCTACTGTTCGAATAGTGTGTGTGTATATAAACATGTATAAAATTGATTTTCCAATAATTGCAATCTGGGCTAAATAATGTCCATTTAGTCTCTCAGTTTGCCAGTTAGTTAGTTATTTAGTTAGTTAGTCATTTTGACCTCATCCCACAACACAACACGAGTTCAGATACTAGAAAGTTGTCAAACAGTTAAAACAGGTCAAACAGATAAAAAACTAATATTACTCATAAACATTGAACATAACAATGACAATCCCTTGCTCTCATGAGAAATGGACATGAATTCAAAAATTTGAAACAATTTTGAAAATTTTTACATACACACACTGTTCGAAAATAGAAAAATAAAGAGTCGTCTATATTGGTTGCCTAGCAACCACTTTTGTTATTTTTTGTAAAATATGTGTATGTATATGAATGTGAAGCATTACTATAAAGTGTTTTGAACTGTGTGTCTGGCTGGGTTTATAATATATATGGCTACATAAATGCAGTCCATTTACCATTTTTGCATTAGAGTGAATGGAGGTCAAAATGACCTCTTGGCGGTTCTAGGTATACATGGAATGTTGGCTGTTCATCTAGGCACTGGCGCCGGAATAGGGGGGGCCAAGGGGCCATTGGCCCCCCCACTTTACGGCCCTGCCCTGCTCTACCGCTCACTTATCACCAGGCTGCCGGTTTCAATAATCCCCCCTTTCCCACCCACATCAAATGAAACAAACCAGAGAAACGTAGAAGAATCTTTCATTTTAAATCAAATCTAATGCCACTCTGCCTGTAGAGCAGCCCAGTAAATAGCCTAGTCCCAATTCAAGTCTCGCCGGTCATATGGTGAATGCACAGCTGAGCGGAGCTTCTGCAGCTTCCGTCGTCCTCCCTCCACTTATTATTGTCCGAGCAGTGTCACCTTCACCTTCGTCACCTTCTCATGCTGTAGGCTTCATCCACAATCACTGTGGACCAAGTGCACCATCTCAGAAAGAGCAACTTCTGCTTTGATGGTGCGCGATGGGAAGTTTACACTACAAAATGCGAGGAAAAGATGATCGTCCTGATTGGTTACACCCCGCCTTTCCGAAGCCCCGCCTTTCCGACAATAGACTTCCATTCATCGTAATAGCGGGGTTTTCTATTTTTTCTAAAGACACCGCTATTTCGAAAAGGCTACTGGGGGAAACCCTCAGTGCACAGTGATCCTTATTTCCTTTTTGGAGTCAAACGGATCATGTGCATAATAAACTGCAAAACAAGCAAATACTTCATATTAATGACATAAAGGCCTAACGTTCATTCTGCTTGTAGCCTCTCTAGCCTCTACCTGATCTTTTTACTAAACTTAACCAACTCCTTTCTTCATTGCCTAAGCCCAACCAAAGCATCTCCCTCAGTCAGCTGTCAGCACAAGCAGCGGCTGCAGCAGCCTCGCGCCCCTGTGAGCTGTCGGAACAGCGGTGTTTCGGAACAGCGGGGTGTCGAAGTGGAGGTGCGTCGGAATGGAGAGCTGTCCCCGTCCTTCGGGTTTTAGGACGTGTTAATAGCCTAGTTCGGATTTGGTGATATGCCTTTATCAATTCCAGGTGTTTTACAGTTGTTCCACCTGGGATGACGTAGCCTACACACACCCACAGCAGGTGATGCACCGGAATACACAGCGGCGAGAGATTTATGACGTTACGCAATAATCAATATTAATGAGGGCGACCACCAGCTGATCCTCCCTCACGTCCTATAAGGACGGGACAAAGTCTCCTGGATATTCTTTTTGCTTTTCCTTTATTCATTTCTAACTGGCTCATTTTTGCCAGTAAAAAACATAGCCTAAGTTGTGAGAAAAAGAGGAGACGCGCAAAAGCAACAAAATGGAAACACTGTAATAACTCATGGCCACAGCTGGCCCGAGTGGTCTAACAGCTGTCTATGAAGCCAGCACAGTCACGGACTGAGACAAAGTTATTTAGCTACATAAAGTCCAAAGTCTTGACCTTAAGCATCGTTCCTAAAACATGAATGACAAGAATAAGAGGTGAGCAGTAGCCGTTGCAGAATGATGCGCTACAGACCTGAGTGTTTATAAACTGTTACATCGGCTTTTACAACGGCTGATTTTCTGCTTGATCCATGGTGGTAAATTTAAAAACTAAATGCATGGTAAAAGTTACATTACTAATATTTTAGAGATCTCAAATTCACAAATTATGTTTTCTATTATTAAAATTCTAATGAAACATTGCGTCAGGTCGGACCACGGGTTCTTTTATTTATTTATTTTTGCCGTGGTCCAGCCGAGAGATGCTTGTGAGTCCGGCGAGGTTCACAACATTTTATTTGCTAAAACCTGCAGACCGAATACAGCTTTTTTTTTTTTTTTTTTTTTTTTTTTTGATAAGTTACGGTAGGCATATGACGGTCTGGAAGCCAGACGCTACAATATGACTAGGCTATTGCACGCCACTGACGGTGAGTGCGTAAATCTATGCCCCATAACAACCCAACCTCCACGGCCCCCCCACCTCTAATATGAATCCGGCGCCGCTGCATCTAGGTTGCTATTGTTGTTAGCCACTGTAGCCGGCTACGAGCGCTACCGTCTTTGCTCTCGGCTATCAGGAAATCTCCCGTGTGCGTGAATGTCTGTGTGAACCTCATGTAAAGCCAGGGCTGCCCCGCGGCTCTGTGTGGTTGCCGTGTTGTGTGGAGAAGTTTCTCGCTCGCCGCTAGCAGCATGCAGAGCTCGCTGTCTGAGCAGAGCTTGGTGAGCAGAGCCCGGTGAGCAGGCGCTGCTTCTCCTCCGCACAACACCGGCTTTCCACACACAAGATGACTTTGCATTAAAACGGCCACGAAAGTCGGGGCCGTTTTGTTTAATATTTACGATTGTCGGCTCAGAACGCTTTCCGAGCCGATTGTCGGGGGAATGTTGACTCTTAACACACCACACACTACAAGAGAATCTTATAAGATAATCTTAAGACCTTAAGATAATCGGCCGACTTTTGTCTTTGGTCGGAAGGGGGAAAATCGGGGCAAAATCAGCCCGATTATCTTTATGTGTGTGGCAGGCTTAAGTGCTGTTCCATTCATGTTCACAGCATCTGGACCCTCACAGACTCTCACACTCTGTCACTTAGAGCTGACGTCACTGAAGTCAGAAAGGGTTCAGGGCTTGAGTCTTTAGGGGGCAGATTGGAATTGGGCTAAAGTGTGTCTCACACTGAAGTGACATCACATGATGAAGTGTTTCCTCCTGGTCTCCTCCTGCTCTGTATCATCACTAGATATAGACTAGGGATGTCACGATTGCAGTTTTCCTTAGTACGATTATTGTGAGAGAATTTATCACGATATTACGATAATCACGATTATTATGCGTTGATTAATTTCACAACTCTATTCATATGTAAAATCACCTGAACACTCCTTGAAGGTCTTAAAGTTTTCTTTATTGCTATCTTTTGATGCCAACATAAAGTGGCAATTAAACAAAAATCATCACTGCTCTAAAAAAAAACAATGAAACCAAAAATGCTACATATTTCTCAGAAAACAGATGTGAAGGGCTACAGGAGTCAGGACATTTATCTTTATGTAAAAATCACACAAAACATTTCTTTTGAAACTGAGTAGAATATTATGAAACACATGGGAAATAAACTTGCTTTTTCTGATGTGCAGCTTTCCTTTTTGACTTACAGCTGCCCTTTGAAACACAAATAATATTCTAATTATATGACCCAATTTGTATTTGTATATTTTAGTATCTCTTAATATAGGACCAGTCATTAATCCCCCAGGAGAATTGTTTAAATTATTGCAGTCATGAATTGTCATCTATACCGATGTTTAAGTTGATTTTTAATGTTAATCATTTGTCTAATTTTATGCTGCCACATATAAAACTCCGTACAACGAAGCTTGGTTTGTTAAATCCGGCTCTCTGTGCGCGTTAAAAGTCAGGCTTGGTGCTGCATGCGATCAGAACATCAGAACTAATGTATTCATGGCCATTAAGTGAAATTATTAACTTTACCAATTATCCATCTGATTATCTGTGCGGCTGCGAGCGGACAACTTCTTTCAGCAGTGACTAAAAGTGAAATGAGCTCCTGACGCAAGTCGGATCATTTTATTTTTTTTTTTATTTAACCTTTATTTAACCAGGCGAAAAATCATTAAGAACAGGTTCTTATTTGCAATGATGGCCTGAAATGATGGCCTGATCATCAGCTGAGCAGCGTATCCAAAGACGGTTTATAAACCAAGACCGTCCATGACGGGCAGCTTCCTGTAAGCATGTCACGTGGGCTTCTGCACGGCCACGCCCCTTTAGGGAGACCAGAGGCAGCCTGGAGTGTATTGACTCCAATGGGAAAATTGAACGTGAACACCGATTATGGTCGGGTCTTACTCCCCACAGTCACTGAAGAAAATTTTGGACTCATTTTCCAAAAGCCACATCTCTTCTGAACAGTTTGACACGAAAATGGTAATTTTCAGACGGACACATCAGGAGAAAATCCACTTTGTTCAAGACCTGTCTCTGGCTCTACGACACACTCTCGCGAGATTTGGCACAGATCTCCTAGGCAACGTCAAACAAACGGCCGCGAACTCCCGTGAAAATGATTTAAATAATTTTTGTCATGTTAAATATTACTGTTACTAGTGTAAATATTTAATGTTATCATAAGAAAATATAAATATCTCACTTTCATCTACCTACAAACTGTATAAATCCACACACATGATCACAGCCGATGTGGGGTGACGGTTGGCCCCGCCCATTTAGAGAGACAGGAAGTGTATACAGTTTGCTATCATTGGAGAAGCCGCTCATGGACTATCTTTCCATTTATTCAATATCTTTGGCGTATCCCCTCAGCTGAACATCTGTAGGCGGAGACGCTCAGAGAGAAAGTCAACAGCAGCGGATCAGCTGATCTCTCCCTCGGTCAAACGCTCCGTTCTGATCCAGATCCACTGGAGTAAAGCTGACGCAGCTGTAAATGAGTTAAATAGTGAAACAACCGCGCTTTTACAGGCGATTTTAGGATGAAACTCTGAACATAACATAAGCATAAATTACCATGGACATCTAGCCGGGTTAAAAGAGCCACATTTGTAGTAGCTAGGAGAGCCTGGTTTTAGACTCAACCTCGCTAACCCACTAACTGTGTGTTCACACCAAAAGCGACCGGAGCGACCGTGGCGACTAGCTGCCATTCATTTTCAATGTACGCCGGCGACGAGGAGCGACGAGTAGCGACCGGCGGCGGGAGCGACGCGATTCGAGCGACGCGATGGAAGCGACGCGATGGAAGCGACGCGATGGAAGCGACGCCGGCGACCAAAGTTGAGAGAGGCTCAACTTTATGCAAATGAGCAGCGGCGCGACCGCGGCGACAGCCAATTGCGGACCAGGATTCTCACAGCCGGAGAAATTGAGAGAGTCTGAATGGACACATATCTGCAGCACAGCTTGAAAGTCCCGCCCCTCGGTCGCTTGGTACGAGGGCCTGCCCGAGCAGGCAAGCGGCCGGATAGGAGCGACCAGAGCGACTACAGGCGATTTTATCGCTTTTGGTGTGAACGCACAGTAAGCCCGCTTCACAGTAGCTGCACCCCTCCGTCTCCTTCTCTCTCTCGCTCTCTACGCTCTGCACCCGCGGGGTGTGTTTACACTCAGCACCACGTTTGAACGGAGCGGAGCCCCAATGAGCCCCGCTCCCGTGGGCACACAAGCAGCATGGGACAAGCCGCACATCAACGCCATCTTGCGGCCCGGCCCGGAGTAGAAATAAACGCACTCATCCTGCTGCGGTCGAGTTGAACAGAGTTCAAAACACTGAACACTGAACTTCCATACCGTGAGATTCCAGCGCGGTGGCAGAGAATTTCAGCGAGGTGGCCGTCCGGACGGCGTAATATTTTCTGACGGTATTCAGGAAACGTTAGGATCAATTAATCGTAGCGCTTAATACCGCAATTAATTGTGAATTCGGGTAATCGTGACATCCTTAATAAAGACTCCAGCTCCTTCTTCTCTGTGCTCAGTCCTCATCCATACATACCAGCCTCCATGTGACAGTACACAGTACAGTGATCAAACAGTGTGTGTGTGTGAGAGAGAGAGCCATGTAATGCCCCTGGCCCTCATTTATCAAACTTGCGCAGGATCTGGTGTAGATTCCGGTATAAATATCAGTGTACGCCAAGTGTCACGTGTGATTTACTAAAAGTGTGTACGCTGCAGATTTCGGCGTAGAACCGGCGTGGTGGTGATAAATCCGGCGGCTGAAAATGAGCGTAATTTAAATGTCACGCCCCGATATATTCCTGCTTTAGAGGCGTCACCCTGCCCCTTTTAGGACATGGAGACACGGAAGACGGCCAAGAAAAGGGACTTTGCTGACATTACCGCGTTGAACAGAGAGAGGGCGGCAACATGAAATATCTGGACATTGATAGATTGATAGTTTTTGTGAGTGATAAGCGTCATCCTGGTGGATGGAGGCTGCAGACGCACGTGTCACCGACCACGTCAGGAAACCCAGCGATCTCATGAAATGCTCCTGCAGTTTACTAAACACGAGTGACTGAGGAGAAATCATATAGGCCTAGGGATTACTGCTGCAAACGCGACTTTATGACCATCAGCACCGCTGGCATGGTTTGGCTGATGGAGGGATATGAAACACCAGCCCAGATCTCCCGCTGACAGGTCCCGGTGACGGGAAAAAAAAAGCACTCCGCCGCGGAGATCAGCCCCCCTCCCCTAAATGTGCATACACAAGGGTCAGAGCTGGCGTGACATTTGTGCGTACCGTGCACTCACGCTCAGATTGATAAATGCCGATCCTTGGGGTGAATTTGGTGTACACCCATTTTTTTGGTGTTTGATAAATGAGGGCCCATGTGTGCATGCTGACAGAGAAGGTGCTGCTCTGACCCCCTCCTCCTTTCAGGGTGGAGCCTGCTGGAGTCCAGTTCTTGACACCAGGTCCATGGAGGTGTAAGTGTGTTTTTACTTTGTCACATCACTGACCTCATGAGTCTTCATCAAACTGTCAATAACTGATCACATGATCAATAACTGCAGCTGTGTCTTGTTCTCTCCATCAGATTCCTGTCCACTCACAATCGACACAAACACAGTGAACACAAAGATCAAACTGTCTGACAACAACAGGAAGGTGACACGTGTGGAGGAGGATCAATCATATCCTGATCATCCAGACAGATTTGACCAGTGGTCTCAGCTGCTGTGTTCAACTGGTCTGACTGGTCGCTGTTACTGGGAGGTCGAGTGGAGAGGACACGTTGATATATCAGTGAGTTACAGAGGAATCAACAGGAAAGGAAACAGAGACTGTGTGTTTGGAAGGAACAATCAGTCCTGGAGTCTGTTCTGCTCTGATGGTGGTTACTGCGTCTGGCACAATGACATAGGGACAGACATCACCTCCTCCTCCTCTTCCTCCTCCTCTGTCTCTGACAGAGTAGCAGTGTATGTGGACTGTCCTGCTGGCTCTCTGTCCTTCTACAGAGTCTCCTCTGACTCACTGATCCACCTCTACACCTTCAACACCACCTTCACTCAACATCTGTATCCTGGGTTTGCACTATGGTCGTCTGGTTCCTCAGTGTCTCTGTGTTGAGTGAACCAGAGTCTCCTCCTGAGAGAAACCTTCTCACTGTTGAACAGACAGTTCAATCTCTACATGTCTGTCTCTGTCTCTCACTCATATTTTTATACATATGGGTTTTTTTAAACTCTGAATTTAAACTCTGATTTTTGTAACTTCTTGATCTTCCTTTAAAGACAGACTCATCATTTATTTGAGTCAAAATAACAAAAAACAAAACATGACTTTTACTTTGGTAAGATTATGAGTGAGGATGACTGAACTGAATAAGTTAGACTCAAGTCAATCAGAACTTGAAACGTTTTTAACATTTATAGTGAACTCAGATTATGTATTATTTGAAAAGTGACACCCTGATCATACCCTGTCTTTTATCCTTTTTCACTTTATTCATTTATTTGTTATTCAGTGTCAGTGAGAGAGTTTTTAAAAAAATCCTAATGAATGCAATGTTTTCTTTACAGTTTCTGTAGATCAAAAATTAACACTATTAACTACTAACATTATTTTTCTCTAGCGGATCAAACCAATGACAGGACATCATTTCTACACAAGACAGTTTCTAGTTCACCTGCTAAAAAAAGTCAGAGCCTTCAATTCAAGTTTTTATGAATAGAAATGTAGCTTTTTGAAGATGCAATATGTATTTTAATAAGTCTTTAAACTCAGGTTTAAATCAGCTTCCTTCCACCAGATGGAGCCAAACCAACAGCAGCAGGACAGAGGGAGGTGTGGTTGGTTAATGTCACAGAGAAACTCAAACATTAACTGGTTTGAGTGGAAAACTCCCAGACTCAGGTTATTTATCATCACGGATGAACATCAGTCAGGAGGATCAGTGACATCACATCCAGCTGCTCCAGATGTTTGTCACCATAAATAAATGACTTCAGCTCAGACACATGAATCTGTTGGATTCTCATGAACTGAACTGAAATGTGACATGTTCACCTGCAGCTCAACGCTCACCTGTTCAGACTGGACTCTTTGTTGTTTCAACCTGCAGGTGTGTGTGTAAATAAATATTTTATGATAACTTCCTCATGTGACTGAATCGTATTTATATGAGTTATCAGTTTATTACCTTGCCTTGACGTAATGCTTGTTTTGACAAACTTGAGATTTACTTTTGCCTATTCGAAATCACTTGTGGCTGGAATAGCTTTTCCATGACATGCAGTTTAAAAGTGCATGACTGCCACTCAGATAGTAGATTAAAAAAAAGAAGGAAATTGCAATTTTAACTGATACCTTAATTCTCCAGACTTATACCCTCCTATGCCAGTTAAGGGTTAGCCAAACTCAACCTCCAGGGTGTGAAACCATCTTTTACAAGTTCCACACTGAATCTACATGGAGATAAATATGTTACTCATGTTAGAATTTGGCATCGTAGTGAATAAAAGAAGACTCAAATCTTTGGATGAGCAGGAACTATGAGGCACTGATATTAAAGTTATTTCTCTCGCATGAGATAATATCAGAATAGTTAACCTCTCACTGATAGAGGTGACTAATTTTCATTAAAAACAAATATCACTTACACAAACCATGAACCACACTGCTACCTGAGTAGATTAATAGGCCTACTCCACACAAACCTTCAGTGCACATTTCTTATGATTACAAATCCAGTGCTTCGATCATTGTATCAAATTTGACATGAACAAAATGAGTAGTGGAAAAATAATGTATTTTTCTATGATATACAAAGGCAAGAGAAATGTACTTGGTATACGTATTTCCTCTTAATAATGTAAAACAACCAAGGGAAGGGCTACAGCTGTGTGATCCTTCCATCTATCAACAACTGACACCTGACAGAAATTTGGTAGCTTACATACATCTACAAAGAAATTGCTCCCACAAAAATAAAAAATAAATCATGACGGTTGTTTTTTTTTTTTAGCCCTTGCCTGCCATCTGCTCTCTTGTGCTGGGTAAAATTCAGAGGGGAACCCTCAGGGCCTTCAAGGTATTCAAGAAAAGATATTGGAATAATTTTTGTACTACTATATATTTATTTTATTGTATTTTATTTTTATTTAGCCTATTTTATACAGTGAGTAACACACAAGTAATATTTTCTAGATCATTGTTATAAAGTTGAATTAATATTTCTTGGGAAACAATGGGTTAATATAATGGAACGGGCAGTAAATCGTCGACTCCCCCTGCAGGGCCATAGGTAGCTGTCACCGAAGGCCTGTGTAATGCAAGTCAATGTGGGCATGAATTTGAGATTGACAGGTGTCTTAGCCAGTCATATTCCACTGAGGTGTGGGTGGGACCATACTACGACATCCTCCGGATGCTAAGTTGCCAAGTCCGCTTTTATACGTGACTTCTGTTAAGTCGCTTATAAATATTGGTAGTCGCTGGTTGTGGGTTTTTGGGCTTGTTGTTAAAATATAGTTGCTTATATATGGCTGCCTCAGCTCCATGAGTTGTCAAGCAGATATTTTCGACATGTTATTTAAACGCAGGATAGTTTGTCCTCCTGCTGGATCTGTCACCCGTCCCCCCCCACCCCTGCCTTCCCCGTACACACACGACACGTCGCCACGGTGATAACACAGAATTGTTTCCCCCCACTGGCATCCAGAGAATGGCTTTCACTACACTCATCAAGAGAATAGTTATTCTCAAGGCCGGTCTCCATTAGAGGGCGGGTCTATTTTTATTCTGTTCTACCTCTCATAGCCCACGATCGCCCGTTTGAGCAGTTTCCTAGCTGCTTCATTCCTCGTTAGGTCTCAGTCGGCCAGGTCCGTTTTGTCGTGTACTGATGAGGTCATTGCCAGAAGACGATTGGTGTTATGTGTGAGTTCAACAGGCGGGGGCGCTGTATTGGGGGCATTGCAGAGCAGCAGATCAAGAAAGATGGTTGCTGACTACAGAGCGGAGGTCAAGTCATTGCTTTAATGCGGGGTCAGTATCGAACAATGGCGACGAGGATGACAACGGTCGACTTACAGTTAAATCTGAAAAGTATAGTTAGGCCGTCGACGGACATGGACAGTCTTTTGCCAAAGTTTGACTGTTACACCGAGCCTGCCACGCTGGGTCCGCGGTGGACAAGATGGCTAACCGCATTCGAGCTGTATGCAGACGGGAAAAGCTTGATTCTGGTGTAAGGCGCGGAAGCCTCTCACACCCAAACTGGAGAGACCCCACCGGCAGATTAAACTGCCACAAAAGTTAACTGACTTTATCCTTAAGTGAACCTTCCAGGGTTAAAGATGAAAAGGTGTAAAGATTATAATGGTCACTGGTTTGTTCTATCATAAAGTAATGTGCCTCTCATACATATCAGAGATGATTTGATAAGGAAGAATATATATTAAAAAAAGTAAATAAAAAAAAGAAGAAAAAAAAAGAAAGTTCTGTCAGGAATAAATATGTTATGTGAAAAGAATGTTAGATAAATATAAAAATGTGTTGATGACTGCTTATAAGTAAAGGGGAAATGTTTTCATTTTCATGTTTCCATTTGCAGTGATACAGAGTTAAGAGTTTAATTCCAAGTAAAGGGGGGATGTCGTGTACTGATGAGGTCATTGCCAGAAGACGATTGGTGTTATGTGTGAGTTCAACAGGCGGGGGCACTTTATTGGGGGCATTGCAGAGCAGCAGTTCAAAAAAGATGGTTGCTGACTACAGAGCGGAGGTCAAGTCATTGCTTTAATGCGGGGTCAGTATCGAACAGTGTCAGGACAGAGGATCCCATTCCTCTCCCACCCTCTGCCGAAGAAAGAGAAGTTGAGGCCGAGTGCTCTGTGGCAGATGCTGCTGCTGCCCCTGCTGCTATAGCACTAGTGATTTGCCCGCTTTTTTTTTTTTTACACCTAAGCAGGTGGGAGAATGGAAAGACCGCAACCCTTGGCTTGATATTAAGGCAGGAAAATTGGGGTGCTTAGTGTGCAGAAAAGCAAAAATGTTGCTACTCTCAGAAAAGAAACCTGGTTTACACCTCGCAGAAGAGTGGATCAACGGTGATGTTTCCAGCTCTAATGCAAAGAGTCTGCGAAAGAAAATCTACAAGCACGGGGACAGTCAGGCCCACGCACGGTCAGTGGAAATAACCCAGATGAAAGAGAAAGACACTCTCCCCAACACGTTCACTGACATGCAGTCTGAATTACTCAAGACAACCACTGTCTCATTCAGAACGGCGTAGCTACACAGTGGCAAAGGAAAGGCTATCAGAAAGCTCAACCCACTCATGAGAATGCAGGAGCTAAATGGAACAGAAATTGGTAACATCCACAAATCTGACCATGCATGCGCAGAAATAATCCATCACATTGCCAAGGAAATGCGCCGCAAATTCGCCTGCAATATTAAAGAAATTGATTCACGGGTGTCACTCACCATTGATGAAATCACTGAATGGCTTGGCCTATCTAATAATCTACATAAGATGTGATGGAATGGAATTCAGAAGTAGCTATACTGTTTAATGCACTTCATTTGAAGGTTCTGCTAAACAGATTAACTTTAATCTAAAAGGGGGAGATGTAGTGGTGGGTTATAGCCAGGAGGTGGCGCACTACTAGGAGGTCATGACCTGTAATGAGAAGCCGAAGAAGAATAAAAGTTATCTTGCAGCATCCTGATCGTTGTGTCCTTGAATACAAAGTATAGAAAAACAATACATACAGAATTAAGGGTTGGCATTCCGATCGATCCGACACATTAAAGTAAACGTTCGGAGTGGCGGCCCTTCGGAATGGCACCCTGGAACCGACTTCAAAACTTTTTTTTTTTTACCATGTCACATAAATTCATACTCTAAATATGACAAAATTTACTTTCCTTTGAATTAAAACACCATGCACAGGTTTTAGTTTTTGTAATGCTGTTTTATTCTTCAGGGGCAGTTTGCAAGAGGAAGCCATTCCACATTTTTCAAATCCAGCTTGAGCTGAGACAACAATCCCTAAACGATCTTAACATGACTGAGCAAACATGTTCTTCTTTCATTGCAAAGCACAAAGCGCTGTATGGAAATTGCACAAATTCTTGTGCCGGAGCTGAACTCCATGAGCTTTTCACTCAAAGAGATAGTGTTCCACCAGCGGTGATGAAAACCTAGGTGAAGGAAGGTGTACAGATTTGTTAAATTGCACATTGTATATTTTTATTTCATCTTCAATAGGTATTTGTGTGATATGTACTGTATGCGTTATTGTTACAAGTAGACAGGAAAGGTCCATACCTTCTCTCCAAGCGCAAACGTCTTTGGCCTATAATAGGCCATAGCCGCGGGTCTGAACTCCTAGGTGAAGGAAGGTGTACAGATATAGATATGTATTTGTTAAATTGCATCACATTGTATATTTTTATTTCATCTTCAATAGGTATTTCTGTGATATGTATGCATTATTGTTACAAGTACACATTAAGGGTCCTTACCTTTTCACCCTGTCTGTGAAACAAACAAGACAAAAACAAAATAACACGAGGACAGCATAGCAGTCATTATTATGCATGGACAAAATATTATTTTGTTACTTTTAGAAATAATTTTAATATTTTACTTCACGTCTATTTAGCAGTCAGTTTGTAAACGTGTGAAAATAAGAACGTGGTGAGATGATTTACTCATTGCTTTTTCGGATTTCTCCTGTTCGACGGCATTGCTCAACTGTCCTTGACTGGCCCCGAGTTCAGCCATGAGGACGACCAGCATCAGCACCACACAGATCATGGCAGGCTTCATCCTGAAAGAAATACACAATACCTCAATTGTCACATCAATTCATCCGGGCTGAGTTTTCATCGTCAGACTTTGCGTCTTACCTTTCAACTGTGTTTCCAAAGTCAGGACAGAGCAGTGTGAGGTCTCCAGGTGATGGAATCAGAGTTCTGTTCCTGATGGTTGTGAGGTGTCTGATAAGGGCATGGATGAATTTCTCAACCAGTTACAACATTACAGTAATGCTGTTTTTCTTGTATTTTGCAATATCAAGTTGTGTAGACGGGATGTTGATTGATTTAATCTCAGCGACTCAGCACAATTACACAAGCAAACAAGTATGAGGTCAACTAAGGCAGAAACAAGGACATGTGTTCTACATAGAGAGCAGGTCTGACTTCAGGCAGCCAGATCAGGAGTAATGCATTCAAACTTAACAACTGCCCATCACACACCTTGTTGGACCAGTTTCTGTTTAAAAACTGAGTTAAAGAGTTGTAGTTTTATTTTGTGTTTCAAGGTTCATCAGAAAGTTGTTGTGAAACCAGCATGAAAAAACTTGGAAGGTAAAGGTCAACATTCTCGATGAAATACTATAGATCTTCTTCTAAATGACTGTACAAGGCCTATAAACTCTTTCTTCACCCTCCATAACCAGAGATTTATTTGCCTACAGTCAGTACATCAAATTATTACAAATACATTTACATCAAATTATAACTAATTATAGGCTAAATTATCACTGCGTGTCAGAATATGAAATAATAAAAACATTTCAATTTGCAGATACAGCAATTTTTACTATATATTTTTTTATATATTTTGTACCTTTTCTGCACCTGACACCATGTCGAGTTAAAGTGACGTTTACTGCTCTTGGCAAAAATAACATTTCTGATCATTCTGATCTAAATCAGTTTGGCTGCTAAATGGTGTGATCCTATGATATTGTAAATCTTTTCTTATACATTAATTTCTCAAGACCTTTTGGAGGGTAAAGACATTATGTAACAAGTTAATACTGACTGCATTTTATTTTAATTTGACAACTTTTCACTAGAATAAGGATGGAATATGTTTCATATATTTTTGTGATTCTTTCTTTAAAAGATTAATAAATAAAGGGTTAATTTAACAAAAGCTAAAAACTAATCATGAAAGTTGCTGCACAAATTGAAAGAGAGATATTTATTTATAATTTAAATAACTTATCTCACTTAGTTTTGGCTTTAAAGCAGATATCAGCGGCACGGCCGTTTCGGCTAATGCTGCGTTCAAGGCAGGCTTTTGAAACCGTAAGTTACAGCTTCAAGTCACAACTACAACTTTGTAGCGTTCCAGGTAACCCGTAGCTCGTGTTTTTACCGTCCTGTTGCCTGTGAAAATGCACTATAACGGCCTCTCGTAACTTCCGACCCGTGAACTCGTACCAGATCGAACCGGTACGACTTCACAGGAAGGAAAAACACAAAGTACGGGTTTCCTTGAATGCACCATGAGTTAGCAGCCCCCGCCCTCGTCAGGCATCTATTGGTCCTCGTGCTACGTCACCACATTCACGCGCACCCCTTGGCTGCACACACAGCCCTTCATGCCGTTCTCTCTCCTCATTGGATAACACTTGTATCCCACAAGGAAAGTTTTCTCCTGGGTTACAGCAGAGCAGAGTGACGGAGAGACTCATGTTACGGCTGAAACACTCCATGTAAGTGATTGCTGATGGAAAATAGGACTATTTAGGACTTATATTAACAAAAACATGATATCTGCTTTAACTCTTCTTTTTGATGGTACAACTTCAAACTTTAACTCAGAAACACAATGAAGGGAGAGCTTAATTCAATAATATCACAAACTTGAGTAGGCTATAAACTCATATGAAAAATGCAGGAAAAAGTTCAAAGGGCACTGTGACTTCAAAGCATTTTTTTTTTTTTACCATGTCACATAAATTCATACGCTTAGTATTACAAAATGTACTTTCCTTCGAATTAAAACACCATGCACAGGTTTTAATTTTTGTAATGCAGTTTTATTCTTCAGGGGCAGTTTGCAAGAGGAAGCCATTCCACATTTTTCAAAATCAGATCAAGTTGAGACAACAATCCCTAAACGA
Source organism: Decapterus maruadsi (assembly GCA_030347415.2). NCBI lineage: Eukaryota > Metazoa > Chordata > Actinopteri > Carangiformes > Carangidae > Decapterus > Decapterus maruadsi. The sequence continues at coordinate 24,995,713 of CM064905.1, read as the reverse complement.
TCTTTACATGGTTGCGCAAACATGTTATTTTTTCATTGCAAAGCACAAAGCGTTGTATTGAAATTGTGCAGATTCTTGTGCCGAAGCTGAACTCCATGAGCTTTTCACTCATAACCAAACCACTCATCTGAGTGAATGGGCGGCATTACCGGCTCTGAAGTCCTAGGTGAAGGAATGAGGTGTACAGAGATGGATATGTCTTTGTTAAATTGCATCACATTGTATATTTTTATTTCATCTTCAATAGGTATTTCTGTGATATGTATGCATTATTGTTACAAGTACACATTAAGGGTCCTTACCTTTTCACCCTGTCTGTGAAACAAACAAGACAAAAACAAAATAACATGAGGACAGCGTAGCAGTCATTATTATGCATGGACAAAATATTATTTTGTTACTTTTAGAAATAATTCTAATATTTTACTTCACGTCTATTTAGCAGTCAGTTTGTAAACGTGTGAAAATAAGAATGTGGTGAGATGATTTACTCATTGCTTTTTCGGATTTCTCCTGTTCGACGGCATCGCTCAACTCTTCTTGACTGGCCCCGAGTTCGGCCATGAGGACGACCAGCATCAGCACCACACAGATCATGGCAGGCTTCATCCTGAAAGAAATACACAATACCTTAATGGTCACATCAATTCATCCGAGTTTTCATCGTCTGACTTTGCGTCTTACCTTTCAACTGTGTTTCCAAAGTCAGGACAGAGCAGTGTGAGGTCTCCAGGTGATGGAATCAGAGTTCTGTTCCTGATGGTTGTGAGGTGTCTGTCTTTTTATAAGGACATGGATGAATTTCTCAACCAGTTACAACATTACAGTACCGTTGTTTTTCTTGTATTTTGCAATATCAAGTTGTGTAGACGGGATGTTGATTGATTTAATCTCAGCGACTCAGCACAATCACACAAGCAAACAAGTATGAGGTCAACTAAGGCAGAAACAAGGACATGTGTTCTACATAGAGAGCAGGTCTGACTTCAGGCAGCCAGATCAGGAGTAATGCATTCAAATGCATATAAAACGCTTTCTCGTACCTTAGAATGAGATGTTACAAGTCGCTACAAATATACAAGGGGGGGGGGCACAGAACCTTCTCTGCCATGTTGAATCGCTATTTTTTACGTTCAGTGTCAGCGTGACCGTAGGTAACCACAAACTCACCTCACTGGAGCTGTCGACTCGGGGAGAAAGTTTTCCAGACGGTGCCTGTTAAAACTGTCACCACTGTGTAGGCTAGTGTGAGGAAGGACGGAGGCACTAGTGTGGCCTTCAGGTGCAGTCAGACACCTAAATGACGCCGTCGGCAAACCAAGTGGATGTTACTTAACTCGACGAGAGAAAGACGGTAAAACGTGGGCCAGGTAAACAATACGACATCACCATGACAACATATTGTCACGCCTGCATTGTTTTGTCTCGTGCTGGCGGACCATTTCTTTACATAGAGGCTTGTTTATCCTGTTACATGCAGTGTCTGTTATTTTTCTGACTTCTGCCCGAGTTTACGTACATGCAGTTGCCAACATGCAACCGCACCGCTAGATGGGGGTAAATCTCACATACTGGGGCTTTAAGAAGCATTCATTTGGATTCAAGAATGAACTGATTCAGTACTTTATAATCAGGAACACCATTTCATTACATTCACTCAGACTCAAGGATAAACTCATAAGAAAAAAGTTGGAATGGCACTGTGACTTTTTTTTTTTTTTTACCATGTCACATAAATTCATACTCTAAATATGACAAAATTTACTTTCCTTTGATTTAAAACACCATGCACACACCATAGTTTTTGTAATGCAGTTTTATTCTTCAGGGGCAGTTTGCAAGAGGAAGCCATTCCACATTTTTCAAATCCAGCTTGAGCTTCTTTCATTGCAAAGCACAAAGCGTTGTATGGAAGTTGTGCAGATTCTTGTGCCGAACCTGAACTCCATGAGCTTTTCACCCATAGAAAGAGTCTAAATATACTGGTGGGTCCCAAGCCATCACCGGCTCTGAATTCCTAAGTGAAGGAAGGTGTACAGATACTGTATAATATACTGTCTCAAAGCAAAAGAAGGAACAGTGAGTCTAATACTTTTTGACATCCTTTTTCTTGTTGATTCTCAGACACTGGACAGGTCAGCGAGTCCGTCCCTTGTGTCCACGGAGAAGCTGATTACCGAGCAGCAGAGGTCGGCCTGTGTTTAACATTTAACCGGGAACTAACGGGCCCGAGCTGGGTGAATGCAACCGGAAACCAGCCAGAAGTACCAAAATAGAAAAGTAGAGAGGAACTATCGTTTGCCAAGAGTTATACGTACAATATAGAAATAAATGACCAGAGCTACTAACACCCGGCCCTCCTTGAGTCTCCATCATGAAAGTTTTATCAATCAGTGCTTCCAGATTTCAACCGTGGAGACATGACGCTCTCCAAGTTTGGTCCCAAGTGACAAAAAGCAGGTCTGAAAGCAACCGCACTAACTGAAAAATGAAACAATGTATCATTTTAACATTTCTATGTAGGCTGCCTACTACTCAATATATTGTATCTTATCTCCAGGTGATGGAATCAGAGTTCTGTTCCTGATGGTCGTGAGGTGTCTGTCTTTTTATAAGGGCATTGATGAATTTCTCAACCAGTTACAACATTACAGTAATGTTGTTTTTCTTGTATTTTGCAATATCAAGTTGTGTAGACGGGATGTTGATTGATTTAATCTCAGCAACTCAGCACAATTACACAAGCAAACAAGTACAAGGTCAACTAAGACAGAAACAAGGACATGTGTTCTACTTCAGGCAGCCGGATCAGGAGTAATGCATTCAAATGCATATAAAACTAACAACTGCCCATCACACACCTGAGGAGATGTCCAGGTAGAGTAGCCGTTGGACCAGTTTCTGTTTAAAAACTGAGTTAAAGAGTTGTAGTTTTATTTTGTGTTGTTTTTGCAACCCTTCATGATGCATGGTTTCATCAGAAAGTTGTTGGGAAACCAGCATGAACAAACTAGACAATTTTGGAAGGTAAAGTTCAACCTTCTCGATGAAATACATAGATCTTCTTCTAAATGACTGTACATGGCCAATAAACTCTTTCTTCACCCTCCATAACCAGAGATTTCTTTGCCTCCAGTCAGTTATATATTTTATTGTAAACATCACTGTGTCAGAATTTGAAATAATAAATACATGTCAATCTGCAGATATCTAATAAGCTTAAAGCAGATATCAGCGGAATGTTTTTGTTAATATAAGTCCTAAATAGTCCTATTTTCCGTCAGAAATCACTTACATGGAGTGTTTCAGCCGTAACACGAGTCTCTCCGTCACTCTGCTCTGCTGTAACCCCAGGAGAAAATTTTTCTTGTGGGATACAAGTGTTATCCAATGAGGAGAGAGAACGGCATGAAGGACTGTGTGTGCAGCCAAGGGGTGCGCGTGAATGTGGTGACGTAGCACGAGGACCAATAGCTGCCTGACGAGGGCGGGGGCTGCTAACACATGGTGCGTTCAAGGAAACTCGTAACTTGTGTTTTTCCTTCCTGTGAAGTCATACCAGTTTGATCTGGTACGAGTTCACGGATCGGAAGTTACGAGTGGTCGTTATAGTGCACTTTCACAGGCAACAGGACGGTAAAAACACGAGTTACAGGTTGCCTGGAACGCTACAAAGTTGTAGTTGTGACTTGAAGCTGTAACTTACGGTTTCAAAAGCCTGCCTTGAACGCAGCATTAGCGAAAACGGCCGAACCGCTGATATCTGCTTTAATGCTAATACATTCTATTCTATTCTATTCTTTATAAATCAATCGCACATACTACGTGTATTTTTTGTGCTAGAATATTTCTAATTCATACAGTCTATAGAATTTTAATTTATTATTATTTAACTTATTTTTATTGATTTTTATACTACTACTTGTACTACTGCCTTTTTTTTTCTTTTCTTTTTTTTTACTGTAAAGTGACCTTTACTGCTCTTGGCAGCAAAAACATTTCTGATTCTGATTCTGGTCAGTTTGGCTGCTAAATGGTGTGGTGCTATGCTATTGTAAATCTTTTCTTATACATTAAAGTCTCAAGACCTTTTGGAGGGTAAAGAAATTACGTAACAAGTAAATGTTGACTGCATTTTCCTTAAATTTGATGACTTTTTGCCAGCAAAAGGAATATGTTTCATAATTTCTTGTGCTAGTTAGTGAGTTACTTTACAGTTCTTTTTTTTTCGACTCGTCTGTTTAACCAACAAGAGCCAGCCAACTTTAAACACAACTGAACATATCAGATTCTCTTTGTGGCTCTCTCCCGCCTCAGTGTGAACTCTGAGCAACTGGTCAGCCAGAAAAAAGGGAGAAACTCACAAGGTGTTTTTATTTTATTTATTTATTTATAACCCAAAACATCTGCTGACCACATCTTCATTAATTGTCTCCTGTATCCTGTGTGTAGTGAAGCCTCCAGCTGCACATGATGGAAGCACAGATCCTCCACTGAGCACATTCAAAGCCCTGGTTTTTCCAGGTTTTAAAAAAATAAATAAAAATTACGCCCTTTTTCAAGTCTATTGACATGCAATAGCAAATTAACACCCTAGATGTTAATATGATTTTTTTAAAGAACAAGAAAAAGGATGTTAAAAAGTATTAGATTCACTCTTTCTTTTGCTTGTCTTGTTGTGTGTTCAGTGATGACATTACTGGCAGCTCGAAGATGCTTTTACACCTGTGACACAAAATGATAATATCCTGAAGTTTCTATATACTATTCAATATATTGTATATTATCTACAAACAGATCAATGTCCATAGGTAAAACTGTATCGTACAAAACCAACAGCAAAATGAAGTGTTTCTTATTTGAACCACTGTGCGGGAATTGCTTAAAGTTTGGCCCGTCATTCAGAGGGACTCGAGGTTGGACTGATGCTGCGTTCGAGACACGTTGGAACTTGGAGTCTCCCTGTTGAAAACTCTGAGTTCCAACTTTCAAGACGCACCTCGGCAGGATAACCATAAACATGTCACATAAATTCATATTCTAAAAATATGACAAAATTTACTTTCCTTTGAATTAAAACACCATGCACAGGTTTTAGTTTTTGTAATGCTGTTTTATTCTTCAGGGGCAGTTTGCAAGAGGAAGCTATTCCACATTTTTCAAAACCAGATCGAATTGAGACAACAATCCCTAAACGATCTTAACATGGTTGAGCAAACATGTTCTTCATAAAAGCGTTGTATGGAAATTGTGCAAATTCTTGTGCCGAAGCTGAACTCCATGAGCTTTTCACTCGTACGCTTCAAACCACCCAGGTGAGTGAATGGGTGGGAATACCAAAGTTTTCACCGGCTCTGAAGTCCTAGGTGAAGGAATGAGGTGCACAGATATAGATATGTATTTGTTAAATTGCATCACATTGTATATTTTTGTTTCATCTTCAATAGGTATTTCTGTGATATGTGAAGAGCTCTTTTCCAAAACGCTATAAATCCATTTTAATAGTTTTCCAGAAAATGACATTTTTTACCTAGACCCACCCATTTTGTTAATATTCAATGTATCCTGTTTAAAATGATTGTTGGCTCAGTCTGAACATGTTGAACAATGATTATTAAATCCAACAACAATATTGTTGATAAAAAATTAAAAGTTTATTTATTTTTTTTCCAAAACGCTATAAATCCACATTTAAAAAAACAAAAACTGATGGTTTCTGTCTTGAAAAACCAACCAACAAAAAAAGAGAACATCACTGAGTTGCCCGCACACCTCTGTGTGTGTGACTCTGTGTGGTCATGTTGCTGTAAACAAAAATACGTCTTTGCTGTTAAAAAAAAAAAAAAAAAAAAAATCGATCGTTGATTCGGAGGACAGCCAGCATTACAGGCGGGGGCGGGGCGCCTACCGTTATGCGGGGGCTGTGGGGGTATACTTAACGGCCCAGTGTCCACCACATAAACAGATACAGTAATGAACACAGAACCCAGAAACTACTGAATGAATGACTGAAAACAAACCTCTGTTCAGCGCATAGCTGGACTGCATCATGGATGTATGCATGGAGCGCTGCGCTCATAGAATTCTGAGGAGAGGGAGGAGATGTCGCGTTTTGGCTAAAAATAGATCTGGCGCTTATCGCGGTTTGGAGGGAAACTGCACCTTGCGGTGCCTTTTAAACAGGGAAATGTAGCGATTTGACGTGATACGTTGATGGAGCAGTGAATAGGCTCAGTACACAGCAAAATGGCGTGACAAACTCATTTTTTTTAAATTTTGGAAAAGAGCTCTTCATGTATGCGTTACTGTTACAAGTAGACAAGGGTCCTTACCTTTGCACCTTTGTCGTGAGGTGTCTGTCTTTTTATAAGGGTGTGGCAAGGTGAAGAGGGACCCGGGCGGGCTTCGAACCCCAGACTCCCGGGTCGGAGTCATGCGCGCTAACCAGTCGGCCAAAGGGACATCCCTTTGGCCGACTGGTTAGCGCGCAACTCCGACAATTACCGGGAGTCTGGGGTTAAGACAGAAACAAGGACATGGTCCCTCTTCACCTTGCCACATTCTGGCGTTGTTGGCAGGATCCATGTAGCACTAGGGGTGGGTCCATGGATTCCTAATGTGTGGCAGCCTGCGCGGAAGCACGAGGACGTGCTTGTGAAAAGAGGGGGAGAGATGTGACAGTGGTGGTCCTGTCACTATGGCTCCAGTTGATCATGTGCCCTGGCTACTTGGCCAAGGGGATGTCCCTTTGGCCGACTGGTTAGCGCGCATGACTCCGACCCGGGAGTCTGGGGTTCGAAGCCCGCCCGGGTCCCTCTTCACCTTGCCACATTCTGGCGTTGTTGGCAGGATCCATGTAGCACTAGTGGTGGGTCCATGGATTCATAATGTGTGGCAGCCTGCGCGGAAGCACGAGGACGTGCTTGTGAAAAGAGGGGGAGAGATGTGACGGTGGTCCTGTCACTATGCCTTCAGTTGATCATGTGCCCTGGCTACTTGGCCAAGGGGATGTCCCTTTGGCCGACTGGTTAGCGCGCATGACTCCGACCCGGGAGTCTGGGGTTCGAAGCCCGCCCGGGTCCCTCTTCACCTTGCCACAAGGGCATGGATGAATTTCTCAACCAGCTACAACATTACAGTACCGTTGTTTTTCTTGTATTTTGCAATATCAAGTTGTGTAGACGGGATGTTGATTGATTTAATCTCAGCGACTCAGCACAATCACACAAGCAAACAAGTATGAGGTCAACTAAGGCAGAAACAAGGACATGTGTTCTACTGTACCTGCCCACACCCATGCCAGCATAGATTGGACATTTGAAATTATTTAAATTTTTATGACATTTTTTGTCTCCTAACCCTCACACATCTCTGTAAATTACATTATAGGAAGAAAATGTGGTGGACAACAAAGAAAGTTCCAGGAATTGCAACAACCTCATCCCACTGCATCTACTACCGGCACACTTAGCCCAGTGCAACATCAGGTCAGGCAATATAAAACTTTTGTGGCAGGTTATATATGGTCTTGTCTTTGGCCAGAATTTCCATGAACTCCATGAAGATTGATGTCCGTCTTTACAATGAGGATGGCCTTGATGGAAGAGAATGTAAACCTGTTCCTTTTGTCTGTCCAAATGCCATTCATTTGAGAGAATATTCTCTCCACAGGTGCATTACTTCCAGGTAAGCATGAGTACACAAACACTAATCGAGCCAGATTAGGGTGCATTAGATCCCTTCCATTCATTGAGTAGTTCCCCTTTTAGGAACTCTTGCAGGGCAGAAACCTTATCGTCACCCTATTAAAATAATGGCCTAAGTCATTTTTTGACGAAAATTAGTTTTTGGCCTACATCATCTCCTGATAATGCTGGCCACCTCTGGTAAAAAAATCTTAATCCTTAGTTGAGAGGATCATGGTTTTTATGTCCTATAAGACAATGGCCTATGTCAAGAGGGTGACTTAGGCCATTATATTCTTGGCCTAAGTCAAAAAATGTTGATTCTTTAGGATAAAATGTCTGACTTAGGCAATTTAACGCTTGTGTGATTTTAACTTCCTGCATACACTGGTGCTTCACTGAATTGAAATTGAACGTTTTAAACTCAAACTTTCAAGTAAAATACAGGTAACATCTAATTTATACTCATTATCCCACTGTAAAGCGCTTTGAGTGGTCCAAGTGACTAGAAAAGCGCTATATAAGTGCAAGTCCATTTACCAAGTCCATATTACATGGCTTACGACTTTTATCGATTCATAAATTGCATCATTCAGTGAATCTGCAAGTCTGGTCACTTCTCCGCTGTTTTGCTAACTTCCCTCCTGGTTGTGTGCATTTGATTTCAACAAAGCCTTTGATAATCAATCAGTGGATCAATGGATTATCATATACATATTACGATTCAGTACCTGGGATGAGAATCAGCACCTCAAAGTCCAAGGCTATGGTTCTCAACCTCCAGGTTGGGGAGAGTTTCTGTCTCAAGTGGAGGAGTTTAAGGCCCTGTCCCACTTTACCCACTTCCACTTGATTTTGACCCAAGCACTCAGTTTTGCACATTCTCATATAGGAGTAACGTGTCCTAATGGGCTCTATGCACAGTTCCACTATTTCCTGAACTTAATGCTGCTCCTTTGTTTGCTTTCTTACATTATTGGACAAACTGATCAATCCAGGTGTGTTTGACCATTGTGACTACTCAGACACACCTGGATTAATCAGTTTGTCCAATAATGTAAGACAGGAAACAAAGGAGCAGCATTAAATTCAGGAAGTAGTGAAGCTGTGCAAAGAGTCCATTCTTTCAAGAGCAAGGGGAAGTGCTCTTACATCATTGATACGTGTCACATAGGTGACCACGCCGGCTATGCTAAGTGGTGTCCCATTGCATAGGGTATGATCTTAACTTCTAACACTTCACTCTTCATCGTCAAGGGGTCCCTTTGGAGGCCACTCAGAACCAAGTGCTAGTGTTAAGGGAAAAGAAATGGGACTGGGCCTAAGTATCTTGGGGTCTTGTTCATGAGTAAGGATGGACTGCGAGACAGGCAGGTCGGTGCAGCAGCTGCAGCAATGCGGTCGTGGTATTGGTATGGTGTGGTAAAGAAGGTCTTGATTTACCAGTCCATCCACGTTCCTACCCTTATCCATGGTCCTGAACTTTGGGTCATGACTGAAAGAACAAGATCTCAGCTACAAGTGACCGAAATGAGTTTCCTCCGCAGGTAGGCGGGGTGCTCCCTTAGAGATAGGGTGAGGAGCTTTGTCACCGAGGAGGAGCTCGGAATAGAGCCGCTGCTCCTCCACATCAAGACGAACCAGCTGAGGTGGCTGGGGCATCTGTATCGGATGCCCCCTGGACATGTCCCTGGTGTTAAGGCCATGCCTCCCTGGAAGTAGACCCCGAGGAAGACCCAGGACACATAGTAGTGACAAAAGGTGCGTTCGAGATGATCCAGGCCTGCGCAGAATCAATCGCCGGTGACCAGCACACAATGCATGCCGGTTAGATTTGTGTCCGACTTTCTCCCGACTTGCAACCGCCTGTAAGCCTCAATAGGAACTTTTAAATTAGATGGCTGGAAGAGAATAAACAAACACTTGCAGGGCATTATCAAACAAGGCATGATGGGAAAGTCACCGGATCATGAGCTGGTTGGTTCTTAGTTAGGTCTGTGAACAATACGTGTTGTTGTATAATGCTAGCTTATATGAATCTCATGTTGTTCTGCTAGAAAATATTCACACAGAGTCAAACTTCTGTTCTGAGAACTATGTTGGTTATTTATTGGACACTTGCAATACTGCATAAGAAATATTTTGGTGACTTCCTGTTTGTATTGACGATGGCTGGAAACCGTCCGACTTGACTACAGCTTTCTGTCACCACCCCCTGCTGCTGCCGCCTGCTCTCACCAACCTTCCAGGCAAGGCGCAGTTCATGTCGAACGCACCTAATGTCACTCGGCTGGGTTGGGAACACATTGGTATCCTCCCAGAAGAGCTGGAGAAAGCGTCTGGGGAGAGGGAAGTCTGGGCCATCGAATTTCAAGTCGAAAAAATGTTGCTTACTAGGTTTTTTCTGCTCTTAAACGTGCCAACCAGGTCATTTTTGACCCTAATACGACACAGGAGTTAATTTAACTTTAATTTAACTTAATTTAACGTTTGTACTATGGAATGCTAGGGCACTTTAAGCCAGGTTTAAAGTTGCCTAAGTCACCCGAAAATGTTCAGAAAATTGCCTAAGTCACTTTACTCTTTAATGTTACATAATTAACACACAACGTTCTATGTATGTCAACAGTCATCCACTGTCAAGGCCTTTTTGATTGAAATGATTAATGAATATCATATCCTCTGAATTTGGCAAAGTTTTTTGTGTTTTCCCGAAAACTTGAAAAAATGACTTAGGCCATTATTTTAATAGGGTGACGTTATCAAACAAGTCATCTTCTTTGATGAACACATTGGGGCATTTTTCCTGCAGCGTGGCTGCCCTCTGGATCTCTTCACGCTGACGTTTCTTTTTTAGAAGGAGACAGTGCAAGTTGTCTGTGTGCTTTCTTCAAGCTTGCAAGTAATTGACAGCCATTGTAAAAAAAAGAATTTGATATTTTGAGAAAGTTTTCTCTAGTGATTGCTAGACAGGGCGGCCTAATCGGGGACGTCTGGTCATACATTATCCACCTTATTTTCGAACGCGGAAGTAAGGTGAATACGAACTTACGGAAATTTGTGCGGCACCCTCTTCCACAAGACCTGGTTGAAGTGGAAGTAGCATTCACACACTTGGGTCATTGGAAGCACTGTTTCTAGCGGGTGAACTATCCCTTTAAATCCTTGACCTCCTCAATGGTAGCTGGGATGGGAGGCATCACAGCTGCACGTGCTCTAGCCATAACAGACCTCACTGGGAGGAAGCCTTGTCCTTGTATCCCCTACCCTGGAGTCAATGCTGCCCGGCAACACTGCCTGGAATTGTCCTTTAACACAGTTTTGTGTTTCAGGGGACACTCTTGAAAGCAGGGTTCCCCAATTCCGGTCCTCAAGGGCCACTACCTTGCACGATTTAGAAGTTTCCTGCTACAGCACACCTGATTCAAATGAGTGGCTCGTTATCAGGCCGCTGCAGAGCTTGATGACGAGTTAATCATTTGAATCAGGTGTGCAATTAATGCAGCCAAAAAATGTTGTTACTTCTGGGCTTGTCTGTGCAGCATGCACACCTACAAGATTTACATGACCTGCAACCCCATTCCACCCACCCCCCTCTTTTTTTTTCTCCTTCTCTTGCCATATTCACAGCCTATTGTCTTATATACCTTGCGCTTTAAACTTCAACTAAGCACTTTAAACTGAGAGTCCAGCACTTTACACTAAACACTAGCACTTTAACCTCTGCTGTTCTGATTATAACCTATGATTGTAATGTATTGTGAAATGTGTTATGTGACTGTTAATTGAATATTGTATTTTTCTTAACCTGTTTATCTTTGTATTTTAGCCGGGGGGACTGTCAATGGAAACTAGCTAGTAAGCTACATTTGGATGCATCTACCTTTTATTTTTAAATGAGTAACGATGTGCATTGTCCCTCCTTACTAAATAAATTGAATTGAAATTGAAATGGAGAATGGGAGCTAATGAGGCCACTAACAACCATGCTTTTTTTAGCACAACAAATTGATAATAATAATAACGTGTCAGAAGTATTAAAGGTCAATTTGGAGCATAAAGAAAAGGAATTAGAGAGATTATATGCAGAGAAAACCAAGATAACCTATCTGGCTGATAGAATCGAATGGATTGAAAAAGGAGAAAGATTAACCAAGTACTTTTTAAGTATGCAGCATAAGAATGCAGCAAAAAAATGTATTGAAACTTATTATAGGTGACAATAAAATAATTGAAGACCCAAAAGAAATTTTGATGGAACAGTACAAATACTTCTCTAATATATACCAGATATTGCTGCTTTTTTATGTGTGGTTTGTGTTTGTGTGATTTGTGTTAGTAATTGTTGAAAAAAAACAAAACAAAAAAAACCAGCTTCTGCATGTCAGCGGAGCTCAGAAGAACATGAATACACAGCTGCTGCAGGTCAGAAGAACATTATGAAACAGCCGCTTTGTGCCAACAGAAGTCAATGGAACAACAGTAAAAACCTTTTTCCACAGCAGCGCAACGAGACGTCAGCGAGACCCTGAAGCTGCAACGGCTCCATCTAGCGTTGTGACGTGATATCACCACAACAAACTCCTCGACTGTCGACGTTTAGCTGCTGTGGTGACCTTGTTGAATACCATCACAGACAACTTTGACGTTTACAAGGTCGAGACCATCGGAGACGCCTACATGGTGGTGTCGGGTCTGCCAGGCAGGAACGGTAAGCTCCACGGTCGGGAGGAGGCCGTCCAGAGCTTCAGGAGAGATTTTTCACCCCAAAAATGAACTGTACAAAAGACACAGACAGATGAATGGCTCACTATTAAATGAATAAATCATTTTAAGGTAGATAAGGTAAATACAAAATAAACTGTGTGTGTTTTATTAAAAAAAAAACAAAAAAAAAACATTGCTTGTGTCACTGACAACGCAAGCGATATGGACATTGCAGTGAGAGAGGGCGATCTCCATCCTCACATCAAGTGCTTGGTGCTTGGGAATCTGGCCAGTAAGCGAGGCTTAGCTGTATCCTGCGTTGCGCGCCTTTTTGCCCGTGTGCGAAGAGTCCAAATCCTCAGCCCAGGCTGTTAGGGCCCTCAACGTCGTCACCCTCCTTTCTGCCTATCACGCCGAGCTGCTGATCATGGGCCAGCAGCTGGACTCTGGTGCTTCCAACCCGGCAAGGCCTGGTTGGAGGACTTTCAACGGTCCTCAAGAGTGACCGAGAGTGGACAAAACGTATCCCATTACTGAGGATACAGTTCGATGAAACAGCTATCAAGTAAAATTTACAATTAGGCATTGTAAAAGACATGTACGGTTTTATTTACTATGCATAATCGTTAATATTATTATCATTAGTAGTAGGCAAATCATAATTCTATTTTTTCATTTCGAATGTTCATATTTGTTGTCATAACTATGGAGGTACAGTAACAGCAGAAAGTAAACGGAGCAGAGTACACAAAAAGGAAGAAGGAGTGTACTCTGTATATTAATGTAAATATTTTTGAGCACCCCGTCAAAATGGCAACAAGGTATAGTTTATTTATTCTTCTGATGTTTTAGTGATTGTGTCAGTGATTTGTATGATTCTATATTGATTTGTGTATATTTTGTGTGCAGCTCTTATGGTGTTGAGGGATGTTAAGGATCAAAGGACATTAAACGAACAAAATCTACAGACCGTCCCTTCAATACCTGTAATGCAAAACCATAACCATTGACCGGGGATCGCTACAGGCATGTTTCTTGTTTTTGTAATTGTTTAAAAAAGTCAGAGCTTAAATTGAATTGAATTTGTCCTGTATGTGTGATTTGTTTGTATGTATGTTGTCTTGCTGTAAAATAAAAAAAAACCCTTTAATTTAAAAAAAAAAGATTCAATTTAGCATTTCTATGTTCAAAGGTTGACATGCAATGCCAGCACAATACAAGGTAGACGGGCTCCTCAACAAAAAGAAACACACACACTGTCTTGCTATGCTCTACCTTGTGCCATATTTTATAGATCTAGTGACACTCATATTCAAGAGGGTTTGTTGTTGCATGTGACCATCAAACATCACCACAACCACCGCCTTGGCTGCTCCGAGGCCTTACAGCATCGGGATGTGGCCAGAGAGACCGTGGAGAAGCTGGAGAAACCTTTTCACCCTCCTCAGCCCCAAACACCCTGAAACATGACCTCCAGGAGGAACAGGGTGATTCATATGTGTATGTGTAGGTCCATTTGTCCTGACGTCCAATTCTGCTACCGGTCAGTTTCATATTTGCTTATTCGAAAACAACCTTGTGAATATCAGTGGTACACAGTGGTAGGAAATGTAGTCATCTTGATTTTATGTGCATAACACATTGACAGTTGTTAAATAAGGCTTTGCTATACTATGCCCCCACTAAAAATGTTTGGTTTTTGTTGCCTTTACAGATTATACTACTACAGTACATTTTCAAGAGGAAGTATGGAGCTTCATCAGGGGATGCCATGCTTTTCAGTCAACGCAGAGACGGAGAGCCATCTGTGTGGACAACTTCCCCCCTCGTCTGTTACTGCTTTCAGCAGCAAGATCCTCCTGATTAACATATTCTGGGTACCAGAGCCGTTTTTGTGCCTGTGCCCTGCCTAACACAGAGAGATCGTGAAATAACGTGATGGCGAGCTACCCATGAATGAAGTGAACCCCAGATATCCCCTGGCCACCAGACAGCCCTGCTACACAGAGTGAAGTGAACCCCAGATATCCCCTGGCCACCAGACAGCCCTGCTACACTCCCTGGTGTGGTAGGCCCAGCACCTGCAACACCCACACACCCAGCCCTGTCACAATTCCCCCCGACTCTCAGTCCCCTGACATATATCTTCTTTCATCCCTGGAACAACTGGACTACACTCATCTTTTTTTTTTTTTTACTTTCTTGGACCCTGGACTTGGAATTGATACACACGGCTGTTGTGTAGGATTTTAAATCCTAAAGTGAATGGTGTTTGGTTGATTGATTGATATTTTATTTTCTTGCTTTGATTTATTGAGATCTGTACAGGAACTTGAAATTTACTCATACAATTTAGATTATTAGGGTGCACCCAAAGCTAGGATATTTAGCAGAGTGAGAATCTGATCTGATATTATTTAACGTAATATCTATTATTGTTTTGTCTTGTCTGTGAATTTTGTTTGTCTTATTTTACTTATTATCTGTTATTTATCTATCTATCTATTTATTTATTTTTTATTCTATTCAATCAATTTTTTCTAACTAAAGCCGGCATTTCTTTTATACTCAAACCCTTGCCTCCTGAGTATTCATTCAGTGCTCCAGTAGTCGAACCTAACGAGACCCACTAGTCCTAGTATTGTAATCTCTTATAAGTGTTACAGATACGTATAATTTTATGGATGTGGTCACTAAATTGAGGATCCCTCCCAATTCTTTCTTTTTTTCAATGGACGTGGATAGTATACCAAAGATGCAGGTATTAGAGCAGTCCAAAATATGTTTCAAAGATATCCAGACCCTGGAAGGCCAGAAGTTGGATATAAATCTAAGGAGAAATGACTTCATGTTTAATAATGAATATTACCTCCAAATCAAGGGCACGGCGATGGGAAAACGTTTTGCCCCGGCTTATGCCAACATCTTTATGGCCCTCTGGGAGGAGGGCCAAAAATGCCCCCAAAAACCATTTTGTTATTTGAGGTATTTAGATGACATTTGGGGAGTTTGGAAGGGATCGAAGGAGGATTTTGAACAGTTTTTTCAAGTTTTAAATTCCCTGTTAAGCTTAAGATCGAAATTAATGATGAATCCATTGATTTTCTGGACACAACAGTTTTTAAAGGTTCAGAGTTTCAAAATATACACCAATTGGAAGTTAAAGTTAAAGACGGACACCCATGCCTTATTGTATAACTCTAGCTTCCATCCGCGCCATACAGGGATTGTGAAGTCTCAAATTTTAAGATTCTGGCAGATCTGCACGCGGGAAGAAGTCATTTTAGGGGCAGTCCATACCCTCTTTTGCCCTAAAGGGACGAGGATATTCGATGTCCTTTTTACGGCAGTGTCTTAGGACATTTCAAAAGAAAAGGAGTAAGGAAGTTGGGAATGTGATCCCGTTGATCACTACTTTTAGTTCTAATGCAAAGGAATTTAACTTAACTTTAAAAAATAACTTTCAACAGTTCATGGCCAGATTATATGGCTAAACAATCGCTATGGGCCAGCTGGTATTTGAACAGGGATTGGCTTGAGTACTCCGTAGCATGCGGCTTCAAGGGAACAATTATCCTGTGAATGTGGAGGGATTCAGAAAAACGCAGAGAGACAACAAAAGAGATTTCCACTTCAGAGCAACTGGCTCGCAACAGATACTACATGTCAGCCATTATTGATATGATCGAGTTTTTAGTCGTCAATCAACTCCCGTTACGTGGAGATGATGCTGGTTTTTCCAGTGTGCAAGATGACAGTAGCTCCATGGGGCTGTTCTTGTCTCTTTTCGAGTACTCCATGCGCAAAGACGCAGAACTGACGAGGATTACAAAAACAATCCCACAAAATGCACGCTATACCAGCCCACAGATACAAAACGAAATAATCGAAATGAATTTCTATTAAGACAAATGTTAACATGTCTCTGTGTACAGATTTTGTCACCACTGTGATGAAGTCTGAACTGTATAAATGTCATTAAACATCATTTGTATGGAAATAGGATCATTCAGGGGTGGCTAGTTATCCACTAATTGGACATGTATTGTATATCTTGTGTCTGTTTTTAAGGGGGTTGGAATAACAACCCTACTGCTGGCCAGTTCAGGTACATTTTCCGGAGGCTGATGCCCGGTGTGGAGTTGTCCAATCAAGCAGTGGAGGCAATGTCACGGCATAGGACAACACCAAGTCCATACCCGCCGTAGCACTGTCCTCTGCTGCCCAGTCCTCCCATCATGGCATCAACACATCGACAAGCCTGTCTGCTGTAGATATGTCCTCTGCAGAAGAAGCAGAAGATCTGCCATCGCCCTTTGCCGACATTCCTGCACTTATACATGACCACAGCTACCTTTCTACCCGCTTCAATTGTAGATAACGCTCTGGTATTTCAGGGTTTGTTGTGCGGCAGACTTTGAAAAAGCTGTCCTGCGATGTCTGCCGTGCCAACCTTGTGACAGATTCTCTGTCTGTCCAAAAGGATAAGAGCTACCTGCTGATGTGGCATTATGAAGATAGATAAATTACACATAAACAAATACACAAGGCATCCACACACCTCCCAGTTTCCCTCTCATGTCTGTCTGTGCTAGTGTGAGTGTGCGTGCGTGCGTGGAATGAACGGTCATCAGTGGTTGACGTACAGTGCGTAGGAATGTAGCGTTTGTGACCGTTGGTGTTATTGTTGATCTGATGTGCCGTCTGTGTCTGTTACAGAATAAAGATCATAAAAAGAAATCACACCGTCCTCTTAATCCGAGACGTGTAACACTGACTCTGAAAAACAATGGAGGCCTGATGATACCCTCAGAGGGGACTTTGAAGGTCATTAGAGCAGCAGAGTGGGTGATTCAGCAGGCATCGGTGGACTCCAGAAGATCACTGCCCATCAAGGTGGCAGAAGTCCTCTACATTGTCTAGAAGACGATAGGTCTAGACGATGTGTTTTTGCTTGGGGAGTACATTAATGACACGCAGTATGGCATTGACAATCACCACAATGTTGGTGGTATTAGTTGTGTCCTTGTTTTTAAACTGAGACTACACCATGTGGCTAAACTCACTACTCAAGGGGCATTTTCAAGGGGCATTAGCTCTGCTCAGCTCAGTGGAACAGGAGGAAGTGTCGGTAAGTAGGGAAAGAGGTAGGTAAGTGAGTGAGCGAGCAAGTGAGAGACAGAGTAATTGAGGGTGTCTTTGGCAACCTAAAGTACAGACAACGCTGAAGAGTATGTGTATTTAAGTTCAGGGAGTAAACTATGGAATGGATTACCGGATGAGATTAAAATAAGTAAGAATATCTATAATTTCAAAAAAATGTTTATAAAAGCTAAACTTGAAGGATATGGACAAACCTTGAATGCATAGGGGCAGCTAGGCTAAGGGTTTGAAGGTTTGTGTAGCATGAAGGGTTTGATGATGGCTCGTAGCTTTAAGGCTTTGTGTGTGTTGTTAAGAATATAACGACTGAAGGCGAAAAGTTTGTTTTTGTTTACTTTCATATAAACTTTAACGATTGAAAGAAATTCTCTTTCAGTGAAAGGTACGAATTGTGTATGTAAGAATGCCGCAAGAGCAATCCATTTTCATCGACTGATTTTGAGTCGATGATAAGATACTTCAGTTATCAAACACACAATGGTCTCAACATTTCTGGGGCTTGTTGAGTTGGAGGGAGGAGATGCCAGGTCTATAGCCCGAGCTGTTGTGGCTTTCCTGGAGAAGTGCTGTCTTAAAAAAGAGAATGGACTGACATTGCCTCTGTTATGACAGGGATTAACAATGGGTATGGTCTCAAAGATCAGTGGTGTGTCTCAAATTGCGCACTTCTCCAAGTGCACTGCTTTACAGTACACTGCAAGACAGGGCAATTACTTGTGCAGTGCGCAAATTTCTACAGGGTAGTACTGTCCCAAATCAAACACTGCCGCTACACACTTACCGGAAATGACTCGACAGCTTCTTCTTCTACTACTTTTTAACGCTGATTGCAACCGACCGTTAGAACCCTATCGCCGCACTTTTCGCCAAGTTATAAAGTTGTTTAATTGTGTTACTATTGTTGTTGTTGTGTTGTTTGGGGGGAAAATTAGTGTTTTCTCGAGACATTTACGCCGGTATCAGCTCCGAAGACGAATCATCCTCATCCTCCTGGCTGAAAATGTACCTGTATGTATGTTTTTTTTTTTTACCTGATAAACTGTTTGCAAATAAACGTATGTGCTTCAGTTACACCAGAGGTTCTTGTATGTATTGTAAATAGTCTATATGGACAGTAATGTATATGTATAAGTGACAAGTCTAGTGACTTCTTCTGGTCCCGATTTCCAGGAAAAGCACTACCGGCAGCTTCCAGGAAACCCTCCCTCGTCCCAAGCACTCACAGACGGTTACATGCAGCCATTCCGACATACCGCCACTCCGACATACCGCCATTCAGACATTCTACTATTCAGACATGTAACCATTACGACATCCCACTATTCCGACATGAAAACGTCCTGCCATTCCGACAGTTTCGTCCCGCCATTCCGACAAGGTGTTTCCATAACGTGTGTTTCATTTAAGAGATGTGTACAGATGTGAAGTGATAGGTTAATAAATTAATCAATGTCAATCAATGTCTCCCACGTGTCACAGTAAAGTCAATCACAGCGATCAGAAACAATATACCATACAGCGCCGTTACGCATGACGCACCTCTCTGGTCCGGTGCGCTCTTCTCCTCTCCTCTCTCTCCAGTACGTGGCTGCTCAGCTCTGGGAGCAGGACTGAGAGAGCATCCGTCTTTGATCCCTGTAGTGTTGATCCCTTTTAAAAGATTTGTCGGAACACGTTTAAAAAAGAAAAAAATACCGCCATTCCGACCTTAGGAGATGAAAATTGTCGGAATGATGGGACGTTTAATTAAAGGGTTAAGTGTTGCCATTCCGACAATTCCGACGGAATGTCGATTGCCCCCCCTCACAGACGGCCAGTCTCACGTGTCAGAGCTGCTCCTGCAGTCAGAGAGACCCGCACTGCTCCACGTCCGCAAATGAAACGCGCATGCGTGAAGCCGCAGCTGTTCCTGCCGTGGCTTTCAGGGCGGGATGATAATACAAATCGTAACTGTCACACAAAAAGCCAAAGGAAAAAAACAAAGAAAAAAATCCTAGCATTTCAATCACAGCCTCATCAGCACAGCAGGAGTCACTCTCTCCTAGTGTTGTTTTTGGCGGCCTGTTTTAATTTTAGTTTTAGTCAAGTCTTTCTGTCAAACTGTCATTTTAGTTTTTATTAGTCTTAGTCACGTTCAAACTCCTTTTTGTTTAGTCAAGTTTTAGTCGACTAAAACTCTGAGCATTTTAGTCTTATTTTAGTCAGAATAACCCACGACTATTTTAGTCTAGTTTTAGTCGACGAAAACTGATGACATTTTAGTCTAGTTTTAGTCAATGATTTTAATCTCTTTTTAGTAATGCAATTTTGTTTAAACCAGTTAATATAGTATAATTACCTAGTATAGTATAGATGAAACCATTTTTTTCTTTTAGTCAAACCCATTTCACAAAACAAACATGGTTATCTTATTATTATGTTATTGTTACCTTATAGACTCAAGAAAACATCCATTCCAAACGTGGAAGATGCTCTGCTGAGCAGACCGCTCAACATATTTATTTTACCAACAAAACATGTAGGTACACAAACATACATTTAAATTAAGTAAATAAAATACTGTAGCATCACATCTGACAATGCAACAAAAAAAGTAATAGGCCTACATTCAAGTCATAAAGAGAAACAAGGATTCTCACATAATATAAAGTGCAAATGTGTGTGTCTGTGACCTGCTATCTGAATTTTGCATGATGATGATTTTGCATCATAAAAACTAACTTTAACACACACACACACGGTAGGCTAGACACACGCTTCAAACCCACACACGCACACACACACAAACGCTAGGCTAGACACACGCTTCAAACCCACACACGCACACACACACACACACACACACACACACACACACACACACACACACACACACACACACACACACACGGTAGGCTAGACACACGCTTCAAACCCACGCACGCACACACACACGGTAGGCTAGACACATGTTCTTTTTCTTCCCGACAACCCGGCCATGACTCCGTCTCACCCGCCGCATCTAGTTGTATTTGCCGCGAGGGTGGAGCAGGTGTGGAGAGGGGATTGAGGAAGTGACGCCGCCTGCGTCTGAGCAGCAGCATCCATGGCAGCAGTGCGACTGCGACGCACAGCCGAGGAAACAGAAAACAATAACACGACTAACTTTATTTCGTCTCGTCTCGTTTTAGTCAACGAAAATGAGGAGACATTTTAGCAGAGTTTTTGTTTTGTAAACCACATTAGTCTCGTTTTTATTCGTCAACAATATTGCATTATATATTTAATTATAGTTATCGTCACAAGACCACCATTTACGTTTCGTCTCGTCTCGTTTTCGTCACGTGATAAAGGTTCGTTGACGATGATATTTCGTCATAATTTTCGTTGACGAAAGCAACACTACTCTCTCCTTGTCTACTGTGTGTGTGCCTGTCTGACAGTTGGTTCGCTGTGTGCAACATGGCTCAATCTAAGCTGTACACTCAGAAATATAGAAAGGAGTGGGAATCAAACGCTGAATTTAAAGGTTGGTTGAAGCCATTTATTGGTGATGATACACAGGCATACTGTCTGTTTTATCAATTAGCTATTGTGAGCCAGTCCCCCACCCCCACCCAGGCACTGGTGCCCGGAGTCTTCATGTTGCACTAATTTGAAATGCACTGTCCTTGTTTTGTTCTGTATGTGATTTGTTGTGATTTTCTGTGTCGCTTTGCTTGCCGCAAGACAAATTGCCCCCTTGGAGGATAATAAAGTTTTCTTTCTTTTTTTAAGTATATTTTTTTGGCGTTTTATGCCTTTATTTGATAAATTAGTAGAGATAGACAGGAAAGGGGGAGGCAGAGAGAGGGGAATGACATGCAGGAAAGGTCTGCCCGATGCGGGACGCGAACCGGGGACGCCTGCGTCTGCATATACATGGGGCGGGCTGCCTTAACCACTGCGCCACGCACCGCCCCATAATAAAGTTTTCTGAATCTGAAATGTACTGTAAGGCAGACTTCTATGCCAATGTCATATCTGACATAAAAAAAAAAACACACATTCAAAAGGCAAAGCCTTACAACACCATTTAGCCATTGCTGAACATTGTTCTATGTTGGCATGCGACCACATTGGAGAAGCATGTAGAGCTGCATTTTCTGACTCCACTGCTGCTACACACTTCAAAATGGACAGGACAAAGTGCACAGAAATGATAAATGGTGTGCTAGCACCATACTTTCTGAAAAAGTTGGTCAAAGATGTGGGTGACCAGAGTTTCAGCCTCCTCCTCGATGAGTCCACAGATGTAAGTGTGTTTAAGTACCTGGGTGTTGTGATAAGGTACTTCAGTGACATCAAACACACAAATCTCAACCTTTCTGGGGCGTGTTGAGTTGGAGGGAGGAGATGTCAGGGGCCTCATATATCATTGTGGATACACGTTTTTTTTTTTACACACTCTTTCCCCCGTTTTGTGCGTACACACTTTTCTCTGCCTAATTTGGGATCTATCAAACCAAAACCTGTCAGGAGATAGTGGCGAAATGTACGACCAGTCTGACCATGGCGTACCGCAGTGTGTGAGGGAGAGAGGAGCGCGGAGTAGTGTGTTTGAAGCTGAAGTGGTGGTGATGATCACCCCCTCCCTTCCTCCCTCCGCATACGTGTTGACATCGGCACTTACAGCATGAAAAGCACAGCGACTCAGTTTTCCTCCCTGTGCTTTTATACTAGTTTGCTCCTAAATAGGCCTACTGGATTTATAAAATGAATTTCGTTTTTTGTTTTTTTTTAAATCATATTGACATTTTCCCCTGCATATAGGCTACACCTTTTCCACAACTAGTCTGTCCAGTCTGGAAAATATTTTCTGCGCCGTGCCTGTGTGAAGTGTAGCCAGAGTCAGTGGACACACACACACACACACACACACACACACACACACACACACACACACACACACACACACACACACACACACAGCGCAGCAGCAGCCCAATAGTTACAAATACCGTATTTCCTCTAATAGTACCCGGGATTCAATTAATAGCCGGGTCTCATATAATGGCCGGGGGCGTTGTTAACACGAACAAATAAAGGCCGGTCCCAAATACAGGCCGGGTTAAAAAAAAAAAGAAAAAAAAAAAAGATCAGAATATGATCAGAATCAACCTGTTGACCATATGCGCGGCACGCGCACAGTACGGCCGACTCTGTGGGGGACTTCTCTCTCTTTCTCTCGTCAGACATCAAGGCACCGGTGTAAACCCACCCCCGCTACCGCCGCGGTGCCGTTCAGTGAAGTCCTCCTCACGTAATGAGTGCTCATTGTAACGAGGAAGTCTGCTCTCCCGGTGTAGTAGGCCTATACGTCAATATTTTCCGGTAACTTCTCATCACAGTCCGCACTGTGCAGAGTTTGAGCTGCACATCAGTTTTACTTGTTTTCATTTGATTTACCTATGATGTGTTAAAACAAACGGAGGAGTTAGAAAATAGAGGCCCCCCTCAAATAAAAGCCTCCCCCCAATAAAGGCCGGCCTGTCCAGGGCAGTTTTGTAAATAAAGGCCCCGGCTACTATTGGAGGAAATACGGTAAACAAATAAATGAAATGAAACAGTGACAGCGCAAATCAGTGAATTCTCTGGTCATCCAATGACGGATGGTGGCGATTATGTAAAAATGAGAAATGATATTTTTTGTGTGAATAATATTTATTGTATTTAACAAAGGATAGAGCTGCCCAACTTCAGTAAAAGTCACAGACTGGTGGACTTCAATGTTTTAGAATGTTTCAAATAGTGCTGGGCCGTTAACGCGAGACTCTTCCCAGATAGCAATTCTATTTTGGGCCAAATTTGGGCCAAATTTGGCATGCCATTTTGGCAAAGCTTTGGAATGATGTACGGCCCAAATTTGGCCCAAATTTGGCATGCCAAAAAAATACCAAATCTCAGCCAAAAGTCTGCCAAAAGTGATTTTGGAATTCCAAAGCATTGCCATACCTATCCCAAAGAGAGGCCAAAACCCCATAACCTTGCCAAAAACTAGCCTAAAATGATCCAAAAGGATGCCATAATTGAACCAAAGTGATGCCATAATATATTTATTTATTTATTTATTTATTTGTGTGGAAACTATGTCCTAGTATCCTAGGCTCATGTGCTATTTATGTGTTATAACTGTTGTGTATAAAAAACAAAAAACAAAAACACATTCAATTTAATTTAATTTTTTTTATTCTGGTGTTTTTCACTCATCAATTCATCATTTTAAGACATTTACTTTTATAAAAACAAATTTACTCTGGCTGGCTGGCGCCTGGCTGCCGACTTTTCCTCCCCCCCTCCCTATCCGCTGCCCAATAGAACCACCTTTTGATGGCATCGGCGATGCACAGATCAGTTGCTTCAACACACACGGGGTTACGTCTGACAGCATCTGAAAATTACATTTTAAAAAAACAAACAATTTAGCACCGTATATTCTGCTACAAGTAGCATGACAAACAGCTTGTCCCATTTACAAACTGCAATAGGCTTTAGGGCAAGCTCCACAACTTACTGAATTTAAACCGGCTCCTTTACTTCCTGTCTTACATTATTGGACAAACTGATTCATCCAGGTGTGTCTGACCATTTCTGTGACTACTGATGCCATAGTCAGATACACCTGGATGAATCAGTTTGTCCAATAATGTAAGACAGGAAGTAAAGGAGCCTGTTCAAGTTCAGGAAGTAGTGGAGTTTGGCATAAAGCCTATTGTGATCACACTAAACAGAGGTCATGAGCATTGCCAAAAAGGCATGGGAAATTCAATTCTGTATAATTCTGATAAATAAAATAAAATAAAAAATAATAATAAAATCAGTCACCATGGGTGCAGGATAATCCTTACCTGTCACAACTGCCCTGAGGTGGAGCTTTTCAAACGACACCTTGCCATTCTGGCCGCACCATGAGATGTTCTTTGCAAGACCATTTTTGATGGACTGCTTCAGAATGCGCCACACAGTTTCTTTAACTGTTGCCCCTCCTGCCAATCCAAAAGTGATGACCTAAGTATTAAAAGAACAAACAACAAAATAAGACATTTAAAATAAAAGAGTCACATTTTCCATCATCAATTTGGCATAACCATAAATTGAGCAGATTCTCTCGTCTTTTCTGTGCCAGACTTGCTGTCTGGTACGATCTGGTCAGATTGTCCAAAGATGTTTATAAACTGTCTTTGGATGCTTTCAGATTTTTCCCGAGCGCCGTTGTTAAGCTGGATAGACCAGATCGTACCAGACCGGAAGTCTAGTACAGAAAAGACGAGAGAATCCGGTCAATTTTCAAAATAAAATACACACACAGAGAAAGAGAGAGAGAGAGAGAGAGAGAGAGAGAGAGAGAGAGAGAGAGAGAGAGAGAGAGAGAGAGAGAGACACACACAGAGAGACAGAGACACAGAGAGACAGAGAGAGACAGAGGGACAGAGAGACAGAGAGAGACCTGTGTGGAAAACAGAGTCGTGTTTGACCGGCGCGGAGAGAGAGGAGAAGCAGAGCCAAGCGCCTGCGAGGACGAGCGCTGCTCCCGCGGGCAGCAGCCTACGTCTGGGCTGTGAGTCGCGTCAATGTCTGTTGTCACCCTGCTTTGACTGCTATGCAACTGGGAAGTGACGAACACCTCCGGATTTTTTATACAGTCCATGGTCCGGACCATGGATGTATGACATCCAACCTCGGTGACGTGCCTGCTCGCGCATTAAATTGCCACTCAGAATTAATTGTGCTAACTTTTATAACGTGACGCGTTCATTTGCAGTGTAATTAATTCATCAATCAATCTAATAAACACGATAAACTGACAGCTCTAGTTTTCTGTATCCTGATTATCCTTCTCATGTAACGTTAACTCTTAAGCCTGCAAATCCTTTACACAGCGCCGAGCTCGGCTCGGCGACCGGGACTTTAGCTAACTCGGGTCGGGGGAAAGAGCCCAATGCTGACGGCGGTGGCACCGGCGTCCGCCTCGGGATGTATTTACAGTACTTGGCTTTTTATTTAGCGGACGCACAGCTGACAGCCACCACAACATCGTCAGATATGATTTAATTACCGTCATCAGATTGCTGGATTCAGCAATCTAACTTACCGGTAGTTAGCTAGCATTAGCTACACAAACGATCAGATCAAAAATTAATTTTTAACCTCCGCTAGTCATGTTAAACTTTAAATGCAAGTTGCGTACATGACCCATGTCTTAAACAGACACACAACCATTGAACTTGTGGTTATCAGAAACAAATCACTTTAAAGAGGAGGAAAAAGCCTACTCACCTTCAGACGATCACGCCCAGAATGATGTGAAATCTCTCGTAACCGTTAAAAAATTCCCGGTCTCTGTGCAGACTTTTGGCAAGCCAGAGAGATGCCAAAGCAATCCCGTAAAATCATAAATGCGAACGCGCTCAAACACTATATGGTCCCGCTCATCGCCTTTTTGGCTGGTTAACCAGACATAAGCCAAAACTCGGCCAAAATAACATTGCGCCATTTATTTATTATGGCAGACCATAACAAAACCAAAGCTGCCCCAAACCCACATTCTTTTGCCAAAACAACCCCAAAGAGGCCAGATATATGCCAAAAGAAAGCCAAAATGATTTGCTATCTGGGTTATCGCGCGATAAGGAAATTAATGCCGTTAATCTATTCTCAAAGTTGGGTCTGGGAGCTGGGTCAACATAGTTTTCGTGCACTGCAGACATGCATGAAAAAAACAAGAGGCGCACTGAATTTCCCTCTGCTGTGTTTTTTATTTCAATTAAATTACAGGTAGATGCTGGGTTCCATATAAAACATTAATTTATTGACTTAACGTGGTGATTTCTGTACATACAGAGCCTGGAGGCTGCTTCTCTGTCCAGTAAGTTTCACTTTTCATTCAAACAAACTGCGGATTCCACAGTTGTTAGGTTTCATCGGTGAGACCAACATTAATATCCTAAAAAGAATTAAACCAGCCACGGTAAACCTGTAAAAACCTCCGGGTAAATGACTCGGCTTGTTTTCTCCCCATGGGATGACGGCAGTGCCGCAGGCTGACCGTCACGTCAGCAGACCGGTGTTACTGGCGGAGGCAG
Source organism: Decapterus maruadsi (assembly GCA_030347415.2). NCBI lineage: Eukaryota > Metazoa > Chordata > Actinopteri > Carangiformes > Carangidae > Decapterus > Decapterus maruadsi. The sequence goes on along the minus strand of CM064905.1, from coordinate 24,969,057 downwards.
CTGCCGCTACTGCTGCTGCTGCTCCCACAACGTCGGAGCAAACAGGCGTCATTTGGACAAACTAACCACAAACTTCAATCAAAGCGTGTGGGGGCCGTTTCATATGTAGCGTTTAGCGTCAGCTCAGATTAAAACAACAACAACCTAGAACAGCTGAGTGTTCCTCTCCCACAGCTGACATGTGGTCATGACCCTGACCCAAAATTCAAATTTCACTCATTAACTACTCATCCTCATGTCAATGTCAAGAGCTGTGAGAATTTTCAGAGTCCTCCGTTCCTTCTCTGAGTTTCTCATGTCGGGGCTTCAATACAAGCACTGACAGGATCTAGCCTTTCATCCCCTTTTCCTTCCTTCTTCTTTTTTCTTCCCAGTTCATCCCTCCCTCTCTCATCCTCTCTTCCTTCACCCTGTCGTGAAACAAAAGAACTGTGCATTTACCACTTGTACATGGTAAATAAAATAAAAAAAAGTACAAAAAATAAAAATAGAAATCCTGTGCATTTTCAATCAGACATTCAATCAGTGGGTTCAGACAACTGAGCATTTGGTTCAGACAATAGGGTTTAGTGTTTTAGCAATTGAGAAAAACTGTAAAAAAGAGAAACTCTGGGGATAGGGACTGACATTGCCTCTGTTATGACAGGGATTAACAATGGGTCCATAAAGTACTGAAGGGGGAGTATGGTCTCAAAGATCTGGTTCTCATTCGCTGTGTGTGTCACTCTCTGCAGCTTGCTGTAAGTCATGCTTCCAATTAGAGGATGACATTTGTCAGGAATTCCCGCGGGTCACAGGAATCCCGTGGGATTCCCGCGGGATGTGAGTCAACATTTTATTAAACACGTGATTGGGACGGGATGGGAATAAAAATTACCGGGAGCGGGCAGGAGCGGGAATGCCCTGATGGTTTTCAGCTGTGTAAAATCGTGTTCCTCACTTTCTTTTAAGTTGTGTACCCAAAACGAAAGAGACGTCCATTTTTGTAGTCATCTTTCAGTGAGCGAAAACTATTTTGACTTGCGTCAGCAAGTGAAAGAACTACACATCCAACAGTGCATTGACTTCCGGCCGGGGCGGTCACTACCGGAAGTACATGCGCGGGAGACAGAGACAGAAACAACAATGGAGGGAGGGAGGTGGAAACGATTAAGTTTTGAAGCGTGACTTTCAAAGCAAAGTGAGGAACAATGACCCGACGGTGAGACTCAGAGAACTAGTAGGGAAGTCACAAATACTAAATAAATTTATGAGAGTCGAATGTGACGGTGCAAGCACGATGTACGCTGCTTCCTGCGCAGTACTCGTCAAATATTCATGTGAGTCGGGAACAAGTGGTCTGATGAGGCACGCGTGCAAAGCGAAGCCCGAGAACCAGGCAAAAATTATGTCAAAAGAAAAGTGCCTGTTGGTGTGAAGACCCGCATCACAAACAAAATTGTGCAGATGTGTAGCCAAGACCTAAGACCGTTTGCCATGGTAGAGGGAGACAGGTTCAAGACGGTAGCCCAGGAGCTGTTGGATATTGGGTCGAGGTACGGAGGCGCCATTCAGGCAGAAGACATTCTACCGTCCGCTTGTACCGTCTCTCGTCATGTCGAGGAGGAGTACGAGAAATCAAAAGCACTCGTTATGGAAGAGCTCAAACAGGTACGTTATGTTGCATAATTAATAGCTTTATCTGAACTTCATGTGTTTTTAAATGAGGTATTTTTGGGGTCTCATAATTAATGTAGCATACTTCATTTCATTTAGTGCAGAGACCACGCCAAAACAACCGACCTGTGGACAGAAGAAAAGACAAACACACACTACATCACAGTGACAGTACATTACGTAAAAAACTGGGAGATGGTCAACAGGATCTTGGCCACAAGGGAGGTGGTGGGGGTGAAATCCGGGGACCACATCAGGACGACAGTGGAAGAAATACTTCAGGTATCTCTCTATTTTGTTATCTCGTTATCTATGCGATGAGCAAAGCATACTGTATGTGTAACACTGTACTGTCCTTGCTATTTATGGGGTACTCTCAGCACCAGGTTTGATCGGTGCGGAGCTGCACTGAGCCCCGCCCCCGCGGGCACACAAGCAGCATGGAACACGCCGCGCATCAACATCATCTTGTGGCGTGGCCCGGAGTGGAAATCAAACGCACTCCGAGTTGAAAACAGCGCTACTGAGCTTTCATACCGTACATTGACTTTCTATCAAGATTCCAGCGAGGCGGCTGACAATTTCAGCGAGGCGGCCGCCACAAAATTTATAATGCAGAAAAAACCCTGCCTATTCTCAGACTGCAAGCATAAACCGGCTCATTTCATAATAACGCGGCTGCTGGAAACTTGACATAATAATAATAAAAAGTCTGCTGCTTTGCAACAAAAACTCTACAAACAAACCGAAAAAGTAATTTTTCTTTTACTTTTTACGGATTTTTGCGTGTGAAATGTGCTGCAGTGGCTGATGTGTGCAGTGTCTCCGGACTCTCTGCACAGTTTGAAATGCACATCAGTCGTCGGCCTGACTGCGCATCATACCGGCCTGACTGGTTCTTATAAACGCCTGGGCCACTAATGGTCATACGGTAACAGACAGACGCCTGGTTTATAGTTCTGTTCTCAGGCAGTCACAAGACACTTGAATAACTCACTCTACATGTTTGCTCAGGTGATTTTTGTTTTATCAAGTGGTTGTTTTGCTTCTTTTTATGCTAAATACTTTGTACTTGTACTTTTGATACTTAAGTACATTTAATGTGAGCTACTTAAAGACTTTTACTCAAGTTATTTTCTCATACGTGACTTTCACTTTTACTAAAGTCATTTTTTGTTATAGTATTTCTACTTTTACTTAGGGCGTATTCACACCAGGAAAGTCCGATAGTTCACTTGCTTTGGTGCGGACCTTTAAAAAAAAAAAAAGGTTCGTTTTGTATTCACACTGCATTTTTTCACAAGCGGACCAACTTTGTAAATAACAGCACGTGGGTCCCACAGTCGCTCAATCATTGGATAAGAATTAGCCTCAGCGGGATCTTCCACGAAAAGTACACAATAAAGGCATGAATGCGTTTCTTGCTGCCCTTTCAATTTGGTAGTATTTCCAGTTTCATCTGTCCTGCTTATTCATCACTTGGAGGCTATGTGGCCGTTATGCAGCAATCCCCCTGTATGGCGAAGGAAAGTCAGACAACATATGTCTGCGTGTCTGAAGTAGGGGTGTCAACATTTACAGTTTTTTCTACACTTGTAAACGGGGCTCAGACCAGGGTTTTTTCTGCATTAGGCTATAAATTTTGAGGCGGCCGCCTGTCTGCGTTTGTAGGAAGAGATCGCGCTGATCCGCTGCTGTTTACTTTCTCTCTGAGCGTCTCCACCTAGATGTTCAGCTGAGGGAATATGCTCCTCGCGTCAGGAATAAGTTGATAACCAGCTTCGTAGTACCGTGTTAACTCGGACCGGGGCTTGAGGTTTTGTTAGGCTGGAACATGAACACAAAGTCTGGCCATGTTGAGCCTCCTTCGCAGTACAGGTCGGAGGAGTCGGTGTTTTTTTCCCTCGGCCTTTATTTTGAAAGGACAGCTGGAGAGAGGCTACGCAGAGATAAAGTGAGGGGGGATTGACACGCAGTTCCATCAGGCAGGCATGAAAATGGGTCATGGGTGAAAAAGGTGAGAAGGATCGGACCCTTCTAGGGGGGTCCGGGGGCATGCCCCCCCGGAAGAATATTTTGAATATTTCATATTTGAAAGCATCAATCTGATGCATTTTGAGAAGAAATTCAAGCAGAACTGCAAGACAGTATGAGTTCATAATAAGGTATGGTCACATTATGCTATGTAACGTTATTAGTGCTGCCACGATATCAACATTTTCGTACTGGTATCGGTACCAAAATGTTTTTTGATCATTTTCCAAATACAAAGAGAACACAAAAAATGTAGTTATTGACTTAACTTTAATAAAAAATCTTAGAACTATTATGCATCAGTAAATAATCAATCACTGCAGGATTAAAATTGATATTTCTATCAATATTAATCTGAACTCTTTCTAAATTATAACATTAGTGGTCTGTTTATGAATATGAACTTGTTTTCTTTGCATTATTTGAGGTCTGAAAACACTGCATCTTTGTTATTTTGACCAGTTGTAACTTTTCAGAGAACTTGTTATCAGTTTATAGCATGAAACACAAACATTTTACTCCAACACACACCTATTGTTTCCCATATGTAGACCAATATGTGGTGCAGCGCCACAGAATCAAGACCAAGCCACAAATTGACTCTGCTTTTTTTTTTTCATCAACGCAATATCGTTACGTTAATTAATCTCCACATAGCGCTCTTTCTCTTTTCACTCACACACACACACTCACACAAGAGATAATCGCGCATGCATGCTAGTGCTGCTAAAAACCAAACTTATCAACCAGCAGTGTTTGCATCAACGAGTCTGTGGCGGCCCGTCTCTAGTGCGCTGGTACACACACAAATGCAGACTGCAGGCACATGGACAGCTCGCGCTGTAACGGCTCAAATTAGGATACAATGTGGCGACTGTTTGTGTGTAATAACTGGAGAGGAGACATGGAGTGTGTCTATCACATGAACTGTATTGAGAACTCCCGCCACAGACATAAACAACACAGCACTTCCTGCTTTACCGTTGGGCCCTACCATTCTCATGCAACCACCAGGGGGGAACTACCACTACAGAACAATCCCATAACATCTCCCCTTTTCTAGATAACAGCTTCACATAGCATTTATTGCACTTAATTGTTTAACTGTATTGCAACTTGAATTCAAGTAAAAAATAAATTCCAGGTTTATTCCACATTACTGTCTTTCCTTCTTTCATTTTTTTTTTTTTTTTTGTGCAGCATAACAAAACAACAGAAATCAGTCTATAGGTTCAGTCTGTTTGGCACCTTCACCAGCCTACCGCTGGCCGTTCTGTGTCCTGGTGTGGGCGTTGAGTTGCCCATGGACTGATGAGGACCACTCTGCCCTGGTGGCCTGGTGTACTGTGCACTTGTGCCACAGATGTGCAAGCAGCAACCCTGCGGCGAGTGATGGGCAGTGAATGTCGACACATATATAAACACAATTTAGGACTCTCAGCGGAGCAGGCGAAAGACCCCACAGCTATACTGGACGCTTTGGAGGCACACTTCAAGCCAGCCAGGAACGTGATATTTGAGAGATACATCTTCGGCAACTGTAAGCAGGTGGCGGCGCACAGCCTCATCACACACGCCTAGCACCAGTCTGTCTCTTATCAGATCCTCTTTAAGGTCTCCGTACTCACAGGATGCAGCCTTCTCTCGCAGGCGCGTTACGAATGCATCAATGGGTTCTCCTTCGTCCTGCTTACAGTATGACTTTGACAGCTATTGACTTTTAATTTCCCCTTAAGTAGTTAACTGCAACAGTAAAAAGTTAGCTTAGAAGTCGGGAAATTAAGCTAGCTAAATTCACTTTTGAAAAAGTGTAGTCAAATTAGCCCGAATTTGTACTTTAAAAAAAGATACCTTCAAAATATACTTACACTGTGTGGTGTCGTCCTCATTGTCGAAATACAGTCGAGGTTTAATCTTTCTTTTGCTCCTCCTTGGTTCGTCCATTGCTTCAAACTGCACGGCTGCGCCTCAGAGTAAGGTGCACAGTTGAGAAAAAAGTGGATTAGGGGTTTAGTTGCTCTTTAATGAGGTTTGGTTGGATTCTGTACATTACCGTAAATGGTTAAAACCCGTAGTTGGTAATATTTGTGAGGCCTACTGCACCATGTGCAAGAACAAAATGGCGCTCGACTTGCATGCCAAATCCGTTAAGCATGCAAATAACGCGCAAGCAATGGAGAAAACTCTGCCCATCACCGCCAGGTTCCCGCCAGCAAACGGGGCTAAAGAACCGTGGCCAGCACTAGCCGGCCAACGGCTACTGCGGTTACATGCTGCTATTCCGACATGCCGCTATTTCGACATTGACTTCTAATTGTCGGATTAGCGGCATTAACATTATTTTTCAAGCGTCCCACTGTTCCGACATTTTTTTTTTTCATTGTCGGAGTAGCGGCACTTTACTATTTTTTCAAACATCCCGCTTTTCCAACATTGATTGATTACATTTTTGTTTTTGCATCTGAGACACTGTTTCTCATACACAAATACATCGGCCTATTAGAGAGAAGAAAAAAACAGCTCTAGTGTGATGTCAGTCAAGAATCAAACCCACCAAGTTTAAAAACACACCGGCAGCAGCGCACACTGATCTGCAGCTACTGAGACTGTTATTATTCTGTCACCTGTTAACAAGGTTGACGGTGTTTTGTTTTTTGTTTTGTTTTTTGTGCGCGCGCGCGAGAGAGACGGTGCGCTGTGTTTGTATTTACCGTATGCTTTTTAAAGCAGAAGTAAGTGGTCCGGTCGTTTTCGCTAATGCTGCGTTCCAGGCAGGCTTTTGAAATCGTAAATTACAGCTTCAAGTCACAACTTACGACTTTGTAGCGTTCCAGGTAACCCACTCGTGTTTCTCCGACCTGTTTTAAATGGTGAAAGTCACTATAACAGCCACTTTAACTTCCGACCGAAACTCGTAGATCGAACTGGTTTCACTTCATTTCGGAAAAATACGAGTTTCCTTGAACGCACCATAACAGTCCTCGTCCCTTGCCACATTCACGGCGTTGCCTTGGCTGCACACACAGCCCTGCATGCCGTTCTCTCTCCTCATTGGATAAAAACTGTAGGATACGATAAATGTTTTCTCCTCGGCTCAGAGCAGAGCAGAGTGACTGACAGACCCGTGTTTTGGTCCAAACACTCTATGTAAGTGATTGCTGTCGGAAGATATAACTATTTAAGACTTATATTAACACAAATATATCACTTACTTCTGCTTTAAGTGTATGTTCCCCGACTCTGACATTGCGAACTCATTCAGTTGTGGCACCGACAAAACGGCTTATATAGCCAAGTTTGGTTTAGCCGTTTAAATCAAAGAAGAGCTGGTCTCTAAAGTAAAAAAGTCGCCGTTTGTGCTCATGTTTGATGAGAGCCTCAACCACACCAAAGAATAAGCAACTGGATGTGCTGTTCGCTTCTGGGATGAAGGGCAGGTACAATCACGATACCTGGGCTCCGAGTTTATATACATACATGATATACTATACATTATTGGAGCTTGTTTAAATGTCCAATAATGTATTACCTATACATTATTCCATTATTCCAGTCCAATAATGTATTACCTATACATTATTGGAGCTTGTTTAAATGTTCAGGAAGTAGGAGCTCTGCATAAAGCACTGTTGTGAGGAATCATTACGTGTGACATGTGACAACCTCTTCACATAGGCTAGGCATTAATATTTATGACTATTATATTCAAGTGGGATATTGCAACTTTATGTTTTGGATCAAACAAGTGGTCCATCTTGGCCTATAGCTACGTTAAAGCAGATATCAGCGATCCAGTCGTTTTGTCTAATGCTGCGTTCCAGGCTTTTGAAACCGTAAATTACAGCTTCAAGTCACGACTACGACTTTGTAGCGTTCCAGGCAACCTGTTTTTACCGTCCTGTTGCCTATGAAAGTCACTATAACGGCCTCTCAAAGTAATGTAACCTAAAAACTTACAGATTGAACTGGTTATTGACTCTCCTGTCAGGAAGGAAAAACACAAGTTATGAGTTTCCTTGAACGTACCATGAGTTAGCAGCCCCAGCCACTAATCCACTCAGACAGGCATCTATTGGTCCTCGTGTGGCTAATCACCACATTCACGCGATGCATCCCTTGGCTGCACACACAGCCCTTCATGCCGTTCTCTCTCCTCATTGGATAACACTTGTATCCCACAAGGAAAGTTTTCTCCTGGTTTACAGCAGAGCAGAGTGACGGAGAGACCAAACACTCCATGTAAGTGATGCTGACGGAAAATAGGACGATTTAGGACTTATATTAACAAAACATTCCGCTGATATCTGCTTTGAAACCACAACTGAGCAGTCACTAAACACTACCCCATTCCAGTTTAAAATATTTTCCAAGGAGAAAAACTAAGTTTTGTAATTGTGTTAATACAAGAAATTGACCATGTACAAAATACAGAGACCCTAACTGTAGGCTAAATGCATTTTGCAAAACAAAAAACCTGTGCATTTACAAAAAGACATAAAACAGAAATCTTGTGCATTTACATGTAGCACTTGTACAGTACAAAAAACTAAAATCAAGAATCTTGTGCATTTACACGTACAGTAGCACACAAAACAAACAGAAATCTTGTGCATTTGCCACTTGTGTACAGTAAGCCAGTGTAAAAATAAAGTACAAAAACATAAGTGCATTACTCAGCCACAGCATCATCCTCACTGGGTCGGGCCACAGGACTTCATCCACATCACAGGCCACATTTAGCCTTGTCAGGCAACGGGGGAAAAAACCCCTGGCATGCCGTATCCAGGCTTGGCATGCCTCCACACGGTACACCTATGTCACCACAGGCTATTTCCATGGCTTGGAGGAGATTTACCCTGGTGTAAAGTTGGTGTTCAGACACCTTCCACCGCCATGAGGAGAAGAATTCCTCAATAGGGTTTAGGAAAGGAGAGTACAGTGGAAGGCAAAGATTGATAAAACCTTGGTTCATATTGAACCACTCTCTTGCCTGGAGGGCTCTGTGAAAACTCACATTGTCCCAAACAACAACATAGATGGGATGCTCAACCTGCTGCCCTAACAGAGCATCTCGCATGTGATTTAGGAAAATGAGGAGCTGGTTAGTGTTGTAGGGCCCCAGGTTGGCATGATGGTGGACAACCCCTTGATTGCTGATGGCAGCACATAGTGTGACATTGCCACCACGCTGACCTGGGACACCAACAATGGCTCGATGGCCAATCACATTACAGCCTCTCCTTCTCCTTTTGGCGAGATTGAACCCAGCTTCATCCATGTAGATGTATTCATGGGGTCTTTCCATTGCATCCAGTTGAAAAACTCTCTGTAGAAATAGATTTAGTTTTGTAAATGATACAGAAAGTGATTTAGGCCACTACAGTAAATCACTACAGTAATCAACATTGAATGTGTCTGGATATATACCAACCTGTACATACTGGAATCTTTGCTCTTTGACTCTGTCTGAATTGCGATCAAAGGGCACTCTGTACAGTTGTTTCATGCGCAGTCTGTTCCAGAATCCGATGCTGATGTCTTTGAGGAACTTGTTCTTTCAGGGCTACAGATGTTCATAGTTCGTCAGGGACCACCAGTGAACATGATAGAGCAGGTACAGTCCTGATCCTACTCATGTTTTGTCAAGTTTCGGATTTGAAAATAAGGGAAATTTTCCGACGCCCGCCGCGAGCAGTCTCACCACCCCGACCAAGCTCCAGTATCCCTTACATTTTAAGACAGGTGTAGCCTACAAGAAAGCTAAAATCACCACTGGTCAATCACTTGAGCCTACCTTTGTTGACATTGACATGCTGTTGACATTGACATGCAGAATGAAAACACAAAAGGCTACATATGAAAAGTATTTATTTAACGTCTTATTTGCATATTTTCTGTTCAACATTGCTTGTTACATTTTATTTTCATTTCACACATTCTTTTCATTTCATATTGCTTTTCTTTCACAGTTTTTCTTTTCATATTTCTCCTTTTTTTTTTTTTTTTTTTTTTTTTTATTCTTTTAGAGACTTGTTGTACAAGTTTGTTGCAGATTTTGCATTCTTTAAGACTGTTTTTGAAGGAGTGTATTTGTGAACTGGGCCAGAGTAGTTGATTTTGCATGAGAGAAGAGCACTAACAGTTGTGTTATCAAGTGACATCCTATTCTCTGTTACGATTTTTCTGACCATGCTAAATACTCTTTCAGAGCTTGCGTTGCTATGTGGAAAGCTCAATAAAGCTTTCCTAAGTCTTGGCAGCTCACTGTACCTGTCCCTTCCTACCAGGCCCCAGAATCTGTCAATGCCGTCTTCTTGGGGTAGACTCTTCCTATCTGTCAGTTGGAATTCTGTGAATTCTTCTCTCAGCCTGTCTGCATTCAGCCTCAACTGGGGGAACGAGGCCCCTAGCCTTTCCACTGCAAAGTAAAAGTGTTTTGACCGAACATTGCAAATCCAAATTGCCTTGCCTAACAGCAATAGGCTTTATGAACAACTCCACTGCTTCCTGAACTTGAAGTAAAGCCTGGAAAATGTTTCTATTATCTACCTGTCCCTGGGGTTATGTTAAGGTGAGCTGCAGGGTCCAGCACTTTCAGGTCCCTCAGGAGTGGATGGTCGAGGGGAAAGGAAGAGAACATCTTCTTAAGCACTGCCTCATAGAAGCTTCTCACAGTTCTACAACAGCATAAGAGTGAAAAAAAATGCATTAGTGGTAATATATTGGTACACTACAACCTGTATTCTTATACGCACAATGTCTCCGGGCAACAAATTCTTTAACAAACCACTCTCCTCAGTTAACTGCTTGTCACTCACCCTCCCTCCCCAAGCATGAGAGATGTGGGTGATGTATCCTTGAGGAGTAATGCCGATGAGAAACTTAACAGTGTTGTGGTGTTCCTTAAAAAAATCCTAGAGGAAACACTGAAATGCGTGAAGCAGTGGAACATGAAATTTTGAATCTGAAAGCCAGATCTTGCAGGGGGAGATTAAGTCTCAGTCGAATTAGGACCAAAATGAGCTGTTCGAATTTGGAGAGTGCGGACAAAGTGCTAGAGGTAATGTACAGTATGGCTCACACAACCTGAACACCTGCATCAAAACTAAAACATTGGGCAACCCTGTGTAAAATTTTGTCTTTTCGTTGTTCTGAAAAGCCTCTGGATTAAATTCTGCATCCAGAGCTTTTTTCCTGAGGTCAGTCAGCTCTTCTGTCGAGTGGTTTAGAACATCCTGCATCTTATCGAGGTCACTCATGGTCAGTTTAGTCTGGCATCCTACATCTATATAGAATATATTTGGCAAAAAGGACAAGAGGAAGACAGTTAGGTTAGTTGTATAATTTACAAATTGTGATTATCAAAGTGGTGGTAATAATTTAAGATAAATTCTGAGGCAAACAAATACATGGGTGGGTAATACATAGTTTTCAAAACACTTAATGTAACATGCTCCATGAAACCTCCATGCATTATATTTCATTCACCTTTGAAGTTATTGGGGTCTGAGCTCTGAGAGCCCTCACCAAGGTCGAGCAATGCCTCTGCTGCGATGTTGCTGCAGGTCTCTTCTGCCTCAGTGTTGGTCTCGTTATTACGTCTGGCCCTCAATCTCTCTTCTTGCTGGCACGATGCCTTAGTCACTGGTTTCCCTCTCTGGTATCCAAGATGTAGTGTAGGAGACCAGTCTGGTGAAGTTACATCTGTGGCAGCACTTGGGCACCCTGAATAAAATAAATGAATAAAATAAATGTGATTAACACCATATACTGAGGGTTTAAAAGGTAGGCTAGTTTACATCATGCTGATACAGTCTATGACAATAATTCTCAACCGTTTTCATATTATCATATATTAAAGCAGATATCAGCGGAATGTTTTTGTTAATATAAGTCCTAAATAGTCCTATTTTCCGTCAACAATCACTTACATGGAGTGTTTCAGCCTAAACACGAGTCTCTGTCACTCTGCTCTGCTGTAAACCCGATGTGAAATTTGTTGGTTAAAATGTGTATGAACCCTGCTGAGAGTGCTCTAATGGACAACTGTAACACGTTAGAAATGCATTTTTCCCGTTTCACTGTGATACCACGATGGGCCTTGGGCTTAAACAGACTTCAAAGAAATCAAGTGGCGAAAGATTTCCCTGTTAAAGCACAGTAAAAACCGTGTCGTGCTACTGTTAGCCTGCCAACTAGTGCTAAACTCAAAAAAGGTCTCAAATCAAAGTCCTCGTTAAGTCCTTTGGGGGCCAAGGTGCCAAGAGTATGAATCCAAAAGGATTCTCTCTTCAACAGTAGAGAGTTCAGATTGCCACCCCGGCTAGATGGTTTTACCGCTTCAATGCCAGTGTATCTGAGAGAACTGACGTTGTGGGATGCTTGTGTGATTGTCATTGCGCACAACGAGAAGGTGAGGGGCTGGGGCAGAAAAGATTATTGAATTTTAATAATTTTTATGTTTGAATCTGAATATAATTTGAAATTTAATTTATTTGCCAGGAGCTGAATTGCAATGAACCTCAAACTGAAGAGCTAATCGTGCTAGCGTCGAGCTAATCGCTAGCATTTAAATGTGAGTCTGTTTGGATTTTAGCTCTGTTGCTAGCTCAGCTAAGCTAGTCACTGTAGCAGATCTTTGATAGCAATTGCAGTGCTAAAAGTGCTTTTATAATCTGTTTTGTTGACTTGGAAGTCGTTTGATTGAGAGAATGTATCTTGGATATCATAAGGGTGATTTAGTTAATTTAATTACCATTATACATGTTTGATATATGTGAGAAACAGAAGTTCATCTTAAGATGCATAAATAGATTTAAAAGGTTAAAAATATAAATATCTGGTTTCAGAAATGTCATGATTGTATTTCTATGCTGTGAGATGGAAGTACATGATTGATAAATTGATTGCTCATTGGAACTGACCTATTCAGTATCAAATTAATTGGAATTCAGCTTCAAAATACATTCAATTATTCATTCGAAGTATGCTATTCAGATTCAATTTTTCAATGTAAGTATCAAGTTAAACAATACAAAATCAAATTATGCGATTCAAATTCAGTTTTTCAATGCAATTATGTAAGTTGAGTACTGGTAATTCAAATTCAGTTTCTAACTCATATCTCTGCCCATAGGTGAGACAGAACAGGGAAATTCTGAAAAGGCTCATCCACACTGTGGTGTTTCTGGGGAAGCAGGAACTACCGTTCAGAGGACACAATGGCCCTCATTTATCAAACTTGCGTACATCAAAAAATGGGTGTACACCAAAATCACCGTAAGGATCGGCATTTATCAATCTGAGCGTGAGCGTACGGTACGCACAAATCTCACGTGTACGCAAATTTGGAACCAGCGTAAAGCATGCGGGATCAGGACCGAGGCTGTGTTGGATCATAAATAGATCATACTGATGCAGCGATGCAGTCGTAGTGTTGTTACTGTCATTAGTAAAATAAAACAAAAGAAAACTGGAACGAAACAAAACAAACTTAAATTAAACAAAATTACGAAATTAAATAAAACAACATTAGGCTAAATAAAACGAAACAAGTATACAGTACCAATTTAAGAATTAAAACAACATTTTGAGACAGCCTGATTGTCAGGCTGACACAGGCAAATGGGTGATTAACACTAGAACCGCCGTTGGACACAATATACCTATAACCGCCATGAGTCGTTCATTGGACGACCTGTAATAAAGCATTAATTAGTGCTGTGTAGGTGTTACATTTGTCATAGTCTTTTAACAGCTACTCTGGGCCGTAAGTAGGCTGCATCCCGCAGCCTCCGCGAGGGGGGGTGGGTGGTGGGGGGGGGAGACAACGACGACGACGTAGCTATAGGAGCCCCGCCCCCGCCAAAGCCGGGTTTCCACCGTATAAACGATCTCTCTCTCTCTCTTTTTACGGCAACATCCATAGGCCTAGTCCATAGTTTTCTGTGTTTGTCAGGTGCAGCTGTCCATAATACCGACGCAGGACTACCCCACCCCCGCTTGCGCTCACGTCGGGCCACATGAGAAGCATAGCGACTCTGATTTCTCCCCCATGCATAAACTAGTTTGCTCCTAAATACTGCCATTATAAAACGAATTTCGTTTTCTTTTGATATCATCTTGATACCCCCCCCCCCCTGACTGGAGGCTACAACTCCTCTAGGCTACATCCAGTCTGTCTAGTCTGGACTGCGCCGTGCGCGTGTGAAGTAGCCAGACTGGACGCCAGTGTACATCGCAGCCTGCGCACGTGTACACACAAAGACACACACGCACATAAACACGCACACACACACGCACACACACACACAAACACAGAGAGAGAGAGAAAGAGAGAGAGGGAGAGCGAGCGCATAAGCCCAATAATGCCGGCGCAAATCAGTGAATTCTCAGGTCGTCCAATGAACGAACGGCGGCGGTTATAGGTAAAAATGAGAAAACATATCGACATTTTTTTCTGTGAATAATATTTTTTGTATTTAACAAAAGGGGGTGCTGCCCAACATCATTTTAGGAAAAGTCACGGACTGGTGGACTTCAATGTTTCTTTAAAATAAAGTTATGCACAAATGAAAATCAAAGTCGTCCAATGGACGGCAGTTGGCGGTTCTAGTGTTAAGCGCAATGTGTGGCCTGACAGATATGCAGTGTGATTGGTCAGATGCCCATTCAAAACCGTATTTTTTAGGCGAGAAGCTTTGACCGTCATCACACATTGATGATGGCAGACCTCCTGCTGTTGGAGGAATACGCTCCTCTCCGTCGGGAACGGAACTTCTGTCAACGGGAGGATCTCCTGCAGGAGAGTGATGAATGGCTGCTTTCGCCTGCCAAGGCAGATCCTCCTCTGCCGGACACTGGAGCCCGAATTGCAGAGGGAGACAAGGCGCTCCTGTGCCATACCTGTGCCGGTCCAGGTGCTCTCCACGTTGGGGTTTTTGGCCACGGGACTTTTCAACGGGAGATTGGGGATCGAGCTGGCATCTCACAACCATCCATCAGCCGAACCATGCCGTCAGTGCTGGCGGCAATAAAGTCCCTCTCGCGGCAGTACATTAATTTTCTGTATGCGGATGCTCAGCAAACTGTGATTAAAAGAGTCTTTTATGAGATTGCTGGGTTTCCTAATGTAATCGGTGCGATTGATTGCACACATGTGCGTCTGAAGCCCCCATCAGACAACGATTACGTATACGTGAATCGCAAAAGTTACCATTCTATTAATGTACAGCTAATTTGTGATGCCAACCTCTCCCTGTTGAATGTGGTAGCCCGGTGGCCTGGGGGTACCCACGATTCTTACATCTTCCAAAACAGCAGCGTGGGGACTCGGCTTCAGAGGGGCGCACTGCACGGCCGCAGTCATCTCCTTGGTGAGTAGCCTAGTGGTTAAAGTACTTTTATACAAGTATTCCAGTTACAATGCTAACATTTGGTGTGAATCGTTTACTAGGTGACAAAGGCTATCCTCTAACCGAGTACCTCTTAACTCCACTGTCGCTGTCCCCGCGGCGCGTAGTGTCAAGCCAGGCAGGAAGTCAAACCACGAGAGAATCCGGTCAATTTTCAAAATAAAACACATTCGGAACAGCGGCCCCTCGGGAAGTTCGTAATGACGGACCTTCGGGAATTTTCGGACTGGCGGACCGTCGGAATGGCGGTCCTTCGGAATGGCGGTCGCCCCCCGTCTGGGTGCAGCAGGAACCCTGCTGTACACACCCGAAAAGGTATGTGACATCATTATGGCATGTGGGATTCTGCACAATATTGCGCAGAGTCACCGCGTGCCATTTGATGTCCCAGCACAGCCAGATGAGCCTATTCCAGGAGAGCCCTGCCCGGCACAACCACACGTGAGAGCTATACAGAGGAGAAATAATGTTATTCAGCGTTTTTAAAAACGGTCAGTAGAGAAACACAGCACAACATTTAATGATCATTGTTTATTTAGAGTTTCATTTATGTTTTTGAGCGTCTCATTTATGGCAACCAGGTTATTGTTAATTTGGCCGAGTAACAGGCAAATTTGATGTTGTCCGTCAAGAACAGCTTGTGTGGTGAACCGGGCTCCTAGTGGTGGAGCAGCGCGTGCTGTTGGAGCTGGTGGTGGAGCTGGAGCCGATGGTGGTGGAGGAGCACATGTGGGCTCTGCCACTCCTGCAGTCGCCTGCCCTCGTGCACAGCTTGGGCCTGGCTGTTCTGGGGGAGGAAAAGGGGGGGGGGGTTATTCTACTTTGTTTTGCATGGCACCCTATAAGTGATACTAATAAAATACAACAAACGTTGAACTTTGCCGACTGTCTCAATTTTCCTACCGTCATCCAGCTCATCCAGCTGGTCCGTGTCCCCACCGCCTCGTATCCCCATGATGGTCGGGGAGCCCATAAGCGCTGCCACACGTTCCTCTTGCCGTGTTAACACTAAAGCCGGGTCAGGCTGGCCTCCCCCTGTCTGGCTACTGCTGCGCCTCAGTGCTGCAGCCCTTTTTTTTGTTGCAATTTTTAGATCACTCCATTTTTTCTTAACATGTATGTAAAATGATTTGTATATCAGCAATAGGACATTTATATTTATTATAATATTATTTTAAGTGATAAAATATTTATATAATATTTTAAGTAATAAAATCAAACCTCGGCTGGACTTCGTATGTCGACACCGACACTGTTCACTGCCGCTGTTATTCTGGCCCACACTGCGGTCTTCTGTGTGCCTTTGATGCCACTCTTAAGGGAGCCGAATAAAATAACTTTATTCCGCTCCACTTCAGTGGTGATGACATCAATCTCTGCTTCTGTGAAGTTGCGTTTCTTTACTGCTGTCTTCCGTGTCTCCATGTCGCAAAGAGGGCGTGGGAGTCCTCTGAAGCATGAATATATAGGGGCGTGCCATGTAAATTACGATTGTTTTCAGCCGCCGGATTTATCAACGCCACGCCGGTTCTACGCCGAAATCGGCAGCGTACACACTTTTAGTAAATCACACGTGACACTTGGCATACACTGATATTTACACCGGAATCTAGACCAGATCCTGCGCAAGTTTGATAAATGAGGGCCATTGAGAGCAATGATTGTGCAAACAAAGGCAATTACCTGGAGTTGTTGGACTATTTGGCTGAATACGACAAAGACCTAAGATGCCACCTGGCCTCGTCAAGGGTGTTTACTGGGACATCAAGCAAAATCCAGAATGCCCTCATCAGTGCCACTGCAGATGTGCTAAGGGATGAGATGAAATAAGAGGTGAGCAGCACACCATTTGCAGCAGTCATGGTTGACGAGACAACTGACATCAGCAACACAGCTCAGATGTCACTTGTGTTGCGTTATGTCACGCCAGTGGTGTGAAGGAGAGGTTCTTCAAATTTGAGGATGTCACTGCGGACAAGCCTTTCTAAATGAGGTTGGATGCACTTCAAAGATAGTTGCCCAGTGTTATGACGGAGCTGCTGTGATGGCCTCTGGTCTTAATGGAGTTCAGGCCAGGGTAAAGGAAACTATCCCACAGGCTTTGTTCGTGCACTGCTATGCGCACACACTGAATTTGGTCATGTCTCAAGGTGCTGCAAAGATCAGGGAATGCAACATTTTCTTTTCCCATCTCAGTGGCCTTGCAGCATTCTTCTCAAGATCACCGAAACGCACAAAATTATTGGATGACATATGCCAGCGTCGCCTACCTAGGGTTGCCCCAACACGGTGGATGTATTCATCTCGCCTGGTCAACATGGTGCACGAGAGGAGAGAAGAGCTTCAAGAGGTGTTTGAGCACATCATGAATCATCATCAGGACTTTGATGCTGACAGCGTTTCCTGTGCAGATCGGTATGTCAACCATTATGTCCAGCTTCGAGTTCCGTTTTCTTCTGGCAACCTTCCACTCCATCTTTGCACACTCGGATGTACTGTTTGACATTCTGCAGACTAAAGAGTTGGACATGCAGTTCTGTCTGAAGAGGGTTAGTGACTTTTGTGACACTATTAAGAGGGAGAAGGTGAGCTTCCATGCCATCTATGAGGAAACAGTTGGAGAGACTGGGGTACCCAGAAGGCGGCAGGCTGGACTGCAGGATGATGTGCGCACTCATTACCAACAACTGCACACTGTGATAATGGACAACCTGCACACACAGGTGAGGGAAAGATTCAAAGACCACAGGAGGCTCTTGTTTCTTGCACTTCTAGACCCACAGCAGTTTACTGCATACAGGCAGCACTTCCCACACGCAGCTCTCTGCAGTCTGGAGGAAAGTTATGGGTGCCACTTCGACATGTTTCGTCTGAAGACTGAGCTTGGTGTAATGTACGCCACGTCTGACTTTGAAGGACGGAGCCCTGCTGACCTCCTCCACTTTCTTCAGCAAAAGGGACTGACCGAAAGTATGCCCCAACTCCACCTTCTCACTTGCCTGGTCTTAACCATCCCTGTGTCCACAGCCTCCGTGGAGAGAACATTCTCATCATTGAAAAGGATAAAAACATACACAAGAAACAGCACTGGACAAGCCCGTCTGTCGTCCTTGGCTTTAATCTCTATGGAGTTGAAGTCAAAGAACAAACTGTACGACCCAGCAATTGCACACTTTGTTAGCAGCACAGACTCAGAGCCCTAGCAGCAGCACAGACCCAGAGCCATAGCCACAGCAGCAGCGCAGACCCAGAGTCAGAGCCATAGCCCCAGCAGCAGCACAGACCCAGACCAGACCCCCTGTCTCACACTCAGCAGGCACGCCGATTTTTCCCAGTGGCCAGCAGTGGTACTGCAACAGAAAATCCCATGGGGCCCCTTTTTTCCCATAGACCGCAATAGTAAAAGAGAAGCCTCTAAAACTGTTCACAGGACAGTGAAGATGGTTCTGCACAGGAGCATGAGTCTGATGAATTACAGGAAGCAACCACCTCACAGGGGGGAGAACAGTCCTTGGTAGAACAAGTGTTGGCGGATGATACCTCAGAACTTCATGGTACTTCTTCAGATGAGCAAATGGACACAAGCAGTCATGTTCTTAGAAGACACGGCCATCGTCTTCCAAAAGATGCCCAGACTCTTCTCCAAACTTCAAAAGACGTTCAGTGCCAGCTGAAGTGCAATGGTCAATATGCCTATTATGGTCTGCAGTCAGGCAATCTTGACTTTCTAACAAAAAAATCTAGCCTTCACAGGAGATGTTGAATTGTCATTCAACATTGATGGTGTTCCAGTTTTCAAGTCAAGCATTTTTGGCCCATGTTAGCCACATGTGCTAATGGTGATCCATTCATTGTGGCGCTGTATTATGGAACAGGCAAACCTGAGCCATTATCAGAATTCATTGAAGATTTGATTACGGATTTAGCTGGTTTGCTGGAAAGAGGAGTTGAGTATCAGGGCAAAGTTTACAAAGTGAGGGCATTTATCTGTGATGCACCCGCAAGAGCTTTTCTTAAGTGCACCAAAGGCCACAATGCCAGCCATGGCTGTGAGCGATGTGAGGCAACATCACTACGCATTAACGGTAGGAGGGTTTACACAGCCACAAATGTCACTCCCAGCAGAAATGATGAAATGTTCAGCCAGTTCAAGTATGTTAATCATCAGAAGATGCCATCTCCTCTCCTTAGAGGGATTAGGTGCATTGAGCAGTTTCCTCTGGATTACATGCACCTGGTGTGCCTTGGTGTTGTCAAACGCATCCTGGTGTTTCTTATTCGTGGACCGTCTAACTGCAAATTACACCGGAGACGGCAGGAGGAGTTGTCAGAAAGGTTGGTTAGCCTGAAGGGAGCGATGCCAGGTGAATTTGTAAGGCAACCACGGTCTCTGAATGAGATCGATCGTTGGAAGGCCACAGAATTCCGTCAGTTCCTCTTGTACACAGGGCCAGTAGTCTTGAGCAGTGTCTTACCACAACCACTGTATAGTAATTTCTTAACATTAACAGTCAGTATGTCCATTCTGTTGGAAAAAGACACAGAGAAGAGAAATGCATATCTCGATTATGCAAAGGATCTCATGGATCACTTCGTTGATTTAAGCACTGCCTTGTATGGAGAGATCTTCCCCACGTACAACGTACATTCATTAAAGCACCTTCATGAGGATGTCAAATTCTTCAAATGCTCTTTAGATCACATGTCATGCTTCCCATTTGAGAACTATCTGCAAGTCATAAAAAAAAATGGTTAGAAGCAGCCGCAATCCTGTAGTTCAAGTCACCAAACGGCTCGCTGGGAAGGCCCAGACACAGAAATTACTAAAGCAGCACCTGCAAACATCCACTGTCATTTCTTCAAAACCACAAGACAGATGCTTTCTGCTCCAAAACGAGGACTTTGCCTTTGTGCAAGAAAAAAGAGGTGATGGAACACTCGTTGTTGACATTGTGAGCCAAGATGACACCACCGATCTATTCAAGGATCCTTGCAGTTCCAAACTATTAAACATTGCGTACGTGGACAATTTTGAAAGATCCAAATGCCAACTGTTGAAAATAGAGAATCTGCAAAGGAAAGCGGTTTGCCTACCCCATCAAAATGGGTTTGCTATCTTCCCTGTTCTTCATACTGTGGAGAAATAGTCTTGGATTGTGTGGTATGTTAAATCGTGCAGCATATTTCATTAATCTGATGTGCATTCCTTACCCTTGCATGTTTTTTTGTGTTTAAATTAGTGCTGTCAAAAATACAAATCAATTTTAACAGTGTCAATTTTTTTAATGGCCTGATTAATGTTCTTTGAACTACAGAAATTAAAATCCGGCTCTAACCCAGAAACAAAGCAATAAACCTGATAAAACCTTGATAAACCTCTGGTGAATATATAAAGCAGTACAGCCTGACTGCTAGCATGTTCAAAGAAAAAAGGAACGTATAAGCCTTGGTTTAACACTCTGAGGTTCAAATATTTGAATCGATTGACAGCACTGGTTTAAAATCTTAGTCTATCATGTAACAAACGTACTTTTTCCTCCTACTAATCCTAACCCTAACTAATTCTTTTGGACCACTATGTAGCTCCTTGGCTTTCTGGGGTTGGTACATTATTAACAGGGTTGGGAGGGTTACTTTAAAAATGTATTCCAGTACAATTACAAATTACCTGTCAAAAAATGTAATTAGTAACTTACTCTAAGTATCCCAAAATTGAAGTAATATAATGGATTACTTTTAGTTACTTTTGGGTTACTTTAATACCAAACATATGCAAATTAACACTTTAACCGCCATTGACGAGAAATTCCGTCATTCACGATCGAACGGTTTACTGCCAATGACGGAAATTTCCGGCAATCAGTGTTCACAGTGCCATATGATAGCGGGGCTTGCTGTGCACCTTGTGAAATGGTGCTGGACTAGCTAGCCTATAATCAGGTGAAGAAGCTTCTGGAAACAATACAGGATGTAGCCCATCCAGAGCGATCGCTCTATGTATCTAATTTCGCGGGCTTTGACAATGTATCAAAATTCGCGGGGTTGACTTCAACTGACAGCGCAACAACAACAACAACGATAAGCTGTCAGCAGCTGATCCGCCGGCAGACAGGACCAAGACAACTGTAAAATGCCGGTCCCGAAAAGATTTTCTGGCAAGGAGGCACTGGACCAGATTTTTAACCATGAAAATTACGAAACTAGATCAGAAATTGATGAGGAAGACGATGATGAAGACAGCGGAGAGGACGATGAGGAGTGGATGACGGGCGAGTTTTTCTCCGCTGACAACAGCTGGTAGGTCAACATTTTAATGTTCATATAGTTTTGTCAAAGTTGTTAGGTAGATACATCTGATAGCCTAACTGTTTATCCCAGACCGGAAAGCTGACGTCGCAGCGCCCGCCGTCCTTTTGCCGGCTCACTTATTAGGCCGAGTGTAAACAAATAAAAAAGAGGAGAGGAAAAGAAAGTAGCGTAACGGCTTCCTTGTTTTGAGTCTTCTGGGTTGTCAAAAAGTTTATTTTTGAGCTATGAAATCATGATCATGATCATTGTTTTCCACTTGACCTCGGACCCTGACAGATTAAATTAGCCTATCAGACACAGTCTACCGCGTCCCGGACCCGGCGTACCGGACCGGCGGACGGGCGTCTCGGACCGGTGCGGACCAATTTAATTCTCGGTCTTGCCGGTGTTATGCCGAGAACTGCATGCCCGCCGAGAAATGCATGCACGTCGCGGGAGCGCGCACAGCTGAAGGGAAACTACCGTAAGGATTTCAGAAGGCATGGAACACGCGTGTTTTAAGTGTGGGATTTCAGATAGTTCGGCTAAAACAATATTTTTGAATGTGGAAAAAGAATGTGGGGTGTCATCCACACTGTCAAGGTCGATCAAATAAAGTAAGCTGGTGCTGGAAAGACTCTTTGATTCCTGTCATTCTTTGATTTGAAGTCTCGCATGCATTATTCCGCGGGACTGATTGCTGCTGCTGAATAATGCTATTTATGCCTCACTAACATTAAATGTATGAAATGCACACTGTTAAGCCAAAACAGCCTAAAATATGAGCTGGTAAATAACATGTGATTCAAAGATATCCGGCCATAAAGTTACAGGGTGGATGCATTATTCGGCAGAGCTGTACAGTGAGCTGCCGAAAATAATAATAATAATAATAATAAACTTTATTTATATAGCACCTTTCAAAACAAATGTTACAAGGTGCTGTACAATAAAATAACAACAATTAAAATGACAACCAGAACAATCAAATCAAATAAAATCAGGAAAAGCTTTCCGATAAAAATGAGTTTTGAGGCGTGATTTAAAACACAGCACTGATGAAGCAGACCTAATGTCCTCCGGTAGTTCATTCCAGAGCCTTGGGGCCCGAACTGAGAATGCTTTCTCCCCCTTTGTCATCAGTCGGGCCCCAGGGACAGCTAAAAAACCTTTATCAGACGATCTCAGAGTACGAGCAGGAGTGTGCAAAGATAAAAGGTCAGTGATGTATGCTGGACTAAAACCATTGAGTGCTTTAAAAGTGATTAATAAGATCTTAAAATCAATCCTAAAACGAACTGGAAGCCAGTGCAGTGAAGCTAAAACAGGCGTAATGTGCTCACGTTTCTTGGTTCTGGTTAAAAGCCTGGCTGCAGAATTCTGCACTGACTGGAGTCTGTCCAGGGATTTTTGATTAAGACAAGTAAAAAAGACTGTTACAATAATCCAGTCGTGATGAAATAAAAGCATGTAAAATTGTTTCTGTGTCTTTAAAAGATAAAAAGGAGCGAATCTTAGAAATATTTCTAAGATGATAAAAGCAGGACTGAGCAAGTTTGGTCGTGTGATGTTTAAAGCTCAAGTCACTGTCAAACCAGACTCCAAGGTTTTTGGCGGAGGGTTTGATGCCGTCTACTAATGGCCCAGCAGCTGACAGGATCTGGTTGGTCAGCTGCTGGGGCCCAAAGACCAGAACTTCAGTTTTGTTGTCATTCAGTTGAAGGAAGTTTTGAGACATCCAGTCTTTAACGGCAGTAATACAGTCTAAAAAAGCACTCAATTTCCCAGGGTCAGTGGCGTTTACGGGCAGGTACAGCTGGGTGTCGTCAGCATAAAAGTGAAAAGACACATCATATTTTTGTATTATGTGCCCCAGGGGAAGCATGTATAGTGAAAAAAGGATAGGTCCCAAAACAGACCCCTGAGGCACGCCATACTTCAAAGAGGAGAAGGAGGACTTGTGGTTGTTTGCTGCGACACAGAACGTACGATTTAAGAAGTATGAATAAAACCATTTCAAAGCTGTACCTGAGATACCCACCCAGTGCCTCAAACGATTTAAAAGAATTCCATGGTCAATTGTGTCAAACGCCGCACTGAGATCCAGAAGTACCAAGACTGAGCACAATCCACTGTCAGCCGCCATTAAAAGGTCGTTTGTTACTTTGAGTAAAGCTGTTTCAGTGCTGTGGTACTTCCGGAATCCAGACTGGAATTTATCAAAGATAAAATTTTCCTCTAGGGCTGCTAAAAGCTGAGATGACACAATTTTTTCTAAAATTTTTGACATAAAAGGCAGTTTGGAGATTGGCCTGTAGTTGTGATGCAGGGAAGGGTCCAGTTTTGGTTTTTTCAAAAGGGGGGTTATGCATGCTGTTTTAAAGTAGTCCGGGACACAACCAGTAGTCAGCGAGCTGTTGAAAATAGACAGCAAGCTGGGCCCAACAGAATCGAATACTTGACATAAAAACCTAGATGGAATCACATCAAAAGGGCAGGTTGACACTCTAGTGTGTGAAACAACATAAAAAAGTTCAGGTAGAGTTATAGGGTAAAACTGGTTTAAAATGTCCTTTGGGGGATAAAAGACATCACTAAAAGCATCACTAAAAGCGTCTGTAAAAGAGGCACTGGGTGTAATCGAGGCTCTGATAGACTCCACCTTATCTTTAAAATAGGATAAAAACCGGTCACAGTCGGCATCAGATTCAATGGGAACAGAGGGGGGTGGAGTATTGACCAGGGAATCAACAGTCTTAAATAAAATCCTGGGGTTATTTTTATTAGTGTGGATCAGATTTGAGAAGAATTGTCTTCTTGCCTCCTTTATCATGCAGTTAAAATTCAATAAAAGGCTCTTCATAGTATTAAAATGAGTCTGGAGACGTGATTTTTTCCACAAACGCTCTGCTTTCCTACACTCTCTTTTAAAACTGCGGATACTGTCATTTAACCAAGGTTGCCTCTTGTTGGAGGACTTGGTTATAAGCTTCTGGGGGCAATAGCATTAAGGGTGAGAGGCAGACAGAGTTAAAATGAGCAACCAGGTTGTTGGAGTTGGCAGGATCAGGTGCTGGAGAGTAGTTGAGATTGAACTGAGCACTGAACTCTGCCGGGCTATTTTCATTAAAAACGCGGGTACTCCAGGAGTGTATGGCGGATGTCTCAAAAGCTGGACATTCACTGTTAAAAACTATACAATTGTGGTCAGAGACTGTGAGATCTAGCACATCTATAGATGTTAAACTTATGCCAAGGGTAAAAACAAGGTCCAGTGTGTGCCCACGATTATGCGTTGGGCCATGGACATGCTGTTGGAAGTTAAAAGAGCTTGTAATATTCAGGAAATCAGCAGCCTGAGTATTAGCGGGGTCGTCTATGTGTAGATTAAAATCCCCACAGAGTACCACTCTGTCAAAATTTAAGACGAGGGAGGATAAAAACTCAGAGAATTCTGCTAAAAAGCTGCTGGCAAATTTAGGAGGGCGATAAATAAGAGCAAATAAGATCGGATAAGAACCAGCTAGTTTAAAAGTCAGAGCCTCGAAAGAAGAGAATATGTTAAAATGTAATAAATGACATTTAAAACTCTTCTTATAAACACAGACTAAACCTCCACCACGACCACTGACCCTGGGTTGGTTAAAACACTCATAGTGAGGAGGACATAGTTCTACAAGTTGGCTACAGTCAGCACCTTGCAACCACGTTTCAGTTAAAAACATAAAATCCAGGTTGTCAGAAGAAATAAAATCATTCAAAATAAAGGTTTTGTTAGACAAGGACCTAACATTAAACAGTGACATTCTGAGGGTGGTTGCCTCGGGTGTGACATGTGGAGTACTGGTCGAAATCAAGTGAAGGTTATTAGTATTTCTGAGGTTGGAGGATGTGCAAGATTGTGAGATCCGCTGGGTAATTATTACAGGGATTGAAGGACAGAGAGAGGCAGGTAGTGCGGGAGTAGCTGATGCCCGAGGAGGCCTGTGGGGGGAGCTACTGAGCAGGGAAGAGGAGGGTGGAAAGATATCCTCAGCAGGACCCATACTGTATGGACTGGATACAGTGATG
Organism: Decapterus maruadsi; assembly: GCA_030347415.2. NCBI lineage: Eukaryota > Metazoa > Chordata > Actinopteri > Carangiformes > Carangidae > Decapterus > Decapterus maruadsi. Next base: position 24,943,594 of record CM064905.1, on the reverse strand, counting down.
GGAGATACGTGACCCTGAAACAGGTCGTGCTGAGGAACACATCATTGTTTTATGCTAAAGGCTATGTAATTTATGAAATTTTTTGTAAGCAGTTTAGTTCCTCTTGTGTTAAGGTGCACCCCGTCTGTTTTGTACATCAAAGGGTTGGACCAAAATGAGTCAAAATTGGCAATGTAATCAAAACCTGTCGCTGAACAGAATCCGTGCAGCCATTGATGGAGGCTGTAAAGGCGGCTAAAACGCTCTGAGTTTCTGGAGGCGTTTGGGATGGGGCCAGAGATTATACACCGTTTTGCCAGGCTCTCCACCGTGCAACACAGCGATTCAAGCTCCCTATGTAGTTTGGAGGATTGTCTTGACATGACGTCATTGCAGCCTGTGTGAGCGATTACCGTGTGCACGGTGGGGTGAATGTCGAGGAGAGTGGGGACTAGTTCAATGAAATCGGAGGTTTTTCCTCCTGAAAGGCAGTAGGTGATGGCTCCAGGAAGTGTTAAATTGAATCACCAAGAATCAATAACTCAGGGTGAGTAACGACTGGAGTGCTTTTGTAAACTGCAAGTTTAGGATTAATTTTGAGATCCCGTGCTGACGTAGACCTGCTGTCCAGGTGGGGGGATCCCGATGGAGCAGGGGGGGGAGGGGCGTGGTGCACAGGGGGGACACAAGCTGCAGGACGATGATCTGATGAGGGGGAAGAGAGCGCCTCGTTAGGAGCAACAGGTGGAAAGTTTTGAGGATGGTGAGGCAAAAAGCGGGCGCGTTTGGATTCTGGAGGAGCAGAGGAGGGAGGAGAAGATTCCTCAGGTGATGAGACGCTGGAGGGTGAGGGACGTTTACGGGCCCGGGGCGCACTGCGGACTGGAGGGGAAACGGCCGACGGCTCAGTAGGAAGCTTCGAGAGGGGGGAGAAAAAGTTGGAGAGAGGGATGTCGTTGGCACTGAAGGATTCGTAGAGCGGGAGGGCTATTTTTTTGTTGCCCTTTGCCACGCTCGACCAGGAGGGAGTGGAGCTTGGGCCGGGGACATCCGAGGAGGAAGGCGCTGCGTCCAGGAGAGGAGGCCACTCGCGGTCGTAGTGCTCCAGGGACTTCAACCGGGAGCTCAGTAGTGCCTGCCGCTGGAGAAGGTCATTGATGAGCCGCTCAATGGATCGGAGTTCGGTCTGGAGGTCCGCAACCTCTGCCGTCGGGGCCATGGATGGGGCTGGAAAAAAGAGAGCGCAAAGACGAGGCCAGCAAAGTACACAGAGGGAGGACCGGGAGCTCCAAGGTAGACAGTTCAGAAACCGGGAGCCTTCAGGTCAATGAACTTACAGCCCAGAGCAGAGATAAGGAGAGTCAGCAGAGATCAGGTCAGGAAGAAGGACAATGGTCTGGTCAGAAACTCACCGCCGAGGGCCTGAAACAGGCCCGCTTCACGTAGATCGTCTCCGGTGAGTATCTCCCACAATCGCTTGTTGCTGTGAGTCAGGCAGCGTCTTCAGGCGGCTTCACCAGCCAGAGCAGCTCACTCTGGGGTCGTTTTGGTGGACATCTTGCTGAATTGACCTCAGATGAGCGCCGAAAAAGCCATAGGGGGTTCTTCCCAAAGGGGAGGGCAGCCAGCCCGTTTAGTGTGGATAAACAGCAGGGCAGTGTGACTGTGCAGGGACCGGCACTGCCTCAATGGTGGCTCGGGTCAGGGGCGGTGGAGACAAAAATGCGTAAAAAGCAAGCAATCGGTTGGTGAGGTTTAGCTCAGTTGGTAGAGCGCCCGCCACATATGTTGAGGCTATAGTCCTCGCTGCAGGCGGCCCCGGTTCGAGTCCCGCATCGGACGGCCCTATACTGCATGTCAATCCCCCCCATCTCTGCCTCCCATTTCCTGTCTCATCTCTACTATACTATCAATAAAGGCATGAAAAGCCAAAAAATAAATCTTTAAAAAAAAAAAAAAAAAAAAAAAGCAAGCAATCGGTCCAGCCGATTGTTAAAACGAGCAGCCCAACTTGAAGAGCACTGTTTAAAATACAATATTTATGCCAGGGGACATTCTAAAGATTGCAGGATATTAGTTTAAAAAGCAGTTTAAGGCGAATCAGAATGGCGGAGCTCCGACAGACACGTCCGGACGCCACGCAAAAGTGCATGCACCTGTTTTTCCAGGCTAGAAGACTAGCACATGTATGAAATTCACACTGTTAAGCCAAAACAGCCCAACATATGCGCTGGTCAAACCATGTGATTCAAAGATATCCAGCCATAAAGTTACAGGGTGGATGCATTATTCGGCAGAGCTGTACAGTGAGCTGCCGAAAAGTGCATGCACCTGTTTTTCCAGGCTAGAAGAGTAGCACATGTATGAAATTCACACTGTTAAGCCAAAATAGCTTAAATATGAGCTGGTCAAACCATGTGATTCAAAGATATCCAGCCATAAAGTTACAGGGTGGATGCATTATTCGGCAGTGGGTGACAGATATAGGCAGGAGCCTTAGCCATAAAGTTACAGGGTGGATGCATTATTCGGCAGTGGGTCACAGATATAGGCAGGAGCCTGACTAGAGTTTTAAGTGGTTAAGGCTGAGCCCCACCTGAGAAAGGAGATGCACTTCTCGGCAGCTCACTGTACAGCTCTGCCGAATAATGCATCCACCCTGTAACTTTATGGCTGGATATCTTTGAATCACATGGTTTTTACCAGCTCATATTTAAGCTGTTTTGGTTTAACAGTGTGAATTTCATACATGTGCTACTCTTCTAGCCTAGAAAAACAGGTGCATGCACTTTTCGGCAGCTCACTGTACAGCTCTGCCGAATAATGCATCCACCCTGTAACTTTATGGCTGGATATCTTTGAATCACATGGTTTTTACCAGCTCATATTTAAGCTGTTTTGTTTTAACAGTGTGAATTTCATACATGTGCTACTCTTCTAGCCTGGAAAAACAGGTGCATGCACTTTTCGGCAGCTCACTGTACAGCTCTGCCGAATAATGCATCCACCCTGTAACTTTATGGCTGGATATCTTTGAATCACATGGTTTGACCAGCTCATATGTTAGGCTGTTTTGGTTTAACAGTGTGAATTTCATACTTGTGCTACTCTTCTAGCCTGGAAAAACAGGTGCATGCACTTTTCGGCAGCTCACTGTACAGCTCTGCCGAATAATGCATCCACCCTGTAACTTTATGGCTGGATATCTTTGAATCACATGGTTTTTACCAGCTCATATTTAAGCTGTTTTGGCTTAACAGTGTGAATTTCATACATGTGCTACTCTTCTAGCCTGGAAAAACAGGTGCATGCACTTTTCGGTAGCTCACTGTACAGCTCTGCCGAATAATGCATCCACCCTGTAACTTTATGGCTGGATATCTTTGAATCACATGGTTTGACCAGCTCATATGTTAGGCTGTTTTGGTTTAACAGTGTGAATTTCCAACATTCCTACTCTTCTAGAACTCGCCAAAAACAGGTGCATTTTGACCTCACTTCATTCTAATGCAAAAAGGGTAAAATGACTGCATTTATGTAGCCATATACATTATAAGCCCAGCCAGACACACAGTTCAAAACACTTTATAGGCTGGATATCTTTGAATCACATGGTTTGACCAGCTCAAAAAATAACTGTTTTGGTTTAACAGTGTGAATTTCATTATTTGTCTATTTTTAGTCTGAAAAACAGTGTGCACTTCTCGGCAGCTCACTGTAAAGCTTCAAAATGTTATCCAATTTCCTGTAACTTTATGTCTGGATTTCTTTGAATCAATGGTTTGTCATTGTTATGTTCAATGTTTATTGACAGTGTTAATTCTTTATCTGTTTTACATCCACCCTGTTTTATGGCTGGACATTTTGAATCAACAGTCTTTTGAACTGGTGTTGTCTTGTGGGATGAGGTCAAAATGACTAACTAACTAAATAACTAACTATATATATAACTAACTGACAAACTGAGTGACTAAATGAACATTATGTAGCCCAGATTGCAATCATTGGAAAATTAATTTTATACATTTTTATATATACACACTGTTCTGAAAAATAGAAAAATAAAGAGTCAGCTATACTGGTTGCCTAGCAACCACTCCATTGTAATTTTATGGCTGGATATCTTTGAATCACATGGTTTGACCAGCTAAATTTAAGCTTTTGAACTGTGTGAATTTCTGGCTGGGTTTATAATAGCCTGGCTAAAAAGGTGCAGTCCATTTAGCATTTCACTGTACATTAGAATGAATGCATCCAAATGTAACTTTATGGCTGGATATCTTTGAATCAATGGTTTGACCAGCTCATTTTTAAGCTGTCTTTTTTAACAGTGTGAATTTCATAAGATGATGTAGAACACTTTTAGGAAAAACAGTCATGCACTGGGAGCTCACTGTACAGCTTTGCGTAAAATGCATCCACCCTGTAACTTTATGGCTGGATATCTTTGAATCACATGGTTTGACCAGCTCATATTTAAGCTGTTCTAGTGTTAACAGTGTGAATTTCATACATGTGCTACTCTTCTAGCCTGGAAAAACAGGTGCATGCACTTTTCGGCAGCTCACTGTACAGCTCTGCCGAATAATGCATCCACCCTGTAACTTTATGGCTGGATATCTTTGAATCACATGGTTTGACCAGCTCATATGTTAGGCTGTTTTGGTTTAACAGTGTGAATTTCATACATGTGCTACTCTTCTAGCCTGGAAAAACAGGTGCATGCACTTTTCGGCAGCTCACTGTACAGCTCTGCCGAATAATGCATCCACCCTGTAACTTTATGGCTGGATATCTTTGAATCACATGGTTTGACCAGCTCATATGTTAGGCTGTTTTGGTTTAACAGTGTGAATTTCATACATGTGCTACTCTTCTAGCCTGGAAAAACAGGTGCATGCACTTTTCGGCAGCTCACTGTACAGCTCTGCCGAATAATGCATCCACCCTGTAACTTTATGGCTGGATATCTTTGAATCACATGGTTTTTACCAGCTCATATTTAAGCTGTTTTGGCTTAACAGTGTGAATTTCATACATGTGCTAGTCTTCTAGCCTGGAAAAACAGGTGCATGCACTTTTCGGCAGCTCACTGTACAGCTCTGCTGAATAATGCATCCACCCTGTAACTTTATGGCTGGATATCTTTGAATCACATGGTTTGACCAGCTCATATGTTGGGCTGTTTTGGCTTAACAGTGTGAATTTCATACATGTGCTACTCTTCTAGCCTGGAAAAACAGGGGCATGCACTTTACGGCAGCTCACTGTACAGCTCTGCCGAATAATGCATCCACCCTGTAACTTTATGGCTGGATATCTTTGAATCACATGGTTTGACCAGCTCATATGTTAGGCTGTTTTGGTTTAACAGTGTGAATTTCATACATGTGCTACTCTTCTAGCCTGGAAAAACAGGTGCATGCACTTTTCGGCAGCTCACTGTACAGCTCTGCCGAATAATGCATCCACCCTGTAACTTTATGGCTGGATATCTTTGAATCACATGGTTTTTACCAGCTCATATTTAAGCTGTTTTGGCTTAACAGTGTGAATTTCATACATGTGCTAGTCTTCTAGCCTGGAAAAACAGGTGCATGCACTTTTCGGTAGCTCACTGTACAGCTCTGCCGAATAATGCATCCACCCTGTAACTTTATGGCTGGATATCTTTGAATCACATGGTTTGACCAGCTCATATGTTGGGCTGTTTTGGCTTAACAGTGTGAATTTCATACATGTGCTACTCTTCTAGCCTGGAAAAACAGGTGCATGCACTTTTCGGCAGCTCACTGTACAGCTCTGCCGAATAATGCATCCACCCTGTAACTTTATGGCTGGATATCTTTGAATCACATGGTTTGACCAGCTCATATGTTAGGCTGTTTTGGTTTAACAGTGTGAATTTCATACATGTGCTACTCTTCTAGCCTGGAAAAACAGGTGCATGCACTTTTCGGCAGCTCACTGTACAGCTCTGCCGAATAATGCATCCACCCTGTAACTTTATGGCTGGATATCTTTGAATCACATGGTTTTTACCAGCTCATATTTAAGCTGTTTTGGCTTAACAGTGTGAATTTCATACATGTGCTACTCTTCTAGCCTGGAAAAACAGGTGCATGCACTTTTCGGTAGCTCACTGTACAGCTCTGCCGAATAATGCATCCACCCTGTAACTTTATGGCTGGATATCTTTGAATCACATGGTTTGACCAGCTCATATGTTAGGCTGTTTTGGTTTAACAGTGTGAATTTCATACATGTGCTACTCTTCTAGCCTGGAAAAACAGGTGCATGCACTTTCGGCAGCTCACTGTACAGCTCTGCCGAATAATGCATCCACCCTGTAACTTTATGGCTGGATATCTTTGAATCACATGGTTTGACCAGCTCATATGTTAGGCTGTTTTGGTTTAACAGTGTGAATTTCATACATGTGCTACTCTTCTAGCCTGGAAAAACAGGTGCATGCACTTTTCGGCAGCTCACTGTACAGCTCTGCCGAATAATGCATCCACCCTGTAACTTTATGGCTGGATATCTTTGAATCACATGGTTTGACCAGCTCATATGTTAGGCTGTTTTGGTTTAACAGTGTGAATTTCATACATGTGCTACTCTTCTAGCCTGGAAAAACATGTGCATGCACTTTCGGCAGCTCACTGTACAGCTCTGCCGAATAATGCATCCACCCTGTAACTTTATGGCTGGATATCTTTGAATCACATGGTTTTTACCAGCTCATATTTAAGCTGTTTTGGCTTAACAGTGTGAATTTCATACATGTGCTAGTCTTCTAGCCTGGAAAAACAGGTGCATGCACTTTCGGCAGCTCACTGTACAGCTCTGCCGAATAATGCATCCACCCTGTAACTTTATGGCTGGATATCTTTGAATCACATGGTTTGACCAGCTCATATGTTGGGCTGTTTTGGCTTAACAGTGTGAATTTCATACATGTGCTACTCTTCTAGCCTGGAAAAACAGGTGCATGCACTTTCGGTAGCTCACTGTACAGCTCTGCCGACTAATGCATCCACCCTGTAACTTTATGGCTGGATATCTTTGAATCACATGGTTTGACCAGCTCATATGTTAGGCTGTTTTGGTTTAACAGTGTGAATTTCATACATGTGCTACTCTTCTAGCCTGGAAAAACAGGTGCATGCACTTTTCGGCAGCTCACTGTACAGCTCTGCCGAATAATGCATCCACCCTGTAACTTTATGGCTGGATATCTTTGAATCACATGGTTTTTACCAGCTCATATTTAAGCTGTTTTGGCTTAACAGTGTGAATTTCATACATGTGCTACTCTTCTAGCCTGGAAAAACAGGTGCATGCACTTTTCGGCAGCTCACTGTACAGCTCTGCCGAATAATGCATCCACCCTGTAACTTTATGGCTGGATATCTTTGAATCACATGGTTTGACCAGCTCATATGTTGGGCTGTTTTGGCTTAACAGTGTGAATTTCATACATGTGCTACTCTTCTAGCCTGGAAAAACAGGTGCATGCACTTCTCGGCAGCTCACTGTACAGCTCTGCCGAATAATGCATCCACCCTGTAACTTTATGGCTGGATATCTTTGAATCACATGGTTTGACCAGCTCATATTTAAGCTGTTTTGGTTTAACAGTGTGAATTTCATACATGTGCTACTCTTCTAGCCTGGAAAAACAGGTGCATGCACTTTTCGGCAGCTCACTGTACAGCTCTGCCGAATAATGCATCCACCCTGTAACTTTATGGCTGGATATCTTTGAATCACATGGTTTTTACCAGCTCATATTTAAGCTGTTTTGGCTTAACAGTGTGAATTTCATACATGTGCTACTCTTCTAGCCTGGAAAAACAGGTGCATGCACTTTCCGGTAGCTCACTGTACAGCTCTGCCGAATAATGCATCCACCCTGTAACTTTATGGCTGGATATCTTTGAATCACATGGTTTGACCAGCGCATATGTTAGGCTGTTTTGGTTTAACAGTGTGAATTTCATACTTGTGCTACTCTTCTAGCCTGGAAAAACAGGTGCATGCACTTTTCGGCAGCTCACTGTACAGCTCTGCCGAATAATGCATCCACCCTGTAACTTTATGGCTGGATATCTTTGAATCACATGGTTTGACCAGCTCATATGTTAGGCTGTTTTGGTTTAACAGTGTGAATTTCATACATGTGCTACTCTTCTAGCCTGGAAAAACAGGTGCATGCACTTTTCGGCAGCTCACTGTACAGCTCTGCCGAATAATGCATCCACCCTGTAACTTTATGGCTGGATATCTTTGAATCACATGGTTTGACCAGCTCATATGTTAGGCTGTTTTGGTTTAACAGTGTGAATTTCATACTTGTGCTACTCTTCTAGCCTGGAAAAACAGGTGCATGCACTTTTCGGCAGCTCACTGTACAGCTCTGCCGAATAATGCATCCACCCTGTAACTTTATGGCTGGATATCTTTGAATCACATGGTTTTTACCAGCTCATATTTAAGCTGTTTTGGCTTAACAGTGTGAATTTCATACATGTGCTAGTCTTCTAGCCTGGAAAAACAGGGGCATGCACTTTTCGGTAGCTCACTGTACAGCTCTGCCGAATAATGCATCCACCCTGTAACTTTATGGCTGGATATCTTTGAATCACATGGTTTGACCAGCGCATATGTTGGGCTGTTTTGGCTTAACAGTGTGAATTTCATACATGTGCTACTCTTCTAGCCTGGAAAAACAGGGGCATGCACTTTTCGGTAGCTCACTGTACAGCTCTGCCGACTAATGCATCCACCCTGTAACTTTATGGCTGGATATCTTTGAATCACATGGTTTGACCAGCTCATATGTTAGGCTGTTTTGGTTTAACAGTGTGAATTTCATACATGTGCTACTCTTCTAGCCTGGAAAAACAGGTGCATGCACTTTTCGGCAGCTCACTGTACAGCTCTGCCGAATAATGCATCCACCCTGTAACTTTATGGCTGGATATCTTTGAATCACATGGTTTTTACCAGCTCATATTTAAGCTGTTTTGGCTTAACAGTGTGAATTTCATACATGTGCTACTCTTCTAGCCTGGAAAAACAGGTGCATGCACTTTTCGGCAGCTCACTGTACAGCTCTGCCGAATAATGCATCCACCCTGTAACTTTATGGCTGGATATCTTTGAATCACATGGTTTGACCAGCTCATATGTTGGGCTGTTTTGGCTTAACAGTGTGAATTTCATACATGTGCTACTCTTCTAGCCTGGAAAAACAGGTGCATGCACTTTTCGGCAGCTCACTGTACAGCTCTGCCGAATAATGCATCCACCCTGTAACTTTATGGCTGGATATCTTTGAATCACATGGTTTGACCAGCTCATATGTTAGGCTGTTTTGGTTTAACAGTGTGAATTTCATACATGTGCTACTCTTCTAGCCTGGAAAAACAGGTGCATGCACTTTTCGGCAGCTCACTGTACAGCTCTGCCGAATAATGCATCCACCCTGTAACTTTATGGCTGGATATCTTTGAATCACATGGTTTGACCAGCTCATATGTTAGGCTGTTTTGGTTTAACAGTGTGAATTTCATACATGTGCTACTCTTCTAGCCTGGAAAAACAGGTGCATGCACTTTTCTCGGCAGCTCACTGTACAGCTCTGCCGAATAATGCATCCACCCTGTAACTTTATGGCTGGATATCTTTGAATCACATGGTTTGACCAGCTCATATGTTAGGCTGTTTTGGTTTAACAGTGTGAATTTCATACATGTGCTACTCTTCTAGCCTGGAAAAACAGGTGCATGCACTTTTCGGCAGCTCACTGTACAGCTCTGCCGAATAATGCATCCACCCTGTAACTTTATGGCTGGATATCTTTGAATCACATGGTTTGACCAGCTCATATTTAAGCTGTTTTGGTTTAACAGTGTGAATTTCATACATGTGCTACTCTTCTAGCCTGGAAAAACAGGTGCATGCACTTCTCGGCAGCTCACTGTACAGCTCTGCCGAATAATGCATCCACCCTGTAACTTTATGGCTGGATATCTTTGAATCACATGGTTTTTACCAGCTCATATTTAAGCTGTTTTGGCTTAACAGTGTGAATTTCATACATGTGCTACTCTTCTAGCCTGGAAAAACAGGTGCATGCACTTCTCGGCAGCTCACTGTACAGCTCTGCCGAATAATGCATCCACCCTGTAACTTTATGGCTGGATATCTTTGAATCACATGGTTTGACCAGCTCATATGTTGGGCTGTTTTGGCTTAACAGTGTGAATTTCATACATGTGCTACTCTTCTAGCCTGGAAAAACAGGTGCATGCACTTTTCGGCAGCTCACTGTACAGCTCTGCCGAATAATGCATCCACCCTGTAACTTTATGGCTGGATATCTTTGAATCACATGGTTTGACCAGCTCATATTTAAGCTGTTTTGGTTTAACAGTGTGAATTTCATACATGTGCTACTCTTCTAGCCTGTAAAAACAGGTGCATGCACTTCTCGGCAGCTCACTGTACAGCTCTGCCGAATAATGCATCCACCCTGTAACTTTATGGCTGGATATCTTTGAATCACATGGTTTTTACCAGCTCATATTTAAGCTGTTTTGGCTTAACAGTGTGAATTTCATACATGTGCTACTCTTCTAGCCTGGAAAAACAGGTGCATGCACTTTTCGGCAGCTCACTGTACAGCTCTGCCGAATAATGCATCCACCCTGTAACTTTATGGCTGGATATCTTTGAATCACATGGTTTGACCAGCTCATATGTTGGGCTGTTTTGGCTTAACAGTGTGAATTTCATACATGTGCTACTCTTCTAGCCTGGAAAAACAGGTGCATGCACTTTTCGGCAGCTCACTGTACAGCTCTGCCGAATAATGCATCCACCCTGTAACTTTATGGCTGGATATCTTTGAATCACATGGTTTGACCAGCTCATATGTTAGGCTGTTTTGGTTTAACAGTGTGAATTTCATACATGTGCTACTCTTCTAGCCTGGAAAAACAGGTGCATGCACTTTTCGGCAGCTCACTGTACAGCTCTGCCGAATAATGCATCCACCCTGTAACTTTATGGCTGGATATCTTTGAATCACATGGTTTGACCAGCTCATATGTTAGGCTGTTTTGGTTTAACAGTGTGAATTTCATACATGTGCTACTCTTCTAGCCTGGAAAAACAGGTGCATGCACTGTTCGGCAGCTCACTGTACAGCTCTGCCGAATAATGCATCCACCCTGTAACTTTATGGCTGGATATCTTTGAATCACATGGTTTGACCAGCTCATATGTTAGGCTGTTTTGGTTTAACAGTGTGAATTTCATACATGTGCTACTCTTCTAGCCTGGAAAAACAGGGGCATGCACTTTTCGGCAGCTCACTGTACAGCTCTGCCGAATAATGCATCCACCCTGTAACTTTATGGCTGGATATCTTTGAATCACATGGTTTGACCAGCTCATATGTTAGGCTGTTTTGGTTTAACAGTGTGAATTTCATACTTGTGCTACTCTTCTAGCCTGGAAAAACAGGTGCATGCACTTTTCGGCAGCTCACTGTACAGCTCTGCCGAATAATGCATCCACCCTGTAACTTTATGGCTGGATATCTTTGAATCACATGGTTTTTACCAGCTCATATTTAAGCTGTTTTGGCTTAACAGTGTGAATTTCATACATGTGCTACTCTTCTAGCCTGGAAAAACAGGTGCATGCACTTTTCGGCAGCTCACTGTACAGCTCTGCCGAATAATGCATCCACCCTGTAACTTTATGGCTGGATATCTTTGAATCACATGGTTTGACCAGCTCATATGTTGGGCTGTTTTGGCTTAACAGTGTGAATTTCATACATGTGCTACTCTTCTAGCCTGGAAAAACAGGTGCATGCACTTTTCGGCAGCTCACTGTACAGCTCTGCCGAATAATGCATCCACCCTGTAACTTTATGGCTGGATATCTTTGAATCACATGGTTTGACCAGCTCATATGTTAGGCTGTTTTGGTTTAACAGTGTGAATTTCATACATGTGCTACTCTTCTAGCCTGGAAAAACAGGTGCATGCACTTTTCGGCAGCTCACTGTACAGCTCTGCCGAATAATGCATCCACCCTGTAACTTTATGGCTGGATATCTTTGAATCACATGGTTTGACCAGCTCATATGTTAGGCTGTTTTGGTTTAACAGTGTGAATTTCATACATGTGCTACTCTTCTAGCCTGGAAAAACAGGTGCATGCACTTTTCGGCAGCTCACTGTACAGCTCTGCCGAATAATGCATCCACCCTGTAACTTTATGGCTGGATATCTTTGAATCACATGGTTTGACCAGCTCATATGTTAGGCTGTTTTGGTTTAACAGTGTGAATTTCATACTTGTGCTACTCTTCTAGCCTGGAAAAACAGGTGCATGCACTTTTCGGCAGCTCACTGTACAGCTCTGCCGAATAATGCATCCACCCTGTAACTTTATGGCTGGATATCTTTGAATCACATGGTTTTTACCAGCTCATATTTAAGCTGTTTTGGCTTAACAGTGTGAATTTCATACATGTGCTAGTCTTCTAGCCTGGAAAAACAGGTGCATGCACTTTTCGGCAGCTCACTGTACAGCTCTGCTGAATAATGCATCCACCCTGTAACTTTATGGCTGGATATCTTTGAATCACATGGTTTGACCAGCTCATATGTTAGGCTGTTTTGGCTTAACAGTGTGAATTTCATACATGTGCTACTCTTCTAGCCTGGAAAAACAGGTGCATGCACTTTTCGGCAGCTCACTGTACAGCTCTGCCGAATAATGCATCCACCCTGTAACTTTATGGCTGGATATCTTTGAATCACATGGTTTGACCAGCGCATATGTTAGGCTGTTTTGGTTTAACAGTGTGAATTTCATACATGTGCTACTCTTCTAGCCTGGAAAAACAGGTGCATGCACTTTTCGGCAGCTCACTGTACAGCTCTGCCGAATAATGCATCCACCCTGTAACTTTATGGCTGGATATCTTTGAATCACATGGTTTGACCAGCTCATATGTTAGGCTGTTTTGGTTTAACAGTGTGAATTTCATACATGTGCTACTCTTCTAGCCTGGAAAAACAGGTGCATGCACTTTTCGGCAGCTCACTGTACAGCTCTGCCGAATAATGCATCCACCCTGTAACTTTATGGCTGGATATCTTTGAATCACATGGTTTTTACCAGCTCATATTTAAGCTGTTTTGGCTTTAACAGTGTGAATTTCATACATGTGCTACTCTTCTAGCCTGGAAAAACAGGTGCATGCACTTTTCGGCAGCTCACTGTACAGCTCTGCCGAATAATGCATCCACCCTGTAACTTTATGGCTGGATATCTTTGAATCACATGGTTTGACCAGCTCATATGTTGGGCTGTTTTGGCTTAACAGTGTGAATTTCATACATGTGCTACTCTTCTAGCCTGGAAAAACAGGTGCATGCACTTTTCGGCAGCTCACTGTACAGCTCTGCCGAATAATGCATCCACCCTGTAACTTTATGGCTGGATATCTTTGAATCACATGGTTTGACCAGCTCATATGTTAGGCTGTTTTGGTTTAACAGTGTGAATTTCATACATGTGCTACTCTTCTAGCCTGGAAAAACAGGTGCATGCACTTTTCGGCAGCTCACTGTACAGCTCTGCCGAATAATGCATCCACCCTGTAACTTTATGGCTGGATATCTTTGAATCACATGGTTTGACCAGCTCATATGTTAGGCTGTTTTGGTTTAACAGTGTGAATTTCATACATGTGCTACTCTTCTAGCCTGGAAAAACAGGTGCATGCACTTTTCGGCAGCTCACTGTACAGCTCTGCCGAATAATGCATCCACCCTGTAACTTTATGGCTGGATATCTTTGAATCACATGGTTTGACCAGCTCATATGTTAGGCTGTTTTGGTTTAACAGTGTGAATTTCATACATGTGCTACTCTTCTAGCCTGGAAAAACAGGTGCATGCACTTCTCGGCAGCTCACTGTACAGCTCTGCCGAATAATGCATCCACCCTGTAACTTTATGGCTGGATATCTTTGAATCACATGGTTTTTACCAGCTCATATTTAAGCTGTTTTGGTTTAACAGTGTGAATTTCATACATGTGCTACTCTTCTAGCCTGGAAAAACAGGTGCATGCACTTTTCGGCAGCTCACTGTACAGCTCTGCCGAATAATGCATCCACCCTGTAACTTTATGGCTGGATATCTTTGAATCACATGGTTTGACCAGCTCATATGTTGGGCTGTTTTGGCTTAACAGTGTGAATTTCATACATGTGCTACTCTTCTAGCCTGGAAAAACAGGTGCATGCACTTTTCGGCAGCTCACTGTACAGCTCTGCCGAATAATGCATCCACCCTGTAACTTTATGGCTGGATATCTTTGAATCACATGGTTTGACCAGCTCATATGTTGGGCTGTTTTGGTTTAACAGTGTGAATTTCATACATGTGCTACTCTTCTAGCCTGTAAAAACAGGTGCATGCACTTCTCGGCAGCTCACTGTACAGCTCTGCCGAATAATGCATCCACCCTGTAACTTTATGGCTGGATATCTTTGAATCACATGGTTTTTACCAGCTCATATTTAAGCTGTTTTGGTTTAACAGTGTGAATTTCATACATGTGCTACTCTTCTAGTCTGGAAAAACAAGTGCATGCACTTCTCGGCAGCTCACTGTACAGCTCTGCCGAATAATGCATCCACCCTGTAACTTTATGGCTGGATATCTTTGAATCACATGGTTTGACCAGCTCATATGTTGGGCTGTTTTGGCTTAACAGTGTGAATTTCATACATGTGCTACTCTTCTAGCCTGGAAAAACAGGTGCATGCACTTTTCGGCAGCTCACTGTACAGCTCTGCCGAATAATGCATCCACCCTGTAACTTTATGGCTGGATATCTTTGAATCACATGGTTTGACCAGCTCATATTTAAGCTGTTTTGGTTTAACAGTGTGAATTTCATACATGTGCTACTCTTCTAGCCTGTAAAAACAGGTGCATGCACTTCTCGGCAGCTCACTGTACAGCTCTGCCGAATAATGCATCCACCCTGTAACTTTATGGCTGGATATCTTTGAATCACATGGTTTGACCAGCTCATATTTAAGCTGTTTTGGTTTAACAGTGTGAATTTCATACATGTGCTACTCTTCTAGCCTGTAAAAACAGGTGCATGCACTTCTCGGCAGCTCACTGTACAGCTCTGCCGAATAATGCATCCACCCTGTAACTTTATGGCTGGATATCTTTGAATCACATGGTTTTTACCAGCTCATATTTAAGCTGTTTTGGTTTAACAGTGTGAATTTCATACATGTGCTACTCTTCTAGTCTGGAAAAACAAGTGCATGCACTTCTCGGCAGCTCACTGTACAGCTCTGCCGAATAATGCATCCACCCTGTAACTTTATGGCTGGATATCTTTGAATCACATGGTTTGACCAGCTCATATGTTAGGCTGTTTTGGTTTAACAGTGTGAATTTCATACATGTGCTACTCTTCTAGCCTGGAAAAACAGGTGCATGCACTTTTCGGCAGCTCACTGTACAGCTCTGCCGAATAATGCATCCACCCTGTAACTTTATGGCTGGATATCTTTGAATCACATGGTTTGACCAGCTCATATGTTGGGCTGTTTTGGCTTAACAGTGTGAATTTCATACATGTGCTACTCTTCTAGCCTGGAAAAACAGGTGCATGCACTTTTCGGCAGCTCACTGTACAGCTCTGCCGAATAATGCATCCACCCTGTAACTTTATGGCTGGATATCTTTGAATCACATGGTTTTTACCAGCTCATATTTAAGCTGTTTTGGTTTAACAGTGTGAATTTCATACATGTGCTACTCTTCTAGCCTGGAAAAACAGGTGCATGCACTTCTCGGCAGCTCACTGTACAGCTCTGCCGAATAATGCATCCACCCTGTAACTTTATGGCTGGATATCTTTGAATCACATGGTTTGACCAGCTCATATGTTGGGCTGTTTTGGCTTAACAGTGTGAATTTCATACATGTGCTACGCTTCTAGTCTGGAAAAACAGGTGCATGCACTTTTCGGCAGCTCACTGTACAGCTCTGCCGAATAATGCATCCACCCTGTAACTTTATGGCTGGATATCTTTGAATCACATGGTTTGACCAGCTCATATTTAAGCTGTTTTGGTTTAACAGTGTGAATTTCATACATGTGCTACTCTTCTAGTCTGGAAAAACAAGTGCATGCACTGTTCGGCAGCTCACTGTACAGCTCTGCCGAATAATGCATCCACCCTGTAACTTTATGGCTGGATATCTTTGAATCACATGGTTTGACCAGCTCATATGTTAGGCTGTTTTGGTTTAACAGTGTGAATTTCATACATGTGCTACTCTTCTAGCCTGGAAAAACAGGTGCATGCACTTTTCGGCAGCTCACTGTACAGCTCTGCCGAATAATGCATCCACCCTGTAACTTTATGGCTGGATATCTTTGAATCACATGGTTTGACCAGCTCATATGTTAGGCTGTTTTGGTTTAACAGTGTGAATTTCATACATGTGCTACTCTTCTAGCCTGGAAAAACAGGTGCATGCACTTTCGGCAGCTCACTGTACAGCTCTGCCGAATAATGCATCCACCCTGTAACTTTATGGCTGGATATCTTTGAATCACATGGTTTTTACCAGCTCATATTTAAGCTGTTTTGGCTTAACAGTGTGAATTTCATACATGTGCTACTCTTCTAGCCTGGAAAAACAGGTGCATGCACTTTTCGGCAGCTCACTGTACAGCTCTGCCGAATAATGCATCCACCCTGTAACTTTATGGCTGGATATCTTTGAATCACATGGTTTGACCAGCTCATATGTTAGGCTGTTTTGGCTTAACAGTGTGAATTTCATACATGTGCTACTCTTCTAGCCTGGAAAAACAGGTGCATGCACTTTTCGGCAGCTCACTGTACAGCTCTGCCGAATAATGCATCCACCCTGTAACTTTATGGCTGGATATCTTTGAATCACATGGTTTGACCAGCTCATATGTTAGGCTGTTTTGGTTTAACAGTGTGAATTTCATACATGTGCTACTCTTCTAGCCTGGAAAAACAGGTGCATGCACTTTTCGGCAGCTCACTGTACAGCTCTGCCGAATAATGCATCCACCCTGTAACTTTATGGCTGGATATCTTTGAATCACATGGTTTTTACCAGCTCATATTTAAGCTGTTTTGGCTTAACAGTGTGAATTTCATACATGTGCTACTCTTCTAGCCTGGAAAAACAGGTGCATGCACTTTTCGGCAGCTCACTGTACAGCTCTGCCGAATAATGCATCCACCCTGTAACTTTATGGCTGGATATCTTTGAATCACATGGTTTGACCAGCGCATATGTTAGGCTGTTTTGGTTTAACAGTGTGAATTTCATACATGTGCTAGTCTTCTAGCCTGGAAAAACAGGTGCATGCACTTTTCGGCAGCTCACTGTACAGCTCTGCCGAATAATGCATCCACCCTGTAACTTTATGGCTGGATATCTTTGAATCACATGGTTTTTACCAGCTCATATTTAAGCTGTTTTGGCTTAACAGTGTGAATTTCATACATGTGCTACTCTTCTAGCCTGGAAAAACAGGTGCATGCACTTTTCGGCAGCTCACTGTACAGCTCTGCCGAATAATGCATCCACCCTGTAACTTTATGGCTGGATATCTTTGAATCACATGGTTTGACCAGCTCATATTTTAGGCTGTTTTGGTTTAACAGTGTGAATTTCATACATGTGCTACTCTTCTAGCCTGGAAAAACAGGTGCATGCACTTTTCGGTAGCTCACTGTACAGCTCTGCCGAATAATGCATCCACCCTGTAACTTTATGGCTGGATATCTTTGAATCACATGGTTTGACCAGCTCATATGTTAGGCTGTTCTGGTTTAACAGTGTGAATTTCATACATGTGCTACTCTTCTAGCCTGGAAAAACAGGTGCATGCACTTTTCGGCAGCTCACTGTACAGCTCTGCCGAATAATGCATCCACCCTGTAACTTTATGGCTGGATATCTTTGAATCACATGGTTTGACCAGCTCATATGTTAGGCTGTTTTGGTTTAACAGTGTGAATTTCATACATGTGCTACTCTTCTAGCCTGGAAAAACAGGTGCATGCACTTTTCGGCAGCTCACTGTACAGCTCTGCCGAATAATGCATCCACCCTGTAACTTTATGGCTGGATATCTTTGAATCACATGGTTTGACCAGCTCATATGTTAGGCTGTTTTGGTTTAACAGTGTGAATTTCATACATGTGCTACTCTTCTAGCCTGGAAAAACAGGTGCATGCACTTTTCGGCAGCTCACTGTACAGCTCTGCCGAATAATGCATCCACCCTGTAACTTTATGGCTGGATATCTTTGAATCACATGGTTTGACCAGCTCATATGTTGGGCTGTTTTGGCTTAAAGGATAACTTTAGTTTTTTACAACCTGGACCTTATTTCTAGCATCAAATACGATCATTTAATCACCCTGACAAGTTTGGTGTCATTTGGAGTCGTTTTGACGAAATTAGCCCCAATCGAGCGGCGCATATATCCGTATAATGCGAGAACACGGGGCACCCAATGCAGCCTCTAAATAACACATTATCCGCCGCAAAACTCGTTCATTTCGCCAATATTTTGTGATGATACACTAGTGTTATTCCCCTCCGAGCCCGTGGTGGCATGTTATCAACATCCTGCTCCTCTAGGTTGACCTACTAACTGCTGATCTGGATGATGTCATCTCCGACGGCGGCGCGGCGCGGCTAACTTGCTATCGCTAATGCTATGGTCCGTTTCTGCTTGTTTCTGACTCGTCAGAACAAAATGAGCAGCTGGATGATGTTCAGCTTCGGTCAGCTTCCACAGGCTTCCTCTCCTCAGCCTGGATCCTCACTACAGCTCTGGCTAGTTGAGCTAAAAAGGACCCAAATGCTGAAGCGGAATGATTATTATCAGAATGAGCCGGGCACCGGTCGGAGATGACATCATCCAGATCAGAGGTTAGTAGGTCAGCCTGGAGGAGCCGGATGTTGATAACATGCCACCATGGGCTCGGAGGGAAATAACACTAGTGTATAATCACAAAATATTGGCGAAATGAACAAATTTTGCGGCGGATAATGTGTTATTTAGAGGCTGCATTGGGTGCCCCGTGTTCTCGCATTATACGCGCCGCTCGATTGGGGCTAATTTCGTCAAAACGACTCCAAATGACACCAAACTTGTCAGGGTGATTAAATGATCGTATTTGATGCTAGAAATAAGGTCCAGGTTGTAAAAAACGAACGTTATCCTTTAACAGTGTGAATTAAGTGTCATTCATATGTTCCAAAAGAGCAGAGGAATTTGTACTCATATTCCTCCAGTCAAGCTCTACCAGTTAAAGGGGCATTTCAGTGTGAAATCACAATAGGCAACAAAAGAGAACAGGCTGAATTCATTGTGATTAAAGGTAATGGGGAACCACTCCTGGGGAAAAAGACAGCCATAAAGTTGGGAGTACTGAAAATAGGTGAAAATGTCTCAGCGGTCACAGACATTAAAGACTCTCTTCAGCTGCAGTACCCAAA
This sequence comes from Decapterus maruadsi, assembly GCA_030347415.2. NCBI lineage: Eukaryota > Metazoa > Chordata > Actinopteri > Carangiformes > Carangidae > Decapterus > Decapterus maruadsi. The sequence goes on along the minus strand of CM064905.1, from coordinate 24,923,974 downwards.
TGTGTTCAGGGGAGTGGGAAAGTTAAATACCAAACAAATCAGCCTGTACATTGATCCAAAAGTGAGACCAGTGGCTCAACCACTCCGGCGCATTCCATACAACCTCAGGGAGGCTGTAGAAAAAAAGATAAAAGAACTGACAGACATGGACATTATAGAACGGGTTGATGGCCCCACCCCGTGGGTAAACCCTGTGGTTGTGCTTCCAAAAAGTGATGGGGACATTAGGATGTGTCTTGATATGAGAAGAGCTAATGAAGCTATTGTCAGGGAACGATACCCTATCCCCACTGTGGATGAGTTACTCCAAAACATGAATGGCTCTGCAGTGTTTAGTAAACTGGACTTGAAATGGGGTTATCATCAGTTAGAACTGACCCCTGAGTCACGGGAAATAACAACATTTGCAGTACACAATGGAGTATACAGATACAAGAGACTGATATTCGGTGTATCATCAGCCAGTGAGCAGTATCAGCAGGAGATAGCTGGTGCACTGGCTGGCATTGAAGGTGTCGAGAACATTTCAGATGATGTCATTGTGCATGCACCAGACCAGGCAACACATGACAAGCGCCTGCATGCCGTCATGAAAAGACTGTTGGAATGTGGATTAACACTGAATCCTCAAAAATGTCAATTCAGTATGGACAAACTAATATTCATGGGAATACTTCTGTCGCAAAAAGGTATTGGACCAACGGAAGAGAGAGTGAGAGCTGTGATGGAGGCAAGAGAACCAGAGAACGCCTCCGAGGTGAGAAGCTTCCTAGGACTTGTAGGTTACAGCAGCAGATTCATATCACAGTTTGCAACACTCTCAGAACCACTGCGACGTCTGACTCGAAAAGAAACACCATTTAACTTTGGACCAGAACAGAAAAGAGCATTTCAAGTTTTAAAGGACGAGCTAGCCAGAGCTGGTACCTTGGCCTACTTTGATAAAGAGGCACCAACTAAAGTGATTGCAGATGCGAGTCCTGTAGGACTAGGAGCTGTGCTGGTACAGGACCAGCAAGGAGAGAGAGTACCTGTGTGCTATGTGAGTCGCAGCTTAACAGACTGTGAGAGGCGATACTCGCAGACAGAGCGAGAAGCCTTAGCTCTAGTGTGGGCTTGCGAAAGACTTCATCCCTATGTGTATGGCAGAAAGTTTGATCTGGTCACGGATCACAAGCCATTGGAAGTCATATACAGTCAGCGTTCAAAACCATGTGCACGCATAGAGCGCTGGGTTCTCCGATTGCAGCCGTATGACTTCCGAGTGGTACACATACCAGGAAAACAGAACATTGCTGACCCATTGTCACGGCTCCTTGGGGACACGGCTAAGAGAGAGATACACAGACACGAGTCCGAGGAGTATGTGAGATTTGTTGCGGTGAGTGCCACACCCAAAGCACTTACAACCAGAGAGGTGGAAGAAGCTTCTGCAATTGACCCGGAATTACAAGAGGTGCGTGAAGCGATCACAAATGGACATTTTGAGAACTGTAAGACTTATGCACCAATTGCAAATGAACTATGTGTAATGGGATACTTAGTTCTCCGTGGAAACCGCATTGTGCTTCCACAAAAGTTGCATGCCAGAGCACTTAGCTTAGCACATGAAGGACATTTAGGGATTGTGGGAACGAAACAACATCTCAGAACCAAAGTGTGGTGGCCTGGCATGGACAAAGCAGCCGAGAAATACTGTAAAGCGTGTCATGGATGTCAGATTGTGGCCAGACCTGATCCACCTGAACCTCTGAGAACCACATCATTACCGGACGGTCCATGGCAGGATGTGGCTATAGATTTGTTAGGACCACTGCCAAGCAATCATTCCATACTTGTAGTAGTGGATTACTACAGTCGCTATTATGAGTATGATGTACTGACTTCGACAACCGCAGAGAAAATCATCGACAGTCTGGAGTCAATCTTCAGCAGACACGGACTACCTGTCACCTGCAAATCAGATAACGGACCTCAATTCAGATCTGATATATTCAAGGAATATTGTGACAATAATGGAATCAAACATGTGAGAACAACTCCAAAATGGGCTCAAGCGAATGGAGAAGTTGAGCGCCAAAACTCATCACTGATGAAAAGAATCAAAATCGCGCAAGCAGAAGGGTTGGATTGGAAGTGTGAACTAAGAAAATATGTCACTGTTTACAGGAGCATAGAACATGCCACTACAGGAAAAAGCCCTGCCGAACTTCTTTTTAACCGGAAAATGAGGGGAAAGTTACCAAACCTCTGTGAAACACACACAGCAGAACTTGAGGTGCGTGACAAAGACGCAGAGGAGAAAGGAAAAGCAAAAATATATGCTGATCAAAAAAGACGAGCTCAGTTTTCGGAAGTGGATATTGGAGACACAGTGCTCATACAACAGGATAAAACAGACAAGTTTTCCACACCTTTCCACCCAACACCACACAAAATTGTGAACAAAACAGGAAACCAAGTTGTGGTTGAATCTCCAACAGGAGCACGTTACCGAAGGAACACCACACACGTGAAAAGATATGAGACAATGGAACATAAGGACATGGACAGTACACAAGAAGAGACATCAGGAGAAGGGAATAGTGAACTGGGGGCGGACGCACCAGTAGAGACTATTCAAAACGCTCACTTGTCAGACATGACCAGAATCAGACCACAAAGGGTTAAAAGGGCACCTGACAGATATGGTGAATTTGTGTTGAAATAAACAGTAGGCTAAAAAAAGAAGTGTACTGGGAAAAAAAAAAAAAAATGTTCTGAAATGTTATTGTTTAAATAAGACATATGTGGTTGGTAAGTTGTTTTTCCAGCTAAGTAAAAGAGCTGAAGAAGAAAGTTAAGTAATTAGATAATAAGTTATGTTTCATATCTGCAGACTTTGTCTGAGAGTTTATTATCAAGAAAAGGAGGGATGTCATGTATTGGGTTACGTGAGTCACGGCAGTAGTGACGTAGGCACGCACGTTCAGGAAGTGTAAGAGAAGCCATGAGGCTGTGTTATTGATCTGTGTGGTCGGAGCAATAAAGACCATGAAAGAGACACTCGGAGTGATGATTGAATTCAGGATGCATGCTCTAATTAAGGAATAAGGGATGCACACTACAATGTGCTACTCTTCTAGCCTGGAAAAACAGGGGCATGCACTTTTCGGTAGCTCACTGTACAGCTCTGCCGAATAATGCATCCACCCTGTAACTTTATGGCTGGATATCTTTGAATCACATGGTTTGACCAGCTCATATGTTAGGCTGTTTTGGTTTAACAGTGTGAATTTCATACATGTGCTACTCTTCTAGCCTGGAAAAACAGGTGCATGCACTTTTCGGCAGCTCACTATACAGCTCTGCCAAATAATGCATCCACCCTGTAACTTTATGGCTGGATATCTTTGAATCACATGGTTTGACCAGCTCATATGTTAGGCTGTTTTGGTTTAACAGTGTGAATTTCATACATGTGCTACTCTTCTAGCCTGGAAAAACAGGTGCATGCACTTTTCGGCAGCTCACTGTACAGCTCTGCCGAATAATGCATCCACCCTGTAACTTTATGGCTGGATATCTTTGAATCACATGGTTTGACCAGCTCATATGTTAGGCTGTTTTGGTTTAACAGTGTGAATTTCATACATGTGCTACTCTTCTAGCCTGGAAAAACAGGTGCATGCACTTTTCGGCAGCTCACTGTACAGCTCTGCCGAATAATGCATCCACCCTGTAACTTTATGGCTGGATATCTTTGAATCACATGGTTTGACCAGCTCATATGTTAGGCTGTTTTGGTTTAACAGTGTGAATTTCATACATGTGCTACTCTTCTAGCCTGGAAAAACAGGTGCATGCACTTTTCGGTAGCTCACTGTACAGCTCTGCCGAATAATGCATCCACCCTGTAACTTTATGGCTGGATATCTTTGAATCACATGGTTTGACCAGCTCATATGTTGGGCTGTTTTGGCTTAAAGGATAACTTTAGTCTTTTACAACCTGGACCTTATTTCTAGCATCAAATACGATCATTTAATCACCCTGACAAGTTTGGTGTCATTTGGAGTCGTTTTGACGAAATTAGCCCCAATCGAGCGGCGCATATATCCGTATAATGCGAGAACACGGGGCACCCAATGCAGCCTCTAAATAACACATTATCCGCCGCAAAACTCGTTCATTTCGCCAATATTTTGTGATGATACACTAGTGTTATTCCCCTCCGAGCCCGTGGTGGCATGTTATCAACATCCTGCTCCTCTAGGTTGACCTACTAACTGCTGATCTGGATGATGTCATCTCCGACGGCGGCGCGGCGCGGCTAACTTGCTATCGCTAATGCTATGGTCCGTTTCTGCTTGTTTCTGACTCGTCAGAACAAAATGAGCAGCTGGATGATGTTCAGCTTCGGTCAGCTTCCACAGGCTTCCTCTCCTCAGCCTGGATCCTCACTACAGCTCTGGCTAGTTGAGCTAAAAAGGACCCAAATGCTGAAGCGGAATGATTATTATCAGAATGAGCCGGGCACCAGTTGGAGATGACATCATCCAGATCAGAGGTTAGTAGGTCAGCCTGGAGGAGCCGGATGTTGATAACATGCCACCATGGGCTCGGAGGGAAATAACACTAGTGTATAATCACAAAATATTGGCGAAATGAACAAATTTTGCGGCGGATAATGTGTTATTTAGAGGCTGCATTGGGTGCCCCGTGTTCTCGCATTATACGGATATACGCGCCGCTCGATTGGGGCTAATTTCGTCAAAACGACTCCAAATGACACCAAACTTGTCAGGGTGATTAAATGATCGTATTTGATGCTAGAAATAAGGTCCAGGTTGTAAAAAACTAAAGTTATCCTTTAACAGTGTGAATTTCATACATGTGCTACTCTTCTAGCCTGGAAAAACAGGGGCATGCACTTTTCGGTAGCTCACTGTACAGCTCTGCCGAATAATGCATCCACCCTGTAACTTTATGGCTGGATATCTTTGAATCACATGGTTTGACCAGCTCATATGTTAGGCTGTTTTGGTTTAACAGTGTGAATTTCATACATGTGCTACTCTTCTAGCCTGGAAAAACAGGTGCATGCACTTTTCGGCAGCTCACTGTACAGCTCTGCCAAATAATGCATCCACCCTGTAACTTTATGGCTGGATATCTTTGAATCACATGGTTTGACCAGCTCATATGTTAGGCTGTTTTGGTTTAACAGTGTGAATTTCATACATGTGCTACTCTTCTAGCCTGGAAAAACAGGTGCATGCACTTTTCGGCAGCTCACTGTACAGCTCTGCCGAATAATGCATCCACCCTGTAACTTTATGGCTGGATATCTTTGAATCACATGTTATTTACCAGCTCATATTTTAGGCTGTTTTGGCTTAACAGTGTGCATTTCATACATTTAATGTTAGTGAGGCATAAATAGCATTATTCAGCAGCAGCAATCAGTCCCGCGGAATAATGCATGTGAGACTTCAAATCAAAGAATGACAGGAATCAAAGGGTCTTTCCAGCACCAGCTTACTTTATTTGATCGACCTTGACAGTGTGGATGACACCCCACATTCTTTTTCCACATTCAAAAATATTGTTTTAGCCGAACTATCTGAAATCCCACGCTTAAAACACGCGTGTTCCACGCCTTCTGAAATTCTAACGGTAGTTTCCCTTCAGCTGTGCGCGCTCCCGTGACGTGCATGCATTTCTCGGCGGGCATGCAGTTCTCAGCATAACACCGGCCCGGTAAGGAATTTGCCTAGGCTACATGTAGGAGACATACAGATTCATGCTCATCTAGAGACAGCCCACTGCTCCAGAGCAGTTAGGCTACAGTAAGGAGGCATGGGTGTGTGCTTGTGTTGGTAAATGAGGGATAACTAATCCCCCCCCCCCCCCCCACACACACACCCTCTCACTCGTTGAGGAGGAAAGACAGTAAATGAGGAGATGTGAGTGAGATTGTTTTTTTTTCATCCCTGTCATAACGAAAATGGTAGCCTATCAAGTAGCCTATTGAGTATTTTCCTGAGTAGGCCTATAGTTGAACAGTTCTTGTGACAACCCTAACTGATATTAATAAAAATATTGACGTTATTTTATTGTGATAAAATAACGTTATTCTCCTCCTCCAACTCCTTTTCCACCCACCAGACATGAAGAAGGTAGCTGCTTGTTATTTTATCTGGTATTGTGATTATTAGGTTCATATCTTGCTAAATTGATAATTTAATATTATGTTTATTATTACTGTAGATTGCAGCACATACCATATGATGAGTGTTACTAAATAAATTGTCTGATAAGTGAGAAATATTATTCTAACTTTTGTGTACATAATATTAACCAAACTGATATTTATTAATTTTACTCTACTTATTTCACAGAGATGAGTCAGCCCAGATCTCCCACCCGGTCCCGTTCTCCACTCCGTGGTTCAGATGAAAGAGGTGAGATTTAGCGAAGGCCCATGAAAATAGTCTTTTGTGTGAAGTGTATCACGCCTAGGCCATTTTGTATTACAGGCTGCTTGTATCATTGCACTAGTGTGAGGCAGTACTAGTCACTGTTGATTATAATCAATATAATGTCCAAATGCCTCAGTGTAACAATTTTGGTTACATTCAGTCTTAGTGGAGACACAAATCTTTGTTACAAACTTTTTGTTTGTAATACTTACAAAATGACTGAATCTTGATACCTGATTTAGCACCCTGTCAAATATTTTTGTACTAATTTAGATGTATCTATATAACCATTTACAGGTCGAACAACTCAAAGGGGCAGACGTCAGCCTCAAAGACGAGGGCAGACATCAGCCTCTCGTAAGCGTGGCGCAGCTGCTCGGCGAACAAGGGCTCCAGCTCCTCATCCTGAGTGGCAGGACACAAACTGGCAGCCACCAAACCACCCATTCACCGCCAATCCAGGACCTGCGGGTAAAGCTGCTGATCTTGAATCAGAAAATCCGGCTGATTTTGTTGAGCTCTTCCTTTCCAATGAGCTGATCCAGGACATTGTAACACAAACTAACCTGTATGCTGAGCAGTGTCTTGAAGCCGAGCAGTGTTTGTCACCACAGGCTAGAGCTCATGCCTGGAAACCTGTTACAGTGACAGAGTTAAAAAAGTTTCTGGGGCTTTTTTTCCTCACTGGCATCATTCGCAAGCCTGAGCTGGAGATGTACTGGTCTTCGGAAGAAATTTTAGCCACCCCCTACTTTAATAAGGTCATGTCTCGCAACCGGTTTCAAATTATATTGCGCTTTCTTCATTTCAGTGACAATCAAGCAAGGCCAGCCAATTGCACTGACAATCTGTATAAAATCCGCCCCGTTTTAGATGATCTCATCTCAAAATTCCGTGAAATGTATCAGCCCAGTGAATTGTGGCGTGGCCGCCTAGTTTTCAGGGTGTACAACCCCCCAAAAGCCAGTCAAGTATGGCATAAAATCCTACATCCTTTGTGAATCAAAAACAGGGTACTGCTTTAACTTAAAACCCTATGATGGACAAGCCTCTGCCCTTGGAGACACGGTCGTCTCTCTTCTTGATCGCCTTGCAGGTCACGGCTACAAATTATTCATGGACAACTATTTTCGGTTTCATTATGTGAGCGCCTACTTGATCTGGAGACCCATGTCTGTGGTACATTAAGGAAAAACAGAGGTGAACCACCAGTCCTCCAAAACATCACTAAAGCTGACCTTCAGGCTGGAGAGACAATCATGCGTCACAACAGTAATGTGATGGTGATGGCATGGCATGGCATGACAAAAAAATTGTAAAAATGGTCACAACCTTCCACCAGAACAACATGGAGAATGTCAGTGTATGGCAGAGAGGCCACAAAGATAAAGTTGCCAAAACCAAGCCAGAATGCATTGTGAGCTACAACAGTGCAATGAATGGAGTTGATAAATTAGACCAAAATATTGTGTACTATCCATTTGCTAGAAAATCGAGCAAGTGGACCAGAAAATTCGTAACATATCTCTTTGAGATCAGTCTCTTTAATTCTTTTGTCATCTATAAAGCAAAGAACCCACAGGGCAAATTCAACACATTTCGGTCCTTCATTGAAAGCCTTGTGAAGTCTTGGACTAGCCAAGAGCCTGTGGCACAAGCTAGTCAAACTGTGGCTGAGGGAGAAATACCTCCACCTCAAAAAACACCTAGAGCCCCCTATAACTTTGACCCAAGGAGCAGGCTGGATAATAGAGTTGCTGCTCATGCTCTTGTCCATATCTTGCCAACAGCAAAAAAGCTGAACCCGACCAGACGGTGCAGAGTATGTGCATGAAAAGGGGTACGTGGGGAAACATCGTACTACTGTAAAGGATGTGGTGTCCCCTTACATAAGGGGGTTTGTTACACTGAGTACCACTCAAAGGCACACTATGCCTAATTGTTCTGCTGTTTTAGGCAGCCAGAAATCAGTTAAAATGGAAAACAAAAGGGAGAAAAATGTAATGTAATAAGCTGTGCCCCTGTGAATAAGTTGCAAAATGTGGTTTTATTGTTCTAAATGTTGTTGATTTTGTTGAAAATGAAATGTATTCAAGTGCATGTATGTGATTGTAAATATAAATCTGTAATTATCATTATGTATAGAGAATCAGAATGTTATATTTCAAAATCTGTTTGATTTTACAAAAATCCACTTTTAACAGCTTTCTGTCTGAACATTCCGTTTTTTGTTGAAAAGTGTCATCATTCAACTGTTGATAAAAAAAGAATGAATGAACATAGAATAAATTGTTTTTTTTAAATGACAGTAGAGACTCTGTCCTTTCCTTTGGTATTTTAACCTTTTACTAAATCATAGCACAACATAATCTGTGGGTCCTCAAACATTGTTGAAAATGCCCAAAAACGCTGGCACTGGCTGGCCAAATGCTGGCAGGGAAAGAGTTAAAATGACTGTGTTGAATAAAACAGTTTCATTGATATTTAACTTTCATATTTATTGAAAGCTACCTAGGTTCTTCGGCCTAAACTGTCTGTTTCTCTTTTTTCGATTTAAGATCGTGATAAAATCGAAATCGTGACTTTATTTTTTTTAAATCGTGATATGATATTTTTGCCATATCGCCCACCCCTAGTTGGAATATGTTTTTAACTGGCTCACCTGATGCACTCTCATTGTCCCAGGTACTGCCTTAAGATGTGGGACTAATTCACCACTCCTCCTCTGTAACTTTGAACAGCTTCACTGATGAATTGAGCTGTAGCTGATCAAAGAGAGTGTCTGCATCCGGTATGCTAGTCCCATAGGACACGATTCTGTCAGCTAGGTTTTTCAGGGCACCCCCCACTCCATCGGGAGCACCCTTTCCATGGGATGCCTCTGTAAAATTCCATGTGACGCTTTTAAAGCCTTTCACAAATGGAATTGTGGAAGCAAGATAAAAGTTGGTTTTGTTACGATATTGTGATGTGGGCCCATCAGAGATGAAGTGGATGTTCCTGGCATTTGGATGCTCCTCTCGTATACCTCTAAGTACTGGGTCAAGGTGAGCCCATGTGGCTGTGGCATCGTGCTGCATGCATGCTGAGATGGATGCGAATGACTCCACCTTGCCCCCACTAAGATAGAGAACACCAGTATGGAGTGTGACTTGCGGATTTCCAGCTCCGAAGTGAGTTTCTTTTATTTCCCTGTTGTATTTGCAAGCATAGTTTTCACTGTAGTCTATGTGAACAACTACATCATTTGGGGTCAGATTCTCTCTCAAGCTCCTCAGTCTTTCAAACTGATGTTTAATGTTAAATATATGCTTGGAGAAGTTTGGGAGGTGGTCTTGAGTGAGCTCCACTAGCTTCTCAATTGAGGTGTGCCTCTTTTCAAGAAGCACATTTTTCACTTCCCTCTCCTCAGTGGTACCATCTTTGCCTTTCTTTATCAAAGGCACAGATTTGGTAACAAACTCGTCCCATGCAATGATGTTCCCTTTTGTTGAGGGATCCAGTGTCATAGGGAATGTCTTCTCTTTGCACGTGTTGCATGTCCTGTACATGCAGGGCAAGTTATCCATACTACAAACACTGGCCTGGACGAGGTCCCTTGGCGATGATGTTTGAATCACACCAAGCTGATACAGCTTCTTTGTTTTCAGGCCAAAGTTTTCGTGTGTTTTGCAAGCACAAGTTTCCCGATCAGACACTCTTCTCTGACCAATCCAGAAAGGCTTGAGTTTAAAGAACTGAGCCTTGGAAATGTTGTGCCTTGGATTTTCTGACAGAAATCTTTTATGAAGATTGGCCACCGTGTCTGTTAGGGCTCTCTTCCGGAATATCTGTCCCTTTTTCCGAATCTCTCCTGATTTCCCATTTATAACAGTGGATACATCATCTTGATGAAGAAAACGGCTTACAAGATTGCTCATAAGTCTTCTCTGGCTGTTACCAAGTATGTTATATGTTCGCTTATGACCCCACTTTGTTTGTTGTTTTGGGGGGGGCTCTCTGCCTCCACAGTTGTTGGTGACCTGCTTCCCCTTTGCTGACATCTCCAGTCTTCTCAGTCTTTTCTTGAGATTCTCAATCTCCTTTGTCCTTTCCACAAGCTTATGTTGTGTTGAGTGCAGTTTTGACTTTAATTTTTGGATTGTTTTCTTTCTTCTTTTCTTCACCTTTTCCTCTTTTTTCTTTGTCTCCTCTTCTATTTTTTTGTCCTTTGTCTGATTTTTATTTATGTCATTTGGTGTAGGACTAGTTCTTGGGGATGAGGTTGTGAAATTTACGTGCTGTACTTGGTCTTCTGAAACATTTGGGATTTCATTTGCCTCATCTTCATCACTTATTGGGGTGGTCTCTAATATGGCCTTTAATTGTTTTTTCCTTTGGTAGTAGCTTTTTGCATTTTTCCGCCACTGCTTTTTTTTTGCCCGTGCTGTTTTTTTGTCAAATCCTTAGTTTTTTTAATCTGGCCATTTTGCTTTCGTTTTTGATATCTGCAAGTTAAAAGAAAGCATGTCATGAAATCAGTCTCTCAAAACAGACAAACAAAAGGGACAAATCTTTGGGTATGTTTATAGGATTCAGTAGTTGTTTCTCTTTTTCTTTAGCACTTTTTGCCTCTGTTTTCATATGATATCCATAGATACATCTGTCACATTACCATAGCTGGTAATTTTTTGTTTTTTGCAACTGAAAATTACCATCGTTGGTATTATGTCTGCCACTGTTGCCACTTTTATGTTTTATCTTTATTATTACTATATTTATTATTACCAATACTATAACAATCAACGTCTTGCTGCTAGCACTTTGCACTTTGCCTACCTTTTACATGTTGCAGTGTTGTCTAAGTATTGTCCATTGTCAATTTGTATAGCCTGTTTTTTACAAACACTTTGTCTCAAAGGGCTTTACATGGCATCATAACAACATCCTCTGTCCTTAGACCCTCACATCCACTGAGGAAAAACTTCATAGAAAACCCTTTTAACAGGGAAAAATTGGAGAAACCTTGGGGTGAGCAAGAGAATAGGATCCTCACCCAGGATGGGATGTAGGCTAGATGTTGTAAACAGACAAGAAAACAGATCTATCATATCAAGGACCTTGGTGGTCCCCTATACTGAGAACCACAGCTTTTTACATTGATAACCTTTCCAATCCCTAACCTCTCTCGTTCTTTCCGCCTGTAGTCCTCCAGCATTACAGTGTCGTTATAAATTTTTTATCTCTGTGCTTGGCCAGCCGAGCCCTTGCTAATTCTTTTTTTTTTTTCATTTGCTGACAGTCTGCAATTAAATAGGACAGGACAAATAAAATGTCAACAGTTATAAAACAGTCATAATACACTTAGAACATAACTGTATCATTGTAATAATACTGTTACATCGGTGTAATTAAATGGCAGTTATAAAACGGTTACACCCCGCCTTTCCGAAGCCCCGCCTTTCCGACAATAGACTTCCATTCGTCGTAATAGTGGGGTTTTCTTTTTTTTCTAAAGACACCGCTAATAATAAAGACTGTTATTCTGCTTCTATCCACCTGATCTTTTTACTAAACTTAACCAACTCCTTTCTTCATTGCCTAATTAAATGGCAGTTATAAAACAGTCATCAAGCAGTAATAACTGTAACACAGTAACAACAGTGTAATAACATGGTAAATAGTAACAAATAATTAATTAATAATTATATAATTAATATATAGTTTGTAATACATTCTATATTATAAAAATCTCATTGCCGAAACATAAGTTCTCTCTACCGAAACTGGCCTGAAACTGTTGCGGTAGGAGAGAATTGTGTTGCGGAGGATGAGGAACATTAGCATGTTTTGCTAGCAACAGAGAAGCTATGATGACTAAGCAAATTTTTACTTCATGTACATAAATAGGCATTAATAATGTCTATTTAACAAGAAAAAAAAAAAGTCAAATATTTTTCTAAATGTGGAAAACTAGCTGTTTCGGTAGCCTAATGATAATCAGTACTGGCATATATGCAGTCTGACAGGAGAAAGTTTAACTTTTAATGTGAAAGAAAAATTGATCTTCTTACCTGGTAGACATCTTGAAAGCTCTGGCACATTTGTTGCATTATACAAAATAAAACTTTATTGAAATTGATCTTTCCATGTCAAAACAGTCATTGAAATATGTTGCGGAGTATGAGAACTTAAGTCACGGACGCTTCATTTTTCCTCTATTTTTTCATTATTAATAAATATATAAATTTAATTAATCATTTTACAGTCACTTTAAAACATACTTTAAAGCATTCATTATTTTTTTTTAGGATATATTTGTTTTAATCTGCTAAAATAACAACATCGCATACATTCTGTCAAGTCTGGACGCATTGCGGTAATGAGAAAATTGTCATAAAATGCAAAAAAATGTAAATAATTTAAATTTTTTTATTGAAATTACTCTTTGGTTGGCATAGAGAAATTTATTAACTTCATTATTCTGTTTTGTTATTTCATAAAAATGTATGTTTTATGACTAAAATCATTACTGCCATGGTGTATTAATGATTTCATGAGAATGACCCACAGAGTGGCCCGCGTTAACTCCTTCGCGACCATTGACGAGTTTACTCGTCACAGCCTGCCGGCCGTTCACGACCACTGACGAGTTAACTCGTCACAACCGTTTTTTTACGGATTATGATAACAGACACTCTCAGGTACCCTGTGTGTGAATATGGTACAAAAACTGTTTTAAACTAAAATCAAAACATAATGTTTTTTAAACTGTGTGATCTTGGTTTTGTTTGCGGTCTCCTTGAACGCTGCTCTGTGGACAGCGTGCAGCAGCAGCAGCTGTACCGCTGTCTGCTACAGTGTTGCGACTTCCTCGCTGAATCTGGCAGCTTTCCAAACTAACTAAACCCTCTTGGCAACTTTTTTTGTCAAGCGACCAGCCTAGCGACTTCTCCGGTGCTGTTACAAACGTTTCTGATTCGGAGATTCGGACCTGAAAGCACGTTATCGCTTGTTTTCACCGTGCAGCCGGGACACCGGCGCTACAGCGGCGCTGTGATCTTTCCCCGCCCCCGAGCACTCAGCGGCGGCCAGTCACCCAGTAGTGTCACGGCGCTGTCTCCGCTGCGGCCAGAGACCTGGTTCGCTGCACTCCACGCTGCCCTCCCACCCCCATCCGCCCAGATTTACCTCCAAACATATTTATTTAGCTGTAGAAATGATTTGGGAGACGCCACACTGCAGAGTCACGGTAAAATGAGCAGATTGACACCTGACACAAAAGTGCGTTTTTCTCTGAAACTAGAGCGGGAGCGCCGTTTTTGGAGAAACCCAGCTCTCTTCTCCTCCTTCGTCCTCACGAACGAAACAGCGGAAAAACTCGCCGTTTTTTCGAGGAACACATTGAAAAGTCACTCTTCAACCATGTGAAAACCGTTTGTTTCTAGGTGGTGTACAGAGTTTGCTGCGACGTAAGAAAAAAGCTTAATAAATAGCCAAAAACGTGCGGTCCTGAGCGGCTGGGATGAGAAATTTGTGCGGTCGCGAAAGAGTTAATGTGCCGTTAAAATCATTTTTGCGAGAGTACAACTGAAGAGAGACACAGGGGCATGGAGAGAAGTGTTCTACTGAGCGATTCAGTGACTGTTAGCAGCCTAGCACTGCTACATTACAATTTACTATTGCATTTTTCCGATTCGGAGGTCGGTTTTCCCTGTTCCGAGTGCAATTGAACGCAGCAAGCGCCGGGCCGGCTTGGATCACAACAATAACAGATTCTGCATTTGCCCCACGGAAACAACACTGGTGGCTATTTTTTTGGTAAATTTAATTATGGCTCCCCCTGACCCATCTTTTGTATATTTCATCTTATTTTATGCCATGCTGTATTTGCGATAATGCACCTTTAAATTTAATAGGCTAATAGGCCTATAGCGATGTAATGAATTCTAGTCAGTGAGTTTGAAAGCTAGCAATGTTAGCAGTGAAGCTAGCCTCAATGTGCTATTAGAAGGCAATGAATCAGATGGCACTCATTTAGGCTGTTAGCTAAGACATCAGGGGCCGTATTCACAAAGCCTTTTATCTTACCGCTAGGAGTGCTCCTAACTTGCGGTAAAAGTTTTTACGTAGGAGTTTTTTCTTAAAAGCTATTCAGAAAGCCGCTGAGACCTACTCTTACTAAGGATAAATCACTAAGAGCAAACTAAGAGTGACGCCCTGGTGACGCCCCGTTGCTATGGATTACACGGTGATTGGTTGTTGAGTGCCGGCGCCCCCCCACCCCTCTCCCCTCCCCCCACAAACACACACATTCGAATATTAATTTACACACTAATATTATCCTAGAGAGTCCATTTAAACTTTACAATGTACACACAAGTCTGGTCTATTGATGCTTTTCCACATTTTATTCCATCACTGTTCAATGATCATTTTTTGGAGAAATGTTGAGATCATACCAGAGAGGAGGACTTCCACAGTCGAAAAGGCAGGAGTCTTCATTTAAAACTTTGTGGACAATGTCAGGCACAAGACAAGTCACACAGGGGTGGTGGAGACAATCATCAAGGAAGACAGACTGAAGGGCAAGTGCTTTTTTCAAAATAAAACAGGAAATTTTATTCCATCACTGTTCAATGATCATTTTTTGGAGAAATGTTGAGATCATACTGGGTGTGTAATTATGGGTGAATGGGTGACGTGGACAGAGAGGAGGACTTCCACAGTCCCAGAGCCTCTGCCACCCAGGACCAGGTCGCCGAGGCCCCTTGACTTCACAACCACTCATCCTCCTGTGGGTGGTGGGTCCACAGGATGGGGGGGTCTCCATGTAGCCTCTTCAGGCTGTAGGCTACCTGACCACCAGGCACCATGAGCCCCCTGTCCAGGCCTAGACAGGCAGGGGGGGACCGCTTTTGCTTTTCTCATGGGGTCTTCTTGAACCATTCTTAGTCTGGCCCCTCACCTGACAACCAGTTGCCATGGGAGACCCTGCAGGAGCACATAGCTCCAGACAACATAGGCAGGCTCAGGTTCACAGGGACACGCAAACCTCTCCACCACGATAAGGTGATGGTTCCCGGAGAGGTAAAAAAATAGTTTAAAAATATATTTGTTATAAAAAATATAATATGGTAAAAAATAATAATAATATTAATAAATAAATGAATAAATAATAAAAAAAAATAAAAATAATAAACACTACATTCAGGGGTAATTGGATGGTAACAGGGGGAGGTGGATTAGGGAGGGGTTGAGTATTGGGGGGTAATATGAGGGGTAACCAGGGAAGGCAGATGAGGGAGGGGTTGCGTCTTGGGGGTAATCGGATGGAGGATATAAAGGGGGGAGGGTGGGGTTAGAAAGTGGGAGAGGGAGGGGTGTTGAGGGGAGGAGTTTCTTATTCTTCTACTCCTCCACTCGCCCTCATTCTCTTCCTCTCCTCTTTTTCTCTACTCTTGTTTTCTTTTCTTTCAGCCTTCTCCCTCCTCTCATTCTCCTTTCTTTCTTCCCTTTCATTCCTCTCTTGTTCTTTTCTTTCTCTCTTATCCCTCTTCTCCTTTCTCTCTCTCTCTTCTTTTTCTCTCCTTTCCTGCTCCTCTCTTTCTCTTCTCTCCCTCTTCTCGTTTTTCTTTCTCTCTTCCCTCTCCTTCTTTTCTTTCTTCTCCTGCTCTTTCTGCTCCTTTCTGAGCCTCTTCTCTTCCTCCTTCTGTATCTTTGCTTTCTCTCTATCCGTTCTGGAGGCCAGTTCCTGAAGCCCATTGTTTTGGGTGGTCAGGCGCTGCTGGTCCTCCTCCATCCTTCTGGTCTGCAACAACCAGTGTCTCTCTTTGTCGAGCCACCTCTCCTCCATGTCGATCTTCTTTTTGTTCAGTTCTTCTTTCTCTTTTTTCTCCAGTGCAAGACTTTCCTGCAAGGCGTTGACTTTTGCCTCACAGTCAGCCTCACATTCCTGGAGCTTGGTGTTCATGTCTTTGAGCGTGATCTGGCTCTCCATGTTCTTCCTGATCAGTGTCATGATTTTGAGCTTAGCTTGGCTGATCTTCACGTCTCTCTCTGTCGTGATGAGCTCCACCTTCTTATTGCAGCTCATCTGGAGAGCGTGGAGCTCAGCAGCAGCCTTCTCTTCCTTCTCATCAGTCGTCTGGTGGAGGTCCTTGACTTTTTCCTTGTATTCCTGGAGCTTGGTGGTCAAGTCATTGAGTTTGACCGTGCACTCCACGTTCTTTTTTATCAGTGTCACAATTTTCAAACCGGCACTGGCGATCTTCTCCTCCTTCTGTTTCATGATGAGCTCCACCTTTTCATCAAAGCTTGTCTGCAGAGCTCGCAGCTCAGCTGCTGCCTTTTCCTTCTCAGCAGTCATCTGAAGGAGGGCCTCGTCTTTGGCCCTGCAGTCAGCTTCCCGTTGCTGGAGCTTGCTGTTCACCTCCTGGAGTTGGAGTGTGTACTCCACGATCTTTTCTTCCAGTACTATGTTTTTACTTTTGGTCATGTTGAGCTCCTCGTCTTTCTCTCTGATGAGTAGAACAACCTTTTGGTCACAGCTCTTTTCTAGAGCATGGAGGTCAGAGGCTGCCTTCGCCTCCCATGCACTCTTTTGGTCCTGCCATGTGGCATTTAACTGACCGAGTGACTGGGCTAAGGCAACCTCCATGTCCTTCATCTGTTTGTCCTTCTCAATCATCTGCTGATTGAGCCAGTCATTATTCAAACGGCAGGCATTGAGATCTGCCTTGCAGCAGTCAAGCTCATGCAACTTTGCATTGATTAATTGCTCCATATCTCTATGGATGCCGTGGTACCAAGCCTCTCTGGCTTTGGCCGAGTCGAATCCATGTCCAAGCAACAGCTTCAGAGCAGCTTCATTCTCGATTTTCGAGTTGAGCTGGGCTGTTTCGAGGTCGTGCAGCATTTGAAAAATGTTCTTCAGCTGCTGGTCCTCATCAAGCAGAGCTTGTCTGGGTTCTGCCATCTTTACTGAACACAGAATGTGTGGCACAGTTTGAGATGAAGCAGAAATTGAAGAATTAATTACTTTAAGTAATTATGTGTAATTACAAATTACTTGTAATTGACTTAATTACGAGTAATTATGAATTACGTGTAATTTGTTATAATTAATTAATCGCAATAGATCAGTTGAAATGTCGGACTATGTCTCAGTCACTGTCAGTATCAACTGAGACGTGTCTCTGTCTGTAGAATTCTAGAGATAATGGGAACTGATGTCATACATATCTTCAAAGGAATTGTGTGTGATGTCATACTCTTCAAAGGAATCAGTTCCGTTTAAAAAAAAGAATGTGATGAAACTTCCCTAAGGGCCCCAAACCCTGAGTGGCCCCAGATTCACTGACTTCTACAGTCAGGGATACAATATTAGTACAACTATAGCATCACTTCATTAATGCATAATTCATATTTTGCACAGACTGACCCACCTAGTTAGCTAGTTAGTTAGTGGACATTAAACCAATAGATGTGCTGTTCATAACTCTGTCCACCTATGTATTTGAAGTATTTACATTATTGTCCATCACTGTACATTACAGTGGCATGCAAAAGTTTGGGCACCTGGTCCAACCTTTCTGAATCCTTAGTCAAAGTTATCTGGGTTTCCCTTTTTTTTGCAGCCAGCTGCTTTGTTTCCCGTTTTCATTCAAAATTGTGAAAAACAAAAATAATACATTGCCTAAAATATTGAAGTGTTTGATGATGAACTTTTTGCCTTTTGTAGATAATTTAATCTTCAACTTGCTTAAAGGGATAGTTCAACATTTGGCAAACTGGCACATTGCTATCATCCCTAAAGTCCTGGGAGTAGGTTTGTTACCTTTAATTGTTGGTGCAAGCTATTTTTAGAACGACGGAGAAGAGCCGTGAGCTACTCAGAGCTACGCTACGGAGGCAAATGGGATTTCTTGGTTTCCTTCATCGAGCTGATCAAATACACAATCCAACACCTCCAAAACGCTCTTGTAGACAAGTTGTAACCTGCACGTTCACCACGCTATGAGATAATAACAGAACATTACCAGACAGAGTTGTTTTCGAGGCAAATGCAGAGACTGCTTGCTGAAAAGCTGCCCCAACGCGCATCAGTGGTTTTGCATGAATTTACCTCAAAAACAACTCTGTCTCGTAATGTTCTGTTATTTTCTCATTCCACCACCGCCTGCCGCCATGTGAAGCCTCTTTCCCCAGAAGGAGGCCAGGTTGAACACTATTACAGTTTTTCTCAATTGCTTTGGTGCTATTCTCAGATCAGAATGAAGGTTCTCATAACTATTAGTTCAACCTCCACAACATGTAGTCCTTTGTGCACATCATCGTAGCAGTTTCTCCTTCCTCTGAACAAATTGCAAATGCTTTTGGACATGTATCAGTTGCTTTCATACAATTCTCTGCTGTTTTACAACATTATCATTTGCTTATGTCATATCAGTCAAAATTAACTATACTTTTCAACGCTGAATAGTCTTTCCCTAAAAAACTAATAGTCCTCATTTCATTGCTTGAGTCATCACATACAAAATTGTTGAACTAGTTTTCAAAATCTGTCAAACTCATTGTAAATGTTGGGAGAAGACCGTATTCAAACATTTCAGGGAGAACAGGTATTGGACAGTAATTCAGCACTAAACAATCTGCACTGCTCATTGTGTCAGGTTTTACTGTCAGATACAGTGGGACAATCATTTTTTACATTTACTGTACATTTAGACTTTCGGCTTCACTAGAGACCAGATTTACGTAAAGTTACTCAAAGAGTGTTTCTTATGTCTGTTATAGATGACTGTAGTGTAGTTTTCTATTGCACGATGCTGTGAACAAATCAGAATTGCAATGAGCATATGCAGTAAAAATGTGAAACATACATATTCAGTATTAGTTACTCCACTACAGTAATGTGTAACTTTACTGTGGCTGTACAAGTAGTGTATAGTGCTATCTTGAACATTTTCAGGTAGTATCATCACTTTTTGCATTGGAAAACACATAGAGAATAAAGTGTCATAATGAAAACATGACAAAGCCATTTGACTATCATGCTCATAAACGATGATGGCAAGACTTCTAATTTTGACGACACTGACAGTTTCACTGACATCAGTACTTGCTTTTGAGGGATGGACGATCCATTTTGAGCAAGTGATGCGCTTTTGCAGGTTGTCCACTAGGTTTTGCAGTTTGTAATATTTTTTTTGAGAAATGCACTAACTGTTGTGCAAATGTTAAGAGTGAGGTGAGAATAGCACCAAAGCGATTGAGAAAAACTGTAATAAACAGGTCTCAAATAAACCTGTTGATTTGAGTGATTTAAGCAAATAAACGTATGGGCCTTTATAGAAATTCAATTAAAAAACAATTCTCTGTGGTAATTAAAGCAGAATTATATAATATTGCTTGAAGTGTACGTTTTTTTCCACAGCGTCAGGTGGCTACTCAAACATGCACCGAGAAGTTACTTGAAGCAAGTCAAGAGTTGATATTCCTGTGTTTATGACAACAGTAGCTTTCCAACTGCACGTGAACACACAGAGCGTGTCAACTTGGGTCTCGCGCGAGACTCTGGGAGAATTAGATTTAGTTGTACAAACATGTCAGCTTGCTTGAAGTAAATAAACTCCTCGGTACATGTTTGAGCAGCCACCTGACGCTGAAAAAATTGCCAGTTTATTACATGTATAAGAAAAAACACACCAATGACACATATTAGGACTGAACATTTTATTCTGTACTTTTCCAGAACTTCTGTACAATACCAACATTTCCATGACCTGGAAATGATCACTTCTGTTAGCAACTTAATCCTTTTACAAAGCCACAGGAGAACCCTGTTAGAAGCACAACACAAAACAACCAAACAGGGATATGATCTCCTCACTTACACTTCAGGAAGTCTGCTGCAATCAACATTTTGGCAATCACATATATTCTTTTAGGAGCCGCTCCTCATATAAACATCCTATAACATAATAAAATAAAGATAAAGGAATGCCCTACATTGGTAATACAGTTTGAATCTTCAGCAAGCTAACCGCTGCCAGTGGCGTGGGGTCTGACACAATGCTGACAGCAGAGCCAAAGTGCTCTTCTTCTCTAAAGGCAAGACACTGGAGGGCAGTGGAAGGCAGAAAAGAAGCTACAACAAGCACGACGGTCATTCATCTGTCCAGCTGTCTCTTGTTGAAGGGTGTCTTGAAGAGAGTCTGATTTTGGGGGGCTTGGGCTTCAAGGATCAGTTGACAAACACTGTGGGAAATACTGTGTAGAGTTGGATGAGAGGATGCCACCTCCATTAAAGGGATAGTTCAACATTTTGGCAAATTGGCCCATTGTCATAATCGTTAATAGTCATAGCAGTCGGTTTGTTACCTTTATTTGTCGGTGCAAGCTATTTTTAGAACGGCGGAGCAGAGAGGCGAGCTGCTCAGAGCTACGCTACCGAGGTTAATGGGATTTCTTGGTTTATTTAAAATAAAATCAAACTCATCAAATACAAAATCCAACAACTCCACAACGCTCTGGTGGACAAGTTGTGACCTGCACATTCACCACGCTATGAGATAATAACACAACGTTACCAGACAGAGTTGTTTTAGAGGTAAAAACAGAGACTGTTGATGAAAAACTGTCCCTGAAGGCAACGCGCATCAGCGGTTTTGCATGAATTTACCCCTAAAACAACTCTGTCTGTCTGGTAACGTTGTGTTATCTCATACAGTAGCGTGGTGAATGTGCAGGTCACTACTTGTCCAGCAGAGTGTTTTGGAGTTGTTGGATTGTGTATTTGATGAGTTTGATGAGGGAAACCTAGAAATCCCATTAGCCTCCGTAGCGTAGCTCTGAGCAGCTCATGGCTCTGCTCCGCCATTTCAAAAGTAGCTTGCACCGACAAATAAAGGTAATGAACCTACTGCTATGACTATAGGGATTATGGCAATGGGCCATTTTGCTAAAATGTTGAACTATCCCTTTAAAACTAAACATTAGCAACCTGGATGAACATACTCATTAGCTTCAACTGAAATGGATTGAAAACTGTAGATTTTCTCCCACATTTTAGAGTCGAGTAAAATGAGGAAAGGAATCTCAGCTACTGTGAACGGGCAAAATGACCGGAGCCACCAGTAGAACTTTGAATGTAAAATGTGTGTAAGGTGTAAATGTGTCTGAACTGAGACAGATCTGAACCTGTACGAGTGTTTTTCTCATTGAAAGCCCAACAAACAAGAATTGTTAGATGTTATTGAGCAGTCAGTGGGTAAACTGTCGGCTGTACAAATCAGGCTAATCAAAAGCCTACCTTTCAGATTTTGTCACTTCTTATTTTTGACTCTGACATCTAACGAATAGGGGTTCCTCTAGCTACTGCCATTAGCTGCATTTCCTTTCAACAAAGAGGTACTTGACGAACGTTAAGAGAAATAATGTAAAAACATAAGACTTGCTTTGCCATCCGTGTGTACCGCTGTATTCCTCAGACTGAGTTATTTGCATCATCTGGACTTCACTGGGCTTTCCTGAAGCCCAGGAAATGTTGCTACGCAAAGGTTGGTTTGGTTTGGTTTGTATCTTTACTGGTTAAACAGAAGACCTGAAGAACAACAGGGTCTCCAAACGAACAACGCAACCTACACACAGTAAATTAGGATTAGTATCAGCATGACAATGAGAAAACAACATGAGAAGGGTTTTAAAGATGGATGTCCATGAAACTGACATTTCTCTAACGGTTTCCTATGTGCTAAACAGATTTGCTGTCAGCTCAACAGAACAAAGCTAGAAGTTTTTGTATATTACACAGGAATTGTATTTAGAAACCAGAGGCGGATGCTTTATGAGGCCAGGTTGTGGAGGTCCTGTCTGATGGAGGCGTGGTCTGACCCTGGCCAGGAGACGAGGCATGTGGCCTTGGCAATGTTGACTTTCTCCAGTTACCTTCCACCTTTCTCCTCGCTTGAAATCAAAGACAACGTGGCCAGCTCTGATAAATACCATCATATTCTCACTGCTTTAACTCAAGCCAACGTCCCTTAGATCCCACACAGCTGTTCCGCTGGGAGCACTGGATTAAAAAGAGAAACGGACTACATTTCTGTTTGGACTCGTGAATCAAAGTTTAACAGCTACTTTAGGGTGTTATACACTTTTATTTTATCCATTTCTTTTGTAAATTTAAAGGTCTGAGATGTGAAACTAACATTTTACAAGCAACATTGGCTGATTAATCTCAAAATCTATCAGGCATTTGGGCAAACCTTCTTAAATTTTCAAATCAAACAGGACATCAACACGACAGTTGGTTAGGAAACCACAGAAGTGGAACAAATAAACCACTCTGGTTCCAATTTGCCAGCAGTTGACGTTCATTTTTCAATGTCAAGAGAGTGCTACGATCTCTTCTCTCTGTAACATCCACACAACAGAAGCTTGATTGCAAACCTGAACCTTGGACTCACTCAAGCCTTAAAGACTTGTGATCTCTTCTTTGATTTTGTTCCTCCACTGCAAACAAAACAAAATAGGTCCCTTTGTCTTTAGTTCTTTAGCCTGGGTTTGAGTCCAGCGCCATCCCACAGAGTCAGGGGTGGGAGCTTCCCTGGCTGTCGGGGTCTGTCCCTGAGGAGCTGGTGTCTGAGTCTGAATCGTCGTCATTGTGGTTGTCCTCCGCCAGGCTTTTCTCCCGTATCCGCCTATGGGTGGCGCTGAGGCGAGCCAGCAGGCCCTGGTAGTCGAACCGGCCGCGCTTCTCACCGAATGGGTCCTGGGTGGAGGAGTGAACCAAGTGTGAGCACAAATAGTACTGTATGCAGCTAAGGAATGAGGCTGTAATGAAAATCAATCTTATTCTACCCAAATATGCTGTCAGTGGATAACACTCAGATTAAAGTGCTAGCTGCATCTTTCTTTTCACTCACCTGTTCTGGGAATTACTGCCTGACAAAAGTGAGAGTTTCTGTTGTATTAGTATTCATTCTTTATTGTATTGCATAACAATTTTTAAGGTTATTGACCCCAGGAGGACCAGCTGGTTATATAGTCATCAGATATCAGATCAGAATCAGCTGTATGGATTGTCTGTGTACTGTCATTTTATGTGGGGAAGGCAAAAGGTGGACAATGAAGTTAAACCAAGGGGGCAGTTGTCGGACTGAGAAGTGAAGCTCACTTCCGCGGTCAAAAAACTGCAATCCCCGCCGCTTCCTCTGGGGGCTGGTACCAGAAGGGAGCATTTACAGCTTAAAAAAACATATTTACAGCCTGGTACCATGTAGTTTTTTGGTCTCAACCGATAGTTTCTACCCCCGCACACACTCTGAGGGGGGTGAATTTTTTAAAAACTCTATCTTTTTACTATTATTAGGTTTAACATTCTGGCCAATTAGGGCGCGGAAACGTTGAGTGACAGGTCCAGAGACCACAAGGCGAGTGGGCGGGTTCTCGGCCGGCTAACGCCCGCAGCTCTCCCAATATGGCAAGTAGAATCCAACATGGCGCAATTCAAACCCCCGTAGTAGCGGCACAAAACAGACTCCCCCAAACCAACGGGTGACGTCACGGGTGCTACGCCCATTATTTTTACAAACTTAAACTAAACTAATGGGCATTCATATGATTAAAAAAAATCAATTACTTGATAAACATGAACAGGCAACAACCTGTATAACCATGTTACATACAACAAATCAAACCGTTATCGTAGGGATGGGCATTTCTAACCAAGTAACCTAACCTGGTCTTACCTGGGTAACCGATTACTTTAATAAAAATAGCCGAGGCATAAATGCCATTGACACAGCGTTGTCAGACAAAATATCAGGTGGATAATAAGAGTAGAGACTGTATATGTCACTTTGGAGCATGTACCTCTTTATAGACTGACTTTTTATCTCATTTGGCATTTTTAATTATTTTAATTATTTGTTTTTATTTCATGCTTTTATATTTCTTTCATGAATTGCAGCACTTTCTGTCAAGTCTAATTTGTTTCTTCTTTTATGTCTTGTTTTGATTTTGATTGTTCAATTTGTGTTGCTTGTTTCGCCTCTTGACTGCAAAACTAGTTTAACCTTGGATATCAATAAAGTAACCTGAACCTAAGACTGGAGTTAAAGATGCACATATGGGGCGTACAGTATGTATATTTAATGTCGGGGCATAAATGTGCTGTGAGTGCTCTGGCTGCCTCGGAGATTTTTTTTTCCTTTTCTCAGTCATTAGCAGTCTAACTACATTTTGGCGCCTACACTCATCTCAACCTCACATCGTCTCAGGAAATAACTGGGAAGGTTTCAGAATGTTCGTAACTGAAAGCCTATTTTCTAACAGACTTGATGACACCTATCGTCTCCCTCCTGAAGGCTTACGCCGAGGGAACCACAACAGATTCTTGTAAAAGGTTTGAAAGTTCGAGGCTCGATCCAAAAACGCTTTTACACAGCAAAACATCCGTGTTGCTTGATCCGAAACTGTTTAACACTACAAAAAAGCCGAACCATGACATGATTCTGTAGTTTGATCCAACACTAGACTGTGCCATTGAAGATCCCCTTTGCATTCTCACGTAACAAACTGACATTAATCTTCAGGATGTCAAATTTTAAATGATAATGAGGAAAACAGAGATGAATAGAAACAAATGTAGTCACCTGCATGTTCTGTCCCTGTAGATGCAGTCGCTCTTTGCAGACTCCTTCATAGAAATCGTAGTATTCTAGGAAGGACTTTTCCATGACACTCCTAAAAGCACACAAGCACACAGCGATGAGCAGATGGAGAAGAGGAAGTGAAGAAGAAAGAAGAGGACAGAGGCAATCAAAAATGTCACAGACACAAGGAACATGAAGATGAATTGAAGAGTCACGTTGGTCTCACCACAGGGCCTCGGGACAGGGGACTTTGCCCTCCAGCATGTCACACACTGCCACCCTCATGGTTTCGTGGCGAATGCACTCGTTGTAGTTCTTACTGTCTCCTGGGTGGCGCTCCTGACACACACACAAACACACACACACACACACAGGGCAGAGCCTCAGGTGAATTAAATGAAAGCACACTCAATGTCATCTGTGCTGCTCTCACATCATACAAAGTAGTTCCAGGATTCAGAAGTGACATTCATATTGAACCATCTGAATTCAATTAGATCATGGAGCGGTGCTAATTATGTCTGAGATAGATCATTCTCAGCTCAAAGATTTCCAGGGAACGAATTCCTGACATGGCACCCGGGAAAGTCGTCATAAACGCTATATCAGTTTTTTTCAACCTTGGGGTGGGGACCCCAAGTGGGGTCACCTGGGATTCAAATGGGCTCACCAGAAATGTCTAGTAATTGATTAAAAAAAAAAAAAAGTTAAAAATAATTTTTTAAAACTAATTATTATTCTTTTTTAAAATGATTATTAAAAACACCACAGACGATCTCAAACAACTGTATTCTATACTTCCACTTTCTTAACTAAAAATCGAGTTCAAATAAAATGCAGCATATAAAATCTGAGCTGGCACATCTTGATTGACTGGGATGAATAAAGTATTATTCTATTTCTTCTATTCTATTGTTGTCAGCTTTGTAAGTGCAGTTGTCAATCAATCAGCTATGACAATGTCTATTTGTTATCTGTCCTTCTTCACAGCTGCATTCAAAATGTCCCAGGAAGACAGAGTGGATTGAAACAACAAAAATGAACAGTGTGTCATCCTTAAAGGGATAGTTCACCCACAATTCAAATTTCATTATCTACTCACCCTCATGTCGACTAAGAGCTGTGAGAAGTTTCAGAGTCCTCCATGCCATATCTGAGTTACGGGGGGGTCCACGCAGAAGTATTTGTCCATATAATGGTTGTGAATGGATACCACTTTTCTTCATCCAAAAAGACACACCAACAAAACATCCAAATACCTCCATACTGCTCGTCTGTAATGTCCCTCTTGTATTGAAGCCCCAACATGAGAAATTGTTCCGGAAAAAAATTAAATAAGTCTATATTTTAAGCTTGTTTGTAGTGGAAGCTCATAGTGTCTCAGTTCACTGCTCTTCCTTTGCACTGACCGGTGGAACAATTTCTCATGTCGGGGCTTCAATACAAGAGCGACATTACAGACGAGCAGTATGGAGGTATTTGGATGTTTTTTGGTGTGTCTTTTTGGACAAAGAAAAGTGAGAACCGTTCGCAACCGTCATATGGACAAATACTGCTGCGCGGACCCCCCCATAACTCAGAGAAGGCATGGAGGACTCTGAAAATTCTCCCAGCCCTTAGTCGACATGATAATTTTGGGTGAACTATCCCTTTAAGCATACATGCTGGGACGTGCCTATGAGAATCACTGCGCAGAACAGGAGTTATTAATGTAACTTGGGTTCAGAGAGCCCGAACCTGGCCCGAGCCTGACATATCCATGATGCATGACAGTGATGTGATCAGGAAAATGATGGATGGAGAATGTCCTGTTATCTTACGCCAGCTAAAGTATTAATTTGTTTATTTGGGTTAGGGTTATTTGTTTTAGTTCTTTTCTCCAGAGCAGAAAAACACAAATGACATCATGAATCAGTGAGGGGGAAAAAAATTATTTGACCATTAGTTGACTAAAGACAAAATCTCACAAATCAGATTCGACTATGAAAGTTCTTAGTCTGGGAAACCACTATTAGCTGCAAGTTTTTAAAATCCAAGTGAACCTACCCAAAAAAAAAGTGAGAGACTCCTTTAACAGAGCGAGACTAAACATCCAAACCTCTAGGGAACAATGTAATTGCATGCAGTTACTGAGGAGGACACGCAGGCACATACACAGACACACTGCAGGGATACAGACAGTGAGCTGCAACACACACAGTACCTGTTCAAAGCCAGGCTCATTGTGATAGGGGTTCTCGGTCATCAGAGACTGGATGGAGATGAGGACAGATGAGATACTCTGTGCTGGACTCCATGCTGGGCCTGTCCATGTCCTGCAAACACACACACACACACACACAATATATTAGTTTACAGTACATCAACTCCAAGTTCAAAGAAAGAATTACATGAATCAAACTGTCTTTGTGACCATAGTCTCGCTCGCCAGACCCTCCTCCGGAGAAGAAGGGTCTGGCTGCTCCGCCTATGATTCTGCGATCGGAGAAAAAAATGCTCCGGCCGTTTGGGATTTGGGACAAAACAGCCAGTTTGAAACTGGATTTGGGTCCGCGGTGTAATGACGTAGGCAACCGTTGACGGATATTTATTCTTCTGTTCGGTTCATGACACGGATGTATAATAGATCCATGGTTTGGTTCCTGTTGTTGTTTGTTGATGTTTCCCTTTACCGGGCGGACTGTGAAAGCTACTGCACGGAGGCAGGGCTTCCGCCAGGTGGCTCGTTACGGCCAATTGCAGCAACACACTTCCGTGAGGCCAGACTACTGTCACCATGACAACAAACCTCAATAGATTCCTGGTGAGAAAAATAAAAATTACGGCTGCGTCCAAAATCACTCACTACTCACTATACAGTATAACAAAATGGTTTACGTCACGTTGCCCTGAACAGACCTCCCTCAACGTGGTGAAGGAGCAGTGGACACAGAGAAACCAGGTAAAACTACTACTACTACTACTACTACTACTACTAAAATGTAGTATCAAAACAAATTGAGGTCAGAAGGACTCGACAATGATCCACCAGCTCCCCAAAACCATCTGGTTCACAGAAAAACAAGTTGCCAGAAATCACTGAATCATTTCAAAATGAAATCAATCGGTCATCAGATTTAAACACAAACTAAAACTAACCACTGTTTCTGCCCTCCTCCTTCAGTATCGACATGTCCGATACAGTCACACTGTTTACGTTGCGTGTTCTAATCAGTCCTGTAACACACACAGCGACTCCTGACACTTAAACCTGACTTGCTTCTATACTGTAAAACTCTGACAAGTCAAACTGTAGAGACTAATTCATCTGTCTAACCATCAGAACTATGACACCTGAAACCTGAAACACAGCTGATCGATCGATTACAGCTGATCGAATGGGAAAAACAAAAAAACAGCTCGAGTGAATTTATTTTCCGTCACTCAAAACAGGTTCTTGAATGTAACTTGGTCAAAGTAAGGTGATTTTTTGCAGTTCAGTTAGGAAATGCACGTATGACAATATGGGGATCGCCACTGGCCCAGAGGGCCAGTGACCTTCAAAAGCCACTGGCCCAGAGGGCCAGTGGCAAATTTCCCTTAGTTAGAGACATAGTTTATATGGGCTCGGAGAAAGACGGTTCGTTGCTTTCATTTATTTGAAATTTTGGCCACTCAGTGGGCGAGTGATGTGATGTCACGTGCATACCCTCTATAGTGGACTATATAGTGACTGCCATTTTGTAGTGCTGTCCGTATGTTTAGTGAGTATTAACACACCCTATATAATGGACTCATAGTATCTCACAATGCAGCATGAAAAATAGTGTACAACCAATGGTCATTAAAAGAATAGTTCACCCCAGAATGATATTTCACTCATTATTTACTCACTCTCATGTCGACTAAGGGTCTCGGCGTAACAGTGCATGTCCATGTAATGGTTGCAAATGGACACCGTGCAGTCTTCATCACAAAAAAACACACCAGAAAACATCCAGGAAGAGGAGCTTCTGCTGCAAACAAGCTTGAAATATGGACTTATTCAATATTTTTCAGGACAATTTATCATGTCGGGGCTTCAATACAAGACGGACATTACAAACGAGCAGCATGGACGTATTTGGATGTTTTTTTGTGATGAAGACCGCTGGTGTCCATTTGCAACTGTTATATGGACTTGCACTGCTACGCCGAGACGCCCTGTGACTCAGAGAAGCCACGGAGGACTCTGAAACTGCTCCCAGCCCTTAGTCGACATGAGAGTGAGTAGATAATGAGTGAAATATCATTCTGGGGTGAACTATTCCTTTAAGCAAGTAATACCATAATACATCGCAATTATGATAGCGGTTGGCATGGATCTATGTTTTAGTTATGCAATGTAAAAACGTAATTAACTGCGCGGCGGAGTCGTGTCAGAATGTGTTTTTTCAGTTGACCAGTGAGGATGCACCTTTTGATTTTTTTTATGACCAACCGATAAGATTAAAACACTCGCGGGTCGATGGCCAATAGTTTTCTTTTTGGATCATTTTTGATCAGCGCCAGATCCACTGTGCTCCGTCTCAGATGGAAGTTAGAATGTTATGGGTTAACGGTTCAACGGTTATTCACGTGCATCCCTAAAACGGAGTGAACCCTGACTCACCCCAGGATGCTGAGGCACACCTTGCCGTTGCGGTAGAAGTTGGGGTTGAAGCGAACAGTGTTGTGTCCCGTGGTGATGAGCTTGACCCGGGGTGGGTGGATGGGGTAGTCGGGGGGGCAGCGGAACAAGAAGAGAAAGAAGCCACCCTCGTACGGTGTGTCAAACGGCCCTGTGATCAGGGCATGGATCTGCAGGGAAGGAAAGAAAGAAAAAGCCATGTCACAGGGTGGCGAAAATAAGGAAGGACAGGCAGGAAGGGTGTCAGGAGACGAGACGTAAGACATTGGGAGAAAGGAACACCAGTGATGAGGAGGACGTGGAGCAGAAAATCTGACCTAGTAAACAACTGATAACATCCAGCTCCCTCTGACAGGAACCAATGGAGGAAATTACAGGAACATGAAGCGTCGGTGAGTCCATGACCTGAAAACTTCACTCCTACTCGTCTGCGTTGAATACTAGTTAAACTGGAAAACCCCACTTCGGCAGTAAAAAGTGACACATCCTGGAAACACCCGCCGAACAAAATAATGCTCGTCATACTTACATGCTGTTAAAACAAATCTATAAATAACTTAACCATGCAAATTGACTGCAGGTTTCAGAGCTGCATCTATGGTAACAATTCTCACGCTCAATTTCTCTTGTCAGCATCAAAGTTCAATCTGAACGTATGACAATTGACCCATCTCCATGACAACAAAATTATAGTCAGAGAAATAATCATGGTGTTATGATTATCACGATTATTATGCATTTACTAATTTCACAACACTATGAATGTGTAAAATCAAATGGTCAAAATATAATTACATTATTGTTTACACAAAATATTAATATTACAATATATGACCAATTATTAATCCCCCAGGGGAAGTATTTAAAATATTCAGTTAATAAATTGTTACATTTATTTTAATCGTTTTTGTTTTTTTTAATTACAAATGACAAGCTAACATTTACATTAGTCCCAATTCAATGTTATTACGTACCTTTATTTTGTTGCACATCTGCCGATACGGTTCCCACATCATCTTTTTTGGACAACAAATCTTTATGATTAATTAATTGTGGTGTTTAAGACCATGATTAGTTGTGAAAACAAGCAATGTGACATCCCTACATGTGGAGCTTGAGCTCAAGTAATCTTATCAATTCCATTTTTGTATTCTGTTTTCAATTATTTCCATCTCATTGAAAGGATTATTATTAGTATTACTGTTATTATTATCACTACTGGCCAATTAAACCTTGTACATGGCATCCAGAAAACATTCAGGTCAGAATATAGTCCAGCTGTTCTAACCACTGTTGCAGGTGGTTTGCTTGTCACTCTAAGCAGGTAGTGATCCATCTCCAAGATGTGTATAATATTAATGCCGCGTATAGTTCAAGTACATTTGCTTTGGATGCCTCTACAGGATCTATCACCTCTGGTAAAAGCAGCTGATTTTACACTTCTCTCTGTGGCGCTGTCAGCTTATTGAAAGAAACAAGAAGCAGTGTCAATGCTTCTGATCTTGCACCGAGCTGCTGTAACATTCATCTGATCCAATAACAGTTTATTTTGGATTTGAATTGGATTTGAATGTTCAGAACACTTGACAAAGACAAATGTAAATGGGGTCATAGTGTGAAATGCTGCTTCGGTCGGAACCTAACATTTTTACCTTGGTCATGTCTTGAGGATCAGGGACGACAAACATCCCCGGTGGAGGTTCCTTGTAGATGGACATGATGTCCCTGCACAGACAGACGGAGCAGGAGAGAGACAGATGAGGTTCCTCGTAGAGCAAAGTGGTTGTACACAGATACCTATCTGGTGCTACATTCCCAAATACCTTTACAAAGACAACTTCACTGTTAACCATTTTATGAAGGACTAGCTCATTCTTGACTTGGGTAGGAAAAGATCTTTAATATGATTGTGACACTGCTTGTGAATACCTGCGTAGACACCACATGTCTTCATGTCATTTCAATGGGTGCTTTAACCAGTGTTATGTGTATTTCTGTCTAAATGTACTTAAATACTAAAGTGTCATGATGTTTGTATTCATTTAAAGTTCCAAAATCTCTCTGGTGATGATTGAAACTTCATAGAAAACTTTCACTTTCGCTTTTACACACTCCACGGAGCGGCCTGATCACCTGGAAAGGCTAAAGAAATCATTAATTCAATGCGGATTTTGCCACTGTAAGTTGTGTTTAATACCTCTTTATCCTCAGGATGCACTGCTGGGAGGCTTTCTCGTTGTCCCAGTCCGTGCTGAGGGTCGGGTCCCAGGAGGTGGCGTGGATTTGGGACAGGAGGCCCGCTCCTGCCACACCGGCCACCCCGCCGACCCCGAGACCAATTCCCGGGAGAGGCGTGGAGGCGTGTACGGTCGGAGACACCGCCACGACCGGTGGCGACGTGCCGGGGGTGAATGTGTTCCCAAATCCGGCGGGTGTAGCGGTGACAGCGGACATGGGGGCCACCACAGCGGTTAGGCCACTCTGCGCGGCCGCGGCGGGAGGAGGGGAGGCCAGGTTGGAGCCGGAGTGCACACCGGTGACTGTCGAGTTCCCCCCCGGAAGAGAGTTAGCCAAAGTCGGCAGTAGCGAGGCTCCGCTGCCCTGTCCGGTAACGCCTAAGCCAAGGGCACCACCGCTGGACTCCTCTCCGAGGCTGTCCGCCATGGCTCGGAAGCTAACAAGCTAGAGCACAAGCGTTCGTGTTGACTAATTTATAATGCTAACTCTTGACTAGCGTTAGCCGTGCTGACAGTTAGCTGCGAAGTTACCTCTGCTTGTTTTGTTGTCCTGCGGGATCAGAGAGCCGTCACACAGCGCCGAGGCGAGGCCACAAAACAAGGCATTTCTTCCCACGACATGGCTATTTATCGCTGGCTTAACTGTGTTTTCCTCAGGCCCTAAAAAGTGTGAAGTCGTTGGCTAAATGACCTGGTCAACCTATCATCGGCTTAATAGTCGGTTCTTCGGCCGGTTGTTACCGGTTTCACGGAAAATAGTGTCAGAGTATTATGTTTAATACCGACCAGCACATCCCCACCACTACGTTAATGTAACGCCAACTTCAGGATCTGATTTCCCACCAATCAAGCTGCGTTGAAACGATAACACACGGTCACTTCCGGTCTGGACTTTCAAAGTAAAACTTCTGGGTGTTTGAATGCTACCGAATGCGCTGGAACGGAAATTAAACATAGGGCCTAATATTTGGTCAGTTATCCAAGTATTTAATGGGAAATTTGTGATCAGTATTGGTCATTTTAAATCGTTTTCATATCAAGTCTCAGCCACACTCACCAATTTTACATACACACATCTGTGATGAATCTACAGGATTGAAGTCATTGACCCCTCAAACTGACATGTAGGCTAGTTAAAGTTTGAGACAAATCAAAAATAAACCAGGACAAAGGTTAAAAGAAAGAAAGAAAGAAAGGCCTAATGATTTTTCTCTAGCCTCTAATCCAGAAAAATTTACCACAGTGCAGGAGGGTATTGTGCATTCAGCAGCTCAACTTTATAACTCCTCAAGTATTTGGACATTACCATAATGCACCTGTCGTACATCATCGGTTATCATGTTTAGTTGCAGGTCTGTTGCAATTTGACAGAATCAGATTCAGATAGCAAGAGCCACCATCTTTTTTCTCACAACGACCAGCGATAGCCTACATCATCATATCCTTTTCTGATTTCTTTTCTAATAATTTCTAGCTGATAATTTTATGTTTACATTATCATAGACACAATCTGAAAAGAACTGTGAACACAAGGAATATAAATTATGTATAAAATCAGCAGATTAAAGTCCCTATTTCCACACAAATCAATGGTGAGGAGAACTCAATCCCTTCATTTGTCTGTATACTGAGTTTTGTATTTTGACAACAAATTGCATTAGCCTACATAAAAGTACACACTAGTAATGTACAACAGTCCTAACTGGTGCTGGTCGTCATTGTAGGATAACTGTTGTTTTTTTGTTTTTTGTTAATCAGATGACTTCATGGCTGGTTCCATTTGCATTGATACACAATAAAATAATGATGAGCATTGCACATAAACTACAGAGACTGTCATGCAGGAGCTAAACCCCCTGGAAGGGTGCAAAGGATTCTGTTTGTTACTTCACAAGAGATAAAGCATGTGCCATTGAAGACAGGACTCCCCTCCCCTTTTTATTTGGTGTGCTGGTGTACTGGCAGTGGAAGCTCCTCAAATAGCTTTGGGATCTCTTTACAGTAGCTGGCCTGGATCCACCAGGCTTCTTTCACCACCTTCTCTGCTGAAGCTGTGGTTAGAAGCAGCTAGGGTAGCCTTTGCCAGTTCGGGGCTTTTGAGGTTGTCTTCCTCCAGTCTTTCGATAGAATCAAGTCATCTGGCTGTTTGCTGTGCAGCTGTCTTTTTGCCCCCTGCAGCAATGCATCCTTCATTGTCTGTGAATATTACAAAGGTGTATGTAATGTAACAGACCATCCTCAGTGGTCTTTCAAACATTATCTCATATGACTAAAGCCATTTACCCTCACCTTCATGTACATTAAGATTAATAGGACAGTTGAAGAGATGTGCCATTTTCTTTTTACACCTCATCTCCACTGATGAGATGATGAGCTTATTTGCAAATTTGCAAAAGATGCATCTGATGGTGGGAGTACACCAATGGCCTCTACCAGTGTTGTTGTTGTTGTTTTTTTACAGGCAGTCTACTAAAAAAATGTGTTTTGTTGTTTTTTCTTTCTTTCTTAAAAATTATAAATTATATTTTTAAATGTCTTTTTTTTAATTTCACAACGATTCAGCAAAAAAGACAACAAAAAACATCCATCCTAATAGAAAATCAGTGACAGTTAGACTGTAGCCTATAGTTTTTCTTTTACAGAATACAAAATCATACAAACACATGGGGAGCAAAGAAAATTAATAAATAGAAGGGCAGCAATACATATTCACTGATATCAGTATGTATGCATATGTACCTACATGCCCATACATACACACATATATACCTATAGGCCAGTGGTTCCCAACCTTTTTTGGCTCGACATCACAAATTTATGGCGACTCCATCAATCAAGATGCGCCAGCTCAGATATTTTTAGAGAGAGTAGAGTAGAGAGATACTTTATTAATCCCTTACAGGGAAATTCAAGATTAACTGGTAGCTCAAAAACATCAAAAACATATGCTGCATTTAATTTGAACACGATTTCTATTTGAATTACAGTTCAATTACAGTTATTTAACATTATGTGTGGCCTTTTTAGTTAATTTTTTTTTTTTTAAATCAATTACTAGACATTTCAGGCGACCCCACATGGGGTCCCGACCCCAAGGTTGAAAACACTGCTGTAGGCCCTACATGTACATACATCCCCATACGCACAGGCTACATACATACATGCTTATAGACACAGTGTAAATTTTAATTTTAACCAGTGCTGTGTGTTTGTGTTTCTTGCACAACAATTTTGTGACCCACTACCCACTGGTGTGGCTCTGTTCTGTAGTTTCTGTAAATCCACTGTGCCTGTGACAGTGTCTCTAGAGAGGCACGGACGAGCTGTGAGGTCATTAAAGGTTGTTTGTCTATTGTCTTGGTAGCTGCCTTGGCTCTAGAGTTACCCTGTTAAAATTGGGTCAAACTAATTGGTGTGTGCATCTTATTTGCATGTCGCGATTTGTTTTGGTCACAGTACAGCTCCATGTTGATGTTACAAACTGTCTTTGTGCTAGAATCATTACCATTACTGTCTAGTGAAATGTTTTCTGCCTCTGTGAGCGCTTTCAGCTCTGCTGCCTGTGCAAGAAAAGTTAGAGAGATCTTCAGCTGCAATTTGCCTATTAGCTGCAAAATGTTAGAAAAATGCTTGAGTCTGTTTTACAGGTAGCCTAAATAATTATATTGACAATATTTGGATAAGAGAGTGTATGTCTGCCTGGCAAAGTTAAGCTTTAAAATGTTCTTATAAAACTTGATTGTACATACACTAGCTGGTGATCAGGATACTTGTGAAAAATCTCACTATGCCACTGGACGGCACTATGAAATGTAATGTACTATAAGGTGGACTAGTGAGTGATTTCAGACAGAGGGCTGTGCACTTGCAGTAGTTCAGTTTTCTGGTGGTTTTCTTTGCATTCCAGTATCCAGAGTCCTAAACCCCTTTAATCTCACCCAGGATCCATGATCATGACAACAATCCAGCTCCATGGCTCACCGGTAGAGTGCATACCATCAGGCTTGGTCCCTACTGCAGTGACCTGGGTTTGACTCCAACCTGAGGCCCTTTGCTGCATCAACAACACCCAGTCTACCCCCATTTTATTCCTACCTTCTGCTCTGTCTTGCATACCAACAGTGTAGTGATGCTACAGGCATGAAGTCTGTCTGCTGCATCAGATGGCCAATACCTCCAAAAGGTGTTTCTATGATCTCCCATTCACACACAGAACATCAGTGTCCAACAGCTTGAATTTTATAGCTGCTATTAAAGTTATTTTATAAGTGATACTTATTTTAACAAGCAATATGACAGTACAGTTGTCTGGCCATCCACACTAAGTCCTGTTCCTAAGAGAAACTTTCCATCCCACCGTCACCAAATGCTACAATAAATATTTTATGTTTCATTTGTAGGTTGCTTTATCCTGCTAATGCATCAGAGGGTTCAGTAATCCGTCTTTGACAGAGGGCTGTATAATGTCATTAACACTCCTAAGAGAGAAAATGGATACAACTGCAGACTGTTTAGTTATCCCAACCATTTATTTTGGACAGATTATTTCAACCAAAGTGAGGTCTGACATAAAACTTCAGAAAAACAAAAATAAGTGTAGGAACATAAAAATGTAGGATTGGAGATTTTTAACCCCAGATGTTTAATATTTCTTCCGGTGATTGGAATGGCCTATCAGCTCGTTCAGAGTTCCCGTTCTGGAAACCCCCCTCCGGGTGGAAGGAAGGGAGGGAGAAGGGAGCAAGGAGGGGGAAAGGTAGAAATGGGGTTAAGCGAGGGAAAGGTGTTGATGCGTCTCCAGGTTTACATGGCGAACAGGATGAGGAACGCCACCATCAGACAGAAGAGACCCATAGCCTCAGACAGAGCGAAGCCCAGGATGGCATAAGAGAAGAGCTGCTGCTTCAGGGAGGGGTTCCTGTGGAGGACGACACAGAGGAAAGAAGTCAGGACACTTCTGCAATAAATCCTCCCTTCACGGGGGTTTTCATGCTGCTGCAGCTGCTCTTGGTGGGACACTGATTCTGTCATAACAGTCTGAGTCAGCAATTTCTGGTACATTAAAGATCATTAAGGGCATTTTTATTACATCATCATTGATTTTAATGCTTGGACACAGTAATGAATGCCACAATTTCTCCAAATGCCTCAAATTCAGGTCACGATTAGGCAGCAGTGCACAGAAAAGCCTCCAGTTACCACAGCGTACACAGCTCAGTGTGTGGCCTAAACAACATCACTCAGTGGAGTGAAATTAAGTTAATGTTTTTCACGATTGTTGTTGCAACACTCCTACTTCATATTGTATTCAGATGAACAGTTTAAACGAGCAACTTCTAGCTCTGAAGGTTTGAAGTCTGTTAAGGATGTCAGTTGTCCACACCAGAGCAGAACAAGTGAGCAGCTTGATTTAGTTTTCTTTAGACAGAGTTTCAGCCCAGTGCCTTTGTTATTGTTGTGTTGGCTGCTCTGTGGTTTATGTGAAAATGATCATGTTTGTGCACATTTAGTTTGATAGTAAATCTGATGAAATGTTCACATGGTTAAGCCCTGCTGGAGCACGCTGAGAGACTAATAAAGTCTTTTACAAGGCATTTACTAAAAATGGCTATTTGTTGAAAGTCATTACATTTGTAAACACTTCGATATGGTTTCACATGTCTTGTTTGTGTGATAACTGGTAGAGGCCATTAGTGCACATCCATCAGACAAACCTTTTGTAATATTGATATAATTTAGACCAGTGGCAAGCACTTCTATTATTGACATGTTGCTATGAGGAGAAACACGAGTAGAAGTTTGAGAATACAGAGAAGGTGCATCATCTAAGATTAAGCCGGCCTTTATTGGGGGGAGGCTTTTATTTGAGGGGGCCTCTATTGACATGTTGCTATGAAGAGAAATACAAGTAGAAGTTTGAGAATACAGAGAAGGTGCTTCATCTAAGATAAACCTGTCCTATTATGTGTCCTTGCACATGTTGTACCATTTCTTTTATCTTGTTTCCTACCAACTTGGTTTTATGAATCTCACTTTTGACTTTTTTTTTTACTCATTTGATTAAAAAAACACATCTTATTTTTAACAGGGCTTGAGCACTGTTCTCA
Organism: Decapterus maruadsi; assembly: GCA_030347415.2. Classification (NCBI taxonomy): domain Eukaryota; kingdom Metazoa; phylum Chordata; class Actinopteri; order Carangiformes; family Carangidae; genus Decapterus; species Decapterus maruadsi. The sequence goes on along the minus strand of CM064905.1, from coordinate 24,885,877 downwards.
TCCTGTGCTGTTTGTAAATGCTTGTGTTAAGGAGGCTGACTCACTGCAAACCAGGTTCAAGGCTACTTTATTTTACCTAAAGGTGTAAATAAAGTAGCCTTGAACCTATGAACTGTCTTTGAAGAGATTCTCCATATATTTAAAATCCCTCTCCTCTCCAATTCTCTAGTCAATTAAATATCCAGGTCTATACCTCCATTTACTAAGATTTGACTGCTTTGAAAACACATGATAGATAAACAGGGATGGTACAGATGGTTTTAAATAGACAAATTAAAAAAATAAGTCAATAAGTCACCTGGCGTAGCCGATGATGAGGCTGCCGAACACTGTTCCGATTCCAGCTCCTGAGCCAGCCACACCCACTGTGGCAGCACCAGCACCGATGAACTTAGCGGCAGTGTCGATGTCTCGGGAGACGGCGCTGGTCTGGAAGGAGCGGGTGGAGAGTACAGACTGGCTGACTGGCAACAAGGCCTGGGAAAGGAGGGAGAGAGAAATGACTTCAGTATAAGCTTACTTGGCAACACACCAGCAAGGAGCCAACGGTCGACAGTGTCTGACAGTTTCAGACATTTCATTTGTTCAAATGACTCCACTGTTTAAAGGGTTCCTATGCAAGTATGGAATTTGATTTTATACATTTCCATGTTTGGAAAAGTATGGAAAATGGAAACTATTGTATGGAAATGTATTTTATCTTAATACTTATCTGGGTTTGGTCTTATCTGATGTTATTACCTAGCTACAATCTCTTGGAAATGTAGCGACATGATTGCATACAAATTCAGAATAATGAAAACAAATGATTAACTCAATGATTTATTTACATGATGCACATCTATTTACTCAAATGTCAAATTATTTGAGTCGAAATTAGGGTCTGGAAAAAGTATGGAATTTTAAATGTGTAGGAACCCTGATTGAAGCAAAAGAAACAAATCAATGTGGCTCACTTAATCAAAGCAAAGATTAAAGCAGGATGTTGCACACAAAATTATATTTAAAAAAATCACTAAATACATTTAAGGGCAAAAATATTTCCATCCAACAGCAAGAAAATGGGCTTGACTTGAATATTGAGGTAATTCAAACGTGTCTCTGTGCTGTGTCAGACAGGAAAGGGGGAGGACAAGAGGATGTCTCGTCTTCTAAGGTTATTCTATCTCTACTGTGTACTATCAATAAAAAGAAGAGAAGACGAGACATCAGGTCTTGAATGCTTCTAGTCTCAGTTCACAATGGTTTGGGATCGACTGAAGGTGAAAGTAAAGGAACCTACAAATGCAACACTGAGGAATCTTCTGCAATTAGGTTGAGATAAAGACTTCAACTCAATGACCAAAACAAGTTTCCAAAAGTGTGTTTGGCTGCTAAATGAGTTGGAGCTTTAAACTTTTGACAGTGAGCAGTAGGTTGGATGGACGTTGCCTGTTCCTATATTACCTGGCTGTGTGAGAAGAAAACAGAAGCAGCTTAAAAAGAGAAATGGAGGATAACTGAAGTGAAAGCACTCACCTGCTGCTCCACTGTGGCTTCAGGTCTGTTGAAGAGGGAGACTGAGACTGGCCGGGCAAGGACTCTGGACCCCCCACGCAGCTACAAGACAGACAAGCGTACTCATTACAACCAGACATGCACCCTGGGAAACTGGATTAAACTGTAGGTTCACACCGTCATCCTAACCATAAACCTATTACTCTACTACCTATGACCTAAGATAGTCTGCAGCTACTTAAAGCGTAGTAAATCGATCAGCAAACTGCACAATTCTAGAAACTAAAAAACTATTTCACTGCTGCACTTCTGCCATATCATCAGCAAAATAAAAACAGCATTTTATGTAATTAATTATATATTATACATATGGACGTGCTCATGATCTGAACAATTTTAGTGAACTATAAATGCTGACAAAAAAGAAATACTAGGCATGTTTGCATCTGATAATTAGTCATCAATGCAGTGTACATCATTTGTCTTAATCTGGGAAAGTGCTAATTAATGAAACATTAACAAACGTAAACAGGCCAGAATTAGCCAAAAAGGCTATTTTACATCTGCTATTTTACATCAGCCTAAAAGAGAATAAAATTATTTAGTAATAAACATACAGATACTTAATCGATTCCATTCTTGAACCATTATTTAATGCACACAATGTTGCATATCTGTCCTACTGATGTAGCCACCCACCACTAGAACTACATTGTGGAAAACCTGGGAGTCTGGTGACTGGTGTGTCAGATGTAAATATGGAACATTATCCTTCACAACAGCTCCATGGCTGAGATGCCCAACATGCTGCAGGGTCTGCAAGCTAAATGCCACCAACTATGTAACTGCAACTGTCAAAGAGCATAAACCCAAGTGGCTGCTGTCCACTGACACCTGCAACAATTGATACTCCAGTGTCCTTGACATCCTATTTTCACTGCTGGAAAACTCACGTCTAAAAACCATCTGATTAGAAATGATGGAAGCCGACATACCACAGCTGGAGAAGTGACGAACTTGGCGCAGGCATACATGGCTGGAACCTGTAGAGAAGGGAAACATGGAACTTTAGTCTGTTTTCATATAGTGCCTTGAACAGCAATGACCTGCTTAGAGAACACATGTTCACAGTAATCAAACCTGGAGCTTATGTCAGTGACACTTATATCTAGGAGACAGGTGGAAAGACGTTATGATCAAAAGAAAGTTGGACATCTAGTGGCCAAGGTGAACCTGTGACACTGGATCGAGAGAGTACACAATGTATTTGAGTGCCATTATTGCAAACATACTTTAGGGAACATCTTGTTTTCTTTAAGATTCATGTGTGTAACATGTGCATCCACTCAACTTATTCATTATAACTATTGCAACTTTACAGCCCATTCTAATAAAGTTGCAGATTTAGTGTATAAACAGAGGACTCAAGGGTGAAGGCTGCAGCTGGTGCCCTAGTGTCCTCCTCTCCACTGACATCAAGATTTGCTGCTACAGTACACTGCAGCGAGTGGTTGCTTAATGTTCAGTTCATGGTCAAAGTACACATTATGCTCATATGTACGTTTTCATTAACTGGAAGGCATGATTTAACCGTGGTGTCAGAGCATGCAACGGTGAGGTCTAGCAACAAGTAGATACTCTAATCCGGTTTCCCCAAGCCAGTCCACCCAAGAGGCTAATGCAATTACACCGACTGCTGGAAGGATCATCTCCGGAAAAACCACTGAACGTCCGCACACAAGCTGCTGAATGAACGGCAGTAATCACTCCCACTTGGAGACGCCATTAGCTAAAACACGGAGGACACTTCTGCTTCAAAGTCCCGCTTACTCCACGACGCGGTGCTCTGTGAATGAGAATACTTTGTGGTAAAATCACCAACAGACTAACATAGAGACAGTGTTAGCAAGCAAGCATGCCCGTGTAACCCGTTTAGACCCGGGTTTGGTTGCTTGTCGTGATATAAGAGGGGGGCGCCGGAGCTAAGCTAAGTTGCTAAGCTAACCACCCCGCAGCCGTGAAGGTCAAAAATGAACCACAGACGGTCACATGGGCCCTGGATAACAGGCACCGTGCAGTCCCCAGTAAAATACCCCGTCGGGGGACTGTAGTATAGTGACAAGGTGAGGCATGGCAACGCATGTATCCGCCAGTGACGTCCTTGCAGCGGCAGCAGACTCATTCAGTGCACGGGTAGGCCCGGTCTGTCAGACATTTTACGTGCAGCTGCCTGTCAACCTGACACTGGCCGCGCTGTGTCCGATGCATGACCCGTTGCTTGCGTTAGCTCCACGACTACAGCGACTGGACAAGACTCACCTTTAAACTGCTACTACCGTGTAATGTCTCGCAGATAACCCGAGAGCAACGCACATCAATCACTTCTCAAGTCATTCCCAAGAACCAAGTCATTGAATGGCCGACCAAGCTTGCTAACTTAGCTATCTAATATTAGCAATGACAGCCGAACGTCTGCAGACAGTGCGTCAGGAGAAACACACAAGAGTTCAAAATGTATCCAGTGTCGGTGGATGAAAGCGTGTAAGAGAAATAAACGCAAATATTACCGGTTTATTTCGGTTTTCGGAGGGTCCGGGGTTAGCTGCTCTTGCACACAGCGGCAGTCAATGAATGTAGGATGAAGCTCACGTTCACCTTGTCATTTATAAGATCAGCGTCTACGTCCTAAGCGGCCATTGGTCAGAGCGAACCCTCCTCCGTTCACGATTGGTCCTTCCTCACGTCACACTTGTCCCTCTAGCCTATCGGATAGCGTTTTACTAAACCACAAGGGTTTTGATTGGTCGTAGAGTATATGAAGGCGGGACTAAATTAACTTTCATTAATTTCATTGGTCAATATTGCCGGGAACGATGAGCTTACGAGGAGCGACCTTTCAAAGCACATCCAGTGTCCTCTGTTGCTGTTGGTTACTTTATGGGAAGTCCCGCCCACGCGACAAGGTCTGTTCGTCTTCATTCACTCTATCTTCCACAACTTAGACTACTATATTCAAAGATCACACAAGGAAGCAAACAAACTGTATGGACAATACGATAAATAAGCCCAAGTAACAATGACAGTAAACGGGGCTGATTCTCAAATACAGATAAGCTATTCAAATAGCCCATCTAAATAGATGATCATGGTCCTGATTTGTCAGTCATTCAAGCAATTAAAGGTAGGCTAGCCTACATTACCATGACTTAACTTGTTAATAGGTCTACTTTTCTCACACACGGTTTGTGTTTAAGGATTGAAACCTTTTAGAATGGGAAGATTCAAAATAGGCCTAAAGAAACAATTTTAGCCCTTATACCAGTAGTGTTTTCTAACTTAAGTCTAAGAGACTTCTAACTCCCATCATTTATGTTGATGCCATTCAACGAAAAACTTAATCAGACATATTGCTGCTTTGCAACAGGTTTGAAACATGCAGGTATCGCTGGTGCAGGTGCTGGAAAACCTGGTCCAATTCAATATTCGTTGTGATCAAAAGAACCTCAGTTCTCACAACTTCTGTGCAGTGCAGCTGATATGATTGATCCACAGCAGTACTTCTTTGGTGTCTTTCAGAACAAGGATCCATTGGCGGAGAGAACAGCCACAGAAGAAACAGTTCTTCTCAGCTCTGAGCAGGAGGATGAGAATATGGTACACAATATGCAGAGTGAGACTCAAACATATTAGTCTCACTTGTTTATGTCTGTAGAGGAATGTGTAAGAAAGAATCTGCCTCTTTTAAGGATCACAGTCAATGAATGGTAGAATTTTGTCAAAAAGATGGTGATGACGGAAAATACAGTACATCAGACATTACATATCAGAAAGCTAGATTGTTTTTTGTCATATTTTTCTATGTTTTCTAACATGTTATGAAATGCAGTGTAATGTAAACATGGACTAGATATGAGTGTAGCCTACAGTACAGCAATAAATCAATTTAAATAAATTAAACTAATAATATTAAATACATCAAATATGCTATAGTATACAAATAAATGATATAAATAAATAATAAAGGAATGGATTTGACATGAGAACCAACAATATCGACTTCTAACATGACTATTAATACATTGCATATAGCCCATAGCCTACCTTAGTGGAAAGTTCTGCATTTCTTGCAGTCATCCAGCAGATGCTGCTGTTTGTCTTTAGGCTATCCATTAGAGTTCAACCCTGCCTATTAGCTGACCTTACCTTGTCTGTGCTGCTGCACGGGACAGTAGGAAATCTGACAGGAGTTTTGAATGCTGAGTCTGAGAGCACAAAGAACAGTGCAAAGTGCAGTGCAGCATATTCCGAGTGACAATCCGAGTGCAAATTTGCATTGCAGGTACTGCTTGAGTAAGAGGACAGGGGAAAACATTTGACAAATCATGATCTCAAAATGAAAGACCACATTAAATAAATAATAATAGAATGTAAAGATGTGATAGTAATAGAAGGAGGTCAGTTTTCAAATCCGGAATGACTGGTAAACAGTTGTTAACCCTATAGCTCAGCACAATAATGAAGAGGTGCAGTAATGATAAAAGGTGTTGCATAATTCCTTTTTTTGTTACATATACACAAACTTGTGTGTTAATCGTCCATACTCTTTTACCCATCCCTCATCCCTTCATTCAACCCATTATTAAACACTGTGACCTCTGACACCTGGATCCTCCCCTGGGCTATACTGCTGCTCAAGTAGTAACTGCAGCTTATTCCACCAGTGCGCCCATTTCAGCTTCCCCCACATGAAAAGCTAAATGTTAAAGATGTAAATGTAAATAACTCAATGTCATTTACTGGCAACCCTGAAGAGAGGAAGCAAGCTGTCACAGGATTTATGCTGACCATGCTGTCGGCTGATTGGCTGAGATCAGAGCAGGGACCCTCTCATAAATATTCATTATAACCTGCAAAAAAATTATAGATTCCAGAGAGGGATGGACAGAACTCATTTATTTACTCTTCAGAACAGCAGGGGGCGCCAGAACATAACATGTAAAAAAAAGTTTACTTTGGTTTTGGTGATTGAATGTTGTTTTAAATTCAATAAAATTAGAGTTAATTCTAATTCTATTTAGAAACATTTTGGCATACACCTTTTTTAAAATAAACAATATAAGAGCAAATCACTGGGACATGAATCTTTGTGTGTTCAAATACAATAAATAGAGGCTGTTCAGCAAAACCTGAAAAATTAAGTCTGAAAGCAGACAACAACATCTTTCTGACTAGTTGTAATTACATTTTGAATAGTTGGATCTTTTTATTCAAGATATCTGTAATTCGGTTTTGCCGAGTCAAAAAGAACATTTCAGATATCCACAACTACGTTCTTCCTAGGACAAATGACGTTACTTTTGCCGTTCATGTGTATGGGGTTTGTCATTACAGATACAATTCAGTTGCAGATATCTGAATGTGAATTACGGATATCTGTAACTGAATTACGGCTATTACGAATTCCAGTTTGAGATACCTACAATGTCATTTCGCCTAGTCAAAACTTAATTTAAGATATGAAAAGGCACATGTAGATATATTTAACTGAGGTGAATTAAAGATATCTTGAATTGAAATTATGACTAGTCAGAATCAAATTGTAGATATCTCAAACTGGAATTAGTGCTAGTCATAATTCAGTTATAAATATCTGTAATTCACATAGCAGATATCTGCAACTGAATTGTAGATATCTGTAATGACAAACCCCATACACATGAACGTAGTTGTGCATATCTGAAATGACAATTGTGGATCGGAAGAATGTAGTTGCGGATATGGGAAATATTCTTTTTGACTAGGCAAAACTGAATTACAGATATCTGCAAGCAACACTATCCAGTCTAGCTTTTAAATGTTAAAGGGATAGTTCACCCAAAATTAAAATTTCACTCATTATCTCCTCACCCTCATGTCGACTAAGAGCTGTGAGAATTTTCAGAGTCCTCCGTTCCTTCTCTGAGTTACGGGGGGGTCCACGCAGCAGTATTTGTCCATATAATGGTTGTGAATGGATAACACTTTTCTTCGATCAAAAAGACACACCAAAAAAACATCCAAATACTGCTCGTCTGTAATGTCTCTCTTGTATTAAAGCCCCCACATGAGAAATTGTTCCGAAAAAAATTAAATAAGTCTATATTTTAAGCTTGTTTGTTGCTGAAGCTCTTTGCACTGACCGGCGGAACAATTAGGTATTTGGATGTTTTTTGGTGTGTCTTTTTGGACGAGGAAAAGTGAGCCCCATTCACAACCATTATGGATAAATACTGCTGCGCGGACCCCCCCGTAACTCAGAGAAGGGACGGACGACTCTGAAAATTCTCCCAGCTCTTAGTCCACATGAGGGTGAGTAGATAATGAAATTTTAAATTTGAGTGAACTATCCCTTTAAAAAGGCCATACATAGGTGTTGAGTGTTTCCACTCAGCCCAAGTACTTTTCTGGACTCTGGAAAAGTTTCACAAACATAAAATTGTCATGATGTGATAGAAAAATCCTAATGCAAACAAACCGTGATAATTGACGTGTCAGTAATTGTATAGGTTGTAATTCTTCTTTACTTTTTTAACAAAATGCTCTTTGAGTCAAAGAGACTTTTTGTTGCTGTTCTGCTCGAACCCAGCTGATTAGCTGCCACTGTGGCCGCTAGGATTGCATTAATATTACAACACAGATATTGCAGCGGCCAAACTCGGAGTGACGTCAGTTTCATTTGGAACTGGTACAGTCGGTGCAGAAAAATAAATCAACTTTTAATGTTAGCCAGCCAGCAGGAAAAATCTGAGGCAGACTGATTGAATCCGCCTTCTCTTTACTATCCAGACATACCCAGGCTACACACACAAGTGCACACACACACACACACACACACACTGAGAGAGACTGCCATCTTCATTAGTGCTGAGTGCTGATGTGGCCTCTGGATTTATTGGCCGGCAGAGGTGAAGCAGACATGCATACACACACGACTACACACACACACACACACACACACACACACACGCACACACACACACACACACACACGGATACACAGACACACCCACACACACACACATCCTCAGCATTCCACTTCACAGTAGCCTAGTAATGTTGACCTACCTCAGCGGGATCAATAGACTGGAGACAGATGAGCCTGGTTAACACATACATTCAAGCGCAGACACACATGCACGCACACACATACACACACATTGCTATGGCCCAGCCATCATTTCTACATCTATATGTTATAGCTGATAGCATGATGAAACAAATTCCCTCCTCCCTCCCTGATGTCCATTCTCTCCTGCTTAATGTAACACGGATCTGCAGCTCATATGCAAAATGTAATCTACAGCAGGGAAAATCAGTATTGAACATGTCACAAACACTTTTCTCAGAAGATGTAGAAATGGCTATGGGCATGACATTTCCACCAGATGTTGTTAACAACCCAAGTAATGCACACATACAAAGAAATCAAAACATATGTCCATAAATGAAGTTCTGTTGTGTAATAAAGTGAAATGAATTAGGGAATTGGTATTGAAGACATGAAGAAAAAGAGGAGGTGCAAAAAGGAATGGAAAGACAAGAAAGCAGCTGGAATCTGTCAAGTCCTCCTGTCTCCTATCAGTGCTCATTAATATCAGCCGCTTTGGTCCTAATTGACGCCTATAAAAAGGTTTGTCATCACCAAGGTGTCACACAAGAAGTATCTTGTGAGGGGTCAAAGCAAAAAGCTCTGTCGAGACCTTCACAACCTTATGTTGAAAAACATACTGACGGTGTTGTTTACAGACTTGTTCCCAAACCCCTGAATGCACCGAAGAGTTTTGTAAGAGCAGAGGAACACCCAGACCTGGAATTAACAGGTACAGGTGTTTTACTTCTTTTTTTTTAGAGTTGAGTTATGCACTCAGCAGTCATGGCCTGAATGCACACTCACCATGCAAGACTGTTGACAAGTTCAGTAGCCTACTTATTTTCCCTAGATTTATTCTACATAAACATGCATTTTAGCTTATATAATATAGTAGACATTTTCTCTTTACAAAAGAGAGAGAGAGGGGGAATGACATGCACATGCCCGGCGTGGGAGCTCACTTTTCCTACTTGCTCATCTGTAGGAGATTTAAAAAGATAAAGAAGGGGGTCATAACTGAGTACTGATTCTCTGATGATCTGAGCTGAATGCAGCATCTTTGATCTCAAATATGTAACAAATAGGAATTGAAGAATTGTATCAAATTGGAAAATTAGAAATGAAAAAAAAAAGAAAGCAGCTTATTCATCCCAAAGGGTGATCTCAATAATCTCTCTCACATCAGCTCTGAACCTTTAAAAGCAGCAGACACATTCATGTGCCTCTCGTTGTTGAAGGTGGACAGATGTCGGTCATGACGGAGAGGAGGGAGATGAATTTCCTCAGACATGTCTTCCCAGGAGGACACTCGTGTGCTGGAAAGTTTTCATTTGATTTCACAGACAGTAAAGATCAAACCAACGTAAGACCGTCCACTCTGTTCTATAACCGAGAGATTTTTTACCTTTTAACTCTAAATAGTAGCTGTCACAAAGCGCTGCTCCCATCATCCAACAACTTGACAATATGTCACTTTTTAAACAAGGTTTTCAGGCTCGTGGGTTCAACAGTTGTACTGCAAGAGCTGAACTGAGCAGAAAAACAAGATTTTAAACTGTGGCCTCCTCATTTTCAGACTGTTAAAGAAAAAGCTCACCAGCTCCTGTCCTGTCTTCAAGGTGTTGGGGACGTGGCTTAGCTTTCTGACCGTCCCGTGCTCCATTCACAGAGACCTGCCGACCTGAGACAGCCATGGAAGTGAAAACACTAACTTAATCATGTGAATATTATAAATCTTTAAGAAATCTAAAATAATACTTTCAAATGTGACAAAGATGTTGTTGCTTATTTCTGTTATGGCCGCTCTTTCTTCAGGATGAAGGAATCAGGAAATGAATTTGAAGTCATGTTTCCCCTTCATTGAGTTGATCAGTTAAATTAAGATGTCCAGAGTCTCTGGCTTGATATTCAGATGTAACAGATTATTATGTGCTGATATTTTGTGTTGGCCTGCAGTGCTGACAATGTGTTTGTATAATATGGCCTATAGGAAATGTTGATATTGAACGTAATTTGGCTCACGTTAAACGAATGAGCAACAAAATGTTGGAATAAAACGTATTTTAGCACAGAAACATCCATTGTGAACATTTCCTGGTGGCGACTGGGTTGGTTATCAAATAAAGGCAACGAAAAAAAGACTGAGCTCTGCCTTTAAATCGGCCTTTATTCCTTTATTCCACCAGGCTGATTTGACCAGTAGTTTCTGTTCACCTCCACCTCCGTCACAATGCTGAATTCCTCTATTTAAAACTTTAAGTTCTGTATCTCGGTATTGAGAATGGCGGTGCCTATGTCTGTCTGGCTCTGTGTGTGTGTGTGTGTTTGTGTTGGATGCCCGCTGGATGTGTGTTCATGTGGTGCTTATTACATTGCCTCTGTATGTGCATATGTGCGTGTGTGGTGGCTGTGAGAGAGTTTTACAGGCAATCTCTTTACTGCTTTGTGTGGTGCACACCTACTTTTACTACCCTACCACAGTGAAGAAAGACCAGAACACACACACACACACACACACACACGCACACACACACATGTACACACACACACACACACACACACACACACACACACAGACACAAGCAGTTCCATGTGAATGATATGGGCCGGTTGGTTTAGTATTGAGTTCTCTCTAGCTCAGTTTATGAGGAAGCTGCAGCGGGGTTGTGGGGTGGGGGTGGGGGTGGGGGTGGGTGGAGACATTAGTTTAATTGTAGTCGGGGTCTGAGAGAAGAACCCAATCTCATACAGCAGCCATGTACAGTACAGACCACATAATAAGATTAATTTCCCTTTTTCAAATCACAAACATTGTGGCAACTAGTAATAAAAAGTCAGTGGTATAAGAGCTGATTACACATGTTTAATTAAGATGTCATTAAAGAGCTGCTTCACTTTAATTACAAGTAGCACATTTTCTCAGTTTCCTCCTGTGGTTTGTTGCCATGCAGGTAGTTTGGTTTTGATTTGTTGATCTATGTTGATATCTACTCAGTGCCCCTCTGGGATGAATTCATAAATAATGTGAAAAATATAATGAAAACATTAAATTTGTCTTCTATAACAGCACAAAACATACCAGCAAACCCTCAAATGCCTATATTAAATAACTTATCCACAATTAATTTACCACAGTGTCAAAAACGAATACTTGCTGGCCTAACAGCAGCAAAAAAGATCATTGCAATAAGATGGAAACCACCACACACGCTTTACATCTCTCATTGGTATTTGACTTTTCTTGATATTATCTATTTGGAAATATCTACAGTCCGAATCAATAATGCAAATCAAAACCAGACTTGCAAGATGCACTTAAAACAAACACCATGTATATTGCAGCTTTCCCTGTCCATTTTTGTTTATTAACATTTGTTTATTTAGTTATTTATTTACCTCTAATTTTCACTGTTATTACTATTGTTTTCCGTCTGTTATGATTTCTCTCCATTAAATGGTTACGGTCCGAAGGGTGGTTGGGGGTATAATATAAGTGTGTGTTGCGCCCAGTGGGGCCCACAAAAAACCCCAGTAGTCTAATCTTTGTATGACTGAATTATTCTGCTTAGACCCTGACTAGTACTCATAGTAATGCTGCATTAGCATCAAAACAAAGCAGCCTAAATAAAAAATGATAATACATACGTAGTCTATGAAAAAAAGTGGAAAAGTCAGGGGCCCACTTTAGTATTCTTTAGGGGCCCAGAATTCCTAGTAACGGCCCTGATCATAACATGTGAGGAGTTGATGGCCTCCTAGATGGAGATACACAAGTCCTACTAACAAAGTATTTGATATAGAAGGAGAGGGATGTCTTGGACATGTTCTACTGTGGTTGAGGTGAAGTTGCAGTGTACGAACTCCCATCATCCCTAACAAGAATTTCAAAACTCAGATTAACACTAGAACAGCCAACATTCCATGTATACCTAGAACCGCCAAGAGGTCATTTTGACCTCCATTCACTCTAATGCAAAAATGGTAAATGGACTGCATTTATGTAGCCATATATATTATAAACCCAGCCAGACACACAGTTCAAAACACTTTATGGTAATGCTTCACATTCATATGCATACACATATTTTACAAAAAATAACAAAAATGGTTGCTAGGCAACCAATATAGACGACTCTTTATTTTTCTATTTTCGAACAGTGTGTGTATGTAAAAATTTTCAAAATTGTTTCAAATTTTTGAATTCATGTCCATTTCTCATGAGAGCAAGGGATTGTCATTGTTATGTTCAATGTTTATGAGTAATATTAGTTTTTTATCTGTTTGACCTGTTTCAACTGTTTGACAACTTTCTAGTATCTGACCTCGTGTTGTGTAGTGGGATGAGGTCAAAATGACTAACTAACTAAATAACTAACTATAACTAACTAACTGGCAAACCGAGTGACTAAATGGACATTATTTAGCCCAGATTGCAATGATTGGAAAATCAATTTTATACATTTTTATATACACACACTATTCGAACAGTAGAAAAATGAAGAGTCATCTATGTTGGTTGCCTAGCAACAACTATTGTTATTTTTGGTAAAGTATGTGTGTGTATATGAATGTCAAGTATTACCATAAAGTGTTTTGAACTGTGTGTCTGGCTGGGTTTATAATATATATGGCTATATAAATGCAGTCCATTTAGCATTTTTGCATTAGAATGAATGGAGGTCAAAATGACCTCTTGGCGGTTCTAGGTAAAACCTCTCTTTTCTTCGCTCTCTTTTATATCAGAATCACGAAAACGCATAAGATGATGTAGAACACACTTTTAGGAAAAGTCACCAACTGGGAGACCGAGGGTTTTTACGCAAACAGAGTTACGTGCATTTTAAGAAGCGAGAGAGGTCAAAATGACCTCACGGCGGTTCTAGTGTTAACTTTGATTTCAACATTAACTATCTTGAGCCACACTGGATCAGATAATGTTTTATTTATTGTGCATAATGGTTGGAAATTGTCATGTTTTAAAGCAGATAAATGAGGGGAAACTGTCGGTGATGGGAGTCAGAGCGTGTGCACATTGAGGATCTTATTACTTCTATAAACTTCTGTAATCACAGATTTTCCTAATTATACCAACTATGGTTCTGATTAACTGTTTGCTAAGAACAAAGTGTTGTAGGTATGCAACACCCAGAAGATACTCTTACATATCGTAACATCAAATTCAATCGTCAAACATTAATATCTTCAAAATTACCCTACACTTAAAAAATCTTTCTACCCATAAAATGAGACTAAAACTGTGCACTTTCACGGCCTTCTGACAAAATCAGTGGCTCTTACATTTGTTAACCACGATTCATTTCTTCCAGTAACCCTACTGTATAATAAATGTTTTAATATACCTTGATATGAAGAAAATTTGTCCAGAGGCCTCTGCTATTAAAATATTTAAAATACATGATTCAAAAACCCTTTAATTTGAGGTTATTAAGCTGATCCTCTGTTAAATTTCAAAATTTAAACTTAACCTCCATTGATGCACTGTTGAACTACTATGTTCCTGAAAGTAAATGGGAAATGGACTTGCACTGCACTTTTCTAGTTGCTCGGACCACGGAAAGCGCTTTATGTCTCATTCACCCATTCACCACACAGTCATACAGCACTAGACACAGAGCTTGAAAGCTTCCTCAAAGATGAACCGTATGAACTTCAAATCTTCTCCTTAGGTGACTCTCACGTACGATGTGTTGCATAGTGGCTGTTCTCAGGTCTGCTGCGGTACTGCCTTGTATTTGTCAGTCAGCATTTTTTACCTGTGACCGATGTGGATCAGTAAGCTGAAGCCCGTTCCCCTCTTAAGCTGGTTTAGTTTCACGTCTAACAGGCCCATTAAAATTAAAAGGTAAATAATTTGCTTAGCTGATTTATGCATCTAATAAATGTTCACCTATGAACAAGCACAAGGTTAAGTGATTGTTGGTACCAGTCTGTTAATTACATGAAATAAAATGAAAGACCATAATGGCTCTTTCTATCGTATAGAGAGTAAGGGCAAATGCTCAGTCAAGATATGTGAATGTATTGTAACCTCGTGGTAAATATGTATGTTAATGGGATAGTTCAACAATTTGGCAACATTTGGCCCATTGCCATAATCCCTATAGTTTTAGTGGGTTTGCAATGTTACGAGACAAAGTTGTTATCGAGGCGAATGCAGGGACTGCTTGCTGATTAACTGCCCCCTACGGGAATGCGCATCGGCAGTTTTGCATGAGTTTACCTCACAAACAACTCCGTCTCACAATGTTCCGTTATCATCTCATAGCATGGTGAATGTGCAGGTCACACAAGAGCGTTTTTGGAGTTGTTGGATTGTGTATTTGATGAGGGAAACCAGAAATTCCATGAGCCTATGTAGTGTAGCAGCTCACGGCTCTGCTCCGCTGTTCTAAAAATAGTTTGCACCGACAATTAAAGGTAACAAACCTACTCCTAAAACTATGGGCCCAATCTGTCAAAATGTTGAACTATCCCTTTAAAGTGACTCAGTATGTGGTTATCTGCTTCCCATACATGTTCGTTGTTCTCCCTGTTTCCAGTTCTTGTGCTATGCTAGGCTAACAGACTGCTTCCTCAGGCTACATATCATACAGCCATGAGGTTTTAATATTCTTATTTAACTGCAGTGACTTGTGATTTCTGGTCAACGTTTCCGAGACAGACACAGAGCTGAGAGGCTCTAGACATTAAATTATATCACATATAAGCCCTTCATTCACCACTTACCTCTCTATATCCCACCAGAGCCAGTTCAGACAGGCCAGTCTGTCTTCCTCCTCGACTCATGGCTTTACATGATTATACCACATTATTATCCCAGCAGTACCCTCTGTGTGTCCTGCTGTGCTGAGCTCCGTTCAGACACACTCACCTGTAATTAACCTCTCTGTTTATTGCCCTACATTATTACACACAGCCTGTGTAGTACTATAGCTGCTCCTGGTTTCAGCCTGCACAAGTAGGCTATGGCTGTGCACCTGTTCAGGTGTGTTGGAAACCAGTGCAGGGTAGCTGAGGTTTAAAGCCACACCTGCTGGTCTGGAATCAGCCTGGGACTCCCATATTGTCTAAACCGCATTCACAACAGCATTATGACTTGTCGCTGGATGTGGAATTCATTTTGTTAAAGGGAATGAATTATCTCACAAATCCTTCGCGGAGATCATATACTTCAGTTACAGCTTTGTTTTGATTCTTTAAACCTAATATTGATTTGTCAATGAAGCATAACTGTTGCATTGTAAAAGCCGTCAGAATGAACACACTCGGTTTTATCATTCATATTCTTATTTGTTCATTCTTCAATGTTTATGACCATAAAAGTTGAAAGTCCATCTCTGAAATGTTCGTCAGTGTCCTCGTGCAGGTTTTGTGGGCTCACTTGTTGGGAAACTATAAAATAATGGATCAGCCTGACATCCATGTTTACTGGGGCACAGTAAGGAATTAGCTTTGGTCGATGATTGTGGTGTATGTTCTTTTTTCCCCCTTCTTTTTAATAATATGTTTTATTGAGCATCAACATTACAAGAGTGGAGACATGTGATAGACATAAAATAGTGCTCACATTTACAAATTGTTTGAGAATAGAAAAAAGAAAGAAAAAAAACTCCTCATCCCTCCCCCAACACTCCACCCGCCTAACCCGCCCTGTGTCGGAAACATAACATAAAATGGAAATACAAAATGTCACTATCAAGCACCTTTTAAGTAGGCTGTTTAGCTGTTATTTAAATGAGTGAGAAAATGCATTAGCTATGTATGTTGAGAACAGCAAATCATTTCTCAGTTAGACTTGAGACTATTACACTCTCTGCCGAAACACATGCCCCGAGAGATCAGGGTCAATTCTGTCCTGTAGGAAAAAATCATTCAGATACACACTTGGTCATATTTTATGGGCCAACAATATTTATTTGGTCCCTTATAGGTCTGCAGACAAAAACATAGCTTTGATTAGAATGATATGTACACACTGGCTGTATCTCTGCTGCAGCTAGTGCTTGCTATAGTGGAATGCAAAATGTATTTAATTTCTGGAAGGGCCGTCGCCATGTGAGGAAGAGCTTCTGTCTGTGTCTCTCTGCTCATTTCTTACGAATAAAAGGTGATGGGGCCTCTTGGTCCACTTAATCCCTCTGTACTTGCTTGGTTCTCTCTGTCTCCCTTTTCATAATGATGCCTTCATGTTATCAATTCTACAAAAACGTCAGTCCTTTCCTGTGGTTGTTAAATATTACAGTGACATTTTGCTGCACTTAAGAACAATTGTGTGTTTGTTCTTTTTCTCTATACAACCACTACTACCAGGTGGCTGAATTGGATTGAATTTCATGACTGTGTCATATGAAAGCTCCGCAAACAAGAAGCCAAAGAGTAGCAAAAATAAGCATCACAAAATCCTTAAGTGCGTCTTACCTTTGTTGTTTTGTGGTCAAAGTTCAAAGGCATATTTTTAGTTTTAGGCAGAGATGAAAAAAATAAATATTTTTCTATGGTAGCAATTTCACAGGTCTTAGCTTTCATTTTTTTTAAAAAACAGAATGAAACAAAACTACAAATCTATTTGTCTAAAATTTCTGCACAGTAAGCAACAAATTTTATTAAGGGATAACCCCTTGAGATGCATCATCTCATCTTCCAGGGAGTCCTAGATTTAACTCTTTGTTAAATTTGTCCAAAAAAGTTGAAAAGCAATTTCTCAGTTTTTGTGAGCTGTTTGTGAAATTGTGTGCTTGCATCCTGGGCATCTCCTGGGTACTAAGCCCCCCTGTCCTTGAAACCTAGTGACACCCCTGCATTATACTATTTAAATAACCATAGTTAGATTTGGCCAACTTTAAGGTTCCTGATCTAATTAGCTGGATAATCTGATCACATGGACCAAAACAATGGTGACCACAGACAGCTCAGGCCGAAGTTGTCACATAACCACAGATGACATTAGACCTGGCTAAAAGCAGAGAGTAAATTTTGGAATTGGTACAGCTGAAACCGCAGTGTGAACACTGCACATGTTTCTGCCTGGTTTTATAGGAGCCAGCAGCCAACAGACAGATTGACTTTTCTATCTAAAACCTTTTTACAATCTCTGCTCCATTTACAGGATCGAGGCTGTTGCACTCTGTGGGACCAAATATCAACCACAAGGCATCAACAAACAGGAAGGCAGCTGTAATGAAACACAAACACACACATACACACCACACAGTTTAACACAGCACCACATTTTAATTAATTAATTATTTTTTGCATTTCTGCTTTTTATTTGATTGAGTCATAGAGGGATAGAAAATGCAGTGATGAGAGATTGGAGTTGGTGCACAGTGCTGTTGGTAGTACACACCCCAGCAGGCTGTCCTCTGGGGTACAACACCCTTCTAAAATCTTATTATACATGTGTACACACACACCTTCATGCTCTCATTCCCTCCTTGTTCTCTCTTTCTAACACACAGATTGGTCATTTAAATCTCCTAATCAGTTTATTACTTCAGCAGTGGTCTGATTGTAAAATTCCACCAGGCCACTGAGAACTATAACTAATTAGTATTACGACTCGTGCCAAAAAGTGAGTGAACATAGTAGATTTTTACTCTTATATGTAACTGTACATGTATTTCTATGTAACACTGGAGTTAATTGAAAGCGGCAGTATTACAAGACGTTATTGGTGATGTTAGGTTGAGGATGTTCAAAAGGTCCCAAAATGCAGAATCCAACTACCATGGAACAAAAAACGATTTATTAAATCACAGGGGAGAAAATAACAAAGACAAAACTGAGCAGGAGCACTGGAAATACTGAGGAAATCAACACAGGTGAGACAAATGAAGTAATCACAGGTAGGCAAACAGAAGGAGACAAGACATGAAACTTCAAAATAAATAAAACAGGACATGAACAGTGAACAGAGGACAGACCATGACATGTGAGGGCTGATTCTGAGTTAAAGGGTATAGCGGTAGTTCTGTATTACAGGATCAGTGGTGCAATTTGTGTCGATCTCAGGGATGTCACTAGGTTTTAAGGACAAGGGGGCTTAGTCCCCAGTTGCACAGGATGCAAGCACAACATTTCCATTATCCAGCTAATTAGATCAGGAACCTTACAGTTGGCCAAATCTAACTATGGTTATTTAAATAGTATAATGCAGGGGTGTCACTAGGTTTCAAGGACAGAGAAATGGCTTTTCAAAACATTTTTTTTCAACATTTTTGGACAGATTTAACAATTAGTACTGTGCAGAAATTTAGACAACCATTTTGTTTCAGTTTTTTATTTTTTTATTTTTATGAAAGCTAAGACCTGTGAAATTGCTACAGTAGATTTTTTTTCATTTCTGCCGAAAACTAAAAATATGCCTTTGAACTTTGACCACAAAACAACAAAGGTAAGACGCACTTTAGGATTTTGTGACACTTATTTTTGCTACTCTTTGGCTACTACTTTGCGGAGCTTTCATATGACACCTTATTTGTGTGGTTAGCTTGGGGTGCCAACATTAGCAGAAGCACAAAAGCGGACATGCGTTATTCTCATGTTTGTGGTACATGTCTATATAATTGCCTGGGGTTTGTATTGTGTTTTGTTCGGGTGGCAATGCTTGGTATAGGCTTTTAGCTGTGTTCCTCCCCGTCATTTTTGGTATGCTAGAATTGGTGCTTGCATGCACAGAGATCATCTATACAGCATGCATCTCACATGTTAAAAATAAAAAAAATAATTATTTGGGGGAGAGACTTCAGAGGCTTTTTACCTGACAACATCTATTTTTCTGTTAAACTCTACATAGCATAACAAAGACAAACATGTGGTATAGACTCTTTATTAAGTCATTTAACATCTGATCACAGAGTGACAGTCTATGTATGACAGTCTGTTCATTCCTTCACATGTCCTGATGCAGTTAAAAAAAGAAGTTTTTTTTGTGTGAATGCAAATATGGTGTCCTTTTCCATCAATAGACAATTTGAGCAAAAATTGCAACAGTTAAATTACTTCCTTAAATCATCAACATACAGTCTGAGCAATGAAATTATAACATTTTTGAATGGAACATTTCAATTGTAGAAACATGAGTCAGCTGAACAGCCGCGTTGCTGTCTTTTCAGCAAAGGTTGCATCTTGATATTTTCTGTGCAACTTGACCAAACATATAGGTTGTGTGTGTGGGTCTGGTGCTGTAGCAGGCTAGACAAAGCCTATATTGTGTTCTGTAGTGTTCAGTTTTATGGCTTTGTAATGTGATAGGGGTCTGATGTCAGAACAAAGGACAAATTTAAAAACATGAACATCGTACAAACACATAAATGCATCGTTATTACATCCTTCAAGTAATTTTTCTTAGAATCTGTTGGATATCAGTCACATATCAGGATTATTTTTACAAAAAGCTATGACCACAATTTAAAACGCTGTCCCTGGAGACTGAACATATTGAATTTCATTATCTCAAGTCATAACGTTAGAATAGAGGTCAGGATTAATCCCAATATTTGGGGGAATATTTGATGCTTATTCACTTCCTTTGTGGGAATAAGACGAGAATGTTGATATCAATCTCATGCCTGTATGTTTAGTGCAAAGCTGGGTGTGGTTAGCCTGAAAACTGTAAGCATGTAATAACGTATAAATAAACAATTTGTTGACCAGGACCAAAATTTGCTGATAATTGTGAATTTCTCCATCAATCCTCATCAGACTCTATCTATTTACTTCTGGCTGAACTACAATCACTGCAGACCAGTCAGCATCCAATCATAGCAGCAGACAAAAACAATCATCTATTGATATGCTAATTAGCTTCCAAAGCTCCTCACACTGTGGCTCGTTGTTGAGCAGTGTTTGATCTTTGGCGCTACCGTCTATGGACGGACAGTTCATCCAATCACCTGCAAGCATACATTTGAAAACTCTCTACTCTTTTCGGTTTCCAACAAAACCTGCCTAGGTGCTTCTGTCTACGCCAGGTTAAGTTGCTGCTATAAGCATTTAAATTTGGACAGACCAGTCAGCCTATCTGTTTCTGTATTCTATCTGGGCCAACCACATACTCTGGCATGAACTTCTCATGTTACCCTCACAAAGAAAGCTGATTGTTTCATGTAGAAGCTGAAGGAAGACTTAGGCCCAATCCCATTTCTCTTTTATACCCCTACCCCTACAAACCTGCAAGGGGTAGGGGTAGAAAATCAACCCCTATGAATTGGGATACCCCTTCAACAGTCACATACGTCATCACGTAGTCTTCACTGGCTTTACGTAAGCTGATGCGCCGAGCTTTTGCCAGAAATCAAATAGCATTGTACCATATAACTTAATAAGTATAAGATAGAACTTAATGCAGGCTGATCGGTTCATTGTAAAACATTAATTTATTGATGTAAATGTGGTGATTTCCGTACGTACAGAACCCAGACGCAGCGGATGTCTGATACCTACACACATGAAGCTCTTTTCATTCAAAATAATAATGCTCCAGTCAGAATTGTTAAGTTTCATTAATGAGACTAATATTTAAATGCTAAAAATAATTTAACCAGCCGGTGGTAAACCTCTAAAAACCTGCGGGTATGTTAATTAGCGACCGTCTTTTCTCCCAGGACGAGGACCAGACCAGCGCTGCAGACCGGCTGCTGCCTCTGTGAGGAGCCGCTCTGGAGCTTTCTCCGAAAAAAAAAACGTGAACTTCCAGCCGTCATTTGGACAAACTAACCGCACATTTGGGACATAAACCGCTACTTTCTCGCATGAAAATGTTTTAAAATGACATAATAACAGCGCTGCAGTGAGAAATAAATCAGCTTCTCGTTTTACAGCCACCGCTGCCGGTTGCCGCCAGATGCATTCTGGGAAACTTTTCATACCCCTCCGTTTGGAGTGTGCCTCTGAAAAATCTCCGTTTGGAGGGGTATATAGACTTTCCCCTACCCCTCCGTCCTACACACCCCTACCCCTTTGGGGTGAGGCGTAGGGCCAAGGGGTGAAATGGGATTCAGCCTTACTGTTACACACATTTGGTCGGCTCCTTGATTTTATACAATTTTTAAAACACATTTTGTATCTTCATTCCTATTAATAAATGCATTCTAACATCATAATACAGTACAACAACTTAGACCCTGCTTGAAGCACACTGATGTAAACACCCGTCCTCATCCTCTAGTTTCCTGCTCTAACCAGGAATTAAGATTTTAAATGTAAACACCTACAAACTACTCTCCTTACCCTGAAATATCCCAGTGTGCCAGTGAACGCTACTTAAAGTTTTACAGTTGTAGAAATAAATAAAAGCAGTAGTCTGTACTGTTACATCAGAGAGGATGGTGAAAATCAAACTAAACCCTCTTCCCTGCCTCAGCCTGAGCGTAATGTTTGGATTTATTCCATTCTTTTTATGCTGGACAGATGAATGTGACAAATGTTGAGGCATTTGCTTCAAATCCGACACATTCAGACAGAAGGATAAAGTTATTCGATTTTGGTAGTCAAAGGTTGAAGGTCAATGTAACTGTGACCTGTTAACGCAGAGCTGCTATGATTAGTTGACAGCTCTATTAACAGAATATTGTGCAGCAATTCATAAATTTGAGCTTGAATGGAAGGAAGGCTGTACGGCTGAATACAGGCTCCTCCTCATCAAAAGAGACAGAACTGGTATCATGTGTCTGAACTATTGTGGTAATATTTATGATTGTTAAGTTCTGCAGATGGCAGAACATGACAATAAATGCAAAGTGAGACAAACCTATGCAGCATTTCATCTGAAAATTAAAGTTTGATGTGCTATCACTAACAACATACACTCTTAGAAATAAGGGTTCCAAAAGTGTTCTTCTACAAGGGCTGAGGTTCTACCTGGAACATTTGCTTCTGAAAAACCTGAAGAAAGGGTTTTTCGAGGGTTCTTGGTAACAATAAGGGTTCCGTAAGAACCATTTTGATCCAGGGAACCCTTAAAAACTCTTTCCCCAAAGAAATGGTTTTTCAAGGGTTCTTGGTAACACTAAGGGTTCCAGTAAAAGGGTTCTTGGTGGAACTCCCTGTGTGGGTTCTAGATGAAACCATAAGAAGTCGGATATTTTCTGGATGAAATCCTCAGTAAGGCTTCTGGGTGAAACGAATACGCCATAAAAGGATTTTTTGTAGAACCTTTGTAGAACCTCTCATTGGTGGTTCTAGATGTAACCTTTCACAGATGTGTTGGGTTCTAGATATAACCCTTTATGTTGGGTTCTTGGTAGAACCCCTTAAATGCGAGGGGAAAAGGGTTCTCCTATGAGGACAAGCTGAAGACCCTTATATGGTTCTACATAGCACTTTTATTTCTAAGAGTGTAGTTTGTTTGTACAGTGGACAAACTGTGCTGCAATCTCCAGTAGGACTGTACATTTTACAGCCCAATGTCATTTTTTTTGTTTTAGATGAGACCTTAGTTTTTCAGTTCCAGTGTTTTGAGATGCTTATGAATTGTCTCTTAGAGTATTTCGAGCACATGGCACAGTTGTCCATTGCAGATGCAACTTGGCATGGTCTTCCTTGTAGAGAAGCATTGGCAGAAGTCACAGTTACTGAACTGCCGTGTGCTTACAGCAACTTATTTGACAGCACTTTGCTAACAACGTTGAAAAAAAAAATCACATTGAAGTTCCTGTCGGCTTTACACGATTTCCTCTGTCCACTCCACGCCAGCAGGCTGGATGCTGGCCTTGAGACGGCGTGGCTGGCTGAGTCCCAGCGCCTCCCCTCCAGTTTTAAGGAGCTGTTCTGGTCTTGAGTGCAGACAAAGGGGACAGGGGCACGAAGACGGATGGTGCACGATGCCGGCAGAGGGGTAGAGGGCTGCTGTCTGCGGCAACCCCCCCGGCCTGCTGTGGTACTGGAAGAGGCGGAGTGCATCCAGGGGCCTCATGGGCGCACTGTAGGGACTGTGAGCTGAGGATGCTGGCAGGGAGAGAGCCAGGGAGGAGTACTGGTGAAGTGGGAGGTGGGGGAGCGGGGGCGGGATGAAGGGGTACGGCAAGGTGGAGGAAGGAGAGGCACGGCCCATCAACAGTGCACCCAGGGGGTCGACGAGAGGGTGGGGCCAAGGCATGGTGTGTCTCTGCCGTTTATCCTTCATCCTCCTGTTCTGGAACCACACCTGGAGAGAGGGAGGGGTGGAAGAGAAGAGCAAAATAAAGAGATGTGAAGAATGATGGATGAACAACTGTGTTGGCTATGCAGAAATGAAAACTACACTTCTTTACAACAATAAGATGAAGTGACTAACGACTAAGAACACATTTAATAAAAGGCTGAAGATGTGCGCTTTGAGCTTATGCTTGAATGTTTCAACACTTCAGACTGTTCTCAGGTCAGCTTGGAGAATAAAAGCTGGAAGCTGCCTTGTAGGAGGTTTGAATCCTGCATTCAGAACCAGGGGCGGGTCCAGAGTATTCTCTGGTCGGGGGGCACAGGGAGGAGCAACAGTGAATCTGGGGGGGGGGGGGGGATGAAGGCTGCCACTGATCACTCTCTTGAATGTTTATATTCACCACAACATCATAGGCCATTTTTATTATCATTGACATCTGTGTCCTCTTTTATGTCATATATGTGTAGTAAATGCATGTTGAAATTTAAATTTTTTAATTGCACATTTGGAGTTTGGAGAAACGTTATTTCGGCCCCCTGTGTAACTGTCTGTTACATTGTGTGATTGACAATAAAGTTTACTGAAACTGAAAGTTAATATTGTGCAAATGTCTTCATCTTGCTTTTACTGGCCACATTGAATCTTTCTTTTCTTTTTGTAAGGAAGACGCCTGTAACCTTATCATTTTCCACTTAATTCCACTCAACATTAAAATTATAGTCAATCAATAATGACCTCTATCTTGTAAATAAGAAGTCTTAGCAGAGTAAGCAACACAATAAATTCTCAGAGTGAACAGAAATATATTATACACTTAGCCAGTATTTAGAGTTAATTTCTGAGCAATTACTCAAATGGTGAAATTGAGAACAATAACAATCTTGCACCATTTTCTATGTACTATACAGAACACTATGATGTTTGCTGAGACTACAGTGAACATAGCAGTGTTAAAGAGCTTAACACAGTGATTTACATTACCACATGTCAGTGACCATTGGAACGCAGGGTGGCCAATCAGAATTGGGGGAGCGGGGGGTGCCCCCCATGCCACCATGGAAGACCCGCCCCTGTTCAGAACAACTAACAATCTTGTTCATAGGCTTCAAGCATGGCGTAAATATCCTGGTGTAAGACGATGCAGTGTATTAGAATTAAACAATAAAATAGTGGCCCATGTAATGACTCTAAGGTGTAATTTGTTCTCTCCTTCTAGCCCTGCATGGTCAGCAACCAGGCAGCAGAGTACAGCAGACTACAATGTGAACTAAAATGTACACCACAATATAAATGATGCTGTTCATAAAAGTTGACATTGAACAGACAGGAGTGTACCACAGAAAATCAGGAGGGATGGATGTACAACACATTTAACTCCCAACACCAGAGGGTGGTGTTCTGTTTCCTAGCACCTCCAGCACCTCTTCAGAGTGTTTTGCCTATGGATGAGCGGTGGCCTTTTTCAACATTAAGAACATTAAAATACTGATGACGTGAAGAAGGGGCGTCTGGTGTGCCACTGGACTTTCTCTGAAAAAAGAAAAAGCATTTCTGTTGCTACTCTATAACCATGACTGTGGTCGATATATAAAAATGGAGTGGAATTCATTGTAATGATGCTGCCTAACTACACAGAGGGGGTGGTAGATCAGAGTGGTTGAATATATTAGCATAATATTTCCTGTTCCTGTTCGGCTCACTGTCCCCCTCTCTGCACCTGCAGCCCTCCCCTCTGGTAATGTTGGCCTGTGTTTTCCATGCACCTTAAAACATGCATACACACAATGTCATCCAGCATACACACCCTACATTACCGACACTATACATGCATCCCCTATGTATGTTATGTGCAGAAATGACACAATTACAATGCTAACATGCTAATGTTTATCGAGTTATATTTATATGTCCATGATCATTAGCATGGTGTATACAAAGTGCAGCTAAATATGATGGTAATGTTAAAGGGATAGTTCAACATTTTGGCAAACTGGCCCATTGCCATAATCCCTATAGTCATAGTAGGTTTGTTACCTTTATTTGTCGGTGTGAGCTATTTTTAGAACGGCGGAGCAGAGCTGTGAGCTGCTCAGAGCTACGCTACCGAGGCTCATGGGATTTCTTGGTTTCCCTCATCAAACTCATCAAGTACACAATCCAACAACTCCAAAACCCTCTGGTGGACAAGTAACCTAATAATGGAAAGTTACAAGACAGAGTTGTTTTAGAGGTAAATTCATGCAAAACTCTGAGCAGCTCACGGCTCTGCTCCACTGTTCTAAAAATAGCTTGCACCGACAAATAAAGGTAATGAACACACTATGACTATAGGGATTATGGCAATGGGCCAATTTGCCATAATGTTGAATTATCCCTTTAACTAAAATATTGGGCAAACATGACGATTATTCTATTGACTACCAGACACTAAATGAATGACTAACAATTCATTTATCTTTATGGTCCATCTAAATGTTATAAAACTGAACTGAATTTATATTCCAACTGCGTTACTCTCAACCAGATTCCTTTCACTTTGTTTTGTCTACTTCAGATGTCTCCACCTTCTTAAAACTTTAAACTGAAGCTGACAAGTTGTGTGTGTGCCTGTCTGTCCAGTCCTCAACTATTTTACTCACAGAATCTCCCGGAAGAGTGCGCTTCTAAAACGTCAGGTGGTGGCGTTTACAAGGCCTCGCCTCGCATTCCTGCTCTTTCATAAAAGACTCTCCAGTAGTTGCCAGAAAGGTGGCTGCATTTACTACATATTAAAGCTGCTGCAGTGGGTCAGTGGGCCTCTGCATCAAATGTTAGATGCTGCTAAACCTGTCACTACTCAATCTTCTGTGCCGATTGAAATGACAAGAGAGGATGAAAAACTCACACTCACAGGAAATGTCAAAGGAGTGTAATCACGGAGGTGAGTCGCTGTCTCTGATTTTTTTTGACCTGATGGTTTTTTTTGTCTATAAGCAAAGAAACTGTGTGTGAACAAATGAGGTGAGACTGTATGATTTCACAAGACCTTAAAATCACCGATGGACATATATAAGACATGTTGATGTTCCATATGGGGCTAGAACGTAATTAGCTTATCTTAGCATATAGACTAGAAGCAGGTGGTTATGATTAGCCTGGCTTTTCTAAAGGTTAGCTATAGGCTTACACCTCTAATGCTCACTAATTATCAATGTCTAACTTGTTTAATCAAATAAATAAAAAGACAGAATTTGGAAACTATGATCATGTTTTTTTTAAGCCAGGCATGCTGCACACAAGTTATGTAGAGAAATAATGGTAACACTTTACTTGATGCCTATCTCTATAATACATTATAACCATACTTATAATGAGTTATAATGCAGTTATAGCAGTGTACAACTATAATTATAAACACCCATAAATTATCTTGAATTAATTAATTATCATAAGGCTTTATAACAATAAGCATAAGATATGGTATCTTATAATTACCAAGCATTTTATAATTGCTTATAAGGTCTTAGTATTATAATAGAGTTATAATTCTCTATAATGTGTTATGCTTAATGTTATAAAGTCTTACGTGATTTATGAGTGTTTATAATGATAGTTATATACGTTTATAAGACAATTATAACACATTATAACTATATTTATAATGCATTATCGATGTGGTCATTGTCAGCCAGTAACTAACAATTATAGGCCTACCTGACCTTATAAGTCATGATAAAATGCTTTGTAGTGTGTTATGATTATTGTTATAAAGCATTATGATCATTTATGAGTGTTTGTTATACAGTGCTATAACGGCATTATAACTCATAAGTATGGTTATAATGTGTTAATAGAGATAGACGTCAGGTAAAGTGTTACCGAAATAATTCTTCTTCCTCTGTTTGAGTGTATGCACCAGATATACCATCACAGAAATAGGTAACGTGCTTAAAAAACAAGTTAGCGTGTTTAATGAGCCTGGTTACGAAGCTGGAAACACTGGTTGCATGATTGTGGAGGCTGGGGAGCGGATTGATTTTCATTCTGCTAACGTGTTAACAGGTTAGAGTGGACACGCTGGCTGTGTGAGAAGTGCATGCCACACATTTGCGGCTGCATCAGACAGAGCATAGACCTGTTGATGTCATATTCACATGGCAGGCAGTGTGTTCACTGTAACGTTTCACCTGTTTTCAGTTCTTATGGATCTGTATTTTCGTATACTGGCCACAGCCAACAGGCCAGTTGTCTTATTTATTAAAGGTAATGTCTCTGATATTATTTAACATGTGGAAAGAAATCTAACAAAATGCCTACTTCTCAATTTGTGAAACTATTTGCTGCTGTTCCCTCCCTCCTCTGAGGACATGTAAACCAGCACTTATAACACCAAACTAAATACAAACGCCAATAGAACACAATCATGCCAACAAAGAACCTAATGAAGTGGATAGTTATATTCTGTTCATATGTTATGCAGGCACACACACATGCAGACTGTCAACACACAGGTTGAGTCTGAAACCAAAACCCTTACACCAGAGTGGGCTAGTATATTCGTGCCTTGGCTATGCCTATTCCTCTGACTTAAAACATGTGAAGCACTTTGTGCTACATTTTTAATATGAAAAGTGCTTTAAAAATAAGGTTATTATTATTATTAACAGCACCCACCAGTTCCTCCCGCTTCCTCTGAATGAGTGGACTATCCCCATGCTGGAATATTTCATGGCCCTTGGTTTGCTTTAAGGGGAGACACTACAGGTGAATAGGGTAAAAAAATTTAAATAACAGATATCACCATGAAATTTCCCAAGTTTATCACCTACATTAAGACAAATATTTTTTTGTGTACAATTTTGTCAAATTGTATGTTTACGTATGTAAATGAGGCAATATCTGATAATTTTCATACATTTTCATTACTGAACAATGGATAAAGCCCCTTCAAAATTCTTGTTTTATCTTGTTGACACATTAGAGTCAGAAATTTTTACAGAAGGGATTTTGGATATCTCTTTTTATCACTCTGTAAATGAGAAAATACTGTCACCAGCCCTAAAAAAATCCAATTTTGCCCAGTTTTTAGGAATAAAATGTTGTATAAATCAGGCTTCGAATGCTGTATCAACAAACCCCTCAGGAAAAACCTTCAGAATATAGACAGGAATAAAACTGGAAGGTTTGGTGTCTGTAGGTGCTGCTGAAGTGGAGATTTCAGGCTCAGAGTCTGAGGAGAAACTCATTTCGAAAAAACGTACTGTGAAATTCCATAGATTGTTAATGTAAATCATACTTTTGCGATTGGGAGGAAATGACCATTTTTGGAGCCTACATCATTGTTCAGGAGAGAGAGAACTTTACAATGATACCTGACATGACATGGGTCAGACGACAGGCTCAGCAGTATGTCACAGTAGCTGCTAACTGTTGGTGAATTTTGGAGAAATCTACTGATGAAAGAGACAAAATGAAGTAAAATATCTCAAAATGAATCAGTTCATGAACAGCCTGTAGTGTCTCGCCTTAAGAATATAGGCCACATAAGACAGTATTGATTTGAATACCACAAACAGGAAACACAAAAACCCTTTGCAAGATCAGATAATAAGACAGGGCCCACCTAAAGGCCTGAGCTCTAATCCCTTGTGGGCACACGCACCGACAGCTGCAGACACCACGCTGTTGCTATTATTATATTTCCTTCTAGTCTGCTTTGGAGGAGCACATGGGCAGTTAGCTGCTCCGTGTGATGTGGTGACAAGTCCATCACACAGACGCAACAAAGAGCTGGGTTCACAGACATGCCTTGCTTACACCCACTGATGATGACATCTACCTCACACCGACCCTTGCATGCGTTCACATGTGGAAAGTATAACACTGACTTAAAGCTCTAATGATGCCAGGCCATTTTGTTGCTCTTCTGTGGTGCATTATACCATGTTACCGCCCCCCCAAAAATCACTAGTTGAAATGACATAACAGGAAATTTGGTTTTGGTTGATTCATGCTACTTGTGCTTTTTGTTCTGTTGTGCAAATGAATTTCTAGTTTTATTCTCAACCTGTTAAAAGCTTAATGAACTAGTTGAAACTACTAACCTGTGAACCTCGAGATTATTTTGTCAACTGCTGTTTCCAAGGTCAGAGATCTACTGTAAATCTTTTAAACTGTGTCAGAATAGCATACAGTTCCACGACAGAGACATTTTAATCTGCTGATGATGGTGGAAAAATATCCATCCACTTGAAGAGACAAATGACTGCCACTAAACCAGTAGAGTTGCCTGGTTGATGATCTGGTTTTCAATGATCCAGTGAAACACTAAACTGACTCTGAGTACAAAAAGTTAATGGCAGGTGAGTTTTTATTTTTATTTTTTATCATTATACAGGGTGGTATTATTACTGTATCCACTACAGCTTGTGTTATTGACTTAAGAATTAACTGGCTTTGAGGGTTGTATGCAGTACAGATTTATTTCTGGGTTAGTCTGGATCAACTCATCATCAAAGTTGATGCAAGAAGCACTTCTGTATGTTCTGTATGACATTATGCAATAGGCCTACTGTACATGTTGCAGTGTTTTGCAGTAGCCAAAATGATTTCTGTATCACTCTAAAATATGATAAAAACAAAAGACAGAAGAAAGAGAGGGCTCATTGTTTGAAGTTAGATTGTTCTCAAACTGATTTTTATAATATCTTAATGTTAACAGAGTGGAATCTAATGGGGCCCTATATAAATAAATATATATATATATAAATAAATATATAATCATATATATCATGATGCCTATACTTAGTGGTTTGAGGGTAAAACACTGAAGAGCTCTTTGAACCACACTGGCCGCAGGGTTGGTACCTTTATGGTCGTCTCCGGTAAATTGAGCGCGGTGGCCAGCTCGCAGCGCCGGGGTCTGGAGACGTAGCTCTCCTTGCCATACTCCTGCTCCAGTCGGGACAGCTGCTCTCGCGTGAACGCCGTCCGGTGCCGCCGGCTCTGGTCGAGGAAGACGCTGCGCTGAGACGGCTCCTGCGGCTCCTCCCGGGCCACGGCCGCCACCGGCGTCCGTCTGCCCTCCGCCACTGAAATGATAGGAGCAGATAAGCACGAGCTCACAGAAGGCACGTGGCGCACTTCATAATAAGGCCTAATATTAATGCATCAGCTGTTAGGCTGTAAAAGACAGTCTTCTACCTGCAAGTTAAACATGTTTTATCAACGTGCCATGTCATTATTTGTTCGTTTGGAGAGTTCCTCATAACTTGTTGTCACTGAACTGTACTCTGACATGTTCCAGGAAGTAGCACTAAATATTTGCAGCCTGGGCTGAAGACAGTAGATTTTCATTAACCTACATTCTCTAGGCTCATTGTTGTTGACAGAATGTTTTTAATCAGTACTTCTTCTTCCAAACCACAGATCAGTCTGTTAAGTGTTTTATAACAGTTTGATGTTTGGGGGAATTACTGAGTAGGATCACACATGGACTACTGTTCATTTCTTTCTCCTTTTGACTGTGGGTGAGGGTTTTTACCATAAATAGAGATATAGATTTATTTTAGTCCATATAAGGCAAAAAGCATGAAAATGTCCTGATTTGGTGCAGTAATGTATGTTAATTTATGCCTTTTATAATCATAAAACGTTTATGGCAAATGGAACCACTTTTCTGCATATTAGGTCATAATACGGCCAGATGAAAAAAAATAATTATGTTTTTTTTTACAAGACCTAGAGGAGTTGGGGTCTGTAGAACAATGAGGAAGTAGGCTATGGCTTTAATCAAAAGTATAAATCAAATAGACATAACTTACTTCTGTTTCTCAGCAGTTTAAAATAGGCCATTTGGATTAAAAAAATCTCTTTTTCTTTCTTTTTGTTGTTGTAAAACTATAACAACTTTTGTTCCTATTTGTTTTGCAACGAAACTCAACTTGAGGAATTGATTGGCTCTCAGTAATAAAGTTAGCTCAAAACGATTACTCACACATCAGGTTGTTTTCTGTTGTAAAGGTGGAGAAATATAAATATATAAATATATTAAAATCCTCCTTTCCCTCGGTGGTCCCGTGTTTCTTCTCCCCTTGAGTCCAGCAGGCTGCTCCGCTTCAGGCACCGGTGGAGACACTGGCCCAGGCGTCTTTTGACACTCTCCAACACACACTTCATCCAGGCCCGTTCAGACACTCAGTGAGAAGATGAGGTGTTTCTGTCCCAACAAACACCCCCCCTTCTCCTCCCCTCCCTCCCACCCTGTTACTGTCTGTGTTCCCCCCCCAGGGCTGCTCCTCTCTCCTCCTCTGCCCCATCACAGCCGCTCCAGACAGGCCGAGGAGTGCGCGTCGGCCCGGCGCGGCGCCGCGGCCCGGAGAGGTGTTAAATGTATTTAAGGGTAAAGCCTTTGGTCTCCGTCTCGGCCTTTGTACTTTTGTTATGGAGAATTAAAGACGTACAGGCAGAGACAGCAGCCAGACCCTCATTGTGCTCCGCTGTTTGATGTTTGCGGGTTTGGAAGTAAATCATTACAGGCCTAATGGCTCCAAATTGGCCGATGTGGAGCTCGGTGCAGAGGACTTATTAATTAGCCTCAGATAAATATGATAACTTATTATTATTATTATCTTATATCTATTATTCACGTGGGATTTCCATGTTTAGTGTCGATGCATTTTTAAAATCTTCAAAATGAGAAATAAGACTTTCAAAACTCTTGTTATGGGATGAATCTACTGCTGGCTTTGATTTTGGATTTGAAGAAATATCCTGATTAGTTGCCAGTTATGACTCTATACGGGACAGATGAATTGGGTGTTAGCAGCACATTAATCAACACGCTGTGCTGTAAGTGCAGAGGAGATGACCCTTGAACCTGTGTTTTGGGCTTTATAGCTATAATCTGCTCTGATTGTTAATCCAGCGGTCAGATGATGATAAAAAAGGACATAGTAGACAGACAGACGCCAGGTAGGGTGGAGTCACTGTTACGCGGAGGAAAGTTATCATTATCAAAAGAAAACACAGGTGCTATAGAGGAATCAGGTCACACTAGGATGTCCCTGCAGTTGCAGAGTATTAGTATCATTAAAATAACAAAATAACATTTCGATTTTTAAAGAGCTAAACTCTGCTGCTCCGTTGTTGTGGCAATGTCTGGAAGAGCTTTTATTTTACAGTATTACATGGAATTATAATCACTTCCGAGATTCAATAAAGTCTCACCTGGAAATGCACATCTATAATTATGTATTGAGAGGCTATTATTAGAATATTTACCAATAGAAGTTTTCCACTGAATGAAAAAACAAACATTTTTTATTGTAACTTTCTATCACAATGATTTTAGCAGATAAATAGATAGATAGATAGATAGATAGATAGATAGATAGATAGATAGATAGATAGATAGATAGATAGATAGATAGATAGATAGATAGAAGTTAAATATTTGAGAATGAGCATAAGATATTGCCAATATATCCGATATCCATGCAAATGACACATTATGGATGAACAATACCTTTTGTATGGAGAGGTGCAGCTTTTATGAAGAAACTGATAAAACTTAGTTGTACTGTGTAAAAACTTCTGTCAACGCCAATCAAAGATCCAGAGCATAATAAAAGTCTTTGTATTTAACTTGGTTTTATAGCTGGAGGCTCAAAGATCTTGAACAAAATATGCATAACATTTTCAGCAGCAGACTTCTGAAACATGGGAACGACCACTTCAAAATAAAAGTATTTCTATTCTATTTATTGAATTAAAAATGGATCCTTTAACCTGCAAGTTAAAAGTATTTTTATTCCCTGCCTGGTTAATTCTCACATCACTTTTAAACTGATGAAGCTTCTGTTTGAATTATATTTTATTATTATATTTGAAAATAATATTATTATCATTAAAAATAATAACATGACACCAGTGGGATAATCTGGTCTGTCCAATTTATTATTTCAAACTATAAATAAATGAATCCTCCAGATATGACTGATATAACCACCTGCTCAATGTGTCTTATTCTTCTGCCTCCCTGGTATGATGTGATGGTAACAGTGATACAGTTGATGAAAGTAGTTACTTGCTGTAATAGAGTTGAGACTCAGTGTATTGGAAGTGCTCATGCCCATAACCCCAGATTATCATCCATATGTGGTCAAATAAAAAAAAGTAAACAAACAAACAAACAAAAAAGTCCCAACTGACAAGCTGTGGAAATATGGTCAGTCAGTCAGTCAGCAAAAGACAGGTTTTGCTTGTTTAGTCACAAAACGACTTAGTTAGATTTGTCATCATGGTTACAATATATTAGCCATGGTAACAGAAATATGGCATCCTGTCCTGTCTTATTGTGGAATTCCCTATGTCTTTTCCTCCTGTCCTCACTCTCCTGTGATTAGCTCTGTGTCTCACCTATGTTGAAGACTCCTACTGTGTCTTGTTCCTCCCTGGTGTATTAACCTCAGTGTGCTCCCAGTGTCCTTTATTTTATCGTCCTCATTCGTCCACTGTGTGTGTTCCATGTATTCCTCTGTGTTCATGCTCGATGTTGCCCCTAATGTTCTTTATGTCACTGCTTTTTGTTTTTCTCCATGAGTAAAATAAATCATTTATTTTTCATCACACCATACCTGTCGTCTATTTGTCTGCAGGGGTGTTGAGTGGTGCAGGAGGTTAAGTGAGCGCCCCATAGAGGCCTCAGTCCTCGCTGCAGGCAACCCCGGTTCGAGTCCCGCATCGGGCAGCCCTTTCTTGCACATCATTCCCCTTCTCTCTGCCTCTCCATTTCCTGTCTCTCTCAATTATGTGAAAAGCCAACATATACTTTTTTTTTTTTTGATCAAATGTTTATTTAACAAGAATACAAGTTACAACCAAAAAACATGACTCAAGCCATATACTTAAGAAAAAAAAAGATGATCTTAACAAACTGAAACCTCCCTCAGAGGAAATACGAGGTAAGGGTTATAATGAAATTGGACATGCACATGGTCATAATGTACCATCTGATTGATCGATTCAGTAACACTTTACTTGACACCTATCTATTACGCATTATAACCATACTTATAATGAGTTATAATGCAGTTATAACACTGTATAACTATAGTTATAAACACTCATAATGCTTTATAGCAATAATAATAACACACTATAAAGCATTTTATCTTGACTTATAAGGTCAGGTATTATAATAGGTTATAATTGTTAGTAACTTGCTGACCATGCCTACATTGATAATGCATTATGAATATAGTTATAATGTATTATAATTGTCTTACATAAATATCATTATAAACACTCGTAAAGTATCATAAGGCTTTATAGCAATAAGCATAACAGATCATAGAGAATTTTATGATGGCTTATAAGGTCTTAGTATTATAATAGAGTTATAATGCTCTATAATGTGTTATGCTTATTGTTATAAACCCTTATGATAATTTATGAGTGTTTATAATGATAGTTATACACATTTATAAGCCAATTATAACACATTATAACTATATTTATAATGCATTATCAATGTGGGCCTTGTCAGCCAGTTACCGGCAGTTATAATGTATTATAACTGTGTATTGTATGTATAATACCTGACCTTATAAGTCATGATAAAATGCTTTATAAAAAGCTTTATATTTATTATGATTATTGTTATAAAGCATTATGATCATTTATGAGTGTTTATAACTATAGTTATTCAGTGCTATAACTGCATTATAACTCATTATAAGTATGGTTATAATGTGTTATAGATAGGTGTCAAGTAAAGTGTTACCACTGATTCCATGTAACTACTGTGTGTAACTGTTGATCTATGTTTAATTAACTTACTATAATATTGCAGAATGATCAGATGAAAGGCTCAGCATCTCAGAAACACACAGTGGGTATAAACCTCTCAGCCTCTCACTGTCTCACAGTCACTATCTGCTCCTCTGCTTCTCTCTCTCTGGGGTAGACAGAAACAATGTGAAGATGGTTAGAGAAATGTTCTGACCTCAGTTTGAGGTCATGGGAATAAAGGGTATGGAATTGTCATTTAGAGGAATGAAGTGTCTTGTGCCGCTGACTGATCAAACCCCAACACTCTCTTCTTCTCTGTTTTCATGCTTGAGGAACAATGCGCATGCTGCATTACTTCTAGGTGCTCCATGTGTGAAACATATGCAGCTAGGTTGCACATGTTGCTATGCTGTTTATGAACTTACAGAAAATATGTGTGTTATCCCCAAGTAGACTAAACACAAACAATCAGTGTATTAAAAGCGAGACAACCTAACAGGAGCCTTTATTTCTTGAACATGGAGATGATTAACTGTCCTTTATATGATATATTCTCCATAGTTCATAAACTTGTCTCACATAAAAAAACATCCAGTAGGCCAGACCCTTTCAACTTCTAATACAACATCATGACAAAGCATGACAGTTCACCTGTGGAAAAACAAAAAAAAACAAAAACAGTGATAATGTGTAATATTAAAGGTTTTGTCACCCTGAACCTGCACAGAAGAACAGAGGTAGGAGGTGAGAGACATACTTTGTTGCAAATACAGAGGAAGAGGAAGAAGAAGAAGAAGAAGAAGAAGAAGAAGAAGAAGAAGAAGAAGAAGAAGAAGAAGAAGAAGAAGAAGAAGAAGAGCAGTTGTTGGGGAAGGGGAAGGGACTGGGCAGTGGCTGGCTGACTGTACGCAGTGGGTGGAGGTGGGGTGGGGGTGGGGGTGGGGATGGCGGTGGCGGTGGGGGTTCTTTGACGGATGATGCTGTTGCAGATGGGGAGAACAGTGAGATTAGTTGGGGATCAGTTGATTCCACAGATGGGAAGCAGACAAAACGCAGAGCTGGACGTGGAACACAAAAGGGAGACTGGATACTGAATCATACTGCTGTAGGATGTGGTGTTTCTGGCAAGATGGAGATCAGGTGTGGATGGACTCTTTAATGTAACATTTTGACAAACTGGCCCATAATCCCTATATATAGCAGTTGGTTCATTACCTTTAATTGTCGGTGCAAGCTATTTTTAGAACGGCGGAGCAGAGCCGTGAGCTGCTCACAGCTACACTATGGAGGCTAATTTCTTGGTTTTCCTCATCAAACCCATCAAATACACAATACAACAACTCCAAAACACTCTTGTGACCTGCACATTCACCCCCGCTATGAGATGATAATGGACCGTTACAAGACAGAGTTGTTTTTTTTTTAAAGTATATTTTTTGGCGTTTTATGCCTTTATTTGATAGATTAGTAGAGATAGACAGGAAAGGGGGAGGCAGAGAGAGGGGAATGACATGCAGGAAAAACTGCCACCGGGGACGCCTGCGTCTGCATATACATGGGGAACGTTGTTTTTGAGGCAAATGCAGAGACTGCTTGCTGAAAAACTGCCACCGACAGGAACGTGCATCAGCGGTTTTGCATGAATTTACCTCTAAAACAACTCTGTCTCGTAACATTCTGTTATAATTTCATAGCCTGGTGAATGTGTAGGTCACAACTTGTCCACCAGAGCGTTTTGGAGTTATCGGATTGTGTATTTGATGAGTTTGATGAGAAAAACCAAGAAATCCCGTTAGCCTCTGTAGCGTAGCTCTGAGCAGCTCACGGCTCTGCTCCGCCGTTCTAAAAATAGCTTGCACAGACAATTAAAGGTTACCAACCTACTCCTTAAAACCATAGGGATTACTGTAATGGCCCAATTTGACAAAATGTTAAACTATCCTTTTAACACCTGGAGATGACCAAGAACCTGATGGTTGCCCTGGCTGAGCCCCTGTGTGGAGAAGCCTCCACAAGGACAGTTTGTTCTAAGCATCATGGCTGCTTTCCTCCAAACATCATGCCTGATTTGAAGTCATACAGTTAGTCTTAGAGTGAACTCATCTCACTGAATGTCCTTTTGAAAACCTCCAGAGGAAAAACTTTGTCTGGCCATTTTGAAGCCTGGTTTATATCTGGCAGTGGCACTAACATGCATCTCAGGTGGGCTGTTCCTGAGTGGACAGCTCTGAGCAAGTTAGTTCCTCTGGGATTAGAATTTGTCTTCCTGTGCACCTGATGTCACTCACGCAGGGCTGTTGCTAGGAATTCTGGGTCCCCTTACAGAACACTACAGTGGGCCCCTACCCCCTGACTTTTCCACTTTTTTTTCTTAGACTACGTATGTATTATCATTTTTTATTTAGCCTACTTTGTTTCGATGCTAATGCAGCATTACTATGAGTATTAGTCCGGGTCTTGCAGATGCAGAATAATTCAGTTATACAAAGATTACTTAAGAAGACTACTGGGGTTTTTTGCGGGCCCTATACAATGGCCTTGCACTCACATTATCATTCCAAATGAATATACTAGTGCAGAAAGATGTGGCCCTGACCACCTCTAAATGCTGTCCACTGGGGGACTGGATCTCAAATGTGGGAACAAACAACCACACACACTCACATCACCTGGTATGGAGTCACCATGTTATCTCACCGGCATGGAAGCTGTGGCACCAGCAGCAGCAAAAGCCTTAAATAGTGTGAATTTCACCTCCAGTCACTTTAAAACAGTAGGTAGAACGTTGCCCCAGGCGATTAGAGACAGCATCATGTTTCTTTGATCTATCTCGATTTCATCCAGATCAGATTTACACCAGCTGTTATGTTTACACTTTCAACTAACACCTGGTTGGTTATTAGAAACACACTGAATGCAGAGGCAAGAAAAACTTCTAATACAGACACCTATTAAACACATATTTCTCTAAGTGGGGTTGAAGAGCCATTTGTGGCCGTGCATAACAATGAGATTTATTTTTAGCACCAAGGCTTTTCAGAGATATAATGCTTTCCACTGGCTGCTGTCACACTCTGCCAAACCATGTTATCCCAAAGGACTGGTAGTTTTGATCCAATGATCAAAGTACACAGTTCTATCTGTAAAACATATGGCTTTTGAATCTGCTTTATCACCACACTCTGGTGTTTTACCATCCACTGAAGTTGAATCTGCATGGCAGTAATGACTTCCTGAGAAACACGAAACTGAGACTGGGTTCATAATCATAATTTTTTAATTTTTTTTGTTGAAGTTTTTTCCATCTGGTTTTGAATGTTTCCATTTTAATTCAAACTCTCTGAATATTTTCTAAATTATTAACATTTTTCATTTACCCGAAAGTTCTAAATAATTCTGTCAATAAATTCATATTTGGCATTGTGTCCCTCATGGGACATAGCTCTTGGTGAATAAAGAAACAAAGAAAGTTAAAGTAGGGTTGGAGATCCTGGAAAAACACAAGTCAGAAGTCCAAGCCCCTTCCATCAGACTTCTCTCTGAAGCCTTCAGAGCATAGGAACCCTCAGCGCTTGTTCAACATTAGGCTCACAAAGTGAAGCTGCGAGGGTGTCGCACTCGTGGCGTGACCTACTATAATCCCAAAGTGAGCGACGCAGCTTTCCGTGATACTGTTGTGTGTCACTGTGCAGTATCGGTAACTGTCTACCAGCTTTTTGTCCTGGCAGAGAGGCGGGAGGGAGGGAGAGAGACGGAAGCTTGATTGACACATCATGATCCAGTTGACTTAAACGTCACGTTCACGATGATTGGATGCTGTTTTTACAGGGTTGTCCATCCCACAGGTGACTGACTTTTTATTTTTTGTGAACAAGCATTTAATTAATTGGTTGCAATCAGAGTGTGAAGAGGATTTCAAACAATTTAGTAAAAAATGCTCTAGAATAAAATCTCCAACACTACCTTTAAAACAGATGCTAATGCTAATGTTGGCTATGTAGCAAAATGAGCTACACATAGCTCCTTTAATATTGAGTAAAGACTGGATATAAAGGGGAAACAGTTAGCCTTGCTAAATTCAAATTAAACAAAGTCTCTGCCTCTGAAGATCTCTGATTGACAGGTTAGATTCTGTTGCGTATAGGCTACCACTTCTTGTCTGAGAGCAGTATTTTCCTATAGTCTTGTGATAACCATATAGACAACCGGTGGAGGTGTATAACTAGATGTGATGACTGATTGAGGTTCATCATGCTATTCTCTTTATTATATTGATTTTTTTTAAATCATTCAACTATTTCAAACCAGACCAATTCAGGTCATAGCCTAATTGATTTGAAAATAAAAACTAGACTTGAGTATTTAGAGGGTCAGCACTCACAGACCAAAACATGAATGGTATGACTGAGTTGTGCCCCAGAAAAGCTTGTTGTCAGCATGTTGTGTTCTAAGTATGAGACATGAACAGTTGAAGATGTGCATTAAAGGTCCCATATTATGAAAAACAGGTTTTTTCTGGTCTCTACATAAAGTGATCCTCCCTGAGCCTACCAACTCCTAGAATGAGGAAAGCAAACGGGTCCTGCATGGACTCTGCAGCCCAGCGACTGGTAAAACGCTGCTCATACAGGCTGTTCAGACTCAGCTCCTGTGGTGATGTCACCACG
This sequence comes from Decapterus maruadsi, assembly GCA_030347415.2. Taxonomy (NCBI): domain Eukaryota; kingdom Metazoa; phylum Chordata; class Actinopteri; order Carangiformes; family Carangidae; genus Decapterus; species Decapterus maruadsi. Next base: position 24,845,652 of record CM064905.1, on the reverse strand, counting down.
GTGACGGAGTGAGGCCGGCCCCTCAGCGCCAGAAAACACCTACCACCTCTATTTCTATGGCTGCAGTGACCAGCAACAAACTCCTGAGCTAAATTGATGAAATACAGACCAATTTGAAGTCATAAAGTGGTAATAATCTTTGCCGTGTACAGTAACCATGTTACTTAAAGGTGCATTGCACAGAAACAGCTTGTTCTCAGTAGAGCTCATTTGAGCCACTTCTAGACAGCCCACATTCAGGACCACGGATCAGTTTGGGGAAATACATTTACAATACAGTTTAGTTGGACGTCTGACAGCTGAGAGAAATTGAGTAAAAAGAGTAGAATATGGGATCTTTAATGGCCAGCAACACTCCTGTACTGTAGACCTTGTTATTGACCAACACACGTCCAACCTAAACAATCATATCTAAGTCATTACAATCCTTAGGAATGTCTCCTAAAAAGCAGACCCTTTGGAATAATAAACACATCACTTTACCACTGTATCAATCGTTGCTACGGACCTCTGGCTCCTTGTTACGCAGACTTTGACACTCTTATACTAGGTCTCTGATCCAGTTGGCCACTAGATGTCACCTGACAACAAAATGCAACCATGGGTCATAATAAGCTGCTGCTCAAAAGAACCGTGGGCTTGAGGACAGTCTCTATTAACTCATCCCCAGTGATCCACTCAACAGAGGAAAAGATAAAGACACCTAAGATGATAAGTGGATGCCTCTAGTGCTAATTACATCAGTTGCATCAGACATTACACTAACTGAGCATCGGAGCAGTGTTACCGTAGTGACCTCTCCCCAGCTGTCTGGAGAACAGTCGTTACAGCGAAGTGACCAGAGCAGCTCTTTCTTATTGTGCACATCAGTTAATCTGTGCAGCTGTTCATCTTTCCTGTTTCAGCTGACTCCGCAGCAAATTATAGCTAGTGCTGCCCAGATGTGATGCACTGTTTGTTCAATAAATCTACAAGCTTTGTGTTCAGAGGCAGTGAAAGCAGCTGCTGCTTTGAACAACAGCGGGGACAACACAACTCATTATCTCTAAAAAATGTGGGACTATCACGCAGCAGCATTTTACAAGATGTTGGAAATGATTATCACCACCACTGCTGTGGTTTGCACTGTTTATCTCTTTTCTGGCTTGTTGCACTTCTTTTTTGTTAGTGTATTTTGGTGTTTCTTCACCGTAACGGTCCAACACCTGGGACCAGCATTCATTTTGTTGAGTAAAACCATGGCGAGATATAAAGACAAGGTGATGATAAGACAGCACCAATGTCTAACTGACTGCAATGTCATTTGCAGTTATGTTTCCACCACAATCCTGATGGTGGCTGGCAGCAGCACAGCAGCAAAGTGCAGTAGTCAACAAACACAAAAACAATCATTGGCAGAAATAATCAACAAAGATAGCAAAACTAAATCAGTTCCATACTTGGGCAATGTGTGTTTTCCTCTGGCCCAGTATACGCCTGGTTCCCTGGGTCCTCATCTGAACCAATAGGAAATCTTCCAGCAGTCGGTCGGTCAAACTATCCAGATGTGGAGGTCTGTGGGTCAGATCCAGGCCAAGGACCAAAAAGTTAGGGATATTGCAGCTTTGGGATGAAATTTCAGTTTGCACCTAAAATGCATTATAGCCTTTACAGGTGAACTTAATTTGACCTTCTGTAAACCTTTTAAAGATCCCATAATATACTCTTTTTACTCAATTTCACTCAGCTGTCAGACGTCCAACTAAACTATTTCCCCAAACTGATCCGTGGTCCTGAATGTGGGCTGTCTAGAAGTGGCTCAAATGAGCTCTACTGAGAACAAGCTGTTTCTGTGCAATTCACCTTTAAGTAACATGGTTACTGTACACGGCAAATATTATTACCACTTTATGACTTCAAATTGGTGGGTATTTCATCAATTTAGCTCAGGAGTTTGTTGCTGGTCACTGCAGCCATAGAAATAGAAGTAGTAGGCGTTTTCTGGTGCTGAGGGGCCGGCCTCACTCCGTCACCGTGGTGACATCACCACAGGAGCTGAGTCTGAACAGCCTGTATGAGCAGCCTTTACCAGTCGCTGGGCCGCAGAGTCCATGCAGGAACCGTTTGCTTTCCTTATTGTAGGAGTTGGTCGGCTCAGGGAGGATCACTTTATGTATGTAGAGACCAGAAAAAAAAAAGTTTTTAATAATATGGGACCTTTAATGCACATCTTCAACTGTTCATGTCTCATACTTAGAACACAACATGCTGTTCTCAAGGTGATTAACCACAAACATCACAACACATCTGATCCATGAATCCACTAATAAATGTTCTGCTTCAATGACAGTTTGTATTGAAACAGTCGTCTTCATCATGTTTACATTCTGACGTCATAGGACAAGACCACTTGTTTTAAATAAATCTGAGTCGACTTTAGACTTTCAATTTCTTCACATCTTCAACAGTTCAACAATTCAAATAATTTCCAACCATCTCATACTCTTCATTGTTTCATCTCTTCAAGATTGGTTCAGCAATTTATCCAGCTCATTCAGCTTCCAGCTTTCAGCATTCCCCCGTATTTCCTTTTCCAGGAAATGCATTCTCTATTGACTTTTTGTTGTGGTGTACCGATCACTGTTGTTAGCTTTTGTTTCATTACAATGTTCGAGATGAAGAAGTTACTACTACTTTTTGTGAGTAGTGTATGTGGGGGCCATACATTAAATTCTGATATTTTGGCCCATCTCCAGTAAAACAAACAAAAAAAAATCATTGCTTTATCTAATGGTGGTTATAAAACAGCTGGCATATCATGACAGGAATACATGAATAATAATAATAAAAAACATAATATAGTTTAAACTATATTATGTAACCACTAAAAGCGGTTGTACAATTTAACATCTTGCAACAACATTGCTACATTGATTGCAGATGACAGACAAGGCACATTTATTTGTATAGCACATTATCAAACACAGAGACCAGTCAATGTGCTCAGCAGAAATAAAAGACATATGAAAATAGAGGTTAGAAAAAAAACTATCATGAAAACAGTGTCAGAAAAATACAAAAGCACAGATCATAAAATAAAGAATATATAATTTATGTGCAAGATTAAAGAAAGATTAAATGAGGGCAGAAATAGTTTATTATAATATAATAAATATGAAGTCTGTGTTAAGGCATGCAGAAATGAATCAAAGTGAGGAAGCTCGTTCCACCACAGACCACAACACACTGTACTGAGATGATTATAATGCCAAGTATCAAAGTGGAGGATGATGCTGACTGAGTTCAAGTAGATGGTGCAGATTCAGAAGGCAGCCATAGTTAGCTACATTTTGGACATTGACAGGTTGTTACAATAAACAGCACGTACTGCAGGAGATTGTTTTAGGTTTGAGTGAAGTCTATTGGGTATTTGTTAGCTCTGCACTACTTAGACTGCTTTGTGTGGAAAGAAGTTTTTACACATGTATTTAAATGGTTGTGTACAACCTATTATAAAGATTTACTGTGTAACACAATCTAGTCCAATGCGACCACTAAAACCTACAAAATTACCTTTCTGGCGCAGTCCAAAACTGAACATTATTAGCATGGGATTTACTGCGGAGTTGTTGCACAAGGTTGTTATTGATTGCGAAGGGTTTATATGCTGGTGCTGTGTGGACAAGCCAGAGCCAGAGGCACTTTGTTCTGTTGCTTTGTTTGTCCATCTGTACATGCACGTCTGTCCCGCTCTCATGAAGGCAGTGTGTCACCAACACCTTAAAAGAATTGCTTCAAATTTGGAACAAGCACAAGCAGTCAGGAGGACTCGGGGTCAAAGGTCAAGGTCATGGTGATTTTGCGTAGACATGGTTTTGACCTTATAAATGCAATATGTCGCAAACGTAACAAAGGAGCCCCTTTACATTTAGGGTACAGGATGCGCTGATTAGATCTGGGTAGTCCAAGGTCACTGTGACCTCACAAAGTATTATGTTAACTTACATGTTTTTGACTGTAGCAAACACATGCATATGCAAATCCTGATGAAATTTAACATAAATATAAAAGATAAAGTGAAGAGTTAATGGTCAAAAGTCATCTTCACTGTGACATCATCATCAGAAATACTTCTGGACATTATTCAACAGTGGAAGTCAGGGGAGTTTCATCAGCTCTGCTAATGTTGATTCCCAGATTTTATTGTTAGTGAAAACCTAACCTTAATCGTAGACCAAACTAAAATATGATATTTTATCACATGTTTTTCTTTGCCTTACAATTGAATAAAAAGAAAAAGTGTGTGTGTGTGTTTAGCTCAGTTGGTAGAGCACCCGCCCCATGTATTGAGGCTGTAGTCCTCACTGCAAGCGGCCCTGTTTCAAATCTCACGTCAAGTGGTAGTGTCCTGTATGTCATTCAGTCCCTCTCTGTCTCCCATTTCCTGTCTCTCTCTCGACGCTACGGTGGCCCTGAGGTGCAAATCACAACAGCAAATCAGAAAACACAACACAAAAAGAGAAAACAACAGCAAAAGATGATTTGCCATTGTGATTCTGTTTTGTTGTTGTGTTTTCTAATTTGCCGTTGTGATTTGCACCTCAGGGCCACCGTACAACTGTACATTAAAGGCGAAAAAGCCCCGCCCCCCAGAAAAAAAAAAGAAAGAGGCTGAGGTTGATGTCTTGACATGACGTCTTGCCTGTAGGTCCATGTATCTGTGTGTCATGTCAAAATGAGGTGCAGGAGACACTGACCGTAGTGGAAACTACCACAGAAGTGTGGAGTGTATGTGCGTTGGAACAAACAGCATCAGCAACAAGAGGTGAAAGTGTTGGCTGAGTCTGAGGGAGGGTGTCAGCATGGTGATGGACGTTGTGGCTGCTGATCCCCTGTCAGGACGGTCTCTCCTGATGATGCTGGTCTTTACTTTTCTCTTCTCTGACTCTGTTTTCCTTGTATTTCTTTGTCTTCAACATCATTTTAAAGGGACCATCTGGGATCTCAAGTCCGTTTCTTTGCATGTTTGAATAAACATAATTGATAATTTGAGAAAACACAGAAAAAAGAAAAAAAAAACAGATTCAGCTCAACAAAAATTTTACTGCAGCTTTTGTGATGTCAGGGTAACAAGAGAACTGGACCCAAATACAGACACTGAAACAAAAACTGGTGAAGTGAAACAAAAATAATTTATTCAACTCATCGGGAAAAACTAACAAAAGACAATGGATAAACACTGAGGGAGAAATGAGACAGTAGGCCTAATCAAATACAGGTGAGATCAGGGCCGTTGCTAGGAATTCTGGGGCCCCTGAAAGAATACTAAAGTGGGCCCCTGACTTTTCCACTTTTTTTTCTTAGACTACGTCTGTATTATAATTTTTTATTTAGTCTATTTTATTTTGATGCTGATGCAGCATTACTATGAGTATTAGTCAGTGTCTAAGCAGAATAATTCAGTCATACTGTAGATTAGACTGTGGGGTTTTTATGTGGGCCCTACTGGGTGCTGGGCCCCTAGAATTATCACCTTTCTCCCATATACAACAGCCCTGGGTGAGATCAGAAGAGTGAGAGCACAGGAAGACTTTTCATAATAATTCGTAATAAAACAGGAAATGTATGTAGGTACAGTAGATGAATACAGAATATAGTAAGAGACTATTGCAACAAGTCGACTAGTTGAACTGAGATAGTCTGAAGCTCCAGTGAATAGGTTTACATTTGTAATCAAATGAGGTAATTACAGTGATGTTGTGTTGTGTTTATCAGCTGTAAGTATTATAACATTTCCAGGTGGTGTTGTCAGTCAATAAAAACTAAATCCATCAGTGTCGACAGGAAAAGGAAGCTTGTGTAAACTGAACTGTGGCTGTCTGACAGAGTAACAGTGTTGAACTGGTGATTTTTATAAACAGAGGAGAGTTAGTGATGATCACCTGAGCTGCATGTGGAGGTACAACTCTCCCTCCTGTTGGCCACTGATGGAACAGAAGAGAGACCTGCCATCACCGGCCCCAATGAACAACATGGCTCCATCAGAATAGCTGTTGTCCAGGCCGATGTCACGGAGCCACAGAGGACGAGTAAAGGACATGTCAGGTAAAGATGAACAAACAACGTGATCAGGAAGGAAATGGAGCAGCTGCAGGACAGAACCCGAGCCATACGACCTACTCTGCACTGTGGAGATGAGTTATCCCTATGTAAGAGGAAACAACGACAGAGAAGGAGAGAACTATGGCCGTTATGTGTTCATGCCCTAAAAGGTATGATAAATCTGGCAGAAAAACCAAGAAAAAAAAAGAAAATGTACAAAATCAGCCTGTAAATCTCATGTCCATGCTAAGACACATTGATTTACTCACATTAACCCACATTTGGCTGAAATCATTTTTACTAATCAGATTAAATTTCAATAATTATGTCAAATTAAAAAAAAACTGAGTGCATGAGATGGAGAAACAAAGTGATAAGATGCATGATGAAGATGATGAGTGCATCAATTCAGCGTAACTGGATTGAAATCAGCTTTTACAACATTAGTTGTGTTGAGTTGTGGTATAACCAGAACAGGCTTTTCATTCAGTGGACTCTTTGTAGTCTCAATCAATTTTTGGCTGTTGTTGAGAAATATACAAAAACTGTTTCTCATAATTATAGGCTGTTGTTTCTAAAGTAGTAATCAAATCAAATAGACTTGAAAAACATAATATAAAATAAATATCTCATGCCGGTTAACCATGTCACTACAGTGGAAATTATATGTTTTTCCTTCACTCAAACACATTATGTTCAGAAGCTGCAGCTGCTTGTTCACTGTGTATATCATCAGGTTAGTTGAGATGTTCTGTTCATCACCAGATCGGGATTAAACACTAAGTTTTAATACGTTTCAGTCTTGATCCAGGAGAGATTTTCCAGCATGTTTTCTCAAAATGTCAATGTCAGTGATTAGACCCATGGAAAAAAAAGAAAAGAAAAAGAAAATATCAACAGAAAGAATCATTCACATTTCTGGATTTCTTTTCTGGATTTCTTTTTACTTAATTCTGTTTAAAAGAGAAAAGAAAAGGGACCCCCCCCCACACACACACACACACAGAGTCACTCTCCTGTTAAACGCTCAACAAGGTCAAGTTCAAGGACAGCAGACACCATGAATGCTGTGTAACACCCTCTATCAGAAACACACATGTAAATAATGACATATTGAGACTTACTTTGTGTCAGCCGGTCTTAATTATTTTTATTTTATTCATTTATATTTTCTACCTCTTTGTGTCTTCATTAAGTTTCTGTCTTCTGAGGATCATATCCTGGGTCTATCACCCATATCTAATGGTTTTCCTCAGTCTGCTGTTGCTCATTTGTTATGGAAATGTTCATGTTGTCATTCAATCGGTGTAGAAAACTAACATTTGCCTCGAGAACAGTTAAAAGCACTCTGTTTTTAAAAAAAGTATTGAATTTGTCACTTATTTTTTAAAACTGTCAAGTAAACTTTAAAGAAGAAGTAAGTGGTCCGGTCGTTTTCGCTAATGCTGCGTTCCAGGCAGGCTTTTGAAATCGTAAATTACAGCTTCAAGTCACAACTTACGACTTTGTAGCGTTCCAGGTAACCCACTCGTGTTTTTCCGACCTGTTTTACCGGTGAAAGTCACTATAACAGCCACTCGTAACTTCCGACCGGTGAACTCGTACCAGATCGAACTGGTACCACTTCACGGTCGGAAAAATACGAGTTTCCTTGAACGCACCATAACAGTCCTCGTCCCTACGTCGCCACATTCACGGCGTTCCTTGGCTGCACACACAGCCCTGCATGCCGTTCTCTCTCCTCATTGGATAAAAACTGTAGGATACGATAAATGTTTTCTCCTCGGCTCAGAGCAGAGCAGAGTGACTGACAGACCCGTGTTTTGGTCCAAACACTCTATGTAAGTGATTGCTGTCGGAAGATATAACTATTTAAGACTTATATTAACACAAATATATCACTTACTTCTGCTTTAATGAAGCATGTTGAATTAAAAATAACAGCAAATTTGTTTATCAGACTAATAGGGTTAAAGGTCATTTAGTCACTACTCAGCATATAGAGGCCAGTTAGAGTCATGTAAATGTGGTCAGCATGCTGACAGGATTTGTTCATGTATTTGTGTTTTGTAGCATAGTGTCTTTTTATTAAGGCCATGGCTTAAAATATATTTTTTAATGAATCAATTTACACAATACACATTTGAATATGAAACACTGTATTGAGGCCATCTTCCACTGTTTCAGTCGTTGTTTGGCTCACTTGATTTCTTGACAGTTCTTTTTCTGTCTTCAGGATCAAAGAGTGATGGTTCTCAAAAGTCGCAGAGACGATTTATACTGAATAATAAAAAAAAAGATTTAAATAGTTAAGGTTTCCATTTGCAGTGATAGACAGGAGGCATAAGCTCAACAAACATGACAGCTTCATTTCCAGACCATCGCGGACAATAACACCTGAGAACAGGACACACCTGATGAACAGCAGCTCATTTTAATGTCACAGAACATGAGGACTTTATTTGGAAATGAATGATGAGCCGTCAAGGAAACACTGTACCTACCAGTAATGGTCATACTTTTTCAGTCCAAAGGTTTGAAGAAGAAACTCACACTCAATTGAAAATGGTTCAGTAAAACCTGTATGTTGGTCGCCTCTCCTGAAATTCACCTGTCATGTCAATGGATCATTTTCATAGCTTACACTTCCTGTCCGCTGGATCGTTCATTCATTCATTCATTCATTCATTCATTCATTCATTCATTCATTCATTCATGCATTCATTCATCCATCCATCCATCCATCCACCCATCCAGTGTGTATTAATATGAGTCCTGTCTGTGTTAACTTTCTCATCTCCGGTTTTGTTCTCAGGTTTCAAGACAGGATCCTTCCTCTGCGCCCGCGGCACCGCAGCGCAGCGCTTTACAGTTTTGTTTGTTTGTTTGTTTGTTTATTGTTGTTGTTGTTGTTGCTGTTGTTGTTGTTGTTGCTGCAGATTTATCAGGATGATTTTGTTGAACTTCAGGATTTTGATGATGGACACAGACAGAACCTGGGGAATTAGGGTAGACCGAGTACGTTTGAGACACTTTTTGATTTTCCATTTTTGAACAGATATTGCAAAAAAACTATACACAGAAAATAAGTGATTTTTCATATGCTGTTTAATTTGTTTGTATACTAAGTTATTATTGAAGAATATCATGTATTATTTGTTTATTTTTTCCACAATCAGGTCATAAACATGAGGTGCATTTTTACCATGGTCCCGTCTCAACCATACCCTATACGTGTACAGTTGAGACGGTACCATGGTACAGTTGAGACACCCATTGAAACCCATTGATGATGGCTGAACATCAATTGCAAATGCAAAAGTTTTTAAAAAATGACAATTTGACAAGATATTTCAGTGAAAATTCATTCCTCTTTATCAAAAAAGCTTTATTATTTATTTATAATTTATTATATCATATTATTGTATTATTAATAGCCTATAAATATGATTATGTGACATAAAATTGTAAAATTAATAGCAAGTATTAATATAACACTGTTCTGGTATCACAAATATTGGATTTCCCCCCCAATTTTCTTCTTTTTGGTCATATAATGACTTATAACATGTTATTTTTAGCCTACACTGCACAATTTAACAGTGATGTGATGCAATAGAACTCCATTATATTATATCAGGGTACAGTTGAGACATTGTGTCTCAACTGTACCCCGCTGACCACTTTGTGTATTTCTTTAGATTGTGCAGTGACCTAACATGCTAGGATAGTATGAAATATGTGAGTTTATAGGGCACAAAATAATGTTTGCAATGATATAAGTTATGTTTGATGGCAACAAAAAGATAATGAGTTATTTGTTGTTGAATGGACATGGTAAAGTGAAATTTGTACCCTAGGAAAATGACTTTTGCTAATATCTTTGGACTGGAAATGCCAAAACTCTTCAAATTTCCCACAACCAAAGAGGATGTTAATATGCATGTGCTGAGTAAAAATGGTGGCTCAACATTGCAGCATGGGCAAGATATTAAGGGTGTTTTAACTGTACACATGTCTCAACTATACTCGGTCCACCCTATAAATCGTAGCCTCAGAGTCCCGCCACAGCAGCACCTGTGGTGCAGGTCATATTTAATGCCAATATAGGTTTATATTATATTATTGGTGTTTTGGTATTCAGAATGCACAACAACGGTAGGAAACAGGCAAAAGAAAAAGAAAAAAAGCGGAACTGTGAGGCTGACACTGTCCTCAGTGTGAGGCAAATACCCAGAGAGCTCGATCAAGAGCACATTTCTGTATTTCATAGGTTTATTAATTAATTAATCAATTAATTTATCCAATATTAGTATTCATGCCTTTACCTTATGAGCTCTTGGTGATAGTCAGGCTACTTCACGGGGACTCTCGGACCTCCAGGCCTCAAAATTAAGCTAAGAAAAAAATCTACAGTTCAGAGCGCACGTGCAAGATTGTATTTCACTGCTTCTATTAAGTTTCAATAATAATCTAAAGTTTGATTATGTCTTTAAAATCTAAAATCTAAACGCTTGATAATACATCAAGCGTTTAGATTTTTCTTCTGCTTGTCAGACATGTGTGTATTTTGAAAGCGGCTTATTTCAAATCGTCCCTCCGACAATCTGTTGCATTGACTGAACGTGAGATACTGTAATGGATAGATGAAAAATGAATATCGCCTACTGACAGTAAAAAAAAAAAGTTTGCTCAGCAGAGATTTTCTCTCTGAGATGAAACTAAGCAGCTTCTGTGTGACTATCTAAGAATAAAACGGTGAATCTGCGCTGCTGTCTACGTCACAGGCCACAGAAACAACACGGGCCTGTCTGCGGTCAAACTTTACCCATGATGACGTCTAAACTATAGATTTCTGCCTCACTTTTGTATTATAATGCATTTCATTGCTGTCAGTCTGTGCGTATTCATATGTGATTGTTTCCATGTGAGTTATTATCATGTCAACAACGTCTCTTCTCTGCTCTTCGTGGGTTCTGCTGTCATTTCGTCGCAGTTGCAGTTTTTGTGACCGCTGTTTTCTGCAGTGTTCACCACCTCAACCACCGGCGCGTGCGTCCACAGCTACATTTTTTAACATTTAACAACAATGTTATCGTCTATCCAGGCCTAAATCTCTGCAGCTAATTAAAGTTGACCCCCTCCTCTAATACTGTCCATCCGTTTATAGCCCCCACCCTTACTGCGGCGTGTCCAGGCTCAAACATTTCACAGTCAGAGTTTAATGGGAATTAGGTTTCTCTACTGTATAAGCAAGTCACTGATTGTGGTTTCCAGGGCAACGCTAATGACAAAACACATTCAGAGAAAATGAGAAATATATGAAAATGTGCCAATACTTTACTACGGTTTATTATTTAAGCAACTGTGTCATATTTAAACGGCTTTTTCTGCCATGAAATAAACTGTCTTTAAATAGGCCATGGTTTAAACTACTAACCATTCATAATTTCTTTCTGAACCACATGCAGAATTGAATCTTTGAAGAAGAAGGAGAAGTAGAAGAAGAAGAAAATAAGATTCAATAAACGTCAACTGAGCCCAAACTTCTGTTAATTCAACACTGTAAAATGCTGAGTGGTAGAGTTACGTGGAGGATAATATAAAATAAGAAATGCAACATTTTGTTAGATTTTGTTAATTGGAAAATGACTTTTTTAATCATATGTTGACATGAAATGAAATCAATAATCGTAGGTCTATACTACTAAATAATCATTGAATTGAACTGAAAACTTTTATTGTCATTAATACCAAGGTATTAACGAAATTCAAAAGCAAACCTCCATGTGTTTTAGAATACATCAGTGACAAAGAAAGACACACAAGCAACAACAATAAAACTATAATAAAGTTCAGTATTGCACAGCTCAGTCAGCACTTAATATTATCTAATCTTAATATTATTAATAATTGTTTTGAAGGCCAATGGACACTTGATGGAGCACAGTTTCCGTCTCGCGCCGTGGTGAATGTCTGGTTAATGATTGACTGAGCGAGCTGCAGCAGACTGACTGTTTGTCTTCTTACGCATCTATAACCTACTGCTTACACTGGACCGTGCCGCTGTCCATCACCGAGACACCATGGCGTCTTCTGTTTGTCTTATCTGCATGGTAACACACACATAGACACACACACCCACACACACATAGGGAGAGAAGCCTCAAGGTGTGCTGCAGTGGCCTTGAACTTGAGCTCATTTCATGTGTCTGTGTTTCTGTCTGCTCCCCTCCCCCTCTTCCTCTTCCTCTCTCTTTCCGAGTTGAACTTGACCTTGACCTTCAGGGGCCAGGCTGACCCCCCCCTCCCTCCCACCCAGTGGCAGACCACACCATGGGAGAGAGACTGGCTGTCTGGGTGGGTGGCTTTGCGTGTGTGCGTGAGGGTGGCTGTCTGCTGCCCAAGGCTGCTCTGAACTTGAGAGTCCGTTTTGTTTTAAACGAGCGGCCAGTTGCCCTGAATGTGAAATAACGATCAGCTGCTGTGATCCACAGAACACACACATTCACTCCTACATAGACATGTGAAACTGTGTGTAGCTTCACAGCGGACTGCACCGTTTCTCCAGAGCCAGACAGAGACTGTGCCTTCATCCTGTTCATTTATTCCTATCATGTCATCTGAAAGTCCATTCTTGACATTGGAAGCAGAAAGAGAAGGTGTATAGGAACCTAGTTGTATGTGTTCAGGAAATTCAAATTTGACACGAGCGCGCAAAATAATAGTGGCCTCGCGCAAGGAAAATAGGATAATAAATAAAATCAAAACAGGAATAATAGAAATAAATTAGATAAAGTGCGAAAGTAATATGAGTGAAATTAACTGAAATAATGGGGGGAAACTCAGCTTCTATTGTGCCCCTTCTTCAGCTTTATCTCATGTTATTATCCATTGATAGAATTTACAAACTCCACTCCAAAAGTGAACCCTCATTTAAGATTTTGTATTTATTTATTTCACCATTTACCTTCTTTAAAGTATGATTCAATCAGAGAGAGACGTTATTTAACCTGATTTACTCTTAGAAAACGGTTAATAATAGAAAAAGAAATAATGAAATCTTTGAAAGATGAACCCAACAGGCCTTCCTCAGTCTCACCGCGTTAACCTTAAATTTAGGAAGCGCCCCCCACCTCACAGCGTCTTCCAGACTGACACCTACACACGCAGTGGAAGTAACACGTGAAGCGAAACAGACACATGTGTGTGTTTAACGTCCGGGCTCACATCCTCAGTGCGCGCCGCAGCCTCCGCCTCCATCACCAGAGGCTTCACACCTGCTCCTGTTGTCTGCTGCCGGGCAGCGCTGCAGAGGGATGCTCCGTCTGTCACACACCGACCTGGGCTGTTGTGCGTCATTTAGAGATATGATGACAGCAGCAGCAGCAGCAGCAGCAGCAGCAGACCAGAACCTGATGCAGTCATGCAACCAAATGGTAACCTATTATACGTCTCATCTTCAGCCCTGCACTCCCACGCTGCTGTAGGCAAGTCTCTCCAGTCATATCATGTCTCGAAGTGAAACCACATAGATGAAATAATATCTACACAGTTTGCATTCAAATATTCAGTGTACGGTGTGACGCCACGGGCTCTGCCTCTGTGAATCTGACCTGCAGCGGCCTCATCACCAGCAGCAGTATTATATATTATCATTGCAGATATACTGGATCCTGATTGCAGTTTGGTCATTAATTCACCTTAATTCATTTGACTTTATAGAACATCCATTTGGATAGATTTTACGCGTGTGTAGGTGCGTATTGTGCAGCAAGTTGTAGGGTTCAAGCTAAAATAACTGAGAGGTCTCTGTAAAGCAGTGAAGTGACTGCGCAAATAACGCTGCTGCGGCGGACTCACTCTGAATCCGTGTTTCTCGAACTTTCAGACCTCCACCCCCCCCTCTATAAATCCCGTTTACGCTTCCTTCAGTCAGATGATGTGAGAACGGGACAGACGAAAAGCGCACATAAATTCACTCAGAGAAATGTCCAAGCGGGTGCAATTATTTTAATAATGAAATATGTCTCTCTTTTTTCAACTGGAACTTCTCCCGGTACGTTATGATTTTTAATACTTTTATGACAGCGATAAACTTTGTTTTCATATATTTGGCATTGTCGATTATTAGTCTTTAAATGTCTCCATAACTCCGTGTAATAGTGAGCATTTTACTCTGGACTTCAGATGATTTCAGCCAATAGTCACTAGAATTCACCATTTTAATAAGGAAATATGGGTCTTTTCCCCTTTTTTATTCATATTATTGTTATATTTGCATTCACTTAGTCACACAGTGTTGACTAGAGACGAAAGTGGATCAAATATGAGTCATAAACAAGTTCAGGTATCACAGGTTCTTGTGTGGTATTCTGCTCTGCTTCAGAACACACACAGACACACACACACACACACGTTCCCTGCTGCACTAATTATCACAATAAACGACCAGACAAAGGAAATCTCATCTGATGCTTCATTGTGAGTCTTAGTCAATATCTACATTGTCTCAATCAGTGCGTGATTGAGGACTGACCTAATGGCAGGAAACACCGTTTGCGTATGCGCGCGTTGCCCGTGCGTCTTTACGCACAACACACAGCACCCTCTGTTCAAGTCATTTATTATTTTTCTATCTGGTGCCACAGAGATAATGTTACTGTTTGAAGCGGCCGCCACAGATCACACACTCCTTTGACATGATGCATCTGCACGAAGCAAAGCGACACATTCAGGAAGTGACAGGACTCAGTCCAGGCTCCTCTCGTGCCACAGCTCGAGCCTCGTAAAAATAGTTTCTCTTTGACTGACAATCCCCAACAAGTCTCCTCTTCTCCATCTTTTTTTTCCTCTTGTCCCATCACGTGACGCTCAGGTCTCATCCAATGGACAGGCGCCCCCCCTCCCTCTCCCTCCTCTGCTGGTCCTGGGGGCTTGTTGCGTCAAGGTTGCGGCTGGGATGTAACCGTGGGTCCGGCCGGTTGCCTGGAGTCTTTGCCTGCGAGCGAGCGCCGTTACTAAATGGTGCAGCGAGTCAGCGCACGCGTGCCACGGCAGTGCATGTAACTGTACATGTGAAGTACCTGAGTAGTGCATGTGGGCAGGAAAGCCTGCGGTGACAAGACGAATAAATACACAGCACTTTCTCCCCATCCAGCCAATGTAGCAGCTCAGTGCACAGGACCGGACAAAGTCTGAGAGGAAACGGCGAAGAACGGAGACCAGACCGGGAAAAGTAGAGCCTATGACAGCCTCCCTGGTCCTAAACCCACGCTGGCCAGCGGAAACGGTGATGTTTGTGTATGACAACAACCTGGACGACCTGAACAAGAACATGGAGGGGCTGGTGGGAAGCGGCAACTTCGCTGCGGCCACAGCGGCGAGCCAGTGCCGCAACATCATGGCGCATTCGGCGGCCGCCGCCGCTCTGGGCGGGCACCCCTCCGGCCTCGTGCACTCATCAGCGGGATACTCCACAGTAGACGTGACCGCTTCGGCATCCGGTGAGACCGGCGCGTCTTCGGGGAAACAGTGCGCGGCCGGGCCGTGTCCGGCGGCCGCAGTGCCGCATCAGAGCTCCTCCGCCGCCCCAGCGTTACCGTACAGCTACTTTGGTAACGGTTATTACCCATGCAGGATGGGGCGGGGTTCCCTCAAGTCATGCACCCAGGCAGCCGGAGCCGCGCTCAGCTCGCAGTACATGGACACGACAGTGAACTCTGATGAATACCCGAACCACCGGGCCAAGGAGTTCGCCTTTTATCACGGCTACCCGAGCCCGTACCAGTCCATGGCCAGCTACCTGGACGTGTCGGTGGTCCAGTCTCTGGGCACTGGCGAGCCGCGCCATGAGACCCTGCTCCCCATGGACAGCTACCAGCCCTGGGCTCTGACCAACGGCTGGGGGGGACAGATGTACTGCTCCAAGGACCAGGGGCAGGCCGGACACCTCTGGAAGTCCGCTCTGGCTGGTAATACTTGGCTTTTTTTTTGTATAATCCTCCTTTAAAACGTTTCATTTGTCCAATGATGCATTCAAATGAATGATGCGTAAACCTGCAGCTACTTCTATAACAAATAATAGATTTGCATTTTCATCCAAATTTGAAGCTGATTTATTTTCTCTGATAATTAAAGTCGGTTATAAATTTGAACTGGCGCTGCACACAGGCTATAACGTGACGAGGGGGTTTCCCCGCGTGCAGCATCTCTTGAATGGAGAAAGTGGTCTCAGCTGCTTCATGCTCGACAAGGCCATTAATTACCCAAAAGGTCAGGTGTTGCTGGTGCTGAGTGAAACATCTAGTTTAACCCGTTAATAAGGTAATATCCATGTGACTGATGCTCATAGCGTTAACATTGTGATAGTCTAATGATCAGCGCAACCATGTGGCTTCTAAGTAGTGCATGGCCTTTACAAACAGCTGACTCCAGATCAGCCTGAATTTATTTATTACAATCAGGGTAATTGTGCTTGGGCAATAAATGAAAAGGCACAATAATGAGAGTGTGGTTTCTGCTCTAGTTATCTTGCATTTGCACGTGGGTGCATAAACATGTAGTTACACTATAATTGAGCGGCGCATGCAGACAGCAGACATCCACCATGTTGCCTGCGTGCGTGTGTCTGTGTCGCTGTCCTCCTTTGTTATTTACTCGACAGACGCTAGATGCAACAAGCGCCGCGCGCGCGCGTGCTGTAAATGTATCCCCGTTGTGTGTTTGTGTGCGTGCAGCCCTTCGTTCCTCAGACCGCCTTGTCTGTCCTCTTTCTCTTTGTCCGCTTTCTAAACAGATGTGGTGGCACATCAGCACGACAGCTCGCCTTTCCGCCGCGGCAGGAAGAAGCGGATACCGTACACCAAGGTGCAGCTGAAGGAGCTGGAGAAGGAGTACGCCGCCAACAAGTTCATCACCAAGGACAAGAGGAGGAAGATCTCGGCCGTGACCAACCTGTCGGAGCGGCAGATCACCATCTGGTTCCAGAACAGGAGGGTGAAGGAGAAGAAGTTCGTGGCCAAAGTGAAGACCAGCGCGCCGTAGCGTGGACAGCTCCCCCGTGTTTGGACGATTTTAAGTGAAGGAACTGAGGCGCATCAGCCTGCTGGTTTAAAAAAAAACGAACTGAGTGAAAATACATTTAAAAAAAATTGAGGACAAAAAAGAAAAGAAAAGAAAAAAGAAACAAAGTCGCCGTGGTGCTCCTGGGAGGCTGGGACTGTGCGCGCCCGTGTGCGTAAAACATGGAAGATTAAAAAAAGAGGAAGAAAAGGACATTAAGGATAAAAAAAGAAAAGAAGCAAGGCCCTCTGATACACCTTCTTCTCTGAGGCATCATGTAAATACAGCAGCTCTCTGTCTGCTTTAATGTACCTGTCTGTCTACTGTTTGTGTTCTATTGTTTGTCAGTGCTGTGCGTGACCAGTAGCCAATAGCTGAAACACACTATTATGCTGTCCATATTGTTTATAACGCCTGTAAACCAGTTATCAAAGATAGTGCAGCACTTAATAAATTCTTTTAATCCTGACGTAGTGTTAGCTCTTCTATCAGTCAAATCCGTGTGCGTTCAAAACGGTGCGTTCACGATCATCGAACAGAACAGAACTATAGAAGCTGCAAACAAGTCACATCAAAGGCGGAAAGTTGATACGCGTCAACTTGGACAAAGCGCGGAGGAATCCTGACTGCGCTGGGTGTTTACGAGACCGTGAACTGATATTTGGACGAGTCCTCCCTGCTGTTCGTCTCCTCCTGTCACTTCACACACAGGCCTGTACTGTCAGCGACACTGGATTTGGAAGTGTGTTAACCATTTAGTTCTCTGAAAAATATTTAGCTAGAACCGCAGTAGGATTAGGAAATGCTTTTATTTTCAAATGTCTGAATAATATTCTTCCACTTCCTGCTGCTGAACCGTAAAACCTCTGCGCAGAGACCACGGGAAGCAGAGACACAGGCCGAAAATGACCAACAGGAACTTAAAAAACTTTAATTCAACACGAATAATTGTATTTTATCTCATTTAAAGACCATTATTACTCAGACTGAGCTTCTATGTTCTTTCTCTTACTGCAAACAACGACTTTTGTCCGAATTAAATAAGATGTCTTATATTTTTGGCACTCTCTTGTAGGTATTTTTAGTAATCATGAGCAAAACTAGAACTAATATTATGAAGTATAAAATAGCCCATATTCTAGGCTAAATAATTGCTATGGAAATAAAGAGCAGGGAGTGTAAATGGCGCAGAGCAAAGGCATGGGGGGAAATGATGGGAAAAATAAAAAGTATTTTCATTTTTAATGTTTAGAATCAGCTTCAAAGAGAGGAGTTCAGTTGCGCTATTGTCTGTGCGCATCATTGTAGCCTGCGTTGTGTTTGTGTGTACAGTGTGTGTGTTTGTGTGATTGAGGGAGAAGCGCTTGACCTTGAAAGTCACGTGACCGACAGGACTGGCTCTCACTCAGGTCCCCCCGCGAATATTTTACAACAGAGGAACAGTCTGGTTAGAGACCCCCCCCCAACACACACACACACCCAATGCCACACACACACACTGCGGCTGCGCCTGATCTCTAATCAGCAGCTTCCCGCATGCAGCTCCTGCTCAGGGCCGTTGCTAGGAATTCTGGGGCCCCTGAAAGAATACTGAAATGGGCCCCTGACTTTTCCACTTTTTTTTTTCTTAAACTACGTATGTATTATCATTTTTTATTTACTTTTTTATGCTAAAGCAGCATTATTGGTCAGGGTCTTATGCAGAATAATTCAGTCAAGAATGATTAGACTTTTTTGTGGCCCTACTGGCGCTGGGCTCCTGCTGCACGGCGACAAATGTGACAATTGGGTGAGAGCTGCACGCGCGGCCTCTCCATGATCATCTTATCGGTTGATCATCGTCATGGCTGCAGCTCCGGGTTCATCATTAACTTCACACCCACATTCTTACATTTCAGATCACGTCCGCAGTTTTACGTCCAAACAGCTGTTTGCTGCATCCATTTTTATAGAATCCTATTTCTCTCCCTTTTTTTCCCAAACACACTGCGGGCAGAGCTGTCGTCAGAGAACACGAGCTGTGTTTGTGTGTGTGTGTGGACTGTCATGCAGCCCCAGGCCTGCCCTGCTGCGGTGTCACCGGAGAGGATGAATCACGGCTGGTGCTGCACTTCACTGATAGTTTTATCATGTGTGAGGGAAGTTGTCAGCTCCTCGGAGCAGACACACACTCTGGAGTTAACGCACAATGACACAACTTTGCTCATAAACATCAGCAGCTCCTCCGAGCGGAGCAGCCGGAGCTTTGTTTACTCAGAAAGCCATTTAAATAGTTGGCCGAATCCAAGCGGAATTCCTCGTTTCAGATGTTGTTCGAATATAAAACGTGCTGAGCGGCGTCCCACGGAGCCAAGTCATTTGTAACGCGACCAATTGGCCGAGATGGACAGAGTACTCGACCCCAGTACTTGAGTAAGAGTACAAATACTACTGGTCAAAAGTAAAAGTAGCTCAGTCAACATGTTACTCGAGTAAGAGTAAATTAAAGGTACTGAAGTATCCAAAAGTACATGCTTTTAAATTTACTTTAAGTAAAAGTAGAGTAAGAGTACATTTCTTATTTTTCACATCAATGAATTACTATCATTTTTTCTAAATGAATGTAAGGACTTGTTTCTGAGAATTAACTCTATGAAACCACCTTCACTGATGAGCTGCTTTTATGGGTTAGAGTTTCCTTCTCTGACAAACACAACTTGTGTTCAATAATATTTTAGAAAAAGAAAGAGCAGACCTGGAAGTAACGAGTACTTTTCAGCCTTCCTAGAAATTAACTCGAGTAAAAGTAAATTTGTCTAGGAAATGTATCCAAGTAAGAGTAATAAGTACCAAAGAAATCCAATACTCCAGTAAAGTACAAACCCTCTAGATAGATATACAGTTGTCAAGTAAATCTACTCCGTTACTGTCCACCGCTGCCAATTGGCTCGTGTTACAGTCAAACTGCTTTGCTCTTGTGTGTTTGCAACATGTTAAACAATATCTGTGTCTCGGCCTTTGACACTGTGGGTGTGGGTGTGGGTGTGTAGCAGCACTGACCGCTGCCTCTCTGTCCACCGCCTTCCAGCTGGACGGACAGAGCTGGAACACTGCGCGCATTGAATCAGGCCTGAACACATCAGTGAATACTTGGAACTCGTGCTTTTATTTTTATTTATCTTTTCTCACTGGTTTGGTGTAGAAGTCGGATTTTTCTGCTCTGATATTAAAGGCTGGAACAATATATAATATTAAAATGTACATGAATGAGCTTTTACGTAAATGAGGCTTTTTTATGGGGATATTTACGGATTTCCCCACGTCTTCATATTTACCATTTTACTTTTTGTGTTTGCTTATGTATATTATATTATATGTATATATTTGCTACAAGACGGTCCACCGCCGTCACCACCTCACTCTCTCCTTTAGGCTCGACCCAGTTTGAATAAACAACAAATATGAGCGTCTAATCAATTTACTGCAGATCTATATCTTAAGGATGATATACAATGGGTAGATGAATGCGCATGCTCGTAGATATCACAATAGGATATTCATTATGTGACACAGGAAGAGAGACTGTGGGCTTAATTTTGATGCGACTCGTTTAATGTGAAATAATCTCCTGTCTATTCTCAGTGAGGTAATACTAATTTGAAAAAAGAAAAGAAAAAAAGAGAACAACATCTTAAAAACGTGAAGCAACCGATTCGAGCAGAGAGTAAATGAAGGGTTGATCAACCGGGGAAATCAGACAATAATCGTTTTAGAATAAAAGAATAAATAAATAAAAAAGAAGGAAATGAGGAAAGATGCAAATTAGTCAAGGTTCATTTCTTGTTCCGTTGGGGGAATGATGATTAAAAGAAGCTGTGATCCACACACACACATACACACGCACACATACACACGCACACACACACACACACACCCTCCCACCTCTCTCTCCCTCAGTGTGTGAGTGTGTCGGACTGTTAAACATTAACATTGAACTTGACAAACGGCGGTGTGCTCTGCTGGCCTGTTGACTCTCTTTACTGCTCCGTCTCTGTCCAACAATACTGACGGAAGCCCCGAAGCTCATAAAGCTCCTTCTCCCCTTTAATCCAAATACCAGAGATAGGAGGAGGAGGAGGAGGAGGAGGAGGAGGAGGAAGAGGAGGAGGTGCACCAAACAAACCACAAGGTCTTGCTTTATTTCACACCACAAACAAGCAAAAACAGAATTCAACAAATCCAACCCCGAAAGCTCCAAGTTCCTCTGAACGGGTTTTGTTCTGTAATTCTATCATTTTACTGCATTCACATGAATGAAATCATCATTCATGTATTTGTATATTATTATGTGTATTATTTATATATTTTTATATGTAACATTTACATGAGGATATTGTTAATATATTAGATACACAAAATAAAAGCACTTTAGTCCAACCTAATAATACAACCAATAAAAATAAACCAAACAATAATAACAACAACGACAATAATGAGAGCATTGTTATTATTATTCGTTTGAGTTGTAGAATGTGATTGACTTTCTACTCTACTCTATTTCTACATGGGTTTACAATCAAAGTCGTATTGGCATCAAATTAATAAAGTCTACAGGCTATAATGAAATAATTAGTAAGGGGAGGTATTTGTTATATTATATTTGTTTATAATTACAGACGTATGTCACATGACACTGATAATACTGTTCAGTGAAGAGTTTATGTCTTCTTTTATTTAATTTTATTCAATTTATTTCGTTTTCAGCACTTTTGTGTTAGAAAAGTAATAGCATCTATTACTAGACTACAGGGGAATAGAATAAAATGAAATGAAATAAAATAAAGCAAAACAAAATAAAACAAGATAAAATAAATGAAATGAAATAAAATAAAAATAAAGGGTGTGTCTGCAGTGTTGGTAAAAACACGGAGGACATGACACTCCTCTCTGCAGACAGCTGCACTCTCAGAGTCACGGTGCTGACAGACACAGATCTCATGTCAGTTTTATTTTATAAAACGTGTAATGTTGTAATTTGTACGACAGATGTGTGTGTGCTGACTCAGGGGTTTTCTCTGCCCATTTAAAGTGGGAAAAATAGAAGCCATCTGCTTCCCTGAAGCAACACAAAGCAGAAACAAAATGAAGCAAAGAGGTGACGGTGCAAAGTCAGAGAGAAAAACCTCACTGATCAGAACAACAGTGGTCAGGGAACTGTTCCCCTTTCTTGAAAAGAAGTAAAAACATTATGCGATGTAAATACCCCAGCCTTTATAATAGTATCTCAGTCACTGTTAGTTGATGCTGTCCTTGTTCGCTTCCTCCTCTGTGACGTCATTCAGGAGCTTTGACCAGGATCAGTTCAAACATAACAAGTCGCAACATCTTTTCACATCAAAGCTGAATGATGAAGTGAGAGAAGCTTGTAATGCTGAGCTGTGACTGGCTGATGGCAGCAGCTCCAGCTCCAGCAGCAGCAGCTCCATGTTACAAAGCAGCCGTTGGATGAGTTTTAGTCACAGTGGGAGGAGAGCAGAGCCAGTAAAAAGGAAATCCAGTAGAGGTGAGAGTGAAACTGTCTGGGAAATGGATGGAGTGTGGAGAATTAGATTTTAAAAATTCACGCAGGCTGAATTTTATTTACCATCAGTTCCCCCCACTCTTCAGAAACTCTCTGTGCCCAGAAATATGAAATTCTGAAGTAGCCAATCAGTGTCATTTTTACATTTATGCTTTGATATAATTTCAAAAACAAAAGTCTTTTTTAACTAAAGTCCAACTTACTGTACTATTGTGTTTGGTTCAATCTGCAAAGCCAATCAGTGCTAAGGATACTGACAGCAGACCAATCACACTGTTTCCTCACTGCTCTGTCAATGACAAAAGGAATAAAGCTCCATTTTACATCTCCACATCGACCTTTGTGAATATGATAGAGTGTTTCTACCTGAGGGTGCACGTGGGATCAGTTCTGCTCCAGAATATGTGAAAAGAAACTGTATTCCAAAGTAGGGTTATAAAGCAGGAAGTTTTATTCCTCATGACATGAGACATGAAGCCTGTACTGCCCTATAGGCAAAGTGCAGTGTCTGTAAAAATGCCAAACTGAGAAAAACAGCTTCGGCATCAAATTATGAATAACTACCAAGTCTATAATTGATTAGGTAAAGGTGGACTGAATTAAATGTTTTTATGTAGTTTGTCTTTCTGACCAATTTTGACAGTTTTATAGCAGATACTGCACTTTGCCCTGGTATTAGCTCCAGATACTGCACCCTGCCTTGGTTTTACTCCAATGGAATTACAGAGAAAATTATAGAATGTAGGGAATACCGTTACTCTTTGCAGATACTGCACTTTGCCTTGATTTCACAGTGCTTTTTTGGATGGACAACAAAATAAAAAGCCCAATAACTCTGGAATTTTTTTTAGCAATACCAATATCAGATTCTACCAGATGAAGAGAATATGCCGCACTTTTGATTGGTCAAAAAAAAAGAAAAAAGCTCTGCCTGCACCTGAAATAAAACTCCCCTGAATTATTAACACCATCTATTTTTAATTCTTATGAATGTAACATTAGGCAGTTGTAATAAATCCCCTTTTACACAATAATTCTATTCTATTCTATTCTATTCTATTCTATTCTATTCTATTCTATTCTATTCTATTCTATTCTACAAGGGTTTATGGGAGAGTGGAAGAGGAAGAGAGGAACCCCCCCTCCCTCCGAGATGTATACACTCACACATACACACACACACAGCTCCCTGGAGTGTACTTTATGCTTCAGACCAGGAATGCAGGGCTGAGGCTCAATTTTCTGTCTCAAGTTCATGTCCAACAGACCCCCCCTCCGCCCCTCCCCACCCCTCCCTCCCCTTTCTCCCCTCCCCTCCCTCACACACACACACAAACACACTCACCCTACCGTTTTTACCACCTTCTCTCTCCTCTCCTCCTCCCCCTCCATCTTTGTCTGCAATGCGGACTGTCTTTTTGTTTCCCAGGTTGGACTTTGCAGTTGAACTTGAGACAGACAGACAGCTTGTAAAGAGTTTGTGGTCTGGCCCCTGTCTGGTCTGGAATGGCCTGGGGGACAAAAGGGCTGAGGAGTGGACACTGGACTTAAAGAATCTCACTTTAACACCAACACCTCAAATGAATTTAGAGGTTTGCAACTTCAAATGTGTCTGATAAAAATAAAAAATAGCTAGGAAGGCCTTAATAACAACTTATTTACTTTATATTATAATTGACATATCATATTATATAGATTGAATTACATAATATAGCCCAAATGAAAATAAAACATGGCATGACAAGAAAATGACTGTAAACACACAGTACAACCAGATGTGCGTTGGTGTGTGTGTGTGTGTGTGGGTGGGTGGGTGGAGTAATAAATGTGCATGTAATAAATGCTTTGCCACTTTAAGCATTCTTTGAAGTATTACAGCTCATTCTGATTTGAGAATGAAGAAAGATCTATTAGATTAAATTAAATATAATTATTTATTGTCTTTATTAAGTATATAATAATTAATAAAGTGAAAATATGTCTTGATCTTTTTTTTTCTTTTTTTTTTTTTACTAAAATCCCTTAACACTCAATAGAACAAAATGTGGGTCTATAAAGACCAAGAGCAGGATACAAAACCATTTCTAAACATTTCTGTGCCCGGTCGGTCGGTCGGCAGCAAACAGGCCTGAGGCTGGTTGACCTGCAGGAAGTTTACAACCATCAACTCTCTTCCTCCTCTATTGTCAGTCACTACTTAAAAATGACCAAAACTATGATTTTCTCAAAAACTTGGCCAAAGTGGTTTTGTTGCATAAACCAAATTACAGACAAGGCTTTGGATACAAACCCAGATTCTGGTGTAACAACAGGTTATAAACGTTAAATAAACCAATGAAAGAACAAAAACTAGATGTAGAAAAAAAACCAAGCTTTTTTAGCTGAAATAATGATTAAAAACAAATAGGCCTTGATGAATAAAGCTAAAATTATAGATTTCATGCTATTTCAATCCTCTGGTGAGTATTTTATTTGAATAAATCTTCTAGGTTTTACTGCAGTGAGTTAACTTGGAGTTGTTGATCTGAGAATAAAACATTGCAAAACATTTTATGGTTTGTTGGCTTTTTTCTGCATCTCAAATTGGAAACACAAGATGCAGCCTCATAATGATAAGGCTGCATCTTGTGTCGACGACATGTTCACGATCAGCTCTGCATTTCATGTTCTGTCCTGTCCGTGTGAATCTTTGTGCTTATCGACACCAACACACTGACTCACACACCTCTTTTCTCAGTGGTTGTCTGTGGTGTGGCGAGTTCAAATGGTTGGCTGTTTTGTTGAGCTTTTTTAAAAAAAATCTCGGCATATTACAAGATTATTAAATTAAATGTATTCTTTCCAATTCATTCTCAAAAAAAGAAAGAAAAAAAGAAAAACTGAACAAACCTCTTAAAAAAACAATTAAATCTTCATGGAAATTGAAAACAAGAAACAATAAATGAAGTAGAAATAAAAATGAAAGAAAACTCCAACATTAAACCATTATAATTACTAATACAAGTAGAAGTTCATTCAAAAATACATGTCTTCTGCTCTTTGAAGTGAATTGACGCCGAGGGTTTCTGACCAAGCTGGATGTGAGTGTGTGATGTGTTGGGAGAGAAGCCACTTGGAATAAAAGGCCTGACAGCTGCTTTTGATTTGCCAAACAGCATTTACATGAATCAGAGAGCACGAGGGAAAAGATTATTCTGGTCTGAGGGAAGAAGGGATATAACTACAGACAAGTCCTAGGAGAAGTTGAGCAGATTTTAACTCAAGTAAACCTGATAAAAAAAAGACTCCTTTTACACTTTCAGTTGAGTTTACCTCACACACAGCAGGGCCGTTGCACAGAAAGGTGATGATAATTTTGGGGGCCCAGCGCCCAGTAGCGCCCACAAAAAAAAATTGTATGACTGAATAATTCTGCATAAGACCCTGACTAAAACTCATAGTAATGCTGCATTAGCATCAGAACAAAGTAGGCTAAATAAAAAATGATAAGTAATAAATCTAAGAAAAAAAGTGAAAAAGTCAGGGGCCACTTTAATATTCTTTCAGGGGCCCCAAAATTCCTAGCAACAGCCCTGCACACAGATACAAGGTAGCCATAGTGAAGCATTAGCTGCTGCACAGATAAAGCTCCATGTCCATCAGTGGTTGCATATTTAAAACTC
This sequence comes from Decapterus maruadsi, assembly GCA_030347415.2. Lineage (NCBI taxonomy): Eukaryota > Metazoa > Chordata > Actinopteri > Carangiformes > Carangidae > Decapterus > Decapterus maruadsi. The sequence goes on along the minus strand of CM064905.1, from coordinate 24,819,285 downwards.
ATTCCTGGGCTGCAGCTCACGCTTTCATCTGCAAACACAGTGTAGCTGCAGTGATTGTGGTGCAACAGCACCATGCTGAGCACAAGGCAGGTGTACTATCATCATCCATATGTTTTGTTGCTAGGTGACATCTAGTGGCCATAGTAATCATGACAGGAGCAAAGGGTGACGTAGGAAGAGGGTGCTGAATCTGTGTGAGGAGGAGATGAGCTGGATGGACGGCTCACTGAAACACACAGCCAGTATAATCCACAAATTAGGCTGTTTGTTTTAGACAGTGTAAAGCACATTGTTATTACTGTATCGTAACCACAACAACAAGGATGATCAAATGCTGAGGGAGTACATATTAAAACTGAATTCATGATAACTTCATCAGTGCAAGTGTATTGTGTATTGTCACTGTACTGTTTTTATGCTGTGGGACTCTGGACGGAAATTAGCATTGCTGCTATAATCCAGCACATTTACATGTTTTTATGTTCATTAAGGTGCACTGTCCCATCCAAATAAACAAATAAAGTAAAGTAAAGTCATGACTGCCAAACACTACAGTGGTACAGTGGTGGGTTAATTATAGTAATCCTTCCTCAGTAGCCAATGAGAGATAGGACCACCTACCTGGATTTAAAGAGACAGGCAGGAAGGGGAAACTGGAAGAAGAAGAAGAAGAAGAAGAAGAAGAAGAAGAAGAAGAAGAAGAAGAAGAAGAAGAAGAAGAAGAAGAAGAGTTGAGGATTCCCCCCTCTCATTTAAAGGGATAGTTCACCCAAAATTCATTCACTCATTCTTTTTGAAGTTACAGCAGGGCTCCATGCAGCAGTGATTATGATGGTTGTGAACAGGGCTCACTTTTCTTTGTCCAAAAAGACACGCCAAAAAACATCTAAATACCTCCATACTGCTGGCCTGTAATGTTCCTCTTGTATTGAAGCCCTGACATGAGAAATTGTTCTGAAAAAAATTAAATAAGTCTATATTTTAAGCTTGTTTGTAGTGGAAGCTCCCAGTGTCTGCCTGAGTCAGTGCAAAGGCACAGAGGACTCTGAAACTTCTCCCAAAGGATTTGAACCACCAACCCTCTGATCATTGGACGAATAAGTCTATATTTTGAATTTTGGGAACTATCCCTTTAACCGACTTATTGGTTTTTCATCTTTATTCTTTCCCTTTTCCCTGCTCCAGCCTTTCCACCTCATTCTCCCTGCTACACACATGCATAAGCACACACATGCACAAAACACCTTTCAACACCATAAACACAGGCCTACATTATGCAAATTCAACATTTGTCTGTGGTCCTTGCCACGTGAATCTTGAATCTTGATCCTGACCTGAGGCGTACATCAATGGGAACGCTTGACTGGCTTTGGTACAAGATTCTGGAGTCCTCAAGTCCTACAGGTTGTTGTTCAGATGCCTCCTGTCCAACCTGACAGAGCTTTAAAGGATCTGAGAGGAGGAATGACATAAACTGGCCAGATCCAGCTGCAGAGCTTGTAGAGACTGGAGGCCATAACTGCAGCCAGAGGGGCTCCCACAAAGGTCTGAGCTGCGGTCTGGACAGCATCTGGAAATGAGAAACTGCAGTTTTTGATTTAAAATTTTTTGAAAAACATGTTTTAACTCAGTCATTAGGGGTCATTGAGTGAAGATTGAGGGTCAGAAATAGCAAATGTATCAATTTGGAATTTAGTCTATTTCACAATACTCTGAAAGGTTTATGACACTTGGAATAGTATCAAGCCGAGTTGTCTTTCTTTTCTTCTGTTATTTACGGTTCATGTATCAAAGAGTCCACATGTTGTTGATGAGAGTAATCTAATAAAAGACTTGTCTGCTGTTGTTTTTTGATGGAGTTGTTTTGTTAGAGCTTTAACTAGCTGTCTCCACACAGTGAGACTCAACACCAGTGAAGTGCAGGACTAACTGATCTTAGAACAGTAAAATGTTTTTTTTTCTTTCTTCTTTTTCCTTAACAGTCTGGATTGATTTTTCATTGAGAAATATTGAAGAGGTGTGGTATGTGTTAATGAGATGATGTCACTGTCAGAGGCGTGTGCATCCACTGGAGGTAATGAGGTGATGCAGAGACTGCTTGCTGAAAAACTGCCCCCGACCTCTAAAACAACTTTGTCTCATAATGTTCCGTTATTATCTCATAGCGTGGTGAATGTGGAGGTCACAACTTGTCCATCAGAGCGTTTTGGAGTTGTTGGATTGTATTTGATGAGGGAAACCAAGAAATCCCATTAGCCTCCATAGCATAGCTCTGAGCAGCTCACGGCTCTGCTCCGCCATTCTAAAAACAGCTTGCACCGACAAATAAAGGTACAAACCTACTGCAATGACTTTAGGGATTATGTCAATGGCCCAATTGGCTAAAATGTTGTACTTTCCCTTTAATTTAGAAAGACAAATCACATCATTTCCCCTATGTTGCATCACATATTATCCTTGTGCACCTGAAGAGTTCTGCAGACTAAGTTGTGGAGAAGGTGGAGATGCATTCCTGCAAGACAGTTGAGAAAAAAGAAGACCATGCCATGCAAATGAATAAAAATAATCAAACTATATCTGCAGCCATTCACTGCCCAGACACCCTTTGTTTCTGCATTGGCTGCTGCTGCTGCACAGATTAACTGTATTCACACTGCAGAAGATGAAAAGTGTCCCTGATCATAACACAATTTTCCATCCATTTATCTGTGGATATTCTACTATGTTGTTGGTGAACCCCTGGATGATAATGAGGAGGAAGAAAGTGAACAGGTCATAGCTGAATGCAGAACATTGTAATTGTATGGGATAATTTCATCATTCTCCTCCACAAAGTGGTTTACAGCTCATCATAGGGATGGTGTCACTTTCCCCCGGCTTCATGGAGAAAATTCTTTTCCCAAAGGAGGAGGTGGAAAGTTTAAGATCAGATGTCTGTCTTTGACACAATGAATGCCAGATGTGTGGGCACATCTATAGGAGATTGCCATGGATGAAGGATGAGACATGCAAATGTTTTCCCAGAGTATGGTTGAATACTGTTGCTTTTGTATACTGGTAAAAACTAAACCTTTTGGAATTACCTAGTTTGACTTGACTTTTTTTCTCTTTCTTTTTCAAAATGAAAATGCCAGCTGGTTACATGTGTGTCAGTCAGTAAGTAGTTTACTCTGCAGTTGATTTGTTGTAAAAACTATTCTGACAAGGAACAACAAAGACAGCTGCTGTGTTAAAATGCAAAATTTAACTAAACAATAGCTACTAAGCAAAAGCAGCTGGAACATTACAGCTAGGTCAGTGATGATTGTAATGAATTAGCATTGTTTCTTTCGCTGCTTGTAGTAGAGGCAGATAAGAGCCAATCAGGAAGTGACCGTGGATGTAATGGGCTCTTTGCACAGCTTCCATAACTGAGTGCTGCTCCTTTATTTCCTGTCTTACATTATTGGACAACCTGATTAATCCAGGTGTGTCTGACCATTGTGACTACTCAGACACACCTGGATTAATCAGTTTGTCCAATAATGTAAAACAGGAAACAAAGGAGCAGCACTAAGTTCAGGACATAGTGGAGCTGTGCAAAGATCCCATTATTTCTCAAACACCCGGGGCCCACTAACAACACTGCTAAGAGTTGATTTGTGAATAAAACAATCTTCTTCCCTAACTTAAAAGTTTGCTACTCACACTTTTAGTGAAGTGTCAGACTGAATTTTTAGTCAGGTTCACTGTGTACAAAAATGTACTTTTGTGGGAATTTTTGTGGGATTTGTTGAACTATACATTTTTGGAATCTGCAGACCTTGGCGAATTTAGCTTAGGCTAAACATGGCCTGAGCACCTGCTTAGGGCCCCATGACCTCTAGAGGGCCTCAAAGAGCAAAAAAGCTACAGTGCGTAACTTCTGTCGACCCCAAGAGAAATTCTGCGTAATTCCAAAAAAGCTTTATCGTTGTTGCACTTCAAATTTGTTGCAATTTGTTGCACATTGCTGTTGCAGTTCATTTAAAACCAAAAATAAAAAAGCAGATGATGTGTTTACAGGAAATGCATTGTCTGTTGGTTTATTTTGTTGCTTTTAGTTGTAGATATTCAGTATCACAAGTGTAAATCAACCCCAGGCTGCGCTTTTAGCCGGATTTGATACCATTTTGGATTAAAAACTATAAATGGTTAAAAACATGACAGGCTCTACAGTAAGATTTATAATTTCAGTCTAGGAACCCCCTTTATAGGTGCTGCATCTAATACACAACAGTCTATGAGGGTTAACATAGTGTTGTTCAAGAAGGCACGTTGATTAATGTTCATCTGCAACATTTTAAAAACTTTTGTTATGAGTTCTAAAGGATACATGAATGACGACTCACTGTTCACAGAGGCTTAAGATGAACTGACAAACTGACTGGCAGCCAGTAGGGAAAATAAATCAACAAAGAGTCCATCAGAGGCACAGATCACAGCAGTGTGTGGATCAAAAAAGAACAGTCTGGAATATGCATCCTGTGGATATTGACATTGACCCAGGATGCTGTAACTGTCGACTTAGACAGCGAAAAGGTCACAGCATTCTATAAGGTTAAGTGTTGCTGACTAGTGGATATTATCAGTGCTCCTTTTTGCGATATCGGGCAATATTATGTCCTTTGTGCATAATTTTAGGGATCTTAGACGTAGTAACACAGTCTCTATACAGTAGATTGTAGAGTAGAATCTCAGAAAGGGAATAATCAAATAGTGGTTTCACTCCAGCAGGGCTCCATCCCGGTTGGTGCATTCAAACCGAAAAAATAACAGGTTCAGAACCTCAAAAGTTGGTTCTCTAGAACCAAAAAATATTTAGTTATTTCTAGCGAGCCATGACATCATCAGTCGGCGTGTCATATTCTAGCCTGTGAAGACAGGCAGCAAGGAGGAGAAGCCAGGGACTACAACCTGGAGAAAAAGAATTTGCAGTGGTCTGCTGAAGAAACAAAATGTTTGGTCGAAATTTATGCATCTACAGAAGCAGAACAAGAAAGAACAAGTTGTATGAATTTCCCTTTGGGGCTTAATAAAATAAAGTAAAGTAAATCTTATCTTTGTAATTGGAGAAGAGATGGTCAAGGCTGGTTTCACTCCAACACCAGAACAAATAATTGATAAACTTAAATGTACATTGTGTAGGAATTACTCCCATCTAGCGTTGTATATTGCAAGCAACTCAATGGTATTTTTCATGCTGCATTCACATGAAATTGGGCAGACGGATGACAGCCACTGCACTCAACGACATAAACAAGCCTTTATGTAAACACATGGTCCGTCAGCACGAGGCAAAACAATACACATGACAATATGCTGTTATAGCAATGTCGTATTGTTTACCTGACCCACGTTTTACTGGCTTTCTCTTGACTTCTGTGACTAAAATGACATCTGGTTTGCTACCGACGGCCGTCTGTCTGACTGCACCTGAATGCAGCATCAGTTTAACTCAGAGAAGGCACGGAGGAATCTGAAAAATCTCCCAGCCCTTAGTCGACATGAGGGTGAGTAGATAATGAGTGAAATTAGAATTTTGGGTGAACTATCCCTTTAAATAACTCTTTAGCTGTGTCTCATCTATAAACTACTGCCCAATGGTTTGGGCAGTTTGGATCATGATTCAAAATTTAAACTTCACGTTTTCTTTTGTGATCATGTTAATACATTTAATTGCCCCCAGAACCACCCCACGTCAGGATTTCTATTGTCTACAATTAAATGTAACTTTGATTTGAAACATCATGAAAGGTAATAGATGGCATTAAGACTGACTTTCACTGCTGAATATTTATGTGTATTTAGAGATTTAGAAACCTGCTGACAACCTGCATCATAGACCTCCTGCGCCTGCAATGTGTGTGTGTGTGGAGAGAGAGAAAGAGATGGAGATGAGGAGACATGGTAGACAACCTGGCGCTAAGGCATTGTGGGTAATGCTGCCATTTGGGCGCTGCAAGGTTTCGAACAGCAAGCCAAAACCAATAGATCAACCTCGGTGACAGCTCACAGCCTGTCTGTCCTCAAAACAGAGACTTCACACCAGGACAAGCAAAGCAGCGTGCAGCTGACCAGTTCCATGTCAGAGCAGCATTCTGTTAACGAGGATCAGTTTGGGCCTGTTGGTATTCATGTTGTAATTTACACTGCCCTCTAGTGGTTGCATTAAGATATTGCCTTTGGAATGGATGTCTGCAAAAGCACAGACCTGGCACTGGTGACCACTGCACATAGACTCAACTGCAGCCAGATTATTTGCATTAGAAGACCTTGGAGTTAAAGTGCTGCCTGTGTTTCAGGCGAGATGAGCCCAGTTCATACAGATAGCTAATTTGCACACGGTCTGATCCTTTGTCTCTGGAACAACACAATAGTACAAATGTTTTGGAAATTCTGCATTTGTGTATATTCAGTCTAATTCACAGAAGTGAGATTTTATGTTGTGATGTCGTTGATTATTCTTTGCTCAGCCTGTCATCTAATTCATCTTGCAAACATCTCACCGGCAGAAATTAGCCAGCCCCCCCCCCTCCTTTTTAGCACGATTGCACTTTGTTTTTAATGTTTGTTTGTTCTTTTTGTGTTTTTATATGAGCCTGTCAAAGATGAATTTCTGTCATTCGACAGACAATAAAGTCATATCTATCTATCTATCTATCTATCTATCTATCTATCTATCTATCTATCTAGCACAATTCTAAATATCAGTTATATTATTTCTTTTTTTCAACCTGTGTCTTTGTCCTTGTAAACATGTTTTACTGTTTCTGCATGTTTTTTTTATTGATGTAAAATGAATTTACTTTCAGCTTTTATTGATACTAACAAAAACAAAATGAATTTGACTTTTCAGTTTTTTTTAGACCTTTCAGTTTTCAAATGATGAAAGTTGCTGTATTTTCCCTCTGAAACATCAATTTGCCAACTTTTATCTGTATGACAATGATTTCAATTGTGTCCATGACCAAGACGGATTGTACGTACTGTGTATCCACTCTTCATATAAATATTGAACAGGCCGTAGAGCGATGCAGCTGCTCATAAAAACTAACATGTCAATATATCATGCTGTTCAGTAGGCAACATCATCATTATGCTGTCTCCATGTCATACACACACACACACACACACACACACACACACACACACACACACACAGTCCTGGCATGCTGATAAGAAGCACATGTGTGCGGGATCAGCTGACCTCTGAGTCACTTCCTGCTATGACCGCCATGTTGTTGCTCCCGTAAAACCATGTTGAAAGAGAAGACTTCCACCTGGGTGGTTTACCAACAGATACGTGTGTGAACAGAGATGTGTGTGAATGTGATGGGGAGGGGGGGTGGAGGCTGCTGACTCTACAAAGGAACTTGAAAGACACAACCATGGTAAACTCTGTGGACAGCGACAAACACAGTAAAAGACGTACCTGCGGTTTGTTGATCCGTGTAACTCACCCTCACACTTCCTGCAAAGCCCAGACACACTCCTCCACATTAGACACACACATTTAACACAATGTCACTTATTTTCTTTTTTTCAAAAAACAAAACAAACAAATAACTTTCAGAACTGGTATGAAGCAGCAAGTTAGCATATTCATTCACATTTGAATCATTACAGGCTACAAACTATAAAAGAATTGTACAAATACCTCCAGGTCAGACACTAAATGGATACTCTCAATCTTCCAGATGATGTTAACTCATTAGAGAAGACTGTCTTAGATAGTCTTAAACGAGGTCACAAGTCTCCAAATTTTACTCCAAACTGCAATATTTGAAAACAGACAGACTATCATTCCTATGGAAACTATGGGATAATTAAAGCAACAGACGGTAAATATGGAGGAAATTTTACCTATTCTAACATTCAGAGAGATGCATTTAAAATGTATGGGATAAATATCCCCTGAAACTTCAATAAATTTTGGCAAATTGTATGTGATGAGGTTAGTGTGATAATTACACAGTAACTACAGCCTATTCTAACATTGTGTTTATTGGGATATATCCCTGAATCAATAAGATGTTTTGCTTATGTTGAGCTGAAAGGCTGTTATGACCAAATGGGTAGGACTATATTTCTCTGGAAAGACTAAGTTTTTGTATTAACGGTCAGAATGACCTCTTTATAGCAAGGTTTGACAAAGTGTTAAAGTACCTGGGAACTCAGCCTGAAATGTAAAACCCAACAAGGACCCTTGAGATCATTGCTGTGGAATATATTCTGGATTTGCTACATACTGTATCTGTAATCTGTATGCACTGTGCTGGACTGTTATAATTTTGAAAATGTTCAATAAAAAGAATTAAAAAACACACACACCCGTGAACCAACAGGTGAGGCTCAGTTGTAACCCAGGACCTCCACTCTCACACAGATGCAACTCTGTCAAGTCACTGTGGAGCAGAGGAAGTGTATAAACATGACCTGCACCTCTTTCTGCTGGAAACAGGAAATTCATTGTAACTCAAAATATTTCATTATTATATTGTCATGAGAAAGAGAGAAATGTTACACACAGTATTGATAAGGATGACAAAAGGGGGCAATGGAAAACTATTATATACTTTTGTCAAAGTGAGCAGGTGAAAGGATTTATTATCATTTATTGTTATTTTATTATTATTGAAAAGATGAATTCACTGCATGTGCCAATCAATCAATCTAATGCAGTATTTTTCAACCTTGGGGTCGAGACCCCACGTGGGGTCGCCTAGAATTCAAATGGGGTCGTGTGAAATGTCTAGAAAAAATTCTGATAAAGATATTTATTTAAAGGGCCAACGAGGAGTTTCTATTTGGTTATAAAAAAGTCTCATATTAATGTGGATGAATCTACGTTACCCACACTTGTTAATGGGTCCATTTTCGATAAATATTTCGTTTTGCCTAGCTATCGTTATTTTGTTATTAGTGGTGGTGGAAATGCTGGGCGAGCCGACCAGTGTTTCCTTACTTTGGGTTTCGCAGACACTCATGAGAATAACGCAGCTGAATCACTGTTTATGGTCGGGACTACGACGGTAACTGATCCTCTTTGAACCTCTGACTTTAATTCTTTTTTTTTTTAAAGTATATTTTTTTGGCGTTTTATGCCTTTATTTGATAGATTAGTAGAGATAGACAGGAAAGGGGGAGGCAGAGAGAGGGGAATGACATGCAGGAAAGGTCTGCCCGATGCGGGACGCGAACCAACGCCTCTCTGCATATACATGAACCACTGCTGACTTTAATTCTTGATGAATGAAAACATGAGTCCGTCTTGCGCCGGTCGAAGAATTCTACAGTGCGCGCGGAGGCTCATAAATGTAGTGTGAAAACACTTCGCTTTTCCAAAACTCCTCGTTGTCCCTTTAACTAATTATTATTCTTTTTAAACTTGTGATTAAAAACACTACACACAATCTTAAACAACTGCAGCTGTATTCTGCACTTTCTTGACTATAAATTGAGTTATACTGATCTATTTCTGCACTGTGCAATTGTATTGTAATTATTTGTCCAAATTGTATTGTAATTACATGTGGTAAAGCACATTGAGTTAACCTTGTATAAAAATGATGCTTCATAAATAAAGTTTGATTTTATTTTGACTATGCACTAATTCACATTTTCTGCAAATTGTCATATTCCTTACAGTGCATATTCAAAATATATCTGATATGAGGAACAATATACTGAGTCAAGCAGGTCCCACATCAAAAATAAAGGAACCTTTATTTAAATCTGTAATCTTAACCAAAGTAACTTAAACTGGTCTGCTGCATAGTGAATAAAAATTCAATCAGTTGCTCAAACTGCAAACTAATAGTTGTGATACTCATACATGAACATGATATGGAGGGATTTAGGGCCTGTATACATTGTCATAGGCAAATTTCAATCCAAAATAATTGTGATGCTGCTCATACTTTGATTGTGATTTTGTGTTGTTTAAAAAAAAAATCAAGAAAGTTAAGATAAAGGATACCTCATACAGGCTTTATTTATTAGTCAAAGTTTAAAAAACACTGAAAACTACTGAACATGACTTGTGGGAGGTGATATAATGTAACCTCTCAAAGCAGAAAAGTCAACCCTTTTCTTCTCATCGTGACTAAACTCTCTCCCTGACTGTTATATAGCCTAGTTGTAGCTGTCTGAACATTACAGAGTGAAACCTGTCATTTTACAAAGTGCCGTTGCATGTGAACAGTCCAGACTCTGGGCTCTGAATGACCGTCACTGGTGCAGGATGACACTGGTGATAAAAGTGACGGACAGCCCTCACCACAGCCGCAGCCGGAGATACAGACGTCTCCTCACACATTTGTGCTTTTTTTTGTTTAGTGATTCTGTTCATTTAATTTTAAAAAACTCCCTCAGGACTCCCGTCTCATTGTCTAACCTCTTTGCAATAGAATAAAGAGTAACAGAGCAAAGTTATAAACACACAATGTGCGTTTGTATATTTTATATACATTGTGCAAAATATTCCCTCTCATTTATAGTCCTCTTTGTTCATTTCTTTCACTGTATTTTACAATTTTGTTTTGTTCATACAAATACACTTAACTTTAAAATTTAAATTTAAAAACAAATCAACCTAATTGAAAAATAAGTTTCATAATTAGTTTTTTTCAAAAAGGCAGTGATCTGGCATTTGGAGGTGTTAAATATTGGTATGGTATCCACCTATACCATCAGTCTAAACAGGAGATGTGATTGATATACATGTATATTGTCTGTCTAAATTTAATATATATGAACTTGCCATTCAAATGATGTTTTTAAAGTTTTGATCTCATGTTATAAATACTTACTTGCATACTGTCTAGTATAAAGAATATTTTTTGCTGTAGTGTATTGTTCTTGCAGAGCTCCTACGTTCTCCCAGCATTGTTTGTTTATTATTGTTTACACATTTTGAATGAAGGTGGTTGGTTGTATTTTTGATCAGAATCAGCTGTAGTGGCCGACTGAGTTTACAGATGCAGGGAATGCAGGGAGCTTAGTGGTTACAATGTACATTGAACACAAGAGACGAGTAGAAATCAAGAAATCAGTAGTGAACAATGCAATAGTATTACAATATTGCAATATTACAATGTTTTATTATAATAAAATATCAAATATTGCAATAGGCCAATAATACAAATTGAACTTTACAGGATCTGTATAGGCAGTGGACTGACTGACAACGACATGATGGTGTCACAGGGCCAGATCCATCCCTACAGCTCTGTGTCAGGTTTGCAGAGCAACATGAACAATCTAGCAAATGTTGGATATTAGCCTTTCAATCTAACATTGTATGTTTCATTCTAACAGTATAATACTCAGAGTGTTGGCTGCACATAAAACACTGCAGGATCTTTTAGATAAGTACTATCATATTGGCCAGAGGGAGGACAGGGAGTAGTGTTTTATGTTTAGCACTCTTGCTCCATCTAGTGTTCACTATACTGAACTACACTATGAGGAAATGTGCAGAAGAACTGCAGGATTGCTTGTCTCATCAGATCCAATGGATGAGACACCAGGGCAATTATGGAGCAATTCATTGCAACTGCAGCCTGTAATAAAACTTTACCTCGAGGGAGCTGGCACCATCTGTGAGCCTGACTTGATTTCGTAGATAGTAGTGCTCTCCAGGCTCCATGGGCTGTGGTCAACACGCAAAAGCACACTATTACACACTCTATTACACAACTAGATTCTCCCCTCTCAGCATTATGCATATCTGGAAAAGACAATCACATTCACACCTGCCCCCATTACATAATGTGAGGTGGGAATATACATTATATTATACATACATGTGAAATAAAAAGGATCAGAGTAGGTCTTTGCTACACAATCATCATTTGTACGCTCTGTATGAACTGGTCAACTATTTTGTTAATTAACAGATGTGTAACCTTAGTTACTGTTTATTGTATAATCAACTAATTGTATTTCATTGAGTCTATATAATTATCATTGTTTGAATCTGAGTGTTGGTGCTGACCATGTTTATGTTGACATATCTGTGTATATATAAAGATGTTCCTCATCACATGAAACCCAGTCAGATATTGAAGATGATACCTCCATTTCCACATTTGGGTTTATTTTGGACCTCAGCTTCCATCTGTCTAACAGTGCAAGTCTAACAGGACTCACAGATCTACAGGTCTCTATTTGAAGCAAGTATATCAGGTGATAGTCACGTCTTTACAACATTAACTGATGTTAAAGGTTCTATATTTCACTTGTCTCCTTTGTAATATTAATCAATAAGAAGACATATTCAGGTTTTATGAATCACAAACCATCTCCTCTCTTGGGATTCTCACTGGAGTTATAGAAACAGACGGTCAGTGAGCCAATCAAAAGAGAGGTCATTCGATCTAAATCCAAATCCTGCGAGGTTGGGTGGCTTGACATCACAAGGAGTTATGACATCACAAAGTCCTGACAGCAGGTTTTAACATCCAGTTTCTGAATACAGTTTGCATTTGTTGGTCTGAGACTTTGATTCTTTCACAGTGATAATATAGAACCTATACCTGCTTTATAATCCACAATGGACAGTTAATGGACAATGTGGGACCTTTAAGGGTAATGGGATTTACAACTGGCTCACTTATCTGGATGATGAATGTCAGCCCTCAGCAAAAAGTAGTATACTAAGTATGCTTGAAAGTATAAGTATAGCAAGTATACTATGGAACATGTACTTGTAGCATACTAGAATATTTACATACACTTGTAGGTGCCTTTTTCAGCTACCTTAGTGGGTAGCTGTAACCTTAGGCCAGGATGCAGATGTCATCAGGTGGTGCACAACCTTCACTGAGTGTAGAAAGTATACTAATTTAATACTTCTTCAGACTAAATTGGAACATTTTAAGTTTTTTAAAGTGTACTTTATAGGTCATTTTAAGGATACAAAAGTACACTTTCAAGTATACAACAATACACTCATCTATACTCCTATGTACTAAGTATATACTCCTAGTATAAGTATACTTCTAGTCCACATTTTAGTTTATTGAAATATACTTTAAAAGGTAATTTTAAGTTTACAAGTAAAGTACACTTTCAAGTATACAACAATACACTCATCTATACTCCTAGTGTACTAAGTATTTACTTCTAGTTCACATTTTAGTTTATTGAAGTATACTTTAAAAGGTCATTTTAAGTTTACAAGTAAAGTACACTTTCAAGTATAGCCTACTGCCTCAGTTTTAGTATAAAATGAGTATACTTGTAGGGTTACACTTTAATGAAGTACTTTTTGCTAAAGGTGGTGTTTTGATCAGATCTCATCATTCAGATCACCCCCCAAATGTTACAGTAATTCTGGGCTGAATTATTTCACTGTTTTCCTCACTCTTGTTCTCTCTGACTTAGAGGAGAACATGCTTTGTATAGGTTGCCATGTTTTCTCAGCTCAGGTGTGATGCCGGAGAAAACAGCGAACAAAGACTCTGCACTCTGGCTCAGTACCAAGGTCAAATGAAACCCGTTTGGGGTGGTGTGCTACGGGGTTCCTGATTTTATAGCGCTGGGGATAAAACTCTGATCGCTGTGGGTTTTCTATCTACTACAGCTACTCCTCCCCGTGATGGCACGGCCGCTCGTTTTTCACAGAAAGCCGCTTTTTATTGAGCCTGGGGCTGCTGACGGGCAGCAGGCGTGTGTTCAGCAGACTTTAATTGTCTGTCGGTGGCAATAAAAGAGCCGGTGAAATACACAACCGTATAAGAGCTGCAGGCCGGAGCCGGCTGCATCCTGAGAGACAGGGAGGAATAAAACACGGTTTGGGGCTGGATGTGGATGGTGATGGTGGTGGTAGTGAAGTGAAGTGATCAGATAAAGAGCATTTCATCAAAAAATTCAAATTAAGATAGGCTACTGGATGGATTTCAGATTGGAAATGATGGCGTAAAAACGATCAGCCAGGTTTCTTCAATAAAAGCTGATTTACAGCTGTTGCTGCTCCAGATCATGCAGCTGGAAAGTGCCAGAAGACATGGTTAACTTTTAGAACCTGAATACACAGGATACGGGATTTAATTAGTCGAGCAAAATAACATTAAATGGCACAGTTTGGCTGTTTACCATGGTGATTTCATACTGATATGAAGCTATACGTCTCCTTTAAATTAAGATATTTCTCTAAATTCGTTGACATCTCTGACTGCTGCTGTCTTTCCATGCACCACACTGCCATCTTCTGGCCATACACAGACATTGCCAGCAGCAAACTGAAAATCTGCTGTCAGATTGAATAGCAAGGCATTACTGAAAAAAAAAGGCATGAACGCATACAAAATATGTAATGATTCAAGGATGCAGGGTTCAATTAAAATTAAAGATTTGAAAATAAATCTGATAAACCAGGTAAAAATAAGATGTTAGATGATGATTTAAGATTGTTTTTAAACCTACAGCCTATAAAGAGGTGAGAATAAGGCCTTGGCCTCCAGTTCATATAATGCTATTACTGTGAAATGTCAATTTTAGCTCAGTGAAGATTAGTTTCAGACTAACATGTCTTGTGTACAGCTGCACTAATACATGCAGGAACCAGGGCCGTTGTATAGGGGAGAAAGGTGATGATAATTCTAGGGGCCCAGCGCCCAGTAGGGCCCACAAAAAACCCTAATCTTTATGACTGAATTATTCTCATAATACCCTGACTAATACTCACAGCAATGCTGCATCAGCATCAAAACAAAGTAGGCTAAATAAAAAATGATAATACATAGTCTATGAAAAAAAGTGGAAAAGTCAGGGGCCCACTTTAGTATTCTTTCAGGGGCCCCAGAATTCCTAGCAACAGCCCTGGCAGGAACCAACCATGTGGCTGTGAGGAGCTGGAAATGAATGAAGTCACTGTGTGGGGGAAGCCCACTCTCTCCAGACATGCACACACACACAGAACATGCACATTTTCTGAAAATGCTTGAATAACTGGGGAGGATTTGGCAGAACAGCAAACATCTCTGCTTGTGACACTAGTTCAGATTAACCATATGTCCAGAGGAGAACATCTGGCTTGAGTAGGGATGAGCCTTTAACGTGCAGCTTCACCACATGTGACGGAATAATAATGATAGAAAGAAAACAATTGATGGATTCATGGAGTTTTTCTGGATCTTCTCACTGACAACTCATTAATGATCAGAAAGTTTGAGACTCTGTTGTGTATCATGTGTTGCTCATGACTCCTCCTTCGAAGTGTTGTTTATTTGCTGACTGGACCATATGTCAGGGTTCTATAACATTTTGTCTACTTATGCAGATTTGAGTCTAATTGAAACAAGAAGTCTCATTCGGACTTACAGTATAATAGGAACATGTATGTGATTTTTCCACCTGAGACTCTTCAGAATTATGCAACAAGTGTGTGGTCACCTATATTTTAACACCTCCTCTCTCAGGCCTCTGAAAATATGTTTTTGTTTTGATTTTATTTATTTATTTATTTATTTATTTATTTATTTATTTATTTATTTATTTATTTTTCACAAAATGCTAAAAGGATGCATGGTAGCTCCTGATGGGCGGGGTTTAGAACATGGCAGAGCATTGGCTGCTGAGAGTTGTGACATCACAAAGTTACAGAAATCCTGACAGTTCATCTTGAGGTTGAGCTTCTGAATCCAGACTGTGTGCACACCTCAGTGGACCGAGGCTTTAAGGCCCCCACGTAACCTACTCAAGCGTAGCCTACTGTGCGCATACTATGAGCAGCGCGGACTCAGTGCGCACTGTCCACGGACGTTTGAGCTTTCATAGTCGGGCATACGGCATCACATTAAAAACAGATCAATGTGAAGATTTCCCGCCGAGCAGTCTATTGTGTGACACCGAGTACGCGTACGTGGAGTAGGCGCGGTCGTAAATATTGAGCTTTGCGCGGACAGGTCTGGCGGACGTCTGCTTTGGGTACGCATTCGGTACGCCTCGAGTACGCGTGGACGTCTGCGGATACATGTACGCCCGAGTATGTGGGGGCTATAATGTTAACATGAAACCTAAACCAGTAACACACTATTAAGAATAAGTTAAGCATTAAATACCAAATTCATTATTCATAACATATGAATACTCATTAGTATGTAGTTTATAAACTAAGTTAAAAATGTTCTACTCATCATTTATAAGCAGTAATTGTATTAATAAACTACATACTAATGAGTATTCATGCGTTATAAACAGGGCCGTAGGGGAGAATGGTAATTCTAGGGGGCCAGCGCCCATGTAGGGCCCACAAAAAACCCCAGTAGTCTAATCTTTGTATGACTGAATTTTTCTACATAAGACCCTGATACTCATAGTAATGCTGCATTAGCATCAAAACAAAGTAGGCTAAATAAAAAATGATAATACATATGTAGTCGAAAAAAAGACCAAAAAAACTGAAAAAAAATACTGGAAAAGTTAGGGGGTAGGAGCGCACTTAAGTATTCTTTACGGGGCCCAGAAATCCTAGCAACGGCCCTGGTTATAAATGAAGAATTCAGTATTAGTGCTTAACTGCTTGATAGTGTGTAGGCCTACTTATCATAAAGTGTTACCCCTAAACCTGCTTTATCATCAAAACAGACATTGACATCCACCTGTCTACTATATGCAGCGATACAGGCCACTTAGTGTACTTTATCAGACTATTGATAAGTTCTTGTGCTTTTGCCCAACATCCAGCTGTGAGCATGTCAGCAGATCTTTAACTGTAAACAAAAGCCCTCTGCAGCAGCAGCAGGTCACACTATTGATCTACTGGAGAGCAGTGAAACTACATTTAATTCAAACCGACCTCGACCTTCAGACCTTCAAGGTCACCGGGGGCCGGTAAGAAATGCAAGGCCAGCTCAGTTATTAACAGCCTGCGTTTTAATCCTCCTGATGCGCTGACTGACTCTGCTTTAATGGAAAATGATTCAATTCCCCACGTTTCGTTTTTATGGGAAACAACCTTCTGAAGGCACGAGAGGAAGAGAGAGGAGGATTCCTGTCTATTAGGACGCGGGCTCCAATTCTTCATCACCATTCTTCCCAGTGACACGCAGCCAGAGAGAGAGAAAAAAAGGGGCTCAGTGGGAGTTTCGGGCCTCTTTCGGTGCTGTAAAACTTTATAGCGAGCTGAGGCCCGGTTGTCATGGTAACCGGTTATACGAGCTTGACCAGGGTTGTGGATGGGAGGGTGACTGGGTGGGGGGTGGGGGGGGGGGGGGTTCCACACTTGGAAAAAAAAGAAAGAAAAAGAAAGTAGTGTGTGTGTATGTGTGTGTGTGTCGGTAACTCGTCTTCTGTTTTTAATTAAGAGGAAAGTGCGAAGGGGTTTTAAAGGAGGACAGAGAGACGGGTTGTGTGTTGGGGGGGGGGTATCTTCACTGGGGCCACTGTGGCTCGGGAGGTGAAGCATGTCCAAGTGTCCTTGGACATCCCATAGTTCAGTGTTTGCTTTATTATGACATGTTTGTGTGAATGTGGCCGAAGCGCTCTATAAGTGCGGTCAATTTAGGCTTTATTCACTCTGTGACCACACGCACTAACATGCGTGGACCTTCCAACTGAGAGAAGAGAAACGGGGGTCAAGGAGCGGCTGTTAATTCGACCGATAGACATGCGGGAGACATGGGAATAAATAGTTTTCCATAATGGACAGTGTCCTGCTCTGCTCTAACTGTAGCTAATAAGCACACAGTTAAGCATTAATAAATGCTGAATTTTTCCATCTATAACGCATGAATATTTATGAATGATGAGTAAAAGATTTTTAACTGTGTTTATAAATTACATACTACTAATTACTATCCATGTGTCATAAATGATGAGTATCCATGTGTTATAAATGATGAATTTTAGTGTATTCTTATTATTATTAAGTGTTACCTATACGATCCTAGACATGTGGTGATTTACTAATTCTTCGCTGACGGTGATATGAGCCACTGTAGTGGGCGATCAGCGCTGAGTGTGACATGAGAAGAGTGTTTATAACTCTCCTCTGGACACCACATGTGTGAGCCATCCACAGACCGTACTACATCTATGCAGGCTATTCTTATTCAGCATCCATCTGGGACTCATAAGCATCCAAGAAAAATATGTGGTTATTTCTGGCAACTTCCAAGAAAACAATGACATTAAGTTTGATCCAGTGCTGGAGTTGCAACGATCCATAGTTGTGAATAACTTATATGATCCAGAGTCAGCTGAGCTGTAGGAAATGACGTTACATTGTAAAACATACAGCAACTCGTAGACAGTGATCAGCCGCTCTGAGCGCAGGCGGCTCTGGGAGAAATATGAAATAGGCCTGTTTTATCTTATTTATTTATTCTTTTTTTTCTTTTCTTTTTTTTACCAAGCGCCTCTACAACCCTACTGACGTCACATTCACGACAAACACAAAATACTTTTTTTTGAATGGGAGACAAAAAAGCCTGAGTAACAGTAGCTAAATGAATGAGATGAATCTGACTGTGACGTATATGAATGAATGTATGAGGCAGATTAACATTCATTCATAATTGAGCTTTAACAAATCACATTGACTTAAAATATTGACTTAATAGAAAGCAACAGGAAATAACGACCCTGCCTTCATTCTTTCATTATTATAGTTTAAGGATTAATTATAGATAGTATGGATGAGTAATAAGGTTAACCTTAATAAAGCTGTAATACGCCTTATTAAGGTTAACCTTATTACTTCCGATTCCTCTGATGTGGAGCTCAAGATTTTCTGCAGAGCATTAGAATAAAAACACATTTGAAGTCAGAGCTTGTTTTGATTGTTCTTTGTTCGCATGAGAGTGGTTTGTGTCCATGAGCTGCACGCACAGAAATCAAACCGTTTCTCTTGCACAGGAGCAGAAGCTTGCATCACTTTCAGGCTGTGAAACTGAACAGACATATTTCACCAGCGTCTCATCCCGGGCCCTATGTCATCATGTTGCGTGGGTTTTGGTGAAACGCTTCAAGACCAGACTTATTCTAAAAAATCTACTACAGCTTCAACAAATCAGAGCGATTAGACACGCTGCTGTTTTGTGTTGGGCATTTATTCACATCGGTTTGTTGTTGTTTCTCACTCCTGTCCAATTTTTCTATAGCTATATTTATGTAAATTGTCTTTAATAACCAGAAGCGTTGGATTTTACTGCAGCTACGCGCTGATATAGTTTACCTTTATTACAGGTGCATATGGTGTATGCATTGGATTCATTTATACAGGCTATAATGTTCACATTTGTGGTCTTTCTTTTTTTCTGTTTTTTGCGCCTGCATTGCCGCGCCATTGCCATTCCAAATCCTTTACAAATCGCTGGGTTGTTGTTTTTTCCCCCATTGTCTGTTTTTTGTTTGTCGGGGAAAATATCAGACGTTTGAACTGTGAATATGAAGTGGGATGATCCTCAGAGACGCTTTAAAGGCTTCCAGGGCCCGCAGGGGAGAGGGCTGTTTAGTTTTCACCATGTTCTGTGAAAACAGAAGTTGGACCCTTGATTTCGCTTTGACAAATGTGTCCAAGAGAGAGAGAAAAAAAATCGCGCTCTGGTAGAAACTTTGGGGGGAAATACTTTTTGCATATTTCACATCAGCGGCTCTGGTTTTAATATTATTCTCGTGTCTCCTGCTGCTGCTCGAAGCTCTGACATTATTCAGCTGGCAAACCTCTGCAGCATACAGGCTACAGGACATTGAGGTCAAGATCTCAAGTGAGACATAAAAATATGATTAAAAAAACAGAAATATTAAAAGCAGCAAAGAGTGTAAAATGTTGATTGAAGTCTTAATCCATATTTCACACTCTTTGTTGTGCAGTTGTGCATCTTAATCATTAAGATGCACAACTGGGTATAGGCAATAAAAGCGTGCATGCATGCAAACATGGATCTATTGGTGTGTGATATGAAGACTGCCGTAGATGAGTGTTGCATAAGGTCATCTGTGTATAGGCCTGGAAGTGGAAGTGGAGTAGATCGGGCACGGGAGGCTCTAGAGCGATGTACGGAGCTCATCGAAGGGGAAATTCCTGAGCGGACTGCTGAGCCGAGCTGCTCTGTAATTGGATGCAGCTTGTGAGTCAGGCCGCTTCAATCCAAGTCTCGACCTCCTCCTCTGAAATGTTGAAACCGCTCCTCATTTGAAGCGGCTGGTGAAATATGGACGCAGTGCGTTTTATTAGTCGATCTACCCTTATAAATGAGAGAGAAAGAAAGAAAGAAAGAAAGAAAGAAAGAAAGAAAGAAAGAAAGAAAGAAAGAAAGAAAGAAAGAAAGAAAGAAAGAAAGAAAGAAAGAAAAGGAGAGGGTATGGCCGTCAGAGGTGGGGCGTGGCCTGCCTGTGAACCTCAGACAGCCATTGGCCGCCGGACTGTAAAGCTAAGCATTTCCATCCAAACTGTCTTTACCCCATCAACCCACAATATTCCCACCTCCATTTCCCCATCAATGTCACAGAGTAACACACATACACGCACAGGCACACGCGCGCCCGCACACAAAGACGCGCGCGCACACAGGTAGGTTGCTATGCAGCGACCTGCCACAGACTGTGCGCATGCAGATGATGCAGCAGCAGCAGCCAGGTGACCACGACACCACGCATCGTTGTCGACTCGAGCCCAGAGCACAGAGCCCACAAACACGTCCTGGATCACGGGCTTCACGCACGTGTCAACTGTTCGTAGTATTCCCACAAAAAAAGACCCGACCCCCCCTCCACCCCCCACCACCACCACCACCTCCTCCTCCCCTCCTCTCCTCCTCCGCCACGTCCTTCTCGTCTGTTACCAACCGCAGCCCGCCGCCGGTGCACACCTTCCCTCCAGCTGTGTCACCTCCCTCGCCCACATCTGTGGACCTCGTATCCCCCCGTGGATAGAACGCGACCTGTTACAACTGGCTTGCTTGAGGGAGGGCGCCGACGCTGAAGAGGGAACCCAGAGGAAGAGGAGTGCCTGAAAGACAGAGGGACAGACACTGACCGGTTCCGGTCCAGAGCACAGACAGGAACCGTTGCGACAGCGCGGAGGATGGAGAGCCTGACCGGAGGAGGGGGGAGAGACAGCAGGACAGCGCGGGACCACAGACTTCAAGGTATGAGAGAGGGGGGGACAGTGACAGAGTCAGGGAGGGACGGCGAGGTGAATGGAGAACGAGAAGACGGGGATGAGTATTAAAGGAGAGCAGAGATAGGATGGAGGGAGGAAGAAAGGTTAGATGGAAACAAAAGGGGGAGGAGACTGAAAAACAACAGATGGATGTGGACTGTGAGGAGGACAGGAAGAGGAAAGAAGCGGCAGACAGCGTGGACAGAGGGAGGGGGGGTGGTGGTGGGGGTGGGGGTGCTGTTTGGTCTGGAGGAGAGACAAGGTGACTCCCCCCGTGTCTCTCTGTCCTGACCGCCGCGCGCTCTTCCTCCGACTTGTCTTTCTTTTGGTTTTATAGCAGCAGCCTCTCAAAGACAAAGAGAGTCATTTACACCCCCCCTCCCCAAATTCTCTCTCCCTGAAATGAATTTATTGCTCCTATACGTCTGAATTGCCCTCTTCCCGTGTCCAGCAGGAAGGGGGGGCGGCTCGGCCTGCACGGTCACGGTGTGGTGACCAACTGCATCCTGTCCTGACGCGAACCAAATGCACTGGTGTTAGTTTTGGCTGCGAAGGGAAATATACAGGGTGGTGTTTTCTCTGGGGAAAGTCACGAGGTTTATTTCATCAGAGAATTATTTTTGCAGAAATATTTTGCTGCTTAAGCTTTTTACAAGGTCCAGAATCTAGTTAGTTTTGCAGTTGTAGAATGTATTCTAAGTCATTTCCCACATACAAGTGCATCGTGCAGCATCCTCCCCTGCTGGGTAACACTCCTTAAAGATGGACGTTTTGGAACTTTTCTCCTTGATCTATTAGAAAGTGTAAACAGATGTCTTGTGGAGTCGCACGCGCTACATGATGTCGGCCTGCACACATACTGTAGTATTCTTGAATCCAGACAAGAAGCAGAGACGCATCAGTGGATGAGAGGGACAGTTGTTTGTTTGTTACACCTCAGGTTTCAGTTTGTTACCAGTCTGTCAAAATAAATAAATAAATAATAATAAAGAGACAACAATAAGGAGAAAACTGTAGACGTATAGCAGCTGACTGAAGGAGCGTTTAGTGAACAGAGCTTCTGTCGAGACCGAGCAGGTAAGATGCGTAAAGTGCGCAACGAGCTGCGTAAAAACATATCTTAGTGCAGGTCCTTGTTCTGTAAACAAAGGTCAGAAATGCAGCTGTGGGCCTCTGCACCAGCGTCTCGGTCGCTTCCTCCGCGAACTCTTCATTTTTTGTCATCCGTCAGTTTTAAAGTGGAAAAATATTTCAGGAGATCAGAAGATGAACAGGACGATATGTTGTTGTGGGTTGGTTGTCCGGTTGCCTGTTCGTTTCCAGTGAAACGGAATACAATTTGTCACTAAAGTCTCAGTTGAATAAAATCCTTCACGTGAATATGTTTCGGGCTGTTCCAGTACCAACACACGAACAGATCGAGAAACACCGAGCCCAGCCGTGGGCAACATGGAGCCGAGAGTTCAAATCGGAAATGTGAGATATTATAGGCTACAAGTCACAAAATGTCTTCATGCACAGGCCTACGATACAGCCCAACTCACAACACACACTACACTATCCTAAAGATCAACTCTGACACTACAAATATTACGCTTACTGTAATAATAACAACACTAACACCAATAGCAATACTACTACTACTACTACTACTACTACTACTACTACTACTATACTACATGGTTATCGTCATAAACCGATGTCCATATTATTTCATATTATATTGTTTATTGTTAGTAGTAGCCTAGTATTCGCCCTTCAGCACTAGCAGTATAACGGTAGTAGAAGTAGTGGGCTGATAATGTTGTTAATATTAGCCTATTAAAAATGCTAAAAGCGACCGTGTGTGTGTGTGTGTGTGTGTGTGTGTGTGTGAGGGACTCTTGTGTGTCCTTTATGAGCAGAAGCCTATAAAAAAGAATATAAAAAGTAGCAAACATTTCCAGAACGGCACATACACACACACGCACACACAAGCACACGAACATATTCTAAAATTCAAAAAGTATTATTATTATTACTATTATTATTATTATTATTATTATTATTATTATTATTATTATTATTATTATTATTATTATTATTATTATCAATACTACTACTACTAATAATAATAACAGCCTAATAGTAGTATTAATATTAACAATAATAATAAACTGTCAAAAGTTTTTTAAGATCTTCTTTTATGTTGAAAATGTAGCCGTTAACGTGAAAACAGATTCCTTTATAATAATTAAAAAGTGCATAATTAAAAAAAGTAAATAAAAGCAGGCTATACGTCTGCTTTTACGGTATTATTTTGCACATATGATAAAAAATGAAATACATTTTTTTTAAAGCGCGCTTCCTTTCTCAATTTTCAAAATTGTGACTGTGATTTAAAATACATGATGAGTGTCCGTGTCTTGTCCCGCTCCTCTCCAGATGAAGCCCGGTCACAGAGGCCCGGTCCCGCCGGGCCGTCGGCGCATGGCCGTCCGCTGCAGCTGAGAGCCTGATCCCTGAGCGACCGATAAAGACCTGGATCCAGCACCGAATGATGAAGATGAAGAAGACTCGGGGCAGCTGCGGCTCCGAGGCCGCGCGCGGCGCCTCAGGTTGTGACAGACCGAGCAGAGGAGCGTCCGGCTCGGACCATACGCAGCTGGAGAACGCGAGGAGGATGATGGAAAAGGAGGCTGTGAGTTGCTGTTAACCGGCTGTGCAATGTCTGCCCTTTGCTCACACACACATTTTACACACGCGGCTCCACTTACACCGCAGGATGCTGGTCTGAGATCAGTCACTATGAGACTATAGCTAAATCCTCTGATATCCTAAAGTGAGCTGTTCCATTGAGGTGAGAGCGGAATGAGGAACATGACTGTGAAATATTATGATGGAAATACACATCCTGTCCCCGCCTCTGTTCTGCTCACCAGTCCAACACCTTTTCTAACAGAAACTTTTTATTCTTATTTTTTATATTTCATTCTATTTTCAATCACCATCAAAGAAACTGGACCCAGTCTGCTTTTCTACATCTAATGGTGAGTCTGGGCCTTTTTTTTTTCGACCACATGAGGTTTTTCAGTAAAAGTCCCCAACATGCTGGATGTTTTTTTGTGAATAATTCATTCCTGTTAGTAGCCTTCATCAGAGTAAGTCACACTTCACCAGTCGGATTTTATTTTAAACAGTGGGTAAAGTGTTTTTGAAAATCAGGAGGAAAAGATGACAGCATCAGGGTCAGAGAGGGTGTAGGTCCAGCTGCCTGTGGCAGAAGGTTTTATTTTAGGGAGATTATTATTATTCAGAAATTACAGAAGCCAGCAGGAGTTCATGTTTTACTCACTTGTTTTTAGGACTGAAGTGAGACAGCCTGTCTGAGGTGGAACAACACGGAAGCTCTTTTAGATTATTTAATACGTGGGAAAGGAATACCGTAGTGTTTCAAAGTTTCAAATGAAAGATGAGCTCTGATTTTTATATTTCGTTTTATTTTATATCATTTTATTTTATTTATTTTTACGATTTTGGACCCTTTTATTCGCAAACGTACGTGTACGTGTTTGCGAGACTTTAATTGGTTAGAGCGAAACAACTCCAATTGAAGCCACATGTCTGTTATTCAAATATAAATACCATAAATTCGACCTGAAGACGCTGGAATAAATAAATATTCATCATGTGATTCATAACCCCTCCCCCAAAAATATAAAAACAAAATTAAAATAAAAACAAAAAACAAAAAACAGATTCTTATGTAAACCGTCTGCATGAAGCTCCTTCCTGTTTTTGTCCTGACACGCTGTTTCAATAAAGAGTTTCCATTTCTTCCTCCTGTGTTAGAAACAGCAATAACAAAACAAAAACTTAATTATAATAATTTAATCATTTGTGATGCTGATTTTTTTTCCACGTAAAATACAGGGTGTATTGCTATGATAATTGAAAAGCACTGATAATGCGTCTTCCTTTACACACACAGACATTCCATAATTATGAAATATTATAATTATGTATTTAACTTCACGTCTTCATGGTCGTCATCTCCTCTTTTTCCTTAGTCAAAAACCGGCAGCTGTAATTTTTCCTTTATAGAAACCGCCGTACACGTCAGAGGTGGTTTCACTGTGATAGCATTTCAATTAGTTTTTATATGCTGGCTTTTCCATGAGTTTTCATTTGTAGCAAATAGCACATGGGGGAACTACGGTGACCAGCAGAGGCAGCGATGAAAACACAACAGATAGAAATCAGAGGTCCAGTTGCAGCAGCAGCTGTTGGAGCGGTGGTAAAGTTAACAGCAGCAGCAGCAGCAGCAGTTCACATCATGTCCATGCCATGGGAATCAGAATTCCTAAGATTTCTTCTACTTTTGCTATTTGGGTTTCTTTTTCTGGGTCACTTCAGTCTGTGGGAAACATGTTAGTGGTTCTACTGATGTGGGCTAATATATCCTGTGAGAGCTTTCTAATTTCTATTTCTGAATTTTGATGAGTTCCACTTCCTGTTCACTTCAGTTGGAATGGCAGGAGATGCAGATGGTGCAGGACACTTCCTGTAGACGGAGACATCGACATATTGAAGCTGATGAATAATATATGGAGTCAGAGACATATTCGAACATATATTCATACGCTCATTTATTTATGTATGGACGTATATGTGTCTGTCCAGGGGTAATAGGCTCTTCTCTCTTACTTTAGGATTTATTTTAAAGGGATAGTTCACCCAAAATTCAAATTTCACTCATTATCTACTCACCCTCATGTCGACTAAGAGCTGTGAGAATTTTCAGAGTCCCCCGTTCCTTCTCTGAGTTACGGGGGGTCCACGCAGCAGTATTTGTCCATATAATGGTTGTCAATGGACCCCACTTTTCTTCGTCCAAAAAGACACATCAAAAAACATCCAAATACCTCCATACTGCTCGTCTGTAACCTTGTATTGAAGCCCCAACATAAGAAATTGTTCTGAAAAAAATTAAATAAGTCTATTTAAGCTTGTTTGTAGCAGAAGCTCCCAGTGTCTCTGTTCACTGCTCTTCCTGTGTCAGTGCAAATCACTGGCCGGCGGAACAATTTCTCATGTCAGGGCTTCAATACAAGAGCGCCATTTCAGACGAGCAGTATGGAGGTATTTGGATGTTTTTTGGTGTGTCTTTTTGGACAAAGAAAGTTGATGTCCATTCACAATATGGACAATTACTGCTGCGTGGACCCCCCCATAACTCAGAGAAGGCACGGAGGACTCTGAAAATTCTCACAGCTCTTAGTCGACATGAGGGTGAGATAATGAGTGAATGAAATCTGAATTTTGGGTGAACTATCCCTTTAAAGTATATTGCATTGCTGCAGCCTATAAAGTCAGAATCATTATACAATGAAACCTAAGTCACATGACACATTTTTGATTAGTGTAACAAATGAAAAGCCACCTCAGCATGAGAGCAGGAGCAGAGAAGAAGCTGCGGATTTAAAATGATCACAGCCAGTGGATAATACAAAACACTATACAGACAGTGAAGGCATCATTGTTGAGCGCCTGTTAAACCTGCTGTTTCTGATGATCCCTGTATTGGCTGCAGCTCTTTCAGCTCATTGTTGACACAGAGAGACAGTGGTCAGAGTTTAGACAGAGAGTGGATGAGCAGGGAAACTGGATTTAGAGACTTCATGTAACTCAGCATAGTGTCTCACCTGGAGCAGCATTAAAATGCCTGGTAGCCTGAAGATATTCTGTATTTCAAGTCACATGACTCACCCTGACTTCTGAAACTTTACTTCTACTGCTGTAAAATGTCTCAAGTAACATTACGTTTATTTGAACACAGTTTTCCAGGAGTCCAACAGACTTGTTTTCACATTCTTCCTTGATTTTCCTATGAATAAGCAGGTTTCCATTTTCAAAATAGATCCTTTTTTTTTCCTTTCTAAAGATGACAGTGTTTCCGTTAAGTGATGGTGGCGTTTTCTCCTCCTGCGATATCATTCCAATTTAACATGACAGTGGTTTTCCGGCAGTCTGCCTCTTGGTCGGAACTGGCGCCCAAAAGTTTTTAATTACAATCTGTGCATTAAGCGGATTCATGGAAATGTTTCAAAGGTTTACACTATGGTACCAGTGTAGTATGAATGTTTTGCTCAGGCATAAAGCATCACATACTTGGGCTGTCACTGTGACACCAGGCTCAGATGCCCTGACAGGGCTGCAGTCACTGGCTCTTGCACATTATACACAATAAATAAGTATTGACCTAGTCCAGTAATTTTAAGCCAAAAAAAAGGGGTCAACGTTGAACAAATTGCAACAGAAGCAAACTCAGCTGATTTTGTATCTTCGTCATGTCCTGAGTGAGGGGAAAAAGGCCTTGAAGAATCCCATCAGGGGAAAGTTTTGAAAAAGACCCAAATATAGCCCATTCATACGCCTATTAATTATTTTTCTCACGTGAATAGGGTAAAATTTTTAACCTTTAGATATCTCCATGAAAATTACTGAGCTGATTACTTACATTAAGACAAACAAACATTGTATTACAAGTTTTTGTTAACATGAGCAAATTTGCATATATTTGCATAAATTCTACCGTTTTGATGGCACACCGTTTTGATGGCTGGTGGTACCAGCTTGAAAATTAGAATGAGTTGACTCCATTGGTTCATAAAGGGACCTGTGTATTGTCTTGAAATTTCGGACCAAGTCGCAGAGTTTACTTTCACGTTCATCAACTTACCAACTGTAGCTTTAATGAGCTAGGGTAAAACCAGTGCTTCCTGCAGCGACGGATTCAAATCCAGTCCACTTCCTTTGCTGCAAGTCCTTCCATCTCTCCACCCTCCTTTCACAAATATCTCTCCATCTATGATTAAAGGAAAAAAAGTAAAAAAAAGTATTTTTTTTAAATAACTGTTTGATCAAAACAACCATCAAAAGATAAGTGTCCTTCTCCTTAAGATAGGAGGCGGAGCATGTCATACCTGCTCTAAGATGGCATTCATCTTGAAATTTAAAGTGGTTTCTTATCGGTT
This sequence comes from Decapterus maruadsi, assembly GCA_030347415.2. Lineage (NCBI taxonomy): Eukaryota > Metazoa > Chordata > Actinopteri > Carangiformes > Carangidae > Decapterus > Decapterus maruadsi. The sequence continues at coordinate 24,791,136 of CM064905.1, read as the reverse complement.
GACGGATAGAGTCAACTCATTCCAATTTTCATGCTGGTACCACCACAGCACCTTTATATATACATGTGCCGTCAAAACAGTGGAATTTATGTAAATGTATGCAAATTTGCTCATGTTAACAAAGCATTTCAAAAAACTTGTAATACATTTTTTGTTCATCTTCATGTAAGCAATCAGCTCAGTAATTTTCATGGAGATATCTAAAGGTTAATTTTTTTACCCTATTCATGTGAGAAAAATAATAGGCGTATGAATGGGCTATATTTGGGTCTTTTTCTAAACTTTCCCCTGATTCTTCAGGGCTTTTTTCCCCTCACTCAGGACATGTTCAGGATACAAAATCAGTTGAGTTTGCTCCTGTTGCAATTTGTTCAACCCTTTTTCATAAAATGACTGGACTCTAATGTTGGGCATAGGATTGGAAAGCTGCATCACATATCCAACTGAGCTGAGATGTGTTGCAAACAGGCAGCACGGCGAGGTTATAAAATCATTCTGCAGTTGGACGTTGGGACTTGGTGTGACAGGATAGCGAGCCCCGTCCCTCACCCTGACCGTCACCCTGTTTGATTGCAGGCTAAACGCGACACAGAGCCGTTATGTCGCATGAGAAGCGGCCCCGCAGGACTTTCAATGTGGAGCTTTGATCAGGAACACATGGCTGAACTTCCTCTGCCGCTGCAATAGCCAGCTGCCGTCCGTTTGTTAGGAAGGAGAGGAGGAAAAGAAAAAGACACTGGAGCGCATTGGGGAGGCAGCGCCGACTGTAATTCAGAGCGGAGGGAGAAAATAGAGCAAAGTACAAAGAGCTGAGTCAGACCGGGCAGCAGAGTAGGAGAAGGGAACAAACAGCGGAGAGCAAATGGAAGGAGAGGGATGGAGGAAATGGCAAGGGAGGCGCCATGTTGGGATGGCAACATTTCTGCAGCGCCACACTGTCTCCTGCTTCACATCAGCCCCGTCTGCCCCTCCATTGCGCCTTTCTTTCTTTCTTTCTTTCTTTGTCCCGTCTGTCTCTCCCACCTTCACTTATATGGGGTAATTGACCGACTAGTTTATTGGCGGCTGGAGGAAGTGGAGGAGGTGGTTGTACCAGCGGTGTGGTTTTATGGCGGCCTTATTGCCCTTATTTCCTAATGGCGGTCAACAAAAGATGCTCCCAGAGAGCGTCATCATGGCCTCTTGAAGTCTGCCCCCTTTGTCGTCTTTGCTGTCTGTCTCTGTCTCTTTTGATGGTCAGCTTTGTTTTGCACATGGCTGAACAGATATGACTTCTTTTTTTGTCATCGACAAATACATCCGGTTCCTGTATTAAACCCTGCTTTTTTAACCCACATGACCGAGCAACCGACAGCCCTCTCGGTTTTCAGTTTATCATGTGTTATTATCACCATGCTGCTCCAGAGGTTCCCAAACTTCTTGACGTGCCAGGGTCACGCAGTTGGATATTCATTAAGCCGAGCAGGAACCTGGTGCTGAAGGGATTTTACTTGTTAGATGTGATTTACAGCAACAGTCTGACCTCCTGCTGCCAGATTCAGTCACATGCATGCTAATCTTTTTTGAGTATGACCGCAGGAAAGCAATGCTGCAAAGCTTTGGCATCCCATGTGAGTTTTAAAAGGAGTCATATTTGTATTTCTTTCATATTAACAGTAAAATAAATACAAACCTTGTGTGTTTTTTTTTAGGTGTCTTGATTCTGTTCCACTAATGTGAGCTGGATGCAAAACAGATCATCAATGCTGTGGAGAAAGTGGATGAAGGAATTAGTAACACTTTACTTAACACCGATCTCTATAACTCATTATAACCATACTTATAATGAGTTATAATGCAGTTATAGCACTGTATAACTAGAGTTATAAACACCTATAAATTACCATATGGATTTATAACAATAATCATAACACACTATGAAGCTTTTTATCATGACTTATAAGGTCAGGTATTATAATATGTTATAATTTTTAGTAACTCAATGCCCACATCGATAATGCATTATTAATATAGTTATAATGTGTTATAATTGTCTTATAAACGTGTATAACTATCACTATACACTCCTTAGAACATTATAACTCTATTACAATACAATACTCTATGATGTGTTATGCTTATTGTTATAAAGTCTTATGATCATTTATGAGTGTTTATTATAGTAGTTATACACGTTTATAAGCCAATTATAACACATTATAACTGTACTTGTAATGCATTATTGTCGTGGGCATTGTCAGTGAGTTACTAGCAATTATAACGTTTATAACTATAGTTATACATTGCTATAACTGCATTATTTATAACTCATTATCAGTATGGTTAATGTATTATAGAGATAGGCGTCAAGTAAAGTGTTACCAAGGAATCAAATGCTGCAATAGCCCCATGCTTGTGCATTTGTGAGTGTCATTTCTTTTCCTGTGTTGAGACTGAGTATGAAGTGATTATGAACAGTTGTGTGATAGCCGCATCAAATCAATAGGGAGACATGAGGAGTCTGCTGTCTGTTCACTGTGGGCCACAAATGGCCCGCAACATGAAGCATAACTTTGCCCTTCTGTCTGAACAAAGTCATTATTTTCCATCAGTCCCGCTGGTTCAGAGGACGCTGTGTTCACTAAGTCAATTTGTTGCAAATGTCAGAAGCAGTCAGATGATCAGACAGGTTGCAAATATGGCAACAATTTAGCAAGATGGTTTAAATCACCAAGCAGCTCACCCACCCAGACTTTCAGTGACATATCTCATTAATCAAAAGATCATTCATAATGTAATGGGTAACGTGGTATGAAATTTGCTAATCGGATTCAAATCCTAATAATTTGTGAAGCTCTGTTTGGTTTGAAAACACACAGAGCCTGTTGTCTTTGTCTTTGAGTTTGGCCCTCATGCTCGTCTCTCCGTCACTACCAGACCTGCTGCCAGGCAGCTCAGCCACTCGTTAATAAACAAATGCACTGTTGGGCTGTCCAGCTCTGACGCTGGCCTGGCTCTGTGTCTCGCTTTATTCTCCCTCTTTTGGTTCCAGGTCTTTGATCGGAGGCGACAGATACGGCCGACACTTTGACACATGAGGACAAAAACAAGCTGGGGATTCACAGATGCAAAAACAAAAGACAAACAAATCAGAACAAAATGCTGCGTATCCAGACAACACAACTGAAGTCCTCCAGGCCTGTAGGGGGAGCGCTGGGTGGATCACTGTATACACCCACACTTTTTAATAACCGTTTATCACCTTTTAATTCTTCCTCCATATATTCCCTTATTCTCTCTAAAGGTCACAGGTCATAGAGGTCATGGAGTGTGCATCGTCTGGATATCTAGTTTTTCTTCTTCCTTTGTGGAATCATTTTGTTATTGCACCATCTTTGCTGCTTTATGTGCATGTTTTGACTGTTTTTTATATTTGTATGGGTTTTTGAATCTGCATTTTTTCTGAATTTGTCGCTTATTTCTCCTAATGTAAGTGTTTGCGACCGTTGTTGTTGTGTATTTGCCACCACAGTCAGACTTCCTGTACCTTTTTGTTGTGTTTTCATAACATGTTGACGGACTCAGTGTTATATGCTCTGCTTCTTTCTTTCAGAGATTATATTCACAATTACACTATTATTTCTACTCTACTGTGAAATTTTCATACTAACCCTGAAAAATAGACTTTAGAGGTAGGGTGGTTGGAGAGCACGTATCACTGTGGAGAGTCCGGTCAGAACTCTGGTGGGTCTCAATAACCAGGCCGTGGATTGCAGGAAGAGGTCTTTAATAAAGTTGTGTGTGTGGTTTCTAGGAGTTATACAACAAAGAGTGAAAATCACATTATTGTTAGCATCTTCATAAACCACAGGTGAATAACCAATATTAACTTAAAAGTTTACCACTGTGTATTAATTAACATAAACAATTACAATTCACCAGATATTAATCATTAATATCAAACTGTACTTTACTTACAGAACAAATGGACGCACACATCCCTCTTAAACTGGACTAGCTCTGGAACACAGGAAAACTACTGAAAAAAACTGCCAGCATCACCTTTCGTGACCTTTACTGCTATTGGTTAAACAAAATCAATCAAAACTGGTTTCTGTTGCTAGGCAGAACAGCAACAGTGTGCCCTCTAGTGGCCAGTCATGAACCACTCTCTTTTCTTCTTCTGCTCATAGACAGCCTTTTTAACAGCCGCCCCCGAATTCAGGGAGTGAATTCGAACCACTGTAAAGGCTTCTAGTCCTCTTCGGGAAGAGCAGGGAGACTTATCAGTCTTGCCACGGGTCGGGTGTACGTTCGGTCCTTCACCAATACCTCGGCAGACCGAACGCGGTTGTCAGCTCCGGGAAAGACTTGAGTGACCTTTCCCACGGGCCAGAGGGCCCGGGGCAACTGGTTGTCAACAATCATAACAATGTCCCCCACTTGCAGGTCCACAGCTTCCGTTCTCCATTTCTGCCGGGCCTGGAGGCCAGGAAGGTAATGTTTGAGGAAATGTTTCCAGAACTGGTCAGCCAGTATTTGGCTATGTCGCCATCTCCGCCGGCCTAGGATCTCTGGGCCGTCATAGACGACCTGGGGCAGGGAGGCATCCCGCCGCCCCATGAGGAGACAGTTAGGGGTGATGGGATCAGGGTCCGCAATGTCTGATGAGACATATCCGAGAGGTTTGGAATTCAGGATTCCTTCGATCTCAGTGAGAACAGTGCGCAGAACCTCCTCTGTAACTGTCTGGGCCCCAATGGTGACTTGAAGTGCAGCCTTGAGAGAACGAATCTCTCTCTCCCAGCATCCTCCAAAGTGTGGTGATCCTGGGGGGTTGAAAGCAAATCGGATCTGCTGGCTAGCGAGCTGTGTTTGGAGCTCGGGTTGGAGGGACTCGAATGCCTGCCACAGCTCTCTTTCTCCTCCTCTGAAGTTTGTGCCTTGGTCACACAGGAGCTCATGAGGCTTTCCCCGCCGGGCGATGAAGCGTCTCAGAGCCATCAGGAACGCGTCAGTGTCCATACTGCTGAGAAGGTCTACATGAACTGCCCTGGTCGTCATACATTTAAACAGTATTCCCCACCTCTTCTCATTCCTGCGACCAATCTTGATGACATATGGCCCAAAGCAGTCGACGCCGGTCGAGTAGAAGGCGGGCTCAAACGTGCGCTGTCTAGCTGGGGGGAGGTCAGCCATCTTTGGTGGATCAGGTCTCCCTTTCCACTTTCTGCACTCTGTGCACTTTCTCTGGTGTCGACGCACTGCTTCACGCCCTCGCAGTATCCAAAACCTCCTCCTGATCTCTGCGAACACTCTCTCCGGCCCCGGATGATGCAGCTTGACGTCGTAGTCTTGTATGATCAGCCTGGTCAGAGGGTGCTGGGGGTCGAGGACAATGGGGTGAATTGTGTCTGCTGTGAGTTCGCTGCAGCGGCGGAGACGGCCTCCCACTCTGATGAGCCCTGTTGCCTCGTCGAGCTCTGGAGCCAGTGACATGAGGCGGCTGGATTTTGCCACTGGTTTGCTTGCAGTTAGCAGAGCAGACTCCTCTGGAAATGAGTCTCGTTGTGCCTGTTTCAAGGCCTCCAGTTCAGCGGCAGCATAGTCATCAGCGGTCACCGGGGCTGCAGAGTCGGCCGCCCCATGCAGCTGGCGGGCAGCAGCCTCCAGGTAGTCACTCAGGGTTTGATGCTGCTGTGGATCAGGCACAGTTGAAACTGTAGTCAACAGCACAGCCAGAGCAGATTGTCTCACCTCACTTTCTGGCTCATCAGGGGGGGGGCATGGGGGCTTTGGCCAATCCTCTGGCCGCTGCTTCAGGAATGTTGGGCCATGGGTCCACCTGCCGCCATCAGCCAGATCCTGGAGAGTGAGACCTCGTGTGATGTCGTCTGCTGGGTTGTCACCTGTTGGCACATATCGCCACGTAGCAGATCCTGTCAGCTCTTGGATTTCCGCCACACGCGTTCCCACAAAAACCTTGTAGCGACATGAATCTGATGACAACCAGGTGAGAACCGTTGATGAGTCGGACCATAGAGTGAGGCTACAGATGGGGAGGGTCAGCTCTGTGGTAACGACTTTGGAGAGCTGGGCGCCGGTGAGGGCCGCACACAACTCCAGACGAGGGATGGACTGCTGTTTCTTGGGGGCCACACGGGACCGTGCAGCAAGGAAAGAAACCTCAACCTTGCCCTGTGGGTTCTCAGTCCTGAGATAGGCCACGGCTCCATACGCCTGCTCTGAGGCATCGCTGAACACGTGGATCTCTCTCACACTGCAGGGGTGGTCCATATCATTGCTGGAGTAGCACCTGGGCAGGGTTACCTTAGACAGGTGTTCAAGCTCCGCCTCCCACGCGCGCCAGGAATGCAGCAGGTCGTCCGGGAGCTGCGGGTCGTCCCAATCTCTCTTCTTGTTCCACAGGCACTGAACAAGAACCTTCGCTCTGGTGGTGTAGGGTATTATGTAGCCAAGAGGATCATATTGGCTGGCAAGAACTTTATATATGTTCCTCATTGTGGCCACTGAGCAGTCCACCGTGCGATGCTTGTAGGACAGGGTGTCTGTCTGGCAATGCCAGTGCAGACCGAGGGCTGACTCCTGGACGTCGGGCCGACCATAGCTGAGCCACAGCTCACAGGTGTCTGACCTGGCTTCAGAGGGGAGATGAGTGATGATGGACGGGTCGTTGCTGGCCCACTGCCTCAGCTCAAATCCTCCCTCGGCCAGAAGATGGCGCAGTTTGTCCACCAGAGCTCGAGCAGCTTCTCTGGAAGTTAAGCTGTGTAGACAGTTGTCTACGTAGAATGACTTCTCTATGATGACTCGCACGTCCTCCTCTGGCTGGCTGTGGTCCTGAGCGTGCTTCTGCAGTGCAAACGTCGCACAGCAGGGACTGCAGGTGGTCCCGAAAGGGAGGACTTGCCACTCATACACACTTGGTGGGTTTTCTGGCTTCAGGTCTCTCCACAGGAACCGCAGCAGTGGTTTGTCTTTCTGGAGCAGCCGCACTTGGTGGAACATCCCGCGGATGTCACTGCTGAAGGCGAGTGCATGCTCTCGGAAGCGGAGAAGCACAGCGAGCAATGAAGGGCCTAAGGGGGGGCCTGGTAGAAGGAGCTCGTTCAGGTTGTGTCCTTGATACTGGAAGGAGCAGTTGTACACCACACGGTTCTTTCCATTATGTTGGACTATATGATGTGGTATATACCAGGACTCTTCTTCGGTTTCCACCTGATCTGGCTCCACCTTCACAACATAGCCTGCCTCTACCAGTTTGTCGATCTCTGCTTGATAGGCGGTGGCTCGCTCTGCGTCTTTCAATGACCTCCTCTCTATGCTCCTAAGCTGCGGCAAGACGGCTTCAGGTGGAGCGTGTAGCTGAGGCATGTTCTTAACTCTCAGGAGAGGTGTGGCGTAGCGCTCAGTGCCGTTGACATTCACTCTGATGGTCTGCTCCTGAAGGAGATGAATGGCTTCGTGGTCTTGGCGGGATCTTGTGGCCAGCTTCTCACTGCGATAAGGAAGTACATCCATCTGCCACAGCTTCTCCACATGAGAGAAGAGGTCAAGTGGGGACAATGTGGAGGTGAAGAGACATTGTGGTGCATTAAAGCTGACCTTCATGTCTTGTGCAGGGCCTTGGAGAGTCCATCCTAGGAGCGTCCTCACGGCGGCTGGTCCACCAGGAGGGCCCAACCGAACCGGCTCTATTGGCGTGATGAGGTGAGTGCAGTCAGAGCCGATCAGCAACACAGGATGAACTCTATCCAGCGTCGGTAGAGGCAACCCAGCTAAGTGTCTGTATTTCTTCTGCAGTGTTGCTGTGGGGTGGGTGTGCTCTGCCAGTCCCAGCTGTTTAGCGGTGAAAGCGCTCTGGATCTTAAACTGCTTCTTGGGATCATCCATGGGAGATATGGTGAAAGACACAGCCTCCCCGTGAAGCACCTGCAAGTCCTGTCTGACCGTGCGCAGGGCTAGTTCTTCTGGCTTGCCTTTCAGACCCAATTTCTTGGCTGCAGCATGAAGCAGGATGGTTCGCTCGGAGCCATCATCAAGGACAGCGTACGCCTCCAGTGAACGGTTGCCCCTCCTTATGGTAACCCTGCTGATCTTAAGGAGCACCTTACAGTTGTAGGTGGGCCGGTCAACATACAGGACTCTGCTGGCGGTGTTCACTAGACAGTTCTCAGCTGCAGCTGTCTCTGGTGCTTCAACCTCTGCTCTCTCATTCACATCATGTAGCACAAGCAGATGTTTCCTGTTGCATGTCTTACAGGGGGCTTTCAGGGTGCACTTTGCTGCCTGGTGGCCACGCCCACAGCGCCAGCACTTGTTGTTAGTTCTGATCCACACCTCCTTCTGCTCTCTGTTCAGCTGTCTGAAGTTGGTGCAGTTGTTCAGGTAGTGGTTGCTGTTGTCGCAATATGGACAGTAGGCTGTCCCCTTCTCCTTCTTGGTGAAGCTGTGGACTGGAGGGGCTGATGCTGATGGAGGTGTAGAGGTGCTTGGGTCTGCTGCTTTACCTGTGCCAAGGAGGATCGTGGTGGGCTTGCTGGTGGGCCTGGAGTCTCTCCGGTTCTCCTTCCTTCGGGTAGAGGACTCCTCTCGTCTGTAGCTGGCACCTTTCACACTGTCGTCTTGCACCTCAAGCTCGTATTCCAACCATTCAGCCAAGTCAGTGAGTGTGGGAATAGCTACTCTCATGGGGTGGATGAATCTCTTGAAGCTGGCGGTGAGGTCATGGGGTAGTTTCCCGAGTAACCTGGATACATGAGATCCACACTGCAGCTCCATGTGACCTCTTGACCCCAGCTGCTGCAGCATGCCAACCAAAGAGCGTACACGAAGAGCAAACAGACGAAAAGCTTTCACATCACCACTACGGACATCTGGACCATCCATCAACTCTGCGATGCGTTGTACAGCCAGCTTGTGTGGCTGCCCGTACATCTTGGTGAGGGCCATCATCGTGTCTGTGTAAGGCTGCCTGGAGTTGCTGTATGAGTCTGCCACAAGCGAGGCCTCTTCACACCGGAGGTGGTCTGTGAGGATTTGAAACTTGAATCGCTCGGTGGCGTCACTCGGGAGGATATTCTCCAGTGCAATCTTCATTCTTGAAAACTCTCTGGGGTCTGGTGACATCAGAGGTGGGATAGATGGCTTAGGCCCTCGGTAAGTATGCTCTTGAGTGAATGACAGGTCTGCATGAGGTGGTTGATATGGGGCGTAGTCGTCGTCTGCTCTGTCTACATGACCATATCGTGGGTCATAGAGGTGGTAGGCTGGCCTCGGTGGGGTTCTCTGGCCGTACTGATCTGCCCTGGGGTAGCTTGCTTGAGGAGGGACAGAAGAGTATGGGGGGTAGAGGGAGTCCACTGGTACCCGCTGTGATACTTTGAGGTGAGAGAGATGCTCTGCTAACCTGTCGCTAGGCCTGGGTGGGGGGTAGTAGGCTTCCCTGGGATCAGCATGTTGTTCTCTATATTGCATATAGACTGATGTTGGATGATAATTCTCACGCCCATGGGGATCTGAACTTGGTGGTGGGCATGGAGGTGAAGGTGCATGTGATGTAGCTGGCCTGGGTGTGTTCCTGATCTCACTCACCAGAGAATCCACCTGTTGGCGGAGGTCGGTGTTGGCTTGCCTCATGTCCTTTAATGCTGCAATGAGTTCAGGTACCTGGCTGGCCTGGTGCCTCAGGGCTGCATTCTCTCTGCTGATCTGCTGCCACTTGGTGGGTGGATCTGGTGCTTGGCTAGCTGGGTGGCTCTGATCCAGTCGCATCTCCTTCAACATCCTTTCCCACTCCTCATCCACCATGTTTGGGTCGGGTGGAGGGCTTTGGCTGATGGGAGATGTGGTACCAGAGCGTCCCTCTGCTGCCGACTCGACCTGCTCATCTTCTCCTGTGTCTTGGGGAACCTGGCTCTGGGCCCCCTTCTGCTGGGCCCCCTTCTGGGATCCTGGTCCAGTTAAATCATAATCAGACAGGTGAGAGGGTACTGCTCTCTGCCTTGGTGGTCGGGTACCTGCATCCTCTGGCTCAGGTTTGGGCATCTTCCCACAGTAATCCGTCTATCCGGCTCGAAGGACCAGTGAAAAATAGACTTTAGAGGTAGGGTGGTTGGAGAGCACGTATCACTGTGGAGAGTCCGGTCAGAACTCTGGTGGGTCTCAATAACCAGGCCGTGGATTGCAGGAAGAGGTCTTTAATAAAGTTGTGTGTGTGGTTTCTAGGAGTTATACAACAAAGAGTGAAAATCACATTATTGTTAGCATCTTCATAAACCACAGGTGAATAACCAATATTAACTTAAAAGTTTACCACTGTGTATTAATTAACATAAACAATTACAATTCACCAGATATTAATCATTAATATCAAACTGTACTTTACTTACAGAACAAATGGACGCACACATCCCTCTTAAACTGGACTAGCTCTGGAACACAGGAAAACTACTGAAAAAAACTGCCAGCATCACCTTTCGTGACCTTTACTGCTATTGGTTAAACAAAATCAATCAAAACTGGTTTCTGTTGCTAGGCAGAACAGCAACAGTGTGCCCTCTAGTGGCCAGTCATGAACCACTCTCTTTTCTTCTTCTGCTCATAGACAGCCTTTTTAACAAACCCACTGTTAAATCAGTTTCTACCCTGTTGGTCCTATGATGTTACATCTTGATCTTGCGTGAAATCCTTGGGGGGGGGGCACCTGATCAGAAAGCTCCCAACCAGGGTTCAATTCAGGTCATTTAACACATAAACATGTGTGTCTGTTCATTCGGTTGTAAGCAGTGTCTGTAATTTGGTGTTTGTGGTTGGAGTGTTTTGGGGGCCACAATCGAAACCTTACCTAAGGCCACCTAAATCCTAGGACCGGCCCTGAATCCTGTGCTTTTTCTGAAAGGTGTTTCCAGCTTCGTACAGGGGCTGTGTGGTGTAGGTAGTTTCAAGTTGTTGGGCTGGATGCTTGAGTTCACAGGAACCTGAAACTGCCTGAATCACACTAGCTGCACACCAGCACACCGAGGAGAGGAGGAAACCACAAGACCACGAATGTCAGCTCTTAATGTTGATTTGTTCAGTAGTTAAAAGTTATGGGTTTTTTTTTCTATGTTGCTAAATGGAGAATATGATGGATAAATCAAACTATAACCATTCGTGAGCTTAGAATTATAAGGTTCTATCTCCATTATTTTCAAAATTGAGTTTTTTGCATAATATCATCCATTAGTGGACTGTTAATGCCCGTGTGGTGTTATTTTTAAATTTTCAACATTTTTTAATTAGTAATTCATAAAATAAAAAGGTTCTATCAACCAAAACACAAGCCGAGTTGGAACTTTGATGCTCAATATCTCGGAACTACCCAAAACGGAGATAGAACCTTATAATTCTAAGCTCACGCATTTCAGACATGTTTCTTGTGTTAAAAGCTCATGGTCTTTGATGTGCAATTAAATATTGTGAACGTAACTAAGCTCATCTGTTTGTCCTGTGTTCTTGTAGAGGTTTGGTCCACAGTGGATTTACAGTTGCAAACAGAAGACAAACAAACCATTAACACTGAACTGCTCCATTTTAATAAAGAAAGAAGGAAGATACAATATCTATTCATCTTTCCATTGTATTTCTTTTGTTGTTGACTGACCTATGCTAATTTTGTCAAAAACAGATCAAGAAAGAGATTAAGAAATTTAAATTGGATTCAATTATAGCAACAAAATATATAAATATTATATGCAAGAAATATACAAAATTGTGAGGATGTGAGGGGTTTTCTGAGGAACCGCACTGTCTTCATGGTGTCCTCCACCCCAGTGTCCACTGATCAGTAGCAAACAGTAGTCAGATACAACCAGAGGCCAACTGCTGAAGTGAACACAAACGAGTGTTCAGCAGCTGGAGGGTTCCACATTGTCTCCATATGTCCGTGTGTAGTGGGATTACAAGCCACATCTAGCTTTCATATTAATACTTGAACCTTAAAATAAGCTTTCACATCCTCTGTAACTTTGTGATGTCACAACAAAGCAGTCATCCCACTCAAGCCCAAACCCAACCTGGCTGGGTCTGGTTTCTCTTAATGTTTTACTTGAAATGTGATATGTATTTTTTGTTTTATCAGATCACTCAACGAAAGAGTTACCCAATCATAGGAGAGGTTCAGAGCCTGCATGCTCTCTTCTTCTAAATAAGGCTGACCTGTTGCCATTAGAACTCCAGTGAGAACCCTGGGAGAGATGTAAAACTACACACTGAGCTGTTTTTTGGGTCTAAAACCACAAATATATCTTTTTATGGGTCAATACTTCAAATAAAGAATAAGAGAAGTGTAAAATATGGGACCTTTAAGAGTCATTTATTTCCCTCAGTGGCTATAGAGACGAGACCGGGAACTAAAGAAAGGATAAAAGGAAAGCACATCTTGGATTTACATTCATCATGGGTTCCATATATGGAGCTTTTCTTCAATGCAGAACGAAGACAGCGCTGAGTGAGTGGCAGCTGCAAGTGTTCAGATGATATAAACAAACAACATTTAATGTCTATGGGGAAGGACTATTTATGTTAGCTAGCAAGGCTAACCGGCTTCCACTGTGAACAATTTCCTCCTAACTCAACTGTAAAATAAGTCATCCCTAATAATGAATGTTGTAAAGAGACATATAAGTCAGTCAGAGTATATAATTGATGCTATGTGGACTTTAAATGTCATATAGCATAATTTATGCCTCAATTACATTGATATACAACACATTTATAATACAATTCCTGCACTTAGAATGCTTGTCATCCACCTAAATACTGTTTTTAAATTAATAGCTTTCTACATGAAAAATAACACAATAAAATGAACCACAGCCTCTACACATAATCTAACCACTGATGACAGTGCTAGTGTAATGTAACTGGCAAAACAGTTGAAGTCATTCCGATTAAGTAGTCAAGACAATCGTACATAACTCAACACAAAGTGAGGACAACTTGTTGGCTTATATGACAAGAGCGTTGAGCGACTCCATGCAAGTCTGCAGTCTCCATGCAAGGTGCTAACAGATATATGAGTGTGACAGGTTTTAGTGAAAACACCTCAGATACACATCATTTATTTTCTTTCTAAAACTCATGTGCATGGAAATGTTGCAGTGATTTTTGTGTGTGGCTTGGATTCTTCATTGCTCTTAATCCTTTAGGCTTGTACGACACCATCGTTATTCTTCACACTGAAAATAGTGACCATAAAGATAATAAAACGATGGTATACTCAGCCAGCGCTTTATTAAGAACACTGCACAGATACTGACTGGTTCCTCTGCTCAGTTCTTCAAGTCACTTCATGCAAATGTTTCTTCATAATCTCTCTTCTGCTCCATGTTGACATGGCTGCATCACATTATAATTTAAGATGCTAACTTCCTGTTCTACCACATGCTAAACATTTTCTACTGGGTCCAGGTCTACAGACAGTGAGGTCACTGAAGTTCACTCAACTCTCCATCATGTTGATGAAACCATTTTGAGACATAGAGCGTTAACCTGCTGGAAGTAACAGTAACACTTTACTTGACGCCGATTTCTGTATTATAACCATACTTATAATGAGTTATGATGCAGTTATAACACCATATAACTATAGTTATAAACACTCATAAATGATCATAATGCTTTATAACAATAATCATAACACGCTAAAAAGCATTTTATCATGACTAATACGTTATAACTGGCTGACAATGGCCACATTTATAATGCATTATAAATATGGTTATAATGTTATAATTGGCTTATAAATGTGTATAACTATCATTATAAACACTCATAAATCACAAGACTTTATAACAATAGGCATAGAGCATTATAACTCTATTATAATACTAAGATCTTATAAGCCATTATAAAATGCTCTATGGTATGTTATGCTTATTGTTATAAAGTCTTATGATAATTAATGAGTGTTTATAATGATACTTATACACGTTTATAAGACAACTATATTACATTATAACTATATTAATAATGCATTATCGATGTGCTCATTGTCAGTACAATTATAACGTATTATAATACCTGAACTTAAAAGTCATGATAAAATGCTTTATAGTGTGTTATAAATATAGTAATAAAGCATTATGATCATTTATGAGTGTTTATAAAAAATAGTTATACAGTGTTATAACTGCATTATAACTCATTATAAGTATGGTTATAATGTGTTATAGGGATAGGCGTCAAGTGACAATATGGCACGTTGTTCATTCTGATGCTTCACGCTATTCACCGTGTCAGGTGTGGTTACGTGTCTGTTATCATGTGAGATTGTGTTCAGTCTGTCTGTCTGTCTGTGTTAATACAAGGCTGAGGTCAGAACAGGATGCAAGTTCCTTCACAAGTTGTGTTCATTGTTTTCCTGGCCTGAAAACATCTAAGTCAATAAGCAGTTATTGTTGCTAAGTAAAAGCTTGTCCCAGGGCAGCTGGCCCTGTTTTCCCTTGAAAAATATTCTCTATGCGACTTCTGATGGGAAACACAGAATTCTCTCTTGTTACTGATTCATAAATCATAATTTATCATGACAGACTGCTGCTGTAAATATCGCAACACCCTTAGTTTATGTTGCAATGGAGCAGAAGCCAGTAAAAGGCAAGGGAAGGTATCTTTAAATAGCGCATTTCATACAAAGAGACATAAAGCATTTAAAAAGACAGCATAAAACAGCATAAAAACAAACAATTTAAAAAATATTAAGACACACAGGTAAAAGCATTTCTAATGATTTTAATGATGATCTAAATGAAGCAGCTGATCAGTTTTTGAAACAATATGAATTTGTTCATCCATTTAACCTCCAATTGGAACACATCACATCACAGACTGCTGTAGGGTGTCAGCTGTACAGCTGTGTGTTCTTGCCAAAATGCATCTTGAGAGGTAATGTCGCACAAGCTTGTCCCTCCTTTCTTTGAATCAAATAACCTGGTAATCTGTAAAGCAGCTGTTCCTCCTTTGGAAAGATGATGAAGAGCCTGAGGCTGATGCAAGCCATAGAGGAGCTCCAACTGTGAGTCATGTAAAATCATCGGTAGGAAAATAATGAATGGAAATTTTTTCTTCTGGAACCGGGGAATCCTAAAGAGCTCCCCTAACTCCATCCTCTGTTACACAACTTACACATTCATCAACTCTCTAAAGTGGCTTTCAGCTACATGTGTCTTATTAGATTTAGCTTGTTACTACACAATACAATGAATAATGATTTATGATTAATCAACATACATTCAGCTAAGCAGCACTATCTAAAACTTACTCATGGAGAAATTTGAAAAACAAACAACAAATAACAAAAAAAATAAAAAAACAAAAACATAATAATATAATATAATATAATGCTGAATTTATAGATCACTATTCATTTATACAGTGTAAGGGATTTATTTTTAATAAATATAAACACATCTTGACGTCTGAAAGTCACAATTCAACAGTACTTTTTCTTGACTTGTCAGACAGATTAAAGGTCCACATTTTACACCACTTCCATTATTTATCTGAATCGATCCATAAGATTATGTCTTTAAAAACAAAAACAAGAAACCATCTCATTGTAGTTTTACATCTGTTCTCAAGCTTCTTTCTGGAGCTCTACCAAGTCCTGTGGGCCTAGGTGGGCGGGGTTTGGGGCATAGCTCAGATTAGTGACATCACAAAGTTACAGAATTAACAGCTGGTTTAGAAAGAAAGGCTCAGTACAGGCTGTGTGTATTTCTCTATCGACTGTGACTTTAATACTTTTACGGTAAGAACCTTGACCTGCTTTACATTCAAACAATATGCTCACACATCTGCTTTCATACTATGTGTACCCAGGGCCCTTGGAAAAAGGTGATGATAATTCTAGGGGCCCAGCGGGGCCCACAAAAATCCTGTAGTCTAATCTTTGTTGACTGAATTATTCTGCATAAGACCCTGACTATCATAGTAATGCTGCATTAGCGTCAAAACAAAGTAGGCTACATAAAAAAATGATAATACACATAGTCTAAGAAAAAAAGTGGAAAAGTCAGGGGCCCACTTTAGTATTTTTCAGGGGCCCCAGAATTCCTAGCAACGGCCCTGTGTGTACCTTTTATTTAAATTGTCTGGAGTACCTGTTCAGCATGTTTAACTTTTGCTTTCACTGGATCCATCTCTAAGATAAAACCGTAAAACCTCATCT
Organism: Decapterus maruadsi; assembly: GCA_030347415.2. Classification (NCBI taxonomy): domain Eukaryota; kingdom Metazoa; phylum Chordata; class Actinopteri; order Carangiformes; family Carangidae; genus Decapterus; species Decapterus maruadsi. The sequence continues at coordinate 24,774,926 of CM064905.1, read as the reverse complement.
CAAATATTAGCTTATTGCTATGTACATACAGTATGTGTGTGGGTGACAGCGAGGGGTCAGATGGAGTTGGCCTTCCCCATCCCTCCTCGTGCACGCTATGTAGTGTCATGATGATGAACCCTGGCTGTTCATTTTCAAACATAATATGTTTTATGAAGTTCAGCGTGCTGCCATCAAGCTGTAAATCTGTTCTCCCTCTTTCTCCCCTGTGTCAGTGGTAGAGGGTCTCTGTATAATTTACAGTGCATTTAATAGCACATTAACATTTAACAACCACAGTTCACTGTCTGACTGCTCTGGCACCGGTGCAGCCGCCTGTATGAGCTCCCCGTTCTGTGGGCATCACATCAAACATAGGGTTTAGGTTATTATTGACATACAAACAGCTTTTACTGTTTGAAGTGATTCACTGTAAAAAGTCATTGTGCATTTTATTGAAGTTCACAATGCTTATTCATTACCTGAGTAATACATTTGTTATCCTCAACATCAGGACTGTAATCAAGGGTTCCTGTATCACTAAATTAGTGGCATTCAAAGTATCATTCAGTGACTTGCCCTGACCTGGCCTCAAACCCAGATCCCCCACACTGTAGGCAATGGTGCTAACCACTACACCAAGTGCCCATTCGTATCAAAGTATCTTTTCTTTTCCTTTTTTTCTTTAGAATATACTATATCATCTTGTTGCATTTTTGTTCCACATTCAGAAGCTCATTAACATGCTCATGAGTGCTGTGGGTTAATTTCAGATTCTATTTGATAATTCAACATCCGTAGGAGATGAACAATGATTGTAGCCTGAGTAAGGGACATTATTCATACAATACAATGTTATTGCTTGTGGAGGCTGTTTTTGCTCTCTTTCTTCTTTTTTGTTGTTTGAAATAGAAGTAATCTGAACCATGTCATAGGCAAGCAGCCGAGCACAAAAACTCTACCACCGGATTTTGTGGTTAGGAGCAATGCCAACTGTGCGGCATACAAAGGCAGGAACTTGCCTGCATGCCTGCTGGCATGTCAAAAAGTGTCCCAAGGGACATGGGCTGTTACCTGTCTGGCAGGGGAAGTGCCTGAGCTGGTGTGGTGGGGCACATGACGTCTGTCCGACTACCCATTTCTCCAACCATACATTTCTTTATTTTTGCGTCCATTAGTCCGGCCTCCCATTTCTCTGACTTAAGTAGCCCTAACCCTTAACCTTACCCTAAACCTAACCTTAATGCTGTAGAATGGGTAGTCTGAGAAATGAGCCGTCGGACTTTGGGGCAGTCGGACTGACGTACGCTCCCCGGTGTGGTGTGGGAGGTGTGGGAGGTGCAGCAAAACCAGCAAGATATAGTTTGACTAGACAGACTAGACAGGTGTGTGGATACTTGCAAGCCCCTGGTGAGTGTGGTGGCTTGTAAGGTAAGGCTTGTAACTTTAGTGTCATTACAACTCGTTTTGACAAAATGAGATCCAGCCGAGAGCCACATATAATGGTGTCTACCAGGCAGCGCAAAGTAGCCTCTAAATAACACATTATCTACAAACTCGTTCATTTCACCAATATTTAGTTATGATACACTAGTGCTATTCCCCTCTGAGTCGGGCTTAGCTGTTATCAACATCCCGGGTCTGTAGGTTTACCTACTGACCTCTGACCTAGATGATGTCTCTAACAACTAATTAACACATGCTAACTGGGATGAATGTGTTGTATAACGTTTGTTTTTGAAGTGAGGTATTTTACTTTAAATCAGGCCCGGCTAGCTCAGTCGGTAGAGCATGAGACTCTTAATCTCAGGGTCGTGGGTTCGAGCCCCACGTTGGGCGTAGCAGTCTTTTAAGAAGGGTACAACAATCAACTGTTCTCAGAGCTGCAAAGGAACTTGGGGTCACAGCAGACGCTGTGGTCGGGCACGGTCCACAGGATCCACAGGAGTGTTAGCATCCATTTGTAGAACAGCTAGCTGTTAGCCATAACTTGTGAAAGCTGCGTGAAGCGTAGCCCCACATTTTGTTGTTACAGTTTGTAAATTCTCCGGTCGTCACCTCAGTCAGGTAACAGTAAGTGTTTTTCCGCGAGTTATCGCAAGATTTCTAGCGTGGTGAGATTTGGACACAGATCACAGCAAACAGCGACCTCCAGCTAAAGGTAGAGACATACGTTCATTTCTCCTTTCTAGTATGTTGTCGGACACTCATTGTAACTATCTGGGCCTGTCAGTGTGAAAAAATGCCCGTTTATACGGCGAACTTTGATGGGAGCCACTTGCCCCCGTTGTTGAAAAGCATTAGCTGGGCTGTAGGCTGCCTGCCCACCTCAATACTGCAGCGACCTCAATAAAAGTATTATCCATCACTCATACAGAAAAACATATGAAAACAGGGCCCAGGTTGAAAAAAAACGAAGTTGCCCTTTAAGGTTAGCATTCTAAAACGTGTTAACTGTGAGACATGTTGTACAAGCTGAGTCTAATTTTGAACAGAGGTGATATTCCCAGGGAAAGGCCCGGCTAGCTCAGTCGGTAGAGCATGAGACTCTTAATCTCAGGGTCGTGGGTTCGAGCCCCACGTTGGGCGCTGTAGGTTTTTAAGATGGTCTCAGGAGCAGACCACTTTGAGATCTGAAGACAAAGTTGGAGAATATGTGCTCAATTGGCTCTCTGAACATGACTGTAATTGGAAATGTGATATAGGAGCTGAAATATATACTTGAATGTTAGCACAGTGTGAGTGTGACAAAGCTAATATGTCCTTGTGCTCCAGAAACTAGGGAAGGCTGTTTTCTCCTCAGGTTTTTGTAAAGTTTCAATTCACATGCTAAAGCTGTCATGAGTGTGTTGTATAAACTAGTGTTTTATTTTCAAGTGAGGTATTATCTTGGTGAACAACGAGGCAAAGCTCTTAATTTTCCAGTTGATTTTTGCTCCACCCCTCCCCTCTAGTCATGAGCTCTGGGTAGACACCGAAAGAATGACATCATAGATGCAAGTGGCTAAAATGGGAGTATGGACGTATGCATTACTTGGAGTAAAGTCGCCTCTTCATCACATTACAAGGATCTATTTTTGGTGGTTCAAGCACCTCATAAGGGTGTCTTCCTGGCACATCCAATTACTTATAATTTACTGAATGGATTACAGTCCCATTAGGCCTGAAAATGACACACAAGACGAGCTGGTACACTGTGCCAGGGAGAGGGATGTCTGGGACCTCCTGCTTAGCCTACAGCTACCATGACCCTACCTAGATAAGAAGACGATATTAGATGAATGGACAAAGACATGTTTCTAGCTAATTTTCCCTGTTCTTACAAACACATCCATCTAAATTATAGGTAAGGCTTAAAGTTCTACAAAACAGAAGGACTGCCACTTTGAGTGACAGGTGGGTGAGCTGTTTGAGTATGCCTATCACGAGCTGGCATGCACTGAAATCTAATGTAACAATCTAACATGTACCCTTCCTCTTTGCCCATTTTTGTATTAGCTAGAAGTTCAATGGCATCAGGAACAGGCAAGATGGGGATAGTGGAACGGAACACCTGGAGCTTCAAAACCACTCTTCAGAAACCCATTGGTGTCACAGAAGCTGCATCCATCTTTATTATTAATCTATGGTCATAGGTGATCACAAAGCATCACATTTTATAAACTCATTAACTTTTAATGTAATTTGTGGCTCTGTTGAGTCAGGTAGTTCTAATGAAGTACATGGGTATGTAGACGCTTAAGTCCATGAAGTTAGTTTCCCTGCTATCAGGCTGTTTAGAGCTGACAGATGTGGTCATGACAGGCAGCATGTGTTACCCCTGATCAGGGCCGTTGCTAGGAATTCTGGGCCCCCTGAAAGATTACTAAAGTGGGCCCCCTAACCCCCGGACTTTTCCACTTTTTTTTTCTTAGGCTACGCATGTATTATCATTTTTTTATTTGGCCTACACTTTGTCTATGGATATTCTCATTCATCCAGGTCATCGTTCTTTTCTGGGCAGATTGAATCGTAGGCAACTGGACTTGTCTGGGAAGATGTTTCGCCTCCAAGGGGCTTCATCAATTTGTACACAATGCAACGCAAATAAATAAATAAATAAATAAATAAATAAATAAATAAATAAATAAATAAATAGCCTACTTTATTTTAATGCTAATGCAGCATTACTATGAATACTAGTCAGGGTCTTATGCAGAATAATTCAGTCATACAAAGACTAGACTACTGGGGCTTTTTGGGGCCCTACTGGGCACTGGACCCCTTGAATTATCATCACCTTTCTCCCCTAAACAACGTCCCTGCCCGTGAACCAATAAACACTGACACAGTGTACAAACTAGATATTTACTACATTAGCAAAAAATATGGCCCAGACTAAAACATATTTTTTTAATGGATTATCTTAAATTCAGGCACTGTCTTCTCTTTTGTGCTTCCTCTGTGTAGAAGAAAGTTAGAAATAATACGGCAATCTTCAAAGCATTTACTATCAACACTGACACTGCCTCACTCCAATGTAGAATCCTGTATCTACCAGCCTCAGTGTTGTTGATCTTTCCTGCCTCAGAGTCTGAAGGCATGGGAACTATTGTAGCCATTATTTATTGACAAACAGCCTAAAGATGCACATTCAGCAAACTGAACAGTCACGGCTACAGTTGTAAGTGCTAACTCTGCTCCACCAACCTTCCTCACTCTCTCTATCCACACACACACACACACACACACACACACACACACACAAACCACATACTAGTCTTTTCTTGAAAGGAGCTGCTCTGCTAATCTAACAATAGTCAGTCTCAAACATCTCAAGCTTCCTGAAAATCTCACATAGAGGCAGGGCCGTTGTATAACTAACTTTCTTCTACACAGAGGAAGCATAAAAGAGAAGACAGTGCCTGAATTTAAGATAATCCATTATAAAAGCATATGTTTTAGTCTGGGCCATATTTTTTGCTAATGTAGTAAATATCTAGTTTGTACACTGTGTCAGTGTTTATTGGTTCACGGGCAGGGCTGTTGTATAGGGGAGAAAGGTGATGATAATTCTAGGGGTCCAGCGCCCAGTAGGGCCCACAAAAAAAACCCCAATAGTCTAATCTTTGTATGACTGATTTATTCTGCATAAGACCCTGACTAATACTCATAGTAATGCTGCATTGGCATCAAAACAAAATAGGCAAAATAAAAAATGATAATACACATAGTCTAAGAAAAAAAGTGGAACAGTGAGCGGTCCACTTTAATATTCTTTCAGGGGGCCCAGAATTCCTAGCAACGGCCCTGCATAGAGGTAATTAATCAATGTAATTTTCTTATGCTCACTGCTGCCACTGAACAGGGAGGACAAAATGATTTTGGAATTATGTTATTGTTTTATGTGCATGTTGGCTTTATGGTATGTCTCTGCATGTGTGTAATGCTGCTGATGGGTAGAAGCTGAACTTGACAGGTAATTGCTTGTTACCTGTTAAAGATCCCAGGATGTCCTGAGTGAGCATGCACAGTGTTCGTAAAGGGAAAAAGAAGACTTCTGTCCTCTCCGCTTCACAAGCTCCAGTCTTGTCCAGTTGGAAATGGTCACACCCATGAAAATGAGTTGGAAAAAAAAACAAAAAAAACAGCACTTGGTCAAGCTAGCTTCCAGAGACAATACTCCACTGCTACCACAAGAGGGCAGTAAGTTACATAATGAATGTAAATGGGAATCAGGTCCTTTAAGGGACAGATTACTGTTCTGAGATCAGATGTTTGGAGACAGCTAACCTCACTTTGGTGTCATTATACTGTCTATTTTCAGCTAACTGGACAAGTTCTCAATGGAGCTATGGGTGAGGGTTTACCAGCTGGATCATAGGTCAAATTCAATTTTTATATAAAACAGGACTTTGCCTTTTCAGGGATTTCAATGTCTACAAGCAACATCTACAGGTGGCCTATCTGCACTGTAATAGGATAAACAGTCATGCAGGAAATAGAAGATAAAGACAGTTTGCCAGGTCAGGCATTTATCCTACACCAATGAGCTGAAACATTAGAATAATAGAGTAATAGCCTCATGATATGAAATAAAGTTAAAGTACAGCAACCTGAGAGTGCAACACGTGTAGAAACTGCTGTAACATTTTGGACCAACTCTTTGAATGATGTTTTATTTCTAAAGAATGCAGCTCACACTTCTTTTTTCTTTTTCTAATATGTTTATTGTCGTTTTCTATTCACATCCCATTAAAAAATGTAACATTCAGAAACAATGCAACAATTTGAAATCTAAAATATATTACACACATGCACAATGAAGTAGCACTGATATCAGAGAGAAAGGCCTATACAAAACAAAATATCTCTCTGTAGTTGTTAAAATATCACCAACATTTCCACCTTTTTAATAATAATTTATATTTCTCTGAGTTGAACAAACGCTTGTTCCTTATCCACAACACCACCCACAGTCTATAAGTGTACTCTGTACTGATGTTTGTATTTAGATCATCACATATATTCCCAATACAGTTTGTACGCACACCACACACAAACACACGCACATGGCAGCTGGACCCTTCCTCAGTAAGATGTGTCTCAGGATAATTCCTCAGATCTCTTCTCACATCATGATGCTTTTTTTTTTTTTAACTCTCCCCTGCTCAGTTAATAAGTCTCTGCTGGCTTCGTTTACAAAGACAACGTTCGCATCAGAGCTGTAAAGAGGCTCGGGGAGATCGCTCAGAGCCTCCTCAGGAGTTTCAGCTGAGATATGTGATGCCGTGCATGATGTATGAGGCGCAGGCACATGGCTGTTATTGAGATATATAGCGTGTTTCAATCAAACAGGTTATCATGCACAGGAGCCGTTATTGTTCCGTACCTCCGTCAGAATAGGAGGTCTTCATCAGTCTTTACAAATGATGCTAGTCAGTGATTTAGTTCTACACAACACAACTTAACACACAACTATTGGTCCATAATACACAGGAGTGCGTATTCAATTTGCTTGGAATTATTACTCATATCTTCCCCCGACATATTTTAGTCTTCATCACATTTTCTTTAGTCTGCTTTATTTTACACTTTATCTGTGGATTTATGAATTTTAAAATGTACGGAGTGTGCACAATTATTAATGAAAGAAAGAAATGTGATGAAATGTTTACACTACAATTGCGCACAGGCAAAGTCAGGTTCTTCATTGAGTTCAATACAGACAGTCATCAGCCGCTGAACACCTTTATTCCTTTTTATTTATTCATTTTATCCTTATTATTATTGTGTTGTGTTTTTTGAAAAAGCTTCGTAGCTATTGGCTTTTTCCATAGTGTCATGAAAAAGTTAAAAAAAAAAAAAAGAGCCTATGAAACACTAATTAAAAATAACGTCAATTGGCTGTTTTGTCCGTTCCACTCATTTAAATGTAACAGGCCTCTTTGAACACGCGCCAATGATAATGATCTAAATTGAATTATTTCGACAGTTTTTTTTCTTCTAAATGTCACATAGTTACATAATCAATGTGGTCATGTGTGATATTTGATAAATACATAAACTTTAATTTAATGAAGTTACTAAGCTGCTGTATTCTACTAGTAAAGCTGACATGTCTGGGCTGTCGTTTCAAACTGTGTCCCCATCAAACATGAAATAAAATTAATAAAACCCGTAAAGGAAATTCTTCGTTTTTGACTTTTCTCTGTTGGAGCATTAGTGGAGCACATGTTAATTTCAGATCTTTTTTTTTTCTTTTTGCAAATGGGGTTAACAAAAATAAAGCCTAAAATAAAATATTATTATGTAACCATTTAACTTGTGTCTGCATCCCAATATAATAATTGTAGCCTAATAAAAAAAAATAGGCAAGACGACGTTTAACTCACAAAATTCTGTGGGTGCGTGTGTAAAATTAGTCTCTTCTAAATGACGGTCCCTTCGACGGAATGAAGGCTCGTGCCAGGAAAAACAAATCCCTGGCTGGAATTCACACCGTAGTAAATTCCAATTCAGCACTCTCTCTCTCTCTGTCAAACACTGTGAATATGAGAAATATGAAATCTCCTCCATGATGAGTTAGTTTCTTATCTGTGTTTTTTTAATAAGCCAGCCAGTTTAATGGTCGTTCACTGACTTAAGTGGAATTAACTATCAAGTGGAGAGAAGGAGCGAAGATAGGCAACCATCATAAACACTGTTATGGTACTGTAAATAGTTTTACTGGCGGCCCTGGGCTGGAGACTTATTTGACTGGTTTGGTTAGTGTCATTCACTGTGAATAAACTCATATGAAAACTTTATCTCTTCGTGTGAGCTGAGTGTTTGATGTGATTTTTCCCCAAAATGTTTGAAATGGTTCAAGTTTTTTTTTTAATCACTCTAACAGTCTGGAGAGACATAAAGCAGCGGCTCGCAGTGAGCTGCAGAGACTGTAATCTGCATGTTACTCTACAGTTCTCATTACTGGCAGCTGCAGCTTAGTTTTTGCCCATAAATAACCTCCCTCTGGCCCGGTCCCTCTGCGTTACCCTGCGTAATGACTGATGAAAAAACTATTTTAACTTCGTGATATTGAAAGTGCGCTTTGAAGAGTGTGGAAGAAGTTAAGTGGGAAAAAAACAACAATACTCAAAATCTTACTGAGCCTGGCTTGTAGTTTTGATTTACTGTAAGCGTTGGGAGCGCTAGTCTGATCCAAGTCACTTCTGTGAGGCAACGTGTAGAAATGAAGGTGGTTTCGCAGATAATGTTTTCAATCTTCTTCAGCACCAATGTCTCCAATTAACGCTCTGTCTGGTTGGCAGCCCAGTCTGCAGGGCGGAGGCCCCACCGAAAATTAAAATCCCACAGCCTGCGGTCTGAGGAGAGGCCGTGTTGACTGGGAAACATCCCGAGCATCTCTCGCTGGAAAACAAAGTCGGTTTTTTTTCTACCCTAAACATATCAGAAACGCTGCCAACGCGGGGCTGGGATTGTGATATTGAAAAACAAGTTATAGGGCAGGATGGAGCAGGCACTCGTGCGCCATCGCTGCAGCAAGGCCGCGCGCTCTTCCACGAGCCATTTATTCATTTGTTAATGAGCTTAACTTCCCAGCTGTTACTTGATGCAAGAAAAGCTATTTCATTATCACAGATTACACATCATCACACACACACTGCAGCGTTTAATCAAGCGCAGGCTTCTCAGTGTGGTTCTTACTGGTTCGCAAGTCCCGGAGTTGGAAACAAGAGTCCTTTACAGATGAATGTGCTGGATTCAAGCTCAAAGGCCAAAGCGGGGCTCATGGACTCCTGGTCTGGGTCCTGAAATGAAAGTGCAACCAGCCGCTCGGTCTGTCTCCGGTCCAACTCATCATTTCTCCTCAGCTGCACTGTATACAGCCCATACCTTCATCCTCGTAAATAAAGGCGTTAGCCCCTATGAGCAATGCGTAGTTCATATTTATTTGTCGTAAATAACTGTGTTAGCCGTGTATGCGACGCAGAGCTCAGATTTATAGCCCCGACCAGCTGCCTGCCTTCCCCCCACTAAGACTCAGGACTCCACGTCTGTGATAATTGTAAAGAAATATACACACTTACAGACCCGGTGACTTTGATAAGGGTCAGCAGGAAGCCAAGAGTCTGGACCCAAAGCCAGTCCGGTCTGTTGCTGCACATCACTCTCATTAAAGAAAAAAAAAAGGAAAAAAAAAGACAGATTGTGTCCCTGAGTCGCTGCAGCCAGCACCAGGAGCTCCCCCGCAGACCAGCACAAACCAGGTGATCCCCTATTCTATATAGTCCTAGTCCACAGTTCGCCTCAGTCCCACAGACCTGCCTCCGCCGAACTCCGGCCCGAGCTGTGTTTACATCTCGGCGGTCAGACCGCTGAGTGAGGAGCGCTTTTTACCCGACCGGGGGAAAAAGGCAGCAACAGCCTCAGTCGCGTTTACGGTCCGCGCCATCACAGGCCATATATCAGCCCTATAAAACCAAAGCAGCCGCCCTCATGTAGGATTTTATTATGGTATTAAACGGACCCCAAAAAAAGTAGTTGGAGTAGTTTGCGCTGTTAAGACAAGGATCATAACCGCGCAGGACCCGCTTTAATGGCACTCGTTAACAAATATGACTGTTAATCTGCCAATAAAAAGTGTGTCAGCCGCTCCGCAGCTCTCAGAGAAAGCTCCGGAGCAGATTTAGAGAGCTGGCTAAATAATTAAACACACCTAGGTGTGAATTTCACCGCGATCTATCTTGTCTTGTCTTGTACACATAGAACACGGGCCCGGCTCCGCTACTGCGCTCCTCAAGTGTCAGACTATTGGCCCTTATACTAATGGTGGTTTAAATGCCGACTCCCTGATGCTGGGATTGATTTAAGTGATTGCTTGTGCGCAGCTTTTTTTTTTTTTTTTTTTAAAGAGGGTATAAATGCGCCTGGTGCAGTTTCTTAAAACTGAAATGCGCGCGCATCTTTGTTCGATGAGGTAAATAAATAAATAATAAATAAGCACACAGGAAACAATGGTGTTACTTTAGGCTGTTTGTCAGCCATTGTCTCCGCTTTGCATTTCACGCTGTCTAGACGAGGCATATAAGGGCTTTCTATAATTCCGGCTTTGACAGCAGCCGTAGATACACAGACTCCATCTACCAACGCACTGTTCATTTTGCATATTGCATATAAACAAGACAATTTATTTAGAAGAGGGGCAATCTATTAAAGAGAGAGGGAGAGAGAGAGAGAAGGAGAGAGAGGGAGGGGGAGAACGTTGATTTACGCTCCATTGACGCTTTATCAGGCTCGAAGAAAAAGTCCGGCCAATCAGTTTGCGCCTCTCGCAAAGTCCCGAACCCCCCACCCCACCACAGGCCTCCACACACACACACTCACACACTCACGCGCACACACATAGGCTACACGTACGCGCGCATTCCCCCTCGCACAGTGCAAGACTGTAGGCTGTAGCACTTTGTTTCACTATAGTGAGCAAGTTGTTTGGAAGGAAGGGGGCTCGAACCGAGGAGAGAGAAAGACAGCGAGAGACACAGAGGAAGGGAGGGGGAGAGCGAGCAGAGGAAGAGACACAGAGAGAAAAATCCTCGTAATGTCTCTCTTCTTGTTCTCTATTTAGTGAACTCGCAGCGTTTACGCAGATAATGTCCGAGAATGTCCATTTCTGGGACTTTGAGCAACTATTACGTGGACTCCATCATAAGTCACGAGAGCGATGAACTCTCTGCCGCGGCTCGCTTCCCCAGCGTCCAGTACTCCGGCGCGAGCTCCGCTGCGGCCGCGGGCGGACGGCAGCCTGGCGGCGGCGCTGCGCACGCGGAGCATCCCCATCCCGATTCCTACCCGTCCTGCAGCTTCCAGCCCAAACCTCCGGTCTTCTCTCCGTCCTGGAGCCCGTTCAGCCCGCACCACGGAGCCAGCGGCGTCCCGACCGTGTACCACCCGTACATCCCAGCTCAGCACGTGCCCGCCGCGGACACACGGTACCTACGCTCATGGCTGGACTGCGCGCCGCGAGGCTCCGAGTCCGTCCCAGGGCAGGGCCAACAGACGGGGCAGGTCAAACTGGAGCCTCAGCTGGGACACCTCGGCGGGGAGATCGCGCCCAAAATCGGCGGACAGCACCAGCACGAGACCACCACGTACATCCTGGAGTCCACATCCACGGCCGTGCGCGAGCTGAGCCACCATCCAGCCGCCGTCCCCGGAGCGCGGTTCGAGGAAAACAAGGACATTTGTGAGGGGAGTGAGGACAAAGACGGCGTGGATCAAAGTAAGTTATTAAAGCAGGAAATAGCGCGCGCGAGAGAGAGAGGGAGAGAGCGAGGAGTGAGAGATTGTAAAAAGCTTTTAATGCCGCCATAAAACAAGAACAAAGAGCCGGAGAGCCAGAGTGCCCCCCCACCACCTTCTGCTCCCTGCCTTTACTCGCAGATTTGGCCGCATCATCCCTGAGCTAACAGCCGGGCTCCCGTAGACCAGAGTCCACGGAGCAGCTCCTATAGGAGATGCTGCACCACCAACCGCTGCTAATGTGGCGCACACTCTTATGAGCAACTTACAAGACAATTAGCCCCTTACAAAACACAAGTTAATTAATTAATAAATAACTCCTAACACAGTTTGATAAACATGATGACGTAATGGACTCTTCTAGTCTGTCATGATGCTGTAAAGGTTGGCTCACCAGCCAAAAGCATCCAAATGAGATGAATAACTTATGTGTGATTTGAAACGAGCACAGAGGCCTGTGGAAGAAAATAAAAGATCAGGATGTTGAAGTGCTGAAGGTCAGGATAAGAAGTGAGAAACTTGGAAAAGAAAAGAAGATCATTGCAGATATAAAGTGTTGTCAGAGCTCGAATCCATCAGTGTGACAGCGAGGAGAGGGAAAAGCTCCAGGTTGTTGTTGTTTGTTGTTGTTGTTGTTGTTGAATGCTGCTAATTGCTGGGACATGCGCACTTGTGCTTGTTTGAAAAGGAGCGAGGGCGTTAGAAGTGTATTTGGTTCGGTTTGGTTTTTACTGGAGGTCTTTGCACCGAGGCCTTGCTTCGTTTCTCTACGCCGCGCATGCTCTGCTGTCTGCGTTAAAGGCTCATACACACATATAGAGACACACGCACTGACCACCACCAGCAGCAGAGACACAGTATAAAGTCCCCTCGATCCGGTCCTGCAGGCCGCCTGGTGTCCACACTGCCCACTTGCCAAGTGTTAATGAAGGGTCATTATCTCCGCTGTGGAAACTCCGCTCCGCATGCTTTTTAATGCTGGATTGTTGTAAAGCAGCCAGTCCCATCATAAAGTCATGGCTGTGTAGCCTATAGCATAATATGTGGTGCTTGGTCTTCTGGGAGGCCGCTCACACACACACAGAGCCTCAACTGTTTCCCTCTGCTTTGATATTAATTCTTCAGCCAACAACTTTCCATCATGTGTGTGTCTGTCTGCAGCCGGCTCCTATGTGCTGTCATATCCATATCCCTGTGTGCAGCACCGAGTTGTAAACGTAATGAGGATAAAGCATCTCTCTCTCTCTCTCTCTCTCTGCGTCCATCAGCTGGGATGATCCTCCGTGAGATTGGTCATATACATGACCTGTCTTATTCTTTAAGAAAAAAAATCATAAAAAACACATAAAAGGAGTCAGGTCGTCCATCACTGACCCGGCGGCGGCTGGCTCGGAGCCGCAGAGCAGCCAAGATTAGTTCTCAGCCGAGCAGACGCCTCGTAACTCAGCCTGCAGCGAGGACTAACCCTGCATGTGCAGGACCAGGACTGAGCCAGGACCAGAAGTCTGGACTCTGTACAGAGGATCATGTAGATGGAGTATAGTGTTTCTGAAGAGATAAAACCATCTCAACTCAGTGATTTCTTGAATATTTATATTTCTATCATGATGCATTTTAACGTTAAAAACAGAATATCTGTTGGTTTCTCAGTTCAGATTCTAAAATCTGGTCCAGATCTGGATATTTACTCCACCCGGCTCAACTACTCTTCACACTGTTACGTTGTGCAGTCCTGTCGCTCGTACAGTCGCAGGAGAGTTGCTGTTTTATTCATCTGCTCGCCCTGTAATAATAATAATATTTTACCTGTCACGAAATCGCAATCATCTTGATATAACGCCGTGAACGGTTTGGCCGGTACGACACGGGTTTGCCGTGTTTTTCTATCATCACTCGTACTAACAACAACATTTAATCCATCATGCGCTGCCGGCGCTGGCTCAGTCTGAGAGCTCTTGACTTATTTCAGGCGGAGCAGGAAAACGCTCCATTAAAAGATATTCATAGGATTCTTTTTTCATCTTTTTTTTGAGTTTTTATTTCTTGTATTTTCTTAACCCGGGCTGGATGTGAACGGGCTCTGTTCCCTCTCCTCTAATCCCGCCCAATAAATCGAAATATCTGCCAGAGCAGTCTGATCCATGTGTCTGAGCGTGATCCGTGTGCGTGCATGATAGGTGCGCGCGCGTGCACGAGACAGAGAGAAGGCCTTTTATTATTATTTTTTTTTCCAGAATTACAAACGCTAATTTCAATCATGCCGGGCTACACTTTATTACTACACATGCATGCAAACACACCTTATTACAGCAGCTGGGTGAGCTATCCATCAGAGCGGAGAGCAGGTTAGAGGCTGGATGGAGCCCATCAGCCTCCAGCCTGAGTTATTAGACTCTCCAGCAGTAGCACAGTGTTTCCCCATGCAGCCAGGGCCCTGGTGCTAGTGATCTGTGGTCTCTTCCAACTGGACTAAACTCAGAACATTCTCAATAAAAAAGAAAGAAAGAAAAAAAAGTGTCTATCTGAGCTGTTTCAGAGCATCAGCACTTTTTCTGGATGTATTGCAGTGGGTCACTCTGGCAGGTAGTGGGAGCTGTACTGGAGAAACTGAATGCTATTTTCTATTGTTCATGTGGCAGCCATTTTGAACGCTACATGGGTGCAAACATGTATTCCTCCAAGCAGGATGGAACTGACAGTAGCCTCATGTGGTCTCGGTGTTGAAACTGCTGCTACGACTGATGCGATGTGAACCTGTCTGCTGAGTCTAAATGAGAATTTGGTCGGAAATGTCACATTACGCTCCCTGGTAGTTAGATTGTCTTGGGATACTCTGAAAAGAAATGAGGCTATACTGTATCTTCTAATTATCTTTTTTTCCAGTGATAATTAACTTATCGTCAGAGCTGACTGGTTAAGTGTCGGAGCAGTTTACTTTAGATTAACACTGGAGGGATGCTTCACCACACTGTCAAACCTTCCTGCTGGATTAGATGTTCAGACTGACTCACTTCCATGCAAGGGGATAAGAAGGAACCTTATGGTTTAGCTTTGTTGTCCCAGTCAGGGCCGTTGCTAGGAATTCTGGGGCCCCTGAAAGAATACTAAAGTGGGCCCCTGACTGTTCCACTTTTTTTCTTAGACTACGTATGTATTATCATTTGTTATTTAGCCTACTTTGTTTTGAAGCTAATGCAGCATTACTATGAATTTTAGTCAGGGTCTTATGAAGAATAAATCAGTCAACATATTAGACTATTGGGGTTTTTTGTGGGCCCTACTGGGTGCTCGGCCCCTATCACCTTTCTCCCCTATACAACGGTCCTGGTCCCAGTCGATCTAAAGCTCACTAATTCACACTCTGTATCTTCTTCCCTTGCTGACATGTGTTTATTTATGCCCATATTCTGTGAGGTTAGCTTTCTCAAAACAAAAGGAGTTGTCATTTTTATGTAGTTAAAACATATCAACATCTCAAATCTTTATGTTTCCACGCAATAAGAGTTGCATGCATACATATAATTACACAAGTAAGGCCGGACATTTTGGCACATGCTGAACGTTTCATGTTGTCTGAAGGTCATGTTTTCGTCCCCTTGGAATTATATGGTTCTATCCGACATTTTTTTGTCAAAATATTCCAGTTCTGGTACTTACTAACATAATAGGAGGTGTTTTTTCAAGTTTTATGTTTTTTTGTCATTTAATCTGGAAAACAAAAAAGGTTCTATCTACAAACAGGGCTGTTACTAGGAATTCTGGGGCCCCTGAACGAATACTAAAGTGGGCCCCTGCCCCCTGACTTTTCTTTCTTTTTTTCTTAGACTACGTATGTATTATCATTTTTTATTTATTTTGATGCTAATGCAGCATTACTACGAGTATTAGTCAGAGTCTTATGCAGAATAATTCAGTCATACAAAGATTAGACTACTGGGGTTTTTTTGTGGGACCTACTCACAATGGGCCCCTAGAACCTTTTTCCCCTATACAACGACCCTGTCTACAAACTCAAACTCTATCTTGGCCTTATAATGTTCTAAACCTCTATCTCAAATCTGATCAGAATGCAGATAGAACCTTTTAATTCCAAGGGAACGTTTTGTCTCCACTGGACATATTGACAAGTATGTCAATACGTCGTTCAACAGAAGAAGAGTTCCTCAGAGCTTTGACTCTGAGCTGATGAGCTATCACAGCTCATGCTGACAGTAAGAGGGAATTCTGTCCAGTTGCTGGTTTAGGTTTTCTAAAGGCAACATCACTTTAACCTGCTGCTGAAGAGGCTGCACTGTGTATTTGTTCTCCACTTTCAGAACTGTATAGCCTATATTTGCAGACAGAATGGGTCAGTGCCTGAAATAAGCCCAACTCTTCACCTGAATCCAGTTGTCTCTGATGCATGTCTGTGTGATGTATCTTGGCAGGCAGCAGAGGACGGCCCCTCCCCGGGTATTTAAAATGATTGCCTGTGTGAATAACATCAGTAGGATCCCTACCTTTTAAAAAACATCACATCCATTTAAAGGCAGCTTCCAGCTACAGATTCTCTTTGTGTTACTGGTGCTGGGCGACCATCCAGAATAAACTACAAGGTTACACTTCAGTCTTTGTGCTGCTGCTGCTGCCGGGCAGAGCAAGAAAGTTATTACCCTCGAAGTTTATTAAGTTATAACGCCGGGTGAACAACCCCATTAATTGGCGTGTTGCTGCTGGTGGCTTGGGTGAGATGGGGTGTAAGGGGTGGAGGTGGGCGGTGGATAAAATACGACTTCGGGAAATGTAATAACGTGCCTTTGGGATATATGAGAGGTCAGTTTCTGGAACTATTAGGGTGAAATTGCAAAGGGAGCGAGAAGGAGAGAAAGAGATGGGATGTGATATTAGTCTTGTAGCCGTTTCGGTTACTGTTTCCATGCATTCATCACTGTAAGCCTCGCGCGCACACACGCACGCACGCACGCACGCAACGGCACAATAGGCCAACAATAGAACACATCGTGCTGCAGGGCCATAGGCTATATAGCAGGCAGTTTTACAGGAATATCAATCTTTTTTCATCCGTGTGCCTGGTCACGTGACATCCCGGCCTGACGACGCTGCTGTGGACGTGGATATTTCCTGGAGAGAGAGGGAGCAACTCCACGCCGCTCACATTCTCTCCTTCTGTCCCTCCACCCCTTTGAGGAAACGTGTGTATACCATCCAGCCCCCCCCCCTCCAATCCCTCAGCTGGTTCGTCACCCAGGGTGACAGCCACGGCCGCAGCACAGCTATGAGTGTAATGGATGGTCCTGGAGGTGATTGTACACCCAGGGAATGCAAAGCACCCACTTTACCGTGTGACAAAAGCCCCCCCCCCCTCTCTGGTCCTCTCATCACCTCTTTACCAGGCATTATTTTGCTCTGAGATGAAATCGATCCCCTACATACTGGCCATGTTGCAGGGAAATTGATTTCAGAGGGGATTAAGGACGTATTTACTGATGATGGCCGCTCACGGGACCAAAACGAGAGAGGGGGGGGGGGGTATTTTCTGTCCTCCAGAACTCCACCAGCACCATTCACATGGGGGGCAGAGGATAGAGCGGTGCGTACAGCCGGCAGCCATCTTAGTCAAAAAAAACAAACAACAAAAACCCTCAGCATCCGATGTGACGAGCTCACACCCAGCGGACCAATCAGAGCGCGTCGTCCTCTCATCCTCCAATAAGTGGCCTACAAAACACATGTCTTCACTCACATCCGCGTTTATGAAGCGTGATGAATCAGCTGCTAGGTTTTTGCACAGTGAGAGAATTTATTTTGTGGACGAGCTCATTGAATTGTTGTCAGAGAGGGAAGAGGAGGAGGAGGAGGAGGAGGAGGGGGGGGGGGGGGGTGATTTACATTGAGGCAGCTGATGCTGTGATGAAGAACAGGTCAGCTCTGACGTCTGCTCCTCGTTTCTACATAAAACTGTCAGGTCTTAACTCTGTCATCAAATCCCACTAAACACTTAACGATGAAATTAATAAAAATCGTTCACTTGTATTCAATCCGCTGAAGGCCTGCACTGGCTTCATAAAGGCTTTATAAGCAGGGCGGTGTAAACATGCTGTATAGATAAGGTGAGTAGTTATATAAATAGCTATTTTTCTTTTATATAGAAGCATTTTATGGGGCTAATTTATTCCCTAATTCTTGGATGTAGGCTACTGGTGTGGGCGGAGTCGAGTTTAGTTTAGTTTAATGTCATGTAACGTTGAAATGCAGACGAAACAAATATAGAATTCAATTCCAACTGTTAGATGTGAGTAAGAAAAATGTTCAATAAAAAAAAATCTTAAATACATATTTTTATTCCCTCATGCTGATTACCATCTCAACACTGTGACCTACTTTTTCAAAATTCAGAACTAAAATGTAAAATTCGGTAATGTCTTATTTTTGACTCTATATTCTGTCCTATTTCATCTTGTCCTGAGACATGTTCATATAAAACATCCAGAATCCGATGATCCACATCCACCCACACGCGGCCTGTAGCCTGCATGGCGCGTGCGACACTGCTTTCTCTCTGGGGAAGGAAAAAAGCGCGTCATTGTGAATGTGATATGAATCGCCTTGGCATCAGAGCAGCGTGACTGTCATTGTAGTAAAATATTACCAGTGAAATTGCAGACAGATGAAGCCTCCACCCAGCATCAGTTAAGGAAGAGGAGCGTCTCTGGGGGTGGAGACACACACACAAACACACACACATCCAGACTGTCCCTGCGTGTCGTCAAAAAGGTGCTGGAGCTCAGACTCTTCCTCCCATGACCAGTGCAGTGATAAGATCGTCCCCTCCGTTCGTATTCGACCCGATGACTGTGTCTTTAGTGGTCGGCGGAGGGACAAAGAGCAGCTTTCTGGTTCACATTGATTTAGGTGATGCTTCAGTCCAGAAACACTGAGTGCGATGCTTAAAGTCAGACTTCCACAGCCTCAGGACGGCTTCAGTCTGACAAAAACACATTCCCCTCCTGATATGAGTTGTGCTCCAGACTGTGGAAACTCCACTGCTGACTGAGATGGTGTCACTGATAGAACACCATGACGAAACAGAAGCTTGAAAGAAAATAGTTCCAGTGTGCAGCCTCTGTTTCTGATCAACATAGTCTTTTTTATTTTATTTGTGGCGCATTTTCTTTTTCCGCTTGTCTTAGCTGATCAGCCTCAGGTTTGACGAATAGCGCTGTCGTCCGAGGAAGGAGACATCTTTGGCTTTCCTTGTTTATTTGATTTTTTATTTATTTATTTATTTATTTTGTATTTCGCAGTCAGCAGCCTGTGGGAGCGTCTATTTGTTGGCTCCACTGAGCTGTGATTGACTGGAGGAAGAGCCTGACCTCACCACATGGAATGACTGTTCTCGGTTAAAGGTTTTATTTAGAAGATGTAAAAGTGGGAATCAACCAGAACCAGCCCAGCCTCTCTCTCTCTCTCTCTGTCACACACACACACACACACACACTCCTGCTGAGTGTGTTTTTTAAAACGGAAACTTCTACCTAACTGGAATGAGTTTTAATCCCCAGTCTGTGCTCTAAAGACTACAACAAGGTGTTGTGAGCTGATGGGTTTGATTTGTAAAAGGAAAAACGCTCGGAACCAGGGCCGTTGCTAGGACTTCTGGGGCCCCTGAAAGAATACTAAAGTGGGCCCCTTTTCCACTTTTTTTCTTAGACTATGTATTATCATTTTTTATTTAGCCTGATTTGTTTTGATGCTAATGCAGCATTACTATGAGTATTAGTCAGGGTCTAAGCAGAATAATTCAGTCAAACAAAGATTAGACTACTGGGTTTTTTTGTGGGCCCTGGGCCCCTAGAATTATCATCACCTCTCTCCCCTGCTCAGAACTAAACCAGGCCCATGTTCTAAACTTCTATCTCTACTACAAAGTTGTAAGGAAGGAAGGAGAGGGGGGGAAACACAGATGGAAGGTGGAAGATGAAAACAGCTTCATCTCACTAAGAAGAAATGTTAGGCCCCATTAAAAGTCTGTTGTTATTTCAAACACGGCTCCAGAGTGGGAGAAGAAGAAGAAGTAGAGAAAAAACGCTCTCGCTCTGTTCATTAGCAGATGAGAAAAGGCGCAGCTCAGCTCGCTGTGTTCCAGCCGTGCTGTGGAGTCATATTGAATCCAGCCTCTGAAGGGCGAGGGATGAACACAGGAAAAATATTTCCTCTCATCCCGCGAGGGCCGTAAATTTCCCGGCAGTTATTAATTTCGGAGCCATCAGAAGTGACGCATTGACAGCGCGCTGAGCCGCAATGTGATCATCATTCTCACGCAAACAGACAAAAAAGGAGTGTTTTTGTCTATTTGCTGTCATCACTCGAGGGGGGAAAAAAAACCTCTGCTTCCGTTTTTCTTTTCCTTTTTTGTAATTTTATTTCAGGGGGGTCCCAAATGTTATTTAGCCGCGTATCGACGCGCAAAGCTCCCAGCTTTTCTCTGATCCTATTGTCAACATCATCCTTCAACACATCATCCTCTAATTTTGATCACAGTCTCTTGTTGTTTTTTTCCCCCTCAACATCCATTTCTTTTTGAGATCTGCATTTTCCATGTGTCTCGTCGTATCACGGGAACCAGGCCGTCTGTCTTCCACGTGGTGTCAAATAAAACATCCACGGATCCACTTGTGTCTAAAAAGCGCGGCCCCGCTGACACCATAAAGCTGCTTTACGCACCAGCGTGTCAGTCAAAACGCGCAGGTTGCCGCTACCTTTACGCACAGAGACGTGTCGTTTCCTGTATTTAGGAGAAGGCTGGGATACATTTATATGATTTTATGCTGTATTAACGTTATATTCTATGATGACCTCATTTCCTT
Source organism: Decapterus maruadsi (assembly GCA_030347415.2). Classification (NCBI taxonomy): domain Eukaryota; kingdom Metazoa; phylum Chordata; class Actinopteri; order Carangiformes; family Carangidae; genus Decapterus; species Decapterus maruadsi. The sequence goes on along the minus strand of CM064905.1, from coordinate 24,754,296 downwards.
TTCCCTCCCTCTTGTTCCGCAGATGACCCCTCGGCCAACTGGCTACACGCACGCTCCTCCAGGAAGAAGCGATGCCCCTACACCAAATACCAGACTCTGGAGCTGGAGAAGGAGTTCCTGTTCAACATGTACCTCACGCGGGACCGGCGGCATGAGGTGGCGCGCGCGCTCAACCTGACCGAACGGCAGGTGAAGATCTGGTTCCAGAACCGGAGGATGAAAATGAAGAAACAGACCAAGGAGCAACCCAAGGACTAACGGGGACTCACACTCACTCACTCACTCGCGAGCACAACACACACACACACACACACAACACACACTTGTACTCAACATTACGTCCCCTGTTTTCTTGTATCTATCTAAAAACACAACATGGCCTTCCCAAGAACTGCAACAATACACACACACACAGATCGAGAGAGAGAGACCCGCTGTTTCTAATTTTCCTTTAACCTCCAGGCTCGACCACGTGAGCTTCAGTCCAATCACAGCATCTGTAGCCTATATAGAACTGATCGATTGCTTTATTGATCCCTATAACAACCGGTGAGGACGCAGCCGCTTCAGCTGAGGCCCGGAGAACCTGCAGCTGTGTGTCGATGGATGATGATGATGATGATGATGATGATGGGTACAACTGGACTCCCTCTGCACCCAGTGGCTCGGACTCCAGCACTGTGGACCGGACTGTTTGTTTGTTACTGTGCCATCATCATCATATTTTATATTATACTATAAACTGGTGTTTGGTTTTTGGCGGAGGGATATGAAGCAGCAAACCGCCTGGTGTCCGCCTCACACACACACACACACACACACACACATTGCTTCTTTCTCTTTTTCTCCAGCTCTGCTCTTCCTCTTATTAGTTATTTATTGTTCCGTCGGAGGCGCGCGAGGGTGCTGAAACCGACTTTTCACGTGGCCATTAATAAGCACGAGGGGCCCCAGGGGACACACGCACGCACGATATCCATCTTTCCTTTTCTTCTTCTTCTCCTTTTTCTCTTGTTTCGTTCATTAACGCCGGGTTGGATCACGCTCGGCGTTGATTCGGTCAGCAAAGCCGCCGTTCGTTTCCCGGTTGTCGGGCATTAGTAATGAGGAGGGAGGGGGGTGGTGGTGGTGGGGGGTTTGAAACCGACTCAGCAACCTGGGATCCGATTAGGCTGCTTGTCGATATTAGATCCGCGCCCTTCAGCGATACCTCTCCCAATACTTTATGCGCTGAGGGTTATCGATAGGCTACTCCTACCGCTCCTCGTGCCAGCACAGCTGATCTGAGAGCAGACACCGCAGCCTCTCACTTTAACCTCAGTTTTATTTGGATGAATCCAGATCAGATTTACCCAGGTGAGCTCGGTCTCTACTCTGACTTATTATGAGTAACCCACAAAGAGTTGTTTTTTTTGTTGTTTTTTTTAGCTTCCTGGACCCTGCACGCGCTCACGCTCAGACAGGTGACACAAGCTCCTCCACATCTCTCATAGCTGCTATTTTTTAAGGATAAGCGATAAATGCTGATTTCACATTTCTGCTGCGCACAAAGTCTTTGTGAGCAAAGACCAGCGGTCTGTTGCATTGTAAGAAAGATTCAGCTCTATTTTTCTACACACAGTATATTATATGTGTATTATCTGCTATGCAAGGCGGGTTTCTCTCTCATTTCAGGAAAAAAAAGAAAGAAAAAGCGACGGTTCCAGAATAAAACCTGGAACTGAAGGAAGACCGGGAAAAAAAACCAACCACACATCTACTGAAACATGTTCAACTCCACCGCCGACACACAAAGATTTATTCTCACACTAAAAGTTTTAACAGTTTATTTAATATCTTGGGGGGGGGGGGTTAGAAGTGGTGTTTACGCGTGACGTGAGTGTTCCAGAGGCCACGCTGGAAAAGGCCGAGCGGCTGTGGCACTATGTGAAGTGTCTGCGCAGTTAAATGGCGTCCGATGGCAGTTTTATAGACGGATCATAAACAACACATTGACTTCACGGCAGTTTACAACGTTTGTGTGTGTGTGTGGATGTGTGTGTGTGACCACAGCAGCTTGCCAACACAAAGAAAGCTCCTAGAAGGTGGTCTGACGCTCAGAGCTCAACGCGCTGCAGCTTCGCAAAATAAATAAATTAAAATAAAATAAAAAATTACACACACATGGACAAACAGACAGAACACAAACACGTCTATAAAACATCTTCATTTATTTGACAACCTGCGCGCTGCTACATTTCACAACAGTGGCGCTACTGAAATGATCGCGCGCGCACTTGTTGTTGTTGTCCAGTGCTTTTAATTTGAAAAGCCGGCCCACTGTAAAAGCGTGAAGGTGTTTTCTGAATCACTTTGTGTTGATGCGTGCGTGATCTACAGCTATAATACACATATAGTATATAATGCAAAACACACACACACGCACATACACACACACACACACATTGAAGTGAACGGGTCTAACAAACAAGCCTCCTTTTATGAAGTCTTAACCAGAGAAGCGCCTCTTCCTTCCAGCGCCGCCAGATCCTCTAATTTTAGGAGTAAAAATGTTTACATAGTTCTCGCATGCCTCAAGTCGCGCGTCATTTTGAGGACGCGATTTCGTCGTTTAGCTCTTTGTGTGTTCGATCTGTCGGAGGTGAATGCTTATGGATAATTAAAAAAAAAAAAAAAGTAGAAGTTCCTCATTGAATTGAATATTTCTAATTTATTGTATATAATGTTAGTAATCTCTGAGTCTTTCTCATTGGAATGAGTTCATATGATGAATATTGTTTTTTGTCTTGTCGGGACATGACATCTTTACTGTAATATAGATGAGTTTTCCCTCTCTTGTCATGTTCTGTAGATTCTATGTTGTTGTGCCGACTGTCCGGATGATCTGTTCTGACGTCAGTTTTTTTTTTTTTTTTTTTTGTACTTTATTTGTGGATCGATTATTTGTTTCTCATGGTGAACGGACAGTCACGGGTTTGGACCTGAGAGGACGAAGGGGTTGCGATCAGAATGAAGCACCGCTCCTCTATAAACTCTACCTTTGACTCTGCTCTGTGACCTCCTCTTGTTTCCTGTCTTCAGTATTTACTCTCCTGACCGAGGGGTCTCTGGAGTTTCTTCTCTCTGATACAAACTCACGCGGATCCAGAAGTCTTTTTTTTAAATTCTCCCTTCTCTTTTAATGAGACAAATCTGATCCATGTGGCCGCAGTAAATCCCTCCTGCTCTCCAGTCACTCTGTTCCTCTCTCCCATGTCAGATGTTCCACTCCTTTCTTGTACGTTTTTTTTTTTTTTTTGTTCATTCTCTCTCTCTTGTGTCTTGTTGTTTCTTGTTTCTTTGTGCGTTGACACTGCTGATGCTGGATTCCTATTAAAGAACTGACTTTACAGTAAGACCTTTGCCTCGTTTGAATGAAATCTTCTGCTGCTGTCGATGGGACAGCTCAGAGAGACAGCTCTGCCTTTCTTTCTTCTCCAGATTGAACTTAGTGTCTGTGAAGACACAGGAGGAGGGAGGGGGAGGAGGGAAGGGGGGCAGCATGAGCCAGCATGTGTTTAAAATATGTGTCTCTTCAGTTGTACACTGTGATGCTTAAAGGAGAGGGGGCGTCTGTTTGGCTACAACACCAAAAGACTGTCATAAAGCCCTAAACACCCCCACCACAACCACACCACACACACAGCCACACACACACACAGATGATGATGATGAGTGCATTCATTAGAAGCGTCGTCATCCGTCCATTAGGAGCTTGTGAAGCCGCTGAGGTTCCTGTGTTTGTCTCTGCACCAAATGACCCTGATAGACACAGAGTCTGCAGGGTTCTCTCTACACTTCCTCTCGTGATGGAAACATTTATTATAGTGCAGGTAGAATAAAGTTGCAGGATAGCACAAGTTTGTAGGAGTTTCACTTTTTGTTCCAAAGCAGCAGCCATGGCAGCCTGGCTGTAATTTGCAGGAACTTGCCAGAAAAGCAAAGTTGTATTATTTGAGTTTTCAACAACTGCTGCTGCTGCTGCTGCTGCTGCTGCTGCTGTTGCCTCCTTTGTGGCTGCAGGAAAGATTGCAGCTCAGCATTTCAGAACTGCTGAGGTCAAATTCCTCTTGGTGCAACTCCACCCCCTAAAAAGTTTTTTTTTTTTTTGGACCATGCAGCCACGAAAGTGTCTGCAAAACAAAGTTTTGATATTGATCCTTATTGAAACTTTACTGCACTGTAGAATGATACTATGTCTTCATCTTTTTTTATTATTATTATTTCTCATATAATTGAAAGAAATATGGAAACTCAGTGTTGTATTCAGGAGGGTGTACCTGAGCTCTGGTCCTTGTTAGAAAGGCTGCACTGATGCATTTTGCATTATCAGTGCTGCACAGCCACTGTGGAAAAAAAGAAGAGACAGCTTCCTCCGTTGGCAGGAGTGGTGGTGGTGCCAGCTGGATTAATGAGGTCGTAACACTGGCACCAGCACTTCTCTGTTACACTTGGTTTTTAACATCCCTATTAAGAATTTATAAGCAGTGCAAACAAATAGCTTGTAACACTGTGGAGAAGTTGTGAACAAGGGGGTTTTGACAATCCTTTGTTAATATATGTAATAATCAACACATAGAACACCTATCAAACTTCTATAACAAGTGTAAGTTTGATAAGTGCACATAGTGTTTTATGCAGTGGAGTCACAAATTTCTGGTGACCCCGTGCTGTCAATCAAGATGCTGCATTTTATTTGAACTCAATTTATATATTTATTTGAGAATGTGAAAAGTATATAATGCTGTTGTTTAAGATTGTGTGTGGTGGTTTTATAAAAAAAAAAGAATCATCATTAGTTAAAAATGTATTTTTATTAGTAATTTAAAAAAAAAAAATCAAATACTAGACATTTCAGGCGACCCCATCTGAATTCCAGGCGACCCCACATGGGGTCCCGACCCCAAGGTTGAAAAACACTGGCAAGATAAATTAATAATCACACTGTTATAAAGTATCTATTAATTATTTAAACCCTTGTGGGTTTGAAATAAACAACTATGAGATATTATGTTGATCATCCATTAACTGTTTATGTTGTTATGACTTACACAGGAGGGTTAAAAGTTGTTGACATGTAAATACATTCAAATAATCTTTTTATTTCTGCTTATTTGTGTGTTATGAACCATCGGTGAACTAGTTTTATAATGCTCAGTGCAGGTAAGTGTGAGGTTGTGTGTGTAGCAGCAGTAAAAAGACACAGTGCTGACGGTGGAGGCAGAAATGTGATGAGCACAGCTGAGAGCAGCTCTGCTCCTTCACCCCGCTGTGCAAGGGCCCCAGCCAATGAGGCCTCAGGATTTAAGCGGATTTAGGCTGCAGGCCCCAACAAAGCCATCCCATAAACCATCTGTGGAATTACGGCACATGATTGTGATACTTCTCTAAGGTCTATAGCAGGGGCTGCAGCTTCATTAAATCCAGGAGCCCCCAGCCTCTGCTGCAGGGGCCTCCCCTCTGGCCCCGCCGTCCCAGGGAAGAGGAGGAGGAGGAGGAGGAGGAGGAGGCTCATACACCAACACATGTTCACTTCAGGTTATGGCTGTGCAGTTATGAAGGCAAGAGACACATCAGGGGACACAACACAGTCACATGAGGAGGAGCAGGGAGACAGAGTTATGAGAGAAGTGAGAGGGAGTGGTGGCTTCTACTTCTGCACAAACATGTTCTCTGATTTGCATCAGTTTATTATAGGAATGCATTTGGTTGAATTAGAACCAAATGGCCAGCAGCAAGTAATTCTGCAGGTTTAAGTGTTCTCCTCAAAGGAAGACCCCTGCTTTATTGACCCTATGTGTTTTATGTACAATCAATCAATCAATCAATCAATCAATCAAAAGTTTCCCCTCTCTCTGTAAGAATATCCTAACTGTGAGGTGTAGGAAGACCCAGATTGTCTCATTGCGCAGTGATTTAGCAGCTGAAGTTGGTTCAGGTCTCGTCCTTTCAGTGATATTTTCAAAAACTAATTGGGCTGCAGAAGAGGAGCCACGTGCCGCCGCCGCTGCTGCTGCTGCTGCTGCTGCTGCTGCTGAGGGCAAAATTCATATTTCAACCCGAGCAATCGTGGCCAATCCAATATGTCTTCACTTTATCCTCTCATATTAAAACTGAGTCCACAGATAATAACTGGCTTCACTGACACACTCAGGGTGGATGTTAGAGTGCAGCAGGCCCAGAGCAGCTCCCCCCACCACGACCCCCCCTCTCCCGTCCCCCCACACCGAATGAGCTGTTTTACACAGCACAGCTTCTATAATTCATCAAGCAGCAGAGAATATCACTCATATTCATAAATTTTCTGAAAGAGAGTTATGGGCCCGCTGATACAAACCGCTGTATGGATCACATCACATCAGCCATTCCGGACTCATTAACAGCTGCAGAGGAAGCCAGAGGCTGCTGCTGCTGCTGCTGCTGCTGCTGCTGCTGCAGGTTACAGCTAACGACAACAACAGTTATTATTATTAATATTAAGAATAATAAAAATAATATCAACCCTATGTTAAAAAATAAGTATATAATAAATATTGAAATAAATGGCTCTACTTGTTTTATTTTTAAACAACAATACTACTTTTTTTGAAAATAACTGTCTTTTACAAAATAAATAAATAAAAAATAGATAAATCTCTTGCTCTTTTTCATTTATGTTTTTGTTTGTCACGTGTTTATTTATTTATTGTTTATTTATTGTCAACCTAAACTGAAAAATAATAAATAAGCAAATAACAAATAGCTACAGACTTGATCAATTTTATTAATTTATTAATTAATTTTTAGCTTACCTAAAATGCAGAGAGGCTGGTTGCTTTTCAATAATAAATGTTGTTTATGATAATCACTGACAACATTTTAAACGGGTGTAAGTTGTGAGGTCAGATATCTACTACTACTATTGATAATAATAATAATAATAATAATAATAATAATAATAATAATAATAATAATAATAATAATAATAATAATAATAATAATGTTATTGATCGTCCTGATTGAAGCAACATTGAGGAGTAAAGACTTGAGCCGGTCTCAGACAGTTTGATATCATCTGCCGTGTCTCCCGCCCCTGTTGGCCCATTACTTTGAAAACCGTTAAAGCAGCGGCGCGCGATCCCAACCGGCCGCTCCGTTTCTTCCAAATGATTCACATCCATCTGCATTCACAGTAGTTGTGTTTCAAAGCCACAAATCTCAGGCGTGTTTGATTTCTTGCAGCGAGTCACCCGGTGGAGCTTCACATCAGAGACGATCGAGGCTCCCCGCATTTATTTCTTGTGTAATTGTAAAACCACCAGCGGACGGTGCCGGTCACATCAGGCCGCCGGGGTTTGTTTTGTTTGTTTTATTTGATGCTACAGTGGGAAAAAAAAGAAAGAAAAAAAAAGATTCTGATAGTATTTGTCCCATTGGTACAATAAAGCTCCGGCAGCTTTCTCTTCATCCTCCTCCTCCTCCTCTTCTCTCTCACGTCTGTTGTTTTGCCCTCTTTGTATTTTCATACGAGGAAACAAACAGCACGAGAGGGGCAGGATGTGCTGCACGCACCGGGTGTCTCGAGCTCACGTGTAAAAAAAAAAAAAAAAAAAAAAAAAAATGCGGGGGGGGGCTGGGGGGTGATGAGGGATGCGGGAGCGGATGCGTGAGGGTTTGAAAGAAGCCGCCGCCGCCTGTTGTAAAAACAGCGAAGAGGAAGGAGGAAAAAGAAAAAGAGGAGAGAGGCAAAGAGAGCGAGAGGAAAAGGATTGAATGCGGTGCGGCGCAATAAAAGAATATGACGGCAATAAAAGTTTATAGCGTATAAATTTCTGAAGGTTAAGAACTAAACGGCTGTAAAGCAAACACGCCGAAAAGAAGGAGAAGGGGGGAGAGCGGGAAGATATATTCAGAGAGAGGAAATATTAGAGGGAAAGTTTCAAATTCCCCCTGCTCCACGGTTTGTTTGGGAGCTTCTAATGGGATTGATAGAAGCGGCAAAGATTAAAAATGTGTGAAGCTTCCGCTGCTTTCCAGGTGTTAGACGGGTTCACTCCAGAGAGGCCGCGCGGGATGATGGAGAGAGCAGGGTGAGCAGAGGATATGACGGGAATTTGTGTTTAGAGAGACTCAACCAACAGTGGTGGGAGCCTGCTCGTTTTATTTAGACCGACTTTTGTGTTGGAGCAGAGGAGAGTGAGCCTCCTTCCTCCTCCTCCTCCTCCTCCTCCTCCTCCTCCTCCTCTTCTTTTCAGCTTTGGGAATTTTATGGTTTTGTAGCCGTTTGGTTCTATGGGGGCAATTTTGGAGGGCAGTGTGTGTGTTGTCTCCAGCCTGAACTCCCTTTGTCTCTCTCAGATGCATCCTTACAACCCCCCCCACCCCCCAGAAAAAACAGGCCAAACACACCCAGACAGCGTAGCCGTCAGGCCGGGTGAGCTCTGTGTTCCTCAGGCTTCTTTTCCGGGCCTGAAGGGCGCAGCAGGGGGTGTAGCCCTGCGCGCGCGCATGTAAACATCTTGTTCACATGATGTTGACCCTTCTGCTGGAACCCGGAGGAACCTTGAAGCAGAGGGGGGGGGGGTCGGCCTCCTGAGCCGCTGTCTGCAGTTTGAAGATTGAAATGTGTTGGTGCTCCAGGGTTCAGAGAGCCACAGGGCCGAGGCTGACGATCTGAGCCGCAGCGTCTTCACATGGCGGTAACGACCGCTTTGTACTGTTTACAGCCCGCGCGCGCGCACACACTGAGATAATCATCTGTGCTCATAAAACCAGTTTGTGTCGAACTGCATAAAACCAGTTCGACTTTTCATGTTTCACTTCAGCACATTTGTTTATTTGATTGTTTGTAATATAACTGACAACATTTCAGAAACAGACCTCCCAAGACAAACACAGGCTGTTTGGCCTGGAGTGAATAAAACAAAACATTATGATTATAATTAAATTATGATTTTAATAACAAATAATGATATCTATGTCTATTATAAATTATGCATATATATAGGCCTAGTGTGTGTGCTATAGGAATCTATAGGAACCATATACAGTATATACATAACATAACAGTATACATGCATGCATATACATATTTTTATATACACTCTTGTATATGATGCATACGTGTACTTTCATAGCCTATATAAACTTTAATGTAAATAAGATTTTCTGTACCAGTACATTATCACAAGTACCACAGATATAGATATCATAATGGCAGCATGGCCTCTAAAAGTAAAGTAATTAAAACATTAAAATATAATTAATAGTAAGACTGTTATGTGCTGTTTATATGCCAGTAAGAGGCGGCCAAACGCCTCAAATAAATCACGAAAATATCAATAATAAAAACCTGACACGAGAAATGTTTGTAAAGAATCTGAGTGCCATATTGCTGTAGCTGCTCCAATAGGCCTGTGAAAGGCGGTGTTGGCTGAGGCTTCTAACCACAGTGTAAAGAGAATCTGTAACAACTGTACACGGAGCTGCTCTTTATTCTGAGGGAATTACTTCATTTCAGATACAATAGAACAGACCGCAGCTCATTACAGCCACTGCTCTTTGTCGTATTGCAGTTTTTAAAAGCTGAGAGCAGTCCACGGCTCAGGCCCGACTGTCTATCAGCGTGGAAAATATATAGGCTGCTGTTTAAAACTCATTAAACGTATCAGCTACTTTAGATTAGGTTATTTCCCCTCATTCCATTTCCACTCATTCAATTCGATGTAACAGACCTGCACCTCTTTCATTTCATTCCTTTTTTTTGTGGCACAAATCCCAAACCGACCCTCACATCCGGCCTCCAATTACAACACGCAGTTTCATTTTGAAACAGCTTTTTTTTTTTACCTTTATGTGCGGACTTAAATAACCGGAGTCCCATGCCCTCCCCCCTGAGGCCTTACTGCGGCTGACCGCTTGATGGTGCGCTTGCTCCACCGATAAACCAGGACTCGCTCTGACGCTTTGTTGCGTTCAAGGAAGAGCCAGCACTGAGGGGCTGTTGTAAGGGGAGGTCAAACCGGCCGCAGTCCTCCCCCTTTAATGTGGTGGAAATGGGTGTTTTTGAAGAAATAGCGTAGTGATTGTGCAACTTTTGACTGTGTCGTGGAACATCCTGACACTGGAGGCAGCTTCAAACGTACAGTAAACGTGCAAGTGGATGGAGAGAGAGGAAGGGTTGAGGCCTCGGAGTATAATAGGCCATATAGGCGCGCAGGATATGCATAGGTTGGCAGGAAATGTTTATTCTTCCTGGTGCGAAATTCACACTCAGAACGCACGCACCTTAAACTTCTAGTGGCTCGGGCCTGGAGCCTGTATGTGGAAAGAAAGCGTTATGAATGAAGAATGCTCTGTTTCCTCAGGTAAAATATATTTTTGTGACCTTAGTGTGCTCTACTTCTATAGTCTCCAAAATCCAGCCGTCCGTGCGTCCTTCTGCGTCCAAATGCAAGAGGATTAGCTGTGCAGTTGTTTACCGCGTCTCTATCGCTCACTGAGGCGGTTTGTTGTTTGCAGGAATGACCTGATAACAGGCTTTCACGGTCTAATTTAGTGCTTCTGGCTTTGACAGCGGGGATGTGGGCAGTGTAGAAGCCGCTCAGAAAATGTGACAGTGTTTTTTGTTTTTTTGTTTTCTGGACACCACATTCACATCTCAGCGCGCAGGACAACACATCACACAAGAAAAGCCTTTATTGGAAGTGTAAAACACGGCGCGCTGAAGTTTCAATAAGATCATATTCTAGGTAATAAAGTAGAGAAAATACTGCGGCAATTACTCCTCTGAAAGTCGGATGTACAATCAGCTGATTTACCTCAGCCTGTAATTCAAGCGTGCGCGCTGGCAACATTCTGGCCTCTTGTGCTGGGCTGTATAATCTAAATAAATTAAATTCGACTGTAATGACATATTTATTTGGAAGATAGGGGAGCGCGATGGCTCCAAATCCAAACAATATTACCAGAAAAGATGAACTTCTGATTTCCTGCACGTGTGGGAGCTCACATCACCGATTCCTCATATCTGATTGATCGGCAGCTCTCGGGCCTGTGGTGGAGACAAATTAAGTCTCTATCAAAGAAGAAATAACTCTACAATTGAATCTCTTTTTTTGGGCTAATCGCTGCTCTTCAGGCCATCTTGCTTTTTACGAGCCCCGGCTGTTCTACAAGGCCGAGCTTAACCTTCCCACAACTTATCCCTCGTTAGAGCAGCCCTCCCTCTACCTCAGCCTCAAACAGGGGAGGACCGCGGCTCGTATGGAAAACAGGGGCGAAAATGACAATTAAATACCGGCCCCAACGATGAGGCATTTACGGCCTCCGGTTTGCGAAAAGGGCGCGTCGTAAAAAAAAAAAAAAAAAAAAAAAATAGCAGCCACTTCTGTGTTTCTCTGCTGCACGGACGTAAACAAGCAAACACTGCTGCCCCTCCGCTTTATGGAGCTTTATAGTTTGTTAAAGCGTTTACAGCCCCTTCCTCCTAGGATATTACCCTCCCCTGTCCTCCTTACACGTTTATGGAGACCACATTTATGAAAGTATACTAGGATCAGGAAGGATGCGTTCAGGGACCCCGGAGCTGAGCAGCAGCAGGAATGGAGCCGACGATGGACAGGACAGGGCTCCAGCATCTGACTTTAAAACCTCAATTAGGCCACATTTATAGACTGGCACCAATTAAAACTGATAGCAATTAGGGAGCACTGGTCCTCCACCTCCATCCGAACTCTTCTTCTTCTTCTTCTTCTTCTTCTTCTTCTTCTTCCTCCTCCTCCCTTCAGTCTGTGTCAGCCTCTCTCCACCAGGTTCCCTGACATTTCCAGGCCTCATTCCCAAGCAACCACATTCTCTGCTGCAAGGATTCATGAGGAGAGATGAGAAAAAGCAATTAATGAGAGCGAGATCCCCCCCCCCCTCCTCCCCCCTCTCGCAACACACACATACACACAACCACCACTACATCAACAACAGACCACAACCTCGGCTTTCCAATAATAAAATCTCCATCCTCCTTTTCTCCTTTTGTTTTGGTGAGCAGTGTGTGTGTGTGTGTGTGTGTGTGTGTGTGTGTGTGTGTGTGTGTGTGTGTGTGTGTGTGTGTGTGTGTGTGTGTATGTGGTGTGTGTGTGTGTGTGATCAGCAGACCTCTCATTAACCCCTGCAACTTCTCTTGCTTTCATGTTTGTTGCTGCACCTATTCTCTTTCACCCCCTTCTTCTTCTTCTTCTTCTTCTTCTTCTTCCATTCTTCACTTCTATTGCGTTATTAGAGGCGCGTGGAGCTCTTTCAGCATACACCGGGAGAATATCACACACAGGCGCGTGCGGGTGAAGCTGCAAAAAGAAAAAAAAAAGTGTTATAGACTTTATGTGTGTGTGCGTGCGCGCGCGCTCCCGTGCGCGTTTGTCTATGTGCCTGGAAAAGCCAATGGGACGAAGAGCTGATAATAGATGCAAATTATCCCTGAAACCGAGTCACACACACGAGGGCAAGGAGGAGAGAGAGAGAAATAGAGAAAGAGAGGGGGAGAGCGCGCGCCAGAGAAAGCCAGAGAGAGAGAGAGAAGGGAAGAGAGGGCGCGCGCGGTAGAGAGAGAGAGAGAGAGAGAGAGAGGGAGAAAAAATATGAAACAACTCATTTGCAGAGGAGTAAATCACGGAAAAGCCGTTTGAGAGCGCGACAGGGCTCCCGCTTACCGCGCGAACACCGGAATTGTGATGCGCACGAGCCCTTCCTCCTCTACTTCTCCTTTTCCTTCTTCTTCCTCTCCTTCCTCCTCTTTTTCTTCTTCGCTGGAGATTTTATGGAATCTGTGTGATTGTTGTTGTTGTCGTTGTTGTTGTTGTTGTTGTGGTGGTGGTGGTGGTGGTTGTGGCTGGCTGCCGTTACCGTTACTCTCAACGCAACCGGCTCCTCCGTTGTGGCCGTGAGGAGGGGAAAACACCACAACAACGGTCACCGACACCGGCGGCAGACCTGCCTCACTTTCTCTCAGTCTCCCTCCCCTCCGTGTCCGTGTGTGTGTCTGTGTGTGTGTGTTGGTGTTCCGTTGCCTCACACCGCACGACAGAAGCAGAAAAAAAGACAAGATAACCGAGAGCCGCCGGTCGCCTCCTCCCGCCGCTCTGAGCGAACACAAACTGAAACAACAACAAACAACAACACAAAGATGAGCTCATATTTCGTCAACTCGCTCTTCTCTAAATATAAAAGCGGGGACTCGTTACGTCCGAACTACTACGAGTGCGGGTTCGCGCAGGACCTGGCGGGCAGCCGGCCCACCGTGGTGTACGGCCCGGGCTCCGGCGCCACCTTTCAGCACGCCCCGCAGATTCAGGACTTCTACCACCACAGCGCCTCCACGCTGCCCAGCAACCCGTACCAGCAGAGCCCCTGCGCGGTCACATGCCACGGCGAGCCGGGCAACTTCTACGGATACGACGCCTTGCAGCGGCAGACGCTTTTCGGGGCCCAGGACGCGGATCTGGTCCAGTACAGCGACTGTAAGCTGGGAGGCGCGCCGGGGCTCGGCGGCGAGGACGCGGAGGGAACCGAGCAGAGCCCGTCACCGACCCAGCTCTTCCCCTGGATGAGGCCGCAAGGTGAGGAAGCGGAGAAGCCGAACCGCTAGAACCCTTTCCTTCCTCTTTTTTTATCTTCTTCTTTTTTAAAATTCCCTTTGCCTTGTTTAAAACCAAACCCGTGCTGTGTGTTGTCTCCCAGGAGGTGAGTGTGTCCACGTCAGGAGCACAGACAGGGAATGGAGAGCAGGAAAACACAGGGAGAAAGTTGAAAGTGGTTTTAAAAGCAACTATTTAAGGAGGGCAATTCAGAGCTTCCTGCGCTCAGAGTGGAGCCACAAAAGCGCGTTTATGGTTTTATTGGCAGGCAGCAAAACTTGTGAATGACTTTTAAGGTTTAATTGCCCCGGTCATATAGTAGCTATACAGTGAGAGAAGAGACAGGGGGGGATGCTGGACAGAAGCACCTTCCACTGGCTGGGAGAGAGAGCCGAGCTCAGAGCAGATGGTGGACGAGCTGCTGGACGCATCAGTGTTACATTTAGACACGCAGCTTTGACTCGGATTCAACTTTTACGGTTTCTGCCTTTTTTTTTTACGACTTGCCTGTGGTCTCCGGCACTGTTCGACTGCACGGTGGTCAGATCCACACAGGGTTAAATGAAGCAGCCAGTGCATGTCTGTGTGTGTGTAGAGACAGAGATAGAGAACAAAGTGGAGAGGAGAAGATCCCTGGACCTCCACAGCGTGTGTGAGCTCTAAACTCTCGGGCCTCTGTCATATCAGCTCAGCTTCACACAGACGCTCTTTTTTTTTTTTTTTTGCCTTTGTGTCCTACGTGACACGCAGCCTGTGAATATGGATCAGGCCCGATTGGTTTCAGCCGATCACGTCATAAATCACAGCAGAGCGCTGGAAAAAGATTGTGGGTTTTAAAAATTATTTGCGTTATAAGCGGGGGCTTATAATTGATGGCTTTGAGCAATCCCACAATAAAACTGATTATGCGTGGGGGGGTCGGGGGGATTTTTGTGTGTTCCAGAGAGAGATAGAGAGAGGATGGGGGGGGGGGGGGGGGGGGGGGGGGGCAGTGAATGGATTGACATGTATAGTAGCCTATTTTGTTTGAGCCCATATTTCTTGTGTTGTGCGTGCGCGCGCGCGTGAGAGAGTGTGTAGGCTATGTGTGAGCGAGAGACAGTTTATTGCTGTGTTTATGTTCCTGGCTGTATTTTTTTTATTTCTCTATATTCTGAAGTGGCTCTACAGATCTGCTTCTGGACATTTGTGGCCTCTTTATTATCATTATGACATTAGAATATAATAAGATAAATAAAGATGGAATCAGGTGTGCACCTTGTGCTGCTCTCCCTTCACACACCTGCTAAGCTAACTGTGTTTATAGTAGATAATTCACTATTTAGCCAGGGTTTAAAGAGGACACGAGCTTCCTTCCTGCTGCGCCTCCTGCTCTCTGTGTTGACTTGTGCATATTGAAGCTTTTGCTACTGTGTTGTCTGCTCTGTAAATTGTTATGATGCACATCTTTAAAGCCACTGTTGGTGCAGATTCCTCCCTCAGCTCCCCTGTGCGTGTCACGGCGTACCCGGCCACACTCACCCACGAGAAGAGACTGAAAACCACTTATTAAGCAGTTTTTTTTTTCTTTTTTATGCTCTTTATTGCCAACGATGACACTGATTAGTCCATTGATTAACAGTTTTCAGACAGTGAAGTTGGGTCAGGTCAAGAAAGTGGAGTCAAAACAGGAAAGCAACGCAAAACGGTGCGCCGTTGCACGGTCCAGGAATGCTTTGTGCGCACGAGGGGGGGTTACAGCCCCTGCACGGTTCGATGGGATATTGTCCTTTCTCAGTGTCAGGATTTATTACTTATAATAGCAGAAAAAGGCGGACGAGTTTTTATGGGTGAAACGGGAGGATGGAGCTGCAGTGGCGGGTGGTTATCACGTTTACCTCGGAAATTTCCCTTTAATGAGGGGGGCACATTTCATAATTTGTGTTATAAAGAGGAACCCCATGCCTGTTCCCACACCGCCACACTATTTTATGTCCTAACCTCAGCACTGGGGTGGGGTAGAGGGGTTGGGGAGGGGGGCGGGGGGGGGCTCTGTTCACAGAATATGTTTGGAAATCCTCTCCAGCCCCTGAGCTTTAAGGTTTAATATCCGAGTTTGACTCTGAACCGGTGAATATGAGCCGTTTTACGACTTTCACCGCTGAGGTTAGGAATATTGATCGATGATTTTCTCCCGTATGACCTTAAAATGAAAAAGAATAAGGATAAAAAATCTGATTAGGAGGACGAATGAGTGTGTGTATGTGTGTGTGTCCGTAATGGTATTAGTGTCTTTTGCCTCGGCTCTCAATAGCATCTGTTGTTCAGCATCTCTCCCTCTTCCAAAATGTCAACTGCCAAGTGCCATGCGTTAGTTTAGTGCGTCTTTAATTGGCTCCGTAAAGGTTTCATCTGCAATAGGTTTTAAAAATGTTTCATAATCCCGCGGCTTGTGTCGTTTCCCCATAAAACAATAAAACAGCGTGTGATCGTTCAGGTAGAGCTGCGCGTTACAACAACAGAAGACAGGACACAAATGAGGGGGAGACATCTCGTAATACACAGTACAGCTGTGTATGGCGGGTGTGGGTTGGGGGTTAAATTCCCCATGCATGTTGCTCCAGTCAAAAAAAAAAAAAGCCTGATCAAAGCGGCCGTGCTGTTATTTTATCCAGGAAAGTGTTTCCCATTTCCCTTAATTCATGGCTGGTGACAGGAGTGAATGTGGCGCCCACTTCCCTCTATGTCTCTGCAGCACGAAATCACGGCGCCAGCCTTGTGACAGATAACAAATACAAGACATTTACATCACTTACAAGTTCATGCATTTCCATAAAGACTCCCTTGTCTTCTTCTTTCTGGCTGCTTTTAACATAAATAGCAGCTCTGTGCCCAAAGACGGACACCACGAGGAGCCCCAATGAGACCGAGAGACTGACAGCGTTTTAAACTTCACTTGGAGGTATAGATATATAATAGATGCAGACCTTTTTTTTTAATTTACCGTTCACCTGAAGGCTTTATGACGTGATATAACGTGGGAGATGTGCAGAGAATATACGCGATCATGGCTCCATCAGAGTCACTGCGCTCTGCTTTATTTAATCCTGAACTTTAAGTAAGGAGAGAGAGACAGAGATAGAGGGGTTGTGTGTTAGTGGTGTCAACCGTAAACGTGTCAATTATGCACAATCAATAATCAATAATCACAGAGAGGGAACCAACACTTCAACGGAAACACCATCACTTTACACAAATGTTCCGTGCATGCATGAGGGAGTCCGCTGGTTAAACGTGTGACTTTTATCCTCCCTCTTAATACCCAGATAACGTCTAGTTTAGTGCAGCACTGTTGATTTTACACGTCACATAAATTTAGTGACTTTTAAATGTGTTTATATAGTATTTTAAACGGGGCTGACGTCCAGACTGGAGAGCCCGGGCTGTTGTTAGCAGGTGGAATTATATGGGCAGTTTGATGTCATAGGATGATGCAGGCGTGTGTGCGCTCCTGCTTTAAACATGCGGGTAAATTGCATTTCACAAGTTGTTTAATAAAAGAAAAGAAAAAAGAAAAAGTCAAGTATATTTTCTTTTTATGTGAAAAATCTCATATCTGTGTTTATTAGTATTTATTGCTTTTAATTCTGTTATATTGTGTTGGTGTAAGTTTCACTGACCGTTTTCAGAAATAGCATGTCTCCATATTTAATTTTCAGGATTTGCACTGCTCCTATAATTAAAAGTGCAGTGTCCGTCAGTCAGTTCAGCTGTGCTCTGGTCTTCTTTGTTTTCTGTGCGGGATCATTTTTCTCTTTTAAACCTGTTTACGATCTGTTCATGCGCATCAAATATTCATGTGCACTTCAGTAAGTGCTCAGTAGATTTGTCTTTGTTATATAAGAGTTTTTCATAATGACTGCAGCGGCTGATGGTGCAGTTTGAGTTCCTGACGTCTGAAGAGCAGCTATAGTAAAAAAAGAAAAAGAAAAGTGTGCGCGTGTGTCTGTGCGCGCGTGTTTTTGTGGACACTTGGCTGGATATAATATTTATACAGTGTTTATATTCCATAACATTTAGAAATGACTGTATATAATATTTATAATCATTGTATTTATAGTATAGGTACAGCCTAGATAGATAGATAGATAGATAGATAGATAGATAGATAGATAGATAGATAGATAGATAGATAGATAGATAGATAGATAGATAGATAGATAGATAGATAGATAGATAGATAGATAGATAGATCTGCTATAGGTTTTACATGAAACCCTAACGATCATGTGAGGATGTAAGAATGCAGATCTGTCTCTAATAGCCCCCCCCCTCCACCATTTCTCCCCTCTCCCACCCCCCTACCCCACCGCCCCCCCAGTAGCTGCCGGCAGGAGGCGTGGCCGACAGACCTACAGCCGCTACCAGACCCTGGAGCTGGAGAAGGAGTTCCTGTTCAACCCGTACCTGACCCGGAAACGCCGCATCGAGGTGTCGCACGCGCTGGCGCTGACGGAGCGGCAGGTGAAGATCTGGTTCCAGAACCGGAGGATGAAGTGGAAGAAGGAGAACAACAAGGACAAGTTCCCCAGCAGCAAGAGCGAGCAGGAGGCGGTGGAGAGGGAAAGGAGGGAAAAGGAACTGCGGGATGGAGGAAGTGGAGGAGAAGGTGGAGGTGGAGGCGGAGGAGGCGGCGGAGGTTCGGTGGCGGTAGCGGTAGCGGTGGCTGGAACGGCGGGAGCACAGGCCCCGGGAAGCGGGGAGGATTGCTGCGAGAAAACCCACAAGCAAATGTAGGGGAGGAAAGAGAGAGGAAAGTTCATGAAGGGGGGAGAAAGTTCGAGGTGGGGGGCGGGCGATAGCCTATAAATGCTGGACAGTAAGGGGTGAGGGGGGGTGGGAGGCTGTTGTTTTTTTTGTCGTCTTAATTGAGGCCATTGGACTGCCCCGCTGTCTCCACGATCCAATCCATGGACAGAAACTTGAGTCTCCAAAATGGCGACCAGTGTGCTGGACTGAGGTGAAGGGGCCTCGCGTCTCTGTCTGCTGACTGTGGAAAAAAAAAACCGCGAAAAAATTGATGCAATGAAGCAGGAACATGAACTTTAAAAGGATAAAATTGAATCGGGGGGAACGGGAGGGGGTCAATCCAAGTCAAACAAACATAGTCTAGCCTACTCTAGTGTTTAAAACAAACAAAAAAAAGAACAAAAAAAAACGATAGCTTCATTTCTTTGTGGAACAATTATCGTGGAAACATTTCTATATTGTTAGAAGTTTATCATTAACAATTTTATCTTTGGCAGCTGTATAGTTTTTAAGTTAAAAAATGATGATGGTGCACTTTTTACTGTACTTCTCACTTATATGTTGTTGTTGTTGTTGTTCTGGTAATGATTGATGATGACGATGACGATGACGTAGCAATTAATGAAATTTCCAACAACATGAAACTGCCTATTTATGCCATTTTAGTGGGTCGGGTCTCTTTTTTACACACTCTAATTGTCGTTTTAGTTGTTTTTTTGATGGTGTTTTGTTTTATGTTGTCATCTTTTTTCTCTCTTTTTGGGTAAAAAAGCATGCGCACAGTTCAGATAAAAAAAGAGAACATTCATAAAAATAAAAACGAGAATAAAAACTGTGGTTTTCTGTATTTAATGTGAAGAGAGAAAGACGGAATAGGCCTTTTATTGCGGTAGAAAGAAGAGAGCCGTGCTAGAAGTTTCCTCCTTTTCCTCATACTCTCCATCCTTTCTCTCGCCCCTAAGTCTTCCATCTTCCCCTCTTTTCCTCCTTCACCTCTTATCCTCACCACCCAATTATCCCCTTCCTCGTTTCCTCCTCCTCTCCTCTCTGTCAGCACCCAGACTGATAAAACAGTTCAGTTCACCAGGCCAAACATTTAAGCCCTGACTCGGAAGTCCCTCCCACTCTCCAACACACACACTCACTCACTCACACACACGCACGCACACAATCCACATCCTATCCAAACATCACTTTATTTATGGCCTGGTCCTCCACCTCCACTTACATTATTACCGGCCTGTATACACTGCTTTCCATCATCATCACGATGACGACTTGAGGTCGGATTGTTTCCATATGGGGGATCAAACACACTGAGCATGCACATTTACACATTCATATATATAGATCTGCTCTTGAGCGCGCGGGTCAGGCTTATTTAGCGGGAATCCCCAGCTTGATCAAAGCGTTTTCATTCCCAGGCGTTAATTAGGAATCAGTCTGACTGAGCATATTGTTGCTAAGTGCAGCACTGAGAGCTTCATGCACATACGCATTCGCGCTGCAGACTGCACACACAGCCAGTTTTCCATCAAGTGAAGACAGGCAGAGACGCACAGAAATGCGCACCTGTCAGTGCTGAAGGAGCGCAGTGACGCACGACCCGCTACGTGGATTTTTGGGCGGTTTGTAAAATAAATATCCACAAAAACGTTAACTGTTGCAGAAGTTCTCTGCACAGTTCGCTCAGTCTTCATATTTATGCTCATGCAAAATCACATTGAAAGCAGGTTAATGGCTGGATAACTGAGCGGTAAAGGCCTCCTCCAGCTGGATAGGTTATCCTGGCCGTTCCTCTGTGGCGTATCAATGCACGTTTCTCATTATAGCTCCCACCTGTCATCAGGCCCCCTCTGCCCCTATAATGTTCTTTACCACCAAACTCCACACCTTCAGTTATTAATATAAACTTTCTGGCAAAAAAAAGGAGAAAAAAATCATCAGAAACCTACAGCAGAGACAACTCTGATCTCCTCACACTGTGAAGCGCTCGTTGTGTGGACAGGAGGATGTAACACCGCTGTTTCTCTGAAATGAGCAAGAGCTTCTTTGAACAAGTGAACTGTCATTTTTATATTGTTCAAACTGTTCCACTGACGGTTTATAGTTTGTTTTAATGACCACGCTGTAAAACATTTATCAAGCACCAGAGACTCAATATCTCCCACAAAGAATATAAGAATTTACTGGAATGACACTTCAAGTTTAACTAGTGCAGGGCCGGATTTAACTCCAGGGGGGCCCCGGGGCGAAAGATTGGTGTTGGCCCCCACCCCTCCACCACACACAATATGCACACTACACAGTGTCATGGTGAGGTTAGATTTATGATTGTGCATTATCTGATCACAGCATAATGATAATACTATAATAATATGGGGTTTAAATCTACAGTACGTCTGGATACAGGCCTCAGGTGACCCTGCATGTTGGTTGCACAAGCAGCTTTTCAGATGTATACTCTAATTGTTAGATGTCCTGGAGCTGTCACATGAGACAGCTTAAGTCTTCTTACCATACACCCTAACATCACATGTTTATATTGAAGTGACAAACCCCTCACATGAAGGTGTAGGGAGGAGGACAGAGTCGACAAAACATTGGACTTCAAAAGAAGTGAGAGAACAGTGTTGGTCTTCTGTTGAAATTGATGGTCAGCACTGTGTCTTTTATTAACCGTGACCCTTATATAACCCATAACACATGATTTTGTAGCCATGACGATGCATCTCTTCTACCATTATGGAAGTAGCCTACATATTTTTGCACTGAATCACTGTATCTAATCAGCTTGTTGTGTGCACTTAAACATAATGAAACCTTGCATACAGCATCATCATAATGATTATTTATTGATTGATCTTTTTTATTCTAACTTAACAGGTGATGTGGTGTTTGTTGCCGTGGAATCCACAGTTCCAGCTGGATGAACACTGCTGTAGTGGTATTTTTAAGTACAACCGCTGCCAGCGTTGTGCTTAAAACACTACAATCCATTGTAGCCTGTGTGGCTACAATAGATTCAAATGAAATACAAACAGAAGCCATTCATATGAAAAGCAGTAAAGTGGAGTTCATGGGGAAACTCACACAGAACAAACACTCTCTTTCTAATCCTGTAACTGTACCACATCCTTCCTGTTAGAAAGAAAAATAGGATTTTTCTTTATGCACACACAAGCCTGTAACTCCTCTCTGCTCTGTTAACCATTACATCCAGCACAGAGATTTCTATCCCGCCGGACTCAGAGCAGCGTGGCGGAGGAAAGGTCAGAGTCACAGGTACACATCTACAGATCTGAGAGCGGGTCAGGGAACACAACTAATCAGAGCCGAGCTGAGCTGAGTTGAGCTCGAGGAGGAGGTTCATCCAACCTGGGCCTATGTGGGAGAGAGACGCACGCGCGCACTTAGGTTTCTCGTCCCTCTCCTCTGAACTTGTGATGGATTCAGGGATGTGTTTCTTCTCTCCGACATCAATCCTCACCCACCCACTCCAGTGTCTGGTTTTGTTTGCGTTCAAGCTCGAATACTTCAAGGCTGGTGGAAAAAAAATAATGAAGCTGTAACTCTTCATGTTTTGATTATTAGTGGAATCAGAGCCGCGCGCCGCCTCTTGTAGCCGCAGCTGCTGCAATCTTTCACCCTGAGCTTTATTGCAGAACCATTTTCAGAACGACACGTTTGGCTGCTTCCATGCTGTTTACACGGTGTGGGCCGCCAGCGACGGCAGCCTGTGAGCCTCAGTGTACTTCACTCCCCGCTTTACGCTCTTTTGCATGTGTTTTTGCTCTCCAATGAGTCAGGTTTACACATCGACAGCGCGGGAGATCCATCTCCTCTTTTAGTCTCCTCGGCAACTTTACGCGCCATTTGTTTCAAGTCCAATCGATATCGCATCTAAATGGTGTTTTCCGCCTTTAGTGGACAACTTCACCCGCCTCTTCCACCCGCCCGGGCCCGGTGGAAGGCTCGGAGTCTGCGTGCTGGGTGTTTTTTGGCAGCCTCAGCCGTTTTGTTTTCCAGCTTTTACGCACGCTCCGTGATTAGTGGACACGTTCCGAGCTGCTGAGTATTGATTCTATAATATGGACTGCCTTGTATGCTGCGTGTATAGATAGGCCTGTGTGTGTGTGTGTGTGTGTGTGTGTGTGTGTGAGTGTGTGTGCGCGCGTGTGTACTGCAGCGGTCACTCCCCGTGTGTTCCAGCTAAATTCCCCCATTATATTCCTGCATCTGGAGGGAACCCCGCACTGTCATTGGGCGTCTTGGCATCACGTGAATCCCCCCCTAGTCACGTGGTCCGCGTGGTAATGGAAGGGAGGGGGGATGAAGAGGAGGAGGAGGAGGAGAGTGAAGTGGGGAAGGGAGGGGTGATTTTTGTGTGTGTGTAATTCTAGACAGTTATACTCCGCCAATAATTCACCGCCGACATTAAACCGCCCCAGGTCTACAAATCAGCAGCGCCAAATTATGAGTTCGCTTCACTTCTCCAATCCGCCGTTTCCCAAATTCCAACAAGCGGCCGCGAGCTGCTCCGCTCAGCTCTTCACTGACTCTTCAACTTCTCCCAGCCCGTCTTCCTCCGCCGCGTCTTCTTCGTGCGCCCTCGTTTCCAACAGCGGATATCACCACCATCATGTCTCCAATGGGAGAAGCAGCGGAAGACTCCCTTTCCCTCCCCCTTCCTCTTCTTCGCCTCCCTCCTCCTCCTCCTCCTCCTGCTCCTCTTCCTCCTCCCTCCCCTCCTTCCCCCACTCCTCTACTTCCTTATGGTTCTGTTTGTCTCTTTCGGGACTGAACGGGAACTGCGGGGGTCCTCCTCCTCCTCAGCCCCGCGGCTCACATCCTCTGAACCGAGCGGAGCTAGAGCTGCTGCAGCGCGGTGGAGCGGCTCACGGCGCGCCGCCGCTGCGGAGATGCGGCTCGGAGGAGCGGCTCCCAGGCCCGACCCAGATCTGCTACCCGACGGCTGAGGCGGCCTGCAGGATGCAGAGGCAGCTGCCCCCGGCGGGGCAGGAGGGGCTGCAGATTTACCCCTGGATGAGGAGCTCAGGTGAGGAGTGTGTGTGTGTGTGTGGGGGGGGGGGGCGCTGGTGAGGCCTAACAGGTAAGTTAGTATGTGTGTGTGTGGGTATGCTAAGAAGGGGGCAAAGGTTCGTGTGTGTGTAAGGAGAGGGTGGGAGGGAGAGGAGTGTGTGTAGGGAGGGGAGAATGGAGAGGGGGGGTGGGGCGGGGGGGCATTTTCCCGACCCAATAATTACGGTAAGCGCTCTTTAAAGTGTTGTGCCGTTGCGCAGCGGCCAGCGCCGGTAGCTGAACTATGCCTGCCTGCCCCGGCCTCCCTCTCTCTCTTTGCAGATCTTTTATGGCCGGGCGACCCCCATAAAACCATCGGCTAATTTAGGAGTTGCTGAATATTCATCAGGCGGTATTGTTTTAAGGATTGGACAGGGAGGGGGGGCTGCTGTATTAAAGCTACCACAGCGTTAGAAAAGTGTTTTGTTTTGTTTTTTTAAGGAAAAAAGAAAGAAACAGTCCTCTCCCTCCGCTCTCCCTCATATTCAGTGTCTGATCAGTGGAGCTCGGCCGCTCCGTCCTGATAGCCTTGTGTTGTCTCCGCTGGCCCACTGAAAGCTCATTGTACTATTGTACTGTCTCCACAATCCGCTAATACTATAAACACTATAAATTAGCAGACGGGGTTTGATCTGTGAATGGCTGTCCTCTCTGCGGATTGTAAAAGCGGCTTTTGTGCGCCAGCAGCGGGATGATGGGACGCTGAATGGACGCGGGGCCTCGGAGCCTCGGACCACAACAGGCAACACACACATACACACTCACACACAGCGCACAAAGAGCATTTTATACCTGCATTAAAACAGCGGATGGTGCTGCGTCAAAATTGGATGATGTGATGCCCGGGTTTGTGCTGGAAGCGAAGGAGAGAGAGAGGGTGTCCACGGTCGCGTGCGCTCTGATCAAATATCCTTAAAGTCCCTGGCAAACAGTGTGTGTAAAGATAAACAGGCAGCTTTTTATGAAATGATCTTATTTCCCTTATTACAGAAAAACTATCCTGTCAACACACGTAGGCTCCAGCTCACGAGGAGGGAGCAGATATTTCCCAAAACAGTCTAGGCGCGCGCGTGTGGTCCTGTTTGAGAGTGCTTGAGAAGTATTACAAAAAGGATGAAGTGAAGATTTAAATTATTCATGTAATTATTAAATCATAAAATGATAATTATTGTGTTTTTGTGGATTAGGGTCATAAAATTAAAATTTGTGGCGCCTGTGTCTTAGAACCAGGACTGATTAAATATTAGAAAAAAAATAATTATATATATATTTTTTAAAAATACAGTAAATATATAAAATATTTTACAATTTATCACCTTCATGGCGGGGACATGGGGGAACCTACTTTTGGAAATGGACCTCACGGGCTAATAAAGAAATTTGAGTCATTATTAATAATTCATAGTAACATGAAATAAAGGAGAAAACAGAAGAAGGAAGAAGAAAATATATAAATAAAACACACACACACACACACACACACACACACACACACACACACACACACTGGAGGCAAAGCAAAATATTTCATTCTGTCAGCAGTTCTATTATTTTTCTGTCAGTGTGTGTGTGTGTGTGTGTGTGTGTGTGTGTGTGTGTGTGTGTGTGTGTGTGTGTGTGTGTGTGTGTGTGTGTGTGTGTGTGTGTGTGTGTGTGTGTGTGTGTAAAACGTGATCCTGACTGTAGCAGGAGGTGCTGCTGAGGACTGTGGCAGGTGTTTACTAGTCCGTGGTCAGATTGTGTCATCGCGATAGTCAGATTATTTAGTCTCGAGACTTGACAGGTGAGAAGCTGAGGTCGCAGTGAAGTGTGAGCTGAGATGGGTGTGGTCTGACACCACCACTACTCACTACTCTCACTCCTGCGTGGGTCATCACGTGACCCCGTCACATCTGGATTGAAAAGAAACATTGTGAAACTATGATTTACAGGGCCGATGCTAGGAATTCTAGGGCCCCTGAAAGAATACTAAAGTGGGCCCCTGACTTTTCCACTTTTTTTCTTAGACTACATGTATTATCATTTGTTATTTACTTTGTTTTGATGCTAACGCAGCATTACTATGAACATTAGTCAGGGTCTTATTCAGTCATACAAACATTAGACT
The DNA here is from genome assembly GCA_030347415.2 of Decapterus maruadsi. Classification (NCBI taxonomy): domain Eukaryota; kingdom Metazoa; phylum Chordata; class Actinopteri; order Carangiformes; family Carangidae; genus Decapterus; species Decapterus maruadsi. Next base: position 24,728,673 of record CM064905.1, on the reverse strand, counting down.
ACTGGGGGGGTTTGTGGGCCCTACTGGGCGCTGGGCCCCTAGAATTATCATCAGGACATACAACGGCCCTGTAAATGAATGCATAGAGCCTAAAACACATACACACATGTTTGGATGCAGAAATGCATAGATCCAGATGTGAAGATGGTGTCAATGTACATTTATTTTGTGGGTTAGATCATTTCTGATATGAAGCAGAAACATCTTTATACTTAAAACATTCAATCTAAGACTAGACTAGTTATTTTTGAATCAGCTCATTAGATGACAGAACACTGTATGTTCATATCATACAAAGGAAATCTTCATACTGACTTGTTTGTAGACAGTTTCTAGACTGTATAATTACCCACCTTTTTTTCTGGGCAAATTGAATCGTAGGCAACTGGACTTGTATTTGTCTGCGAAAGACAAATAGCCTAAAAGTCCAGTTGCCTACGATTCAATTTGCCCAGAAAAGAACAATGACCTGGATGACTGAGAATATCCATAGACACTACCCACCATGTGTAAAATGAGACTTTTGCTGTGGAGTGTAAACCTCAGCTGGCAAAAACCCAAATTCACCAAAAAAAAAAAAAAAAAAAAAAGAAAGAGAGGACATGACCTCAGTTTTCTCCGCCCCGGTCATGCAGGCCTCCGTGCAGCAGTGAATGTAATACAGGTCTTATCTGCAGTGTCAAATTACAGTGAGGGGGGGGGGGGGGGTGCTGCTGCTGCAGGGACAGGCTGTAGTCTTTACAGGAGCAGGCCTGAAAATCAATATCAAATCAATGCAATTCCATTTTTCCTCTCTGCAGCACATTTATACACTCAGAGCACAGACAGAGGAGGCTGCAGGACATTTATGTCAGACCGGAAGGAAATGCATCAAGAAAACTGCGCTGGACTTCGTCTTTGATTAGCACGTGACCAAGAAGATGTCCAAAAGACGTGAGAAACACTCAGGTCGTCCAACAGGCGAGCTATAGCAACCCCCCCCTGTCCACTGAGAGGACACCAGGAGAAAATCCACCATCACATGTTTATGAGCCCTCACTAAATACCAGCTAATGCTGTTAAAGTCCAGACGACGGTCACAAAGCCCCGAGGAGGCTGGTCGCTGCTCTTTGTTACTCCACTGACCCGCAACTTTACACACCCTCCAGTATAGAAAGCTGAAACCCTTGGGTTCAGATTAAAAAAAAGAAGAATACTTTCGAATGTGTCAGAGAGTTCAACGTCAGCCTCCCAAGAAATCCAAGACTCCACAGGGAGTTTTGTTTTCTGGGGAATGTGCGGAGGAAGTGAGTGGAGATGTTTCTGTGGCCCACAGTCGACCTCTGAGTGGTGAAAATGTGACCCAGTTTCTCTTTAACCTTCAGGCAGTGTGTGACCTGCTGCAGACTGGAGGTCAGCTTTCTGTGGTCTTACTCAGCACTGACCCCAGCACATTCGACATAGAGAGCAATAGATTTTTCTTTTCTTGAAATCTAATTAGTAATGCTGTGTGTCTGTTGTACACCAGCAGCCTGATGAGTGCAGGGAAAGTCAGGACTCTGCTCCTTTGTCCTGGTGTTCCAGTCTGAGGTTCTTCTGGGTGTTGAACGGCAGCTATGAGCCCAACACTTTAACCACCGTCATTTACCAACAGCTTTATGGTGTTTACGCAGCCACAAGTCAACGGCTCGGCCAGGAAGAGGAGGTGGCAACAAGTGGCCACTCTAGTGTGGACCCAGACCGCTCAGCATTCAGAGAGGTGACATCATCTGTTCACTCCAACATTATACGGCTACAGAGTAAATACAGCCTTCAGTCACTAAACCAAACTGTTGCCTCATTTAAAATAAATGATTTCAGCTTTGAATTGTAAGCAAACTTTAATCCACACTGCAAACTAATATGTCAGCCTGTGGTAGTTATTTCAGTTGTGACTATTTTTCTTCCACATCTCTGTTAATATTCTGACACTTGAGTTTATTATAACATAATTGTATTTCATCAGGCCACAACAACTTCTATGATGAAAAACCTGAAAGCCATGAATTAGTGCCAGAAATCAGACTTTTCATTCTAGAAAATGAAAAAAAAATATGTAAATATAAATGGGGGAAAAATAGTAAATGATAAGTCAAATAACTTTGTGCTCTACAATTTTGAAACTAATAGATCAAATTCAAATGTAAAGAAAAAAAAATCAAATTCTGTATAATGTAAATTTTATCACAGCATCAGAATTTTTGATGTTGAAATGTCTTCTTTTTTTTTTTGCATAACAATCTGTGAACATCCAAATGTGGATTCATCCATTGTTCTCCCCTTGTGGGAACATGGAGAGCAAAATATTAAATACATTGATAAATTAATCTGAGCCCAAACAAACTACAGTGGAAATGTATTTGTTGTTTCACCAAATACAATTTATTCATGCTGTTAAAACCACAAAGTTCAGCTCTTTAGCTTCTATGTGACCTGAACATGATAGGAATGGAATATGGAAACGTTTTTATCCCATTTTATTTTCCCACAGGAAATAGGAAAAAAAGACCACTGTAAAACGTTGAAGCTGATCTCAGTGAATATTTTCACATTCAGCTTCTGATGCAGAGTAAAATTCCGACCAGACAGCCGCCGCCATGTTTGTAGGCCAGTGTGTGCGCTGAGACAGTTCTGATTGGGTAGGTGTGTTGTTGTTGTGTGAGCAGGTGCAGACAGGAGGCGGGGGCGGCAGACCTACACACGCCATCAGACGCTCGAGCTGGAGAAGGAGTTCCACTTCAACCGGTACCTCACGCGGCGGCGGAGGATAGAGGTGGCGCACGCGCTCTGCCTGACCGAGCGGCAGATCAAGATCTGGTTCCAGAACCGGAGGATGAAGTGGAAGAAGGAGAACAAGGCCACAGAGAGCGGCTCCCCGACGGCCGCGGAGCAGGAGGAGGAGGAGGAGGAGGAGGAAGAGGCTGATGAAGAGGAGGATGAATGATAAAGAACTGAACATGTGTGTCATCCTCACTCTGAAGTGACGTCACCACTTAAAAAAAAATCAACCAGGATTTCAGTGGAAGCAACTCCTTATTTGTATTAATGTTTTGTAAATGTGTAAGTTTCTGTTCATTTCAACATTTCATTTGATTCTAATCAGGGCCGTTGCTAGGAATTCTGGGGCCCCTGAAAGAATACTAAAGTGGGCCCCTGACTTTTCCACTTTTTTTCTTAGACAATGTACGTATTATAATTTTTTATTTAGCCTACTTTGTTTTGATGCTAATGCAGCATTACTATGAGGGTCCTATGCAGAATTATTCAGTCATACAAAGATTAGACTAGGCTATGGGGTTTTTGTGGGCTCCACTGGGCCCCTAGAATTCTCATCACCTTTCTTTACAACGGCCCTGATTCTAATTCAAAGTCTTCTGACCTGAAATGATGACTGACAGAATTCCCAGGGTGCATTGCTTGTGCATCAAAATCTCTCCACAGTGTTGAGAACAGATATGAATGAATTTATGTAAAAGTGAAATTAAGAAATATAATTAAAAATGAAGTCCTCTTAATTTGAAACTTTAATTTTTGCCTTACTTGCACTGATAACTGGAATACAAAATATGTGAGTTGAAAAACTTGGGAGTTGTGTGCGTGATGAGATAAAGATAGTTTTCATCATAGCTGAACACAGATAAACAGTTGACTGCTTTGAGTTGCAACAGACACATTAACTCGACTTCACTGAGATTCTTATTTAAAGGAGCAGGACAACTGAAGTTGTTTTGAGTTTAATGTGTTTACAGTGGAGCAGCTGTAGCCTACAATAAACACTCAACTACAGGAACTTGCATGTTACATCAGTGTTGACATTTGCTGCCTCCAGATGACAGAGCGACCGGGAAACCACCAACAACAGTAACATTAGAGTGTAAGAACATAATCGCCATGTTTCAGCTTCAGAGACACTAGGGGAGGAAATAATGATGGTGTGAAGAAACATGTCTGTGGATCTGCTACTTGGAATATATTGTTAAAGGGATAGTTCACCCAAAATTCTAATTTCACTATATACTCACCCTCATTTCAGCTAAGAGCTGTGAGAATTTTCAGAGTCCTGCGTGCCTTCATGCGATATTTGCACTGACACAGGAAGAGCAGTGAATTGAGACACTGGGAGCTTCCGCTACAAACAAGCTGAAAATATACTTCATTTTTTTCGGAACAATTTCTCACGTCAGGGCTTCAATACAAGAGGGACATTACAGACGAGCAGTATGGACGTATGGACCCCCCCGGAACTCAGAGAAGGCACGGAGGACTCTGAGTAGATAATGGGTGAAATTTGGATTTTGGGTGAACTATTCCTTTAATATTACATCTTAAACGTGTTTATTGTCATGAGAGTATAAGGATGCAGAGATGGAATTATAAAGCTGTGATGAGAGTTTATACTTTTTAAGAGCAACTCAAATGACTTATAATAAAATTTAATTTCTGCTCTTTTATTTCTATTTTTGTAATGGACATACACACTAAAAAAAAATCACATTTTCAGTTAAATCATAATCACACATTAAATTCAGAATTAAAAAAGGTATAACCGTGGCTATAGTTTACAGTCTGGGATTTGAGTGAAACCCTGTCTCTAAGGAAGAGATGCATGACTATATGACTATACTAATATACTTCAACTGTAACAGTATGTAAACTCTCTCTGTGCATATTGTCCTGTCAATAATTCATTGATAATAAAGCTCTTGTATCTTAAATATAGTCAGTAAGTTTGTATCTGTCACGTGTTTGTTAATAAATGTCTCTACTGGAGTTCACTCGTGTCTTTTCTTGTATGTAGATAATAAATAAACGCGAGGCAGTGATCTCACCACCACATATCTTATTTCACAGGGAGAAAGCTGAGTAACGTTTTATATCTGTGCGCTTCTCTCTGAGGAGAACACAGACTTCCAGTATGACTGATCTGTGGGGCTGAGACAGTAACATCTGTAACTGTAACATGTGGTTTTTCTGTCTTTATTATGTGTCTGGAGAAATATTTGCTGCAGCAGCAACTTGTTTCGATTCTTCCAACAATCCGCAGCAGATCCTGGAACACAGAGGTCGGTAAATAAACATGACCTCTAAATGCTTTTTTATTTCGGATCATCATCTTAACTGTAGGCTAAAACACATACTAACATGTGTAGGTTGTTTTATTGAATCAGTCACTCTTTATTCATCTGTTACTGTAACAACAGTCCTGTCCAAGTCCTTTTAACACACACGGGCCTGCCTCTTAGAATAAATCAAAGCTGAATTCAAATATTTGATTTTCACATGAATAAAAAACAGATTTGATCCATATTTAAACAGACGTTTGAAGCAGGCATGCTGTGTTTAGGATTAAGAGAGGATTTGTTCCCGTTACACGTGTTAAAGTACAAATAAAGAATAAATAAAGGCACGATAGGTAAATGTGTTTTTATTCTAATAAACTTTAATTCAACTCCTTCACAGAGCAAACCACTCCCACACATTTTAAACCAGTAATAAACAACCAAACACCCTCACCTAATAGTTTAAAGCTGTAAAGGCGCTGTAAAGCAGCGGAGGTTTAAAGGTGTGAACAGCTGACAGTCAAACACAGCGCAGATGAACACACTCTGAGAAGTGGAAGCGCCTTCTAACTGGACAGTAGGCTGCTGATAATAGGCTACATGACGTGAGTCCATGGCTGAATTAACACCTAAAAATAAATAAACAGCATGAAACAATTTCATCAGATTCTAAAAAAAACAAAAAGACAAAACACAGCATAATGAAGCTCAGATTTTTTTTTAATCTGTTTTTTTTTTTTTTTGCAGCATTTTGGATTTCCTTTTTTTTTCTTTTTTAAAGAATACATTCATTTGGATAGCGTACAGGTCAATATGCCGCAGAACCAGTTGACTTCATAATGCGTTTCCTGACTTTTTGTTGCACAAAATGAGAATAAAATAAGATAAAATAAAATCAGATTCGTCGCTGAGTGCACTTTAATAGTAACCTATGCCAAAAAATGACAATAATGAAATAAATCTTGTTCTGTATCATCACATTAGGAGGTAGTCTCTGCCTTTAATAATTATTGTTTGTGCTTAAATAGTGCATAAACATGACAGCAGAACGTGCGTCATTGCAGCTAAGACGTTGACTTCAATAATAAAAATACACAGGTAGAATGAACATAGTTATTCTACTTTTAAAATAAAATAAATAAAGTTGACATTGGAAACGTTAAGAAGTAGGCTACAAGTATTTTTGCTCTACATCCAGACTGACGGTGTCAGGAGCGTCTGCACCGTTTACCTGAGATCACTGCAGATGCGCCGACACCTCCAGGCCCGTGGAGCGAATATTCACCAAATCCAGAGGAGACTGTTGGACGGACTGAAGCCGGGACAAGTCCTCAGCAGTCTGGACACTCACAGAGAAAGTGTTGGAGAGAGTCTGTGAGTGAGCTGGGGTGGGGGGGGGTGTTATGGCAGCTCCTAATGTCTTTATTGCGCCCATGAAAAGGCCGGAAACCCCAATAAAAGCAACAAACACAAAGCGACCAACTGATCGGAGGATCGAGCGCCCAGTCCGAGCCTCCCGCTTCTGTGTCGCTGCTTTGTTTTTACTATTAATTTTTAACTTGGGACATTCATGGAAAGGAAGCGACGGATCCGCGTCTCCTGCTCAACCAGACGCTGCGGCTGGAGGAGGTCACATGTGGGTCAGAGACGGGTTAAAATCAAGGTTTTTGGGTTTACATATTGGAACGGACTGATCCAGGCGCAGTTTGGGTCTGTGTGGCCATCCAGGCTCCAGCTAGAACATGGAGTTTTTAGAGAGATATATTTTTTGTTATTTATAGTAAGCTAAATATGAATTAGGTTCCTTCTGCATAGGCAGATCGAGGAAACCAAGGCCCGTTGTACAAGGTTCTCAACCTGGATCTTCAGGATGCGGCTAAATCCTGGTTTGATTGTCCAAAAACACTGGATATCTGATAGTTGAAAAAGCAACAATTAGTATTTATATTGTGTTCTACTATTAGCTCCTCGGTGTGTATTCGGGCTCGTGCAGGTTGCTGCGTGTGAGGACAGACCTCCATTCACAAAAGACACGCAACAAACCCTCCTCGGGTCATCCAGGTGTGTCTTGTGACGCAGATTGGTCTGTATAGAATCAGAAAACTCACTGCAGCGCGCGGAGCAGCGAGCGCGAGGCTCCTGCGGCTCCTCGGCCTGCAGGCCGTTAAAATTGTCACGCGTTGCCGCATTGCGAAATCACCTTTTTTTTTTTTTTTTTTTTTACGCACGACGTTTCAGGCCCAACAGCACCAACAGCAGCAGCAGCAGGGTGAGGAGAGTGAAGGTGATGTTGTTGTTGTTGTGTCTGCAGATTTTCACCATCGTCGGCGGGTTCGAACTCATCCAGGTCACGTTAACCACGACGCCTCAGTTCAACTCTGACTGTTTTATCCAGTGGAGCCCATGCGGCGCCGCGGGGCTGCTGGGGTTTCTTCTCCATCTGCAGAGACTATTCATATTGTTTTATTGTGGTGCAGTTTTATTCCAATGCACATGTTTAATTCTGGATCCACATGTTGGTAAATTGTAGTTGGTGATGAGACACACACATCACAGTGGGTGGCTAATGCGGCGGGGAATAACTCAAATGTGTTTCTATTGGTTGTTTTAGAGGCAAAAATATCTGATGTAAATATTAAAATTGTATCTCAATGATTTTATTTCTGTATTTCTTAAATATTATTATAATTTAGCTCCTGGGTTTATGAATGGAACTCACTGGGAAACAGACTAGTCTCTGACAGCCAAGCTCACCACAGCAGCACAGAGGCTAAATGGAGCCGTCTATTATCTGTGTCACCTTCTAACAGCACAAACAGTGAACACCAAAAGCGCACAGAGAGCAGACGGAGCCTCGCTCCTCCATGTCTGGAAGCTGCTTTGCTGTTTTTTAAGGGGCGGAAGAGGAGGAAAATGGCGGCGGGGAGAGAGAGAGAGAGAGAGAGAAGGAGAAGGAGCAGCTCCCCTCTACCAGCGCGCCATGAAGAAATGCAATAAATTCCTTGTTGTTTTATGAAAATTTACAACTTTGTGATACAAGTTTATGAGTGGCCGCGCGCGGGGATTGGCCGACGGGCTGGTCATGTGGACGCGCTTAACGTGAACATGAACTTTTTATGATTTCCCAAGCGGCTATATTGCTGCTGCTGCTGCTGCTGCACTCGGCTCCGGCCGCTCCGCCGCTCCGCCGAGCAGACGCGCGGAACCCGGTGCCTCCGCGAAGGAAATTAACGCCCAGCTATAATTAAGCCGACTGCTTAATGAGAATTCTAGTTGTGACTATGGAAACCGGCACGGGGAAGCGTTGACAACAACCCCCCCAACCCACCCCTCTGCTCCTCCGTCCCCCGCCCCTCCTCCTCCTTCTCCTCCTCCTCCTCTTCTTGCTCTTCCTCCTCGCCATGGCTCCGCGCTCCGCGGTCTGGTCTCGTGCTGCCGTTTTACGCTCAGTCCGGGGGACCGAGGTGGGGACGGTTCCGCGGCGATGAGGCGAAGACGGGGGGGGGAGAAGCCGCAACACCGAGCCCGGGGAAATGCATCCCGGAAGAAAAGACTCTTTATTTTTATTTTTTATTCTTATTTCAATCTGACATTTTATTGACTTTGTCACTTGTCACCGCGAGGATGGCAGGAACGTGATGATGAAGATGACGACGGTATTTTGACGACTGGGTGACAACGGGGGAATGCATCCCTCCCCCGCCCCCCCACCCCCAACACCTCCCCTCACCCCCCCTCTATCTCTCCAATTCCTCCTCCTCCTCATCCTCACCTCCTCGCGCCGCCACCCCTCCATCCAATTATCATCCATCCATCCGGTCTGCACACGGTAGGGCTTGTCTCGTGCCATACCGGGGGTGCCTTGACTGCCTGCCTGCCTGCACGCGGGACGCCGAAGTAAACTGCAGGTGTGTGTGCCGATGTGTGTGTGCTGCCGGGCTCGTGACGGATTATCAACAAACGGTAAGACCCCGCTCATGCACGTTCCTCCTCTCGCGCGCTGCTGTTGCTGCCGCTGCTGCACGCGCGCACTGTTACAACAAAACATACCAAGGCAAATAGTGTAGCTGTGCGTGATTGTGCAGCTTCTGGTTGATGCATTAACGCTGTGGATGAGGTGCTGCTTTCCATCTCGGATTAAAGCGGTTTCCTCGTGCATCAGGGCCGCAGGAAGGGGGGGGCGGGGGGTGATGCATGGTCCAGATGAACCGGCTCTTTGGAGCTAAGTGCTGGGATTAGCTCAAAGAGACATCCATCGGTTGAAAAGAAAAAGAAAAACTGGGCTGTCTGAGATCCGGAACATCAGAGCTCATGTCTTTTCTTGCCCCCGAGCCTGGGGGGGGGGGGGGGGGGGTTGGATGTGTTCCATGATGATGAGGCTTGGCTCGTTCAGGCAATAGTTTTTTATTTATTTATTTAATCTGACTGATATGTAGGTCAATGAGGTTGGTGCGTCTTCACCAGGCTCCAGGTGAAGCAGCTGCTGGTTTCTATGTGTGTGTGTGTGTGTGTGTGTGTGTGTGTGTGTGTGTGTGTGTGTGTGTGTGTGTGTGGTTTTCCCATTGTTGCTCTGAGTGTGTGTTATTTCAGTGCTCCACTTCCAGATCACAGTGGAAGAGCTTCCAGGTTCTTTCAGCTGACTGACAGACCGCGTGCTGTGTGTGTTTGTGAGTTGTGTGTGTGTGTGTGTGTGTGTGTATGTGTCTGTGTGTATGTGTGTATGTGTGTATGTGTGAGTTCAGACACAAGAATGTTTTTCTGTCTCGGTCCGTCCAGCCCACTTTTATGACTTTGTTTCCCTTCTCATTTCCTCCCTGCGGCGCCCGGGGTTTGTTTTTTACCCCACAGCTAACTGGTTAGGACCCCCCCCCCACCCCCCCCATCCTCACCCCACCAACAACAACCCCCCAACCAGACCCTCACAAACACATCTGCAGCTCTGCCCTGTCTGCTCTATGCTCTACAATTTGTTGCTGTCTCAAATATCAAACACTTCTCACCTACTGATGGAGTCAGGCGCTCCATCACGAACGAACGCGCACGCGCACACACACACATACACACACACACACACACACACACACACACACACACACACACACACACACACACACACACACACACACACACACATGCATGTGTTGGTGTAACTCTAGTTTTGAGGACTCACATTATTATAGCCCATTACAACTCTATAACCTCAGCCATGACAGCGAAGTGTAGAACCCTCTAACTCTGACAGTCTGAGAACTGCTCCATCACCAGTGTGTGTGTGTGTGTGTGTGTGTGTGTGTGTGTGTGTGTGTGTGTGTGTGTGTGTGTGTGTGTGTGTGTGTGTGTGTGTGTCCACTACTGAAGGCTATATAATATTTTCCAGCCCTGTAGCAACACCTTTGTTCTTGGTTTCTCTTTGGTGCAGCAGGGTCAGGCTTCATCTACATGTTGGTATGGAGCTGTTTGTTGTTGTGTGAATACCTCAGGGTAAAGGCAGAGGGGTGGGGTTGAAGCATTATTATTTTTACATCAATAAATATTATTGATATATTATTGAATTTCTAAAAAAAAATTTGATTAATTCTCCCAGTTGTTTTCCATCTTACCAGTTTAAAAGTCAATGGAATGCATTTAGACACAGACTAATATCTGGTGCGGTTCAGACAAAGCGCGTTGTCCTGTTGCGTGGCGTTTAAACATCATTTCCTCTGCAGCATTTCGAGCCTTTAACGTGTCATTGAACGCAGTTGCTTTGGGTTAAGGCCAGAGCGGTGGTGAAGGTTAAACTGTAGAGTCTGTAATGACGCGTGGAGAGAAAATTAATGTTTATGACAAACAACAGGATTGAGTTTGGTGATCGGAGGCCTGCAACTAAAACCGCGCAATTACGCACACAAATGCACTTAATGTTGCGGCATTGTAAATTAAGAATAGTTTGCATTTGTTGTTTTACCAGTGTTCCTATGTGCATGAACTGCAGCGCGTGCAAAAAAGAGAAAGAAATACAAGAAAAAAAAATATTAAATTGAATCTCTGGTTGGTTCACGCGCAAAACAAAAGCAGATAATTAGTATTTTAGTATCTTGATTTTTAATTGAGGTTTTTCAAAATAAAACATATGCAACATATACATACATACATGTACGTGCATGCACACGCACACATACTCGACCTTTCCCCCTCTGCTCCCTCACCGTGTAAGTGACTGCGGACAAGCGTCGACACTTTCTGCTGAACATCAGTGTCACCTCTGACTGCTCAGACAGCTTCCGCTCTCTGCTGGAACATGGCGGACCAAGAGAATTCCATAACACAGACTCAGTGATATCAATGAAATCACTTCACTCTCTCTTACCAAACTAATAAATCAGTCATTTACAAGTTATTATAGGCTAACTCTTTATTTTCCTTGTAAAATGCGAATAAACAAATACATAAAGGCTCCCAAACACACAATAATGTTACTTAGATGAGTCTTAGTGGGAGTGGTTTACACTCTGATTGCACTAAGTATTTACTATCGGCCCGCTAAGTTAGCCATAACCGTGATGTAGTGTGTTTGTTTTAGAGTTAGTGGCCTATTCACGCTGCACACAAGAACGTCCTTATTTTACGTTTCTGTAAAAACCTCAGTGGTTCCACTGTCTTTATGTCAGCGCGCGCGGCTGTAAGCTGCTCTTTAATATCTGCTGCTGGCAGCTGCGCTCTGCTTTACGCACATTATTCTGTCACGTTGAAAGACGCTACAGGCTCTTAGCAATCAGCTCCGAGACGATATTAAGTGTAGTTTATGAACTTCATGTTTAGAGAGCCAGCTCCTCCTTACTTCATCACCCTGCTGCAAACACGTCTCCGCTCCACGCGCTCATGTTTCATTAAAATACATAACGTGTTTTTTTTACGCAAAGAGTCAGAACAAAGAAACACATTGTGAGGCCGGCTCGGCAGATTTACGTGTTTAATATTGACCTTATTAGATATAAAAAAAAAAAATGAATTTATGAATCTTGTTTTAGAAGATCTACTTAGGAGTTTAGTCTCACATAAAAATAAACAGATGGAAATATCGAAAGCTGAGAGAAGCTCCATTCACTCTGGCTCTTAATTCACTGCTATTGCCGTCGTTGCTGTTTACGATACAAGTATGTGGGAAAACTTCATTTATTGCGTACAATTAGGCCTCTGCATAATAATAATCACTAATATTATTCCCAAATATTATAAATAAATATCATGGGCTACTATTTCTCGTTGACCCCTATGACAAGAGCAGTGATTGTGACTTGTGTCTTATAAATAATCTGCAGTGAAGAGCTCAGGTCAGCTGTAGAAAGTCATTTATACCATCAGCCATCTGGATAGGTACCACATAACACACATGAACATTTATTTCCATATTTGTTTATTTATTTGTTATTTTTTCCACCAGTACAATTACACTGAATGACTATCTTTGTAGATAGATAGATAGATAGATAGATAGATAGATAGATAGATAGATAGATAGATAGATAGATAGATAGATAGATAGATAGATAGATAGATAGATAGATACTATATATAATGCGTGCCACTTTCTACTAATTTCTTGTCTCGTAATATTTCCATAAACTATTACAACTATTTAGTATTTTCGTTCATTTAATTCATTTATTCATTTCAACTAAAAACATAACTTTGTAGTGTAAGATGTTAATGAACAGAGTGAGGTGTGAGGTGCTGGTCTGAGGCCGGTGGTGTGAGCTCCTCTCCGGGCTGAGCCTCTCTGCTGCAGCCCGCGGTGCGCTGCTCCTCCGAGCCGCCGTACTCTGGTGCCATCTAGCGTCATGTCGACAACAGTGACAAACGTCCCCACCTACACACACATACACAGAGACACACACAAACGCACACATTTCTTCCTCGTGGGAATGTCCACTCGTCAAGGACTCTTCTGAACGCACGCTATGTTTCCTGTTTAATGTGTCTGTGCCGCAGTTCAGAGGTGTGATGCGCCGTTGGCAGCACGGAGGGCCAGCCCGCGTGAGTGTGTGTATGTGTGTGCGTGTGGACTGTATTGTATTAGCTGTTGACAAACTGATGATGTGCCTGCGACTTTAATTTCTTGCCTTGTGTGGAATGAAAGCAGAGCAGCGCTGACGAGAGGCGGGAGTGTTTATGTGTGAGGAGAGAACATTTTGGCTTTTGTCTCGCGGCTTGTCGGCTTCCCTCCGTCTGTCTTTGATGTGCACGGAGAGAGAGAGAGAGAGAGAGAGAGAGAGAGAGAGAGAGAGAGAGAGAGAGAGAGAGAGAGAGAGAGAGAGAGAGATTTGTGGCATGGAGAGAAAGAGAGCGGTCTGCTTCTCTCTCTCTCCAAGGTTAGGCCTGGCTGCTGTTACACTGTGGGGAATGATGCATGGACAAAGCCACGCGCGCACAGCAACACACAGAATGGATTATGTGTGTGTTTGTGTGTGTGTGTGCGTGCGTGCATGCGCGCTGTGCCCAAGGAAACAGGAGCTGAGGGTGTAAAATTTAGTCCGGGGTCGTTGTTTCGATAAACAGAGACAAGCAGAGGCTCCAGTGTGCGCATGCGCGTGCCTGTGTGTAGCATAGGTGCTGTGCGTGTGTTTGTGTGTGTGTCCTTGCTGTCTGACTTTAGCATATACACCACACACACATACACAGTAGGCTACATACACTCAGGTGTTGTTGTCTTCATTGAGCGTGTGATCATCTGACAGGGCCGTGCGAAGGAGGGGGCTGTTTGGGTGGGTGGGGGGTTGTGTTTAATTTACAAGCCCGGCATCATCGGACTTTAATCCGGCATTTAAAATCATCTTCAGAGCGTTAAGATCAGATGGAAAAATCAATACACAACACCCCCCCCCCCACACACACACACACACACACACACATCACATCAGCTCAATTGGATTTTCTCTGTAGTCAGATTATGATTAAATATGATAGAAAAGAATTCCATATTTACCAGCCTACATTATATTAAGTGTGTGTAGTGTGCAGCTGTGTGTGTGTGGCTACATACAGAGATTTATATTGTAATGGCACATTAATAACAACAGTAAGAGACGAGTAATAATAATACTGATAGTAATAATAATAATAATAATAAGTAATGTGTGCTAATTTTTAAAAAATGTAATACAAATATATTTTGTGTGTAGCCTATTAATATTCCTGTTGATTTTTTAACTTCACTTACGTAGGCCGTTCTGTGCGCCTGCATGTGTGCGCGTGTCCGCTCCTTCCTCTAGTTTGTGTAGCAGAAAAACAAGCCGTCCTCCCCGTGATGCTGCATTCATCCGCCCGTTTAATGTTTAACTCGTCCCGGGGCTGCTTCTGAGGCCGAGGGGCTCGCGCCCATGCACCGGTAACAGTCCGGTGAACTGACCCCACGGGGCACGAGCTCACGATGCCGTGAAGGACAGAGTCATCCCGCGGCTCGCGCTGCCTGGAAACGATTAATACATTAAAACACAAAAAAAGCACTGGTCAGGCAGTTTCTCTCGGTTGGTCATTAACTCGTGCAAGCGAGGTCGGTCAACACACACACACACACACACGCACACACACAGGTTTCCGAGAGGCACACCGAGCTTACATGTCTCTACGTGGACATTGTAAATGTGAAGTCTCAATTTTCTTCTTCTTTTACACAATTAAAGGCGCCGGTGATCTGCAGGTCACACTGTGTTTTAAAGCTTTATAACTTTATATAAAGCACTGGATCATTTAAAAAAGATTAACTGAAGATTCTGAATGTATTTTCGTTAAATTACTGTAGAGTTTATAATAAAGTATTCTCCTATTATAATTAATCAAAAGTATGCGTTTATATCTAATGTTTAATGCAGAAAGGAAATAAAGTTTTATTTGTCTTACATGCTCTGTCGATGAAGGGATATTTAACATGTTCAGGTTTTATTTCCTCCTCATCGCTTCAGACGGAGTTGTGACTAAAAGGGAAAAAGAAAAAGCGCGAGTGTGTCAAATAAATAGCGAGGGTTTAATTTCATGGACAGTTAATTATTTCACAATGCTTGTTAATAATACTGAGTGAGAGGCAGCGGTTTGAGCATTGCCGGCTGATATGAACCGCAGATGAACTGTACAGTGTGAGAGAGTGTGTGAGAGAGAGTGTACATGCGCGCGCCCTCCCGTGCGCACCGCAGCATATTTGTTTATCTGCTGTTTGCTGTAGGCCTGTTTTTCAGTTCGTCACCATTCCTCGGACTTTACAAGGAGTCATAAACGGTCATAAAGCCATAAAAGTTCCGAGGTCACACACTCACACACACACACACACACACGCACACGTACGTAGACAGTGAGAGACACACACACACAGACTCACGAGGTGAAAAAGAGTCATAAAGCCATAAAGCAGCGCAGCGGCCTGACTTCTTGAGCTTTAATTGTGGACAGTGAAGATCTGGAGAGTTTCTCAGATTCCTGGAGTTCCTTCAGCCGCTCAGCTGCTTCCAGCGCCGCTCCTCTGATTTACTGCGAAGGGGAATCAAAGACACAACTCAAAAAAAAATCTGTTGTGAACAACCAACCACGTGCAGGTATCATTCTATGGCAAATTAAAAATGTATTTTAATTTTTTACACATAACGCCGGTTATTGTTATTATATCTAATTTCCCAGCCGGAGGAGACGCTCAGAAAACCGTTAAATAGCTTTTATGTTCTCCTCCTGAACATGTTGCGTCAGTGTTGTAGTTTGTTAACTCTCTTGTGTTGTAGGTTACATTGATTTTGTAAATAAATAAATAATACAAGTATTGGGCATTTGTAGTTTGGAAGTATTTTAACTTTAATAATTTGCTCAGAAAAGTTAATTTAAGGATGTGAATAAAAAGTTTTAATATTATAATTTCAATTAAAAAAACAGAAAACAGAAATGTTCTTTTAAATATAGAACTATAATATTGTTTGTTTTGTTTTCATTATTGTATTTTACTTATATTAATTACTGTATATGTGCGTAAGCACTGTAAGATTAAATGTAAAATGTATTTTTTTTTTTACATGAGTGCGTATGTGCAGCTGCACAGCAACCCATCCTCCCTTTTTATTAAGTGTTTACCTATAGGCAGCAAGGTTCAAGTCTGGTTATGCTACAGTAAGCTATGTGAATGTACAGAAGGACAGTGTAAACAGAGGAGGAGAAGACGGGTGTCCTTCTCTTCTTTCCTGCACTTTAACAAACATAAACTGCTCCTTCCAGCCGGACGCGCTGCTCGGCTTCAGCTTCCTCCTCCTGCGGTTGGTGGAGCGTCGACTCTCCGGGTTGCTGGGATTTTTCTCCCGAAGTGAAACAACGCACCTGCAACAGCAAAAAAAGAAAAAAAAAACAACAGGCCGCTCGCGCATGGCTGCACGCGCACGCAGCGTCAAAGTTTTACAGAGATAAAGTCACAATGTTGCCTTCAAGTACAGCTCGGTGAAGAAGTTATTAGCCTTATGGCTCAGGTTTATTATTAGCTGTAATGGGCTGCTACTAATGTAGCTTTAGCTTTAATCCTATAGCCTTCTCTTCACTTTGTTTGCAGCTCAAGCAAGGCAGTTTTATTTGTAAGGCTATAGCCAAAGTTTATCTCAAAGGGCTTTACATAATATCATAACAACATCCTCGGCCATTAGACCCTCACATAAAAGGGAAAAAATTTAGCTAATTGTTTTAAAACGTGTCATAATTCTATATTTGCTTACATATTTTATACACTATTTTTTTTTAATTATAGGGGCCTTTAAAGTGTAGGCTATGTAGGGTTATTATTGCATATAATAATGTGATAACACTTACTGTCAGCGCACACCTGCACCTTTCATACACGTTATTACATAATTCACACGCAGGAAGGAGGCTGCATAAGCATTATCTATAACAGCTTGGTATTTAGAGTTCTCTACAGTGACAGAGCTCCATGATGCAGCATCAACTCTCAGCTGCCATCAATTTCAAGCCATACCATTCAATTCAACACGTGTTAAACACATTTGAAACATTACATCAGTCCAGTGTAGAATTACATAAACCTAGCTCCACTTTTACCAGTGTCCACACAGTCGTGTTGCTTCTAACTGGATAAATCAGAATATGACACTCCTCTGTCAGAAAGTCATTTTTACCCTGCAGGCTGCCGAGCGGCGGCTTCCACTCATATGATGCCAAAGCCACAATTACGTTAAGACTGTGCTAATGCATACGGGCTGTAGCTGTATATAATAATAGTATTACCGTCCTGTTATGTGTGCGTGTGTGTCCCAGGCTGCAGTAGGCCTCGCCTGTCCTGTCCATGCTGTTAGTTCTCATTAATGATTAAACCACAGTCAGCTCCAACACAAAGCTGCTGCTTCCCGTTCCCACAAAGCGGAGAGGAAGCGGAGCGTCCTGCCAGAGAGGGAGAGAGAGAGGGAGAGAGGTGGTGAGGGTGGTGGTGGTGGTGGTGGGAGGGGGGGGGAGTCCCCATCTGTCTGCGTGATCCTGAACAGAGAAGGAATTAAACTTATTATCTGTCTCCCTGTTACTACTTTTAAAAAACAGAGAAGACATGGCGGAATGGAGAGTGAAGTAAAAGTAAAAATAGAGTCTTTGTCTCTATCTGTCAGTCGGACTGTCTGCAGCTCGGCCACGCAGACAAGTCCGAGCCTGTAGGGGAAACAGAGAGAGGCACAAAGACTGCGACTTATTTATGGCTGCGATTATTTTACGACCTCGGCGACACATACGCCGTTTGTAAGTGCGAATGAAAAGCAGGCCGAGAGTTAGCTGCTCCTTTCTTTCCCTTCCACCCCCCCCTCCCTTCCTCCCCTCCCTCTCCTACTTTCTCTCCTGAGAACAAGTGAAAAAAAAAAGTATCAATGAATGCTGGTGTTACTTTATTAATATTTTTAGATTATTCATATTTTGCTACTATAAAGGCTAGAGGAGTGATACAAGTAAAAGTGTGTGTGTATGTATGTGGGTGTGTGTGTATGTGTGTGTGTGTGTGTGTGTGTGTGTGTGTGTGTGTGTGTGTGTGTGTGTGTGTGTGTGTGTGTGTGTGTGTGTGTGTGTCTTTCTATCATTTCTATGTTATTTATTAAGAAAACTACTGGACAGAAAGCAGCTACAAATACGCCGCAATAGAGCGTAAGACAACATGATCATCTGAATAGAACCTGTAACTGCACGTGCTTTGTTATGAAGTTATTACAGTTCATTATCATCCTGCAAAATATTCAGGAAAACTCTCAGCCGTTAAAACAATCTAAAACAAGTGTTTCAGTTATTAATAAAGAATAAATAGGCCTACATAAAAAAAACACGTTGCATAACAACTGTTTGTTCACATCGGGGCTGAACTTTAAACACTTTTGTACGTAAATTCACTTTTTTAAATTTATTATCACTATTTACACACATGCATTATTATTAATTATCTATTTATTGGTGTTTAAAATATAAGGAATCAGCCGGCTTTGTAATTTATTATTATGATGGCAGCCTATTATTTATTCATGAACTCATAATAATCTCATTTTAATTGCTTGGATGCGTGAGTGAAAACTTGTAAAATATGAAAAGTAGTGACTTTTTCCCTCTTCCTCGGGGCAGTATCATTTCAGCTCAGTGCTAACTGCCCCTCCACAGGAGTGATGGAGGGTTTGAGGCGGAGGCTGCAATCAGTGTCAAGAAAAAGGGCCAAAAAACAAGTGGAAAACTTGAGGACTGTTTCTTTTCTTTTTCTCATTACATTTCAGCCTAATCAGTGTCCCGGGAGAAGAAAACAATCATTCACTATGCGCACACTGATCAAACCCGCACCACACACACAGCCCGCACGGGTCTGACTCAGCTGCCATTCAACCCAATGAAGGACAGCCATACCGGGTTATTTTCCAATCACTAACACGCTCACATATCAGATTATGCAGAGGAGAACCCCTGCCAGATTATTATTTACTCATCCGGTGGAGAAATTAACCGTGGTCGGAACAGGAACCCCCGCACCCCACCACCCAACCCACTGGAGGCACGGGGCATAAATCTGCCCACCGACCCAAATATAGGCCGGCAATTACAAAATGTACAAACTCCTCAATTACAGACGCGCGCAACCCGTGTTATGTTGTCGGCCAACTCGCAAACCCTCCGCGCGCACAGAGAGAGAGAGAGAGAGAGAGAGAGAGACGCGCCACGGACCACACATGACCCGCGCGCGCGCGTTACCGGCCGTGATTTACGATCGCCAAATTCATTTTAACGCGCGCGGTATTATCTGCAAAGCACCGGGAATAGGCTGTGTTTTATTATTCGGTTGCCTCTGGTGGTGCAGAAGCAAACCCGCCCCCACCCCTCCCTCCCTCCCTCCCTCTCCCGTACTCTCTCTCAGGGAGGGCGCGCGTGCGTATGTATGTGTGTGTGTATGTGTGCGTAAGTTGATTTTTTTTTTTTTATGGGTCCAACAACAGAAGGAGGAAGACACACAGGGAGAGAAAGAATCAATTTTACGCGCGGAGGATTCCGATGTGATTGCGCAATCTCACCGGGAACCGGAGGAAGATTAGAAAGAGAGATTGAATGAGAATTAGAAAAGAGAGGAGAGGAGAGGAGAGGGAGATTGAAGAAGGGAAATAGGAAAGGAGAGGAGGAGAGGGGGGGCACACACACACATACACACATACACACACACACACCACCTCTTCCTCTCGCCAACGAAAGGAAAAGGGGCGAACGAATGCCAGACACAGAAGCTCCCCATTGGTCAGTCTGAGGTCAGCTGGTCTCCCCCCTCCTCTCCCCCCCAATATCCTCGTCACCCCATCCCGTCTTCTCCGCACACAAACACACACACATACACCACGCACGCACACACTCTCCCTTGTTCTCCCCCCCACCCTCCTCTCTCTCTCTCTCTCTCTCTCTCTCTCTCTCTCTCTCTCTCTCTCTGTCCCGCACTGGCACTCAGCCACCCAGATACCCCCGTCTCACCCCCCCAGCCTCCTCACCCCCTCCTCCCAATCTGTGATAAACTAAGTGATAGCAGCAGCCCGTCGGACTGTCGGCTATAAAACACAACAAATCATAAAGTGCAGGCAGGGGAAGGCAGAGGCAGGAGGACGGGAGGGAGAACCGTTAGCTGTTAGCCGTTAGCCTCCTTCTACTCCTCCTTCTTCATCGCGTGAACCTTGTTGTTGTGTTTGTTTCGTGCCCTCCTGTCCTCCCCTCTCCTCTCCTCTTCTTCTCTCCTCTTCTCCCCCTTTTTTCCTCTCTCTCGTCTCCTACTTTCTCCCGATGAGTTCCTATTTTGTCAACTCCTCTTTCCCGGTGACGCTACCGGGAACGGGTGGAGGCGGCCAGGCGGCGGCGGAGTCATTCCTGGGTCAGATCCCGCTCTACTCGTCGGGATACGCCGCCGACCACTCGCTCAGACACTACCCGGGGGCAGCGACCGTCACCGCCGCCGCGGCCGTCGCTTACGGTGCGAGCGGCGGCGGGGTGCACCAGGATAAAGCCTACCAGGCGTCCACCTACTACCAGCAGGCGGCCAACGGAGCGTACGGTGGGCACCGGGCGGCGGCGGCGGCGGCAGCGGCAGCAGCGTCGGGGGTCGGGGTGGGGAGCGCGAGCGGAGCCTGCGACTACGCCACAGCGGCAGCGGCGGCGGCGGCTGCTGCTGCCGCGGCCACGAGTTTCTACCGGGACAAGGATCACCCGTGCAGCCTGGAGGAACACCAGCTCGCGCTCAGCCAGGACGGCATGCACCGTAAAGCGGAGTGCGCGGGTCTGAGTGGGAAGGGGCTGTTCGGCGACATGGACGACAAGGCGTCGTCAGCCCCCATTTATCCGTGGATGCAGCGGATGAACGCGTGCAACGGTGAGTGTCCTCTTCTTCCTCCTCTTCTCCTCTTTCTTGCATATTTTATGATCCCCGTCATAAAACTGACGTTTGTTTCCGCTCCGAGCCCCTCTGCATGTCTTCCCCTTCTCCGTTTCCTCCTCCTCCTCCTTCTCTTCCCAGCTCTGCTTTATGATCCCCCTTTTGTTGGCCTGTCAGTCAGTCATGTGCTCGCTATTTTATTATCCGTCATAAAAAACGGGTTTGTTTGGGTTGTAGCTCCTGTTACTGTACGTGACCTGCTGACCGACGCTGCTACCGAGTCAGAGAGAGGGGAGGCTGGGCTGTCAGAGCAACACAGTCAGGAGCTGATCCAGGGACAGATCAGCAGGGAGAAACTAAAACTAAAACGCATGCTGTCTCTTCTGGGTCTATTTTTTATTCCCTCGTTGTTTTATTTACAATTCAGCTACAGCACTGTTGCTCTTGTCATGAACAATAAACATCAACTAAAAATGTCAAAACCCGCTTCCACCTGTCAGTGTTTTCTACAAACTGCTGATAAACTCTCGTGCTTCACAAGCAGCTTTTTTTTTTTTTAAATCTCAACTTTCCCCCTGTTATCTCCTGTGGAGCCTGTACTGTTAACCCTGCCCCGCAAACACTGTTATTCATAAGCAGTCAGATTAGATATTAGACTTACAATCAGGCCTGCGGAAGCTGCCGGGCTGGGAGTGAAAGTAAGGCGCGTAAAGGGGGGAAATGATTTGATTTAGGCCTGTTTGAGTTTTATAAGGAGGCCTTGTTTTATGGTCTGTGCTGTGTGAGGAATTATGCATCAAATCACGACGCTCTGCAAAGCCCGAGTGTTGCGCGTCTGTCTGTGGAGCGGAAGGAGACGGCCTGTAGAGAGAGTGAAGCCGCAGCTCCACGCAGCCCCGCAGGACACGTCGGGTTATGACAGATGAGCTATGATATAAGATATGAGGAATAAAAAAGGAGGGAGAAAAAAAAAAGACGCAACGCTGGCTTTTAAGTGACAACGTAAATGGCAGCTGGAGAGAGAGAGAGAGAGAGAGAGAACAGAGTGGCAAAGAAATCCCGAGTGCGCCTCCATAATCCGGTTTAGCTGAGTTGTTATTATTTTTTTATTTTATTTATTTATTTATGGATGTTTAGATTTAGACATGTGCCCTGCGCTCTCCATACATACTCCACCTCTCAGATCGATGCTGAAACTCAAGCTGCTGAACTGAAAACGTGGCGATTTGTTTACAACTGGAGCCAAACACTGTTAGTGAGGAGGAGAGGAGCCTAAAGCCCTGGAGGCTGCTCACCGGGTGGGGGGGTGGGGAGGTGGGGGGGTAACTGTCTGAAATATTATCCTCACTCTGCCTATTTTCATTTATTTCATTACTCATATATTAGGCTATCGTTATTACGGCTATTATTAGGCTATTATTTTTATTAGACTTGTTATTATTGTAGTGTTGTGTGTGTGCAACTGGAATAGTTGTTTTTTTTGTATTCTCTGAATATACTTATATAGGAGAATATATATATGAATATGAAAGTCAACAAAAAACCTGGTCTGGCAGGGGCAATTAGCTATCTGGAGCAGGTGAATCATATAATGATTGGACAAATTATGGGCTGTTAAAGAAGCCTATAAAATCAAATTCAGAAAAGTTTAAATGAATAGAATAGAATAGAATAGAATAGAATAGAATAGAATAGAATAGAATAGAAGAAGCGGCCACCCTGCAGCTGACTGTCTCCCTCTGTGTCTTTGGTTAAAGTGTAACCTCCTCCGTGTCTCTGTCCTCCTCTCAGGGACCTTCGGTAGCCCCGGGAGACGCGGCCGGCAGACGTACACGCGCTACCAGACACTCGAGCTGGAGAAGGAGTTCCACTTCAACCGGTACCTCACGCGGCGGCGGCGGATCGAGATCGCGCACGCGCTCTGCCTCACGGAGCGGCAGATCAAGATCTGGTTCCAGAACCGGAGGATGAAGTGGAAGAAGGAGAACAAGCTGATCAACTCCTCTTCCTCCTCCTCGTCCTCCTCCTCTTCATCCACAGTGAACGGAGTAGAGGAAGAGGAGAAACGGACGAACTGAAAGAGGAGAGGAGGAAAGAAATAAAACTGATAAGAAAAGGAGGAGGAGGATGGATGAAGAGACTTGCAGGTGAATCCCTCCTTGTCCCCGTTTCAAAGTCCAGACGTCTGTCTGGTGAGGAAACTCTGGGGGAAAGTAGCAAAGAAGTTCCTTTCTTCTTTTCTTTCTTTTTTTTTTTTACTTAAGGAGCAAAGAGGCTGAATAAAATCTCCCCCCGTTTTGAGCGGCTGCCACCACCTGAAATGACATCCACGCGCTTCCACAGGCGCAACCCACCTCCGTCTGCTCCGAGGCGCGTGGCTGTGGACAGATGAAACGAAGAATCGGGACAAAAGAAAAACAAACAAAGAAAAGAAATCAAGAAATTAAAAAAAATCTAGAGGTGGTGGCGGGGGTGATGGTGGTTCGGGATATGGCATTGTGTTTGGAAATACAGTACACAAGTATAACCCGCAGCCTCACGGTGACACAATGTGTTGTAGCATTCCAAGAAAAGCCACCGAGCTCCTCATTGTACTGAGTTTTTTTTTTTTTTTCTTTTTGTTCATGACAAAATGTACTTCCTTTTCTGTCAGGCACTTGCTTTGAAGCTTTAGGACTCGACGTCGAGCTCTTGCACCCAAATCCCCCTACACATACACACACACATACACACACCCTTCCCTCCCTCCCAACAGTTTTTATCCTATTTTATAAACGTGTTGTGTGTATTATACCTTCAATTACACGTGTAAACGAGCTCATATAAGACGGAGCGAGGAGGGAGCTGTATGTCATACGGTGTTATAGCCTATTTAAAGTGTATAGAAATAAACAAGGAGAAATCACCTTGTATGGTGAAAATAATGTAAAAAATGCGGGTTAGGGGCGCGCGGGGTAACTTAACCTTTCCGGTTAGATAGAGGGTGTGGGAAGGGTATAGGGAATGGGAGGGGAGGGGAGGGGGGGTTAACCTACTGATGTTATTCGCCAAACTACCTAAAAATGTTCAGGAAAGTGTATATTTTATGGATTTTTACATTGTTTCTTTATGTTAGTGTTTTTTGTCAAGTCATGTAAACTACCTATGAGAAATGTTCAATAAAATGTAAAGAAGTGACGCAGCGAGGTTTGTCTTCATTCAAGTTTTCCGGCTGTGACGTAACGTTTCACTCAAAAGTAGACACGAAGAATACATTTTACGATTTAGTGACGTAGCCCTGTCCGCGCTCGTAAAAACATAAACCTTTTAGCCTTTTTTTACTTCTAAGTGTGAAACAGGCATGCACATATTTATGGCGCGCGAGGTTCCGAGGCCGCGCGGGGGCCATGCCCGCGTGACAAGGGGCGCGAGCTGCTGGCTGATGGTGGGCTCAACTAATTGATGAGCAGAGAAAGTTGATCTGTCCTCGAGCCGGCCGGCCAGACACGTCACACACACATACACACTTCACCCAGACAAAGTGGACAATGTCCTCGTGACCCTTTGAACTCTTGCTTGTCCCCTGAGTGACCGGCGCGCGAGCTCCATATCTCGGCAGCAGAGGGCTTGTGTTCCTCTCTCTCTCTTTCTCTGTGTATGTGAAAACTAAATCTAGTTTTTTACGATATTATCCTGCGTCCTGCAAACTAACACACATAATGCGACGACAGCTTCAGCATCGTTACCTGGTAGCTATGACAACCACGATGTAATTCCTCTATTGCGCTCATAGTCAGGCCCCATACAATTTTTATTTGCATTTTATTTGTTAATCTAATGTTACTTTATTCACCGAGACCACGCGCAGCATGTGTGGGCGCATTATTATTTAAAAAAGAAAATAAAAAACTACTTTGCATGAGTTTATTAACACAACAAGCAAATCCCCTCTGCCAGCACCATGCATGTTTTATTAGCCTCTCCAGAACAGCATGTGGAGGAACCTACATCTGCACTGAGCTCATCTGATGCTATTCCACTAGTTGCACTGACTATATGGAGCTGGAGTCGCCAACAAAAGTGTGATCAGATGAAGGATGCGTTGCCAAGGCAATGGATGGCATGGGGTTGCCAGTAAATAAGTAAAACCACAGTGATAAAATAAAATGAAATATATATGAGAGAGAGGCAGTGAGTTTAGATTGAATATGTTTTATTTCAGTGCAATGAACTCTGATTGGTCTGTTTTACATTAAGGCTGTGAAGTCAACATATAGAAGTGAAGGTAGAGAGTGGCCGTGGCCACCAGATCCGTTCCCCACTGCAAAAGCCAACTCTGTAAGGTGAACTATATGCTGGCAGATGTTCTATGTTACGCACAATGGAAATGGTTTCACCGAGACTCACTGGGCTCATTTTACTGACCAACACACACCAACTGCACACTGTCTGAAAGAATGTTGTTTTTTTTCATATTTTAGTGCAAAGAATGTTATGGCTGTTTGGTTAGCCTATGATTTATATTTATACCGTCAAAGCCCATCTCATAGAAATGACTAGAGTTATTTCAAGTTTTCAAGCTGCTTTGTTTTATTCCACCACTTTATGAGTTCATTTTAAAAACTTTTCGTTACAATATTTTGACAGCAGTGAAATCAAGATTTGCAAAGAAAAAGAAAAAAGAAAAGAAAGAGAGGGAAAGGAGAGAAGCAGACAGTGAGCACCTTGTTCTAAGAGGCATTCAGGGCCATCAGGTCAACACAATATCATAATGACCGACAGCCAATCGGCTGCCATACAGGAGTTTGGTTAATCAGAGGCTGTGCCCTCTCTTATCTGAAGCTGCTGGAATTTGTTTGGATTTTAAAAAAAATGTTCAGCGAGTTGTTTCATGGCACAAATATTCAGTGGGACGGTGGAAATCTATATATAATGAGGGGAGTGTGTTGAGAAGTTAGTGCCAACTGGGTCAGTGCCTCCTCCAGCCTGTCTGTCTGTCTGTCTGTCTGTCCCTGCGTTCCTGGCACAACTTTGGCTCCTGCGTTTTAAAGCTCCTTTCAGTCGCCCATCACAAGCGGCAGTTTAGCTGATTTACTGTTGATATTAAAACTCTTACGGGTAAAATAATAAATCTGGATTCTGTTCAGTGGTTTTTTTTCTTCCTCCTCTGCTGCTGCAGCGTCTTTTGCAGCACTGTTTTATCTTCCTGGGTATTTTGGAATATTCTAGATGATTTCCATTCCAGCTGCTGGTTTCTCTCGCTGATGCTCCGTGTGTGAGCAGCTGAGTGTCTGAAATGTGGCCTGCAACTACACACACACACACACACACATACATGCAGCAGCAGCAGCACTGACATATGCACTCCTCTCCCCCACAGAGTGTGTTCATTTGTATCATTTCACACACAAAAATCTGGAATTCTTCATCTGTTCCATGTTCTAGGCCTGTTCATTTGTATCATTTCACACACAAAAATCTGGAATTCTTCATCTGTTCCATGTTCTAGGCCTGTGTGTGTGTGTGTGTGTGTGTGTGTGTGTGTGTGTATCCTACATGTGTGTGTGAGTGTGTGTCAGAGTCACAATGAAATATGCACACCAGAGTGCACATTGAGGGCCTACTACAATAACACACGCACACTCAGACACACAGAGGCACCCTGGCTGAAATGCATCCCAACTCGAGAATCAACAAATCATAAATCAGGAGATTTCCATCCCAGTTTGGACGTCACAGATCAGGTTTACCATTCCACTGCAGCTGGAGGGAGGGGGGCAGGGGGGGTGAGAGAGACAGGCAAACAGAATAGACAGAAAGAAAGAAAGAAAGAAAGAAAGAAAGAAAGAAAGAAAGAAAGAAAGAAAGAAAGGGCACAAGTCTAATAATTAGTATAATAATAATAATATAGTAACTAGTGGGGTTTTGGACGTTGGTACAGTTTGTTGTGAACAGACAGAACAGACAGAAAGAAAACAGAAAGAAAGAAAGAAAGAAAGAAAGAAAGAAAGAAAGAAAGAAAGAAAAAAGAAAAAAGAAAGAAAGAAAGAAAGAAAGAAAGAGCATATGTCTAAAAAAAAGTATAATAATAATATAATAACTGGTGGGGTTTTGGACGTTGTTACAGTTTGTTGTGAACAGACAGACAGAAAGAAAGAAAGAAAGAAAGAAAGAAAGAAAGAAAGAAAGAAAGAAAGAAAGAAAGAAAGAAAGAAAGAAAGAAAGAAAGAAAGAAAGAAAGAAAAAAAGAGAACAGGTCTCATAATTAGTATAATAATAATAATATAATAACTAGTGGGGTTTTGGACTGTTACAGTTTGTTGGGAACATGGCACGTGCCTGGTTAATTAAAGACGCGCAAAATGTGATTTAATTTTTATTTTTTTTATAACAGGCTCAGATATCTGTCCATCACAGACGACAAATGAAGAATTTGGTATAAAATGATTTCGAGTAAATTCGCGAGACCCTGAACGCATCACTTTTTTTCCCCTTTTTTTTTTTTTACTGCTATGCCATTCTGGTGCCACAGTATGACACTGTAACGTGTTGCATTACATTTAAACCATTATTATTATCATTATTGTAATTATAATAATTATTAATTAACATTATTATTAATATGTCGCGGAAGGCAGCACCACTTTGGCTGTCATTATGAGGGGATTATTGATTGTTTATGTTTCCTAACTTCCAGAGGTCAGAGACTGTGTGTAAGAGAGAGAGAGAGAGAGAGAGAGAGAGAGAGAGAGAGGATATCTATCTGCATGCAACACTTCTCTGACTTTCTGGAGGTTACTTTCTCTTTGTCTTTTTTTTCTCACCCATGCAATAAATAATGTCTGCAGTAGGTGGCGCTCTGAGCTCACCCCGGCTCCTCCGGCAGCAGAGGGAAAAAGTTGAGCGAGGGGGGGTGAGAGAGAGAGGGAGGGAGAGAGAGAGCGCTTCCCCGCCCATCCCTTCATCATTAGAAACCTCAGAGCATGAATTACCTCTCCAAAGTCATCGGCGAGAATTTACGACTGGTCAACAAAAGCACGTGACCGCACCTCCTCTTTCTCTCTGTTTCTCTCTCTCTCCTCCCTCACCTCACCCCTCACCTCCCCCATCACACACACACACACACACACAGACACACACACCACCCCACCCCCATATTTGGACGGCGCATACATAGCTAAAAACGAAGTACAGTGCAACGCCATAATTCACTAATACATCATAAATCGTTGAAAGTACCCGCGTTATAACGACCAAGAGAAATCTAACAAATCAAGCGCCCCTTAGTACTTAACTGTAAGACTGCAACTCTCTAAAACAACCTAAATGAGCTCTTACTTTGTAAACTCGTTCTCGGGGCGCTATCCAAATGGCCCCGACTATCAGCTGCTAAATTATGGAGCCAGCAGCGGCGCAATGAACGGCGGGGCGTACAGGGACTCGTCCTCCGCCACAATGCACCATGCTACGGGCTCTTATGGCTACGGCTACAATGGCATGGACCTGACCGTCACCAACCGGGGAGGGGGGAGCAGCGGCGCCGCCAACACTGGAGGGCACTTCGGGGGCGGCTCACTCGTCGGGGACTCCCGGGGCTTCGGCTCCACGGCCCCGGAGAGGGGCTTCAGACAGCCGTCCAGCTGCTCCCTCGCCTCAGCCGCAGACTCCCTCCTGTCACCCGGCGGAGGAGGAGACACCAAGCTGGGCGCCCGGAGCTCGTCTCCCCGCTCGGAGCTACCAGGAAGCGGTAATCTCAGCTCTCCAAACCTATCCTCCAACTCCTCCGGTGGCGGCGGAGGAGGAGGCGGCGGCGGCGGCGGTGGAGGCGGTGGCACGACGCAGCGCTTCACTGAGCTGGAGGACGAGTCGCCGGATACCGACGAGTTGTTGCACCACAAACAGGACGCTGGCCGCGGCGGAGGAGGAGGCGGTGGCGGCGGCGGCAACGCGCCCTCCAGGACCGGACACCCGCAGCACGCAGAGCTGAATCCGGAGGGCGGCGCGGCGGGATCAGCCGCCGGCAGCGCGGCGGGCAGCGAGGCGCAGACGCCACAGATATTCCCCTGGATGAGAAAGCTGCACATTAGCCATGGTACACGCTGCTCTCCTGTTTACAACATGTCAGCCGACTATCAGACAGGTTCCAGGGAGGTGTTAGCTGGAGGAATAGACTGCAGTGTAGAGTGAATGTTTTGGGACACATGGGGCCGGTGACAGTTTAGCTGTGGTGGAAGCTACACGGGGGAGCCATGGTGCTCTCAGCCTCTTTGTGCACCCTGTAAAGATTCTGCAGACTTCGGCTGTTTCTGCTTTGATATGATTTGAGTAAAGTGTCTGCCTGAGAATAGCTGATAGACACACAATTAGTCACGGTTCTTCGTTTTGTCTACACCCCACAGCTTTTTTTTTCTTTCTCCCCTCTCCTCTGCCTCAATTTCATATTTTCATGACTGTTAAAAGTCCAGTGAGCGTTGAAGCGTGTCAGCTTCTACTGTAGGAAATCCCAAAAATATATTTTATTTAGCGCCTTGTGTTTATAAAAAAAAATACAAGGGTCATGTGGTGATTTATTAGGAATTATTTTTTAATTGAATTTGTAAAATGAGACAGTAAGTACAGAGGACAGCTGGCCACCCTCTGGTTAACCATCTGAAGTTTGGTATCAGCGTGTTTTCTCAGGGCATCAGGGGGCAATTCGTTCTACATTTCCATCAGTGACGCCATGGTTGCCTCCTCTGCCTTTTCTCCCTCTTTTTTTTATTTTAAGAAAATTCCACAAAAGCGTCATAAATCTGTCAGGGGGGGAGGAGGAGGAGAGGAGCGAGCCGGGCAGCAAAAAAGCCCAACATGGCTGAGGAGAACACAGGCAAAGCCGGGTGGTGGTGGTGGTGGTGGTGTAGTGGTGGAGGGGGGTATAGAGAAAAAAGAAAGAGAGGCCAGGAAGGCTTTGGAGGCTGTTGCTGCTTTGACAAGTGAAGCGGTTTTTACGTGTGGGAACTTTATTAGCGAGGTGAGGCAGAGGACGGGGCAATAAAAGCCTGAAGGGAGCGAGACAGAAGGGGGGGAAGTGGGAATGTGGAGGGGTAACTTCAAAAAAGAGAAACAGTAGTGTGACAATGAAAGACTGCTGCTGATTCAGATTTAACTATGGGTGAAATCTGCCTTCTATTGTGAGGCTGTGTGTGTGTAGCATGTAGAGGAGCTCTGGATACAATCTAGTTGTATTTCAGTTGGTGTTGCGTTCAAGTGTTGGTGCTCGTTTTTCCCATCCAAAAAAACCTATTCAACCCGTTCATGTCACGTTTCCTCCCCCCCTCCTCCTCCATTCAGATATGACGGGCCCCGACGGGAAACGGGCGCGGACGGCGTACACCCGCTACCAGACGCTCGAGCTGGAGAAGGAGTTCCACTTCAACCGGTACCTCACGCGGCGGCGGCGGATCGAGATCGCGCACGCGCTCTGTCTGACCGAGCGGCAGATCAAGATCTGGTTCCAGAACCGGAGGATGAAGTGGAAGAAGGACAACAAACTCAAAAACATGAGCCTGACCAGCGCCGGCAGCGCCTTCCAGCCGTAAAAAAAAAGATGATTAACCCTTTAAATAATAATAATAATAATTAAAACAAGAAAGAAAATATAGATCCATCTCTTTGAAAGACGCGCACAGACTTCCCGGGAGGGAAAATGAGAAGAAAAAATGAAAATGAAGAAGAAAAAAAACAAAGAAAACAACAGAAGTCAGTAGAGAGTGGAATAAAAGAAGACCAGATGAAGAAATATGTCTCTCACAGATTCCAGATCTTAGATTTCAAAAAAACACTTCACATCATCTACCGAGTTCTGTTCAACAGCGCAGCACTTTTTATTTGTTCGACTTGTTGGTCTTTGGTGTTTTAGGGCAATGTAAAAAAAAAAAAAAAAAAAAAAAAAAAAAAAAAGACTGTGGTACTTGCTCTTGTTGTTGTTGTTCCTGTATGTTCTCAGTGGAGGATGAATATGAATATGCTACCTAACATTTCTACCTATAGAGTCCTACCTTACAACCTCGCTACCTATGGCTACCTGTTGTTCACGGTCTCAATATCGTTGTGTGCGCGTGCGTGTGTGTGCGATGTTTTGTATTTGACTAAGTGCTTTGGAGAGAAAAAAAAAGTTCGCATGTGAGTTGAAGTTATTTACTGCAAATTATACGTGTATTGCCCCATGACACCCCCACCTGCCCCCTCCTGTCTGTCATTCAAATCCGCCATGAGGAAGGAGAGAAAGGTGTGTGTGTTTATGTGTGTGTGGGTGTCTAAAATCAAATCAGGCCTGCCTCTACATCTCCGTATCCACCCATAATGTTGTGTATAACTCTATTATTCAAAAAAAAAGTGTAACTGCATATTATTGTTGTTATTATTATTATTGTAGACTAATTATTGGATCCATGTTCCAGAAGGGATGTATATAGATATTGACATTTTTAAATGTACCCAGTTCACTATTTGTAGTTGCAATGTGTGAGTGAGTGAGTGTGTGTTTGTGTGCGTGTGTGAGAGAGAGTGTGTGTCTGTGCGCATGTAGTAAGGGGAATGGCTATACCGTCCTGTGAGGCCTGTGAGCTTTCTGCCAATAGCTTTTTGTATTTGTTTGTAACTTGGAGTAAAACAGACAATAACTAAATAAATACGTCAACAAACAAATAAAAAAAAAAGTGAAAACATAAAAATGGAGTTCCCTACTCGACTTCACCAGTTGCGCATGATGATGATGATGATGATGATGATGATGGTGGTGGTGGTGGTGGTGGTGCCAAACTGGCGCACAAATGGCTGAGCAGCGGCTGGAAACATGACGCCAGCTAAAAGCTTTAGAACCTTCAGTGGAAAACTGAAACACATCAGATCTGTGTGTGTGTCTGTGTGTGTCTGTATGAATTTATTGTCAGTGCTGATTGTTGTGAGAAAAGGCGCAAGACTAGCTGACCAGTCCGGGTCCACAGGCCTCCTGCGCACTGAGTTTCCTGCGCAATTTGAGCTAAACATGACGCAAAAAACAGCTCCAACAACTAACTAGCTGTTTTCCAAAAGCAGATAAATTATTCAAGCTGGAAAAAAAGAGGGAAAAAAGGTGGAGTGGCGTCACACCAAAACAGCCAGCAGGCTCTTAGTGAGGCCTGGAAAATAGAGGACAGTCAGGTCTTCTATTTTCCAGGCCTCACTAGAGCCTTGAACGCCACATTTCCTTCCTATATACATGACAACCTCCAGCTCACTAATCACTGAATAAGCTAGCCATACACGCATTCACGCGCGCGCGCGCACCCCGCCTGACAGCACAACAAACTGCACGAGCTGGACAAATCGCTCATTTTTCCTCTAAACGGCCTTTCCGCCAAATCAGGTTATACCGTCTCCCGGTTCCCAGCTGTAAACAACCGAGTGAACTTTTCAACTCACCGGGCTGATGCTCGCTGCAGCTTCCCTGAGCCTGGGCTCGGAGGGATGGGGTGTGGTAGTGGGGGGCCCTGGTTGCTCCGAGCCTCATCTGGACACAACCTCTGTCTCCTGCCTCCTCTGTGTGTATGTGTGCTCGGGTATATTTTTGAAAGCTATCCCCTTCTGCTTTGGGCCAAACTATAAAAAAAAGAAGGCAGCTTTGACATTTACATGTCAAACGGATGAGGGTTTTTATCTCCAAGTTGCATCGTAAAAGATCGTGCCTGGCCTCAGACTGATACCTCTCACTGGCTCTGCCCTGGTCACGTGGAGTCCATAAAGTTAGTTTTATGGTTTGGGGGAGTTGACAATGTACTATATATTTCACATTCTAGAAAGCAAGTGACGGTTTAACGGCTTCGCAGGGATCCTAAAGGGGTCAGTAAAGTAGAGACAAAGCGGGAGAGAGGGAGGGAGTGGAAGGACCGTCCGTGTGCTGAGTGTGTGGGAAGAGAGAGCGCGAGGGGGCCGCTGCGCTTAGACCGGCCGCTGGTCCTGCTCCGGTTCAGACCTGCAGCTCCGGTCTGCGCCGATTGGGACGCTGGGAAAAACCCGGTAGAGGGGAGAAGAAGAGGGAGCAGTCACAGTAAGTGTTTGAAGGCTGAAGGAAGGAGTGTGGAAGTAGGGAGGGGGAGGGAGGGAGGGAGGGGGGGTTGTGTATTTAGCCTGCCATGTCACTCACTCACTGCTGTATTAACGCGCCAGGCTCCGGTGTAGTGCGGATATTTGAGAGTCGTTGTTGTGACTGGTGCCGGGGCCGCGCGACGGTGGCGTCACGGAGTTGGTGTGACAGCCCCCCCCCCCCCACCCCCCAGTGTGTGTGTGCGTCTATATGTGTGTGTTTTACTGTGGGTAATGATGATGGCGCACAGGCGCGCACGCAGGAGGCTCTGGCTGTACGTGGCTCTCAGCGTGGAGAGGAGACTCGCAGTAAACACAGAAAGGGTTTACACTCATAAAGTGGCTGTATCTGTGTGTGTCTGCGTGTGGTCCCAGCCTGGTGGATCCTACTGTCTGTGTGTGTGTGTGTGTGTATGCATGTCTGTGTGTGTGTGTCTGTGTGTGTGTCAGAGGCAGTAAAGTGAAATGACCAGGGGAAAGTGTGTGACTGTGGAGGAGAGGTTGCTCCTGAAATGTTAATCAGGGTTTGTCGGAGTGTTTGAATGATCCATCCAATCAGAGGCTGAGGATTGGAGCCGCAGCAGAAGTTTATGAAGTGAATATCTAACTCCATGTTTCCTCCCTGATCCCAGCTTCCACACTGTATCAGCTGTTGTTTTTCTTCTTTTACGCACACGCGTAAAATGCTTTCAACTGGAGGAGTAAGAGTTGTAGAAATGCCTTTATGTCCTATTGGCCAAGAAGCACACACACACACAGACACACACACACACACACACCGCTGAAATACGTCCTTGGGTACAAGAAAATCTTTGTGCGTCCCTCGCCCTTGTGTTTTCCAGGCAGGATGGGTGTGAGTGAAAAAGCCTCGTGGATACAAACATTCCCAAGGCTCGCGATCAGTCCTTGCAGGTTATTTTATGCCAGAGCTCTGACCTGGTTGACTCGCGCCAAAGACACACCCACCCACACACACACACACACACATACATTTATAGGCCCTACGTGCTTATCTGAAGCTATCTTTTTTCCAGAATAAAAAAAACAACAACAAACGTTTATTTAAATTCATCCAAACACAAGGGAACATAAACACACATCCGGTGTAAACGAACTAACACTAACACAGACATAGGATATGATCCGAGTTTATTTAGCTATGGTGGAGTCGCTCTGTATGGAGGCAGCAGGGAACACCAGCACTCAAGCAAATACAGTTAAAGACACTGACGCAACAACCCGCCTCGCTCTGACCTGTATTAAATATTAACGGGCTTTTCTAAAGTTGCCTAATGCTGAGATTAACAGAGAAAACCAGTCAGACAACCTAATGGACCCGTGAGCCTTTATATTAGCCTATGTAGGCCTGACCCAAACACACAATAGGCCTGTTAATCAAACACTACACTTCCTAATGAAACATGTACAGTAAACCCGTTAGAAATGTACAGCAAAACAGGAAATTGAAATCAATAGGCAGCATCTCAGCTGTTCATTTAATTGTATTAGATCCCCAAAAGTTCCCAACTGAAAACACATTAGTCATTAACACCAAACCCGCCATGGAAGAGGGGGAGAAAACAAATCAATAACGGCTTGATCACATGTTATGAAACGATAATGAAATAAGTGCGGTGTATTGTGGGTAAACCTGATGACGCAGGTGTCAACAAACCAACCTCTCGTCTCTGTCCCACTGAATCTTTTATCCCGTCTCTCATCACGGTTACTTGATCCAACATGTAGGCCGAAATTGTTGAAGGCGGACTACAGGTATAGCCTGTAACCCCCCCCCCCACCACCACCCATCCCAGGTGGTTCAACTGACGATCAAAGCTGCTACGTCACAATAAATTAATAGAGGCTGACCGCAACATGGCGCCCTGAAGAGGTCGACAAACACTAAAGTGGGGAGGGAGGGAGGGGGGGCTGCAGCCTTCAAACACAATGTAATACACAACACACTGTTATTTACAATATCTATGATCAATATGAGAGAAAGGCCTGTACCTTTAAAAACTCCAGAGGAGCAGGGATGGATTTATTTTAAAATGTATTTTGCATTATAATATAACAAATAAGCCTATTAGCTCTGGAAAAAATGTATATTTTTTTATAACAGATATTATACGCTATATATTCTAGTTTTCCTTTTTTATTAAGGAATTGTTATTGTCATGTACTGTTTTAACGTTCTGTGACAATAAGGATTAGATGTTAAATTCTCCAACATTTAGTTGTTGTTTTTTATTTTCATTTTGCCTATTATTATAGGAATTAGACAGGTTTTTTTAAATATATTATAGGCCTAATTCTCCGAATGCAGTTTTTAATATTTCTTCCCACGAGTCACAGTGTGAGGAAAGCTAAACGGAACGTGTCCTTCCAGTGTTTGTATTCAGGCCCGGTTACTTCATCTGTGGGTGGATGTCTCCTGGTCACGACCGCACAGTTAATCCGCTCTCCTCTGCACTCCGCTAATGAGGGAGGATTTTTTTTTTTTTTTTTTTTTTTGGCTTTCGGAAGTCCCTCTGTGCTCTCAAACTCTCATTCATTATGTTCACTTTACATGTGAAGCCTCAGTCTGCTGCTCCGATGTGTTTTCAGTCTGGGGATTCCTGGCGCTGCCCTCCGCCATCCGCAATGATTTTTCACCAACTTCACAAGAATGTTATTTAGAGTCATGTTCGGGATGCCATAAATTACTCAGACACCAGAGGGAAGAGCGTCTTCTTCTTCTCGGTAAAGTTTCCCTGCTCCATAATGAAAAACAGCTTCAACTGATTCAACTAAAAATTACAGTTTGTGTTTGTAAAGAGAGGTATTGAAAAAAAAAGGCCTAGTGACACTATTTTAGAGTTAAGATAATTTTCCAAAAAATATCAATTAAAGGTGTTGGAGCAAAAAGGAAAAAAGAATAATATTCGTGGGAAATTTATATGAGATTTTTGAGATTTATTTTCCTCAACAATTATACTTGACTTTTTGTCTTGTAAGCCGCTGCTTATTATTATAATGCATGAGGCCCACAGTTCAATTTTAATATAGCCTACACCAACTAAGCCTAATAACAATAGGACATTTTTAGTAATTATAGCTTGGCTAATTATAGGTGATTGACAAGAATAAACACATTTTCACTGTAAGATAACGGTTCATACAATCCCACATTATACTACACAAAATGTGGTGTGTGTGTGTGTGTGTGTGTAGATAGAGAGGGGCGTCTTGGAGGAAGTTTCAGTTCAGTAAACAGGAAGGCGAAAAAAAAATCCCCATTTCATTTTTCATCAACTTCCTCTTTTTAACGATGACCCCCCCTCCCCCACCACACACATACATAGGCTACACAAAAAGAGAGAAAAGGATAGGCCTATAAAAAACACACTATCTCATACATTACACACCAACACACACACGCACACAAAAGCAACATGCGTGACACAAGTGCAGCCTGTTACATGGGAAGGGGCAGCAGCAGCAGCAGCGGCGGCTCTTGTATGGCCTCTTTTGTTTTTGCTGTGTGTGTGTGTCATTGTCATCTATTTCCCGTGTATGTACTCAGGGCAGCTCCAGCCTGCAGAGCCGCTTCTCCTCGCCATTATGTGTACAGTTGTGTATTATGTGTGCGGGCTTGCTGCTCCTTTGAACCTGTCAGGAGGCGCTGAGTTGGGCTTTACGCTCTCTGTGCTGCTGATGATGAGTGGGGTGAGTAAATAACCCGACTTGCCCCTTTTTTCTCTCTCTCTCTCTCTCTCTCTCTCGCTCTCATTGCAAAGGTGTGTGTTTGTCTGAGTGTGAGAGACTCGCTGGCTTTGTGTGGGAGTGAGTGGGGTGTGTTTTGTTGTGTTTGGTGGGTTTATTGGCAGGGCACGAGACTGCAAAGAGGGACAGGGAACGAGAGATGGTCCTGGCTGCGTGTTAATCTGGACTGCTACAGCTTTTTATCACAGTTTATCTTTAAATTTGTATTATTTACTGCGCCTTTATAGTCGCGCGGAAGGCCATTCTGTTCAGTGCACTGCAGCAGACATACACACGCAGGGAGAGAAAGGCGCACACACATTTTGTGATTGCTTTACCTTTAAATCGGCATTTGCGAAGCGGTAATGTCTTCTGCATACTGATAGGGGTGAAACTCGCGGCCATGCATCATGAATAATGCACGAGGAGGAGTCAGCGCGAGGTCAGCAGACAGGCTCGAGCGGCGCGCTGCGTTTATAGGACGCTGCGGCGCAGGCGCGGCAGACTGAAGGGGAAGAGAGCGGTGAGCGAACAGCGCGGCGGCGGCAGCAGCGGCACTATATCCCTTATGCGCGTGTTTACTTCTCCAGCACAGGGGAAAGGAATTAACAGCTGTCTGCTTTGATTTATCTGTCACTGTTTCCTATTTCCGGCTCAGAAGGGAGGGAAGTTTACCTCAGACAAACGAAAACTTCCACAGATAGATAGATAGATAGATAGATAGATAGATAGATAGATAGATAGATAGATAGATAGATAGATAGATAGATAGATAGATCTACTTATTTACCAGCTCTCTTTTGAAAAAAAAAGGCTAAATAAATAAAGAGGGGAATGTCTTAAATTAACCTTGAATGTTGTACAAAGGGAAACAGGCCTTGATCTAATTCTTCTTTCAGATAGCCTGAGTGTTTGCAGCCGATAAAAGCTTTTTATCACTGCTTCTTTGTGAGACTGGGAATAAAGTCTGGATACCACCAGGTTTTGTTTGTCTTGGCGATGCTTTATGACAGGTCATCAAGCATGCAAATACGCAAAGCTGCAGGCTGGGTGTTGCGTTTGTTTTTCAGCTCATGCCATGTTCACTATCCGCCTGGGTTACGCACTTTTTAGATAGCAGATAACATAGCTTTATTAACTGTAGGTCTTTATGAAGAAAAATAGCGCTGCTCTGCTACCACCGGGCTATCAGTGACTGGAGATTTATAAGCTTTTTCCCTATCAACTGTTCTGCTGTGTAAGGCGCCATGGCTCCCGTTTTAGTGAGGCTTTTCCTCCCGCAAATAGGATGAATGAGCTTCAGCAGCGTCTCGGTTTATTCTAATCTCCAACAAGGAAGCCTGTTAGACTACAGGCTGGTCTGTAGTGCTTGGGTTGGTCTCATATAGCTAAGAGATTAATCTAATGCTAGTCTGGTTCACAGAATTAAAAACTGGTTAAATCTAAGGCTAAAGAAGACAATTCACCTTCAGGCTATTGCAAGACAATGTTACAACAATCATAGGCTACCTGCGCTGACCAGCATCAGCAAAAAATAGGAAAACATGATTCATTAGCGATGGTTTACTAACATTAGCCCTGCTATGGAGATTTATATTTATTTTCCAAATTAAGCTTCTAATTTTTTTCCCCAAAACACTAGGCTTACCATCCTTCTTATTTTATTTTATTTATTTATTTTTGCTCGGGCGCTGAACAGTTGGATACACTAGTTGATCTGCCATTTTCTTTTATTATGATTTTATTTTATTATGATGATTATGATTATGATTTTTGGAAGAAAAAACAACAACAACTTAGTGAGAAAGCCAAGTCAATGAAAAACGAACCTTAATTCTGACACCCTA
Source organism: Decapterus maruadsi (assembly GCA_030347415.2). Taxonomy (NCBI): domain Eukaryota; kingdom Metazoa; phylum Chordata; class Actinopteri; order Carangiformes; family Carangidae; genus Decapterus; species Decapterus maruadsi. The sequence continues at coordinate 24,690,055 of CM064905.1, read as the reverse complement.
TTTTGGGTCAATAACCTTCAGACTATAGGACCTGGGTGTGTGGAGCTGGAGGACGAGGCAGTTTATTTCAGCAGAGGATGCAGCTCTCCGCCGCCGCCACCAGAGCCCGCTTCAGACCAGGAGGACAGCATGAACCGAGCCGCAGATCCCTCCGCGCCCCTCGCGCCCCCCTCCCCTCCTCTCTGGGCCCTTCCTCCCAGCACGCGCGCCCCCGTGTTTTTTTGAATCCTAACCGACGGTAACCTGTAACAACCTTCCCGTCTCCCCGTGGCTGTACAAATACACAACTGTCAGAACTGTCGCCGTCTTCCGCAGATGTGTAGTGGTGAGTGTATACGGACACACACACATTTACAATGTAGCCTCTGAGCTGGAACCTCAAAAAAAAAAAGAAAAAAAGAAACACAATAGCCACATTAGTGTTGCTGTTTGTTGCCTTCCTCTGTTTGGAGGTGGGAACTAGCAGCTACACGGCTAACGCAGCTAGCAGAGCAGCACTGGACAGTCTCTCAGACATACTGTCCGTTGTGTTTGTCTCTGTCTTTTAGTCCCCCCTGTCTTCCTGCCTCGAGGCGAGGCGGAGGAACCAAGACGAATCCAGGGTTATTATCAGGAGAACAGCCTGGCTGGATGTCCCAGCTCCGAGCTACCAGCCCGGCCTCAAGGAGAGAGTTCACCGAGTTGAAGGGTCGAAAGTTCACCGTCGTGCGTGAGTTCCGCCCTCGCCTCTCCTCACTCACTCCACTCAGCAGACCAATTGCACTATGTCAAAGGCAAAAAGAGTGGGAGGGAGGGGAGGGGAGTAAGAGGAGCTAGGGGTATACCGAGGGGGCACAGATGAGAGAAATGATAGCAGGAGGCAAAGGAGAGGTGAAGGCCTGACCTTCCCTTCCTGTCTCTCGTGACAAAAGCAGAGCTCCTCCTGTACAGAGAGACGGAGGGAGAGATGAAGGGGAAAGAAAGGCAGGAAAAATGGAGAGGTTGAAGGTGGTGGTGGTGGTGGGAGGGAAGGTATTCGGCGACATGGAGGCGTGTGGGGGGGTGCAGGTGTTTGGCTACACGTTCTGCTCACACCAGCTAACATTTGTTTCCTATTGGCTTGTTATTGTCCTGCAGGCTGTGATAGTGCAGCTACAGCAATAGGGAAAAGAAATGGAGTATAAATAAATAATGATTGGGTTATCTTAATTGTTAAGTATAAAATATGTCAGCTGTTGGTTTCAAAATAAACAAACGCACCTATTAATCAAATAATTGAACCCCTTCAGTCTTGTTTAGATGATAAGTGAACTATTGTAGATCTGCTTGAGATGAAAAGAGAAATAGTAATTGTATTGTATTGTTTCGTTAGGGCTGTGTGTGGTGGTTGTTGTAAAGTGGTGGTTTTATGCTTGGAGCTCACAGCTGTTTATATAACCGTTTTGGCAAAGCAGAGCTCTTCCTCTCGTCAGCCTTATCAACAAAACCCTGTCAAAAAGAAACTCTTATCTCTTTCACCATCCAAAAATTATTACTGCACTTATCTGATTTCCCACAGCCAGATTAATGTCAGCCACTGTTTACTTGTCGAGTTGAGAAGGATGAGCCGGCAACCTTTTTCTTTCTTTCTTTCTCCCCTTCATTCTTTGTATTGGAGAGTATTGAACAGCCTACATTTAACTTCATTTGCCTGATAAAGTTCAGCCTTGTTGTGTTAAAAAAATAATTTGGCAACATTTCCAATGTTCAGTTTTGAAATAGGAGAAAGAAGAAAGAAAGAAAAGTAAACGGAACCCCTCAGATCTGTGAGCCCTTTGTCTGACCTCAAACAATGTCACAAACAGTATAGGAAGTCAAAACTGTACTGAATGATGTCTCGGAACGGCACGGCTCCGCCTGGCTCGGTTTGCCCCCCCCTCCCCCGTCACATCCTAAAAAGGTAATGAGTGAATAACTACGTTATGATCCTGTCTTTTTCCTGGGTTCACTCAGAGTTCACTGAATTAATTCAATTTAGATCGTGGCCACTCCCGCCTGTCAGGATAATAGATAACCATTACATCTATCTATCTATCTATCTATCTATCTATCTATCTATCTATCTATCTATCTATCTATCTATCTATCTATCTATCTATCTATCTATCTATCTATCTATCTATCTATCTACATATATAGTACTGTGCAAAGGTTTTAGGGCACTTCAGATATTTAGATTCTTTTCCATCATGCAGTACCATCCGAGAGGCCTCTGATTGGTCCCAAGTTTATTCTCCAGCATGACAATGACCCCAAAATTACAGCCAGTGTCAAAAATAACTTTTTATATTCACAAGAAGACTCCAACAGTCAACTTCCAAATTTACCAAAATCAAGTCATGATTGACCGAACTCTGTATGAAGTTAAACCATAAATAAAGCCTGATGCATTGTTTTTGAACAATAAAAAATTTAATGTGGCAACACTATATGTATATCTATGATATATGTGTGTGTAAAAAAAAAATAGTGTTGCCACATTCACTTTTTTTTCTATTATAATGGTTAATTAATTTTCACAATGATATGTTTGGAGGAGATCAGTAGAATTTTAGGAGATAGGCTTCACTTTCACAGTCATTTGAGAAGAGGTAAAAAACAAACACAAAAACATTCCAACTTTATGGGGCAACAGTATATACTGTGTGTATGTGTTATGTATTTGATATTGATACATGAGCAGCAGCATGTTATTGATAGGAAGGAGAAATGTAAGGACAGTAATGGTGTATTGAGCAGGGAGCATGTGGACATATGGCTGCAGTTAACTCGCTTTCAAAGAGTCAAATAACATCAATATGAATCCACCTGATACTGTGAAACCCCGGAGTCTGACCTGCACTAAACACGGCTGTTTGCTCCAACTCTACAAGCTCCAATACACTTTCTACGTAAATCCTCAGTGTAAAGTGATGTTGCGGTGCCGCTGCGGGTTCACCTATTAGCGAGCAGTGGTGTCATTTATATTTATAGCTGCAACAAAGGAATAGGAGAAATGATCCTAGAAGAAAAGAAAAATCTGTGTGTGAGAGAGAGAACCCCCCTCCTCCTCCTCCTTCCCTCCTCCATATCTGCTGACCATTTTTCTTCAAAGTAATGACTCCAACTCAATTTAGTATGACGGAGAGAGAGAGAAAGAGGGGGGGAGAGGGGTAAAGAACCAAATGACAGAAAGAGCGGATGAGGGAGCGAAGGGAGTGAGGGAGAGGTGGAAATGGCAAAAAGAAAGGGTGTGGAAAGGGGAGGGGGGGTGAGGGAAAGGGCTTGGCTGAGCTCGGGGTGAACGGGAGGTCAGCGCGTCTCTCCAATATTAAAATGTGTACCGGGGACGCGGGGTGACACGCCTCGCCCGTTAAACAAAGAGTGTGCCAAACTGGCAGATTAATTTGAAAACTTGAGTCCATGCACACACACACACAACACTTAATGCCTTAAAGAGCCACAGTCTGCACCGCAGCCCCGCTCGCTGCTCCAGCCCAGACCCTGCTCCATGTCGCCCCGTGCAGCACCGGGGACCACGGGGCGACGGTCACCGGTCAGGAGGAGGAGGGGGTGGGGTGGGGGGGTTCCCCTCTTGTCATTTCTCGTGTTTTGAGTCGCGGTGAAGGCAGCGTTCTGGTGACGTACTGTCTTTGTTTTCTCTGGATTATCACCGTTAATCGCTTCTACCTTCGCAGCGCTTCATCCCGGTGCCTTGAACGCGGAGACTGAGCCGCGCCGATCGGATATTAGTCTACAGTCATGTTGACGCTTTACCGGGAGAGACCGGAGGGCGTGCGTCTGCGCGAGTACGCGCGTGCACGCGAGCGGGAGTGTCCGCAAGAAAGAAAAAAAAAAGACCACCTTTTTTTTTCTTCTTCTTTTTTTTTTTAAAGATACCATGAAGACTCCTGAAGAGGTAAAAAAAAAAAACCTGTGGCGTCGGAAGCGGAGACAGGAGGAGGAACTGAGGTGTGAGCGCTCCAGTCTGATTTGAGCAGGAAAAGAAAACCAGCTGCGGGTTTGTGCAGAGGTGAAGAGCGGCGAGAAAAAGAAAAAAAAAGACATGTGATGATGGTGGGAAGAGGAAAAACTGTGGAGATCAATGTGACGACGTTACCGGAGAGAAAAGGCGGGTCCAGCAGCGACAGAGTGAGTAGCTACACACTACACACAAACCTGCTAGAAGAAGATGCGTCCTCATTTGCATATCAGAGTGTGTATGTGTGTGTGTATACGCGTGTGTGTGCCTGCTTTTTTCTTGCCCGTAGCTACCGTGTGTGGCAGGTGCTTTGCCCGCGGTGGGAGGGAGGGTGGGAGGGAGGGGGGAGACCACGTGTTGGCGTAGCTACCGCAGACCCCCCTCCTCTTCCTCCTCCCTTATTCCCCCTATACTCAATACACTTAAGCTGGTGGTAACTTTATCGGTTCATATGTTGGATATTATGGGATGAGAACTGTGCAGGTTCATGTTTCCTTCTAGGTGTAATCTCCGGGGAGTGGGTGCACTGTGGGCGCCGTGCTGTTAGTTAGGATCACTGGTTCCTCGTGGGTTTGCAGAGCACCAGACAGAGGGGCAGATAGATAGACTGGCTGATAGGCTCCTATCATCAGTGTAGACCAGCCTGGCGGTGAAGGCCAGGTCGTGGTCAGTGCAGGTTAAAGGCCAGGCCGGAGAACTAGCTTTTTTAACTTTCACTCGTGTCAGCCTTCAGTCTCATCCACGGCAGCCTTATATTTTCACAACATCCTTCATCTCGTGTCATCCATCATAGCAAATACTGCGGTTGCTTCAAAGTGCCAACTGATTTCAGTCTATGTAATAAAAAAAAATCTAAAATGAAATAAAAGAGCTGCTCATGCACGCGTAATGAAATTGTCCTCAGGAAAAAGAAAAGATCTAGATCCAGATGTGCGGTTTTCTTTCCTGCTGTTGACCCACACATGTTGTATATGGAGGCTGTGTGAGAGCGCCAGTGGTTTCAGCTGTTTATTTTCCTCCGCTGATTGCTAACGTGCTGTCTCTCTGATCAAATGTTTCCATCCTACTGGGAGCCTTTGTTTCAGCGCCGATGTCCCTCCGTCTAATACAAATGCTGCTATAGCCTCGCGCTGGCTCCAGCTGCACCGCCTGCTTCTGTATTTACAGCATATTTTTTGCACTGTTATAAACACTCGTGGGGAGTTTGATCATGGACGCGGTTAAATGTTGCTGTTTCTGTTTTTATTCGTCCAGCTTCATTATGAATATAGCTGGGCCTAGAGGAGTGGATGTATGAAGCAAAAGGCGAGCCGTCCACTAGCACACAATAGCTGATGAAAACACCTTCAGATGAACCGAGGCCAGGCCGAGGGACAGGCCTGCAGCTTCGTCTCTATCTCCTCCGTCGCTTTGCATGACAATAACCAGGGGAATGAAGCCCGGTTTATTTATCAAACTGCACAAAAGGAGCCGAGCCGCATTTCTCTTGTGCAGCTTATTCACCGCGGTAATATTTCAGAACTGTGACAAGGCCTGGTCGCTGCGGATAATGAAGCCGTTTAACCCTTCAATATGTTCGTTTTGATTGTCCCAATGTGGCTTTATACGAGTTAAGGCCTGCTGTTGGTCAAAGGAAAAGGGGAAAAAAAACCTCCGAGGCCTTTTGTTGTCGTGTTTCAGACTAAATTTTAAAGATGGCGCATGGATACAGATTTGATTTTATACAGAGCGGACCACTGTTTATATAGCGTTAGAGCCTCTCACTTTCCCTGTTACACCCTTCATTAAATAAAAGCAGACCAGGCCGCTCCAGTGAAATCTTACCTCTGTGCTTGTTAGAATTAATCCGCGTTTAAAAATAATAATCCCAGTTGTGAGTGGAAGGAGAAGGAGAAGGGGCTGGAGGTTTAGTCCGCCAGCAGCATCTGATTTAAAAGCTCAGATTGTGAAGAGACTTTAAAGTTATTTATTCACCCCTGCTCTCTTCCGCTCCCTGCTCATTTTATTGCTTTTTATTTAAACACCCCCCACACCCCTTCCCCTCTTTCTCTTCCATCTCCGTTTGAGCTTGTTGGTGTTTGAGCTGTAAACGGAATTGACCCGCAATAAAAGTCACATGTTTGATTCCAGATCCGCTGACCTTTTCCACTCACTGCGTCCTCCTGTATGTCACCTCCTCCTGCTGCTCCTTCTGTCACACACGCTCTCATACAGTAACATCTTAATGTTGGAGCCAGATTTTATTTTTAACCCTGTAGCAGCTGCTCTGAGTGTGTGTGAGTGTGTGTGTGCGGGTTTCACAACAGGCCGGGCTGGTTTTTCAGGTGGGGCGCCGCAGGGCTGAAGTGGTCCTCAGCTCAGGTTCAGGTTTAGCTGCACGGGCAACTCAAGGCTACTTTCTTTTATTTTTATTTTTTTAAATTATTATTATTTTATTTGTTCATGTTTTTCAGCGCATTTCAAGCACGCATTTAATTGAATGTTTTGTCTTATTTAGTTTGTTTTGTTCATTACGCATAGATCAAATGAGTCTTTGAGGTCAAGAAGACAGTTTAGGTTTTTTTTCCCCCCTCGATCTTCTAAATTTATGAGAGTGTCTGAAGCTGTAACCGGAATTCAGAGGCTGCTTTTGACAAACGTGACAGGGAGGGGAAGTGCTGCAGTCAGAGTCAAACACATCTTGACAGATACCTGAGATGACCCGCAGCAGAGCGGGAGGTCAAGGTGAGACAAGTATGCACACACCTGCGCAGAATAGAATAGAATAGAATAGAATAGAATAGAATAGAATAGAATAGAGGCTGGGTATGCTGGGTTATACTGAAACTAGTTAAGGCAGCTATAAAGGAGAAGCCTGAAACAATTTTGTGGAGCAGAGTAGAAGCAGATTAGTGACGGTGACTCCGCGCTGCCTTTGTGGTCCGCTCAGGTGATGTATGAGCAACTTTTAGAGGAAACGGAGAACAGCAATATTGCCTGAAGCAGCGAGGGAGAGTCAGTGTCACAAAATCAATGTGGGAGCAGAAGGAGCAGCGAGAAGTGACGTGGAAAACACACGAGGAAGAACATTTAGGCCTCAGAATGTAGAGAGCTTCAAAATCCACAACTCCTCTATTATTACAGACATCTGGCATATATCACAGCTACACAATTATTTTAATTTTATTTCATTTTTATTTTATTTTATTTCAGTTTTATTTTATTTTGTGGAGTTGGATAGACTGAAAATCGAAAGTAGCCAAAGTAAGACATAGCCGAAAGAAAGAAAGAAAGAAAGAAAGAAAGAAAGAAAGAAAGAAAGAAAGAAAGAAAGAAAGAAAGAAAAAGAATCATGATTGAGTACAGGCCCCTATGTGCGGCTTTTTAATTCAGTTAAAACGTGAAATGCATTTAGCATCGTGAAGGGACATGGATTCATTCGTTGGTTTATTCATCGCTCCATCCATTCTTCACTCACATTATTCAGAACAGCCTGTGATGGGCCGCTGTTTCCTCGTGCCAAGAAATCTGTCTTCTCTTTCACTAAATTGCTCCAACATTCAGTTTAGACGAGCAGCGGCCGAGGAGGCCAACTTCTTCGTTTTCTATTTATTTGTTGTTGTTTTTGAAATTTGATTATTCTACTTTGGATGATTACAGTTGTGTCACCGTTGAACTTGTTGTGTGGGTGAGAGGCTGACGGAAAGTTGTTGAATATTTACATTTGGAATAACTGTTGCAGAGTTCTGATATTCCCATTTATCTAACCCAACAATAATAACAATAGAAGAACATGACAATTTTTGTTTGATACCAATATGACTGACATTTATTTAGAAAGATCAGTATTTATTTTTTATGTTATGTCTAAACCAGGATTTTATTTTGTTTTATTTGTTTTATTTTTTTAAAGGCCTCCTCCATTTTTTTTTTACACCACTTTCTGTTGCTCGAAAATGGCTTTTCTTTTCTTTTCTTTTTATTTAATGGTGTTATTTCAGCATCAGCTGTTTTAATGCTCGCCCTGCCTCACAGGAAGCGTTGGAGCTTCCTAACCTGATCTGAGCCCCCCAGCAGCGCTGCGGAGGGTCAGGGATCACACACATGTACAGATGGATGGAAATATTCCGCTGTGGCTCCGACAGCGACTTTATGAAAGCAACAGCAGTGTGTGTGCGCGTGTGTGTGTGTGGACGGTGTGATGCGCCTCCAGAGAGCCACTGTCTTCTATATCTACCCTGTAGATCCGGATTTGTGTAAAAATCATTAAAGCAATCACAAATTCGCTTCTAGGGGAGTATATAGTGGATTTATACACGACGGCTGCGATGGATCGGACAGAGCGAGGCGCAGAGGCCTGCAGCGGTTATTAGGCTGCACGCGCCTTTATTTACTCTTTGCTTTAGATTTGATTTTGAATTCGTTTGTAGATCAGCTGGTTGAAGGTAAAAAAAAAAAACAAAAGAAAAGAAAAGAAAAAAATGCTGTGTTTTATGTATATTTTCATTTCAACTATAAATATTATGAAACATTTAACTTGTTCCAGGTGGATCTGGATTAATCTGGATTACATGTAGATGTTGATTCGATTTGAATCCATCTTCTCCCTGTGTGCTGCTGCGTGTGTGCTGCTGTGTGTGTTTTCATACTTTTAAAAGCCAGCTCAGTGCTGCAGGTTGAGCTGCAGTTTTTTTTTTAATCATTTGAAAAATGATACAGTGGGCTTTGTGGAGTGGCGCAGGGGGTGGGGGGTATTGGAAGGGTGGGGGTGTAAGAAACGGTCAATTTTCTGGAAACAAAGGACTTCTCCATCACCTCCATCATCTTGCCTTGTGTGAATCTGTGCTGATAACACCACACAAAGTGCACACCGCCTTCTCTCCTGGTTGTGCTGTTTGCTCTGTTTTAGTGACTCGATGCTGAAACATAACAACTAAAAAATAATTTTAAAAAAGGAAGAAAAATCCGTGTATAATTTCTGGAATTCAAATGATCATTAGGTTATTATTACCAGCATTTAAGCAGAATGCTGGGTGTTAATGTGAGTGTGCAGGAGTTGTGCAGCGTCCTGGTGTGTCTGGTGCGTGATAACAAGTAGGCAAGTGTGTGATCTGTTAAAAAAGGGAAACCACGGGCTGTGGAAGTGTGTGGCAGCTTGTGTGAGTGGGGAGATGAGTCCTCTTGCAGGGGGGGACAACAAAGAGCGGTGTATCTGTGTTCAGCAATGCACTGCAGCTCAAGGGCAGAAAGCAGCCAGTCTGAAGCCTCATATGGCTTTGTTATGCTAGACATGTTAATATCAGAACGTGGGTGGAAATAAATCCTACTTATCCACGCGAGGCAAAAAGGTTGAGTCTGAATTATCATGCAAGAGGAGTTCATGTAGAACAGGCGCCTGTTGGAGCAGTGTGTGTGTGTTTCTGTGTTTCTGGACTCTCATTCTTAATGCAAAGGGCTGCTGGTGATTTAGGAGACTGTGTAACCTGAATTAGTTGATGAATTTTCTATCGATCCTAAACAAGCCAGATTTATCTCTGACATGGGGCCGCTGCTGCTGGGTGGCGCCGGAGTCAGGCAACTCTCCCACTCCCCGTTATTAGCGATTTAAAAAGAACAGGGGAGAAGGAAAAAAAAAAGAAAGAGAAGTTTGTCAAACATGTCGCTACACACCCAGTACACACACACACACACAGGAGGAGGCGCAGCCCGCCACTTGAAACCACCCACAGCCCTCCGGCGCTCTTTCTCTCCGTCCGCTCCTTTCTTTATGTTTTCTTTATGATCTATTTGAATTTGCAAAGAGCAGGAGATGACAACATCTGTATGCGCTCTGGGGCGCGTGCACGCGCGCAGGCAGGGGCGGCCTCAGCCGGGAGCGGAATGCAATGCAGCTCCAACTAGGACGCGCTTTGTTATTGTTGTGATGTCTCTGCTCCGCTCGGAGCGGCGGTGCGTGCCGACATGTGGCCGGAGAAATGCGCTATATACGGAGAACGGTGCATATGGAGAGAGGCGAGGAGGGGCGGAGGGGAGGGGGGGTTATTGTAAGACTCAATGGCCACAAACCGAGGCCATATGATAATGCGCGTGGCTCTGTATATGCTTAATCCCATTTCCTTATCCGGGGTTTGTCCAGGAGGCGCGCCATTGGCCGGCCGCCGTCACGTGGCTTCTTAACTTTGTTCACTTGACAGAAAAGTAGGAGGGTTCAACGGAGCAGGAATAACCGAAGAGTAAAGGGATGAGATATAAATTTTAGTTATATATTTTCAGAGTAGGTGCAATTCCACAAAAAGACTGAAATTAATGGCCATGAGCTCCTATTTGATCAACTCCAACTATGTGGACCCGAAGTTCCCCCCGTGCGAGGAATACTCACAGAGCGACTATCTGCCCAGCCACTCTCCGGACTATTACAGCTCTCAGAGGCAGGAGCCTGCCGCCTTTCAGCCGGACTCCCTCTACCATCACCACCAGCACCACCCACACCACCAGACCCAGACCCAGCCACAGAGAGCCGAGCCGCCCTATACGACGTGCCAGCGCGCGGGGCAGCCAGCCTCGGTGGTCATGTCCCCGCGGGGTCACGTCCTTCCCCCGGCTGCGCTGCAGACTCCCACCGCCCCCGTCCCCGTCCCGGAGCACAGTCACCGCTGCGAGTCGGTGACACCCAGCCCGCCTCCGCCTCCGTCCTGCGGCCAAACGCCCCACAGCCAAAGCGCTTCTTCCCCCGCGAGCAGTCGGAAGGATCCCGTCGTCTACCCGTGGATGAAGAAAGTCCATGTAAACATCGGTAAGTGCTCCATGCAAAACTTTCTTTCTCTCCCCCCTCTCTCCCTCTCCTCCTAGCTGCGCCGTTCTGCCTGCGGTGGAAGCCCATGCAGTCAGCTAGGTGTCCACCGTCACAATCTATGGCTTCTCCCCCCCCTGTTTTCTGTTAGAAGTAGAAGAGTAGCCCTTGGGTCGAGATTTACGATCGTCTGTTTGCAGGGCCAATATAATTACACCCTCCATAAATTTTTATTACACCTCTGCGCTGAGGTGCCTTTTGAAGTCCGATCTCAGGCTCGTCTGCTCTAATACCTCGCCTTATGACAACTTAGACCGAGCCCATAAGTTAGATTTTATGCTTTGGTAATTTGATTTTAAGTGGTCGGGTTGTATAAACGGTGTACTTTACTCTGTCGAGCCTTCCTTCCCCACTCGTTGTTCCAGGGGAGGGAAAGTTTTATGGCAGCTGAAATATTCATGTTTATGGAGCCGGCCGTAAAACACCAATGTAACACCGAATAGCTGCAGTCTATTACGGCTCCTCTGTAATGTTCTAATGGACTCGCTGCCTGTTGTGTATTGTGGATAATCGGGACTGTGTATATTCGCGCGACGACAATAATGGCACTTTTGCAAAGTCACCGCAACTCGCGCTCTGCAGCCGGCCTGTGCACGCGGTAAGAAAGAGGTTTGATGTGTGCGTGTTTTTTTTCCTTTTCTTCTCTGCACGGTTATTGCAGCTGTCATGTCTGTGGATTCTGCTGCAGCATGTTTAGTTGTTACTGTCCTGTTGTGTTGAATCATCATCGTTGAATGCCGTTGCGTTGTAGATGTCGTACCCCCGCCCCCCCACACCCTCCACCCACCACCACCACGTTCATCCTCGACCAGTTTATACAAGAGGAGACAATGGCACCATCCTCGCGCTCAGTCCGTCTGTGCATGAAGGAGGAGGGGGGGGGGGTTATGAGAAAAGGGCTAGGAAGCTGCTCTGCTTGTTGTTTTCGCTGGTTTGTCATTTGCCCTGTCGCGTGCGCGCAGTTTTGAACCTTTAGAGTCGCAGCAGTGGCCTCGATTTGCCCCCAAATCACAACATTTGGACACCGATGTCAGGCTGGTGTCGTGCGTGGGAGGGGGGATTCACACCACACCACACCACACCACCGCCACCGGGCCTGAAATGACACCTGACCACATATGTTCACTGAAAACGCAGCCTTTCGGAAACAAAGAGCTGCTTTAGAAAACACGAGGTTTGTGTAGTAAAAAACAACAACAAAAAACCAGTAGTGTAAACAGTGAAGGGTCTGCCAAGGTTACACTGGATCTGTTCTCTCCCACATCAGCTCCACTCATGATGGCGGGACCTTTATTTCTCCTCCTTGCATGTTCATGATGAACTTCCAGTTTCCTCCCTACGGCTACTGTTTACGTCCTCTGTAATATGGCTAACAGCACTGTCTAGCATTATAATAATTATTACTATTTTTTATTTTATTTTATTTAATTAATATAGCTGTTGTAGTTTTATTTTATTATTGTTATTATTATTATTAGCTATTATTATAATAATGTAATTCTCAGCCTGTATATTTTTTCTTGATGCTTCATATTGATCGTCTCTGGTTCTTTCCTCCCACAGTGAGTTCAAACTACACGGGAGGCGAGCCGAAGCGGTCGCGGACGGCCTACACGCGCCAGCAGGTTCTGGAGCTGGAGAAGGAGTTCCACTACAACCGGTACCTGACGCGCAGGCGCAGGGTGGAGATCGCGCACACGCTGTGCCTGTCAGAGCGGCAGATCAAGATCTGGTTCCAGAACCGGAGGATGAAATGGAAGAAGGACCACAAGCTGCCCAACACGAAGGTCCGCTCCGGGACAAACGGCAGCAACACAAACTCCCAGTCCCTGACCGGTTCCCAGAACCGCTCCAGCGGACCACTATAGCCCCATATTGGCTCTTTGTCTGACGTGTGTCCCACGTTCCCCCCCCACCTCGATCCCCAAACTTGAACGCCTTGTAACCACCGGAACCTGCACTTTGGACCGGAGTAACGCTTTGGAGGGAGACATGTGGCCCTGCTATACACTATAAATATGACGTGTCGGTGGAGGGGAGAGCGTCCATTCATAAAAGAAGAAAGGAACAAAACAGGAGAAAAGAAACAGACAGAAATGGAAAAATGAAGCGGTCGCTTATTTGTTTTTAACCCGCCACTCTCTCTCTCTCTCTCTCTCTCTCTCTCTCTCTCTCTCTCTCTCTCTCTCTCTCTCTCTCTCTCTCTCTCTCTCTCTCTCTCCCTGTCTCTTCCTCCGCTTTTTAAATTCCTTTCTTTTTATATCTCACCCACACAACCCCTCCCCTCTCTCTCTCCTCTCTATCAGAGAGCACGGGACGGTGTATGCTGAATATATAACGTGCTCCTATGTGTGTGTGTGTGTGTGTGTGTGTGTGTGTGTGTGTGTGTGTGTGTGTGTGTGTGTGTGTGGTTCCTCGCTTCTTTTTTTTTATCCGAGACTTTTTTGGTGAAGATGGATCCTCGTTTTCATCTTTAATCATGCCAAACTCGAGGCCCATTTGTCATGTTTACTCTGCGGGTACAAAGCAAAGGGGTGAACCGCGGCTCTGCCCATTACCCCCCCCCCCCCACACACACATACACACACACACACATATAGCTACACACACTCGCGTACCTCTCTCCAAACCACTACACCGCTCACCCTGCCACCCCACTCACACGCACGTGTAATAAATAAATGGTACTCTCATTTCGTCAAGAGAAGTTTTCTCACTGCACCGCCACACACACACACACACACGTCCCTCTGTGCAACCTGATTATACTCCACCGTCCAACAGACTATAATAACCTCCGCTATGAGACAGAGTGACAGCATTGTAACTGCTGACGCGTCTGTTCTCTTTAATGACAAACTTATAGCTTTTTCAATTTTAATTGCAGTTGTTGTTGATTGTAAAGGTCTATATGCTGGCTGCGGTGCAGGCTGCGGTGGCTGCGGTGTGGATGACGGGAGGATGCGTTCATGTGGTCGCTGATCGTTCATGTTGCCGACAGGGAAAGAGACTGAACAGGCTGATGCCAGAGAAATAACAGGCTGTTTTTTTTTTTTTGTCTTTATTTTTGTTTTTACCACGCACCAAACACAGTGTATGAAGCTGCCTGAACAAAGGACACTAATCTCCAACTCGCCCAGAACACATCATAGGCGCAGCACTATTCAATGTAGGGTACTACCTATTACCTCAGCTGTACTTATATATTATTATTATTTTTTATAATCTTATTTTCTCTTACTCGTTGATGAAGTGACAGCTTTTTCGAGCTTTTATATTTTTTAAATTGTGTGACGAGTTATTATAATAATAATTATTACCTGCAATACAAAAAAAGCGCTATTCATTTCCTGTATGTGAAACAAAAGTTATTTAATTATAAGTAATTGTTCTAGCCAGAGAAATTCGGTAGAATAAGGAGCCTTTTTATTGCATGTCTGAATGGTGTTGATTCGTTTTCTCTCTTTTCTTCCTTGTCTCATCTTGTCTCCGCGCGCACACCTTGTTTTTCTTGTTTGTTTTTTTCTCCTCGTGCCACTTTTTTTTATTCTGCCAATGTTTTCTAACTGATATAATTCTTTACATTCCAAAGATCGGTTCCTATCCTTCTTGATGATGATGATGATGATGATGATGATGATGATGATGATATGGTATGTATGATATTGTTGAACATGTGTTACCTCCGTGATATGTAAGTTGCTCCTCTCTGTGCTTATGCCTACTCAGTGTCTACCTTCTTATTATTTGTAAATAGTCCATTGAAATTTAAATAAATGGCTGAAAAAGCAGACATTTCTCTTCTTTCCTCTCATTTCTTCTCTCAGAATTATGTTTTATTCCCTTTCTCCTTGTTTGAGATATTTAATAGACTAATATTTTTGCTTCCCATTGTCTCCTCTCGTGCAGGATGTCTTTAAAGCAACACCCAAACTCTCCCCATAATAAATAATTTCCACTTTCATTCATTTCAGTGTTGGTTTTGCCTACAAAACGCAAAGCGACTTGACTTGAGGAATCAGTGGGCTCCGATGATTAATCTGTCCCCAGCCCTGAGTGATCCTGGTACATTACGTCCTGTAATCTCGTTTTAAATCACACAACGTCCCTCCGTTTCACTCCCGTTCTCCCGTTAATTTAACGGCTGCTCACTCACACTCGCATGCACCGGGCCGACAAAGAGTGTGGGACAGCCCCCTTCCTTCCTCCTCTGCTTCTCAACTCTAAGAAAAAAAAAGAAAAAAAGAATTAAATATCTCGCTTCGTGGTCTTTTAATGCTTTAATGAGTATAATTTTTGCTCAATTTTTTTCCTCCTATCGTTGTTTTCTGCACCGGTGCTGTGCGCGCGTGTGTGTTTTATTTTTTTATATATTACAAAAAGGGAGCAGGCCGGCGCCATAGCTCAAACCCTGACAACCAAATAGATAATCAACAAGACGAATGGCTTCTTTTGTAAGGCGCGGCTCCCGTATTAATTTTCATTTTCTTTTCTTAGAGCAGATATCGAAAAATATAGAGCAAGAGGGGGGGGGAGAACGAGAAAATAGCATTCCTCTCGATGAACTTTAAACAAAAAAACTGTGCCCCCCAAATTGGTCCGTTCGTATTTCTCGGCCCAGAGAAGATTCCCTATTACTTGTTGGTTGATTTCTCCCTGGGCTTCTTGCCACAGAGACTCCCTTTGCCCATTTATCTGCTTTCTTCCTATTTATGAAAGGCTTCTCCAGCAAAAAACCGCCCTCCTATCAAACTGTATAGCAAGATATGCTCACGCGCGCGCACACTGCGCCCAAAAAAAGCGTAAAACGTTACCCATGGCGACGGAATAAAAGGTTTACACTCGCATTTCCACACTTTTTACCTGAAAATTCCAGTTTTTATATACATTTATAATCAAAAATTCCAGTTCATATGTATAAATAATGTGGAAATGCAGGTTTAAAGCTTTTATTCCGTCACCATGCGTAACGCTGTAGCTTTTTGGGCGCAGTGCGCGTGCTTTTCGGTTATTATCCCATCTCAGAATGTGATTTAAACACATTCTCAACTAAATTAGTCCCAATATAGCTGGATGTGTGAGATGGCCTATATAGCGTATATGTCTTCTAGCTAGCCTACACAAGCCCGCAGGCATTGCGATAATATTTGTGTCAGGATGCTGTAGGCTAATTGTCTACACACCAAATGTCCTATATTGGAGCATGTAAAGAAACATCCCCTCCCCAGTATCCGCACACATGCGCTCACATATGTGTGTCCCCCCCACCACCCAACAATAACTCCTAAAGCCCCTGGAGTATTCTCGGTCCGAGTTGAAATAAATGCGTTATCGCGCGGGGTGACACCACGTACAATAAAATCCACCAAGAAACCCCTGACACTTTTTTTAGCCACCTTTATCAGCCGCGGCCTTCTGCTGTCCCTATGAATGGGCTCTGACTTCTTCTCTCTTTTTTTTTTGTAAGAATGCCCCCCCACCCACCCGCTCCTCACTGCCACCCCTTGAAAAAGTTCACAGCCATTATTTCCCGGACAGGGCAGAGGGGACGGCACCTCAAGAAAAATGCGAGAATTATACAAGAAAAAATCATTAATCACGTGTTCCTCTTTTAACACTTGTTCTCCTTCTTCTCTATTGTCAGCAGACAGCCACACACAAGAGCCTTCTGCCAGGAGATCCAGAGGACTCAGACAGAGGAGAAGAAAAAGAAGACGCCTTGGAGGACACCCCCCCACCCCCCACCACCACCACTCCTCCTCCCTCCTCACGCACACATAAACACCCATACATACACCTCCCCTTCCCACGCACCACCAAGCTATTTTTACACCCCACAAGTATCCCATAAGAAAAAAAAAGTTTTTTTCTCTTTCAATGGAAAGAGGAAAATCCCTCCAAAGAAACTCCAACAACCCAGTCAGAGTCCTCGCGGCGCATCAGGAGAAGAAGATGGCCTCGGGGTCGCGCGGAGTGGCCGTGGCGTGGAAGGTAAGAGGCCTGCGAATTTCACTCAGTGTCCCCTGTCCTGAGCAGCAGAGAGGCAAACGCCGGCGAAAGCGTTTTTATGGTTTTATTGCCCCCGTGCGCATTTGGCGAGGTCAGGCGAAGGGGGCTTTTATGGCCGCGGGGGCTTTGATTTTCGCGCGGGGGAACTTTTGGAGCCGCGTGTTTGTGTTGTGCGAGAATGTGTGTCTCATGTGTGTGTCTTTATACAGACGCTGGCTTTTGTTGTGTTGCGTTGTGCTGTTTTTCTCGTCTTTTCCTCCAGAGTTTGTGCAACTGTTTCCGTTCCCCCTCCTTTTGCCGCAGCGGTGTCACTATGTGCGTGCGTGTATGCGTGTGTGCGCGTGGAGGCCTCGGCTGCTGCAGCATCTGCTGTTGCGCCTGTGTACCTTTTTCCTGCGTGGGGCTTTGTTTTGATGAGACAGTTCTTTTTTTTTGTGCGTATTTTTCAGATTCATTTGAAGCTGTATTTTATGAATGGAAGTGGCTCGTGCTGCAGTGCGAGCAGCGGCCTGAATGCACTAGAATAAGAAGAGATGCTGTTAATAAATGAGAGTCTCCACGCCAATAATTCCTGCTTCAGGCTGAGCTCATTATGCATTTTCCTTCCTGCTGGTCATGACGCGTTGCTGTGCTTCAGGCCCATGGCTTAGTGTAATAATATACTGTTGTAAGTGTGTGTTTTGTTGGCCAGGTGCGAACAGCTACACAGGCTTTCAGTGTGAATATGAATAATACAGGGCGAGGGTGTGAAAAAGAAAAATTAGAAGAAGCGGGAGAGCTCGAGCTGGTTAATGGATACTCTGCCGCTCGCGCTCCGAGACAATTTAGCTGGAAAACAAACGATCTGCGCAGGCTTTTCTAAATGACCTGCGAACGATCGCGGGGGTCGCCGTGCGCGCTCAGGCCTCCGGTATCTGCTGAGCAGCGTACCGCAGGAAGGAGCGCTCACTCCTGCTTGACCCCCCCTCCCTCCTCCAGAAATCAATTTGGCCGCGAATTAAAGATAAAAGGGCAGCGGTTCTGGTGGATGGGGCTCAGCCTCTCGTGAGGACGCGCGGGGCCATGACGTGATGCGATGCGTGGAGGAGAAACAAATGGCACGAGGAGAAGCGGCGGGTATCGAAGGGAAGAGATGGAGGAGGGAAAAATCGATGGGCAGAGCAGGAGCGGCGGAATGGCCAAGCTGCGGCCACGGAGGGTTCAACCAGGGGACAGGATTTTTTTTTCTGACCGATGAGGTCCACTGGCTCTGAAGTCAGAAGCTGACCCCCCCCGACCCCACACACACACACACACACCATTCCAACCCCCACCACTCATGGTCCCCCCCTTGACCTCGCGAGGCTGCTGGACCCTGCGCTCCCTCGGACATTCCCAGACCTCCGGAGGCCCCCCAGGCCACCGAGTCATAACAAGCCCAGTCCAGGCCACTGTAACCCAGGGGCACGGCGCTGATACCCCTGCCCTCACACTCACATAGACGGACAGACAGGCCAGACACCTGGTCAGGGGTCAGCCACGGGCCACTGCTGCCTGTTACTGAGCTGGGCTTATGATGGGGGGGGGGGGGCTGCAACAGAAAGAGATAATACCAAATCTATGGGCCGTTAGGAACCATGTAATTACAGTTTGCCCACAGGCCTACCTCTGGTTTGTGGCATTTGGTCGGACTAATTGTCTCCTCTGTCTTCTAAGCAGTGGGCACTGAGCGTAGCGAGACATTCTACCTATGAGAGGGTCAGACGCTCTGTCAGGCAGAACCTGAGAGGAGCCTGATGCCGGCCAGTATTTGGACAGACTGGGACCTCAATGTAAACAGAGGCTGCACCTCCTGATTGCTCTGTTAAAACTCTGCTGTGCTGCCTTTTTCTTTTCTTTTCTACCTCCGAGGCCCAGTCCCAGCCATGTCACCACATTCTAGTGTATGTTTAGTGAAATTAAAGGCATGCCGTAGTACTACACAAATAAAACCAAGAAGAAAAGAACACTGCTTATTTTACTAGAAACCAGCGGAGTTGGGAGAGATGCAGGCGGTCTTTACTGACTAATGGTTGCTGGTCATTTTCCAGCCTGGTAACCTGACCTACAGCTGGGGGTGGGGTGCTGCTACTAATTAATCAACGGAACAGTGGCGTATATTTGCCCTTTTTGTCCCACTTTGCCCTTATTACAGTCAAAAGGTTCACATACAACAAATTTTAAACTTGACCCAGGTCTAAAACATCAGCAGTCTGACTGCTTTTACATTTTTCTTGCGGAGGCAGAAGCTCTGTTCAGATCCACTCAGCCAAGACTTATAGGAAATGTGTTTTAAAAAGAGATTTCAACTATTTTGACAGTTCCCTATACGTCATCAAAATCTGTTGGAATCTAAAAAAAACACTCTAGTGCTGATTTCTATACAGCAAGCAGGATGTGATTTACTGCTATCAGGTCTCCTGAGTGGGATCATGGGTATTTTTAGAATCACACCAGTCGCTGACCATCCTCTGAGACGAAGACCCCACTATTTATTACATCTCCCATTACTCTAGTTTTCCATCTTGACTCTCTGCTCTTCCAGCGCTTCCACACTTCCATGTGACAGTCTGGAGCTAAATGCAAACACACAGGAAGGGGAGGAGATGTAGTAATGGCACTCTGATAATCACACACAACTTCCAACATACAGACAGGCAGAGACACTGGGGAAACGGGGGAGCCACGGGAACAAGAAGGACACAAGGGAAACAAAGATGATCAGACAAAGACAGAAAGGAACTGAGAGGCTGTTCATCTAGGGTGATAGTAAACAGGTAAAGCTCACCACCAGAACCAAAGACAAAGCTGACAATCAGGCACAATGTTTAATAGCCAGGTGCCCATCACCTGATGGTCCGGGAGGTCTGGTTGTTTGTCAGGGACTCTCAGCTCTGCTGTGGACCGGGCCTCTGGATTCAGGATCAGGCAGGATGTGAGCCGGGGCCTCTGACAGAAGGAAGAGGCTGAGCATCGGGCCATCGGCTCAAAGTCTTTCTGAGTCCCCAGTGGTGCTGATGGTGACTTTGGGCAGCTAGAGGGTTCAATGTCTCTCTGACCTGCACTTCCTTTTTGTTGGCTACGCTGCAGGCTACTGAAGGCTAGCCTTGTGGTGGCAAGTAAGAGGCTAGCAGGCTAGCAACAGGATAGCAGGCTGGGGGCAGACTGCAATATCTGATGAGGCAGAAGTAGTGGAGTGCTGCAATTGCAGGACCGACCTCCTCCAAGGTTCTAAGATGATAGTGGATAACCAGGTGACTCTACTGCCTCAGACTGGAGCCGTTGTGGCCGCAGGCGTAGATCCTGACAAGATCATCTCATTAACGTCGTCCACAATCCAAAACTGACCGTCAAGCAGCAACACTGAGAAGAACCTCAGGAAACATGAACAGGAACCAGGCAGGAGCAAAAACAGGATTCACCACATTAGTGACATGAGGGGAAAGATAACCAGGAACTGACACAGATGATCTGACAGGGAGAGGGAGAGGAACACACACACTGTACACACACAAGGCAAGTGAAGGGTGAATGTTATCGAGTGGTGTAGTCAGTCCAACAGGTGGGAATGACAAGGACAGGAAGTGGAAGAAGAAAGAGAAATTAGAAAGAAACAGGAAATTAAGAAGCAGAATCCAGACTCACACAGATTGTGTGGTGTTGCATAGTTTGACATTTCTTATTTATGTGATACAAGATGTTGTATGAAAAGAGACAGAATCAGACAGAGGACATGATCTGTGTCGACCCATAACCTTTATTGCATTTTGTTTATTAACTGAATTAAGTTATTTAATGAACCAAACAGTGAACCTACAGTTTGTCATTGTGCAATTCCAGGAAACGATCCTGGAGAGAGTGGTGGTGGAGAAACCTATGGTCATTCAAACTGAAGGGCATGTAGGGCCATGTCCACCCTGACTGTTCAGCAAGGTTAAAGGGATAGTTCACCCAAAATTCAAATTTCACTCATTATCTACTCACCCTCATGTCGACTAAGAGCTGTGAGAATTTTCAGAGTCCTCCGTGCCTTCTCTGAGTTACGGGGGGGTCTACGCAGCAGTATTTGTCCATGGAATGGTTGTGAATGGATACCACTTTTCTTCGTCCAAAAAGACACACCAAAAAACATCCAAACTTATGATACAGTATATAATGTTACCTCGGTGGACATTGAAAACAAATGCATATGGTTGGGTGTTAGTTTTTATGACCATGTTGTAAAACATGCACTCCGAGACTGTAGGGGGAGCTCTGTAGAGAAAGTGACTGAACTTGCATACTTCCCCTTTAACTTAGTTTAACCCTTGTACTGTCATTTGTATTGAAAGAACTACATTGTATTTGTCCAGCAGGTTGTCATTGGCTTAAAAACCAGAGAAAGAGCGGTTTCTGAAGCTGAGGGCTGCTGTATGTGGATGAAGCTTCCCTGCAGTGTTGGACAGTTGTGTGAGTAGTTGTGATAGATCTGAGTAACAATGAGCTGAGGTCATCATGATTTTATCTTGCTTGTTTCGGTTGGCAGCTTTAAACAAATACATGGGCAGTGTAGGAGTGTTCTGCAATTGTCTGTCTTTCAGTTCAGCACCGAGGAAGGAGATGCTGCAGGTCTGAATGCAGAGGACATGCTGCTGTCGTTGCTGCAGCCTCACTCCTCTGACTCCTCCAGAGATGCAGTTTCTCAGCCTGAAACCTTGAATGGACTCAATCTAATTCCTACCCAGAGCTCACACAGGTTCATTAAAAACACTCTTGTTAAATGAAAACCCCTGCTGCTGCGCTGAGCTCTGGGTTCTAGTGGAAGACAGACAACCGGTGATTTTTAAAATCCGTTCCTTCGCCCCTTGTTTTGTTGATACCAGTTGTTTTCTCTTCAGCTTTGCAGCTCGTTCCCGACCCCTCTCCAACATCTAACAGGAGATTTGTTTTGTTTCTGGCTGTAATCTCAGTGGGATTAAGCGCTTGAATAAGTGTGAAGTGAGAGCAGGAGACAGCGGGAGTCCGGCCAGCAGACAGATGTGAGACCTGGAGTTGACACATCACGCTTGTTCCTGCTTTACAGTTTGCTGTCGCCGGGATGTTTGGGAGGCTCGACAACAGCTGATGGGGGCTGATGTTTCAACAGCAGCTTCACACAGGAAGCACCACACTTTCATGGATCACACACACACACATGCAGGCAGGCAGGCAGGGTAGGCATACAATAACATGCACTGTAACTTCCAATATGTTTTCATTGTGTGTGTGCTCATGCTCACTGGTTCAGTGATCACCAAAGGCCAAATCACACACAATCACACATACACACACACACAAGAAGTTGCACCAACTTCTCTCTCTGGCCTGGAGTCTCGCGGTGCTTTGCTAATTGCTAGACAAATCACCCCGCCTGCTTTTTTTTTTTCTTTCCGGACTTGTTGCAGCCGCTTTGCCCGAGAAATTTATTATTTTGGAGAGCGCGAGGAGCCGAGGAGGTCACGGTGGAGGCGCGCGGGCTGCAGGAGGAGGTCGTCACCAGAGATATATGGCTGCCAGGCTTTTCCTACTGCACAGTCCGTGTGTGTATGTGTGTGTGGGAGGGAGCGTGCGAGCCATTTAAAAGTGGACATGTATTAAGTATTAAAGAGAGACAGAGAGAGCCAAGTGGTTACCAAGTGGCAACGCGCGCGCATGTTTCTTTTTATAAGCCACGTTGTAGCCTAATATAACACGGTGATATAACAGATTGTAACGTTATTCAATAGGCAATTGAAAGGATGAATTAGAAAGGATTTCTCTGCTGTAGATGGGATGATGACAACACAAACAGTGAATATAACTATGAACACCCCGCTCCTTTTCCTCCCAACTATTAAATGTTATTTGAACTGCCATTGAGGGGAAAAAACGCGCTCTTTTATAATTATTTGTTTCCTTCCTTTTTACGTCTAGTCTGCAGTGAGATCCCAAGCTGGCAGCCAGATGCTCCGTGTATTAAAGCATTCTGCCTCTTAACAGTGATTGAATAATAATAAATACATCCTCATGATTAATAAATCAGATATAGCCCGTGTCCATTTATAAGCCTCGCTCTCCCCTCAGTGCATGGTGGAGCTGCCGGCCGGCGTTGAGCAGCGTTAGGACTCTGTCGGTGATGCTGCACACGGTGAACGGAGACAAGCCTTCCTGCAGCGTGATGATCCCACCGTTGTTTGTTACAGCAGCGCTCATATCCATTAGACGTGAATGATAAATCGGCTTCCGTGGCCCTGTCTTAGTAATGGCTGGGCATTAGGCCTGCGCGAGCTTATTGATACCGCAGTATTAAACAACCCACTGCCCCTCGTTACCTTTCGCTTATCAATAACCAAGCGAGGACGCGCTGCTGTAGAACAGCACGTCTGACAACCAAAGATCCGAGTTCGGGTTTAGATTTAAAAAAAAAAAAAAACAACTTATTATATGTGATTATAAAATAGGCTATAGCTATTGCGGCAGGTTGTCTATTTTACAATCTTAAAAAAAAGAGAGAGCAAAAGAAGGCAATTCATTTGGAACTTTTTATTCCGCCCTGATAATTCCCATTGACCAAAATAATTATTATTATTATAATGATTTGAAGATGAAAAAAAAAAATATTAGATAGGTCAAGGTTAGGCGCAAAAAGGAAGTAAAATTCACTGCAATATGACAGAGCGACTCCTCGTCATCATTTTAAATAAAATTTAAATGTAAAATAGATATCAATGTGGTTACTAATGCAGAATTTGTTGTAAAACAAAAAGTGTAGTATATAGTATATATTACCCACTTAGTTTAAAGCTGTAGGTCGGTGCTGCAAGATCATGTCAGTTAAACCCACAGTAACACAAGAAGCGCATCTGCATCAGAGTTAAGACAAAAGCATGTGGTCACAACGTGTTTCACAGAACTGCTGCTCACACTGATTCTGCAGGGCTGTAAATCTAATTATACAAATCAACAACTCCACGACCAGTGTAAATGTCCAAATGTAAAATGTAGAAGTGGGAGAGCTACATGGATGTGTTACTGTAACTCAGCGGGCTCTCCACCAGCCTTTAGACGTGGAACAATGGCTGGACACTTTCAACACTGTTCAGAAGTCAGACATGACAGGATCAATGTCCTGACACGTCTGACAACAAAACAGTCCCAACAGCCCCACGAGGCTGTGCACTTTCTTTAAGGAGCAGCTGGCAGCAACACTACACTAAATATCACACATGCATAAATAATAACTATAATAATAATAATAATAAACATGTTTAATTACGCAAATATGGCTATTGATTTGGATAGGTCCTTAACATTTAATGGTGAGGGGACGGGGGTGTCTGCACGCGGCGCAGCTCCATGACGGGGAAATACCTCAGGTCTCGCGCTGCACAGGAGGAATATATTTCAAAAAAGCGGCTGTGCGCGTGCTGCCGTCCTCCAACAGATTTACGAGCCGCAGTAAAAGGCGAGAAGATGTCGAGGCTCAGTAAATCAATCTCTGTGTGAGCGGCTCTTTTTTCCCACATCAGTCTGCTGCCTTCAAAATAAAAACACCACAGCAAACAGCACGTGGCTACACATAATAATACATAATAACAGCACGCTTAATAATAACACAAATAATAATAATAAAAAAATATATAGTATTTTCTCATCATGTGATGTAATATCTAACCACTTCATCACGCCGCGGACACTTTAATTTTACGGCCATTCTACATCTCAACAAAGAGACATTTTCAGTTTCTCTCTTTTTATTCAAAGCCCTGTTAATCATTAACGAGGAGGAAGAATTTACCTGTCTTAATCCATCATGGAGCAAGAGACCCCCAAAGATCGCAAAGAACTCCAACATCGCTTCAATTAGCCTGTTGGCTTTTAGTAGCTATCATTCAGCAGCAGCGCTATAATAAATGTTGAAATAAGCTTTTTACGTAGAACACAGTCCGTGAATCACATCTGAATGATCTCATATAAATTATTGGCTTACATGGATTCATTTTTTTATTTTTATTTTTTTTAGACATTCGTCCTTTAATAAGACATTAATATGTGAATGTTTGCCTGTGTGCGCTGGTGTCCCATCACTGGACGCAGTATTATCCAGCCTGAGCTCCACCACCGGAGCTCCAAGTTATTTCTTTCTGGATAATTCTACAGCCCCCGCCCCAACAACATGTTTATGCCGTTGAAACCCCATTGTTGTGTCTGTAATAGCTCTGTACGCGCTCGTGCCAAGTTTGTGGAGCTGATTCGTATTGCTGTTGTCAGGCCGGCCCAGGTCTCTGCTGCGACTTATCTTAGCTGTTGTTTCACACTGTGATTGCCATAATTTATGGCCGTCATTACAGACGCCATCATCACCACCGCAAATGTTTGATTTCAATCTTGTTGTGGGTAAAGGAAAAAAAAATCTCAGAGAACCGCCGTGGTGCAAGTTTAAAGGAGCTGTCTGTGCTTTTTTTTTTAATTTTTATTTTCAAGTGCGTCAAAAACAAGTGCTAAATAAATGACTGTTCCACTGATAACACATTTAAAGCTACATCTGTTTGCTTCTTGATAATTATTCTTTTTCTTCTCCTTTGTCATTAGGAAGATTAGCCTGCATTTTAGGAACAACTTCAAAGTGGGGATTGGTTCTGACTAATTACATTTTATTAAACTTCTTCATCTGGACTCGCCAGTTGTTTCAAAGTGGCTGTGTAAAAAAAATATATATAGAAGAGAATTGCTTTGGTTTTAATAGACAACACTGATGAAGAGCTGAGCACTTCCTTCTCCCAGCATCTATCTGTACCTGGAGGCAGGTGTTGTTGTTGTTCTCGCTCTCTGGAACCTGAGTCCCGAAGCTGCTGCTGCTGCTGCTGCTGCTGCGGCCCATTGTTTGACCTTGAAGTGTTGCTATAGGTTAGCAGCTATATGTCAGCCTCCATACTATTTTCTTGGGAGTCTCGAGCTCCATTGTTCTGCTGGAGGCGTCTCGAGCTGTGGAACCGGGAGACGCGGCGCTCTAAAAAAAAAAAGGATTCCGACGGTCTATTGTTGCTGCCCTGCACGGCCTCACGGCGGGTGGCTGTGTCTCTCCGTTGTCTCTCCATCGCTCTTTCTCTCCTTCTCTCTTTCTGCCTTTTCTTTGTTCCTCATATCTTTCTATCTGTTTCTATCTTTTTGTGCAGCTCTCCCTTTGAATAAGCTCTTGTAGGTGAATTACTATAGAAAAACTTGCTCATGGGAAAAATAAATAAAAAAAAAGAAAGAAAAGAAAAGAAAAGCTGCGCGTTTGCACAACTCAGCCCAAATAAAAATAAATAAACAGAAGAACCTGATTCATATTTTGACACAGAGGGGAAAAGCCTGGCCTCTTTTTTTTTTTTATTTCTAGGAGGAACCACACTATAATTAGACTCAGGCGATTTTAACGCCGTGACACACTTGGCTCGCCCGCGTGCTGCTGTTAAATATTTACTTTATAGCTTCGGAGCGGCGAATATGAGGAATAAAGTGAGCTGTGACGCACCGTCAGCATCGAACATTTCCCCCATTGTTGGAAAGGGATCCGCTGAAATATAAGACAGGACAGTGTCAGGGCAGGATTCCCCCGCGTTGTGCCGAGTAACGGCGAGCCGAGCACGAGATGACAGTGAGGAATAAGGAAGAAAGAGCGCGCGGCGTGCAGTCATTTTTTTTAAAGAACATAGTTGGTGACAATCATCTTTTATCTCTGTGTCTGTCTGGCGTGGAGCTTCCCCTCACACCCCCCCTCCCACCCAGCAGCTCAGAGGTGAACACAACTTCTCCACTCTTTTTGATATTTTCTTTCTTTTCTTTCTTTTTTTAAACACTACATCACAGAACTCCAGGCTGCACGCGCGGTTTGGATTTCACACAGACACCCCCCCCCACCACCATCTCCTCATCACCCTCCCCACCCCCCCTGCCCCGAACGCCACGTCACGTGATTCATTAAATAATGAATGCAGAGGTTAAAGAATAGATATGTATTCGTCAGGGGTATAATAGTAAGGCATTGGGGCTCCTCCAAGTGTGTGCGCGCGCGTGCGTGTGTGACGTGGAAAATTCAACTGTCCTTAAAAAAAAAAAAACTACGAGCCCCCCTATAGCAGCGGAGGAGAGGGGGAGAGAGAGAGAGAGAAAAGAGAGAGGGAGAGGGAGAGGGGGGAGAAGAGGAGACACCGAGAAACGCCAACAGAGAGAGAGAGAGAGAGAGAAGGGAAGAGAAAAGAGAGAAGGAGGCTGCAATAAAACAAATTTGGACGGGCGCGCGACTGGCGGGTCGCTGTGGACACCGTGAGTATTGCGGAAGGGAAAGGACTGAGTGACTGGCTGCATGGGGGGAACGCACACATCTTCCTCCTCATCTTCGCCGCCGCCGCCGCCGCCGCATCATCTCTCCTCTCACTGAATCATTTTAACATCGTTGGGTAAATATGCCCCCCCCCCCCACACCCCCACCCACCTCCCCAACCATCCACACATGCACACATACCCCAAAAAGAGCCATCTTTCACCGTGTTTTCTCATCGTGCATGTTGCTGTATAGTGTTGTTTACACATGACCCCCCCACCCATCATCATCAGCCATTGTTTATAGGTTGGAAGCCGTGCAGAGAGAGAGAGGGAGGGGGGGGAGGAGAGGGAGGGAGAGGTAGCGTTAGCCGGTGGCTGTGTAGAGTTTAAGAAGCACTTGGATATTCTTCTCCATCTCCCTCCCATCAGCTCCTGTCTGCCTCTACATCTCTCTATCTGCTGCCTCTCTGTCCCTCTCCCCCCCCCCACGCCCCCCCCTCCTCCTGGCTAGCTACTTCTCTTGATTTATAGTGAGCAGGGTGTCAGCGTGCGGCCGGGCGCTGCCATTGTGTGTTTGTGAGGTAGTGCTGTTGTTTATGGCGGGGCCCGCGATAAATCATGTTTTTTCCCCTCGCGCTGTGGGAAGACGGCGGGGAGAGATGACGGTCGATGGAGCGATGATGCACCGGAACTAGGAAGGAGAAGCGGTTCTCCTCCTCCTTCTGTTCCGGCTCCCTCCTTCTCTGGAGCTGCTTCCTTTCCCTCACACACACACACGCCCCCGCTTCTCTCCTCTTCTTTTTTTATACCTGATTATAACTAGGGGCGTTTTATTTTCCCTGCTCAGTGTGACAAGTATCTGGCTGTAGCTGCGGGTCTTGAATTACTGCTGCGACCAATTAACGGGAGATTTGTTTAAATCCGGCTCACCGGGTCCGCCTCGACCGCCGTGAAATCTCATAAAAAGGAGCTGGCGGTCAGAGGGATGTCAGCTCTCTGGGCTGGATGTGTGAGCTGAGTGCAGGCGTGCAGCTCAGCCAGAAGGTAGAGAGGGGGAGCTGCACGGTGCCGGTTCGAGTCCATGACGTCTGCACACAGGGGCCCCTTGCTTTGTAACTGCAGCCATTAAGCTGCTGAGCTCTGGAGTTTATATTTATGTGACTACAAGTACCTGCAGTGATGAGCTCAGAGATCAGTCCAGACTGTGCACTAACTCTGGCTTTATTTTTTACATGTTTTTTTCTTCTTCTTCTCCTTCTTTCTCCATCCATTTTTTTCTGTGTTTTCTTTGGATGCTCGCAGGAATGAAGCTGGGCGCCATTATTCATGTCAGCACTCAGCGTCTCTGCTTTTGCTCAAACCCTTCGCCCTGAATCAGACCTTCTTCTTTTTCTTTGAATTTTGGGTTGAGGGAAAATAAGATGCAGACATTGGGACATTTTTTATCCCCCCCCCCCCCCCTCTCGCCCCCCTCCCCTTTCCTTTCCTCTCCTCTCCCCATGTTTATATTTACATGCCTCCTATCAAATTCAGTTCCAGTCCTTATTTACATTCTTCGGGGGGGAATCAAACGCAGTGACACAACGAGACAGTGAATTGGTGGTGGTATTTTTAGCCCGTTCCCATTGGCAGTGGAAGGTAGGATGGGCTGAGGGGGTGGAATGGAGTAAATGTAATTTCATCGGCTAACCTCATAACTCAGTATAGTAGAGGACGGCTGTGTGCTGTTGTTTTGTGTGTGGAGCCACCTGGTAGGACAGTGAACGCAGCATCAGAAATACAACCTCAGTTTGGAAGAAAACATCTTTATTGGCAATTTATTCTAACAAAATGCTTACAGAATAATTATAACAACATATGATAGTTGGATGGATGGTTGTATGGCTTTACTCTGCTCTCCCTCGCCCCCACCTCCACCTCTCCGTCTCCCTCTCTACCAGTGTAAACCTTAGTGTAACCAAATTAGAGCGGCTCCGCGGCATCCCATCATATAATAATGGCAGGAGCAGGAAGAGGCAGCGCTTTTCAAAATGTGTATTTCTTCTGTCCGCCGCCGTGTCAAAAACAATATCCCGCCTCATTTCTGTGGACAGAGAAAGAGACGGAGAGAGGGAGGGGGGAGGAGGGGAGGAGGGGGGAGTGACAGGGTTTTTTCATATATATTTATATATCTCGCTGCTATCTCGACCTCATATCTGATTTGGGTGACATGGAAGCGCTGCAAACGCATTTCCATAGCGGCGGGCCAGGCCGCCCGCCCGCGCGCCTGACACACACACACTCACACACATAGCCTATATACACACACTGAAGGTAGGTTTTTGAGTGTGAAAGTTTAGAGGGAAGCAACAACACTCAGTGAGAAATTACAAGTTCCTCTAACACCGCAGCGTATTGAGCCAGAGAAGAGGCGGTCGGTTTATCTTATCTTATCCCAGGCATGTGTCCACTTCTAAGTGTGTTTTGTCTGGCGAGATAGTTCCACATCAAACCAGGCTGAAATAGTTCAAATATTTGAAACGGTGTTGAGAAATGATATCACGGCCTGTCTCACATCCATTCTAGCTGCTGCTGCTGTTGATGCTGCTGCTGCTGCCGCTACCGCTGCCGCCGCTGCTGCTGCCGCTGACGCAGCTTTTGCCGCTACCGCTGCTGCCGCTGCTGCCGCTGCTGCCGCTGCCGCTGCTGCTGCCGCTGCTGCTGCCAGGCCTCAGCTCTCACTAAACAACTCTACCTACAACCGCTGCATGGGCCCTATTCGTCGTTTAGAATCCAGATGTGGAAGACATGTGGTTAATGTGTTAATGAAAACACAGGACGGTTAATGTGTAACCGCTCACTGACCTATTGTGACACCACGAGCTCATCCGAGGCTGAAATTAATGTTTACACCGAAAGCTTCTGCATCGGCAGCTTTACCCGCTCATTGTGACGTCGAAAGAAGAAAGGAGGCGACTGGAAACGTTAGATTGATGTACATGTATTTTCCCCAGAATTGTTTCACGTGGTTGTAACATTTTGTTGCACTGGAGCAGGGGGTTTTTTTGTTGTTATTTTTGTTCTAGCCTAATCGCTTTCTCGTCAATTGAAGTGCGCTCTGCTTTAAAAACGCAGCCAGCATTATGCGCATCAGTGTAAAAACACCGAGGAGAGGCAAGGAGGGAGAGAGAATTTATTGTGAGCTGCTGATCTGACTGATCTTTAGACTGACCCCTCTAAATCCATTTGAAATCTTGTTATAAATCTCCGAGCAGAGCACTCAGCTCTCAGCTCTCTCTCCCTCTCGGCGCTTTGCACTTTGCAGCGGCAGTGCAGAAAAAAACAACAACACGCTAAACGCACGAGGCTGAAAAAGGGACATATGTGCATGTGGATGTGCATATGGTCAAAGACAAGTGCGGACCCACGCGTCTGGAAGAGACAAGTCTTCACACAAGGCGCATCTTCCCACTCACTGCTGAGCTCTGGCAGCCATGTTGTCTTCTTTCTCCACTTCAAGCCTCATAGCCTCTGTCTCCATATAAATATATCTATATAGGCTACTATAATATATTTTATTTTTTGTATGTAGCCTATGTGTGTGTCTATGTTTATAAAATCTGTGGTAAAATAGAATAACCTATAAATAAATGAATAAATAAATAAATAAAACCTTTCACCAGTGGGGAAAAATTATAAAACAGAAAATAATACATATATATATATATATATATAAATATAAATAAAAATAAAAAACAACAACGAAGGAAACAGCTTCTGCCATATCTGCCCTCATCTAACAGAAAAAGCTCGTGCCGTTAATTCACGTTCAAGACTTTCCACATGTGATAGTAGCCTATAGCTTGGAGGAAAACCGGGTTAAATTGTGGCAGAATAAAAGAGAAAGGGGAGAAAAAGAGCCTGAGAGGAGCGGAGGCAGCTCGGGTTGGAGCGGGAAGTCGGAAAACACAGTGGAACATAAATCAGAGAAACGCGCGGCCTCATAAATCTGTAGCTGGACGTTAACAAGCCCAAGATTTAAGTGAAGGGGCAAATAATGTTCACAGCACAAACGAAGGGGTTTAAATCAAGAGGGATATATTCTTCAAAACATGGAATCGAATATACTCTCTGATAATAAAAAATGATAGGCTATAATAAGAATCATCATAATAATATTGATAATAATATTAACAATATTAATAATAATTAAATAAAAAAATAAAAAAATAAATAATTTCAGTATTATCATTATTATAGAGCAGTATTCATATTTAATCTATATTAAATGGCTGTATCTCTTACAGGCTGCAGATTTCCAGTCTCGTGCTCCACGCACAACAAGCTCCCCGGGCTTTTCCTCGCCTCGCGCGACGATAATCACCCGTTTGGTTTGGAAATAAATCAGTAAGACGCCTCGCGCTAATTCATAACCGTCAGTGATTTAACGGCTGGAACCGAATCCAAGAGCTCGGAGCGGCCGGAGAACAGCAGCAGCAGCAGCAGGAAGACATGCAGCCAGCACAGCAGCGAGCTGCGGAGCCGGAAATGTTTTCCACGACCGGGAAACGGGACAGGCACGAGCCTCTCCCTTCTCCGTCCTCTCTGTCCGGTATCACGGCGGGGAACCAACGACAAAAAACAACAACAGTCGTAATAAAACGAGCGCTTCCACTGATTGAACTTCTCCTGCCTTTCTCTTTCTTCTATCCCTCCTCTTCCTTGCTTTATCCCTCGCGCTCTCATTGTGCGCGCGCGTGTGCCTGTGTGTGTATGTGTCAGTGAAGGCATGTTTGCGTGGGCAGATAACACTAATAGCCTGCGCACAGGCAGAGAGAGGAAGACGGAGAGATAGGGAGAGCAAAGCCAAGTGCATGTGTTTGAGATTTATTTCATCTGTACTGTTTTTTAGCTGCGGATAACGGCGAATACCGCGAGAACAGAAGCGCGCACAGCCCCCCCCCCCCCCCCTCTCTCACAAACAAGCAGCAGACACAGCCAGGCCCGAGTGTCTCCGTGTGTCCACGACATCATGTGAATGTTATAACCTGCAGAATAATGAGCCTCAGTCCTCAGCGGTTGTTGTTGTGTTGCTGTGCTCGGTGTGGATTAATGGGCCTGTAGAGCTGCAACTACCGGGACATCTGAGGCTGCTTAGGTCGTCACTCCTCACTGAAACCAAACTAACCGGCCTGTGGATACGGATATGTTGTGGTTAATTAATTCATTAGGATGTTTATTATTTCTTTCACACTGTCGTTAAGTGTTTACCACGGTTCTAAAGCTACTATGACCGTCTGATGACCGGACCGGACTGCAGGCTGAGCTCAACCTCTGGATATGTAGCTGCTGCACAAACCCACAGGGCGGAAGCAGCTTCTCTCTGCGTGGACTCTCACATCAAAAAAAAAAAAAAAAACCCACTGCGGAATTTCCACCGTGTCCTCTCGGCCTCCATCCGCTCTTGATCGACTCGCAGTTTGACTCCATGTAATAACCAACACCTGGCAGCACGGACAGGCGGGTCACGCTGCAACTGCACCTTCAACCAGACCTCCAACTCCCTTATTGGACAGGAACAAGAACCAGAACCCTCCTCCCCCCTCTCTTCTCCCTCTGTCTCCCTAGGATCTCGCGACCTGTCTCAGCTGTCAGTCAGCAGCCCCCGGTTCAAAAACAGTTCATGGTGTCAGCTCGTCTGCCCCCCTCCTCCCGAGCCAACCAGAGGTCCGGTGGAGAGAGTTGGGGGGGAAGAGGCAGATGAAACGGCCACAGCCAGTCTGTTCTACAGTAAGCGCGTGAAGGGGACATAGAAGATTATAAAGGTTATAAGGTCAGTACCACGCGCTCAAGGTGGTAAGTTTTAGCAGAGCCAGACCAGAAGGATAGATCGACAGGAAGGAGGATGAGCCCTCCGTCTCTTTTAGTGGAGTGAGAGAGAGGAAGACGAGGAGGAAGAAAGAAAAAGGTACAGAGAGAGGTCGAGTCCGGGGAGCGCGCGCAGAGCTCCAGCAGCAGGGCGCGAGGAGCCGGCGGCGGTCAGGCAGCACCGGTCCGAGGCGGAGGGGGGTTTGCAGCACAACACAGGCCAAAACATAAAAAAAGGTGGGGGGTTAGGTGGGGAAGCGCGCGCACGCCTTGCGTTTTTTAGGGTAAAGTAGCACCGCGAGCCCCCCAGACCGAGCAGACCCTCTGTGCGGCTGTAGGCGCTCACTGCTGGAGCTTTACCTGACGTCATGTTGTGATACACACGCGTCCCAGGCTACAGATGCTACGGCTCTAGAACAGGTAGCAGTGCGCTGTAACACCGGAGCTAACGGCCGCTTCACTACTTCACTGCCAGCCTTCCTCCGCTCTGAAAATACGTCCAGCCTTTTTTTTTTTTTTTTTTCCAAGAAGGGATTGTTTGGTCCTCCGTCCTCCGGTCGTCCGCATCCAAACAGACTGCATCCAGTGGGAAAAAAAACAAGGGGGGCAACAGCAGCGGGAGATCCAGGAGACACGCCGACAGAGCAGGTATGATGTGTGGGATGTTTCTCGCTCAGTGTCCCGGTGTGTGTTCCCGAGGCGTCCCCCGTCCCACGTGCTCCACAGCTCGACATGTCATTAATTATCTGTTGTGTGACCGTTCAGCGATGTGCCCGCGTGCAAACTCTATTGCCAGCCCAAACTTTTTTTTCTCCCTCTGTCTCTCTCGCTCTGTGTGAAACAGAGAGAGAGAGAGAGAGGGGGGGGGGGGGGGGTGAAGACAGATGCTTCAGAATAGGTACAGACAAGAGGGTGAGGAGGGCGCCTCTCTTTCTCTCTCTCCCCCCTTCTCTCAATCTATATCTCTACCACCTCTCCAGTTATTTAAAACGAGGTTTACTTGTAGCAAGAAGTGCAGTGTGGACAGAGGTGTGTGTCTGTGTCTGTGTAGCTATAGGCGGCTGTGTGTGTGTGTGTGTGTGTGTGTGTGTGTGTGTGTGTGTGTGTGTGTGTGTGTGTGTGTGTGTGTGTGTGTGTGTGTGTGTGTGTGTGTGTGTGTGTGTGTGGCAGGGAGAGAATGAGTCGTATAGCGAGTATGGACCTGACGGCTAGGTGTAAAGAAAGAAGATGCATGTGAGCCACGCTGTGATTTATGGTAGTGTGAAAAGATTGCTTACTCAAGAAGCCGCCCCCCCCCCTCTCTTTCTTTCTCTCTCTCTCCCATCCACAAATTGTCCCCCCCCCCCCAAACCCACAGCAAATGGTCCTACAAAAACAAATCATCACACCAGATCTGATCAAGAAAGCAGTTATGAATAAACGCGTAATTACACCGAGGCTATTTAAATTTGAATTACTGAACCTCGGTTTTATCCCATAATAAGTCTCACCCAGCCCTCAGTCTGACCACCTGGATGGTTTTCTCATTGTTATAACAGCCAGTTGTAGCGTGGGGTGGATGGAGGGATGAAACCACCTAGGCTAACAATGAAAAAAAGAAAGAAAAATAGGCTATGTGAATTACATATAATTACACTAACCACTTAACAAGCCTTAATCATATTGTTTCCTGTTTTTTTTTCTTTTAAAGGACAAAATGGCAGAATTTAAAAATGGAGGGCATTTCTTTTTGTTCCGTTTCTCTTTTGTTTTGATGTTCCTGAGCTCCTTCTTCAGAGGCTTGACCTTGGCGGTTTTCCCTCACTTCCAGGTATAGAGACTTTAAAGTCAGAAAAACCCGCAGCCGTCCCAGCACAGCCACCGTTTAATAGATTTTTTCATACATCACTGACAAACTATGGGCAAAACAGCCATCAGGGTAAAATATTGGGGGCAGGCCTGCCTAACACTGTGGCAGTGTATAAAGGCTGACAGCTCTGGCTGGGATCCATACAGCCGCTTCCTCCTGCTGTAACAGCTTTAATAACAGGCCTATCTGCTGCCGGGCCAAGTGGCCTGATTATATTACAATCACTGGCTTCTTATTCTCATCCCAGTGTCGTAAGAGGAGCATGTTGTTAGGAAATGGATACCGGCCTGTTGTAGCGGTGCAGGTTGTTCAAAACTCAGCGTAATCAGGCCTCAAAGCAATATAATAACAACTTAGAAAAATCAATTTCTAAGGCACTGCCAAACCACAAATTACTACTAACACATATCACTGAGTGCCACCGTCCCTGTGTTGGCTGCACTGACACACCACTGCTGCAAAACGTACTTTTTCTTTTTTTTTTTTTGACCAGCATGCAGCCACAGGCACTGAGTGTCCTGGAAAACAACATCCATCTTTGGTCACACAGCTGGATACACAATGACAACCCCAACCTGGAAAAAAAAAAGATATTCAGTCACTGGACAAAGTGACTGCCAGGTTTTAGCTAAACCAAGGAACACTGATGCATAAAGCTGTGGAGCATCCTCTCCAATTATTTTTTACAATGCACCACAATCATATATATTGTATTATTGTTCAGCGGGGAAACTTTGTGCGTCTTTATTTAGATAATCGTAGAAAACATTGACATCACACACACAAACCAAAAGTCCATGAGTTCTTTTGCTTTGGTATAAAGCAGCACTTCAATAATAACATGTTGCGCAAACTGCACACTAAAAACAGCTGGGTTAAAAAATAACCCAATTTTAACCCAACTGCTGGTTCAAATAAGGACCAACCCCTTTTTTGGGGTTATTTTAAGGTTGGGTTATTCTTTTTATGCTCACTACAACACTGGGTTATTTTTAATTGTGTTGTGTATAAAGCGCTTGCTCGACTGAATAGTCGGGTTAAAACTAACCCAATGTTGTAGTCACAGAATTACCCAACCCTTAACCCAACGAATGGGTTTCTCACTGAAAAATAACCCAATTACTTGAACAACCCAGGAACTGGGTTAAATTAATAGCTCTATAACCCTGAAAATGGGTTACACTCTGGAAAAATAACCCAAAAAATTTAACTCAACACCAATAACTCAGAAACTGGGTCACAGAGATAACCCAACATTTTTTAGTGTGTGAGCATTAAATGAAATATTTAAATTTAGTCCATCACATTGACATTGAATATTTTGAGTTTAGACAGAAATACAATCTGCCCTCTGCAAACCTCTATTGCTCAACCACTCTGAGCATGCACACACACACACACACGCACACTCAACACACGTCCATCCCTGTTCATCCCATGCCTGACAGACTTGGTGAGCTTGGCACTTTTCATGGCCCAGGAGCAGAGAGGGCAATTTGACCCCTATACCCCACCTCTCTCTCTCTATGTGTGTGTGTGTGTGTGTGTGTGTGTGTGTGTGTGTGTGTCTTGTGGCATCAGGGCTTTCTTTGAGTCGTAGGTTAAAGATTAGCATCTCTGATAAAGATTAACTCTCTTGTCAAAGGAAGCTGCTGATGGTATGAGTTTCTGGTTCAGGGCCCTTGAGGGAGGTGGGCCATCCTGCCTGCAGCCACAAACACCAGCGGGTGAAAAAAAAAGATCCAGCGCAACACAATGCTGTGCGGTAGTATAAAAAATAATAAGACATTTCTACTAGAATAAGATTTTTTGCAAATGAAAAACATGGTAAGAAACAGCCGGCCTCTGATATTCCATGTGAATCATTTACTATTTCTCCCACTGTGATTGTTTAAACGTGTGAATCTCCTTGGAGACTCTTGTGAACGGGGAACAGAGTGAGTCTTCTTCAGCCGAGGGCCTGTGGCTCAAACAGGGTTCAAAAAGGTCTTTTGTACACAGCGTGAGCGTAATGCCTCAGTTATGTATCTACAGCCAGGAGCAACAGACTTTATAAGTAGAAGATCTGTTCACATTTCAAGAGCCTGAATGAAAAGAATGTGTTCGTCGAATTAGGAGAAAAAACCGTAGTGAGGGTTTGAGTGTGGGTGCTTTTCACTACCACTCCACTACCTGCTGCTCAGCAAGAGAGAAAGCTGTTGGGTTATGTCATTTTACTCTGTTGTGGAATTAGTCGACTAGAACTGAACATTTATGAGACCAAATGGTGCCAGTTTTATAATAGAAATAAAAATATGAGTTCTGTTGATTTGCAAAAATAAACCAATCTAAAAAACCTCTTTAAATACACAAACTGAAGGACCATGAGCCCCCTGCCCCACCCCCACCCCCAGCCTCTCCCCCTCTCTCTCAGTAGTTCATCTGAAAAACGGTGTTGAAACTTTTGTGTCATCCACCCGGGGCAGGAGGGGAGGAGATGAAATGTGTTGCAGCGCTGAGTTTGTCGTCGCTTGCCCATTTGGTTGTGTGTCTGTGTGTGTGTTCATAGTGAGGCTGCGTGGCCGTTCAACCTCATTACACTTCAAGGAAAGCTTCGAATGGACTTGATGAAAAATTTCTTTTCAGAGAAAAAAACGTGCGAGGATATTGACTGATCTCTGTGGAGGCTAATGCGATGGCGATGGGTGCCCTGGTGGCCCAAAAAGGTCAAAGGGCACAAAGGGACACTGAAGTATGAAAAGTGTGGGGTGGGGTGGGGGGCATAAATTATTTTAGGACTACATTATTTTAACGATGAACCTGATCCACTTATTGACTTTCATCTGAAAAATGAACGCGCCATGCTAGTAAAATGAATGGCAGCGACAAAAATCCCACAGACAGTAAATGCCCCATCCAGTTTTGCATGTGTAAACAAATGCGTGTCTTGTTGTATACTCAATACTTTTATTGACTTGTTTGCAGTGGAGCTGAGATCAAAACAGCGAGCTGTGAGCTTCTGGGGGGAAAGCAGTATGAAAAATCTTCCCAATGAAAATTCAGAGCGTGGAGATCATTTGAAAAGAATGTCAGCGGGCCTCTGCCCACATGATGTCAGATTCGGAAATTGGATTCACATGGGGGTCTTGATCAACAGATAGATTGTTTGAGGCTGAGGGCTATTCGAGCTATTATTAGTATCGAAATGTATTTTGAGCTGTGGAGGTCCAGCTGGGCTTCTCAGTGTATTAAAGGTGCAACACCCAGAAAATCTAGAAAGATTTCTGTCATTCTATAGTTCAAGCTCAGGGGCCGAAAGTAAAAGCCTTGATTTGTTCTGTTTCTGATGTGGTTGAATCTGTTAATGGGTCCATTTTCGATATTGTTTTGTCTTTATAGTAACTTTGTTATTATTATTTAGTGGTCGGCTTGCCCAGCATTTCCTATTTTTGGTTTCCCGGACGCTGCCTGGCGGATCATGGGAATAACGCCGCCGAATCACTGCAGAACTAGAACTAGAACTATGGTATATCTGATCGTTTCATTCTTGATTTGAAAACATTCTTGGCAAATGTTTTGGTCTTGCGCCAGTTCATTAATTTCACCGTGTGCACAGAGGCTCATGGGAAATGTAGTTTGAACACACTTCGCTTTCCAAAACTCCTTTCAACTCCTTTAAAGTCAAAGAAAAGTTAGATTCAGTTTCAGTGGGAGTTTGACGTCTTGGACAATATTGTACCAATATTCAAACGGGCCGGATTCCAAAGTCCAACGGCCCATTTATGGCCCACAGGCCGTAGTTTGCCCATGTCCGTCGTACATAAATCACCAACTGGGCCCGTGGCATCGTTTACATGTACCCAGTCCACAAAGTTGTCATTCAGTTTATGTGGTCTGCATTTTAACACCCGGCTGCAGTCATCTGACTACATGGGCTATAATTAGAGTGTAGACTATTTGAGCTGTGACGGTCGGCTGCAAAAACAGTGCTCATTTTAAAAAACACACACGCACACTGTGCCGCAGTCAAGCAGGGAAAAGTCAACCTGTCTTTAAACAGCCACATCAGTTACACGCGTGTCATGTTTGTGCTGTAATCTTGTAACCAAATACACCTGGTATCTTCAATATGTCAACATGCTCAGTGTGATTCTGGCTCGGAGGGGTTCAGCAGTTCCAGTCTGTCATGTCCTGGAAGGAAGACAACCAGTTCGCTACTTTGAACTTTTTCAATTATGCACTGTGAATTTCAGTATTAGCTCGACTCTGACAGGTCAAAGCATCAAATGCCATCACTACTTTATGAGTTTGTCGTTAAAGATGAGTTGTTCCCTTATTTCAAGTCTGTAAAGTATTCACTCCAGAGCAGCCGTGGACGATCTATGGCCCGCGGTCCATATGTTCAATACTGGTATAAAGTTCTAAAACTATAGCAAAGACCACAAACTTTGATGCAGCGACCATCAACACTGCTCCCACTGAAGTTTTCTTTAACTCTTAGACAGGGCCGTTGCTAGGAATTCTGGGCCCCTGAAAGAATACTTAGGTGGGCCCCAGCCCCCTGACTTTTCCACTTTTTTTCATAGACTGCATATGTATTATCATTTCTTATTTATCCTACTTTGTTTTGATGCCAATGCAGCATTACTATGAGTCAGGGTCTTTCAGTCATACAAAAATGAGACTACTGGGGTTTCTTGTGGGCCCACTGGGCGCTGGGCCCCTAGAATCCTTTCTCCCCTATACAGCGGCCCTGCTCTTAGGTCGTGGCTTTTCCATGTCATTTCTATGAGTTCACACAAACACTCTCCATCCATCTGGAACTGGCCAGGCCTCGCCGTCAAATTGTAAAACTCATCCCATTATGTAGAAGTTCAGAACACGTGTTGTTGTTTTATGAGGACAGAGTATGAAACGCATCAGAGCAAACTAACGGTACCACAGCTGTTTATTTAGACCCAGCTCGCAGCCTTTGATAAACCAGTGAGAATGTAAGCTGCTCTGAGAAGGAGCATATGTTGCTGTGTGCGGATGTGTGTTGGTGTGTGTGTGTGTCAAGGCAAGGCGGTGATGGCACCAGCAGACCAGGCAGAGATAAGAGCAGAGAGCAGTGATAAAAAACCTGCTCAGACTGTGAGAGAGTTGAAAAACGCAGCTGGGCCAACAGCAGCCAGCACAACGGAGGAGAAGAAGAACCTTCTCCTTCACTGTTGATCCAGCCATGCATTAACCTGCACATCTGCATCTGTGTTTGGATACTTCCACAGAATCCACACAAGCAGACTGCAGCGGTAATGCGAGGAGCAGCAGAGTGAGCCTTCACCTTCCTTTGTTGGCTCCATGAACTCCTCCAGTGTCCCCTGCCGCTGTCCCACCCTTCACTACACAACGTTCACTCCATCCGGCCTCAGAACAACATGTCTGCATTGTTTTATTTGGATGCCTGACTCCAGGCCCCCTCTCTTCCCCACAGCCCTGCTCTCTACCACTCAAAATTTGGCTCATCAGCTGTTCTGGGGCTCTGGAGGCGGCCTCCTCCCTTTGTCTCGGCCTATAGGCTAGCTGGCTAAGCTAGTCGGCCCCCTTCATCACTTTCTGGGCAACTTTAGACTAGTCCACTCCTGCTCCGCCGGCTCCAACCCGCAGGGCTGAAAGAGGGGGGACGCAGGGAGGAGAATCCCCCGGCAGGCTGGTGTTGTGATGGGGATGGACAGCAGCCAGAGCTGTGTGTGAGTGCACGGAGGAGGGAAAACAATAAATAACTTTATAGCAGGAGCAGTGGTGATGGTGGCGGTGGAGGTGGTGGTGGTATCGGCTGGTACGGGGAGGACGGGGGGGATCCTCGCGTTTTGATTTATGTGTTTGGGGGAAGCTGTCACGAGCAGAAACAGGAGCAGCGCCGAGATTTTATTCCAGCACTTTAATAATAAGAGCGGCAACGCGGCGAGGCGGACAGCGCTGTTCACCGCGCGGTCGTCAACGCGCCGCTGCGACTTCCAGCTACACCTCCACCTGGAAGGAGCGCGATGGGGCTGAGCGGCGGCGGGGGGGTGCGCGGTTACCGGCGGACGGCGCGCGCGCCTCCTGCACCCCACAGGAGGAGAACCGGGGCCTCGCCATGTGTGTGTGTATGTATGTGTGTGTATGTGGTTCAGGCTGAATGATGCTCACGGTGTGGATCATGAAGAAACCGCTGGAAACATCTGCAGCGCTGTTTTTTCTTTCTTCTTCTTTTTTTTTTTTACCACCTCATGTTGGGCACATTTAGTTTAGTTGTTTGTTGAGTGTTTACGCAGCGCGGTTGCAGGCTGTGTGTTGCATCGTGGTTCCACATCAGGCTTTGGTTTATACTTTGTGGTAATTCCCATTCAAATGGATGGGATTCAGGATTCAGGATTTAGACGCGGCCCGCCCGGATTGTATTTTAGATTCTGCTTTGCTTTTCTTTGGCGAATATTATTGCAGCAGTTTGTGTGTTCACGTTGCATCAGTTCTGCTGTGTCTTTTAGATAATTATGGAAGCAGGCCATTTATTCTTTCTTTCTTTTTTAAAGATCTATTTTACTTTTATTGTGTTGATATTATTCTGTGAAGGGCGTGTTCGCCTCCTGCACGAGCTCATTTCTACGGATTAATTCTGGATCATTTTTAAATTCCCTCCATCTCGACTTTTTTGATCATGCACTATATTGATGGGAAGCGTCGCCATTTCCCCCCTCGTTAAATATTAAAGACTTTTACAACAGGGAGGTCAGATAGGAGATTTCCCCCTGGTTTGGTGTTTTTAAAAGGGAGGGAGGGGGGAAAAACCTGGTAAATGTAATAGGATGTGTAATATGATAACCAGGATCAATAAGAGAGATCACTGAGATCACTTCCACCCAGCCTTCATCCTCCCCTCTGCTCTTATTGCTTTTTTTTTTTTTTAATTATTATTATTATTCCGAGATTTCAGCGGGAATAATTCCAGGTCAGTAGGCCTGTAGCTGTCAGCGGCTCCTGTCTGTCGCTGCCGCTCGATACACTTTACAAGAGGTCTGTGCTCTCTATCGGATTTTTTCTTTTTTACCGAGACCTTTTGATTGCATCTCTCTTTCTTTCTTTCCCATCCCTTCTCTCTCCCCCCTCCTCTCCCCCTCCCCACCCTCCCTCTTTCCTGCACCGCAGTTCTTAGGAGCTTTCTGGAAGCCGCTTCCTTCCACCAAAACATTTGGGAATAAGAGGAAATCTTTCGGTGAGTCTCAACTGTTTTCGTTTCTATTCCCTGTATTGATAGTAACTGCTATGTGTATTTGCGCTCTCACCTCCACGCACGATCAAAGCCACGAGCAGCAGGAGACCGAGTGGCCATTGACTTTAAAACAACATCCCTTTAGTTTGTTAAAACTCTCCAGAATCACAACTGCTGATCTCATTCATTTATTTATTTAATTATTTATTTTATATATTTATTTAGCCTTATTTTCTAATTTATTTATTTATAGAAACATATCGGATGCTTTGTTGAGCGGTTGTTTTCTTTGTCCGCACCGTCCCAAACTGAAACTAAAAATAATAATAGGCTACCTTTCTATTATTATTATTATTATTATTATTATTATTATTATTATTATTATTATTATTATACAGGAAATTCCACGTTTCAAAAGCCATGGCACAGAGCTCAGAATAGCTACTACTAATATTGTAGCGTCAGACTTCATGGTGATGAAGCCTATATTTAAGTTAATGATGTTTTTTTTTTAACGAGTCAGTTTTGCCTCTAAAATAGAGATAAATGTTCACTGGGTGCAGCCTGATGCATGGAAAATGTTTCCTGGATATATATATATATATGTGTGTGGGTGTGGGTGTGTGTGTGTGTAGGCCTGTGAGTGTGTGTGTGTGTGTGTGTGTGTGAGAGAGAGAGGGTGATGTAATATAATGTAATGACACGTGCTAATGTAATGTAATCCAGAGGTGTGAAGGCCGGGGTGATGCGGCTCCAGCCGCAGCAGGAAGCAGCAGGTCACTCCATCATTCCATAGGACACTTATTAAAACACAACTTTGCAGCAGCTCTA
Organism: Decapterus maruadsi; assembly: GCA_030347415.2. Classification (NCBI taxonomy): domain Eukaryota; kingdom Metazoa; phylum Chordata; class Actinopteri; order Carangiformes; family Carangidae; genus Decapterus; species Decapterus maruadsi. The sequence continues at coordinate 24,647,178 of CM064905.1, read as the reverse complement.
ATGATGCTATAATATATGCTAACAAGCCACAGCAGCTGACGAGAGGCTTTAAATATTTCACTTGACATCACATACGGGAACAAACATGACATAAATCATTCATATATGGTAGAATCGGTATTGACAGTCAGCAGCGCTGCGTGGAGCTGTGGAAGATAGAATATGAAGTCTGGAGCAGCCAGAGGAAATTCCTTAGTGTCATCCTCGGTGCCCGGCATGTCTCAAGTCCCAGAGGGAGGAAAAGAAAGAAAAAAAAGTGTTCGGAGGGTTTCCACAGCTCTGCAGGGCACAGAGTTTCAGTTGTGAAACCCAATATCCGTGACTCAATCCGAAACACGGAGGCGCCGATGCGCGTCTGAACGTCCAAGGAAAATAAAGCACGAGTTGCCATCCTTTACAAGCAGCGGCCTGCTTTTACAAGTCAATACACAACGTGTAATCCGCACTGCTTATTTCTCCGCATATGTGCACTTCTTCTTCTTCTTCCCACACCTCTGTTCAATGGAAGAAGAAGAAAAGAGAAAAGACAGACAAAGAAAGAGCTGATTATGGTTGAGGTTAATGAGTAACGCTGCTGCAGATCCTCCGTCCACAAAGAGGGAAAAAAAAGTTGCAGTCGGACACATTTCAGGCTCCCACACCTCCCACCTACACAGCTCATCCTCTCATTCCAGCAGCCCACAGCGAATGCTATCTGTTTTAAAGTTGGGCTGTTTATACACACGGAGAGAGACGCACACACACTCACACACACACGCTGCTGGGTGCGAGAGAACTCATAAATCTTACGTAGCCATAAACGACAAGGGGTAGCGTCCTGAATAATAAAAATACAGGGAAGCGGGAGAGAACGCTAGAGAGACAGTGTGTGTGTGTATGTGTGTGTGTGTGTGTGTGTGTGTGTGTGGGACTCTGGGAGACGCCTTCATATTTTCATTTCCATTCTGGCCTCACCTTGTTGTGTCTCTTTCCCTCTGGGCTTTTGTGTCATTCTAGCTTCTTCTTCTTTTTTCTTTTTTTTTAGCCCACTTCACCCTTTTCTCCACATGCTGTTGCACTTCTTCCTGTCTTCCTCCCATGTGTGTTGAAGTCAAAACACAAGCAGGAACATATGCTCTCTTCTTCAAAAAAGACCTGCAGAGGCCTAGCTTCTCTCTCTCTGGCCTCATAGTCTTTTTTTTTATTCATTTTTTTTTCTCTCTGCAACCACGTGTTTAAATTGTAACAGCACAGTCTGCATGTGTGGTGTGTGCAGAGGAACAGGATGAGCTTCAAGAGGCTCTCTTAAAGACAGAGTCACATTTCCTGTGGGTTCAGGATGGAGGGAGGGAAATGGAAGAAAGCTGCTCTCTCATGTTGCAGCACTGTAATGTGTCACAGTTATTAAAAAAGAGGTGAATGATAAGGACATTGGAGGTGAAATTATCTGATAGGCTACTTCCCAGGAGTGTGAATGTGCCGGTAAATATTCCATCTGGCATCTTGTAGAAGTTTTAACGAAGCTATTGCAGAAACATTAATTTGTAAAAAAGCAAGAAAACTACACTCAGCTACACTGCAAAACTCATTCTACTTAAAATAAGACTCATCACATTAAAAGTAGGTTGTTTTTAGACACCTTTGACTTCTTTCAAGCATATTTCACTTGAAATATTTGATAATGGAGCAAGTTTTTCTTATTACGAGCACAAAAAACTGCTTTCGCCAGCAGATTTTTTTTACTTATTTCAAGCGAAAATCTATTTAAAATAAGTGAAAATGATCTAAAACAAGTAATAAGTAAGTAACTTATTTTAAGTGGAAAGAGATTAGCTTTGACTAGAAATGAGACATTTTGACAAGAAATAAGACAAATATTCTTAGAAAGATTTTGAGTTTTTGCAGTGTATAATGATATATAGCCTATATAAATATATAAATATGCACGACATGCTCCTTTCATAAACATTTTTAAGTGTTCTAGTTAGGATTAGTCCGTTTTTTTTAAACACATTCAGAAACTGGGTCTTAATAGGTTGTTAAATGTATAAACAGCACCCAGTAACATGAATAAACTGATGCAGCTTCACAATTGATAATCATGCTGACTGTAGTTTATTCTTCACTCTGGATGCTTTTATATTCCTCCTCTCTCTTGTGTCAGAGTGCAGTTGGACTAAATTAGTTTGACGTTAGTGCCAATAATTTTAATTTGCACAGTCCCAGCTCAGTAAATACTGCACTAAACTAATCTAACACAGGACAGGAGCAGCTGACCCACGATTGTGAAATTAATATATAGCTAATAATAATAATAATGATAGGTGCCTGAGGCTGACATCTCTGTCCACCAGGACTCACCCTGAGTAACAGTCTACAAATAGAGTTAGCCTTGCACGAGGAGCCTATAGGCCCCTATCAGACGGCTGTTGACTATAACATATCTATAGCCTAGTAAATAGAAAAATAAAAGACCGTTTGAAAAAATAATAATTTCCAAGACGAATAGGCTACAATATTATCTTTTTACTGCGTAAAAGTTGTGTTGAAGTTTAGGCTACTGGGCAAGTTGTAGCCTAATGTGATGAGGAGTGCTACAAATGTAGCCAACTGAGGGTGGCACGTGCGTCAGCAGCCTGTGTGTATGTGTGTGTGTATGTGTGCAGTTTCTGTGGGGTTAACGGAGCTGACTGCATCTTTCACTTCCAGCCTGTGAAATTAGCATAATTTGTGAGTGACGCTGAGCTCTTTGATGGGAATCAACGAGTGCACGAGTCCAGAGCCGGGCTGCTTGTAAACAACATATTGAGAATAGGCTAGTGATGGCAGCACCAGAGAGGAGAGCCCCCACTGCTGCTGCTGCTGCTGCTGCTGCTGCTGCTGCTGCTGCTGCTGCCGCCGCTGCTGCTGCTAGCCCACTGGAATAAACCAGCACCCTGAGCCTGACACAGACCCAGGCGAGGAGACAACTCTCAGCCAAGACAGGGAGGGAGGACACGGAACGAGGGAGGCAGGAGACCCGCGGAGAAGAAGAGGGATTTTTTTTAAAAAAAAAAAAGAAGAAAAGGCGGATGAACAACCACCCAGAAATGCGATGGGGTGATATTTAGCGGTGGAGCTGTTCCTCGGAGGCTGTCTGTCTGTCTGGCTGAGTGGCGGGCTGCTGGGTGGCTGTTTGAGCGACAGAGGCTAAAAAAGAAAGAAATTTGAGGCCATTGTTATCAGGCAGCAGCGGTGCAGGCAGTGCTGGTGCTGGTGCTGGGGCGGAGGGTGGAGGTGGTGGAGGGGGGCGGGTGGGTGGTGGGGGGGCGCGAGCAGGCAGCAGGCAGGCTCCCGGTACGCTCGTTCAGCTCGTGTGCTAGCTAGCCTGCCTGTAGCCTGTTACCGAACCCGGCTGTTTATTCTGCCCGCATACACCGAGCCCCCCGCCGACGTCTCGAGTCCGCTCCATCCCTCTCTCCTCCGCCGGGCGGTGTCCGGTTCGCCGCCCTCGCAGCCCGCTCTGCCGCTTCTGCCGCTGCCGCTGCCGCTGGCTCCAGGAGGTGTTGTTGTGGCCGCGCGAGCAGCCGTGCTGGTCTCGAGACAGCACCGGAGGAGCGGCGGGCTCGCGGAGAGAAGAAGGGAAGGAGAGAGGAAAACGGGAGAGAAAGCGAGACCGGATATTTTTTTTGTTTCTTTTTTCTCATTTTTTTTTTCTTTTTTAAAATTTAATTATTTATTATTGTTATTGATTACCTGGCGAATGAGCGGAGGGGACTAATCTGTGATGCGGTGCTGCCGGCTCCGCGCCGGACTGGACCGGGACCACCGGTGCTAAGGAAAGGTAAGAGCAGCAGTAGCGGTGTAGGAGCAGAGCAGAGCAGAACAGAACAGGCCGAGCTCACACAACAAACCAGAAATACAGAGCGTGTTTGTTTCGCTGTGCGGTGTGTGAACGGCGGAGTGGCTGGCTCAGTGATTTATGGCCCAATAGACTTCAATCCCGGTTCAAGAAGAGTTCACAATGCTTTAAGCTGCAGCAGATACCCGCCGCAAGTCGCCCCCCTTCCCTCGGCCTTCCATCTCTGTCCTTCTCCTTTCTCTTCTCCCTCTCATTCCGTCCATGTCTCCTCCTCACTTACACATTTATTTACAAAGCTGTGCCATTTTTTTTTACCCCCCTTTTTCTGGAAGGTCCATTCGTCCCTGTGTGGCGTTCACTGCCCCGTGGGCCTCCGGTTTGTTGTTTTGCCACCACCTGACATTTATTTCATTCCTTCCTAACATATTCAGGTGTGTGTGCTGCAGCCACAGACTGGATCCAGCCCTGCACTGTTTCACCCATTTCAGCCTAAATCCAGGCCATGAGCACATAGCAACAATAGCTGTGATCAGGCCAATCCTTCATTGTTTCTGGGCACAGCTCAATATAATTTAACCTCCGCCCCCCCTCTCTCTCCAATACACACACACACCACACACCGTGTGTGTTAATGGAATAAGGAATATGTGGATTCTCCAAGTTAATGCATTCTCTCTCTGTCTCTCTGCCTGCATAGCTCTTCATGGCAGGCGCCATTTGTAATTTTATATCCCAGGATAAAGCACAGACATTGGACACCAAGGCCGACCTCTCTCTCTCTCTCTTTCTCCTTCTCTCTCTCTCTGTTGTTTTGTTTGGGTGGCTGTTTCTCTGTCAGTATAAGTGGATTATTCAGGGAGGCGTCTAGTAAAGTTGGTGATTGTATTAAGCTCTAGTCCTACAAGCTAGTGGCAGAGACATTACGTGTCCTGTTTAATGGCGAAACAGCGATATGATTTAATAACATATTCCTCCTACACAGAGCCACGGCCTCTCTCTCTCTCTCTCTCTCTCTCTCTCCCTCTCCCTCTCTCTCTCCTTGGGACTATTCCTCAGAGTAAATAATTAGGATTCCAGCTTGTCTACTAGAAAGATAAATGGCTGACATGTGTGATGTGCTGAGAGCTGGAGCAGGACTGGCCTGTCTAGTCTTTAAAAAGGAATAAAAGGAATAATAATAATGATAATAATAATAGGCTAATGATAATAATAATACATTAAGGAAAATAATTATTATGAATTGTAAAACATTTATAAAACAACAATATATAGGCTATATATATATATATATATATATATATATATATAAAGATATTCTCGGCTTTTTATTATGTGTTGTTTATTTTACAGGACATGTGTCATCTCCCATTTACTCCTTAGCTGTTTGTTGTTTGTTTTTATAAATGCCTACAGTCTAGGCCCAGTGTTGTGTTCATGTGTTTTTTATTCAAAGCAGCCGACCACATGTGTAGGAAATCACAGGTTTTGCAGTTTTGTGTGTGTGTATGTTTGTGTAGTTGAGGCCGGACACACACTGGCCAACTCTTTATTGTTGTCCCAGACGCGCACGTTGCTCCACAGTTCTGACGTTAGAACGCAGAGCCGACGGCCGCGTAATATCTGTGTGGGCTGCTGTGGCCGCATTAACCCAGGGACGTGGTAATTGGCAGCAGTGTAGGCCGAACAGTGGGAGAGCGTCACACACACACACACACACATACACACACACGCTCAGCCTGACAAAGGCAGCGGAGCCGCTTCACCTCTGCTTCTCCCCGGTTGAACATGTTATCTCTGTGGAGGAGCAGTGAATGCCAGGTGTTCTCTCGCGCCGGACGGACACGCGGGCCTCCGGCGGCCGCGGGGCCACCCCGGCGGAGAGCGGCAGATAGGGAGTCAGTCTGTGGAGACTCCCCCTGCTTTCTGCTCTCTTCTCCCTTCAGGGACCACGATAGAGCACTCAGCTCAGCGACCCTAATGGATCACTGACTGCTGAAGCTTCTCCCTCTTTATCTCTCCTAACTGTCCCTGCCCGTTCAGTCTTAGTTGTTTTAATTTTTTCGTTCTTATTTTAACACATCTAGGTCTAGACATAGACTATTAACAAAAAAAGAAAGAAAGAAATCCCACACTCCCTTGACGAAAAATATAAAATGACATTTTACAACAAATAGCCTATTTATTTTGTGTCACGTGCTCAGATTGATTGGCCTTCCCCCCTTTTTTTCGTTTCTTCGTTGCTCGGATTGGAACTTTTAAATATCTCGATGTGCAATAACATGCTCCACTTTTCTGTGAGCTGTTAAAAAAAAAAAATCTGCTGTGATGCAATAACAGGCTGATATTCAGCAGCAACGATCGCTTCCGGAGATAGACTCCTCAGCTCGAGGATGAGTGAGGTAACAGCAGAGCAGATGGAATACTACAGTAAATCACAGGCTGTGTGGAAGCCAGAGGTTGACAGAAGTAGGTTACCTACATCAGTCACCGGGAAAATTTACCGTATACACACAGGCCACATCCGCCATTACACAAGCAGAGTGTCAACGTCCGGCTGGAGTAACACCTGACACGGTGGAGTAGTGCTTTATTACAAATAACATTAAAAATGAATGGGCATGAACGTCACTGAATTCATTACTAACATTGCGGAATTATGTTTATATTGAAAATAGGCTTCATTTTAATTATGAATCAAGGTAAAGCGTAGTCGCGTTGATTGCAGAAAAAAATAAAATAAATAAAAATAACGTAATGAAAATGCGGATAAATAAATGAACTGCTCGTCTATTACCATTAATAGTAACAGATCAGCCAGACAATAACAACAACAACAGTTATAATAATAGCCTAGCCTAATAATAACAGAAGTAACAATAATAATACAAATAAGAATGAATATAATACTCATAGATTATTAATACAATATTGATACATTTGATCACATTGTATGTAGCTTTGATTTAAGGAAACAGTTCACATTAATCCTAGAATGGGAACACAGTTTGCCCTCCTCGTGCCCCCACCGGCAGAGCATCTGCAGGCTGTGCAGTGGGCTCAGAGGGGAGGGGGAGGGTAAGGGAGGGGAGGGCAGGGGAGGGGGGGTGAGGAAAGAAAAGCAGTGGTTTCTATTCATGTCATGGCGCCTTTCACTGAAGGAAGATGGATTTATCGCTCTTATTTCTTTATTCTGCCTCTCCTAACCTTTCAGGTCAGATTGCAGGGGACCGTTGGAGGGACGCTGTCACGTGACCCCCGGTACCAAATGGTCTTCCGGCAGTGGCTTTCAACAAGGACCGGAGCACACGCAGACGCCGCCACCTCTCTCAGCGATGCAGAAGACAACGTACTACGACAACTCCTCGACGCTCTTCGGGGGCTACTCGTCGTACCAGGTGCAGGGGGCAGCGGCGGCGGCGGCGGCGGCGGCCAACGGCTTCGGGGGCTACGACGCCCCGGTCCCGGTGTCCCATCACCAGCCGGCCTTCCAGTCGGCGACCCATCTGGATGTGGATTCGTACCAGCGCTCCGCCTGCTCGTTACAGTCGCTGGGCAGTAACGGCGGCCACCAGCAGCAGCAGCAGCAGCAGCAGCTCGCCAAGACCAAGGAGCTGAACGGCAGCTGCATGCGGCCCAGCCTGCCACCTGAGCACCACCCCGGCTCCCAGGTGTCCCCCCCACTGCCCCCCAACCCCAGCAGCGGCAATACAGGGGCTCAGCAGCCAGGGGGCAGTAACGGGGCCTCCTCGGCCTCCAAATCAGCCCCCAACAAGTCGTCCAATTCCTCCTCCTCCACATCCTCCTCCTCCTCCTCGCTGCCCCCCAACCCCACCCTGGTCAAGCAGATCTTCCCCTGGATGAAAGAGAGTCGTCAGGCGACCAAGCAGAAAAACTGTTCACCAAGCAACAACTCTGGCAACGGTGTGTTGGTGGACTGCCACCTGTCCCTGTCTTTCTGTCTGTCCCTGCTTTGATGCCCCCCCCCCCCCCCATCCCCCTCCCCTCACAGCGCCACAGCAGCAACATGTCTCAGCATTATAATTACTCCTCCTACACCAGACTCTGTTTCTTTCTCTCATTACTCCTTTTCTCAGCTCATTCTCTCCTCCATCCATTTCTTTCCTCCTTCATTTTCCTTCCTCATTAGTGTCTTTGTTCCCATTATCCCTCCTTCTCCTTCCCATCACCACGTCCCTCTTTCCTCACCTCTCTTATCAACATCCTCTTTCAAGCTCCAGATCCCCAGAGGCTTTAAAAAGGTTTCTTCAGACTATTATAGCAAAATAGGTTTGTTTCCACTGGCACTGGATTGGACAGGGACGTGAACACAGGCAAACAGTCGAGCTGGTTATTATTTATCTGTGGTTGGTGGCCCAGTCTGCTCAGGCTGCTAAATCCTAAATGAACTAATGTGGCCACTGAGCTAGATTCAAAGCTGAAAAATATGAACCTGCAATTAAAATCTTTTCTGTTCAAGTTACTCAACTGAACCTTTAGGTCTCTTTAAATCCTCTGCTGTGTCGAAGAGCCAATCGTAAAGCAGGTCAAAGGGCAGAGGCATGGCAGTGTTCCTGCAAAGCCAGAGGAGTGCTTAAGAAAACAAGAAAAGGCAGCAGGAAAATCTATATTGTTCCTGGCAATGAAAAGCCGTGTACCTGTGGGCAGAGGAACGTTTTCCAAGCAGTAGATTAATCAGTTCTGTCTCAACAGAAATTCTGTTTATATGCAACTCACTTGCAACAGCAAATTGCATTTTGAAGGAAACATAATTATGACCAGAGCGTGAGGAGGAGATGTCGGTGTCTGTATTTGTGAGGCCTCAGACATGCTGACACCGTGTCAGTGAAATGTATAACATGTTTGTTTTAGATCAAGGGTGTCAAATGTGTGGCCCATGGACCAAAACCGGGCCGGCCAGGGGGTCCAATCGGGTCCACGGGATGACATTGCCAAGTGTGAAAATTACATAGAAGAGGCATGATATTGTTGAAATCACATCTTAAATCATCTTATCTTAAATTGGTTTAATATCTTCATTTGTAATAATAATCTTAATTAAAGCCGCAAGCGGCTATGGCGGGCCCTCGCCCCACGCGACTCGGCGACCCACGCCCCCCCGATCATGTATCTAAATTTTGAAGTGAGTATGATCAAGTATGTGGGCGTAAAAGCCAGCCGTAATTGCGTGGGGAGTAATGAGCAGTGTTACCATTTTTGTCGCCCCCTAGCGGGCACGCCGTTTGGCGTAGAGGAAAGATTGTAAGCACATTTGACCAGCTTGGTTTCCTGATGATCTGTAGCGATTATGAAGTCAGTCCGGCAAAATCTCTAGGAGGAGGTGGTTCCAATGTTTCGCCATTCTTTTCGCCGCCACAAGGGGGCCGTTAGTTGTAGCTTCGTTGCGTTCAGGATATAGCTCCACAGACTTGTCCAGCATGTTTTTTAAGTAAAATGACGTCGATTTTGTTCAAGTTCGTATTTTTAACGAATTTTTGTACGTTTGCGATTACCACCAGGGGGCGCTATGAGCGACATAGGCAAATAATATGTCGGACTGTTCAGGATCACGCCCTTATTATCTCCAGCAAGTTTGAAGCTGCTGAGATCAAATCTGTGGGCGTGATAGCATTTCAAATTTGCATGGCGAGGCATCAAAGATGGCGGCGGCCACAGCGGCCACGGCCTTTGACCTACAGACCTGTAGTGCACAAGCCGTACTCAGGGCAGTCGGTGGATGATCTGTGGAGAATATGAAGGTGATGGTGCGAAATCTTTCGGAGGAGTTCGTTTCGTGTACAAAAAAATCAAACCAAAATGGCCGACTTCCTGTTGGTTTTAGGGCGTCGCTCCAATACATTTTTTTAAATGTTTGGGTGTGATGCACGTGTGTGTCGAGTTTCGTAAGTGTACGACAAAGTAAGTGAAAATTGTCTATGGGGAATTTCAGAAAATTTTCAAGGGGGCGCTATAGAGGCATTTTGCCACACCCATGGGAAACAACACTATCAACTGGAAGGGCTCATCATTCTTATCCTGTGTATGAAATGTCGTGACGTCACGACCTCGTTAAAGCCACAAAAAAGGCAAACGTAATTGGACGGCGAAAAATCGCCAGTCGCCGCGGCGCCGCACGGATACCGTTAGACGTAGCTTCACGGCGTTCATAATGTAGCTTCAGCAACTGGTTCTGCATGTATTAGAAGTGGAATGAAGTTGATGTGGTCAAGTATGAATTTTTAATGAATTTAAAGCTACTTCCTGTTACCACCGGGGGGCGCTATGAGCAAGGCAGGAAGTCGATACATCAAAACGTTCGGGGAGGAACCATTGTCATGTCCCTAGAGTTTCAAGTGGCTACGATGAAATATGTGCACGTGAAAGGCAAACGTAATTGAAATTGGGAAGATACACTTTCGCCGCGCCACCACACGGACGCCGTTGCTCGTAGGGTCACAGTGTTCATTATGTAGCTTCAGCATCCAGGTCTGCATATAGTAGAAGTGAAATGAAGTCAATTTGGTCAAGGTCGTATTTTTTACGAATTTTTGTACGTTTTCGGTTACCACCGGGGGGCGCTATAAGCGACGTATGCAAATGATATGTCAAATCGTTCTGCAACACGCCTTCGTCAGATGCCTTAAGTTTGAAGCGTCTACGATCAAGCATGTGGGCGTGAGAGCCATTCGTATTTTGATGGCGAGCCCCGAAGCAGTCGCCAAACTTTGAGGGCCGCTGAAGGCCAAGCCGTTTGACCTACAAACCTGCGGAGCACAAGATAAGCTCAGCTAGGTCTGGACATGTTCTGGACCCAGTTTGAAGCCGATCGGGCGAATCCCCTCGGAGGAGTTCGTTTCGCCTAAACAGAGTTCGAGGCTAAATAGCCAACTTCCTGTTGGTTTTCGGGTATGTCTATAATGTAATTTTTTTAAGATCTCGGGTTGATTAACAAGTATACCAAGTTTCGTGCAAATCTGTGACGCAGACCCTCATTTCCAATGCGCGGTCTAGGGGGCGCTGTGGAGCCATGTGGCCACGCCCACGTGCGAGACCACCACAGAATCGCAATTTCACAGCTTCCCCCCCTGCGTGTAGAGTTTCATCCGTTTCTCGGCTTGGGAAAGGGGTCGAAATTGCGTTCAAACGCGGGGAAGCATAAAAATAAGAAGAAACACAACAGTTTCAATAGGGTCCTCGGACCGTGACGTTGTCACTGGCTCGGGCCCTAATAATATCTTAACTTTTCCCTATGTCTTAGTGCAAAGGCAAATTTCTTTGCACTAAAACAAAGAGAAAAGTTTAGAGTTCTCATCATTTATATGTTATGTTGTTATTTTCCTGTTCCGGCCCACTTAAGATCAACTCCTGTGGTCTGTGGCCCCCTGAACTAAAATGAGTTTGACACCCCTGCTTTAGACAAAACATCTAATTTGCAGAACTCTAACAATGTGAAATGGTTCCGTTGAGACTCTCGTAGCTTTAGCTTAAGGTTAGAAAAAAGTTCCTAGTGTGGTTTATTGTAGAGGTAGTTTACAGTGACTCCAGACACAACAGTGTATTTACATTTAAACAAAACCCTCATCTCTTCTTCTACTAGACCACACTACTTTTGTTATACACACAGGTCTCTGGTGTGACAGCACTATGCCTTGAGCCTGCTGCTAAAAAAAATGTAGCACTTGATTTGAAAAGAAAAAAAGAAAATGTTGCTTCCATTAGAAAAAGAAAACATTGCCTGAAGTAATCCAGCCAGTGATTAAGTTGCAACCGCAATATAACTGAGAAAACAGTCTAGCAGGAGGCCGATATGAGCGCAGACAGGACTGGACCGATGCCATTATTACGTCTATGTGTTAAGTGCAGAAATGGAGTTGGGGGGCCGTTTCCTATCCTAGCATAGAAACTGACTTCCTCTCCAGCCTTGCTGTAACAGTGAGGTTACCAGGCACAGTGTGTGACATTATATCACAGGTCTCTGTTAGACTCACTGATCAGATGTGGTAAGGCAGGCATGGTGGATGGATACATTACTGTTGATTGAGAAACAGTTTCATAAGAAGGAGTAATTTAGTCATGATTCTGTCTCTTAGAGCAGGGGTGTCAAACTCATTTTTAACTCAGGGGGCCACAGACCGCACAATTTGATCTCAGGTGGGCCGGACTAGTAAAATAACAACTATCCTTAAAATAATGAGAAACAATGTTTCCCTTAGTGCAAAGAAGAACAAGTTCTTTATTAAAGGGATAGTTCACCCAAAATTCAAATTTCACTCATTATCTACTCACCCTCATGTTGACTAAGAGCTGTGAGAATTTTCAGAGTCCTCCGTTCCTTCTCTGAGTTACAGGGGGGTCCGCGCGGCAGTATTTGTCCATATAATGGTTGTGAATGGATACCACTTTTCTTCGTCCAAAAAGACACACCAAAAAACATCCAAATACCTCTATACTGCTCGTCTGTAATGTCTCTCTTGTATTGAAGCCCCGACAGGAGAAATTGTTCCGCCATACAGTGCAAATCAAGCAAGATTTGCACTTGATCTTCCGCTACAAACAAGCTTAAAATATAGACTTTTTTTTTTTTCGGAACAATTTCTCATGTCGGGGCTTCAATACAAGAGGGACATTACAGACGAGCAGTATGGAGGTATTTGGATGTTTTTTGGTGTGTCTTTTTGGACGAAGAAAAGTGGTATCCATTCACAACCATTATATGGACAAATACTGTTGCGCGGACCCCCCGTAACAGCTCTTAGTCGATATGAGGGTGAGTAGATAATGAGTGAAATTTGAATTTTGGGTGAACTATCCCTTTAAGATGTTTACAAAACATTGTAAACAACCTGATATAGTATCTTGAGAAAAATTCATGTGATTTCAACAATACTTTCCTCTTCTGTCATTTTCACACTCTGCAAAGTCGTCCTGCAGGCTGGATTGGTTGGCACGGTTTTGGCCCGCGCGCCGCATGTTCGACACCTCTGTCTTAGAGCATTCACTGTCAGATCTGAAGTGACTCGACTTGAATCAGTCAGACGTGACTGACTTTCTCATCTGTGACAAGTGAGCAGCTGATTGCAGCAGCAGTACTGTCACTCCAGCTGCCAGGAGCCTTCAGCCAACAGCCTCTACACCTTCATTCATACACACACTCCACTCCTCCCTGCACCTCCTCCTTCTTTTCTTGCTCTCCGCCCTCCTGTTATGATTTGACTTCTCATTGCTCTCATTGCTCTCCTTCCTGGCCTCCTCCTCCTCCTCCTCCTCCTCCTCCTTCAGAAGCCACTGCAAGAAGGAAGATATTAACAGGATGAATTTAAATGTCATGTATGATAACAGATGAATGGATTTTCAGAGAGGGGAGAATGACAAGCAGATATTTGAAATGAAAGAGAGAGAAAAAAACAGCGGGATGATAAATTTGAATATCATCCGCATGAATGATAAAGAAAACAGTCACTGGCAGAAAAAAGTGTAATTTATTTGAATTGGTAGTTATCAATGAGAATAGAGGGCGTTCTGCCGTAATGAATATGAGTCTTCAAGAGTCTTTCTGTTGACTGAGCAGAGATTAGACTGTTTATTGAGGAGAATTTGAAGCAGTCGTTTAGAGAATGCCACTAGATGACACAGTGGTTACCTCTCTCTCTTTCTGTCTCGCTGACCTTAGAAATAAACACCAGTGAGAAAAATATAGAAATAGAGGAACAGCATCTCAGTGCTTGTTAGGAACTGTATCAGCTCACACATGTAGACAGAGCTTCACCTGGTGGAAAAAATAAACATTAAAGGGATAGTTCACCCAAAATTAAAATTTCACTCATTATCTACTCACCCTCATGTGGACTAAGAGCTGTGAGAATTTTCAGAGTCCTCCGTGCCTCCTCTGAGTTACGAGGGGGTCCATGCAGCAGTATTTGTCCATATAATGGTTGTGAATGGACACCAATTTTCTTCATCCAAAAAGACACACCAAAAAACATCCAGAAAGAGCAGTGAACCGAGACACTGGGAGCTTCCGTTACAAACAAGCTTAAAATATAGACTTATTTAATTTTTTTTGGAACAATTTCTCATGTCGGGGCTTCAATACAAGAGGGACATTACAGACGAGCAGTATGGAGGTATTTGGATGTTTTTTGGTGTGTCTTTTTGGACAAAGAAAGTTGGTGTCCATTCACAACCATTATATGGACAAATACTGCTGTGCGGACCTCCCCCCCCGTAACTCAGAGAAGGAACGGAGGACTCTGAAAATTCTCACAGCTCTTAGTCAACATGAGGGTGAGGAGATAATGAGTGAAATTTGAATTTTGGGTGAACTATCCCTTTAAAGCTAAACAATTAATCAAAATATCACAGTTACAATACGGCCCAGGGCAACATCCAAATGGCAGGAACTGCAATATGTCTGATAAAGGGAAACTGTCACAACAGACCATAAATTCATCTTAGCGGTGACACAGAGACGACCCGGCGCACAAATCCAGACTTGAGCACAAGTCCCAACAGAAACCCCAGCATCATCTCTTCTACATTCATTCCATTGTAGGTGAACTGTAAAAACTACCACTGCTACTGAAACACATATCATCACATATGTCTAAATAATCCCACCATGGCTTTTCTGTTGCATATTGTTCAGCTCTGTCTGGAAGGACTGTTGAGAAACTACAGCCAGCTACATTTTAAAGGGGACATTAAAAACAAAACCAGCTGTTGTCAAATCAAATCTAATAGAAAAAATAACCCGACAACATGCGATAAAATCTGTTTTTATCATGACGAAAAACGTGCTGAGAAGTTCGACTGTAGCTGGCGAGTGTGCATCAGCTTCACTTGCTACACCTGCTGTTGCTGCCGGGGCTTCGTCTTCCCAGCCAAGATGCAATTTAGCCGCCCTCGGCCAGCTCCGAGGCCGCGGCCTCTTAATAACTGCCACTGTTATGAAGTGTTGACAACTAATATCAAGGGATAATTCAGCGGGGCCTGCCTGGACCCCCCTCTGCTTTATTAAGAAGCGGAATGATTTCTGTTTCCTCCAGCATGCAGCCTGATAATGTTTTCTTCTCTCTGCCTTTCTGCCTCGCTCAGTTTTTATTTCATCTTCTTTTCACCTGTTTCTTATTCTGTCGTCCTCTCTGCTTCATTTCTCCTGCATTTTCTCTCTTCATCTTCAAGGTTTTCTTTTCTTTTTTTTTTCCTCTTCCCCTTTGTTTTTCCCACACACGATCGTTCTCACCCGCTGTGTCTCTGTTGTGCGTTTTGTGTCCTCAGCATCAGGAGGAGCAGAGAGCGGGAGCAGCGGGGAGAAGAGCCCCACCAGCGGCTCCTCGGCGTCGTCCAAGCGGGCCCGCACGGCGTACACCAGCGCCCAGCTGGTGGAGCTGGAGAAGGAGTTCCACTTCAACCGCTACCTGTGCCGGCCGCGGCGCGTGGAGATGGCCAACCTGCTCAACCTGTCCGAACGCCAGATCAAGATCTGGTTCCAGAACCGGCGCATGAAGTACAAGAAGGACCAGAAGTCCAAGGGCCTGAGCTCCAGCTCCGGCGGGCCCTCGCCCACCGGCTCCCCGCCCCTGCCCATGCAGTCGTCCGCCAGCTTCCTCAACTCCATACACTCCATGGGAGGGGGGGGCGGGGGAGGAGGCTACGACGCCCCGTCCCCGCCGTCCTTCGGCAAACCCCACCAGGGAGTCTCCTACTCCATGTCCACTGCCTATTCCAACGTCCCCATGAAGGGCTGCCCCTCCCAGCAGAAGTACGGCGCCCCGGACCCGGACTACGGCGACCCCCACCCCCACCACGGCCTGGTACAGTCCAACAGCGCCGGCTACGGGACTCCCACCAACATGCAGGCCAGTCCAGTCTACGTGGGGGGCGGCAGCTACGTGGAACCCATGCCCGGCTCGGGGCCCTCCATTTACGGGCTAAACCACCTCGGCCCCACGCCCCCCCACCATCAAACAATGGACTACAACGGGGCAGGGCCGATGTCGGCTGCCAACCAGCACCACGTGGGCGGGGGGGGCCCTCCAGGTTCCTGCGAGCCGCCCACGCACCCGACGTACACTGAGCTGTCGGCGCACCACACCTCCACTCAGGGCAGAATCCAGGAAGCACCCAAGCTCACTCACCTGTAGCAGGTTTGGAACAAACAAAAAAAATGACGACGTAGAAAAATAGCGAAGACGACAACAGAACGAGTTAACACGACGAGACTCACTAACAGACTAACTACGATGTGGGGGAGTCCACCGCTACTGCTGCAAAGGGGACGACAGGAGAGACAAAACAAGACAGGCAGCAGCCATCCTGCGGTTTGTCCCGCGCTCACAAAGCCCCCGTCCAGTCTTTCACTGGTACCTTAAAAGTGCAGTTAATTTCATTCCCACCAAACAGAGGTCGTGTCTGTAAGCTAGTAGCTGCAGCCAAGCCAAACCATAAAACATTAACGTTGCCAAAAAAAAAGCAAAAAAAAAAAACGAGCAAAGATAAAATGAACTTCCTACAAGTATTTAAATCAGTGGTAGCTGCCAGAACCTTCAAAGAATTTTATAGTCTTGGACCAAACTCACTAACTTCTCTACTGCTTCACACCCTCAGACAGGAAGTGAGCAGCACAGAGAATAGTTAACGTCTTTTAAACCTCGCATTAGAAAACAGAACTTTATTTCTTACCAGTGTTTACAGATTTTAACACGAAGCCTCTCATGGACCTTCATCACTTAGTCCCAGGGCCAATCATTCTGTAGACAAGGGATGCATGATAACTCTTTTTTTCCAGCCGATACAGATAACTGATAACTTCCTGCTTCTCACAACCGATATGATAACATTTTTAATAGTTGATATAGGTTAAGAAAGACAAAGATGTAGTGAGTAACGATGAATTTAACATTATAGCTCTGCCTCTGACTTCACCAAATAACACAACCAACGTCACTGTTGTGATCACAACGAAAACAACAGCAGTTATGACTCAAAAATCAACATTTGTTATAGTTTTAAATGAACTTTGACTGAACATGAGTATCAGGCAATGTTGGCTAATTAGAACTGTCAAAAAAAATGTTATTATTGGACTTATCTGTGTATTTTTGCTGATATTTATCAGCCAATATCGGGCCAGTTATCATCAGTACTCATGGTGCATCCTACTGTAGACATGGTAGACAGTAGCTGCGTATAAACTGAGCACCGTTGTTGAATCTCCAATCACCTGCTGTGTTCATTCAATGGTCCTTCAAAGTAAAATCTAAAATAAAACATTCAGCCTTCTATTTAAATTAGCCAACAAATGAACTGCAGCGTAATGATCTGCTAGTGATAACACCTTCCCTCCGGTGTATTACTAGACATTCAGCGGAGGAGACTGCTGCAGTAGCTCAGATAGCATGTAGTTAAAAAAAGCCTATAAAGCTCTGTTAGAACTCGTATGTGGTTTTAAAATTGTACTTTGATAATAAAATCAGCCCGTAAGACACACAGACACACACACACACGGGCAGCTCTCCCGCCTGGTAAATGAAATAGTTGAGATTTTAATGGGCAGTTAACGAGGTGGTTAGATTTATGACGCCAGCTCTCTCCCCTCAAGGCAACACATGCTGTTGTCGGCAGGGCCGCGCCGCGCCGCACCGCGTAGAGGGCCCTGCCGCTCCATCAGCTGCAGACAGGAACCTCTGAAATACCTGGCCCCCGCCCCACAGAGCGCATAAAAACCCCCGGATGGCGCTACCACCCCCCCCTCCCTCGCCGTCTCTTTTTGTCTCCTGTCGTACCTGTCTCTGTCCATTCAGACCCCAATCACAAGTAACACACTGTCTCATGTCTGTGGCAGCAGCACACGGCTTCTGACGGAGGCCAAACTTTTCCACACCGCCCCACACTGACACCCCCCCCTCCCCAACACACACACACGCACGCACACACACACACATCCATCCATCACTCATGCACATGCACTCACCACCATCACTCTAACAGGGTTTATGAAGCTACGAGCTCAGAGGCTACACTGGCTCCCATAGACACACACATGTGTTAGGCTACGTTAGCTAATCACACCTTCACACACGCACACACACACACAGAGGGCAACACTAAGCTAGCTTCCTTTCGTTGACACACATCCACAGCCAGGTTGTTCCAGCTGTTGACATCTTCAAACAAACATGGAAGAGAAATCTTTAATGTTCTTATTTTAGCACATCATCGACACAGGGTAAATAATAAGAGTGGAGAACACTATTTATTTATGTTTGGGTAAGTCATTGCCCTCCTCTCTCTCTCTCTCTCTCTCTCTCTCTCTCTCTCTCTCTCTCCCTCCCTCTCTCTCTCTCTCTCTCTCTCTTTGGAAGGGTTCACTTACATTAACGCCACACCAATGCGTTAAAGTCCACATTTTTTAATTTTCTTTTGTTCTCACATATCTTGACTTTTTAACGTGGATACAGGGTATATATATTTGAACAAAAATGCATGTCCCAGAAATCTGAGCTGGTGTGCGTCACACATTTTAAAAACCACTGGCTTTATTTGACCTGAGCAGTCAGCGTGGGGACGACACACACACACACAAACACACACTAACGGCCCTACAACACTCACTGATGCTCTGCCAGTGAACCAGTGGTTTTTAAAATGCAGATTCATACAAATGCTTTTCACATCTGGGCATCATTGTTGCACTTAGAGTTTACATTTTGATGGTTAAAGGTAAAAAATAATAATAATAATGATGAAATCTTATTTTGAAGACGGAAGGCCCTCCAATCAAAGCGTCTTTCGTCAATGTGTGTTCAAGTGAACATTCATATCTAAATATTTATTTGTTATAGCCAGTTTAAAGAAGACCTTCTGTTTTGTATTATTATTTATCCTTCATGTATTTATATCAAGAAAAAATACTGTACTTTTTTAGTATTTACCTGTTATGAAAGAAAAAAAAAAACAACGTTGTGTTTCTTCTTGTCCATTGTACTGAAATTTTTTTAGTTCTTGTATTTTAGAAGAAAATAAGTAGTTTTTATGTTCCTATAATGACCCTTGTGCATAAATGTCTTGGCTTGTACAAGGAAAAAGGCGAGGGTGGGGATCGGTGACCCGCCCTGGCATAGTCAGAAAAGTTAGACAAACTATTAGCTGGAGAAAAAAAAGAACGAGTCTTTTTTGGAGAAGAACAACTTCTTTCTTTGTCATTTGTAGCTCCCTTTTCTTTGATTGTTGAGAGAGTTGTCTGTCAAACAATTCTTTAATAAAAGGTTATGTTATTCAGAGCTATCGTCAGTTTTGTGAAGAACTCCACTCACTTTGGTATTGGTAGATAACCCCCCCCTCACTCCCCCGTGGGAATAGGCTGAAGCGTTATCAGGTGAAAACTTGCTGACGCCGGTGGTATTGGTTGTCAGGGCAACACGAAAACATAGACACTGAGTTCCTGCTGGCCTTCTGGAGGAGCAAAAACCTAACAGCAGGCCTATGAAAACATCTAAGCTAGCTTCAGCAGAATGCAACTTTTTATTATTATGAACATATTCTTCTTAAATCAGCCTGGTAACTTCAACAAATAGGCTAATAGATAAATAAATAATCTGAAACCTTAAAGTTAAAAAGGTCACTATACTTCTCCTTTAATGTTTTAAAGGAGGTAGGCTATAGGTAAGTTCAGCTGCTACAAAGCTAGCGTAAGCATTACTAGCCATTTACCTAAAAAGAAACATTGCAGCTTCAGCACCAAATTAATTCATTGACTCATCAAGAGCTGTCTCACTATTTTTCTATATCTAACATGTCTCTTCCTCTACTGAAGTTAGCATGCTAACCAGCTAGCTCCAGCCCGCTCAGGCAGCCACTCCCAGAAGATGACGCCTTATAACCTCTTGTACTGTAAAGTCAACGACTTCCGAGGCCGGTAAGTGATGCTGATGTTATGCTATGTAGAAATAGCAAAAAAAACCTAGAGAAGTAGCTTCTTTAGAAACATGACTAACTCTCAGTGTTTGCAAGTATTTCCTCTCATACGTGTCATGTGTTCGATCACATGATCTGTAATGCTGTTCCTGGACCCAGACCAGGTGTCGCCGCCAGGGCCGTTGTATAGGGGAGAAAGGTGATGATCATTCTAGGGGGCCAGCACCCAGTAGGGCCCCCAAAAAACCCCAGTAGTCTAATCTTTGTATAACTGATAAGACCCTGACTAATACTCATAGTAATGCTGCATCAGCATGAAAACAAAGTAAGCTATTTTTTTTTTTTTTGCGTTGCATACGAACTGATGAAGCCCCCTAGATAAGAGGCGAAGCATCTTCCCAGACAAGTCCAGTTGCCTACGATTCACTTTGCCCAAAAAAGAACAATGACCTGGATGAATGAGAATATAGACAAAGTATAGGCTAAATAAAAAATGATAATACAGTACGTAGTCTAAAAAAAAAAAGAGGTGGAAAAGTCAGGGGGAAGGGGCCCACTTTATTCTTTCAGGGGGCCCAGAATTCCTAGCAACGGCCCTGGTCGCCGTAAGGCCTATCTAGTTCAGGGACGACCTGACACTGATGCCAGTATTGAATATCGAGTAGCCTATACCTGAGGCTAAAAGCGTCACTGTCAAAAAAACTATTATTAAATGTCAAGGCCAGCTGTGCATGTAACATGTCAGCCATTAAAAAGAAACATCTTCTCCCTGTAGGGAAAGTTTAAGTCTGGTCTTGTCTTTACACACTACACAGAGCGAAGGTTGGTAACTTGGCAAATGTAGCAGTCATGGCCTATTATGCTACTGTTAGCCGGTGGCCGGTGTTCATTTACCATAGTAAATACCAGCGCCGAGCCTCCACTGATGCTATAGTGTCAAATACTGGGCTGTATCCCAGCTCAGCTCTAAAGTTACAGCCAACAGCGATTCCTCTAGTAGAATCTAATACCTGAATCTGAAGCTATGATCGTCACCACTTGATGTTTTTTAGGACCGTGCCAGACCTCTCAGACTTTGTGGCTTTTGTCTGATTACTCTAAATCACAAAGCTCCAACTCAGTGTTGATATCAGTCAAACCCGCCCTCACACAACTGAATCTGACAGATGTTTTCAGCAGTGGTAACTGTCACAGCTGGCGATGAAAACACAACAGAGCCCATTCATCTGCAGACATACTGGAGGAAATGCTGGAATATAGGCAGCGATTTCATGATAAGAAGAAGTGTTTTGGTGTGAAAGTCAGCAGGAGTTAGACAATCTGGATTCAACCTCCTCACACATGCTGCTGAAGTGTCCATGAGCAACACGCAGAAACTCAGTCTGACCTTTGAACTCTGTGCTTCACATGAGAAAACTCTGCTCTTCTACATGAACATTCCTCAGGATCCCTGATGAATTCAGAGTTTCAGAGCCGGTTCTCAGTGCGAGTGGTCTGACTGTTACTGATACTAAACAATCTTCTCTCAACAGGAGGGGTTTTTATGATTGGTCTTTTTTTATTTTATTTTATATAGATAGGTGAGCTTTTAGTGAACAGAGTGGTCTGACTGTCCAGCATGGCTGGAGCTGTGGAGCTGTCTGTCATGTCCCTGACAGGTCTCAGACTGGAGTCTGTTGATCTTTTTTTACTTTTAGGCTCATCCCCCATTAGAATTTTTTTTCACAAATTGTATGATTGGTGTGAAAAAGTTACTGCTGATGAAAAGTGAACTAACACAGTGTGAGAGGAAACCACAAATAATCCACCTGTGACCTAAACTCAACTCACTCACTGACTTGCACACACATTTCCTCTGTTCATATTTATGACCAAAACAAAAAAAAGCCCGAGGCCTGCGCCTTGGCTTGGTCACGTGATCTCTAACCCCCACCCCATCTCTCTCTCTCCCTCTCTCTCTCTCGCACGCGGCGTGTGCTCAAAGGCCCGAGAGCAGCTTAAAACTTGGAACATAAATCAGGCTCCCATAAATAATGGCCGCACTTCCCTTTACATCTCCGTTGGACTAACAGACAATAAAAACACCAATAAGCAGAGATTGGATCTAATTTATTGCCTCATAAAAACAGACGAAGAGCTCGGCTCGGCTTCAGCAGCACAGGCGCAGCTGAAAACACTCCAGCTCTGACTGAACACACACACAGACGCACGCAGGTCCAGACTAGGTTTCTGTATCAACTTAGTTGGAGGTTAGGGTTAGTTTGGAGTTTGGGGACTTGGTTATCTAAAAGCGGAGGGATCTGTTAATAATAAACCACCAGAGGTCTTTTGGCATGCTATCAATTTCAATATGGATTTTAAGTTTTTTATATATATATATACAACTTAAAATCCATTTTGAAATTGAAAACTTACTTATTAGATATTACTACTATGCCTACTAAGTAATTTTAATTTAATTTTAAATTTAGTACGTTTTTTTGGTAGCCTTATGCATACATCCGGTAGCCTATTTTTTTTTCCCCAAACAGACGAAGACGAAGAATATAGGCTACAATTAGCATCTGAGGCACCTGAAATTGTTTTGCAGGAAACAACAATATCCTAACATAAATCTGAATTATTGTTAATTAATTTATTATTTAATTAAGTAGCCTAAATTAAATCTAGTTGCTTTAGTGAAAAAAAAAATCTCTGTTATTACCCGTATAGCCCATCACTAGAGTATGAACTGCTAAATAGAATTACATGGATTAAAATGAAAAATAAATAAATAAAAAAACTGGATGAAATGAGATGAGTCAGAGTTCAGGAGTTAGTCCGTGCTCCCCTGAAACGACGGCAGGACCAGCTTCTCTCCACAACATTTAAAAAATCTATTTTAAAAATTATTTACAATTTTTTTTTAAAAAAGAGAGAAAAGACTAAAATACAAAAAAATAAAATGTAAAAACAAAACAAAAAGTGGCTCCTCGTATTGTGAGCGTGCAGCTCAGTCAGCAGCTTGTGTGTGCTGTGTTTGGTGAGTGAGTGTGAGTTGAGAGTGGAGCCTCGGCGGCGGCCCACGCACTGCCTGCTTTCTGCTGCGTTCAATGGCCCTCACTCCTTCACTCCCACACACGTTCCTGCAAACTCACTCTTTTTTGTTAAATATCCCTGGGAACGATGTGTGAGCTTAGACCCGTTTTTTTTATAACTCTGATAACTGATCCTTTTTAGTAATAGATTAAATATTTCGCGTGACGTTTCCCGTGCGCGCGCATAGTTTTCGATGCGCGCAAAAGTCATGAGAAAATAATCAGAGGCAGTAAAACAGGAGTGGAGCTGGAGGACAGAGACAGACTGGAGCTTTCCTTGTTATGCAGGGAGCGAGCGGAGCTGCTGTCAGCCTCTTTGCAGGGAGAGAAAGATTGATCACCGCACTTCTTTTTTTTCCACTCGGGGTTCCTCGGGCCCTCCCCAAAAAAATATCCTCTGCTAAACTCCCGAGGTCCTGATCTTTATTTAAAAAAAAGAAAAAGAAATCTACATGTGCGTCCTGTTAGAGAGTGAGGGCCTCCTCGCTCCTCTGCTGCAGCTGGATTATTATTTTTACTATTAGTAGGAACATGTTCACCTCCTTCGGTGTTTCGGTGGAGCGACCTCGCTGTGAACTCTCACACAATTTTTTAACACGCTCACACCAGTGGAGGAGGAGGAGGAGGGGGGGGCACAAACATGGAGGCTTGCAGGGAGAATTCTGCAGCCCGTGTGCACTTACTATTTTAGGTGCAGATTATATTTAGACAACACACAAACACTTTCTATTCCAAACAATAAAATAAACACAAAGTCCATGAAATAAAAAGTCGACTTACACCCGGAGGCACCCGTCATCTCCCCACAGTCAACTCTAACTCTGTCTCTGTTTGAAGCCAATCTGTCTCTTCCTCTCTACCGCTGAGTCAAACACCTCCATCCTCCTCTCCTCCTGAGCTGCTGCGCCATCTAAAACGAGCCTCTCCAACTTTTTATGTGTGTGTGTGTGTGAGTGTGTAACTTGGGGATTTTCAGTCTCTTGTCACACTTGATAAGATTAATGAGCTGAGTGCTGTAAACATCTTTCCTCTCTCTGGAGGAAGGAGCCATATTGCAAACAGAAGAGTGTCCGGCTCCCGTCCACCTAATGTTAACCGTCATGACATCACCCAGATAGAGAATCCATAGAAAAGCGCTCCCCGAGCTGCTCTATTGTTCCCGGGGCTTCGGGGATGCTCTGCTCCCGCCGCCCACACGGCGCACATGGCGACCGGCCTCCCTTCACCGTTTTTTTTTTTCCCTCCCCAGAATTGTACCCCCCGTTAAGACAAAACAATAGCGCCCATCATGTGATATCGCCTCTCTCTTGCCATAGCATTTGGTGGAAAAATAATAATGCTGCTTCCCACAGCCATCACTGCCGCCAGGCCCCGGCCCCGATTGGCTGCTTTCGGCTCACATGACCAGGAATTGGCTGCAATTTCGTCCCATAGTTCTTCAGTTTAGCTTACCCAGGTCCCCATACGCTAGTAATATCACCAATATACACAATTATTATAGCCACCGCATTTACGCCATTGCGGTCTGGAGCCTATATGATCCTGCGTTTTTTTTCTCCATTTGGTTTTTTTTATTTCTAATAGGCTGTATTGTGTTGTGTGCGCGTGCGGTGTGTGTGTGTCTGTGTATATGTGTTTTGTTTGGTGTTTTGTGTGTTTTCTTTTTTTTCTGGGGGGGGACTGGATTGTTCGGGGGTCTCGCCGTTTGAGGGTGAAACCGGTTTGTGGGAGCTATGAATTTTGAATTTGAAAGGGAGATCGGTTTTATAAACAGCCAGCCATCCCTAGCAGAGTGCCTGACGTCCTTCCCCGCCGCCCTGGAGTCATTTCAAACTTCATCAATCAAGGAGTCGACAGTAATTCCGCCTCCCTTCGAGCACACCATCCCCAGCCTCAGCCCCTGCACAGCCAGCCAGCCGAGACCGGCTGCTAGGAGCCAGCAGAACCGGAGAACCTCCGCCACTAATGGCCTCCAGACGCACCACCGAGGCGCTCAGCAGCCCGGACCGCCGGGCCAGGCCCCTGCCTCGGCCACGGCGACCCCGGCCGGTCCGCTGGCCCACGAGTTCCCCTGGATGAAGGAGAAGAAGTCATCCAAGAAGTGCCCCAAGCCCGGGGGCAGCTCCGGCGGTAGCGGATCCATCATCCCCCCCGCCTCGTCCTCCCCGTCGCCGACCGCCTCCGGGTACGCATCGGCGGGCATCGAGTCACCCACAGGTCGGTGTATATGCTGGGATGTGCATGTGTAGCAGCGGTGTGAGCGGCGTGCAGCGGCAGCTTTGATTTTCTTTGCATGTGCTGATATTATTATTATTATTTATACATCAACAAAACAAAACAGCATTCATATCCATGCAGCATTGGTGAGATGACATTGCCTTTTTTCTTACTCAGTGTGTGTATGTGCACGCGCGCGTGCGTGCATGTGTGTGTAGCTATTGTGCAGTGCTGTGATGCTGTGTCAACAGGGAAGCCATATCTGGACCCCCCCTCTCTGCATTATGCTGCAGTGCTCTGCACACTCTCTCATCACGCATTTAAACATGCACCATTAACGCCTCACACTCACACACAGCCTAATCTCTGCCACCTATAAAGGATCAGCACGTGCGTGGGGCTATCTGCTTTACACTGGGTGTAAAACCCTTCCCCAGCAGCAGCAGCAGCAGCAGCATCCTCATCCTCATCCCTCTACCATCTGGAGCTGCAGCCTCCTAAATGTCCACATACTATTATTATATTATTATATTATTACATTATTATTATTGGTGGTGCTTTTAAAGATGCAGACGTGTTGGTGTTGACTGGTGAGAGCAGCTCAGAGCGGATCAGTCTGATCACTGATGCTGTGGCTCCACATCAGCAGCAGCTTCGCCTTCATGTTATAGACTCATAGCACAACTGAGATGGTGGCCATGTTGGATTGAGGTAGGAAATATAATGGCGAGGCAGAGCTAACGGACATGGAGGTGGGGGTTGGGGGTCTGGGCTATAAGCTACAGTCACACAGTGCACATACACATACACACAGATAAACAATATGATTTCCTGTGGTTTCCTGTATTTCACTCTGACCTTCACAACAAGCTGCTTTTTCTTTTCTTTTTTTATTTGACCCCCTCCTCCCTCCACACACACACACAAATTCCCTGCCACATTCATTTGAAATTAAAATTCCATCTTCTCTCCTCTCCTTGCCCCAATTTCCTGCCTTTTCTGATCTCATTCATAAAGTCACTCATTCTCTTATTTGTGTTTCTGACAGAATCCGCCACATTCGCTCCACGTCGATGTTCCCACATTTCCCCGCACATTTCCTCTCTTTCCCGTGATGTATTTATTTCTCTGCCTCTCACGGTGCTCGCTGCACTTTACACAGCAGCGAAACCCATTCTGACATTATGATCATCTGTCTTTATCTGCGCTTTCTTTTGCGGTTTCTATTATGTTTGACTATTTTACAGCCATATGTGTAGCTGCCACTGTAATTGGAAGGGCTATTTTTTTTTACGAGTGTGTTTTGTGTTTTATTATTTATTATAGTTTTATTATAGAGCGCGCGGGGCCGAGGGGATTTGAGCTCGATGCTGCAGCAGTTTATTTCTTGGCTTGGAATCTTCCAGGCCATAAATTTATAGAGGTTATATACATGGTTTCCATCAAGTAGATTACAATTTGAAATTAGAATGAAATATAAAAACAAAATTAAAAAAAGATAATAGCTAAAGATGTAACATAATAAATCCTCTGTGTCTCCTGCTTTTATTTGTCTATGTCTCCCCGCAGACCCGAGCCAGGTCGGCCTGGATGGTGGAGGAGCCGGGTCCCGCCGGCTGCGCACCGCGTACACCAACACGCAGCTGCTGGAGCTGGAGAAGGAGTTCCACTTCAACAAGTACCTGTGCCGGCCCAGGAGGGTGGAGATCGCCGCCCTTTTGGATCTGACCGAGCGACAGGTTAAAGTTTGGTTCCAGAACCGGCGGATGAAACACAAGCGCCAAACCACGCACCACAGGGACGGAGGAGGAGGAGGAGGGGGCCATGAATCCAGCGACCCGGGTGGGTTCGAGCCGCTCGAAGGCACCGATGCCTCATCTCCGTATTCCAGCCAGCCGCTGGAGGCATCTGGCACCGGGGAGGCCACATTGAAAGCCGAGGCGGGGAGCGGCGATCCATCTTCGGCCACCGCCTACACTAATGACAGCGGGGACAATGCACAGCCCACGCCGGAGGATGTAGGCCGTGTGAGCCGCCCCGAACGCCCACCGCTGCCTGGAGACTCTGGCTCCCCCGACGTGGCTGCGACGCACCATTCCCCGCCGTCCTTCACAAACTCCACCGACACCAACCCGGGTCTAGTGCCGCTGAGCGAGGCCGGGCCCGCGGCAGCAGCAGCAGCAGCAGCAGCGGGGTCCGACTCGTCTTTCTCCGAGCAGCGGGACCTCTCCATCACCTCCAGCGGCTCCACCGTCCACACCCCCGCGGCCTCCTCCTCATCCGCGCTCCCCGACTTGACCTTCTTCGCCGGGGACGCCTGCCTGTCGCCCAGCCTGCAGAGCTCCTTGGACAGCCCGGTGGATTTCTCCGAGGAGGACTTCGATCTATTCACAAGCACACTGTGCACCATAGACCTGCAGCACCTCAACTTCTGAGGGCGGCTGCTTGGAAAACAGAGCCCGGAGAGAAGGAGAGAAGGAGCGGGGCGCGGACAGACTGAGTAGTTTGAAAGGAGGAAAAAAGCTTCTCGGCAACATTCCTGAAACATTTCTGAATGAAAATTATGTTGGTTTTTAAATATACTTTTTTGTCTTCTTGCTGGTTTTATTTTGCGGATATAATGTAGTTTTAAAAAGATGCAGTTAATTTTATGTTTTTTATTTTTATTTTATTTTTTTCTAAACATCGAAGGGAAATAGTTTTTTTTTCCCCACGAGCGGAACGTTATGGATTTTTTTCTCCCTCTTGTCCAAATTGCAGGTATTTATTGCCTTTTTGCTTCTGATCTTTTTTCTTTTTTTTTTTTGTTAAAATGATTAACCTTTATCAGTACGTGTGGATTTATTTCCTCTAGTCCATTCTGGTGCAGCTTCATGGATCCTTAACTTCTCAGGAACTGTTCACGGAGTCTATAGACGCAGACAGCCGGACTGCTTTTAGAAAAATCTCATCTGGAGAATGAGTTCGTTCTCTCTGAACGAGGCAAGAGGGGAGGGAGGCCCTGCTGATGACCACAGTTTTAGACCCTAGTTTATTTATTCAGATTCTTTAATAGTGAAAATCCAAATTATTTATTGTATATATATTTTCATAGTGGAATTATAATAATAATAAAACATACAAACATTTGTTGTTTAATGTTCTTTTATTTTGGAATTAATTGTTGGAGTGTATACACACACACACACACACACGCGCGCACACACACACACATATAGGCCTATATATACTGTATATGTATAACTCATTTTTTGTAAAAAAAAAAAAAAAAAGGTACATTGCTTACATTTTATTTAAAAATTTTTTTCAAAAGTCTATTTCATAATTTGTATTCGGTGCAGGTTTCAGGTTAATTCTGTTGGCTCCCTGCAGTTTTCCCACACTTGACAGAATAAACATATAGGCAGATACAGGCCTGTATGGCCCTGTATGGCACTACTTATGTGTGTTTACATAGAGATAACCCTGACTTTGAGAAGGAATGAGCTGATAAAAAGAGGAAAAACAGTCTGGGCAAGTTCTCTTTGCCTCTATCACACTTTAGCTTAGCGTGGTTAGCGCTCTGCCTCTCAGTGTGTAGGCACAACAAAACCTAAATACACTGCTATGCAGTTTGATACTGTTTTGTGTGATTTAGAGCCACAGTGAGACATGACTCACCCTCTGTTGGTTGTATATGAGCCTATAGTAGCTTAGCATTGCTAACTCTCTCCCATTATGAAGCTAGTGTGCTGAATGGGAATCTAACTGTGAGTTTGGTGCTTGTGTGTGTGTGTGTGTGTACGTGAGAATGTGTGTGTGATGCTAACCAGCTTCACCTCCTCCCATAGAGTCAAAATGGCGCTGAAGACAAAGCAGGATGTGAACAATGAGCAGTGGCAGCCATTACAGGATGACTGGCTCACTCTGACAGGCGAGGAGTGTGTGTGTGTGTGTGTGTGTGTGTGTGTGTGTGAGTGGGTGGGTGGGTGAGTGGGTGAGGGAGGGAGAGAGAGAGAGAGAGCAAGTCAAAAAGACAGAGGAAAGACTTGTTTTTAGCTGCAGATTCAAGGTAGTCTCATAGCTGATTGCTCTGTATTTTATTATAATTAATGTTATGATAATTGGGTTGTATCATTATATATATAGAGAGATATAATATATATATATATTTTTTTTTTAGAAATTGTGAATTAAATTGATACCTGCTCTGCACACCAGAGGTTGTGAGAAACAGAAAACCCCAGTTGGCTCATGTTATTAACACCACAGGACCTAAGAATAATAAAAGCTCTGGTCCTGAACCATGTAATAATAAATGCTGCTGTGTTATGTTGTGTGAAAGCTACTGAAAGCTGCACTGCCAAACACAAGCTGCTCCATCAGCTCCATTACCACTGGATACAACCGAGGGTGAATATAAATTGTATAAACCATCTTCTGTGTCACACATTAACTGTGAGTTCATGATTAACACAACACAGTGTTTAGGTGGAGTTCCTTACTACTGGTGCTCTGTAGCAATCACACACACTGGGCATGTGTAAACAGGAAGCACTAGCTACTCCATCAGAAGTATATTCATGGTCAGTTGGCAGCAGTTATTTAAAATTTGTTAGTGAAATTTTGTAACAACAACAACATGCTGCATTACACAAAAACGTTTGCAGTTTTCTTATCATTGGTCATTTTCTTAAATGAAAGTAACAGAACCATGAAACCACAGCGACATGCCCTGTGGTATGTTCTTTGTCATGTAGGGGCTCAAATTGCTGGATACTAAAATGAGTCCCAGCTGCATAAAAAGTTAAAATCACTCTTGTGTCTGAATACAATTGGAACTTATAGTGGTCCCAGTGCTGCGCCATGGAGAACTCCGCTGATCGGAACCAGATTTGATGAACCCAAATAGAGGCAAAAAAAGTGCTATTCTAAAAATATGAATTTAACCTCCAACCACTGATTCCCATCTGCTTCAGATTTTCAGTTCAATTAAAACATCCTATAATTCTGTTGTGTGGCTTCTATGCTAAGCTAAAGTAACAAGCTAGCAACATATTATCACATGCAGGTATGGGAAGGCACTGATCTACCACCCTCATTATATATATATTCAAATGTTAAACTATTCCTTAAAAGTCTCAAGTGACCTGTTATGGACAGAACATGCAGTATTGTATATGCATGCAATTTTATGAAACAAAAAACATAAACACATAGAAAAAAAACACATGAAATTCATGCAGAATACATTCCAGTTCATTTGCTATTGGACATCATCCAGTATGATGAAATCTGGAGTGGACATGCTCCACTCATGTCATTGTAAGTTGTCACATGAAAAGATCTCCAGATATAAACCAGATTCCCGCAAGAACCTAAAAAGGAGATCTGCTGCTCTTGGGGTTTCAGCAGACATCTGTGCCATTTGGCCGCATCCAAGGAAAAATATTGACCGACCAATTGAAATTCTTCTCCTTCAGCTACTTAGGCTTCCAAACTTGCAGACTTTTCAAAACAGAATGTTTTCACATTTCTTCCATGCATTTATTTTCTCTTCAGCTGATCCATGGAACATTGTCTCTCAGTCACCACATCATGAACGATGAGCTACAGCCCACTGGACATCCCCTGTCACATAGACACTTGATTTGACGACCTGACACTGTTACATTACATTATGTTACATTAACTTTGGTTGTATATGTATCATATTTAGAGTGTATAATCTTGCCAGGAAGAGATAAATCCATGTTTTGTAAGAGAGTGGGGATGGGAGATTATAAAAGGTGTTATATGGCACAGCAAGCATATCCTTTCAGAAGTGACAAATATAAAACTGAACAGACATATTAACTGTATATTAATCCCACATAGAAAATGGATTATAGGACTAAAGACTGGGACGTACGCCATACACTATAACACACATTCCCTCTGGCCTGTAACCATCCATTTGAGAGTATCTTGTATACAAAGAGATTACAGCAGAGTGCGTCTCTATGCTGGGAGACATATCTAACCTTCTGAGTGGCTGTATGTGTGTGTGAGGGAGAGAGACAGAGTGTGTGTGTGTGTGTGTTCTCCAATAATCTCTCTCTTCTGGCTGTCACCGCCTGTCAGCCGAGCCGCCACGCTGTGATACACGAACTCTTCCTTTATCTCTTGCATCACCGTCACCATCACTGTTATGATTTCTGTTGGTGTGTTTGTGTGAGTGTGTGATATTGCATAACTCAGACGTGATAGATCACCCACTTAGCAGCAGTGGTGAAATATGTGAATGGTAGATTTTTATCGTCTCGGGCATTGAGAGGAAACTTTAGCCCCACACACACAGACAGACAGTCGGTGCTGCAGCACCGCTGCACACAGACACGTTACAACCTGCAAGTCAGAGTGATGGAAAAACAACATGGTAGGTTTCAGACTGCTGACTACAGTCTGTATCTCAGGAGCCACGGCTTATTAAAATGACACAAATCCATTTCTATTTGTTAATTAAATGCCGATATTAATGAGTGTAGTATTACATAATACAAATATGTTTTGAGCGGTTGTGACCTGAATGTGAGCTGAAGAGAGTTGTGTAAAAATGTGCATGCGTCAGCTGGATCTGTTACATCACCACTGCTTCATCTGACCTCATGTCGCTGAAGGTCAAATATGCAACTTACACACAGGGCCGGAAAGGTGATGATAATTCTAGGGGCCCAGCACCCAATAGGCCCACAAAACCCCTCAAGTAGTCTAATCTTTGTATGATTCAATTATTCTGCATAAGACCCTGACTAAGGGTGCTTTCACACTTGCAGTGTTAGTGCGCATCTGGTACCGTTTGGGTCAGTGTGAAAGCACCATCGCACTCTAATGTGCACCAAAACTAGTGCGGCCTGAGGAGGTGGTTGCGTCTCGGTTTGGCTCCAGCCAAACTCTGGTGCGCACTAGTTGATGTGTGAAAGAAACCGCACTCTGATTCAACAAGTTTGAGCAGCAGAGGTCCTATGCACTCTGTCCTTTAAACGAAGCAGCAGCAGCGGGGCGGCCGGTCGGTGCGTGTCCGCTGAGTCCGCTCAGACACCGGACAAGTCGGCGAGTCCGTCCCTTGTGTCCACGGAGCAGCTGGTTACTGAGGGAACCGGGAAAAGCAGATCGGAACTATCGTTTGCCAAGAGTTACAGTATACAAACAATATAGAAATAAATGACCAGAGCTACTAACTAGCCCTACTTGAGTCTCCATCATGAAAGTTTTATCAATCAGTGCTTCCAGATTTCATCCGGTAGTCATGGAGACATGACACTCTTCAAGTTTGGTCCCGAGTGACAAAAAGCAGGTGTGAAACCAACCGCACTAACTGAAAAAATGAAACAGTGTATCATATTAACATTTGGTGCGCATGTGCACTAAACATGTGTGAAAACGCCCTAATACTTAAACAAAGTAGGCCAACTTCAGTATTCTTTCAGGGGCCCCAGAATTCCTAGCAACGGCCCTGCTTACACAGGTGTTACTTTAAACTTTCAGCTCATTGACTTCACAGTGAAGAAGGAGACACAGTGTGTCCAAATATTTAACATGTGAAATTAGCAACATTTGCAGTTTGATAGATTCTGGATTTTTAAAGTAATGATACACAAAATGTAGTTATTATACCTTAAACGTTTGCAGAAAACTATGTGAGTTAGGCTACCAACTATTTTTTCCACCAAAGAAATTTTATTAAACCATGTTAAATACAACTAGAAACCAAAACATGTTTGGTGGGGAACATAATTATCAAATACAACTTTTTACACAGAACGATGAAACATATTTGGTAAGCAAGGCTTTGATACATATTTAGCAAAATTCACTGTCCTTCAATATCTACATGCATCTATATTCTGCACTTCTGAAATATGTTTATGTTTAGACATTCAAAGAAGTAGGTCAAAGGTGCAATGTTTAAAGGGCTGATCCATAAAGAGACAGGCTTTGTCATTTTCTGAATACAGGCTCTGTGCGTCTTTATGGGCTGAGACTTCACAGTGTTAATACTTTCACATAGAGCTGCTTTATCATCACCTGGCACACGGTTGTCTAAATTTACACATTATGGGACCTTTAATGTTTGGGAAAGATTCTGATCTGATTAAATGTGTTTCAACCTGTCCACATGCCAAACTGTTAGTGTCAGAGACACTTTATATTTCTATCATTAAGGATCTCTATAGATCATCTATGATACAAACTACTTCTTAAATCAGGGACTTGTAGAAGTCTCATTGGTCATACCAATAAGATCTGGTTATTCAGTCTGATTAATTGCTTGATGACTTCTACAACCCTACTCTCCAGTCCCCTTTCCATTGGTAAAAAACCAACAAACCCTGTTGAACCTGCTAACACCTGGCTTCTGGTTATAGACAAGGCACCAGTCAGCATTTATACCTGTGTCGAATGACTGTGCAGTAGATTGTGAGTCAGTCTCCACTGCAGCTCACGTTTCTGTTCCTGCCTCAAAGTTGGAACCCAATTTATTCTCAAGAATAGCAGAGGATACAAAGACAGCCATCTCAGTTTTTCCACACCTTCTTTTTCCAGTGCTGTCACATTCTTACTTCACTTAATTGGGTGCAAAAACCCATTAACGTGAATTATTTTCACCTTCTACCTCTCTTGAAACACAGCTAGTCCACATTTCTCATTTCGGTGATTAGTCTGCACCTTCTGTGCCTGCTCTCTATTCTCTGCTCGTTTACATTGAAACATTTCCTCTGTGTCCCATGGAATATGCCTTTCCTTTTGTGTCTATCTCTGTGTAGTCCCTACATCAGAGAGGCATCCCAGGGTCATAGTCATGGTTCAGGCTCATCTTGTGGTCTCTCTTCATGTCTGGTACACAACAACTTCCACCACTTTGTGTGAGTGCAACACCATACAACACACATCCACATAACATACACACCACAGACAATGTTAATGGGGCTCTATTGTAAAAACACTGGGACACTGACAAAGCACACTTTCTCATTAACTTTTTGTTTGGCTCCGACCTTTGATCTCATACAGTGTGTCATTGTAACGGTTTCAATAGTTTATGATTTGTTTACTTTTGTGAGACCAGTTTCATAATTAGGAATATATTTGGCTTTATTCAGAGTGATGGAAGTCAGTGTTACCTGTTATTATAAGCTGCTGAACAAAGAACGTATGGGCTCCTTTGTAGCCAAAACCAGTACTAGTATCAAAGGAAAATACTGTTTTTAGATGATTATAATGCAGTGAAAATATTCTAAATCAGTGGTTCCCAACCTTTTTTGGCTCGTGACCCCATTTTGACATCCCAAATTTCTGGCAACCCCGTCAATCAAGATGTGTCAGCTCAGATATAAGTGAAAGTATACAATACAGTCAGGGACAGACTGGCCATAGGCAATATGGGCAAATGCCACAGCAGCTAGCTGCAACCTAGGTGGCCGTGTGACAATGCAGCTGTGCTGATGTGGCGGCATTCAAAAAAAAAAAAAAAAGTTCAGTCAGGGCCAGTGGTTTACAGCTGTGATAGGTAGTTAAGGTAGTGTGTAGCTCACCTTGTAGGGCTGCTTACCCTATGAGCTAGGACTTATAGTTCAGTCTGGGTTTGAATCCTGCTATTCGAGATCAATGCATTTTCTTGTCTCATCATCATTATGATCACTGCTATATATTGATGTAATTGACGCTTTGATGTAGCGTGTGGCCTCTCTCTGTCAAAAATGCCAGGGTCTCTTTTTGGTGGCAGTTTGTCACTGAACACAGTGTGTGGTGTTTTTAATCAACATTTTAAAAAGAATAATTATTAAAAATATTATTTTTTAAATCAATTACTAGACATTTCAGGCGACCCCATTTGAATTTCAGGCGACCCCACAAGGGGTCCCGACCCCAAGGTTGAAACACTGTTCTAAATGAACAGGTGCATACATTTCAACTGAGATTGGATTGTTTAGGTAGGGGTACACAGCAGCGCATCACTCTGACTATGTGACTATATCACAGTGACTATAAAACTACCTGACACTGACAACCACTCCTTTAAAGTTACATATGGAGTCCTGTTTGGCTGCTCTGCCTCTGTTTCACCAGAGTGAGAGTGTACAAGGTAAGCAATGAATGAATGAATTTTTAATATTAAAATAAAAACACAATAATCAATACAAAACAGTAGTTATTAAAAAAGGAGTAGGATGAAGCCCATTCTTATCCCTATTTCTACTCTTTTCTATTTCAAAGCAAACTCAACTTTAGTCAGGTCTCTAGGATTCCTTTACAAAACAAAACTGAACAGTACTGGACCGTTATACTGTAGGCTACATTCACCACCTCCTTCCCAGACATGGACCCAATTCTTAAACCACAGAAATACTGCTGACAAGACTTAAGTGATGATAAACACAGTTTTCACGGCAGAAATCCACTCGTTATATATTGTGTACTGTGAGCTGTTGTCTTAGCAACCACCCACAGCATCAGATACAGCCCATCACATCACCCCTCTCTCCCTCCTCTGTCTGTTGTGTTATGTATGTGTACAGTGAGTTTATTAGCATCCAGTGAGCTATCATCTGTTCTCTGGGCCAATCAAAGGCAGATGATCAATTTCTCAGCCTCTGAGGGCCCCATCAATACGGCTCTGGTTAGTGTGGGTGAGAACGCTGGACGCACACACACACGCACACACAACACAAATGGCTGTGTATTGAATTGTCAGGTGTGAGCTACAGAGGATACACACCCAGCACAAATCACTGTGTGTGTGGTGAAGCACACAAGTCACCTCCACAGTCTCTCTGGTCAATAATGAGCCATTCCACAGGATTTACTGGTATTTACCAAGGGACCCACACAGACAATTGTCAGTCAATCCAGCTGCACCAATTAACAGCCAGTAAATGGAGTGCAGCCGCTAACTATGGTCCTGGAGGAGAGAATGAACTGATAAAGAAGAAACTAAAATAGTAAATATAATATAGAGCTCTAGTCCTATTACTGTTACTGTTTTCTGCATGTTGCTCTAGGATGAACTTGTTCTATGTCACCCTAATTCAAATAAAACATGATTGCAAAGCTGCTTTAGAGCTGAATGCTATGCAGAAATAAAATTATTTTGACATACTATATTGCCTTAGGGAATGGGAATGGTTATACATTCCCATTTCATTTTATCTGAAGCAAATTTACAAGCCCTGAAACCGTAAATCAGCATGTTCCCTTGTCCAGAGAACTGTGGCATCACAATTCTAATTTTTTTAATGTACACATTTGACCTTTGACAAAATATTATTAGCTCCGCTAATTTGGGAGGATGTATTAGGATGTATAATTTTGATAGTATTTTTGTTAATTGTTCACCCCAATATGATTATATATATACTGTATATATACATTTTGTAGTGTCTGAATACTAAGGGGTCCAGGGGACACTGCAAAGTAATGAACTTGTTTGATGCTTTGTGACTTTTGAAGTTAAAAACACTGAATATCACTGTTATTATAATAATGATATAACCAACCCTTACAATGTGAGTATGTGCAGTGGGTTTGAAGTCCAGTGAAGGCTTCATGCAGTGGTACAGTCTTTTGAGACCAGTTACTATGACAACCACAACAAACACAGTGGGTTACATTTGTTGATTCAGTGATTCTATGTGAGTGAAGTGATTATTGAACAGGAGGATTTCTATAATGACTTCCTTCAAATGGATATTGAGTAAAAAGATAGAAATCATCTATCCATAGGAATGTTGACTACAAAACTGTAGTTTCTAACAAGCACTGATAGTAAAATGAATAAAATTCATTTGTCTGTTAATGCTAATGAATATCAGGTCAGTTGTGCATCAGTGAGGCTCACTGGTGTTGTAATATGCAGTGAGGCTCAGGTGTTCAGTGTGTGGGTGTGTAGATACAGATACAGTGAGGAACACAGACTGGGTTCTTTACATTACAAAAACACTGAACACAAGCTGCATGTCTCACTTTATAGTTCTAACTTAACCTTTCACTTTTCAACACTGAGGGGATCTAACTCTTACCCAGAGGTCTGTGCAAAAAATACGAAGGGCTGTACTTGGCTGGAGGCAGTTGTTGTCCTTCGTGGCCCTTCTCCTCTGCCGTAGCCTGGGTGTAAATGTGTTGTGTAGATAGCAGCAGCAGAGCTGACAGCATCTTATCAGAGATGGCTGATAGCAGCGGGCCAGCTCCCCCGGCTCTGATTCCACTCCTCTGCTCTCCGCTGCTCTCCCGTTATCGTTCTGAGCTCACAGGATTATTACACATCTGACCTTTGACCTCTGTTTGAACATTTGAACTGATGTTGCGGAACAGCTGCATGAGGATGTCAATACTGAAGACTGCACTGGTCACTATGCTGCCATCAAGAAATCCCTCACTGTATTGACATGAATGGAAAGATTAGTCCTTCTAATAAGAACAAAGGGATTTAAAGAGGAACTAAGCAAGATTTTTCCCGTGGCTATGCTACATTTTTATCAAATTAAAAAGCTCTGGAGTAATTGTGATAGTTAAATACATGACTTGTCACGAGTGAGAGTGGAGTCTCTCTGCCTTCCACCCGGTGTCTCATGGCTGTAAACCAACCTTGCAACATCAGTGTACACTTGGCTCTCGTCTCTGCGCACCACAACACAAACGCGCTCTATATCCCGCAATCTTTTGTTTATGACTACACAGATACACACGTCGTAAAATCTTGTATGTTATACTGTATAAAGTTATCCATCGCTCCATGGAGTCATTTTTCGCCAGCTTCGTTTAAAAACAAATGCACATGGCCGAGAGGAGGGTTAGCAAAACAGCAGAAATGTGACCAGAGTTATGACAATGGGAGCTCACTGGGACACACTCCATCTATGTTGAGATGATTTATTTTCACATAGTAATCACACTGCGGATCTGATCATCACGCTCAGGGACTAAGAGAAGTGATAAATGAGACAAAATCAAGTTTTCTGAGCAAATGCAGAAGATCCACAAATATTTAGCAGGGGTGGGTCTTCCATGGTGGCACAGGGGGGCACCTGCCCCCCTTGCAATCTGGTTGGCCACCCTATGGTTGATTCTGATCACTGCTATGTTCACTGTACAGAGCTACAAGAACTAACTTCTCACTATGGCTCTTAATCAACTCTGTACAGTAAACACCCCAGTGTTCTGTCTGGTAAACAAAGAAAATTGTTATTGTTCTTAATTTAATCCTTTGAGTGATGCTTGTTCTGGTTATTCTGTAGCGACCCTGCTGCTCCCTGATCTTCCCTTGTACAAGCCACGCCCCCCATCAATACACTGTTTCAACCGGCCCGCTACAATTCTGTATACAACAAAACACTGAGATGTTGAGCTCTATATTGGCTAAGCGTATAAGATATTTCTGTTCACTGTGAGAATATATTTACAGTTTTATTACAGTGTGTAACCGTACAATATAAATATTCAAGACAGGGATTAGTGGCAGCCTTCATTTTAGTTACTTTTGGATGCCCCCCCAAAATTCAATGTTGTTACCCCCTGTGCCCTCCCACCAGAAAATACTCTGGACCCACCCCTGATATTTAGAAAAGAACACGATTACCAAAATCTATGTCCAATTCAAAAAGAGATAGTGACTGAAACTGCACTGAAGCCCTACACGAGTACAACTACCTGTTATCACAGACTGAACCAGCTGGTAAAAGCAGCTGACCACACTAACTGTATATTGCATGCTGTTTGATTTCATTATCAGACTTATACATTCAAAGTGAATGTGACAGCAACATGAAGCAGAAACTGATAAGTTGAGTCTGCTGAGCTGAAGCGCTCTGTCTCCCTCTCTTCCTTCTTCTCCATTCTCTCTCTGCATCCGTTGGATTGTGTGTGTGTGTGTGTAAATGTTATTAGAAACAGTTAATAAAGGCTGTAATGTGTCTGCATCACAGGGTCAGTTTTCAGAGCTCAAGAAACAATGTCAGCAGTCTGGACGCACAACTGCTCTCTTTCCTCCACTCTTTTAATATCTCACTTTCAATCTCTCGCTCTCCTATATCATCTTTCATGATTTTTAGAAAGCCCCCCATATCACACACACACATACACACACAACACATACACACCATCACCACACATTTCCAGGAATACTGGGGCGTAAGTTCCTGGTTCTGGAGTCATTTGACCTGTCTGGACTGTTAAAGGAGACAGAGCCAGGGAGCAGGAGGCAAGAAACTGTATTAGTGCGCTCAGATCAGTGTGTAACCTGGTGCACACAGACTCATCAGTTGTAGCTCTTAATGAACTCTAATCTTAGGTCTGTGGAGCGTCCTGGGTGAACAGCAGCAGATAGTCTAGGATGAGTTTCAGCCGATCCCCAGATTCCACTGCTGACCTCAGACAAGCAGATGACCCCTCGGCCGTTTCAAAGGTCAGAGAGTGAAGAAGCAGAAAGTCTTACATAGCCTATGTAACCTTTTAATATTGTTACAAAAAACAAACATCTGGGATCATCTGGAGCTGACAGTGTACTGTACCTCCTCATTTAAAGGGATAGTTCAACATTTTGGCAAATTGGCCCATTGCCATCATCGCTATAGTCATAGCAATAGGTTTATTACCTTTAACTGTCGGTGCAAGCTATTTTTAGAATGGCGGAGTGGAGGAGTTGTTTTAGAGGTAAATTTATGCAAAACCGCTGATGCACGTTGCCTTCAGGGACAGTTTTTCAGCAAGCAGTCTCTGTATTTGCCTCGAAAACAGTTCTGTTTCATAACATTCTGTTATTATCTCATAGTGTGGTGAATGTGCAGGTCACAACTTGTCCACCAGAGCGTTTTGGAGTTGTTGGATTGTGTATTTGATGAGTTTGATAAGGGAAAACAAGAAATTCCATCAGCCTCCATGGTGTAGCTCTGAGCACCTCGCAGCTCGCCGCTCGGCTCCGCCGTTCTAAAAATAGCTTGCACTGACAATTAAAGGTAACAAACCTACTGCTATGACTATAGCGATTATGACAATGGGCCAATTTACCAAAATGTTGAACTATCCCTTTAAAGAAGTGTGAAACCAATGGAGTCCTTTCCAGAGGTAGCAGCTGCATCCATCAGCTTCTACCCACAGTGTGACATGTTTGAACTCACATCAAGCCCCAGCCTGGAGGCTCTGCCTACGACAGCACTTCTCTGACCTTGTTTTAAGAGTCTGACTGTCTTCACTAATAATAACCAGTGTTTAGATGATGTAGCCCTGATCCAGCACAGCACTGTTACAGACTCTTTGCAAAACTGCACTGCACCCAAGTCGTAGCAAAACTTAAATATAGCTTCCTTAAATGTGTCAGTGGATGGGGACACTTAAAGACTATTATACTATTCTATTCTAAGGAGAAGACTATTTCAGTGCTAAGGCAGTAGTCTCACTGTCCTCCATTGTGGGTTAGTTCAAAGCAACAGATGCTGCACAAGGTGCTGTATTTCTGGTACCAGAGAGAATTGTATTGATTATGCAGTGATTCTGGGTTGTGTCTTTCCACCAATCATGTTCATTTATGACAGACAGGTGTATCTCTGTTCAAATATGAAAAGTCAAGATTCATCCACTTTAACTTTTTCTTACTTTATGCAAATGATATGGACATATGTTTCTAATTTCAGCTCATGGTGTCATGGTGTGAGGGGCGTGGCAGCGGCCTTAACACCATCTGGCCGACCAGGCTCGTATTTCTTGTCTGAGCAGTACAACACTTACATTCATAACTGAAGACATTTACATGTGTGATTGTACCTTTGTTGTCACCAAGCTGCATGAAA
Organism: Decapterus maruadsi; assembly: GCA_030347415.2. Classification (NCBI taxonomy): domain Eukaryota; kingdom Metazoa; phylum Chordata; class Actinopteri; order Carangiformes; family Carangidae; genus Decapterus; species Decapterus maruadsi. The sequence goes on along the minus strand of CM064905.1, from coordinate 24,606,352 downwards.
TTCAACCAACGACTGATAACTGAATAAGTGAAATGTCACCTGGATAATTGAGGGAATTTAATGGATCGTTTTCATTTCCAAATAACAACGAGGGGGAAATCACTGATTTAAACTAGAACAGCTCACTGCTGGCTTTGTCCCAAAGGTCTTAAAAAGTGCATTTAAGCCTCTACTTATAAAAAAATATCCTGGGTGTCTCTGTAATTAGTAACTAGACCCATATCAAACCAACCCTTGATTAACAAAATAATTGAAAATGTTGTTACAGACAACTTTCTTTTACTTAAAATGTTTTTTATTGTTGTTTTTATAGATTAGCTCAGGTTTTATCCAACTCTTATTTGCACAAGCTAACATGATTTGTAGAGTACCTCAAGTTTCATTATATGATATATACTATATCACTAACCACAGCTATGCAAAAAGTCAGTTATCGATTATTCTGTCAATGACCAGGTCCACTCCTGGTGACTCACTGGGTCTATTGACCAAATGACCGACTAAATGGCTAAACAACAAAAGAACAGAGACAATCATCTTTCAATGCTTCAGAGGAGAGACTGAAGGTCGGTGCACATCTCAAAAGAGACATCTTGTTGTTATTGATTGTGATTCCGATTTTAACTTGTGTGTTGTGCCAAAACTGGCCTGTTATCATCTGTACATGTTTATCTGGCGAGAAGAAGAAGAGAGGATATGGGTGTAAACAAGATCTACAGATAGAAAATTGTCACTTCATGGTTTGAGGCTTAAGATAATCTCTGACTTGCTTTCACACAACTCTTCAGTCATCAGGTACCAGTCAGTATCACAACAAAACATTCATTTATTATGCTAAACAACAGCTGCCTAATTCCGTCTTTATCCTTTCTACACATTTTATCCTTTGAAAAAAAGGAGAAAATCTTAGGTGGTAGAGTACATACATTGCACCAAATAGATAATAAATGCAATATAATATGAAGACACAGATTGTTCATATTGCAGTCGTGTGGTTTCCTGAATAAAAACTGAGAAAGTGACAGTGCTGCAGCCTTTTGTCACTGCCCCCTGCTGCCACTGACCGCTCACAGCTGCTGTCCTCAGGTCAGTGCCGGGCTGTGATGACTGATGCAGCTTCACTTCTGGACACTGATTTTAAGGCTTTATCTGATAGGATAGTTGTTCTTTTTACAGCACTCAGGACTTATCGCAGGAATTGAAGGAAACTATTCTGAAAAAGTAAATATATGTTATCAATTTGCTTTTTTCCCCCTTCTCTTGTATTAGTTTAATAATACTCTAACCATTCTACTGTAACTATTATCTCCTGATGACTTAACAGTTAATGGAGAAAAATAATTAATTAATTAATTCATCAAATTAATCAAAAGTGTATTTTGGTTTTTTTTCTATTTAGATGAGTGATGTTGAATTTTAATACTGTTATTATCTGACAGCTGCCAGGAATACCTCATATCTCACTCTGAATTTCAACTCAGTTATATATGAGCAGTTTTTTCCTACTCAGATGCTTCTCATGAATGTCTGATTGATGTGACGTGTATAAGCCCTAAATGCAAAATGCAGTTGTGACAAAACTGTATGTAAAATTTGACCTAATGATGGCACTGAATGAAAAAATTAAGGGAACGAAAACCAAAGTTATTACAGTTCATCCTCAGGGGAACGTGAATGTCTGCACCATATTTAGTTTGGTGCAACAAAGTAGCTTTTTTTCCCTTTATTTACGTGTGATGACAAGACAAGACAAGACAGTGACAGTAACAAACAAGATAATGTGTCCATGCATGACATAAAGTGACATAACATGATATAACATAATAATAGCATAGTATGTAGCCTGATAGCCCCCCACCCGACCCAGCAGCCAACATGGAGGACCCGGCAGGAGACAAAATCAGACCACAGTGCAGGACACAGACAGATAACGTATGATGATATCTATATTTATTTGGCTCATTTCATATGAACTCTGTTTGCAGCCATGCTTGATTCCCCATGTCTCTCTTTTTTTGTTTTAGTTTTAGAGACAACTGTCTGTGGTGAAGCAGCTGAACAAGAAAACGCCCGTAGCTCCTTATCATCACTAAACTTAAGAGATGATGCAGTAAGACATCAGGTGGCAGTGACAAGACAGACACACTGCTGACTGCAGAGACAAGAATGTCTGTGGCTCCAGTACAGAGCAGCTTGTTCTTGAATCAGGAGGTACTGACACCTCATCAACTGTATAAGAAAGGGATAGTTCACCATGTTATGAGACAGAGTTGTTTTCGAGGTAAATACAGAGACTGCTTGCTGAAAAACTGTCCCTGAAGGCAACACACATCAACTGTTTTGCATGACTTCACCTCGAAAACAACTCTGTCTTGTTCCGTTCCGTGTTCCGTTATTATCTCATAGTGTGGTGAATGTGCAGGTCACAACTTCTCCACCAGAGTGTTTTGGAGTTGTTGGATTGTGTATTTGATGAATTTGATGAGGGAAACCAAGAATTTCCATAGCTCCTATGACTCTGAGCAGAGATTAAAAATTGCCCTAAATAAAGGAATACTGCTATGACTACAGACATTATTGCCAAAAATGTTGAACTATCCCTTTAACCTCATAGACTCAGCATAGATTAACCTGCATGACATCAACTTTAGGCTTCTGGAGCACCCACTGCTCCCAGTTAATCTTACAGTGGGCATTAGGTGGGGCGTGTAGGAAGCTGAGACTTCAGTGCATGCCAGTGATAGGGATACAACTTTATACCTTGGTGAAATGTAAACAGGTGAATTACATAAATACAGACTTCTCTATGATAGAGGAGCAGTTTTCAACACTTCACCGATGCTGCTCAAAAGCATCGCAACATGACTGCACTGCAGAGATAAAATCTTTATTTCATAGCTGCAGTGTCATCAGACAAACTCACTGCAAATGCAGATTAATGACATCAGCTCTGTTGAAAATGAAAGAACAGTGAAAAGAAGAGGTGTCAGACAGAAGAGGCATTCTCAATCTTCCTCAAAATCAATATGTTTTTGTTTATAACCACTTTTTGAGCTTCTGAAACAGATCTATAGGGACACAACTGGACCTGTTTCAGTATGTAAGGCCTGAGCTTGTGATTTCTGGGTGGACAAAAGGCTGAGACTTTAGGAGACAGTTAGTGCTGACACTCATAGGGTCTCATGAACGTGATGTTTGTCACACTATCTTCAGGCTGCTTTACGTATTGGGTTTTGTATAGGCTCTGTTTTGGAGCGATGGAGGTGTGGACAGAGGCCTGAAGTCTTGTTAATGGCAGCTGTGAACACGTGTAACCCCAACCATCATCACATCTAAAACTTAACTCACACAAACTCCTCATCAAAGACTGAATTAACAGAAGTACATTAGTGCAGGAATTTACAAAATGTAGCTCCGTCCGACCCTTCGACCTCTCTCCTGTCGACTCTCCACCACCCAGACAGCCGTGTGGGTGTCATTTAATCTTCTCCTTGTCCCAGTCTGTTTCTGCAGACTTCCTGCCCACTCGCTCTCTCTCTCCTCCCTTTCAGCCCCTGGCTGATCATTAACCTCGGTCCTTGTCGCACGCCCACGCCACTTGTCCTGATAGCGTCCTGGCAGGGGGACGACGGTGTGTCTGCTGCCAGGCTCTTTACACAGGATCTGGAGGGGAGAAATGGATGACGGGTTCACCGGGGGGCCATTAGAGTTTGGGTGTGGTGCTTGCGTATGTGTGTGTGTTTGTGCGTGATATAGGCTTGAAGAGATTTTTGCTAATCTTTATCCTAAAGCAGTAAAGAAAGAAAGAAAGAAAGAAAGAAAGAAAGAAAGAAAGAAAAACAAAGAAAGATCAGTAACACTTTACTTGACGCCTATCTCTATAACACATTGTAACCATAATGAGTTATAATGCAGTTATAACACTGTATAACTATAGTTATTAACACTCATAAATGATCATAATGCTTTATATTAATAATCATAACACACTATAAAGCATTTTATCTTGACTTATAAGGTCAGGTATAATAATAGGTTATAATTGTTAGTAACTGGCTGACAATGCCCACATTTATAATGCATTATAAATGTATTTATAATGTGTTATAATTGTCTTATAAACATGTATAACAATCATTATAAACACTCATAAATCACATAAGACTTTATTTATTTTATTTTTATTGACCTTTATTTATACAGGTAAAATCTCATTGAGACCCAGGGTCTCATTTATAGATAATTTATAACTCTATTTTATTACTAAGACCTTATAAGCCATTATAAAATTCTCTATAATGTGTTATGCTTATTGTTATAAAGTCTTATGATAATTAATGAGTGTTTATTATGATAATTATACATGTTTATAAGACAATTATAACACAAAGTATATTAATAATGCATTATCGATGTGGCCATTGTCACTGAGTTACTAACAGTTATAACCTATTATAATACCTGACCTGAGTATCTATACAGTTATACAGTGCTATAACTGCATTATAACTCATTATAAGTATGGTTATAATGTGTTGTAGAGATTGCCGTCAAGTAAAGTGTAAAGTGTAAAGATCTTCCAAAGGAAAAAACTCTCTATGTAAAAGTTCACTCGTGTGTGTTTGCAGTCTATTGTCTTACACACACACAAACTCACAGAAAGTACATTGTGTTGTTGTCAAGGCGTTCCCTGCTTCCTGTCCTGCTGGACCGGCAGGGCTTGGTCCACCATAAGGCCTCCTGTCTGCCTTAACCTCATTTCTATAACAGATCAGCTCATTCATTCAATTAGCAAACACACACACACACACACATACACACACACACACACACACATCCAACATGCACTCGCACATGCACATTAAAGCCATCTAAAATCTATGGCCTCCCAATCCAATTGTTGAAAAGTAAAGTGATTCCCAAAAGTCCCGGTGATCAGGCTCTGAGATGCTCTGAGCGATCAATAGAAGCCTTTTGATCCATACAAAGATTTCCTGCCTTCTGTGAGGAAAAACACAAGAAAACCAGAGATGAAGTTAAATCTATACATTTTTGAAGTCACAGACCAGCGTTGGTGAGGTTGGGAAAAGTTGAGCGCTGATGGGAGATGAAGATACAGTGTGTTTAAGGTTCAGTCGGTTCATCAGCCTCACACTGACACAACATGGTCCGAGCCGAACAGCTGCTGATCAGCTCAGTGTGAGAGCATGTTCCCAGCAAATGTACAGTGATTATCTGTAAAGTCTGTTCCCTTTAAGGATAGCAGTGACAGGCACACGGCAAAGTTAGATATACATCCACAGTGCAGGTAAATAGACCAGATAAAAGTCTTAAATTAACACAAAATCGCTGTTAGTTCTTGAGTCGTCCCAGTATAGGCTACATAGTGACTTTGTGTTAATTTGAGACTCTACTTTTTATTCACCTGTTCTGTAGATGATCTAATTAAATGATTTAAAGCTCAGCTCTGATGGATACAGTCCTATATACACACGTATAAAAGAACATATCCACAAAGAGAAAGAGCAGCAGCTTGTTCCAGTCACAGATTCAATGCTATAAAATGAGGTGAACTGTTAGATTGCGAGTATGGAGCAGTGTTTGTGTCTTCTGTCCTTAGATCTCATGAATGATTTCAGTGCATGTAACACTGTAACAAAAACAAAGGACAAAGAAGAGAACATGTTACCAAAATAAGAAGCTGCAGTAGACTGGATTCATCTTTTCATCAACACTGTTACAGTAGGAGTGATCAGACTGAGGTCAGTGGTAATCAGCAGCTCATAGCCACAGGACGGGTTTACTGATTGGCTCTCATTATCAGGAGTAAGATATAGAAGGAGTATTGTATATAGTCCCACGGCAGCAGTGTACAGTACCTTGGTTTATATTGTGTGTTATTTGTGGGAGCGTTTTTTGAGGGGGGAGGTGTGCATGCGGGCAGCAGGCCGGCTCACAGCTCCTCTTTTATTCTCTGCCTCTCTCTTTGCTCTGACAGATCCGTGCTGATATCAGATTGATGGGCCGATTTGATTGAAGTCTCTTTGTCGTGCTAATGTCACGGCAAGTGATGGATGAGGCGCGTGCGCGCATGCGAACGCGCGCGCGCACGCAAACTCCACTCCCTGAATCGAAACACCCCCCCATCTCCTTTACACACACACTGTTCCCCTCGCACCCCTCATCGGCTGACAAACTTTTGGCCCCTGGTCACCACAGGCGACGCACGATTGAGCCACGTGACCCGTGGCAGAGGTAAGAAAAGAAGAGACGGAAAGAGAGAGGGAGAAAAGAGATAGAACGAGAGAGAAAGAGAAGGAGAGAGGCAGAAGACGGAGAGTCCAGGGGGGAAAAGACAGAATGGAGGAATACGGTGTGTAACCTGTGAAGAGGTGAGGAGGTGACTCGACTCCTCTCTGTCTTCTCGCGGTATTTTCCACTGTCACCGATGAGCCATTAGAGCCGCAGTCCGAGCTGAGCTAATGACAGGCCTTCACTCACCGCAGCAGAGCAGCACACTACCCTCCCCTTCCTCACTGGAACTTTCTGCTCTTTGATTTTTCACCTTTTCCTTTGAGTTTCCTCTACAACAACACAACGGCTCCAGTCTGCTTCATTTTCGTTGTGGAGCTGAAGTTGTGTTTTCCCCAGGATTTAATTTCGTTCTAGTTTTATATCACAATATCTGCTCTAATTTACTCACTTGACTTCGTTCTTTCTTTATTTTTATTTTTTGGATTTGTGATGGATTTGTTCGATTTTTGATGTTTTTCCAGCTGACTTCTGCTGACGTCACCCGTGTCTCCCTGCTTCCTGCTGGTCAGCGTAGTCTGGACTCAGTCCCGCCGGGCCTCAGTCTGCATGGACAACATGAACTCCTTTGTGGAATACTCCATTTGTAACAGACCGAGCACCGCCGCATATTCTGCGCCCAAGTCCTCACACCACCACCTGCATCCCCACCACCACCACCACCACCCGCTGGACCAGCACCAGAGCTTCCCGGTGACCTCCTCCGCCTCCTTCCACACGGGGCCCGCTTGCTCCCCATCTCCCGTTAATGGGACGAGGAGTGACAGCGCCATGTACACCGGGGATGCCCGGCTGTACGGGGGCACCGGAGCGGGCACGGGCGGTGGTGGTACAGGGGTGGATGGGCCCACGGGGGTTACCCAGCATCATCATCATCAGCAGCAGCGTCCACTTCACCATCATCATGAGCAACAGCAGCATCAGCAGACACACAGCGGCTACCATCATCATCCTCACCTTCACCAAACCCAAGGCTTACAGAGCGGAATATTGCAGCCTTATAATAACGGGAATAACGGGAACACCGGGGCCTACGCGGGTCAGGCATGCCCCACAAACTCGGAGTACATCGCCGCGACGGGGCCCACGAACACCGTCCACCCCCAGTATTTCATGGATGAGTCTGTGGCCTCCTCTTATTACCATCAGCCAACCTTCCCCAGCTCGGCCCCCAGCTACGGGGCCCTGGCCGGGGCCTACTGCGGGCCTCAGGGGGCTCTGGCCGGGGCGCAGTACCCGCAGCAGCTCGGCGGGGGTCTGGATGCAGCGGGATACCTGGGGCTTCCACCCGGGGGAGGTTACGGAGAGCTGCCCGTCTCTCAGGAGCGAGAGAGGGGGGATGAGGAGGGCCAGCAGGCCGGCCAGGGGCAGACCTTCGACTGGATGAAGGTGAAGAGGAACCCGCCCAAGACAGGTAGGAGCGGGCAGGGGGGGTTGGTTGGTGGGTCATAATTTAAACTTTGAACCCGTTTAGAGCAGAGGTTTAACAGCGCTGTGATTTGTGAGGTTTCCAGCAGAGGCCGAGGCTGCGGCCTCTGCTCCATTCATCATAGTGGCTGTCAGTGCTGCACCCAGAGGTGACTGATCTCAGAACTGTATGAGCAACTGAGACAAAAATAAATACACACAGCTTCACGGTGACGCGGAAAACTGCCCATAAGACAATGTACAGTTATATTTATACTTTGTGTCTGTGCGAGCCGCAGAGCTACACTCTGATTAACGAGGGCATTTAGTCAGTAGAGAGCAGAGTCTTAAACGAGGCTAATTTAGATTTCTGTCCTGCAGGCCTCAGAATGTTCTGCATCATGCATTTTTTTCTGTTCTTTTCCATTTTTCACCTGGAGACCTTATGTAAACTAAGGGAGAAATAAAAGCTGTTATAGGCTGATTTGAATGAGGTAGTACTGTATATTTATATTTAGGCCTACACAAAATAATTACATAAAATATATTTAGTTTACCTGAAGTAAAAACACATAGTGACTGGCAATTAAAAACGTTGGGTATATAAATTGGAGGCCAGTCAGAGCGTCTCATTTACATTTTGACTGTGGTACAAACGGAAGGAGACGTTTTAAAATTAATTTCTACTGGATTTACTACTGGAGAGCGACATAAAAACATTAATTTTCGAAATGCTCCATGTATTTTTTTTTTTTTTTTTACATTGAGATAAAATAAAAGGCTTTGTCAGTGTGTTGCCACATCCCAGGACAGATGGCAGATCTGCATGAGTCCAGCTCGGGCCCGGACCCCCTCTCAGTGTTTGGGCCGCTCTCTCTCTCTATTATAATGAAAATAACAACGGGTTATTTAAGTCTGTTGCTCCTCACCTGCCATAATATCAATATTCGGCCGTATTAATAGGCTAAACAATATTGCCAATATCATACCACACCAAAATTATTTCTGATGTGATTAATTTGATTCTGACAACCATAAAACGATTATTAATCCAATGCAATGTGATTTTATTAGGCCTACACATCCTATAAGAAAATGACACTTTGTTTCGTCGCCTATTTGCCTATATTATGTAAAACAGTTTATTATTCATTTTACTGTGTGAAGAGAAGAATCCGTTCAAACATGTAACTCTCTCCCTCAGTCAAAGTGTCGGACTACGGCCTCAGCGGCGCTCACAACAACGCCATGCGCACCAACTTCAGCACGCGGCAGCTGACGGAGCTGGAGAAGGAGTTCCACTTCAGCAAGTACCTGACGCGAGCGCGGCGCGTGGAGATCGCCGCCACGCTGGAGCTGAACGAGACGCAGGTGAAGATCTGGTTCCAGAACAGGCGCATGAAGCAGAAGAAGCGCGAGCGCGAGGGCGCGGCTCGCTCCTCCTCCGGTACCGGCGGCAAGGACCCGGAGGACACCGACCAGTCCTCCGCGTCCACGTCCCCGGGCGCGTCCCCGAGCTCGGAGAACTAGAGTGACCTCATCTATTTTACACAAACTGGACCACACCGACTCATGGGAGCTCAGCAGCCATGACACTTTCTTCTTGATCTCAACCTCTCACCTGTGCTGTGCTGTGTTGTGACTAAATCATTGCAAATAGGCCACACACCTTCCCATTACACGTCTCTGTGACCACTGATAACACACAAACACACACACTCACAAGGTGAAAACAACACCAGCCACACCGCCATGGCTGCTAATTACCCCTCTAATCTAGTGACTGTTCCCTTCCATGTCTGACAACCCGGACTTTTTATATCCTGGCTGTAGGAGTAGAAAACCTTCTTAGATGCAGAGAAACATTGTTGTCTTAATCAAACCTGTCTTGCTGCTTCAGAGAGTTTAAATGATTAATCACTTCTTTTAAAAATGTATTTGTTTTTTGTTTTTTGAGGAGAGTAAAATGGGGTTTTTAAGTGACCTACAAGGGTTGACCACTTTTGATGAAAAGGAATAAGCAAAAATACATGACAGTTGGTGATGACGCAACGCACACAAAAACATAAATAAAACATAAATACATTAAAGGGATAGTAGCATTTTTGGGGTTGTATGATCTACAAATAGCCCATAATTGCAGTAGAAGACTTTCTGCACTCCTCCTAGTTAAATGATTAATCATTTCTTTTAAAAATGTATTTGTTTTTTGTTTTTTGAGGAGAGTAAAATGGGGTTTTCTCATATATGAATTAAAGTAACGCCAGATAGCTCTGCTCAGAGATTTACAACATACATTGTTGTGAACAGACCCAAAGAAATGGCCTATTTTCGCGGCCTAAAGGAGGTTTTACCTGAAATAAAATACACAGTTCCATTGTTCGCTTTAATGTAATTTTTTCCAGCCCTTCAAAGTGAAGAAAAAAACCGCAGTTTTTATTTGGACCTAACCAACTCACGTATCCCTCCGCCCAGCGTCAGTGCCCGCCGATCAGCAGTTGGTTAGGTCTCAGGGCTATGGGCTGGCGTTGCTAACAGGAGGAGTGCAGAGAGTCTTCTACTGCAATTAAAGTACTTAGGGGCTATTTGTAGATCATACAACCCCATTTTAAAAAAATGCTACTATGCCTTTAAATTGGAGATAAGAACTGATGTATATTGAATTATTCCTACACAAAAACAGTAATGCTTTGTTTTTTTTCCCCAGATGTTTCATTGTGAACATTGTGATGATGATGAGACGCACTAAGCCATCTTTACATGGTGTCTGATTTACAGGGTAGCTAGCAGTAGCTTTTTAAGGTGGATAGCACATCACCTGCTCCATATTTTATTATATGTTCATTTTCATTGTGTTTTCCATTCTGCCATTAATTGAAGTGTGTAACAAACTGTGACACAGATTGTAGAGATGATGGACTACTAAAGCTCTACCTGAAAGCCCAACACTGCTGAATACGAATACTACGAAGACAAGCTGTGGTTGATCCCACAGCAGCCTTATATGAGCCTTATGATCAGGAATACAGGGAAATATATATTTTTGTTTTTACGTGATTGTACTATAGATGTTTTGTTCCTCTTTATTATTTTTGAATATTTGAATGTAAATGTGTTTTTTCTCTGTGTATGTTTGATCCCACACAGCTCTGGCTTTTGCACTACGTGACTACAGGGTAACGTTCACAGTCAGAGTCTTAATCCTCCAGGTTTCATGTGACACGGACAAACAAGCTGAGAAAAGCTGCATGGTACAAGACTGTGATGCCTTTACAACAGACAAAGGTTGACTTTGGATTTGTGTGTGTGTGTGTGACTACTGAAACTACTGAAGAAACCCTGAGGCCTGTGAGACACACGCCTCCTTCCCGAGGAGAGAAAATCGGCAGCAATTATATTTTACTGCCTCCCATGAGAGTAAATTATTGGTTCCATTTTATGTTATTGATTATAGATTATGGGAAATGTGCGTGTATGAATGGGATGTGCCCCCTCGGGTGAACTTTTCTTGTTACTACTGAAGGTCATGATAGTTTTAACGCAACATGGAACTGGTTCTACTCCTAAATGTGAAAAATCTGACTTGTGTAAATTCAACTAATAGTTCAAATATTAAAGGGAAGAGTCAGAAGATTTCCTTCAGTCTGTATTTCAGATGGGGAAACAGACTGTCATCATTTAGGAGGAAATCTCCTCAGGTGTTAGACTGTCAGGTTAAATATGGGCCTGGACTGTCAACTGCTGTGCCTGTTTTATTTTTTACAATGTCTGCTGTTTTTAAATGAGGACAGACTGACTGAGTTTTATTAGTTCTGCTGCCTTATATCATCCAATCATGTTCCTCTCTGTCTTTTTCTACTTCAACCTACCTCAAGTAAAGATGATTATGTTCATCCATCTCACAGATGTTTTCTTTTTCCTCTTGAAATTGACTATAAACTGTTTGATATGAGATTTATTTGGCATCATGATTCGTCATATTTTACTGAGTCATAACTATCACACATTGGAGGAAACACACAGTGCATTCATTTGGTTTATGCAAAGGAAAAACAATAAGTCCTGGAATCTAAATAGGTTATGATTGTTGCTGTGAGGGAAGAATTACCACAATGCAACTGTAAAACATCACAGGACTGTAGATGTATTTTTATACATACCTATATTGCTATTTATTTATATTAACTACTGTTTATATATATATATATATACAGTATAGAGAGAAATATATATAAACATAGATAGAGATAGAGAGACATAGATAGATAGATAGATAGATAGATAGATAGATAGATAGATAGATAGATAGATAGATAGATAGATAGATAGATAGATAGATAGATAGATAGATAGATAGATAGATAGATTATAGCAGCAATTATAATTTCCATCTGGAGTCCCAAAAACATAAAAACAGTACAGTGTCAGAACAACATAGTATTATAAAAGACGTAATAATGCAGCAATAACAACAAAAACGGAAAGACGGTGGAAATGATGAAGAAGGAAAAGGAGCTGCTCATCCTCTTCCTCCTCATGGATTCACAGAAACACTCAGTCTGACAGAAAACAACATACAGAGCGTCTCACCTCTGCAGAGGCTCACATTCACAGAGCTGCATGGCCTCCAGATGAACCCCCCTTCCCGCACACACACACACACACACACACACACACACACACACACACACACGGGGGTACAGTGAGGAATGTGACAGGGCTTTCCGGGTGGCTCGCTGAACTGTTGACCTTTGGAGAGCCTCTGGGATATCTAAACATGTAAACACACTCCTCCTCCTTCTCCTCTTCATCGTCATCAGCCTCTCCTTTTCTGCTGGGCTGAAGGTGCCTCTTCCTGGAGCCTGGGTGGTAAACTCAGTCATCACCTCATCACACTGCTAATTCTAACCTGAACCCTAAAACCAAGTCCTAACCCTATAGTGAGGACCAGACATGTTCTCTCTCTGTATGGTCTCTATCTCACTCTTGTCTTCACAGGAGATACAAGGTAGAAATAAGAGAACTGAGAATTTACCTGTCAGGAAAAGATATCATTGAACGCACTGCCCTATAGAGTTTTTAACCCTTAAAACAGAGGTGTTCCGAAAAGCTGCTGACCAGGGAACATGATGTGGAGCTGAACTGGACGTCAGGACAGAGTTTTTAAAATAAAAACCAGCCACTGTGTCACACCAGGGAATAAAAGCTTTGACTTTCTCTTTACTATGTCTTGTGAAATCTGTCTCTGGCAGGTTTCCCATCTTTATAAAAGTGCAACACTCAGTTGCTGGGTGACCTCACCCTCTTCAAGGCCTCTCTCTTTACATCCGGTCAGACTCCAGTGAGCTTTAAATGGAACAAAAGCTAATAATAGTGGGTTGAAATTGCAACTCACGAGACAATTAAAGGTCCAGTGTGTCATAATTGGCAAAATGTATTGGCAAAATCTGAATATACTCATGAATATGATCGCTATAGAAATAAAATGTGTTTTGTTTTTGTAGCCTTATAATTTTGACATCACAAATTTCTTTTTTTTCTTCTTCTTCTATAATTAGTTTATGAAATCATGTTATACTGTGTTGCAAATACAGAGTAGCCAGATTAGTGCACAAAGTGACATTTTATTTTCCCTGCAGATATACATAGGCTACATACAGCCAAGCTTGTACTGACAAGGCTGAAAATGAATACTGAACAACAGTCTTTCAAACAATCAGTTATGAAAAAGAGCTCAAACTGGCCACAGTGAAGATATGAAAGATGGCAAGTATCACAGTGTAGTGTCACACAGTCACTTGTGCAGTCATGCGACCGTTGCGTCAATCAAGATGCACCAGCTCAGATACTTTTATATGCTGCATTTTATTTGAACTTGATTTATATTCGAAAAGTATAGAATACAGTTGTTTAAGATTGTGTAGTGTTTTCAATCATGATTGAGAAGAATAATAATTAGTTGAAAAGAAATATAAGTAATTTGTTGAGAAACACTGCTTTAGAGAGTGTAGTCATCTTGCGCCGCCATGTTTGTACGGCAAATTCTGAAACACTCCGAGTCGTTGCAAAACTGCAAACTCTAATCTGAATGCTGAACGCCACGTTTTACCTCCATATTACAGACTGGGCCTTACCAGCCTTAAACCGCAAGCAACTGTCCCAGTTAGCCAGCATTACAACTGTTATACATGTTAGTGTTGGCTCAGCTGAGCTGAACCTGCCACATATAATATTATCTTCAGAATAAGGAATTTTCTGCATGTTGACTTTATTAGTTTTTCATTTTCAATTACATTTTGGCCAAGGTGCACAATGGTAAGCTGAAATTGCTCTCCTGTTTAAGTACATAACACATCCTAATGAAATGTAATTTATTTAACTGAGCTGAGTGACCATTGATGCAAATGCAACAACCTGTAGGCAAATTCAGCCCAGTGTGGACCATAACCATAGAGCTACACCGCACTAATGAAGCTCCTTGTGCTCTGACACTAAATAATGAGCTGCTCAGATGAAACTTTATCAGCCACGTCAGTGAATTCAAACCACACAGCTCCTCCTTAGCATACTGGAAAATAAATGGAGGAAGTTCATTCTGATTAATTAGATATGATTAAAGCTGAAAGACAAAAAATGGATGTGAAGTTTTGCGGAGAAAAACACAGAAGAGTACATGAAAAAAGGAGGGAGGAGAGAGACCTCGAGAAAGAGTGGAGATTCTTCTATGTTGACCTCATTCAGTCTGACCCCCAACTCCTGTTTTCCTTTCCATAACTCATCTCAAGTTCAACACAGAGCTGTCTGCCTCTGTGTGTGTGTGTGTGTGTGTGTGTGTGTGTGTGTGTGTGTGTGTGTGTGTGTGTGTGTCCATGCCCTCACAATGAGCAGAGAAAGATAAAGTGGTGTGGCTGCAGTTCAAGAGTTCAGAGTCTCAGTTACATAGATGAGAGCACATGCACACACAGTGAGAAAGAGACAAAGAGACGTTTTTATCTTGGGCCTATCCCATAATGACAACATGATAACACGTTTATTACAGTAAAAAATCAATAACGTGAATCTCTTCTTTACATTGTGATCACAGCTTTGAGGCTTTGCTCACAGCTTATCTCACTCTCCCTGCTCCGTCCGCTCAACCTCTGTCAGAATGGATGAAAAGGTTCAATGGGGATTAAAGGAGCAACACGTAGCAGTATAATACAGTTTTCAGAACTGAAAAATCAATCGAGATTATTGACGAAATGTAAAAGGATTCAGGTTTTCAATGCTCCAGTAGGCTGTCGTATGATTATTTCTGTCGGGCCATGAAGGCCTATACTTGATGGACTGCTGCTGGGACGGTCAGACGCAACACCAAGATTCCTGGCTGTCATCGAGTGACAAATCACTGACTGTTACATGATCAAACTGGCGTGTCACAGTCTTAACAGGCCCATTCCAGCACTCAAGTTTTTATTTGAATTTACAGCAACATCCATCATAGTGAACACACATCTCTCATTTGTAGCTGAATGTCATCAACAAAACAACAGAATTAAAGCCATGATTTTTTTATCCTTTGGTCAAGAGGTGAAATAGAAATAGATAAGGAGAGGGCGAAGAACAGGTATGTGGAGTATTAAAATTATTATTGAATTATTAATATATAATTAAGAAATGTGTATGTTATGTAAAACCAAATAATGTGTGTCCAATCATTTATCTGTTTGCATGCTATGCATTGTTCTATTGGCTCAGTATGTGCCAATGACTGTACATTACAATTAATTAGAAACCCGGGCCGTTGCTAGGAATTCTGGGGCCCCTGAAAGAATACTAAAGTGGGCCCCTGACTTTTCCACTTTTTTTCTTTATCATTTTTATTTAGCCTACTTTGTTTTGATGCTAATGCAGCATTACTATGAGTATTAGTCAGTGTCTTATGCAGAATAATTCAGTCATACAAAGATTAGCCTACTGGGGTTATTTGTGGGCCCTACTGGGCACTGGGCCCCTAGAATTATCATCACCTTTCTCCCCTATCCACAAGTTTCCGAACGTCATCTATGGTCAAAACCGGAGGCCGGTTTGGTGGGATTGTACGTTTACGTTTTCATGGTTTTCAGTCGTTGTCATAGTTGCGGTTAAGGGATGGATCTATTAACGCTGGCTTTTAACACGGATGTCAATTTGTGTGATATCCATTGTTAAAAGCCGGTGTGATGATCCATGCATTTTACAGATTTTCATTTTAAAAAAAAGTCAGTGCATTAAAATAAAAAAAAAATAAAAAAAATTGTAATAAAATTCCACTGGAAGAGCAAAACTGGTTCACATTTTTGACGTTCGGAAAAAAGTGGATACAACAGTAGAAACCTAATTGGAATAATGATAATAGCTGCAATCTAACAGTAAAATCTTTCAAAACATTGAAGTGAATACTGGAAATACTGGAAGATGATGAAGATGAGCTGAGGCAAACAGTGCAGTGTGTACGTGTGTGTGTGTGTGTGTGTGTGTGGGGGGGGGTGCAGGTCCTGTCTGTTGGGGTCATCCAGAGTTCAGCAGCTCTCCTCTTCCCTCCCTGATGTGTATCTGTTTACTGTCTTGTCATGTGAAGCTGCCTCCTGTGAAGACTGCAGGACGTGCATGAAGGGATGTGCAGAGGCTATTTTATAGATTTCAGCATCAAGGTGGAGGATCTTTAAATAGCACTCATGTTCTTATCAACAAAATGATCCAGTCAGCCAGTTACGTTGCATTAGGTTCGACACTGATCGACCGTCGATCTGAGGAGCTGGACTTGATCATGTGATCAGCTCTTAAGAGCCACGGTGGGTTTTAATAAGCAGCAAAGCTGACAGGCCGTTAAGTTAAGTCTGCGTGACATGTATTCAGCATCGTCGTAATGGAGTGACTGTGCATCCATCCTCACTGCTCGGCATGCAATCATTTATTTGTTAAGACACACACAGAGACACTCGTAGCCTCAAACAATGATCCTTATCGGTAAACAGGACACTGAGCTAGAGCAGAGGCAGCCGTCCCTGTTAGACTGACACTCAGCCAGATTCACCAACATGTTATGATTATAAATGCAGTGCACAACCAGTGGTGTAACACACAATTTTAATTTTTTGATGAAGAAACAACTGTAATGAGAAGAAGAAAAGACAAAGGTCGTGAACCGACAGTGGAACTTCAGCGGACCTTCTTCTTCTTTTTTTTTGTAAAGCGTGTTTGTCAGCAGGCTGCACTGTCGGGTCAGAGGTCAGAGGGAGAACAGGGAGCAGGAGGTTATCAGGCCAGACATTCCTGTCCATCCATCGCTGAGAAAGGCCAGGAGAGGAGGAGAAACGGGCAGACACATGGACGGCATCTCGGCAGTGGAAGACCGCAGCACCGCGGTCAAATCCCACTGATGACGAGCGAACAAAGGCCGCTCCTAGAAGTTAAACATCACATTCCTATAAACGGCTTCAGTGTTGCTTGCTTACACCTGAAATCAATAATCATGATGTCTTATACATGATCTCATGTTTAATGTCCCTGTGTGTCCATGTGGCAGACAGGCCTGGACACCTCTGGCTGTTTGTATTCGCTAAAATTGTCTTCTCCATGACCCTGTGTCCTCATCACACACACACACACAAGCAGTGGGTGCTGACAGAACATGGCACAATAGCTTGTTTATCCAAGGCTAACATAGCAAGCAGACTCTGGCTTGAGTGTGTGTGTGTCTGTGTGTGTGTGTTGGTGGGTGTGGTGGGAGAGTGGGTGACAGGAACGGCTAAAAGTGCACCAGCTGCCCTGAGCACTGGGGCAAAAGCAGCGTCGCATCCATCAGGGTGCGACGACACACGCGCACACAAACACGTGCATGCATGCACATACACACCACTAACACACTAACAATGACTCGAACAATATTTGATGAGCAAACATGTTTGACCTGAAATCAATCAGTAATGAGGTAATAATAATTATCTAAGTCAAACTGTGCTGTTGACCAACCTGAGCAAGCAGCACCGAGGCCACACACACACACACACACACACACTGCACCGTGGAGCTTGTACATGGTGATAGTGGAACATTGGAGTAGAATTGACAGATATGAGTAAAGATCAGGAGAAACAGGAGTTGGGTCAATTATTCAACCCTGTTTTGGGCAAATGTGACAATAATTCTAACACATTTATAGCTGATGTTCTATCAAGCTGTTTAGAGAGAATTAATCAAACTTTAACTTCTGCACATTTATGACCAATTCATATCAACTTGAATAGGTTGGAAAATTTTTAAAAAATCAACATTTTGGCAAATTGCCATAACCTCTATAGTTTTAGGAGTAGGTTTGTTACCTTTATTTGTCAGTGCAAGCTGTTTTTAGATCAGCAGAGCAGAGCCGTGAGCTGCTCATGGGATTTCTTGGTTTCCCTCATCAAACTCATCAAATACACAATCCAACAACTCCAAAACGCTCTGGTGGACAAGTTGTGACCTGCACATTCACCACCACACAATGAGATAATAACGGAACATTACGAGACCGAGTTGTTTTACAGGTAAGTGCAAAGCCGGTGTCATGCCAAAAAGAGACTGCTTACTGAAAAACTGCCTCCGAAGGGAACGTGCATCAGCATGAATTTACCTCGAAAACAACTCTGCCTTGTAATGTTCCGTTATTATCTCATAGCGTGGTGACTTGCACCGACAATTAAGGGTAACAAACCTACTCCTAAGATTATAGGGCTTCTGTAACGACTTTAAACAATGATACAACCCCTCTGTGTGCATGTGTGTGTTTCAGTATTTGCATGCATGTTAGTGCAAATACATATACATGTGTGTGTGTGTGTGTTGAATGTGAGTCCCTCCCTGTTGAAACTGTGGGCCTTCTACACCTTCATAAAGACACAGGGGAGAGGTCGGAGGTCGTCATTTCCCCAGTCTCTCTCCCCACTTTCTTAAATGGGTTCAGCTCCTTTATTTCCTGTTTTACATTATTGGACCAACTGATTAATCCAGGTGTGTTGTGATGTTGTGAGGTCAGACACACCTGGATTAATCAATTGGTCCAATAATGTAAGACAGGAAATAAGGGAGCTGGCTTATTTCAGGAAGTAGATCACTTATTGTTCTGATATGCACTATGAGCTGTAAGGCCTTATTTACACCTTTCCAGATCATCTCCAACACAGCTGGACTCAAATGAAGGTGTAGATTAGAACCATCTCAAAGGTGAATACAAATAATAGAATGACCTACTAGTGTCACAGCAAAGGGTCTGAAAACTTTCTTTCTTATTTAATTTGCTAAAATTTCTCAAATTCTGGGTTCATGCTGTCATTATGGGATGGTGAGTGTAGATTGATTAGGAAATTTGTTTTATAATTGATTGTGAAGATTTGAAGGGGGTCTGAACACTTTCTGTACCCACTGTAGGACTCGTCTGCTATTCACCATCTATATAATTTTTCAGATTAAAAGTACATGAAAAGTGTAGAAGTGAGGCGCCTGCTCAGTGCTGTCCACCCTGCTTCCAGTGCCATTGTATGAACACGGCCTCTTTATCTCTGCTCTGTCCTGTTTCCTGAAGGCCAGACGTTGAGGTCATGACCAAAAGTTGCCATCTATCAACAACACTTTGACGACAGCACCGCCTCAGAAACCTGCCGGCGGTTAACACACGTCATCACTAGACTTTATTCTCATTTTATGGCTCCTGCGCAGCCATGATTGAGATCTTTCCTGTGCGCCGTTATGTGACGTTATTGTTGTTCAATGAGTCGTGGGGGTTGCCAGGTTTGGAGCTCTTCATTCCCCCTTTATGGCTCCAGGTGACACACGACTGAGGTCTTTTGTCATCTTTCTCTGTATCCTCATCGTCGGTAGGTCAGTTTTAAGGTTGCCAGTTTGCAGTTCTTCCATCTCTTAGTTTGTGACTCACCGCGGAGCTGCTCATTTTGTCTTCCACTCCTGTCAGCTCCAGCCTCAAAGTTACCAGTTTGGACTCTTTAACCTCACTATTTGTCGCCGTACAAACCGTGGCTTCCCGTTTGTCTGACTGTAGCTGCAGGGTTATTGGTTAATCACCTGGTTTGCAGTAGTCCATCCTGCCTTTATGGCGCCCTGTGACTGAGTTCTGTCTTTAGTTTGTGTCTCTCCTCGCTGTTATTGCCGACACGGGTGACGTTTACATCACTGTATCTCTCAGGGTCATGACTGTTGTTCTTTTTCCTTATTGAAGCACCTGTGGAAGACCCTCACACCTCCAAGAGTTGGTTCTGAACATCAGTCTAACTGATGTGAGACCATAAACACCCACTGTCATTCTGCTCCAGCTTATCTTTATTGAACTCTTCATTCAGACAGTTTAACATTTTATCAATCGTCTTGATTCAGCAGTGTTTCAGTTCAGGGGTTGACTTGCATCCATCAGTAACAATATACCTAACATTTTCCATCACAATGTATCACACAGAGAGATATATTTCTAGACAGAGCCGTGAGATTCTGCATTGTTTTTTTTTCTGGCTTGAGGCGTTGATGTCATATTCACGTCACAGAAAACTCCACTACAGTTTCTTTATCCCTTTCTAGGCTGAACTTATAAGCATTTTAGCAGCTGTAGGTGGAGGCGGTGACAATTTACCTATATTTTCTAAATAAAATTGTTTATTTTTTAGAATAAATCCAAAGTTCTCATAACCTGCAAACTATATCAATACAGACAGAGTAGTGTCATCAAGTGTCATCAAGGAAATACTTTGGCTTCTGACAATGTGAAGCTGTTGAGTCAAAGATGAAGAAGGTTCATTTATAAAAAGGGGAAAGTTTGAACTATGACTCCAGTTAAAACATGTGACAGGCTTTTCTTAGCCTGTCCTCTTTCACAAGTTGACCTGACACACTGTCCTGACAGTATCACCACCACCCTCCATCTGTGTGTGTGTGTGTGTGTGTACAGAGATAGCCTTCCTCCTGGGGGTCAGGTTTCATTGACCTTTGTTGAGGTCAGTGTTAGGTTGGGCCAAGAGATTCTTGACATTTCTCTCTACAACACCTGACCCAGCACGGTGACTACTAGTGTGTGTGTGTGTGTGTAGGGGTCAGAGTGTTAGAGGTTGCACAGGGGACATGCAGAGGTGACGCCGCATCTTGTCTGCAGCACGGCATGGTGGGAAATATGAGAACAAGGGAGGAGAGAGAGGGAGAGGTCAGCTTGTCATCACCACATGTGGGTTATCTGAGATGGGAGAGGAGAGATGATGTGTATAGATAGATAGATAGATAGATAGATAGATAGATAGATAGATAGATAGATAGATAGATAGATAGATAGATAGATAGATAGATAGATAGATAGATAGATAGATAGATAGATAGATAGATAGATAGATAGATAGATAGATAGATAGATAGTCAATCTGTTAGGGCCTATTTGCAGTGGCGGATTGATATACTGTAAGACTTTTTGTCTCAGCTCCCATAACTTGCAGAGTGTTCATGGTTGGGCTCTCTAATTTTGACACAGCGTCTTCTCATGTGTCCTCTACAAATAGCAATGCCCCAAACTTCCCAAAGTATATCACAGAATTCACTATTTGATGTCAAATGCAAGGAGTGTCACTGTTACAACCGACCCCACTACCAGGGAGGGTTGTAACACAACCTGGGGTAAATTGTAACAGTTAGATTAAAAATTAAAACCTGAGACCAAACCAAAAAAAAAAACTTGCATCTATGTAAGTTTATTGTGCATGTTCCAACACTGAAGCATCTTCCTATGGTTCAGTATGAACAAAAAGAACTCACTGACGACTAAATGACGAAGAGTGACAGTGGTGTGGATCCTAACATTAGAAAGCTGTCTTTAAGAACTTCTGATACCAGTGAATGCTGAACATGTATGAATGGAAACCTTCAGGAGCAGATCATACAATTCTAGGAAAGATGGTGACACTTATAGTAATAAAACAACAAAGGTAAAAGGTGTTACAACCATCCCCACCCCTGTCAGCCATTGTTGGACTAGCTGTACCACCATGGTGGTTTAAGATAAACATTGATGAAATTACTCATATTTTACCTAAGAACCTACTCTTTCATCTTATACAAGTTACCTAATTCAAACTTCAACGGTATTGTATAGACTTGGTCCAAAATATTAGTTTTTGACCTTTTGACCTGGTTTTGAACTGTAAAACCTGCACACTTACTGACACAGCCATGCAAAGTCACACGCAATGTCAGGGAGTGAGTATTGATCACATAACTCTAATGTTATCCCTTATTGGTATTTGTCACAACCATCCCCAGTCTCCCCTACAGTATCTCAGGGTATCCATGCAGGTGACGGGTGTTCATAGTGCTGAAGGAACATGTAACCCAGAGTAACGGCTTGTTCACTGATGTGTTCGGCTCACTCTGCTTCTCATTATCCAGAGAGTCTGTGGTCCCGAGTTCATAGGATCTTTTTTTTTTTCTTTCTTTTTAGTCTTTGATTCAGTTCCACATGTAGCCCATGTGCTTTGTCTGCTCCCTCCACTTCTCTATAACGTGCTATTTTGGGTTTGTTATGTAACTTTGTAAATTGAATCATTTCATAAACATCACAGTCTGGCATATGATTATTTTTTTCTTTTCTTTTCCTCCCTGTGTTGTCTAGGTTGTAACATACACACTGGCCCTCCGAGCTTGTCACGTAATTACTGATTGGAAAACAGAAATACGCAAAACAACAACACTGTGACAAAAGGCGGTTTGATCATGGCAGCAGCTGCCCCACTGATGTTATGTCCAATAAGTTTATTAAATAATAACCATTGTCATGTGGTCAGAACAACTAGTCCTGTCATGGTTTGTCTCTGCTTTCCTCTTTGTCCTGTTGTGGAACTCCCTGTGCTCTGTCCCTCCTGATGACCTCATGTGTCCCACCTGTGTTGATTACTCCACCTGTGTCTCGTTCTCCTGGGTTTTTTTTCCTTTCTTTTTTTTTGTATATAATTCAGCACAAAAGACAACAAAAATATCCATCCCGATACAGTACCAGTGGCAGGTAGACTGTACTGTTTTGTTTTGTTTTTTTAAAAACCCACATCCTTCCCATATTTCCAAAAGAAAAAGGAAAAAGAGAGGAAGAGAAAGGAAAAAAAATAACCGCATGTGCTATTTACAGTATGAGTGTTGTCTGGGACTTACTGTTGATAGTTTTTTTTTGTTAGACTTTTTGCTGTTGCTGCCCTTTTTGTTCAATAAAAACTTTGATCTGCATTTTGTTGCTGTAACACAAACATTATTTTTGTCAGCACCTAATATCACCCAGTAAAACAGTTACAGTGGATGGACTGGTGCCATAGTAACTATAACAGCGGTCATGTCGTGGTTATGATCGTGGTTTGGTGAAAATAAGTGACTACTTCCTCAACATTAAATGATCTTTGTTGCCATGGTTATAATAACAATATGAATGAGTGCACATGGATAATAGAAACAACACAAACTGGTCTCAAATTAGAATTAGTCCAGTCACTGTACAGGGCTGATACAGGACTCTCTGAGTGAGTCTATTGGTGTCATATGATTCACAAATGAAAACTAAATTATCCATGGGATTTCTTAAAGGGATAGTTCAACATTTTGGCAAACTGGCCATAATCCCTCATTCAACACGCTATGAGATAATGATGGAACGTTAGGAGACAGAGTAGTTTTCGCAGTAAATTCATGCAAAACCACTGATGTGACATCCTTGTTTTTATCCATGTTTAGTTGGTGTTGTGGTCAGATTTTCAGCAAACACTTCTCTAGTGAGATTCCTTAGGAAAAGGTAAAAAAATACACCTCTGCAGTTCACAAAACTTGTCCATGAGTTGCAGTTGTCTGACCATTTTAAACTTAAAATGTCAAGAAAAAACATTTGATAACTGAGTTTCAATGGACGTGGAAGCAAAGAATGTCCGAGTGTATGGGCTAGCTATGCGCACTGTGATTGGCTCATCGTGTTTGGGGGCGTGGCTTAGCCATAGGTCAATTCCTCCACCGGCGCAAGACGGACTCATGTTTTCATTCATCAAGGATTAAAGTCAGAGGTTCAAAGAGGTTCAGTTACTGTTGTAGTTCAGACCATAACGCCGCCCGAATCGCCGTTATTCTCTTTGCGTCCGCGAAACCGAAAGCAATAAGTGCTGGTCGGCTCGACCAGCATTTCCGCCACCACTAATAATAACAAAATAATGATAGAGACAAAACGATATATTGATCGAAAATGGAGCCATTAACAAGTGTGGGTAGCGTAGATTCATCCACATTAACGTGAGACTGTTTTATAACCGAATAGAAACTCCTCGTTGGCCCTTTAAAGGGATAGTTCAACATTTTGGCAAACTGGCCCATTGCCATAATCCCTCATTCAATACTCTATGAGACAATAATGGAACGTTAGGAGACAGAGTAGTTTTTGTGGTAAATTCATGCAAAACCACTGATACGCGTTTCCGCTGTGGGCAGATTTTCAGCAAACAGTCTCTGTATTTTCCTCGAAAACAACTCTGCAGGTCATAACTTGTCCATGAGGAGTTGTTGGATTGTGCATTTGATGGGTTTGATGAGGGAAATCAAGAAATCCCATTACCCTCCGTAGCGTAGCTCTGAGCAGCTCACAGCTCTGCTCCGCCGATCTAAAAATAGCTTGCACCAACAATTAAAGGTAACAAACCTACTTCTAAGGCATTGGAAAAATTGCCAAAATGTTGAACTATCCCTTTAAACCTTACACAGCCATAGTGGTCCTTTCATCAATTATTCCTCACTTCTTTTTCAAATATATTGGCTTCATTTTTCTTGTTTTTTATTTTTATAAAAGCTCATAAAACTATAAAAATAACGGGATTTATAATGAATGAACATGTTTTTTATATTCATACTCGGTTTGCTTGTATGCTGTGTTCATAGATTCAGACATGGGGCTTGAACAGCTGCTGCACTGGCTGCTAGAGCAGAATAACACAGACAAATATGGGCCAGCCTTTTGCCTGCTGCTTTTCTCAGTGATCCATTGAACGCCACATGTTGGTTGCCAGAAGAAACATTTGCTCTGTGAAGCACCACAGCATCCGTCCTGCTCGTTAAAGCCGAGCAGCCTCGGTGCTGAGGCAGAAGTCTCACGCTGGAGTTTGAATTTTCCCGCAGGCAGGTGAGCCCTGTGGTGCAGGTGAGCCCCGTGGCGCAGGTGAGCCCCACGGCGCAGATCATCTACAGGGCTCTGCACCCTTGGCTTCATTCATCACTGGGCTGACACATTCCTGCTGCCTGCTGCAGGCACACACACACACATACATACACACACACATAGCAGCCTGTTACACTCACACAGTGTCATACAGTCAGACTGACCTGCTAACCCCAAACTTTAAGTCCATTGTGTTTGTTACAAAGAGCTCTCTGAGCTGCGTCACCCTTGACTTTTTACAGACAATGTTCAAAGTGAATAATTGTGAAACTACATTAGGAAAAATATTAAGTAAAACAACCCAATGACTGCTTGAATCTTTTTGAGACACGACCTGTGGGTTCTAATTACTTTTAGTCTAATTGTGCCTGATTCATGGTGTCACGATGTTGACACTTTTTCAAAGAGACCACATGCATACCAACATGTATCTTGGCCAAACAGTTTATCTCACACTCAAATATCCAAAACACTTAATACATGTCTTAAAATAAGGTTGCTTCAATGTGGCGTGTTCACTTAAATACACTAAACAGAGAACATCACACCTATGATTAACTTTGATCTTTTCAGATTTAATCTGTCACAGGATCCTTTATCTACAGAACAGTGTGGTCTTCACTAACTCCTGCAGGGACACTCTGCAGCCATATAGGCTATGTTTGTGTGTTTGTATATAGGCCTTGATACTTGGTACTTTACAATAAGGATCCCTTAATTAACGTTAGTTAGTACATTATTACGCATTAATTAACTGTTTACAGATATATTAAGGTTAGGAAACACATTAATTAATGTAGCCTATTAGTTAATTAATGTTTACTACTCAGAGTTAGTTAATAAATGAAAAGTTGAATAATATAATTAGTTATCATTATGTATGCATTACTCAGTATTTATTAACACATTAGTTTATATATTAATGCTTAATAATGTATTAACTAATGTTAATTAAGGGACCCTTATTGTAAAGTGTGACCTAGACCTTTAATTATATATATATAAAGAGAGAGAGAGAGAGAGACAAAGCATATGAACCTGTTGCATAACCAAAAAACAAACAAACAAAAAAACGTGACCATATATAAGTTCTTTGTCTGGGTTTGTTTCTCTCGTAATCATTTTCACCTTGAAATTTCATTGTAGAGAAACATCTATTCATCTATTCATTTGATTTCCTGTATGCAACAATAGAGTCTGAATGAATATGTACAAATGCAACGAGTGTATTGTACTGCAACATGTAGCTCAGGTTTAGTTGTGAGCTGCACAGGCATCAGCATATGATCATATAGAGGAAATGTAGGAAGTATCATTGTGTTGATGGAGACACAATCAGTTCTTTAAAGCTTGTAGGAGATGTTTAGACTGTTCAGTTACATGAAGGAGGTTTCAGATACCGTCCTCACTGTCAGGAAGCTGCTTCTATACAGATGTTGCATTGCTTATTATTAATTGCTCAGCTCTGATTGGTTCAGTGGTTTGGTGTTGATGAATAGATTCAGCTCTTCTGACCAATAAGTGTTACTTCCTGCTTTCTGGTTAATGGGCTGTACTCAGGAGAAAGGCAGATGTGGCACATGTGGAAACTGAGCATGTGTTGAAGAGAAACTACCCCGGGCCTGTGTGTGTGTGTGTGTGTGTGTGTGTGTGTGTGTGTGTGTGTGTGTGTGTGTGTGTGTGTGTGTGTGTGTGTGTGTGTGTGTGTGTGAAGGAACAGTGCGCATGTAAGTGGCAGCAGTGAGAGAGACAGAGAGAGCATGCATGTGAGTGTAAGCAGTCTAGAAGACGGATGAGTGTGTGAATTAATCTGACTTCCTCTGTACCAGTCAGCTGGAAGCTTTTGACTTGATTAAAGCTTGTGTGTGTGTGTGTGTGTGTCTGTGTGTACCCAAAGTATCAGAGTACTCATCTCCAAGTGTGTATGTTAGTGTGTGTCTGAGTCACAGACCAGATGCTTCATGCTGTGTGAGACAGGACTGTCAGGCTCACAGACGAGAACACCGCCAGCATGAGAGAGAGAGAAACAAATGTTTTCACAGAACCATCACGTCCAAAACAACACAAAACAACACTCCCAACAATGAACATAGTTAAGATTTACATTATATGAATCATAAAATGCTGGCAGTGCAAGTACAGCAAAGTTGTTTTCCATCCAGTGTATTGGTATAGTGTTAAAATGACAACATGTATGATAGTAGAACTGGAACTAAAATTTTTTTTTTTTTTTAAATGCTGTTATTTCCGCTAATGTGATTCTCATCACTTCCCATGGCAGCATAAGTCAGAGGCTCCACAGGAACAAAAAAGTTAAAGGGATAGTTCAACATTTTGGCAAATTAGCCCATTACCATAATCCCTATAGTCATAGTAGTAGGTTCGTTACCTTTATTTGTTGGTGCAAGCTATTTTTAGAGCGGCAGAGCAGAGCCGTGAGCTGCTCAGAGCTACGCTACAGAGGCTCATGGAATTTCTTGGTTTCCCTCATCAAACTCATCAAATACACAATCCAACAACTCCAAAACGCTCTGATGGACAAGTTGTGACCTGCACATTCACCACGCTATGAGATAATAACACAACATTATGAGACAGAGCTGTTTTAGAGAGAAATACAGAGACTGCTTGATGAAAAAGTGTACGCAAAGTGCATCAGCTGTTTTGCATGAATTTACCTCTGAAACGGCTCAGTTTTGTAACGTTCTGTTATTATCTCATAGCGTGGTGAATATACAGCTCACAACTTGTCCAGAGCGTTTTGGAGTTGTTGGATTGTGTATTTGATGAGTTTGATGAGGGTAACCAAGAAATTCCATCAGCCTCCGTAGAGTAGCTCTGAGCAGCTCACGGCTCTGCTCTGCCATTCTAAAAATAGCTTGCACCAACAAATAAAGGTAACGAACCTACTGCTATGACTATAGGGATTATGGCAATGGGCCAAATGGTGAACTATCCCTTTGAAGGGTCTCTCTCTATCCAGCCCAGTGTCCTATAAGCCAAAGAGACTGAGCTCACCCTCCGACTGCACCCACTGGATCTCATCTGTATAAGCTGGAGGTGGTGAGGTTGGTGTTACACCACTACAACACAACGACGTGGTGTGGTAAACGTTACTTTTATTTTCACAGCGGTACTGGCAAAAACACAACAACATGTCGGAAAATCTCTGTACGCGCGCGCTCGCTTTCTTTTTCTCTTTCCCAGAATGCCGTACACCAAAAACACTTCCTCTTTGGCCTAACCTGGCAGTATTCTGCTTGAAACACACTCATACTGCCCCCTGCTGGCTATTATCTAACAGGGCGCTACAATCCTCCCCTGCTAAACACATGTTGTCCTCAACATTAGCATTTATAGTGCAGTTTGATCAAAGAATGTGGCAGAAATATTCAACTAATAACTACATCTGAAGATAACATTTTCAATTCAACATGTTACACAATGACAATACCTTTCTATTGAAAGTTATAAAGAAATTAATGGATTAAAGTGCATTTAAATGGTTTTACCATAAGTATACAGTACAATTATATACTATGTGATCTCTTCACACTTTACTCTTACAAAAACACTTCAGTGTCTAGTCTACTTCCGAGTAGTTGTAACAAAAGTACAGTACCATATTTATGCTTTGAGACAAAAATAATTTCCATTTTCTCACTATTTACTCCATGGAGACTTTTCACTTAAACTTGTCTACTGAAATTATTCCATTTATATCTTTTAATGTCATAACTAATCTTTACCATAAGGGTTGTGAATAGAACTTGTGTCATTAACATAAACAATGCAGTAATAACACTTCATCTGTACTGTGTTTCTTACATCTTGAAAAACAAAACTCTTTTTATGTTCATCTTACTTCAGTCTGTATTGTCCTGTGGCACACATATGGACTGTAGCAACTCAGTTCACAAACTTATGTGCTCATGTGTCCATTTTTCCAAATATTGACCACAGTTCATAATAAACAAAAACCCTTTTTTCAGTAATATCCTGTAGGAACAAAAGTAGGACCAACCAGGTGTGCTCCAAACATCTGTGGAAGGAGCCAGGGCACACTACATTGTCCATACATGGGTGCCAGTGTATCAACATACATGGAGTTAGTGTGAGGCCCCACCACACGATGAGTGGGTCGGCCTAATGAGTCATATGTCAGTGTCTCTCGAGGTCTTCTCTCCCTCTGTGACCTGCGTGGCAGAGTGTCAGGGGACTCTGGCTCCTGTGTGCTGGGCAGGTCTACAGAAGGAACAGTTTGTGTAATCTCGAGAGTGTCATGTCCAGTGGTGACATTTTCAGTCACATCATTGTCCACAAGCATTTCCATATTGAACTCCTCTTCTTCAGCCTGAAGTTCAGGCTGAGGTTCTGGTTCAGGAGTGATAGGAGGTGCAGCACTTTGCTCCTTATGCTCCTCATGATGATGATGGTGCCTCAGTTTGTGAGCCCAGAAACAAGCCTCCTCATCTGAACTCTCTGAGTCCTCTGATATTTCCTTTGGTTTACTGTTCTTGTGTTTCCTCTCTTTTTGAATCTGAGGATTTTGTCTTTTCACAGTGCTTTGAGCTGATTCCTGAAGTGGCAAAGCATTGCATGGCATCAGCATGTTACGATGGAGAACTCTGCCCCTTCCTGTGCCACGTTCGGGTTTTACCTCATAAACTGGGCTGTCTTCCCCCTTACGAGAGACCACTATGTGTATTTGACCCTCCCAATATGAACGCAATTTACCTGGTCCTCCTCGCTCTGACATATTCCTAACGAGGACTCTGTCACCTGGGGAAAGCACTGAACTCAGTCTTTTTTTATCATAATATGTTTTTCCTCTCACATTAGTCTTTTTAATGGTTTTGGATGCTATGTCGTATGCTTCTTTCATCTGCTGTTGCCATTTTTGAGCATATTCCTGATGTGAAATAAATCCTTCCTTTTCATTTATTCCAAACATCAAATCAATAGACAAACGGGGATGTCTACCGAAGAGCAGGTAAAAAGGAGAATATCCAGTTGCCTCGCTCGTGGTGCAGTTGTAGGCGTGAACAACTTTACCAACATAGTCACTCCAATTTCCCTTTTTTTCCTCGTCCAAGGTCCTCAGCATCGACAACAACGTGCGATTAAATCTTTCAGCTGGGTTCCCTTGCGGATGATAGGGAGTTGTCTTTGAGTTTGTCATGTCCATGTATTTTTGCAGCTGTCTGAACAAGTGGTTCTCAAATTCTCTACCTTGGTCATGGTGTATTTTTGCAGGAAAACCGAATTTGAGTGAAAAATCATTAAAGATTTTTTCTGCTGCTGTCTTGCCTGACTTGTTACGGGTTGGATAAGCCTGAGCAAATTTAGTGAAGTTGTCAATGATCACTAAAATATATTCATACCCTCCCCTGCTTTTTTCAAGGTGAAGATAGTCAATGGAAACCATTTCAAAAGGAGCTGTAGCAGGTAAGTGACACATGGGGGCTCTGCTATACACTGTGGGTTTTTTCTGGATGTTACATTTACAAACTTTAGTTATGAAAAACTCAATGTCTTTTTGCATCCCAGGCCAATAAAACCTTTGCCTAGCAAGGTTTACCACCCGCTCTACCCCTAAGTGTCCCATCTCACAGTGAAGGTACTTGTAAACAAAGTCTTTGTACTCTTCTGGAAGCACGATTTGAGTGAAAGTCGACGTTTTACGTTGCAACAGACCCTCCTGGGAAACATACAGTCTCCTCCATTCATGAAGCAACTGTTTGGTTTTCACTGTTTCTCTGCTCATGACACTTTTGTCTGGTTTTTGACCAGATGCCTTCCACTGGAGAACACGGGATATGACAGAGTCTTGTAACTGTGCTTGCAGTAACTCTTGATGTGTTACTTTCACATCTGGCTGATTTACAGCAGTTAACTCCTGAACATGTGGACTGCAGGTAATGACTGAGATCCAGTCCACTTCCTGTTGTTTCAATGTTTCAACTGTGCTAAATATCACACTCAAAGCTTCAGGGGAGCACTGCTCTGTGCACTCGCTCATATAAGAGTCCATATTCACAGGCGCGCGAGATAGGAAATCTGCGTCCACGTTTGCTTTCCCTGGGCGATACTTGAGTGTTATGTTGAAGTCAGCAAGCTCGGACACCCAGCGATGTCCGGTGGCATTTAATTTAGCTGTGCTCAAAACATATGTGACTGGATTGTTGTCACTGTAGATTGTTACAGAGGGCGCATAAAACAAATAGTCTCTAAATCTATCTGTAACGGCCCATTTGAGCGCTAAAAACTCAAGCTTACCTGAATGTAAGCGATAGTTTTTTTCTGCAGGTGTCAATGTCCGTGAACCGTACCCAATAACTCTGAGCCTGCCTTCCTGCCTCTGATATAAGACCGCCCCCAGTCCCTGTTCCGATGCGTCGATGTGAAGAATGAAGGGATCCTCAAACCTTGGATAAGCCATAACAGGTGGGTTAGTCAAAACATCAATTAAATAGTTCAAGGCTGTCTGATGAGTGTCAGTCCACACTATTTTGTGATGTGGGGGGAGCTGTCCTGCCCCTGCTGACCGGAAGGTGGGTTTTGATCCAGTAGTTTGGGCTCCGCCTCCTGAGAGAAGATCATACAAGCATTTAGCATGACGAGAGAAGTCCTGCACGTAACTCCTATAATAACCTAGAAAACCAAGAAGTTTGCGCAGTTCTTTGATGTTAGTTGGGGGTTGTGTCTTTAATGCTTGTACAGTCTCTATTTCTTTATTGTCCATTTTGTAGCCTTCAGCTGAGATCACTTTACCAACATAACGGACTTCATTTTTGAACAGGTCACACTTGTCCGGTCTCAATTTTATTCCACAAGCTCGCTGTTGTTTGAGGACAGATCTCACATCTTCTACATGCTGCGTGAAGGTTTTGCTATAGACCAGCACATCATCTAAGTATGGAATACATATTTTGTCTCTGAGACCTTCAAGGCTCTCCTCCATACTACGCTGAAAAGCGGAGGGTGCATTTGTGAGGCCAAATGGGATCCTGTTCCATTCGTACAGTCCCCACGGGGTGGTGAAGGCTGTGAATTTCTTTGAGTTCTCGCTGACATTACCTTGATGGTAAGCTTTACCTTGGTCCAACACACTGAACCAAGCATTCCCTCCCAGACCATCAAGTATCTCCTGGATCCGTGGTATGGGATGTCTGTCTGGGATTGTTTTTTTATTAAGCCCCCTGTAGTCAATACAAAGTCTTAGACTCCCATCTCTTTTCCTCACGCAAACTACTGCAGCTGCATATGGGGAAGTAGATTTGCGGATGAAACCTTTATTCAGCAAGTCCTGGATGTGATTCTTGACCTCATCATACAATGGACGAGGTATGGCATTGTATGTTTTGGCTACTGGGACCTCATCAGTTAAATTAATGTCCATTTTTAGGTTTTCAATGTATCCAATGTCGTCTTTGTTCCTAGCAAATGTTGCTGATTCCTCTCTGAGCATTTGCTTGACCACTGCTTGCTGCTCACTGGTCAAGTGGTCCAGGCTGACAGGTGGATCAAAAAGTTTTTCATGGGGATCGTCCTGAGGTGGGTCTGCGGTGGAGCATGATGGAGTCTGGGGAGTTTCAACAGTTACTGAATTAACCTGTTGTTCCTCTGGCTGCACAAGGTAACTGTCTGTTATTCTCTGTATGCCCCCTATCACAGTTTTGCCTGGCATTGTGATGTCATGTTGTGTGGCATTTTTCACAAAAATGTTAACTTTACGTGTGGAGCAGTTAACATTTAACAGCTGACAGTTAATTGTGAGTCCCTCGTCTAATGACAGATTTACCTCAGGTTCAAATAACATTTCAGCTTTCACTTTCAGATCTGTTTTGCAAGGACAGGTGATACACCTCATTTGTCCTGCTGGAACTACAGTAGCTGTGCGCCCTGTACTGACAATGTAAGGAACATTCTCATTTGTAGCTCCCTGAATGACATTTAGTAGTGCTTCTACCTTTCCTGATCCTATCCTAAGTGAGTTTCTTAGCACTGCAATGTTGTCACTCGGCTGGACCTGATCATTTTTGCTTGACAACATCTCAACAATGGCATTAAATCCTATGATGGGTCTCTGAACTATGTCCTTACTCACTAGCACTGGAACCAGTATATTGTCAGACACTGCTGCTTTAACCTTTGGATCACACAGACTGAAACTAACTGGTACCCAGCCCTGAAAGGGGATTTCTGAGCCATTTGCTGCTCTTACATCCAGTAGTTCATCATCACTTAAGAGTTCACTGATAGGACGGATTTCTGCATCAGGTAAGTTTTGGGATTTCCATGCCTCACTCATGATGGACACTTGTGCTCCGGTGTCCCACAAGGCTTGAGTCTTCACAGTGTTCATCTTGCACCAGACAAGACATTTTTTCCCGATAAGCTGTGCAACTCGTTTGCGTTTTGAACTGAGATTGTATGGGCCGGAGGGTTTCTCTTCTTTGAGCTCCACATGTGACTTTGAATGTGCTGTGGGGTGGTGAGTGGGCAATGTCTTTCTTAACCCCTTCATGGCGCCCAAATTTACAGGTTCTGCTTGGGTGTTCAGTTTTGGGTCATGTTGGGACTTTAACTCTGAGGTCATGCCATGTCCCCCTGTCACAACCTCTGCGAGTTTTCCGACGACTTCTGTCTGCCCCCGACTCTGCACCCTTTAGCCCAATGTGTGTCACTACCGCACCTAAAACAATGGTTGCAGTCCTTTTTGTCCTGCTGACATGCTACACATTGTCTCTTAGGTCTCTTAAAAGCATTGGCTGGAGCTTTGGTCTGACTGGCATCACTGTTCTGCCTCCCACATTGGACAGTTTGCACAAGTGATGCTACTTGGCCTGTGAGTTCCCTTATTGCTGTGTTGCTCTCCTCTATTTTTGCAAATAAAGGATTTTCTCGAATTGGTTTGCTTGGTTTAGCTGTTACTGTTGTTGTGTAAGAGTCATTATCATCACTTTGCTCTACTATGCTCAGACTTGCTCTATGAGTGGCTTTATTTGTGACTTTAATCTTTTGGACCCTCTCACTTTCATTATGCTGAGCTATCTGCATTTTCAGAAGAAGCAACTCATCACTACTGAGCTCATCCTGCAGATACATCCTCATTTCTGCTCTTATGTTGTCGTTTGATAAGCCTGTCATGATGGACTGGAAACACTGGCTTTGGACAAGTTCTCGGTTATATTTCAGGCCAGACTGGGCTCGCTCAGATGCAAAAAGAACTTTTTGACGCAGATCAAGTACTCTGACCAGGAAGTCAAGTGCAGTTTCGCCAGGGCTCTGTACAGCTTTTGTCAGTTGTTGGTACAGTACAGTTGCATCCTTTTCAGCATAATGTGTTCTTAAGATTTGTCTGAGTGTGGCTAAAGTGAGATCTCTTTTTCCTTCCAGGTAACTTCTCAATTTCAAGCCAGGATTTACAGCACGAATCACAGCCTCCATTATTTCCATTTCCGTGTAGCCCTTCCTTAAACCCCCTTCAATCTGGTGTTCAAGACTGCTAAAGCTGAGGGTGTCCCTTGATGTGGACTCACCAACATGTCCATTTATCCGGAAGTCCTTTCTGAAGCCACTGGAAGCACAGCAGCTGTTACTGAGGGAGTTTCTACCTCTGCCTGGAGACACCTCCTCCCGCGCTGTCTCCGGAGCGATGTGTGTCTCCAACGTCGGCACGGGCAGTGTGCGGTCTCCCCGCTGTCCTTCCGACGTGGGATGAGCTGCGCGAGCCGCCTCGACCTCACTCTCCTCCGCAGCCGCAGGTGCCAGGACGAACGGCGGTGCTCCCCCGTCGTCGGTCTCCCCCGGGCCCTCTCGCAGAGCGTCGAGTGCGTCGTTCAGCTCCAAAAGCACCGACATGCCTTCGTCCTCCCTCTCCAGAAAGTCCTCACGTTCACAAAACTTTGTGATATGTTTGACCAAAGCACGACGAGTCTTGGTTTTAATGTCTTCCGCTATTTTACAGAGCTCACAGACTCGGTGCAGTTCTTTCACAGTCAGTCCGAGCAGTTTCGCTTCTATCTCCATCAGGAGCTCTTCTCTGCATTCCGACATATTTGCGTAGCGTTTTATTTACTGTCAACACTATAGAAAAACAACAAAACGGGACGTGTCGACCTAGCTAGACTTCAACTGTTACCTTAAGCTACCGCTTCTTCAGTTGACTTGCTGCTCTCACACATGTCCGACGTCTTCAGTCTTTTTCCGGAGTTGAACAGAGTCGTCCGCCGCAAAATACACTTTCAAAAATCTCGGTAGGACCTCCAAATTGTTACACCACTACAACACAACGACGTGGTGTGGTAAACGTTACTTTTATTTTCACAGCGGTACTGGCAAAAACACAACAACATGTCGGAAAATCTCTGTACGCGTACGGAAGCGCATTGCATTCACTTGATAATTTTTTTTTATCTCGTAATTACGAGATCTTTTCTCGTAATTACGACATCCTGATGTCGTAATTATGAGATCAGGATCTCGTAATTATGAGATCCTGATGTCGTAATTATGACATCAGGATCTCGTAATTACGAGATAAAAAAAGAGGAAGTATCTATAAATCCGCTATTGTTGTGGCTATTTATAAATGCTATGGTGGTGTAGTGGTTAGAGCAGTAGATAACCATGTGGGAGACCAAGGATCAAAACCAGCGTGGATCATAGCATCCTTATTTTGTACTATATTAGACCACTGTACGCTACATTATTAGCGGGGGACACACCGGCCCATGTTGCCCACGTTATGTAGGGTAAACATCACGTTACAGCCGCAGTTGTGAGTGAGTCATGTCGGGACCAGAGCGATTACTAGGACAACGGGACAACCAGGGTTCATGAATCCGCTCCACAGACCCAGGTCCCCGGCTGCTGCCGCTGCTCCGACGGGGAACGCAATGCTCACTGCCAGGATCCACCCCGGAGCAGCGGCTGCTGGGGCGATCAGTGAGCTTCGCCGTTCCCATCGGAGCAGTGGCGGCGGGGGCGGCCAGGCTCACACACCCAGGGAAGGCCATCCAGTTAGGAGGAGAAACTTTCTGCTTCTATTGAGTGGCTTGTTGTAAAGTTTAGCAGCAGCGGGGCGGCTCGCGGCTGCTGCTCTGTTCACTTCACACCATGGATATTTGTTTTCTCCCGGTAGACGTAAATAGGACACGTGTACCCCCAATCAGAACACTTCCCGACCCCAAGACGTACATAATGTGTTTTCCATGTAAACTCGAAGGATAATATTTTAATTCTGAATTATTTAATTCAGAATAATTAATAATTGCGCATTAAAAACATATAATGTAAACAAGACATGCCACGCGGGTTTCGATCCCCAGTTAGCTGTGTGGGGGGCCTCTGCTCTACCCACTGAACTACCGTAGACCGGCAATCATTGCTGAGACAACAGCGAATATATAGACATTCCCTTTTATTTATCTCATAATTACGAGATCATGATCTCGTAATTACGAGAAAAGATCTCGTAATTACGACATCAGGATCTCATAATTACGACATCAGGATCTCATAATTACGAGAAAAGATCTCGTAATTATGAGATCAGGATCTCGTAATTACGAGATAATGTGTCTAAAAAAATTTTTATCAAGTGAATGCAATGCGCTTCCGTAGTACGCGCGCGCTCGCTTTCTTTTTCTCTTTCCCAGAATGCCGTACACCAAAAACACTTCCTCTTTGGCCTAACCTGGCAGTATTCTGCTTGAAACACACTCATACTGCCCCCTGCTGGCTATTATCTAACAGGGCGCTACATTGGCATGCAAAGTTTATCTCCTGTCAACTAATGTCAACATGTATTACCCTTAAGCAAGTGTTTATGCACCTCAGGCTGAGTCAGTAGGGTGTTACTGTGAGGCTCCTGCTGCGTTTCTGATACTGCATCACTGCAAGTGTAGAGACAATTAATCCAGAAAGCAGCAGTGGCAAATTGACAATAGTGTATTGTGGCATTCAAGTTAGTGTGTGTGTGTGTGTGCTTGTGTGTGTGCGTGTGCATTAAGGCAAGAAGTGTCTCTGTTTCCTTAAAGTCAATAGCTGTGCTGTCTCATCAATAACCTTCATATTGATAAGAAAAAGGACTTCCACACACTGACAGACAGGCAGGGACCCCCCCCCCCCTCCCCAGTGTGACATCCCTTTGTGCTAGTGTGTGTGTGAGTGTGTGTGTGTGCGTAAGTGAAAGAAGTGCTTTTGAGCTTTTGAGGGAGCTGCTCTGTCAGTGAGCAGGTGGTCCGTCCAGTCTGATTTCCCCTCTGTCTCTCTCTCACACACAAACACACATACGTAGAAACAGGAAAGGACAGATGTATGTAGACAAGACAGCGCACACTGAAGGAACATCTGTCGAGCAGTTACTGTCTCTTCTCTCTGTGGCAGTGAATGAAGATCTGTGTGTGTGTGTGTTGCTGTAGACGATTAAACGCCAGTCGGGGTGAAAATGTCATTTTCCATGAGGATCTTTATTACAGATTTGCATATGCACACACACACACGGGTTAATGAGAAATCTAGGGAAGAACAGAGATGAACTGTTGTGGTGTGTAGAGAACAGGGATGTACAGCCAGTGCACTATTCGGATTCAGATTTGGACTGGGGTTTTTAAAAAAACATCGGATTCATATTCATATTCGGGAAGAAACCGGAAGTGGGCGCACTGACCTCAGCTGAGCTAGTGCTACATCCATACATCTATGGTGCTACACCGAGTTAGTCAGCTAACTTCCGCTTTAGCTCTTGGCTAACTAGAAATAAAATAGGAATAAAATAATTTAATCGCGCAGTTCATCTAGACTTTCCAAACGTAATCGGACTGAATGGATCAAATTCCGGTAGAGAAAGGAGTCGTTTTGTCGGGGTTGTGAAAAATTATCCACCGTTTTATAATCGCTTCTTTTCCCATTATTGTTAGAAAAATGCTAAGTTGTTGAACGGTGACCCTGGAAGTATCAATGAGCACTTCCTGTCTACTGTAATGCAATGCATGCAGGGAGTAGCAATCCTGACGTGAACTAGACGGCAGCCGGCAGCGCTGCTTGCTCGTGTTTGGCACTCTACTCGTGTTGTGCTTCTATGGCGGTGCACCAACGTCAAGGTGCATTACCGCCACCTGCTGTGTTGGAGTGTGAACCAGAATCACCTGCATGTGCTGTTGCTGATCCAAACCTTTCTTTTCACCCCTCCTCCCACCCTTTCCCCTGCTGTTAGACCGGCCTGCCCTCCCTTCAACCAGTCGGCCATCCAGTCCTGCCATTACTGTAAAATGGCCAGCTCAACCTGCCCCCCCCCCCCCAGAAGCTGCCTTCATCAACTCTTTTTCCATGTTTCCCACATTCTGTGTCATAAACTATAAACTGTCTGTAACAACATCCATTGCTTGTCTGTCCGTCCTGGGTGAGGGATCAATCCTCTGTTGCTCACCCTGAGGTTTCTCAGATTTTTCCCTGTTAAAAGGGTTTTCTATGGAGTTTTTCCTCAGTGGATGTGAGGGTCTAAGGACAGAGGATGTTGTTATGATGCCATGTGAAGCCCTTTGAGACAAACTGTTTGTAAAAACAGGCTATACTAATAAAACTGCCTTGCTGCCTTTTTCTTTAGAAAAAAGCTCCCGAATAATGAGGAGAAACTTCGGACAGAAAAACTATTCGGGATCGAAGTATTATTCATGCACCCCTAGTAGAGAATAAAGAAGAATCAAGGTTTTAAGCAGGATTTTCAGATCCACCACAAAAGAGGAGGAGGAGGAGGACTTTGAATAGGAAAAGAGAAGGGGAAGAGAAAGAAGAGTGTGTTGGGTAAGAAAGAGAAGGTGAAGATGAGGAAGGAGGAAGAAGAGGAGGCAGAATAGGATGAGGTGGTATAAGAGGAGGAGGAAGATGGTGAAAAGGTGGGAAGGGGGGTAGCTGGGAAAGAGGTCAGAGTGGAGCAGGAGGAGGGGTGGAACTGAACGATCTAAAGTGACAGTTCATTTAACTGCTGACGACCTGTGACTCTAAATTTCCACGGCCTGCTGAACGCACCTCCAGCCACCGAGCAGCGTCCTGACCATTAACACTGGACCGTTGCTCACTCACAGCAGTCACAGGTACCAGGTCGTCACCTGGGATCATAGTGTCACTGTGTAACCATAGGATATCATCAGTGTTGTTGTTTGTAGCAGTCTCACTAGAACAGGTTCAAAGGGAGCTTCAGTTGCAGACAGGAAGCAGATTGTCTTCTATGCTGTTAATACGTTTAAAAAAAGAAGGAAAAAAAACATGAACAAGGAACAGGAAAGAGCTGCAGAGTTTAATTGGACAGCAGTTGTGAACAAAAACAAAAAGGGTCAGTAACACTTATGTTTCTGTATCTTTGATGTTTTTACCATCCGTAGTTGAGGCTGATGAGATCCAATCAAGGTTCAAGGTTGATTTATTGTCACTCTAAAACGTGCTTTCACATGAAGAGAATTAAAATCACACCCGGCAGCACAATAAAACGACAAATACAGTTAAAAACAAAGAAACAAGTAACAAGTTAATAAAACAGACAGCACAGTCTCCTGCAGCAGTGGAGGGGCCGAGGGTTCAAGGGAAACTTCATTCAAGGTTTAAGGAAAACTTTATTATCCCTGAGGGGCAATTTGTTTTACAGCCAGCCGTGTCACACACATCCATTAAAAACAAACACAATATCACTGGCAATGGCTACAACACCACTGAAAATGAATGTGCACCATTCAAAAGGCCAATGGCAGAACAAAGGAGTTTCTGAGCAGCCAGAGGACGGCTGGGATCAGCCAGGACTGACCGGGCCTTCTTTAAAGTAAGATCCCAGCCTGAAACTGTCTTTAAAGTAATTTTAATTTAAAGGGATAGTTCAACATTTTGGCAAATTAGCCCATTGCCATAATCTCTATAGTTATATAGCAGCAGGTTATTTGTTGGTGTGAGCTATATTTAAACAGGGTTGTTTTAGAGGCAAATGCAGAGACTGCTTGCTGAAAAACTGTCCCTGAAGGCAACACGCATCAGTGGTTTTGCATGAATTTACCTCTAAAACGACTCCGTCTCGTAACTTTCCATTATTATCTCATAGCGTGGTGAATGTGCAGGCCACAACTTGTCCACCAGAGCGTTTTGGAGTTGTTGGATTGTGTATTTGATGAGTTTGATGAGGGAAACCAAGAAATCCCATTAGCCTCCGTAGCGTAGCTCTGAGCAGCTCACAGCTCTGCTCTGCCGTTCTAAAAGTAGCTTGGGCCAACAAACCTACTGCTATGACTGGGATTATGGCAATGGGCCAATTTGCCAAAATGTTGAACTATACCTTTAAGCCAGTGATCTTGCTACACACTTCCACTATATTACAGTACGTAGCTGATATTCATAGCTAGTGCGTAACTTCTACGTGTCTGTAAATATCCGTTTCACCCAAGAGGAGATGATACAACGCTGATTAAGCTGTTCAGCTCCTCAAACGCCTCGCAGTATTTTTCAGTATTTGTTGTGTTTACTGTCTTGGAGCGACTTTCCCGTGTTGGCGGACAGGAAACGACTGAAACGACGTGTTTACTCGGTTTACAAGGTGTGTAGCCTGTGTTACTTACTGCGGGGAGTCTGTGTGCTGTGACGAGGCGTGTGCGGCGAGTCACGAGTGTTCTAGTCCGTGAACCGCGGCCCGTAACCAACAGCATGGTGGTGTGTTGCGAGTGTTACTGTTACTGTGTGTGATGTGCATTACCGGTACCATGGAGAGCTACAGGGGTAGAGGAGGGGAGAGGAGGGGAGGAGGGTTTCACCGGGCCATCGGTGCCGGCCGTATCGTTGTAATAACGCAGAAATCCTTTAGGGGGCGACAGAAGTTACGCACTATAGAGTGATTACCTGTTAATCAGGATGCGTGCGCAACCTGACTGCAGAAAGAACCGGTTGTCATGGTTACCTCCATGGATCTAGTGTAGTCAAAGCGGTGTTAGCTAGCGATTTTGTCAGCCTACAGTTTATCACCTACTGATGTAGTGTGTGTTTTATAGTCTATATAGACTGTAGGTTTTATAACAGCAGGGAAAAAAACAACTAAAAAAAAACGTCAGGATGGAGTTTATACCACGGCAACGGCAACTCAGTCACGGGACAAGGCACAGACACTCACAGCATGGCGTCGATCATTGGTAAAAACAACACTGTGCAGCCCTTACCTACAGCTATTTAACAGACAATAATGTTCAGGAAAACA
The DNA here is from genome assembly GCA_030347415.2 of Decapterus maruadsi. NCBI lineage: Eukaryota > Metazoa > Chordata > Actinopteri > Carangiformes > Carangidae > Decapterus > Decapterus maruadsi. Next base: position 24,565,184 of record CM064905.1, on the reverse strand, counting down.
CTCACGATTACAAAACTGGCTGTGAGGAGGACAGAGGTGCTGCCTGCAGAGACGAGGGAAGAGGACGGACATGTCTAAAGTCTGGAACAACTGCATCCTGACCCCAACTGTAACATTACGTGCTTGGCTGCGTATGTACCGGTAATGTAAAACAATATAGTTTACCGTTAATTAATCTCAGCTTGCTTTCCATTAGTATGTGACCTGGTCTTCAGTCACTGTCGTAGTAAACATTTCACAACTCATTGGCTGCAGTTACAGCTGTGCCTGTGGACATTTAGCTTCATCACCATTCAAACCAACGTATCTAACACCTTGTATTGCTTGAAATTAATCGACAATGTACTATTTTCTCTCGCGTTTGCCTTGAAAGGGGTGCGAGTTGACGTTTTCTGTAAAATTTGCGAGTTTTGTTATTTTTTATAGTGCAACTAACAACACAATAAGACACGATCCCATAGACTCTCGGCTGTTACTGCTCTCTTTCTGCAGGCGACATGCGCAGTAGAATGTCTGTGACGTAGGCTGGTAATACCTCTATAGCTTTAATATTTAATTATTTTTGCGGGTGACTGACCCATAATAAAAGAGAATGCTCAAACAGATTCTAGAATAAAATATTTTCTCAAAAGTGTTGTCCACATTTTAAGCGTGAAGTTTCCAATAAATATACATCCTTCGGTGGGCTTTCTTACAAGCAGCATCCACCTGGAGTTCAAAGGTGACCTTATGATCAAGGATGGTGCCAAGGTACACATACTGCTGAACATAATGAATAGCCCAGACAATGAAGAGCTGGTACTAACAGGTACTGATGTTGTGATTGACACCTGTGTCTTGAAGTTAAACTAAAATATTGTAGTAAATGATCCCACCTGACTACAGTAATACAGATTATAAAATCCTGGAGAGTGAGAATAGATGTATTCAGGTGTGTTCTGTATAACATTATTTTATTATGTTAATGTACTTGTAGCCTACATGTGCTCTGATTTGAAATACAAACAATCTCGTGATGAAGTGAGAAGATTAAGGAGCAGAGAGAAAAAAAATGGCAGAGAGCTAATGTTAATAAATTCACACACACAATTAACACTTAGCCAGAGAGGCCAGCAGCACCCCCTCCCCCCCTCCCTGTGTGTGTGTGTGTGTGTGGACCTGTGGATTGATGTGTGGTCAAATGAAAGAAGAAGGTTGGTAGATCGTGCTTGAATGGAGCTTAATTTACATGCTAATGCCGGTCTCTGTGTGTGTGTGTGTGTATGTGTGTGTGACGGTGTTGTGGATGATTACTTCAGTCTGGATCAATGATGAGATGAGCTGACACGACCCTCACAGTGAAGTTACTTTCACACAGAGTGGACAGTTTTGGAAAAAAAAGGAAGACTATTTATTCCAGACATTCAGAAAATCTTCAGGATCTTTTTCTACATTTTGAGAAATATTCTGAAGTACCACTCAGCAACTCTTCTTGGGTGTGACGTTACATCTTGAGCTGGGTTGCATCTTCATGGTTTGTGTGCTTGGACTCATACAGTCTGACCATGCTTCACTACTGGGATGATGATGAGCAGGTGATGAGCTGGACCTGGTTCCCTCGTTGCTTAGAACTGAAGTCATGTTGAGTTTACATGTTCTCCCACTTCCTGCATGGGCTCACACAGTTAATCAGGTGAGCTGGCAGCATTAAAATGCCTATAGGTGCATATTTGACCTGCTGTCTGCGACCAGTCCAGCGTAGGGCCGTTGTATAGGGCAGAAAGGTGATGATGGCTATATGCCGAGCTGGCTGAAATCCTGGAAGTAGTGGTTCTTCCTGGTTGGTACTTCCTGAATTTCAGTCAGCCAGGTGTGTGTGATTTTTTTTTTGTCAGACACACCTGGATTAATCAGTTTTCCAATCATGTAAGGAGCTGGCTGAAATTCAGGTAATACCAACCAGGAAGTAGCACTACTTCCTGAATAGCCCCAGCGCCCAATAGGACCCACAAAAACCCCAGTAGTCTAATCTTATATGGCTGAATTATTCTGCATAAGACCCTGACTAATACTCATAGTAATGCTGCATTAGCATCAAAACAAAGTAGGCTAAATAAAAATGATAATACTATATATAGTCTAAGAAAAAAAAAGTGGAAAAGTCAGGGGCCCACTTTAGTATTCTTTCAGGGGCCCCAGAATTCCTAGCAACGGCCCTGTGTACACTGTCCTTGCCCAGTGTCAGCTGGGATTGGCTAACTGAACCATGGTTGGTGTTTTTGCTACATTATACACTTGATCTGGTTGGTTTGGGTTTCACCCTGCATTAATACAACATCCTGTCCTCATATGTATGCCGCATCTTCCTATTGACATTGATTGGCTTGTTAACAGGTGTGTGTAGCCGATATTGTAGTCACATCACCAAATCTCCCTCTGAATTAGCTAGTTAGCAAAGTAGCAAATTTAGTTTGGCTCAAATGGAAAAGTCCAAAGTCTGGATCAAAAGGGGTGGGTGTGAGTAGAATTCCTCATTTATTTAAGCAAATTGCTCTTCTATGTAACTGTGACAAAATTATACTCAGCCCTGCGATATAAACATAGAACAGCGATGATTGTGTTTGGAGCAGTTTGACTCCAGCACGCAGAGATCAGCTTCTGTTCTACAGAAATAACCCAGACATTCAGCCATTGGTGGCGCTCAGTAAATCACATCATTGTCATACAAGCAGAAGACTGTACCAGGTCTCCACATTACAGGTGACCTTTACAAATGAAACAGTTCTCCTCTGCCTCGTTAGTTCAGTGGACTAACAGCTAAATGTTTCTATGCCAGAGATGGTTGTAATGAGCATTAACTATATCTGCTGCTGCCATCCAAGTCTGTTTACAAAACTGCACTGCACTGCCATATCTGAGGAATTCAAAGCATGTGTGCATTACCATCACTCCGTTATCTTTCAAGTTGGATGTCATACTGGGGGGCGGGGGCATTTAGCTTGTCAGACATTTCCTTCTTGATAATGCACCACAAACGCTTCAAAAACAAGGAAACAGTGCAAGACATTGCCTTGTTAAATTTAAACCAACATGTTCCATGTTTACACATTATTTACCAAGAAATATCGCCTATGTGTGTTAACTGCAAATATTCCATTAGCCATCTTCATAGTTATACACTATGCCCAAAGATTTACTCTTTCTGTGTTTTTACAGTAATATAATGTCTGAGGTCATGGGGATTGTGATAAAGCTAGAACCTCTACTCATTATTCGTGGGGTATTTGAAACTTTCCAAAAATTAAGCAAAGCACAACAATGTTTCATCCCTTAATGTCTCATAATGGCAAAAAAACTGTAAATGTAAATACACCAACATCTGTAATTAACTCCATCTGGAAGGAATAAGGCACATGTTACTATAACTTGCAAATATAGCCTATAAATATTTTACAAGTAATGTCTTCGTGGGGGGAGGGAGATAGAAGACTAGAGGAGGGCAAAGTATCACCTGTTGATTTATGGTCCTATTTCTGTTAATTTCTTTTATTTTCTTTTATTTTTTTTGGTCCCATTGTTTCATGAATCTGTTCTATATTCTATCATTGTGTTAGTGTTATAAATGTCCAATAAAAAGACATGGGGAAAAAACAAAACAGGAAACAAAAGTCAGTGTAGAGCTGCACCAAGGCCGAAGTTAAACAACGTAAAGCAAAGGAGTGAGGATAAAATAAAAGAGGCCAGCACCAGTGACTTGGACAAGTCCAGTAAAAACCATTAGGAGACACTATTACACAGGCTACAGCTGAGACATGAGAGAAATAAGGACCACACAGAACCACAGTGGGCCATATCGATCTCTCATCCGCGTGCTCTCTCATGCTCACAGTCCAACAACCTCCTGACCACCCACTCCACCCCAGACACAAACCAGAACCAATAACGTCATGGTAACGACATCTGAATCTGTCACATTGTTGCCAAGACCTTCGGTTGTCCGTGACCTTTCCTTCCGCAAACTGTGAGTTATCAGTCAAGAAAAACTAACTAACTAAAAAAACAACAACTTGGAATTCAAACCAACAACCTTCCACTGTACAGAAACTCCAGCTGTCAAGCAGCGACGGCCTCCCCTCACTCTTCTCTTCTTTCGGAGGCTGACAGGGTGGAGGGGCCGGGGAGGAGATGGAGATTTAAATGAAGACAGAGGGAGACAGTGAGGAGGGATGGCACCGAATCAGGTGTTACCGTGGCAACCGAGAACCCATCACCCACTCCCATCAGCCGACCACCAACTCACCACCACCATCCAACCCCCCACCACCCCTCATTTACAGTCAGATCCCATCAGGTCCAGACCCAGGCCAACACTGTTGCCATCGCAACCAGGCAGATACAGCAACAGATAGATAGATAGATAGATAGATAGATAGATAGATAGATAGATAGATAGATAGATAGATAGATAGATAGATAGATAGATAGATAGATAGATAGATAGATAGTCTCTTCATCTCCTGCTAAAAGGGCTTTAGTCAGGTTTCCATCATAGTTTAGTGCAACACAGGATTTCTTTTTGATAGAGAACAAAATGTATCAGTGGTGAGATGTTATGTGAATAAAGCTGTTTGTTCTGTCTCATGATATCAATAATTAAAATTAATAACAGACATCCAGTAATCTACTTCTTGGTTGGATCTGGCTCTTTGAGGTGCTATAATTTGAAAAACAAAAAATGTATTGTATTGCATTTCAATTACAGTTTTTTATTTTTGTTTAATTAAACCAAATCAACACATGTATCGGGTCCGTGTACCTTTTGTTAGTTTGATATTCCGTTTTAACCAAAAAACGAAAAAACGGAAATACCATGGTTTTTTCCTTTTTTACGTTCAAACAAAAAACAATAAATGAAAAAACAGAGCCGTTTTTCCGTTTTTGGTTTTCGGAATCAAAAACGAAAAACGAGAAAACCACAATCAAATAACGACCCAAATTTGTTTTTTGTAAATTAATTTGTTCGTTTTTCGTTTCATGCATGGACTGTATCACGGAGGGCAGACCGGAGCGGAAGTGAAACGTAGGACCTTCAAAGTAAGAGCTCCGCGTTTTGAAGCGTGTTGGCTACAGTACAGCGCCGGACAATTCAAAAGAAAAAAAAAAAACCCGAAACGAATTAAATACAAACTCATAACAAATCGCCTAAACGATTACCATTTTATAAATGATATAATGTGATATTTTGGCTACTTTCCCCACAACTGTCAGGATCCCTGGGGGATTTTCACAATAAGGGCACCGGGTCGCACTGGGATGCGGTCAACGACAACGTCGTGAGGTGAGTGTCTCGGTGAGTGAGTCAAACTTTGTTGTGGTTGACGACTTCATCACTACTTCACTCATTAAGTAGATCAGACGTTATGTTGTTTTTCATAATTTCGACCTAACTTCTCCAACCAGTGTGAAAGTTGTTGACCTGTAGCTAACGGTTAGCTCCAGAAGATAATCGACGCCAGCAATGCTAATGTTTACAGGTAAATTAGCTAGCGGTTGTAGCTAACAAACAGCTGTTGGATGCTAACATTACGTCTTTGGTTATTATCAGCTCTTTAACTGCACCTCATTTGAATATTTTCTTCTCTAAATCTGTGAGAAATGTCCTCATTTATGGTAGAAGTGAATAAATACGTAATCAAACGTTAGTTGTGTTCACAGAATGTGGGTAACTTATACCAGCATCATGTTTATCCACAGGCTACAAAGCAGTCTAAACTAAGTCTGAATGAAATCTGAAATGTCATGTGTGTCCCCATGTGTGTGTGGCAGATGTGGGTCCACCATGAGCTGATGCATGAACTCATCCCATGACAGCACCAGGATCAGCTTGAAACAGCCAGAGCTGGTAAGTTGAGAGTAAGCAGTGAGTAGAGTCCATCATTTAGATACATTCAGGGCATTTCACCACATATCCACAGACACGACTCCCTGTCATCATTTCATCGATTTATAATGTTTATAAAGCTTTTTGTCTTCTTCTATGATGTGGTGTGTGGCAGCATTATAGCACCACACCAGCTCCACGCAGGCCTGGCACAATACTACAGTATACACAGTCTGAAAGATCGTGTTTAGAGTAGGCTATGGAAGTACGGTACAGTAGTTTCAGTTTGTTTACATCGCTGTTAGCAACGGTAACGTTAGGCTAATGGCCGCTGCACAGTGTAATGCTAGTGGATTCCCGCGGTATTTAAAGAGGAAATGAAACAGTCAGCTAAATTAATACAGTTCGTTTGGCTGGTTTCCAGTGTGCTTAAAAATTGTCAAACTAATACATGAAACGTAACCATTACGCAGAAATTTTAAGTTTAGTTCAGCATTTTTCATCAGTTTTTTAGCCAGTGCGCAGCCATCGTTGTGTGACATCACCGGATTGGTCGGCTCTGCTCGCCCGACACTGAACGTGAATGAGAACTACAGACAGAGACGTGAAAAATTAAACTGTGGAGGCACAGGATCAGAGTTGACACCGGAGAGACACTGCTGTACTGCTCCTTCGTGTGACAACGAGTTTTACAGTGTTGAAACGTAGAAAAAACGGTTTGTTTTCATTAATTACGGCTAATAAGCAGCCGTGCGGCTGCCAGAGACTCCTCGACTAAACTCCGACTCCAGCGTCTGTGTGATCGGCTCTTACAGCATGTTTACATCCAGAGGAAAACTAAGAGTAAGGAAAGTTGATCATTCCCCGGATCAACCGACTACAACCTGACGTTACTCCGTCAGTTTACAGTTTCACTGCCTACAGCGCATCCTGCTCCGACCGCAGGTGAAACCACCGCAGGGAGAGAGACGCCGAACCTCCATCACACACACAGCAGCGATCTGATGTAAACATGGGCTTTGACTGTAATAAATAACCTCCATCACCACAGTCTCCCTCATCAACACAATGTTCACCAAGCTACAGGTTTCACAGCAGCTTGAAAGTCCAGGAAATATGTTCTTACCTTCACTCTTGTGTCCTAAACAGCAGCAGCAATAATCATCCAGCTCTAACTTGTTAATAATCCACCATTACGTCCCGCGTTTAATCCATTGTGGAAAAAAAGAAAAAAAAAAGTTTTAGCTAGCTAGCTTCAAGTGTCCTGACAGGAGAAGCTGACACGAAGAGACAGTAAATCATCTCTGGACCTGTTAACGGGGGTAGCGCCGTTTCTGATCGGCCCACTCTCTCCCGGTCTAACGTTACTTCCACCGGGACGCGGCCCGCTGCTCAGCGCGGTGTCGGCGGTCTGGACCGGAGCGGCTCTGGTCTGGATTCGGTAACGTTACCAGGTCCAGAGATGATTTACTGTCTCTTCGCGTCAGCTTCTCCTGTCAGGACACTTGAAGCTAGCTAGCTAAAACTTTTTTTTTCTTTTTTTCCACAATGGATTAAACGCGGGACGTAATGGTGGATTATTAACAAGTTAGAGCTGGATGATTATTGCTGCTGCTGTTTAGGACACAAGAGTGAAGGTAAGAACATATTTCCTGGACTTTCAAGCTGCTGTGAAACCTGTAGCTTGGTGAACATTGTGTTGATGAGGGAGACTGTGGTGATGGAGGTTATTTATTACAGTCAAAGCCCATGTTTACATCAGATCGCTGCTGTGTGTGTGTGTGATGGAGGTTCGGCGTCTCTCCCCCTGCGGTGGTTTCACCTGCGGTCGGAGCAGGATGCGCTGTAGGCAGTGAAACTGAAAACTGACGGAGTAACGTCAGGTTGTAGTCGGTTGATCCGGGGAATGATCAACTTTCCTTACTCTTAGTTTTCCTCTGGATGTAAACATGCTGTAAGAGCCGATCACACAGACGCTGGAGTCGGAGTTTAGTCGAGGAGTCTCTGTCGTTAGCTCCGCTAGCTGCAGCAGCCGTACGGCTGCTTATTAGCCGTAATTAATGAAAACAAACTGTTTTTTCTACGTTTCAACACTGTAAAACTCGTTGTCACACGAAGGAGCAGTACAGCAGTGTCTCTCCGGTGTCAACTCTGATCCTGTGCCTCCACAGTTTAATTTTTCACGTCTCTGTCTGTAGTTCTCATTCACGTTCAGTGTCGGGCGAGCAGAGCCGACCAATCCGGTGATGTCACACAACGATGGCTGCGCACTGGCTAAAAAATGCAAAATTAAACTTCAAATTTCTCCGTAATGGTTACGTTTCATGTATTAGTTTGACAATTTTTAAGCACACTGGAAGCCACCCAAATGAACTGTATTCATTTAGCTGACTGTTTCATTTCCTCTTTAAGTTCAATAAGACCTCCCGTGCGTCTCTTTTGTATGCTGAAATCTCGAATATATTACGTATGATGTGTTATTGAATGTATTATATTGAGTTAACCGTTGGCTTAGTATTAGCTCTCAATAAGTTATATGTGAGACTCATAAATGAGATGTGATTAATGTGAAATGACTGAGAGTAATATCAGTAATAGGAAATAAGTAATATTCCTCGTTGAACATGGTTTAATACTAGGGTTTATATGTGCCTTTGAAACATTCTTTTGACATATTTTGAGTATTTGTAATCACTAAGAGAGAGATATATATTTGACTGCTGAGGGACACATCACATTACATGAAGCCCTCTCCTCTCTTTTGGTGTTGTTATCATCTATCATCTGTTGTACTTTGGCCTTGGTCTTACACCCTCTCTGTGTTTTCCAGATTTCTCTAGAGCTCCACCTGCAGCGCCTCCCTTCCTCTGCCCCTACCAACCAGCCTGCCCATCAGTGCTCCTGCTCTCTTGTGGATGGAGTGTCACTCACCTCACATGCCTTGGAAGGAGCTTCAACATGTCTGCTTTCTGAGCTCCAAACTGTACCTACTAAGACGGCTTTCACAGTGAAACACAGCCTGCTTTCTAGTGCAAAGGATATAGTATTAAGACACAGACATGCTGCGTGCTAGGTTTTTACAAGTGTTGAACAATTAATAAATGCCCTCCAGAACCAGGCCCATCCTACCTCACTGACCTTGTTGGACCATCACACCCCTCCTGGCTGTCAGAAGCGATGCAAGTCATCAGGAGCACTTTCTGAATCTTTCTTTTTTTCTTCTTCTTCTTGTTGTCTTTGGAAATTAGTTACTTTCTATTGTTTTGATGCATTGTGTTCATGAATTAAATTTTGTAAGTTGGAACTCAGAACCGGACTCTGATCTGTTTGTTAATGTTAACTGCACTGTACTGACTACTTTTTTACAGCTATGAAGTATGAAACCTTTCTCAGTCCTAACCTCACTGACCTGCACTGGAAAGACTGTATAACAGACTTATTATTCAAATTTAGTAGCATCTTGTCACTTATTGTAATACATTGAAATACATACAATACATCTTCATTGACCTGATAGTCACAAGGTGTGTGAACTGGTCTCCTGGGTAAGCTAACTGATGCTTATAGTCGGATGATCTCATCTTCATGAACTGTTGCATTGCTTTACTAACAGAATTCGGCCATGTTGTGTACACCATCACTGATGAATACAAACAACAAAAATACCACAATGATTTACGATGACAGTATGAGCTACTGTGCACGTTTCATTTGAGTAGAGTAGAGAATACTTTATTCATCCCAAGGAGGGAAATTCAAATTAGTCCAGTAGCTTATACGACAATGACACACAGAAAAGAAAAAAGAAAATAAAGATGGAGCAGGGCCTCTGGATGGAGCAGGAACCGCCAGGTGGGGCAGGGCCACGGGATGGAGCAGGACCTTTGGATGGAGCAGGAACCGTCAGGTGGAGAAAGGTCACCGGATGCAGCAGGATCGCTGGATGAAGCAGGAGCGATGGTGAAGGGGCAGCTGGGTGGATCAGGATCATTGGTGGAGGGGCCAAATCATTTTGCTGATCTGCCCCACGACTATATTCCTCCATCTTGCAGCAAGGAGAGAGGAGCCGTCCACCACCGCTGCTTTCCTAGTCAGTCAAGGTGCCATGAAGTGGATGATCCAGGCCTCCTCCTTCTTCAGTGCTCTAGTGCCTCAGGATGTTTAGTCTGTATCCTAGCAACAACTTCATGGAGAACTTCAGATGGAACTTAAGCGATTGCCATTGGGTGGGATGTACACAAGTGTTGTTATGATTTGAAAAAATAAAATAAATGTCTACTTTCTGGGTCTTCACCAATATCTCCAGCTCTTCATCACTCTTGTTGGACAGAGAGTTGATATTTCCAATGATGACTGACCTCAGGAAGGACCGGACATGTCCACCTCCAAGCCTTTAACTTTGCACCAGCAGCAGCAGCAGCAGCAGCAGCAGCAGCAGCAGCAGCAGCAGCAGCAGCAGCAGCAGCAGCAGCAGCAGCAGCAGCAGCAGCACAACAACCACCACCACAAAAGCACCTCTTCATCTCTTCTGGGACAGGATGATGTCCTCCAGATCTGTCCATTTTCAATTAAAAAAGCTCATCTTTGAAGAATCTCCTCTCTCCATAGAAGCATCCATCAGTAGATAACAAAAACACAACAAAAATAAAGCAAAATGTTGAGTAAAAACTCAAAAACTCAGAGCTACCAGACTTTGCTGCTCCCAGTTGAAGCGCATGTTAAAGCATCTCTTCTCTTATCATCATCCAGTAAATGAAAAGGCAGTGTTTACGTATGAAAATGAATCAATCTAGGCCTACCCTACTACAACTTACAACTTTTATTGCTGGACACTCAAAGCTGAGCTGAAACTCATGCACCCTGGCACAGATGGGCAGGTGCATCGGAGAAGACGTGTGGTCGAATAACATGAACAAAGGCTCCGGCACACTGTCTACATTTGCATAGGTTTGTTAAAAAAACATTTTGGTCCTGAGACCGTTCTTGTGAACCTGATGAAGGTCTCAGGACCGAAACGTTGTTTAATAAAGCTATGCAAGTAAAGACAGTGTGCAGGAGCCTTTGTTCATATTGCTGTACACTCAGCACATATCAGATATCTTGTCATGCTTTCAACTGTGTGGTGCCTGTCTGGAACTCTTTGCTACAGAACAATTAAGTTAGGAAGTGATATGGTTAAAATCAGGTTCTCTTTATTGTCATCAGACACTTTACATACTGTGACTTGAGTCTTACAGTACTGCATCTCCGACTTCAATATCTCTGATCCGGTGGAATGAGTTGGGAGAGGCTGTTCAAAAGCTGACAGGAGTCTCTAATGATGCTTCTGCACTTGACAAAGAGCATTGTTGTGCCAGCTCTGAAGTAGATGGGCAGTGTGACCCTATGATTGTTTCTGCTCATGACCCTCTCATCTGAAGCATTGTGTCAATCATTGATTAATAAAAAATAATAAAACATTCTATTTATGTTTATATTTTATTTATTCAAACAAACAAGATAAAAGAATACATTCAATAAATACTATGAAGAATATGATCAACACATGAAGAATGAAACACAGAAGCTTATTACACTTGGGGATTACAAGCAAGTTTGAAAAGGTGGGTTTTGAGCAAATATTTGGAAGCATTTCAGCCAGTACAGTCACAGGTGTTGGGGAGAGAGTTCAAAATGGAGGGGGCAGCGATGGAAAAGGCTCTGTAACCCCAGGTTTTGTGCTTGGTACTGAGAGGAGTAGCGGAGGCAGTGGGAGGGGTGTGATGGTCCAACAAGGTGAGTGAGGTAGGATGGGCCTGGTTCTGGAGGGCTTTGAAGGTGAGGAGAGGGACTTTGAACTGAATGTGACAAGGAATTGTGAGCCAATGGAGGTTCTGGAGGTAATATAAATTCCAAATTCATTTATTAATTGTTCAACATTTGTAAAAACCTAGCACGCAGCATGTCTGTGTCTTAATACTATATCCTTTGCACTAGAAAGCAGGCTGTGTTTCACTGTGAAAGCCGTCTTAGTAGGTACAGTTTGGAGCTCAGAAAGCAGACATGTTGAAGCTCCTTCCAAGGCATGTGAGGTGAGTGACACTCCATCCACAAGAGAGCAGGAGCACTGATGGGCAGGCTGGTTGGTAGGGGCAGAGGAAGGGAGGCGCTGCAGGTGGAGCTCTAGAGAAATCTGGAAAACACAGAGAGGGTGTAAGACCAAGGCCAAAGTACAACAGATGATAGATGATAACAACACCAAAAGAGAGGAGAGGGCTTCATGTAATGTGATGTGTCCCTCAGCAGTCAAATATATATCTCTCTCTTAGTGATTACAAATACTCAAAATATGTCAAAAGAATGTTTCAAAGGCACATATAAACCCTAGTATTAAACCATGTTCAACGAGGAATATTACTTATTTCCTATTACTGATATTACTCTCAGTCATTTCACATTAATCACATCTCATTTATGAGTCTCACATATAACTTATTGAGAGCTAATACTAAGCCAACGGTTAACTCAATATAATACATTCAATAACACATCATACGTAATATATTCGAGATTTCAGCATACAAAAGAGACGCACGGGAGGTCTTATTGAACTTAAATACCGCGGGAATCCACTAGCATTACACTGTGCAGCGGCCATTAGCCTAACGTTACCGTTGCTAACAGCGATGTAAACAAACTGAAACTACTGTACCGTACTTCCATAGCCTACTCTAAACACGATCTTTCAGACTGTGTATACTGTAGTATTGTGCCAGGCCTGCGTGGAGCTGGTGTGGTGCTATAATGCTGCCACACACCACATCATAGAAGAAGACAAAAAGCTTTATAAACATTATAAATCGATGAAATGATGACAGGGAGTCGTGTCTGTGGATATGTGGTGAAATGCCCTGAATGTATCTAAATGATGGACTCTACTCACTGCTTACTCTCAACTTACCAGCTCTGGCTGTTTCAAGCTGATCCTGGTGCTGTCATGGGATGAGTTCATGCATCAGCTCACGGTGGACCCACATCTGCCACACACACATGGGGACACACATGACATTTCAGATTTCATTCAGACTTAGTTTAGACTGCTTTGTAGCCTGTGGATAAACATGATGCTGGTATAAGTTACCCACATTCTGTGAACACAACTAACGTTTGATTACGTATTTATTCACTTCTACCATAAATGAGGACATTTCTCACAGATTTAGAGAAGAAAATATTCAAATGAGGTGCAGTTAAAGAGCTGATAATAACCAAAGACGTAACGTTAGCATCCAACAGCTGTTTGTTAGCTACAACCGCTAGCTAATTTACCTGTAAACATTAGCATTGCTGGCGTCGATTATCTTCTGGAGCTAACCGTTAGCTACAGGTCAACAACTTTCACACTGGTTGGAGAAGTTAGGTCGAAATTATGAAAAACAACATAACGTCTGATCTACTTAATGAGTGAAGTAGTGATGAAGTCGTCAACCACAACAAAGTTTGACTCACTCACCGAGACACTCACCTCACGACGTTGTCGTTGACCGCATCCCAGTGCGACCCGGTGCCCTTATTGTGAAAATCCCCCAGGGATCCTGACAGTTGTGGGGAAAGTAGCCAAAATATCACATTATATCATTTATAAAATGGTAATCGTTTAGGCGATTTGTTATGAGTTTGTATTTAATTCGTTTCGGGGTTTTTTTTTTCTTTTGAATTGTCCGGCGCTGTAGCCAACACGCTTCAAAACGCGGAGCTCTTACTTTGAAGGTCCTACGTTTCACTTCCGCCCCGGTCTGCCCTCCGTGATACAGTCCATGCATGAAACGAAAAACGAACAAATGAATTTACAAAAAACAAATTTGGGTCGTTATTTGATTGTGGTTTTCTCGTTTTTCGTTTTTGATTCCGAAAACCAAAAACGGAAAAACGGCTCTGTTTTTTCATTTATTGTTTTTTGTTTGAAAGTAAAAAAGGAAAAAACCATGGTATTTCCGTTTTTTCGTTTTTTGGTTAAAACGGAATATCAAACTAACAAAAGGTACACGGACCGTATCGGTTTTATTTTCCCTCAACATTTGGTTCTTTCATTCATTTGTTTCCATTCTGTTGAAATGTACACACAAAAACACAGTTTTTACTTGCATGCCTCTTATTTGGACATAGACTATGGCATGTAATCAGCTGAGTCATGTGTTCTGAGCTGACACGCTTCTCAAGTTTTTTCTTTAGGCTTGGTCCAAATTTGAAGATTACACCACTTCAGTTTGACAGTAATTAGTAAAGCTGAGGAAGAAGGAGGTAAGGACTATGTTTAGCAAAGATGAAAGGTAATTGAAGTCAAAGTGATGGTGGGTTAATTGTGTTATAGGATTAACGTACCAAGTCACGTCTGAGCAATTTGCTTTAAATATTATGAACTTAGCTAAATGACACAAAACACAAAGTTGGGAATGTGGTTTGACTTTGTGCTTAATTGAATAATTCATATAAAGATCTGTGATCCAAAACTGGATCCTTCAGTTAGAACATTAAAATTAGAAAATCTGACAGTCTAAGTAGGAGGATAGGCACACACAGAATGCTAACATTTTAAAATATCTGTAACTGGTGGCAAGACAGGAAAGAGTTAATGGCATGTGCTGCCAAAATCCGAAACTTGCACTACATGGGCATGTTCCACCCTGACCTGCACACTGATTTGTGCCTAGATAAAAGAGACTCTGTTTCCTGCAAGATGACTCAGTGTTGACATTGGACATGGATAATGCTGGGATAATGGGCTGCAATAATAATAATAGTGGGAATGACAGTAGCTGTAGATCCAGCAGCTCAAGCAATAGAAATAAAAACGGCAGTAGTTTTAATAGTGGCAGTTTTATATTCACTCTGAGCCAAAGAGCCTGTTCCTGTCACTAAATCACGTTTTGATTCCACTGTTACATTCTGCAGTAGGTACCACTTGTTGTTCATTACACATTACATTGTATTCTTGAGTTGTTGTTACTTGTGCTTCCTGCATCAACCCTTAATCTTGACGCTCAAGCTGCATTTTCCTTGTTTTAATGTCTGTGGTGGATTTGATATCAGGCCTTTGGGCAGATTCTACTGTTGATGCTATGTGCAAAGTCTTGATCCAGAACTGTCATATTTTTATATTGTTCACTGGTTTAAGAAAGTGGAAGTATGCAAGTACGCTGGTTTTTCCACTGTTTCGGTTAGGCTGCTCTTGCCCATGTGCATCTGTTTAAAACGAAGCTGGCGAAAAATAAAAAAATGGAGCGGTGGAAAACGTTACATGTTACAGTGTGTGTGTAGTCTTACGGTGCATTTGTGTCGCGGTATGCAGGGACGGGAGCTGCGACACCGGGGCAGTGGCCAGGTAGCCTACTACACTGATGTTGCAAGGTTGGTTTCTAGCCGTGAGACGCCAGGTGAAGACAGAGAGCCTCCATTAATTAAGGTAAAAATGTAGCATAGCTGCTTAGTTCCTCTTTAAAGCTCAGAGTGAGCTGCTCCACTGCCGCCATCTTGGCAGCGGCTGATTCCATTAAACTCCTAGTTAATCCAGAAGTGGACAAAGAGGTGGAGTGTATGTGGAGCTGAGACTTCAATGCATGCCCGTTTAATATCTGTGGCAATCTGTAACACAGCTGGACGTTGCTCAAAGAGTAAGGCGAGACTAATTAATTTGTAGACTAATTAGCTAATAAAAAGTAAGCTAACAACCCAGGCCTGGTGAGACCAGTGGCTACCTGTTAATTAGCTAGTGCTAATGTATTCAAAAATAATAATACTACAATCCCAATGTTGAATAATTCCTGTCATTTTTTAATCAGTTAATCACCAAGTCAAATTGTCAGTCTAATATTTCGGTCATCAGCTCCAATTAAATAGGCTAGGTGGCTTAGCAGAGAGTTAGCAGCTAGCTGAATGTGACAGCATTCCGCTAACAATCAAGGTGGCCACACCCAGAATTATGCACAAGCATAGTAAAAAGAATGGACGTAGCATCTGTGACGTCACCCATTGGTTTTGGGGAGTCGTTTTTGTGACTCAAATATGGCGGCCTGAACAGCGCCATGTTGGATTGGCCGGCCAAAAACCCGCTCACAGGCCTCGAAGCAGCCTGTTTCTGGGCCGCTCTGGACCTGTCACTCAATGTTTCCGTGGCCTAATTGGCCAGAATCTTAACCTAATAACAGTAAAAAGGTAGCGTTTAAAAAAAATTCACCCCCCTCAGAAGTGCGGGGGTAGAAACTATCGATTGAGACCAAAAAACGTCCTGACACCAGGCTTTGATCATGTTTATTGAGGATGTAAAGTCAGTGATTTTAACATGGGGGTCTATGGAGACATGTTGCTTTCTGACACCAACCCCCAGAGGAAGCCGGGGGGATTGCAGTTTTTTGAACGCGGAAGTGAGCTTCACTTCTCAGACTGACTGGGGTTTTGCTCACTTTTGGAAAAGGCCACAAGTGGTCATTGAGGGAACTGCAGTTTTTTTCCACTTCCTGTTCACTTCATTTGTCCTGATCCTTATGTAGGTGTTTGTTCTCATTCTCATCAGACTGATTGCTTCCATAGTTTTTAGTCTGCCAAACAGCTGTAATCATCACATCTCAATCATTTTAATTAGTCATCCAAGAAATCTAAATAATCTTTGATGCATTATTATTGATGTACATTGGTCTAGATCTTGTTTTAATCTTATAACATATTTTAATTGTACATTTTTTTTTCCAAACAGAGATGAATGAATGAATGAATGTCCTGTGCCTTGGCTTGTAACTCGACGGCATTGAGAATGAGGGTAACCTCAATTTCTCTCGAGAATAAATAAAGGTAAATAAATAAATAAATGCAAACATTAGATTTCTCATCTGAGTTGGACAGTTTCTGTAAGATACTGTTTTAAGAAATAGTTGTAGATTTTTTTTATGTCTAATTGGAAGTCTACATCTTTCACATAGGGGTGCAATTTCCCCAAGTTCCCTAACACAATTATTGCTATAGTCAGTACCAATGCACCTATTGAAGGCCTGTGTCCAAATCAGATACAGTGCAGGTTGCCCCCTAGTGTTATGAAGAGTGTACTGCAGGAGCAGACAGAGCTGGGTGGTGAGTGTGAGGTGTTAAGCCTCGTACACAGGGACAGCACTCAGAGAAGTCAAGAGGCTATCTCCTTCTTGCTGTCACACACTCACTCACACAAACTCACACTCCCTGACCCTTAGCCTATATTGTGGTAACACACTCACAGCCTGCAGCTATCAATGAACACCTCACTGTGGCCCGAAAAATGAAACATATTTTTGATTGTGTTTGTCACAAGTCCTCATGAGAGGTTTGACGCTGGAAAATGTTTTATGTAAATATCATTAAATGAGTTGTTAATTTTGTAAATGCAGTGCTTTAAGATCCATAATGATAATTCAGAAAGAAAAACCGAAAGGGTAACACTTTACCTGACGCCTATCTCTACAACACATTATAACCATTCTTATAATGAGTTATAATGCAGTTAGAGCACTGTATAACTATAAACACTCATAAATGACCATAATGCTTTATAACAGTAATCATAAGAATTCTATCATGACTTATAAGGTCAGGTATTATAATATGTTATAATTGTTAGTAACTCGCTGACAATGACCACATCGATAATGTATTATATAGTTAAAATGTCCCTATAAATGTATATAACTATCATTATAAACACTCATAAGTTATCATAAGACTTTATAACAATAAGCATAACACATTATAGAGCATTATAACTCTATTATAATACTTGACCTTATAAGCCATTATAAAATGTTCTATAATGTGTTATGCTTATTGTTATAAAGCATTATGATCATTTATGAGTGTTTATAATGATAGTTATACATGTGTATAAGCCAATTATATAACAACTATATTAACTATATTATAACTATATTTATAATACATTATCGATGTGGTCATTGTCAGTGAGTTACTAAAAATTATAACATATTACCTGACCTTATAAGTCATGATAAAATGCTTTATAGTCTGTTATGGCTGTTCTTATAAAGCATTATGATCATTTATGAGGATTTATAATTATAGTCATACAGTACAGTCATACAGCATTATAACTCATTATAAGTATATAATAAGTATAGAGATAGGCGTCAAGTAAAGTGTTACCAAAGAAAGAAAGAAAGAAAGAAAGGAGTTCAACATTATCAACCACATTCTCCAAGGCTTCACACAACTTTACAGCACAGCCATCCCCTAGGGCCCATTGCCATGGGAACACAGTGATGGAGAGAGTGCAGGGCTGATGTCAGGGTCACCGAGAGTGTGAGGAGGAGGAGTGTTTGTGTGTGTGTGTGTGTGTGTGCATGTGTGCGTGTGTGAGGTTTTGCTGAACAGATCTGTCAGTACCTCTTTGGAGTCTTGCCAAACCCATGCTGCTCACTAACCCAGCTCTCTCCCTCTCTCCCCCTCCCTCTGTGTGTGCGTCTGTGCACGCGTGAGCACAAAATGTGTGTGTGCGTGCGTGTGTGTGGTGCACCAGTCACCCATGCAATCAGTTTTCAATTAGGGGGGTCAGTCAAACTGTGCCAACCTCGACTTCCAGCTATAAAGTACGTCACACAATCATTATTGCACCAGATATTCAATATTACTGCTGTGTTATTGCAAGAGAAAAGGATTAAATATAACTAACTACAAAACTAGCTACAATGAATCCCCCTGGTAGTGGGTGCAGTAGTTGTATAAAATGTAGTATCTGAGTGAGTGTGTGTGTGTATGTTTGTGTGTTTTTGGGTGTGTGTGTGGCAGTAGCAATGTAGTTTGGATAAAATTAACTCAACATGAAGCAAAGAGACATCTGAGATCTCCAAATACCACACACACACACACACACACACACCGGAGTCCAAAAACCTTGCACACTGCACTGCCCCCCACTGGCCGACTGTCACAATAGCAGCCACTCTATTTCATCCCCCGTGGATGGAAAGTCCCACTGTACTGCTCTGCAGTAGCCTACGTCAGTTAGTATGGAGGCTGTTGCTGCCAATCCCACTATACAGTGTTTTTCAACCTTGGGGTCGGGACCCCACAATAGGTCGCCTGGAATTCAAATAGGGTCGCCCGAAATGTCGAGTAAGCAATTACAGATTTTTACAAACTGATTATTATCCTTTTTAAAACACCACAAACAATCTTAAACACCTGTATCCTATACTTTCACTCTCTCCAATATAAATCGAGTTCAAATAAAATGCAGCATAAAAATATCTGAGCTGAAGAGAAGACCTGAGCTTGATTGACGGCGGGGTCGCCAGAAATTTGTGATGTGAAAATGGGGTCATGAGGCAAAACAGGTTGGGAACCACTGCACTATAACATTACTCCGCTACTAAAACTAAAGATACTGCTATCAATAGCAGGGTATAACGACCATCACTACTTCCCACTGTATTTCTCTTTGTGCATCAGTGTGGCAGCGTGGTGTTCAAATTAATTAAATAATCAATCAATCAAATCACTTTATTTATCCCCAAGGGGCAATTAAAAAGGCACACAGGGTAGCACACATGACCCTAGACACACACACAGTAAATAAACAATAAATAATAAAGATGAAGAGCAACAGTTGTTTCTGAAGTGCTGTAGAGCAGTCTGTCTTCATGATGGGGATGACCTTTTTCTCCAGTTTCTGTCAGTGAACTTTTACACTTGTACTATTTTCATTTTTTACCTTCTGTTCTCAGACTGTCGTAATGATACTTTGGGTAAACCTCTAGTGTCTTGTAGTCTTAATCCAGCCTACTGTACAGTGAGGGGACTCGACTTTCAGATGTACTTTTGTCCAAGTCTGAATTACATGTTCATGGTTTTCTTTCAATGATATCTCCATTACTCCAACAGGAAAAGTAGGGGTCTCTTTGATAATTTAAATGTGCAATAAGTTTCTATCACAGCCATTAGATTTAATCACTTTGATTTCCTTTCTGAGGATTTTATTCAAGTTGGTTTTGGACAGTGGAAGGTTACATCACCATATGAAAGTCAAGACCACTTGATATAATTTTAATAATCATTCACCATGTTTATCTGAAAACAGTGCTGTATTACTTGCTTTTTGCTCGCCAAAGTGTAGGTTAGCTCGTTAATATAAACAAGCTCT
Organism: Decapterus maruadsi; assembly: GCA_030347415.2. Taxonomy (NCBI): domain Eukaryota; kingdom Metazoa; phylum Chordata; class Actinopteri; order Carangiformes; family Carangidae; genus Decapterus; species Decapterus maruadsi. The sequence continues at coordinate 24,545,169 of CM064905.1, read as the reverse complement.
GTTCAGAAAATCCCTCACCCATTATTACATGAATAAAAAATGCAATAAAGAATATAACAAACTAATAAGAATAGAAAAAAATGTTTCTTATGGAAGTCAAAAATAGACAAACCGTTAATTATTACATTGCAATTAGTTAGTAATAATGTCTATTGTAAGTGTATTTATGATTCTAGCTGTTAAACACAGTGGGTTAGAAGTTCAGTGGGGGGGGATTTCTTGACCAAAAGACACTGGTTTGAAAATTAAGCAGTGATGCATTAGTTATAATAATATGAAAGTCCTCACTGATTAATAATTGAGTCATTAAAAAGCTTAAAGATTTCTCTTTTGTCTCCTTTTATAAATTTTAGTAGTGAAAACTAACTTAAGAACTCTCAATCATCTTTACAGGTCTACTTTTACTGTCTTTGAATGTGAATCTTTGTAGCACTATCGATAACAGTGACATTAAATGTCAACAGGGTTGGGGCTGGAGTGGTTGAACTGCTTCGTCTCATCCTCACTCTTCCCGAAAGTCTCATGTTAAACTGATCAAACAATTTGAAATCCTTTGTTCTGACAAAAGGCCCTTCTCTGTGAGGAGGACTCAGCATCAGGTAATGCAGGACACACCTGAACATTATAATTTTTATATTAATCTATTATTTCATAAGTCCATTCACCATAAAAGTTATATTATTTTTGTATCTGATCTGACTTTATGTGGCACTCAGTTGACAGAAATTATTTACTTGAAATCAAAAACCACAATTTTTCAGGGAAATTACTGGCATTGCAAACATTATAGTTTACATGTTGTATTTAAATGTCCAAATTTATCTTGTGCTCACTCCATATTTTTGTTGTTAAAGGTTAATTGCCTGCACACATACGATATACATGATACGAAATACCTCAAAGGCTGAAGAAAGCAGTTCCTTTTATGACCACTAGAGACTGGCACCAACAGTGAGTCAGTCTCCTCAGGCTCACATGTTAACTTCACAACATAAATTACAGCCTGGTATACAAATATTTATATATTTCCTCCTGACTGTAAAGGGGATGAGTTTTATTTGGTTGGTCGCTTTGCATAATTAAGGGTGTGGCCTCTGGGTGACATGTAGATAAACCAGCATGCACCACGGTCAGCTCAACACACACCCCTCCCCTTTAACCATATTTGGATTACCTGGCAGTTAGAGGCGGAGTCAGTCACTGCCAAAATGGTAACTGTGGAGCAGCTTCAAAAATTGCTTTAAAGGGATTAAATAAATTGTCCCATTGCCATAATCCCTTTAGTTTTAGGAGTAGGTTCGTTACCTTCATTTGTCGGTGCAAGCTATTTTTAGAACGGCGGAGCAGAGCTGTGAGCTACTCAGAGCTACGCTACGGAGGTTAATGGAACTTCTTGTTATCTCTTAAGCTGCATTCACACCGGACCTTTTGTCTTTTGAACGAGCAATGAGTTTACATGTTAAGTCAATGCAAACGAGCGATTGTTTAATCACCCAGGCGAAAAAAACACTGGGGCTCGGAGCGACAGCAACCGAGTGTTGGAGTGTTTTTTGTCTCTGTTGCTCAAGATAAGAAATCCCAACTCTCCGGCCATCAGTCGCACAAGCGGAAAATTTACTTCACATTGTCGGACTTCAAGGACGTAAAGAAAAACTTGTTTACCAGAGAACTCCACATGTCTTTCCAAAACCTCAAACCAGCAAATACATGCGGAAAACCAAACAAATGGGCAAAACTTCACAAACAAACACAATAGACTACACAACGATGAAGAGAGACAGTGGGGGTAGCCGACAGGAGGAGATGGATGGATATTGTCTCATTTGGATTTGAGTCTGATTATTGATAAAAACACACACAGACACATACACAGGAAGGTTTATTTAACTGCCACTTGAAAGGATTCAGTGATCACACCCATTTTGCCTTTCATTTGTCTCTCCAGTAACTTTGTATTCTCTCCTTCCCTCTGTGTGTCTATCATCAGTGTGATAACGAGGTTTTAAGAGCTTGTTAACCCCACACACACACCACAGCTCAACCCAAAACCACAGCGGCTGTGTGTGTCTTTCTCTCCCTCTCTTTCTGTCATCACCTGATTTTAAAATACTTAGCATGAAGTAATATTTGGCTCCAGCCGTTTGTGTGTGTTTGTGTAAGCGCGAGAGGGAGAGATGATTTCACATGAGAGTGTTTGACTTAGACCTGTGTGTGTGAGAGACAGAGAGTGCGAGTGTGTATGTGTGTGGTATAGCTTACAATGTCAGAGTGTTGGCAACCAGGTGTAAAATGATGCTTCCTTGGCAACTGTGTAACCATGGGCAGACAAACATGGTGGGCAGCCAATCACCGTCAGGGCCTGTGCTTTACTCTGAGTGTTAGAACGATATCGTACACTATCACACTGTGAAAAAAAGTGCTTCTTTAGCTGTTGTTTTTCAGGGTTTTGAAATATGTAAGATTCCTTTGGCAGCGACATGGAAGTCTACTGGGTGTTAGCCTCTGACCCAGAACCACATTTATAAAATAGCTACACAGATTCATTAAAGATGCATTGGAAGAAAACCCTTTTGATGAAAACTATTCATTAAAGCTGTATTAATCAACATAGTTATAGGTCTATTACGTGATAGGAGTAAACCACTTTGCCAAAACAAAGTAATTAACCATAATCTCTGCAGCAGTGATTCCCACCATGTGGTCCATGAAGTGCACTGACAAAAAAATAAAGTTAGACAAAAAAAATTAATTATGTTTTAAATTATTTGAATTGAACTATAAACTGTTTATCCTTTTTCTTGACTAAGATGAGTCACTGACAGGACAGTTTGCATTGCAGCTGACTGGGTGTTAATTGAATGCATGTAAATGGTCGGGTCAATACCTGTAAAATTAGTTTATTCACACAAACTGGGGTTGTAGAGTTTTTGGTAACACTGTATTTGACGTCTATCTCTATAATGCATGATAGCCATACCTATTATGAGTTATAATGCAGTTATAACACTGTATAACTATAGTTATAAACACTCATAAATTTATAACAATAATCATAACACACTATAGCCTATAGGTCAGGTATCATAATACATTATAATTGTTAGTTACTCGCTGACAATGTCCATGTCAAAAATGCATTATAAATATAGTTATGATGTGTTATAATTGGCTTATAAACATTTATAACTATGTAAACACTTATTATCATAAGGCTTTTTAACAATAAGCATAACACATCATACAGTATTATAACTATTATAATACTTGATCTTATAAGCCATTATAAAATGCTCTATGATGTGTTATGCTTATTGTTATAAAGCCTTATGATAATTTGAGTGTTTATAATGATAGTTATACATATTCATAGGCCAATTATACACGTTTGTAAGCCAATTATAACACATTATAACTATATTTATAATGCATTATTGATGTGGACATTGTCAGCGAGTTACTAACAATTATAATGTATTATAATACCTGACCTCGTAAGTAATTATAAAATGCTTTATAAAGTGTTATGATTATTGTTATTAAGAATTATGGCCATTTATGAGTGTTTATAACTATAGTTATACAGTGCTATAACTGCATTATAACTCATTATAAGTATGGTTATAATGTGTTATAGAGATAGGCGTCAAATAAAGTTTTTTTGTTTTTGGTACGTGGTCAGTTGCATTATGAAAAATGTAGAATCCTGGTGAAGTTTACCTACATAGCCAAGATGTGTCAGATTCTGCTCCTACTTTTTAAATATTCTAAACTGTCAAAGGGTAACACTATGATGTCACAAGTACATACTACCTCTTCATTTTAAAATAACATTAAATAAAAATAAATGAATGAGCAAGAAAATAACAATGGCTTTTAGATGGATCCACATCATTTCTTAGACAGCACCTCCAGTGAAAACTGTTGACAGTGTTTAAGGGATGCTGTTCAATCAATTACATGATGGAGACCAAGCTAAAACAAAAACATCAGCTGCTGCTCAGGGTTAGTGTAACTAAGAAATTGCACTTGATTATTTCCTGTTCATTGTATCATCTTACAAGTGCCAGACAGAGAGCTCGTCATCCTGAGGGAGGCCACTGGTAATGCTGGGTCACACTGCCTCTAGTGGCTGCGTATATGTTGTATATTGTATGTGTGTGCGTGTGTGTGTGTGTGTGAGAGAGAGAGAGAGAGAGAGAGAGAGAGAGAGAGAGAGAGAGATAAATTGCATGTGTCTCTCTGTGAGACCTAAAATCCCACCAGTGGCAGTAGATGACTTATGTCTGTCTCCGTCCTGCTTCAGTGTGAGAGCTGCTGGTTTCAGTTTCCAGGCCACATAAGAGCAGCCTGGTTACTCCATGGTGGTGGACCAAGTTGTGTGTTCATGACTCACAGCTTTGGAATTGGGTGGGGTGCTGTTAACTTAACCATGAAGGTGTTTTTGTGTCTGATTGACAAGTGAATTGGACTGTGAGTTTACCTACGCCTCCTTTCCTTCATTTTCCATTTCCCCGCTCCTTTTATACCTGACCCGTCACTCCCCCTCCTCTCTTTCTCTCAGTTTCTCAATCGCTCTTTAGCTGACACAGTTGTGCGTCTATCAAAAAATGATTCTTCACATTTCAAGTGAATTTCTGAAATCTTACCAATATGAAATGCCAGTTTTCAGTCTAGTATGTGTCATGGACAACGTCAAACTCTCTGCTCTTGTGTTTTTTTGTTGTTGGAATACATCAAAGATGACACAAAGTTGTTTAAATCTAGATAGATTAATGAAGTAATCCATATTCGTATAGTTATTCATAATCATATTTGTACTCGTATCATGTTCAGAGAAAAGCATTGACTGAAACTAAGAAAATGATACAGGCTATGTTGCACCATCTTGTGAACATAAAGTCGACATTGCATTTATTAATCATACTATAAGTGGGTGAGGAGAGGAAGGTAATGAAGAACAGAGCTCTCTTAGTTTTACAGTGTGTGAATTTTATCCCCTTTTATAGCTTTGACTATCTGTGTCCCTGATTTCCCTTCAATCTCTGGGCTTACCCTTTATAAATACACTGTAAAAAAAAAGGCAAACAAAAAAATCAATGCTGAATCTCAAAGGGATGTGGCAAAAGGTTCCTGGCACATACTTGAAAAAGAACACAAAAGAGTAACTTGTGAACATGTTTATTTCTGCTGTAATTCTCTGTATTTTAATCTCATGTCTGTGGTTGTATGAGTGATAATGATTTAAAGGGACAGTATGGGACTTTATTGGCTTTTTATTGACAAAAATCAAATTTCGCTCACTGTTTCAATGAAGTGGAATCCTCAAACGGTTGCTTTCTCGCTTTACAATTGAGTTGTTAAAAGTCGTAGGAAGGGGGCGATATTCTCTGCCATGTTGAATCGATTAAATATAACCATAACTCCGCCGCACCTTCTCGGCTCGGGGAGAAAGTTTTCCAGACAGCGCCTGTTAAAACTGTCACCGCCGTGTCGGCTAGTTTGGAGGCACTGGTGTTGCTTCAGGTGCAGTCAGACACCTGAATGACGCCGAGTGACGCCGTCGGCAAACCAACTGGATGTTAATTTACTCGACGAAGAAATAAGGTAAAACGTGGGTCAGGTAAACAACACGGTTACCATGACAACATATTGTCACGCCTGTATTGTTTTGCCTTGCTGGCGGACCGTTTCCATGGAGGCTTGTTTATCCTGTTACATGCAGTGTTTGTTGTTTTTCTAACTTTGCCCGATTTACGTAAACGGAAGAATAACATGCAACCGCACCGCTAGATGGGGGTAAATGTCACATACTGGGGCTTTAAACAACTGCAGTTTTTATTGACTTCACTGTTCAGCCTCAGTGGTTGCTGCTTACTGTGTGTAGGAACGATATCAGTTGATTAAATATAATATTCACATACACACACACATGTTTGCCTTCTTTCACTCTGAGGTCGTGCAAATTGATAAAGGAGACAAAAATGAAAACAAAACTTTATCCAAAACTTTATCCATATCAGCTATTTATACAGGATAATACAGTAGCTGCTGAGATAACGACAACTTTTTTCTACTTAATAATTAACTGTCTTGCTGAGTGCTTGGTTTTGTAATGAAATCTTACTTTGTTAACTTGAGTGTGTGAGAGATACTGTAATCCAACTTTTTCTATATGTAAAACGTAAAAGGTACATCAAGTGCAGGTTTACCTTCACTATCACAATTTCCTGATGGAGAATTCTATCAATTAACTACATTATACTAAATCCAATTAACTGGATATTGTGTGCCAGGAATAAAAGACAACAATGTTTGTTTAATGTTGGTTATGTTTACATTTACAGGCAGCTGATTAAAAGCAAAGTGAAAAATGTGGTGAAGTAGTTTAAAGGAGGTCATGTTGTTATCGTCCATTACAGCAAGGATCATCCACTGTCGAAGAAATACTTATTTTAACACAAATCACAATGTTTAATGAAAACTAACAGTCCTTCCTTGCCTATGGGAGAAAAAACACAGTTTATTATAGCAGCTTGGTTTGGTCTTTCTGTTGTATATTGTTATTACTATATTTAGTAGTTAGTTAAAGCCACATGTTCTGCTAATTAAAGAAATCCATGTTGTTATAACTTTTTTTTTTATTTTTACACTCGTTGGATTAGTAGACACGTGTCTGTGGGAAACCGTAGGTTGGTCTACGTACCAGTGGACCGGCAGTTCTGTGCACATTATGAAATATAGCTCTATTGAAGTTGCATATTTATTAAGGTGCCATGGAAACCAAGGCCAGGTAGGTACACAGGCTGCCAGAGGAGCAGCAGGGATGCTAATTCACCACATGGCTGTCAGTCTATACTTCACACAGGTTAGCAGAATGACAAGACCATGCAGGGACCATTAGTATAGCATATTAGTGGCATTAGCGGGCTAGCTTTGTTGGCAAGGTACGTTCATATCTGTGATAGTAATTAGGAGGCTAAGATTAGCTGGTAGAAAATTGCTAAAAACTAAACATATCTACATAGAAAATTGAACTTCTGACTCCTACAAGACATTTTCAGGACAGAAGAAGAAACAAGAAATTGAGATCATAAACTTAGAACCTATTCCTAAGGGATTATGGCAAAATGTTGAACTATCCCTTTAACATATGGTCCAAGAGCCTTTGAATTTCAAACAGGCTGTCTTTCAACCATCAGTGAGTGAACTGACCTGCCAGTGTGATGGATGGATGAATGTATCGAATTGATGATTCACTAATGGATGTCAAATTTAATCTTAGATGGTCCAAAATGATAAATAGCCGGTGACATCATTCAATCAGGAAGTGACAGGTGAATTCTGGGTATTTGTCTATGATTCAACCTCCCTGAACACTGAACTTCCGGTACTGGCAGTGACCTCTGCCATTGCCTGGAGGTTTCCAGTATGGATGAAGTTCTTATAGGGATAATGGGCAAATGCGCATGTCCATACTGGACATATAGGTATTATAAGGTTATTGTATTCAGAGTTGTTTCTCTCTTTTCCCTGTTTATCTGTGTTCCTGTCATCAGTCCACTCTCTCTCCGTATGTCTCTCTCTTTCTCTCTGTCCAATTTTTCCCCGCTAACGTCTGTTACGCTCTCTTGTTCTGCCAATAAAAACAGAACATACTTCAGTATTGCATAGAAGACTCCATTCATAGAAACTTGGCAGCTCTCTCTACAGCCTTTCTGCCCTGGGCTCATATCACCCCTACCTCCCTACTCCCTCCCTCCACTCCTCTAAATGGTAAATAAATGGACTGCATTTATATAGAGCTTTACCAGTCTTAACAAACACTCAAAGCGTTTTACACTACTTGTCACATTCACCCATTCACACACATTCATACAGCCTTTTTTTCTATCATTAACACGTGGGGGACAGTTTTGAGTTCAGTTTTTTGCCACTTGTGGACTGGAGCAGGGCCGTTGCTAGGAATTCTGGGGCCCCTGATAGGATACTAAAGTGGGCCCCTACCCCCTGACTTTTCCACTTTTTTTTTTCTTAGACTACGTATGTATTATCAATTTTTATTTAGCCTACTTTGTTCTGATGCTAATGCAGCATTACTATGAGTATTAGTCAGGGTCTAAGCAGAATAAATCAGTCATACAAAGATTAGACTACTGGGGTTTTTTGTGGGCCCCACTGGGCGTTGGGCCCCTAGAATTATCATCACCTTTCTCCCCTGTACAACGGCCCTGACTGGAGGAGCCAGGGTTGGAACCAACGAACCTCTGTTTCCATCATCCTGCTCCCCTCTCTATCCCTCTATACCTTTAACTACCTCTGGTGTGTTTGCTGTAACAACATGCTGCATCCCACCGGGCCGATGCTGCAGTCCTGAACCACCTGATTAGTATGAACACAAATTCTGACCACAGTTTCCCGGCCACTCACCGCGAACAACGACGCCTTTTACTGCTGACGCCGTTCCACACTGTTGATGTAGATTGAAACACACACACACACACATGTATGCTGACAGTCTTCTGTTGTGTTAGCAATGTGAAGGTGTTAATGAGTGCTCCGCTCTCAGTGATGTGGTAACGTGTCAAAAACTGCTCCCGGATTGAAAACGCTCTGTGTATTCAGCAGTAAATAACATCATTTAATTCAAATACTGTTGCACTTTTCTGTGTTTATGTAGAATATATCAACCCTGCTACTGAAAAAAAGGTTATTGCTGCTGAACACGTAGGGAATTAAATGTACTATTAGCTGCTCTGATTGGCTGCACTGGTGAAGGGGGAGATGCAACTGTGGTAATGGAAGACACTGTATCACCATCCAACATGGAGTAAAGACATTCAGTTTAATCCTATTTAACCAACAGATGATAAGGAGAATCTTAGCTCAACCTGCCCACACATCTGTGGTTCCACATACAAGAACACACAACAGAATGAGACAGAAATGTTACTTCCTCCTTCTCATCATCTACCTTAATACATTTGAGTTGACCTTTTACCCTTCATTTCATATTTGGTTTATTCCATTCATATACATTCTTCACAAGGTTGCACACAATTACATAATGTAGCCTACACATTGTCACCATAAAGGATGAGGATGAAGAAAACTTATAGTTCCTGCCCCTCTCTGTTGTTATAATTACATTGGCTTACTTCAACACCAATATTATACCCTTTTTCAAAATATTAAAGGTGATTAAACATAGTGACAAGAAAACAAACAAAACAGCCCTCGTCTATCTATCTTTTTCTCTTTCTCCTTCTTTTTTGTAGACGCTTTTTTTTTTTTTTCTTAAACTGAGACATTCCTGTCCTTGCTTTATGAATGCCATAATTTTACACCTGCAACAGAAATATACATTTGTTTTAAGCTTAGCCTTGCAAATATATATTTAAAATCAAGCTTCAGTCTGTCATATACTATGTCTTACAGTATACCATAGAACTTTTAGTTGTCTTTCTCTTTCTGTCTTTCTTCTGAGAATAAATATCTGACTGGCATTGGTATTTTCACAATAACAGAGGTGGGTAACAAATTGATAAACCAAAATTTCAGTGGTTAAAATTTAATTTGTAATCCCACTTATCGGTCCATCAGATCCGAAAAATCACATTAACTTCTTCACATGTGATTCACATGTGCAAAATTTTGCACATGGGAATCATGCTATTTGCACATTTGCCCATGTGGTTTTGGCCCAATTTTATGTGAATCACAGGTGAATTCCCATGTGAACCCATTTTCCACATGTGGCAACATGTTTTACTCATGTGCTCTACGATAACACATGTGATCACAAATCACATGCAAAATTTTTCACATGTGAATCACATGTGAAGTTAATGTGGTCTTTCTGTAAGGGTGGCCTCTGTGAAGTCATCTCTTCTCCTTGACCCACCTCATTGTAGACCTGGTCACCAATCAGTGAGTGTTCTGTGTGCTTATGTAGATGCATGTAACAAGCCAAGGTCCAACATATTTTTCATCTACAGTCTCTTGACACATCCTATCCACACAGTAGACAAACACTACACAAAATATAGAATTCCACACAGCAGTGTAATAAAAGCTACAAAAAATCAAAAACAAACTCATGATGATGAGTTCACGAAGAAGCATTAAAATGACAATTTACCTACATGATCAAGGACTGCGTGACTCAGCAGCAGCCTCTGAACTTGACGCTGTCGTTTGGTTTTGTAATTTAGCAGTTGGACTGTTTGAAAAAGTAAATTTGTGGTAAAAGGATGAGTCTGCAGTTATCCTATATTTCTCAGATTGTGAGCTGACACGGTCCCTCATCATTACCGAGATGCCAAATAATTCACAGCTGAAAATAGTCCCCAGCAGGAGCATTGTCTCCAGTTTGAGTTTGATATAAAGTACAATGTATTGTTAGAAAAATTAAACCAAATTACAGATCTTTATCTTTTATTAAGTTTTGTGTCTCCAGAGACGGCATCGCCATTGGTTTTGGCATTAGAAAACTGGATCATCAGCGCATCTGTGACTGTTAAAGGGCCAGTACACAGCGTTGTTGAACAGTCCGTAGCTGTTCATGTCCATCCTGGTCATCATCTGCTCAAACCAAAATAAATCAATATACATCTTTAGAACAAACTGGTCAGTAGGTTGCCTGTTTTGTCTCACTGTCCACCAGACTGCAAGGCATGCTGGGAATGTATCTGACCAGAATAACTGCTGGAATGAACCGGGTCTGTGACTATGACCTCGGTGTGACCCTCCAGCATCGCCATGACCCTGGGGTGACCCTGGCGTGACTCCTCTGTGACGTCACCGTGACCCTGCTGCGACCCCGCCCGCTGTGACCTATTGATGACATCAGAGCGAGATGAAAACGCTTCATCAAATACGTCGACTTGTCAAAGCCGGGGGCCTTGCCCACTTTGACCTGTAATCCAATCAGGAGGTCAGTATATCATCACGGGGGCGGAGCCTTCAAAGAGCAGCGCGAAGGCGAGCGGCTTGTGTGTGAGAAGGCAGCGCTCTTTGATCCCCGGCCCACATCCTCCTTTGGTTTCCTCCCCCCCGGTCGCCGTGGGAAACGGTCTCCTTCGACCTGTGACCTCCTCCTCAACACCTGGCCTGTGAGCTCAGCGCTTCCTGCAGCACTTTGATCAGAATGTGATGAGTCATGTGACCACACCTTTGCTGCAGGGGTGGGAAGGCAGCCCGTCAGGTGTACAGTGGACACTATTGGGTGGATCAATGAGAGACTGAGTATCACAGCCTTTCACTGACACAGTGATCTGATTGGCCGTTGCCTGCAGAGCTCAGGAAAGACGTTGTCTCGCTGCCGCTGCATAGATTTCACGTTCCTTTTGATGCTGGGAGAAAACCAGTACACACAGTCCGCTGCTGGTCATGCACATACACACACATTATATGCACATACACACACATAGGCTACCTTGTCTCCCAAGAATAGGCTCCACCCACCGCCTTTCTTTAGTGTTAGAGACATACCACACACACGTGTATGCAGACAGCTATACAGACACACTCAACCGTAGCAACACACAAGCGTATGGTGTGTGTTTGTTTGTGCGTATACTTGTGTGTGTGTGTGTGAGGGTATTAGCCAACAGGGCGCTGTCTGTTAGGATTAGGTGTCGCCATGGCATCCCTTATGTATGGATGTGTGCGTGTCGCAACGACATCATCACGCAAGGCCCCTCCCCTCGCCAACCTGTCGCCACACGAACGCCGAACGAACCGACCAATGGGAGCGCGCCGAGCTTTTTATTCTGTAATCTCCGACTTGCGTCATTCTTTTTGAGGAGGAGGGGGAGGGATCTTGCCCCCCCCACCCCCACCCCCAATGCCCCACCCCCTCCTCTTCCTCCTCCTCGATTCTCACGCTGCATTCTAGCTCATCCCAACACTGCCCCCTGGTGTCTGGTCTGAATGACTGACACCATCTTCCTCCTCCCCCCCTTTTCTCCTCTTCCTCTTCTCTGCTATGTTACCCCCCCTCATCCATTCCTTCTCCATTTCTCCTCATTATCTGCTCGACTCTTCCCTCATCTCTCCTCTTTTCCTCTCCCCGTTTTTTTTCTCCTGTCTCTGCAGTTTTTCCTCCACTTTCCTCGTCCTCCATACCTTCACCTCCTCCCGTGCCTCTTCCTCTAATCTCCCTCTCCTCACAAAGGTCACGGGGAGGTCAGAGTTCGGAGGGAGTTCACCGTCTACTCCCCTCAGCCAGTGACCGATCACTTCCTTTTTAAAGCAGAGAGACAAATGAACGGCGCGTGTTGTGTGTGCGTCCGTGCAAGAGAACGCTTGTATATGCAACCACTGTCTCTGGCAACTGTTTCTATACTAAACTGCAACAACAAATCTGTAGCTTTCTCTGGCTGCATTGTGTTTGTAGGCAACATTTTTTTTTATTTTTATGAATGACGCTCTGCATTTAACGCCAACACGCTCATTAGGAGGTGGTCCTGGTGGATGGTGGGCAAATAATGTGAAGTGAGTGTCAACAAAAGCTCTTTGGTTTAGGACACGCTGTAAATAAACGGGTTCTGTCTGGTCTGCAGACCCAGTTCAACATTGCTTTATTCACTGATACATTCAGTTTCAACACATTTGGCTATATTAAAAGAAAATCTATTCCGGCTGCAATGATATTTCCCTAAAACACAATTTTTATATTGCAGTTTACATATGTATGTGCGAGTGTGAGAGAAAGGAAATTAAGAAATTAGAATAAAAAACATGAAAAGGAAACTGGGGAAATAATAAAAGTTAGATTCTTATATTAGTCATGATAATTACACAATTCATAAAGAATGGGGAAAAGAATCAAATGGTGTGTATTTCTTAGCACACTATACATAAATTAATAGAATAGGAATTTAATTAATTCAAAAAATTAAAGTAGCAACAACTAAACAGTTAGGGTCAAAACAAATAAATTAAATGAGACAGTCCTGCTTTCTGTATGAATTTGTTCATTTCAGTGTGTTTCTGAATTGCAGACTTGAAAGAAACACCGACCAGTGTGATGTCGTCCAGTACAATAGTCTGACATCCTACAATTGTGGAGAAAATCTTCATTTGTTTGTTAGACATGGTGCTTTATTATGTTCTGTGTGAATGATGAATGATGTTCTTGTTTTTTTGGCCGAAGCCTTTTAACTCAGATGTCAGAAATACTGACGTCCACGTATTTTTTATTTCATTTTATTTATTTATTTTTGTTAGTTTATTTAGGGGACATTGTGCAATGCCATCTGCAGTCCCAACATGTAACAACAAACACACAGGAAACACAGACCACAAACTACTGTACAAGAGTGATAAACACATAGACAATACAAAAACAACAGTTTCCACATCCAAAAAGACCAGGTCAAGTGCAACACACCTGAGAAAGGTGTACCCTATCTTATGGAAAAAAGGCTAAGTCTTACAGGATACAAATATACATAAAACATTTTACATTTCCACAATTCATATTCCATAAGATTTTAAGATAATTCCATGGATTGAGTGCAATAAGAAATACTAAGATACATTTTAAAGAGACTAACTGAGTAACAAGTGCCCTGCTTTTAAACATGCTGGCTACTTTGGTCCTTCAGTAGCCATTGTTTTAAATAAGAGAAATTTAAATAGTTTGTTCTGTTTTCAGGGTTGTTCCATTCTTTGATGGCTGTCCATGAAAAGGCAGATTGTGCAAATGAGTAGCGTCGCATGGGAATAATGCAGTCACCCCTGGATACTGATCTTGAGACTCTAATTGTCTCAGCTCGGAGGGGCTGCGTTGTGTATTATCTTGTGAACGAGTCGGATATTACAAAATCTGATTAGGTTGTCAAAACTCAAAAAAACTGCTATTTATTGTGTTATCTGTTCTATTTATTCAGCAAATTCCTGCCACAGTAAAGATCTAACTGCCGATACAAATATAAAACGTCGCTCTGCAAAAAAATGCTAATTTAAGGGTAGTGAAGTGAGGATCATTCTGGGAAACAGCAGGTGTTATTTGTGCGTGTGTTGGAGTGTCAGCGCTGAGGTTGTGTGAAACTCCTGACTCTCAGCGTTGTGACCTCGGCGCTGCGCGGCTGCAGGCCTCGCTCCCTTTGTGGAAATAATGTGGAATAGAAACACACTCAGTGTTTTAATAATGACTGTAACAAGGTGTTAAATGAACAGATGCACAGAACAATACCACACACGCACTCGTGATGTGTAGGTACATATTGTGTGGGTGGGTCTGTGTGTGTGAATTGGGTTGAAGGAGAGGAGACCCCTGTTACCCTCCTGATGACCCAGTTGCCAGTTCAAGTTCAGTTCAGGGGTTCACTGCACGTTCACTGTGTGCATACGGCCATGTTTGTAGGTGTGTGTGTGTGTGTCTGTGTGTTTATCACCACAAAAAGAATGAAACAATCTTATGCTGTTGACTTCCAAAAGGTCCTGCACACACACACACACACACACACACACACACGCCAACACTCAAAACACCTGGAAAAGAATGTTCTAGATGTGTAAATGTGAATGGATGTGTAGAACACAAAGGATTTAATAAACACACACACACAAAGATTTTACATGGAATACCTTCTCTTTTTCTTTTTTATAGTAGTAATATTTATTTATTTTCCATAAAACAACAATAAAGCAGTTAATAGTCCTGGTAATAGGTATAACCCAAATGAATAACACCGATAATAAAGCTGTTATAAATTGAATTATATAAAGATAATAACTGGCCATAATGTAACAGATAATAATACTATACTACTGATAATCATAATAATAATAAAAAAATAATATTAATAATAAAAATAATAATAGTAATAATAATAATAATAATAATAATAATAATAATAATAATAATAAAAGTGGTATTTAACTGTTATTTTCATTACTTCAAAAATGAAATTGAATTTTTGGGGAAATAATTGTGATGACAATGATTCATAATGATAATTCTGAATAGCAATTACAGCAATATTTAATAGAATTATTCTTATTAATGTTTTATATTATTATTTATTTTTTTAATAATAGGCTAATAATAATAATAATAATGATAATAACTACAATATAAACAAACTTTTCATAAACTGTTATAACAGGAAGTTTGTGTTATTATTTATATTATTGTTATTATTATTATTATTCAAGAAGAATTTAAATGATATTTTTATACTGATATTTATAGGCTATATATTTATAGATATTTTAAATAAGCTAAATGTCCACGTGTTGATGATGATGTTTCAGGTAAAATTCCTTCAGTCTGTGTCGTTCAACAGAAGATTCGTTCTAGAGCCGTTGCAGCTTTGTCTTGGCTGTACGGGCCGTGACACATGTCCACCTGTCTCTGTGTTCCTGCAACACCTGATCGTCCCTCCAGGACGGTCTCTCCTGACTGAGGACGTGTGCAGCTGTGTTACGCTGACGGTCTGGCCGAGGGCCTTCATGTTAGACTTCCAGTTAGGGAGTCCTGGTGGTTTCAAACTTCATCCACTTCACAATAGTGGAGGCGGCCAATTATGGAGCTCTCCTGGGAGCTCTCAGAGCTTTAGAGATGGTTATATCCTTGATCTATGTCTGTTACTGCACAACTCTCAGGACTTTACTGTGTGTTCTTTTCCTGACAGGCAGTGAATTATGGGACCTAACACACAGATTTGCTTCTAAACTTTGTCCCATCGATTCAACTTGCTTGACACACTTCACAATAATTAAATCAAGTAGGATGCCCATGACCACAAATAAATACATAAGGCTTTTTTTTTGTGGCTTTTTCATGCCTTTATTTGACAGTACAGTCAAGAGAGACCGGAAATGGGGAGGCAGAGAGAGGGGGAATGACACGCAGGAAAGGGCCGTCCGATGCGGGATTCGAACCCGGAGGACAATAGCTTGATCAATAGCTGCTTAACCCACTGCGCCATTCGGTGCCCCATGTATAAGTTATATGTATATATATATATGTATATATAAATATATATATTTGGTTGATGTTATAAGCATTCCATATTTTAACACCAAAATGCTTTATACTAATACTGAATTTAATACAATTGGGTGCAGTGAGTTAAGCAGGCGTCCCATTTGTTGAGACTCTTGTCCTCGTGCAGGCGGCCCGGGTTCGAATCCCGCATCGGACGGCCCTTTCCTGCGTGTCATTCCCCCTCTCTCTGCCTCCACATTTCCTGTCTCTCTGGACTGTCCTGTCAAATAAAGGCATGAAAACACCAAAAATCAATTCATTCCATTGTAATATTCCTTTATATTCCAGAGTTATTTCATTACCATGACAGTTGTTTGGGTGCCAGTGTTCTGTATTTGACTCATGATGCACACACACACTTGTATACAACAACGTGGTCAGTGTAGCTCTGATCTGAAAAGCACCTGAAACCAGTTTATACCCCACTGAGAGAGAGAGAGAGAGGGGGGGTGGGGGGGCAGGGGGGGCTGGAGACAGATGAAAACAAATGAAGGTGTCAGAAACAGGAAGAGAGAGAGAGGAAGAAGGAAAGGAACCACAAAGAGCAGATGAAGGATAGACAGAACAACAGAGAGAGAGAGAGAGAGAGAGAGAGAGAGAGAGAGGGTTAAACATAGTTCAAGGGTTCAATTTCTGTTCACACACACACACAGACACACACAGACACACACACCTCGCCAGTAAATATCAGGTAGTTAACTGGTAGAAAACAATTTGTGTGTACTTGTGTGTGTGCGTGTGTGTGTGTGTGTGTGTACAGTATGCATAAATATGAGCCGTACTTGCAGAGGCCTTGTCAGAGACTGGTTACTATGTGTGTGAGTGTGTGAGTGTGTGTTTGTGTGGGTGTGTATACACACTAACCCCAGGAGGTTGCGAGTCTTGGTGCTTGTGTACTTTATTCACAAAATGTGAATAGTGTGTGTGTGTGTGTGTGTTGGGGGGAGGGGTGTAGGTGCTTGTGAATATGCTGCGACAATAGGAGCTCCATCTGTTGGCGCAGCTTGGTTACAAATTTGATGTCACCCGCCCCAGTGGAGACGACACACACATGCAACCATGCACACAAACGCACACAAACACACACACACAGGCTGAGCTGTATGGAAATGTGAACTCCGTTTCACCCGAAAATGCAGCATTTGACCTGACCATGTACTCGGCTTCACTCCTCCTCCTCCCTCTCCTCTGTCTTCATCTTCTCCTTCTCCTCCTCCTCTCCCTCCTAGTTCTCCTTCTTCTTCTTCTTCTTCTCTTCCTCCGTCCTGCGCACAATGAAAACATTGTTCAGATGACAAGACATCCCATTAAGTTCCACCTCTCCTTTGATCCCGTGCTTCAGGAAAACAGAGAAAATGTCTGATATTTAAAATCAAGGCCAGAAGGAGAAAGAAAGAAAGAAAGAAAGAAAGAAAGAAAGAAAGAAAGAAAGAAAGAAAGAAAGAAAGAAAGAAAGAAAGAAAGAAAGAAAGAAAGAAAGAAAGAAATGGTCTTTATGGCAGGTGAGGTTTCAAGAGGTTAGACAGATGTGACAGCTCAGTCTCTGTGGATTCATTTTGTCCTTATATCTGTGGTTTCCTTTCAGTAGAAAATGTCTATTATGGGATGTTGACGTTGCAGCCCTCATGAAGTCTGGATGGTCAGGAGATTCTACAAACAGCCACGTCCAGGCCTGAAAAAGAAGCTGAAACCTGCAGTTCCTTTAACGACCACTAGAGTCTGGCTGCAACTCTGAGCCAGTCCCCATAGACGCCCATGTTACAGCTTTTCTCGATTGTTTACACACATTTTCTGAAAGCATGCCTCACACTCTCGGAACTCTACACACAATAGGCTATATGCCGCTGGCAAAATGGTACACACAATTTCAGACAGCTCCTTTATTTCCTGTCTTGGCAAACTGATTAATCCAGGTGTGTCTGGCTAAAAAAAAAAAAAAAAATCTGAAAATTTCTAAAATTCAGAAAGTACCAACCAGGAAGTACCACTACTTCCTGGATTTCAGCCAGCGCGGCATATAGCCTATATTTGCCACGCAGGTGGGTCTAGAAACGAGCCATAGGAACTTTTTGAGTCTCGAACACCGTTTGTGTTCACCAATCACAGCGCTCTATCTGTTTAGAGAGTCGTTGTGCAGGCTTAACGCGATGACAACAAACATTTTAATTGGCTCGTCAGGCTAACGTCATCCTGCTCTTTGCTCTGATTGGTCGTAGCGCTACCCTATTGCGTGCAGAGGCAGTTTGAAAGACAGCCTTCATCCCGCCTTGTGGATTGAGCCGAGGTCTAGCGGTCGTTGCCAGACTAGACATTTTAATGATGCAGTCTGGCTCGTCAGGCTAGAAAAACTCCTCAATCCTACTGCAAAATGAAACTTGTGTGTGAACGCCAATAACGGAGAATGAGTGCTATATGCGGAGATCGATGAACAGAACGATATCGCATTGGTCGAGCCACGCCACAAATAAATGAATGTATAGGAAACACTGTCAGATTGCCATAATTTTCCAGAGAGAGGTAATTTCACAATTTTCTTGCATAACTTTTGGGAAGGCTAACTTCCCTAGCCTCCATTACGCGCCGTCCATGCAGGTCCTACTCTGCAGTGGAGATAGAGCAGTCTAGAGTTTCGGACATTCCTGTAAAGATCCCAGAAACTTCCTTAGTGGAAACGGAGCTGATGCTACCCACACCCAGTCTGTTAGTCAGGGTTTATATGCATATTGTCTCAGACAGGTCTGCAGAGAGGAAACTGCTGGTGTTTCCCTACTGCTCACCTCCTCCACCTCACACATGAGTGCACTCAGTTCACTCATCTATTTGCGTAGTGTCATGCAAACTGGACAATAGGTGGCGGATGCAAACGTGCTGCCTGCTGATTTGACTCTTCATTTCCAGCTTCGTCCACTGAGAAAACATACATTTGAATGGGAGAGTTGCCTTTTGCTTAGTCGTGCAGCTGCTGAGAACAGTCTCGCTGAATCAGTCTCTGCCTCGGTGAAGTATGTTTGCTCTTCAGTGATACTCTGCGCCGTGAGGCCTGCAGGCGCTGATGTGTGTGATTTGTGTGTTGCAGGTATAGGGAAAATGAATAAACTCTCATTTTTCTCATGGAGCACCTCTTCTGATCCAGAGGAAGTTGACTAAACAGAACAGGGCTCACATTTCCACACATTTATCACACAGCCAGCCCCCTCTCTCCACTGCCGCAGCTACACCAGAGTCATCAGAGAGATCCAGCTAAACAGCTGACTAGTTGCTAAAATTGGAGGAGACATACTGTATATCCAATGCATTTGGAGAACATCAGCAGTGCATTCTGGGATTGTATTATTTTACTCAAAATCACTCCCAGCTCCACTGTATCCTCCAGGCTCAACTGGGAATTATGAACTACACTCATAGAGCTGCCATACAATCTCAAATATGCCATACTTGCTTAACCCTCCTGTTGTCCACCTGGGTAAAAGAAGGAAGGAAGGAAGGAGAAAAGGAAGGAGGGAGGGAAGGAGACAGGGAGGGAAGGAAGGAAGGACAAAGGGAAAAATGGGAGGAAATAAGGAAGGGAAAAAAGAAGGACAGATAGAGGGAGGGAGGGAACAGATTGGGTCAAAAAAGAAGGACGGAAGGAAGGAAGGAAGGAAGGAAGGAAGGAAGGAAGGAAGGAAGGAAGGAAGGAAGGAAGGAAGGAAGGAAGGAAGGAAGGAAGGAAGGAAGGAAGGAAGGAAGGAAGGAAGGAAGGAAGGAAGGAAGGAAGGAAGGGAAAAAGGATTGTGGAAAGAAGGAAGGAAAAAAGGAAGGAAAGAAAGATGGAGGGAGGGAACAGATTCATTCAAGGAAAGAAGAAAGGACAGAAAGATGGAGTGTCAATTGGATCAAAAGAGGAAGAAGGAAGGAAGGAAGGAAGGAAGGAAGGAAGGAAGGAAGGAAGGAAGGAAGGAAGGAAGGAAGGAAGGAAGGGGAAAACAGATTGTGGAAAGAAGGAAAAGAGAAAGAAGGAAAGAAGTAAGGATGGAGGAAGGGAACAGAAGGACAACAGAAGGGTTAAAAGGGTAAACTTTTTAAAAAAAATCTTTTTTTGATATTTGTAACATCGAAATGAAAATTCAGATCCATCAATACAAACATGACTTCCACTGGAAATTGTCAAACTCATTTGCCCATGAAATGAGTTATTTATTCATTTTGTGTTTAATTACTGTATTTATTATTAAAATAATTATAATTAAGCAAGGAATTTAAAGAAATTTTGGAAAACTGGTTGACATTAAATTTTCATTGCACAATATGGACCTTGAACTGCAGAAGCAGGGGTTTGGATATCAACCGTTAGTGGGCAACAGTAAGAGTAAGTTGGACTAGTATGTGTTTAATAATGCATAATGAAGATTCTAATTAACATCACATGCATAAATTAACAATTAGCATCCGTAACCACAGGGCATTTAGTTCATCATTGGAAGTAAATGATCTATTTTTAAGTGTGTGTCTAATTAAAGGCTTTGACAAGATGAGAAAGCAACATCAGCAACGAGTATTTACATATTTATTAAGAATGGGAGGGTCCTACTTGCCTTAGATCATTTCATTTTCAGTTCCCTTAGAATCAAAGAGACTGAAACACAAAGGTAGGGGATGTGACCCAGCTGATGGAACAGGATAGAGGGGGGTGATACCACAGGATTTCAATCCAAAACCAAAAAATTCAGAATTGTCCACACACAAAGCTATTGTACATATTATTGTATGTGCACAATCACGTGAGCTGGCGGGTCAGATGTGTGTCAGAATGGAAATGTGCAGGGTGGTGTTTAGCTCAGTTGGTAGAGCACCTGTCCTACTGTATGTGTTGAGGCTATAGTCCTCATTGCAAGCCATCCTGGTTCGAATCCCGCGTCGAGCAACCCTATCCCAAGGGGGTAGATCGGACTACAGGCAGGCTTAGCTCACAGTCAACCATATTGAAACGGGCAACTTGCTCTGACTCTGGCTGCAGTTACAGTGCAGTAGATGGTGATCCTGTCATCTTCACTAAAAAAATGATTCATAACTCTGTGAAAAATGAATCATCAACCATCACTTTATCTATTTGCATAATGTCACTATAATGTTACCTTTACAAAAAAAAGTACATGATTAAAATGATCCGTGAACTATCCAACTGTCCTTCAAAGGAAATTGGAAAAAACTCAGCAAGTTCTGGTCCCCCTGAGGGAGAAATAAATTTAAAAATTGGGCAGCAGCGGCGGGTGAGTCATCTAGAATGTTAATGTGCAGTGTATAATGGTGGATGTTTTTACCAAGACATGTTCAGTAATGAAAGAAATGTTCAATTTCTCAGAGTTTCATTATTTCCTCAGAAGATTAGAAGATTAGTTTCCTCTCAAATGTGATGTTAAGTTTCTTTTCTGCCACTTTTCTCTGAAACTAAATCCTGCAGTGCTGAAAAGATGACGAGCATGTTTCACACAGTTTCACAAGTTTCATTTTATTTGTATTTCCATGTTACAGTAATATAACTGCGGCGCATTTGGCTCACATGACTGAAAACCAGATGTAAGTGACACCTACTGAAAGTTTACACCAGTGGTAACATCCATTGGTGCTGTGGCTTACTTGGTTGAAGTGCCTATTATTATGAGATAATAACAGAATGTTATGAGACAGAGTTGTTTTTGAGGTAAATTCATGCAAAACCACTGGTGCACGTTCCCGCCGGGGGCAGTTTTTCAACAAGCAGTCTCTGCATTTACCTCTACAACAACTCTGTCTCTTAATGTTCTCATATTATCTCATAGCGTGGTGAATGTGCAGGTCACAACTTGTCCACCAGAGTGTTTTGGAGTTGTTGGATTGTGTGTTTGATGAAACCAAGAAATCCCATGAGCCTCTGTAGCGTAGCTCTGAGCAGCTCGCTGCTCTGCTCTGCCACTCTGCTCTGCCGCTTGCGCCGACAATTAAAGGTAACAAACCTACTCCTAAAACTAAA
Organism: Decapterus maruadsi; assembly: GCA_030347415.2. Taxonomy (NCBI): domain Eukaryota; kingdom Metazoa; phylum Chordata; class Actinopteri; order Carangiformes; family Carangidae; genus Decapterus; species Decapterus maruadsi. The sequence continues at coordinate 24,523,180 of CM064905.1, read as the reverse complement.
GGGATTATGGCAATTGGCAAAATCTTGTAGGCAACTATCCCTTTAAAAATTGGCTTATAGTGCGTTCACACTAGGCGCGAGTAAAATATTTGCCTTGCTCTATTGCTCTACTCGCCTGGGTTTGCTCGCTGGAATATTTGTTTTTACTTGTGGCATTCACGCGATATTTCGCTTGAGTTTAATATTTTCAACTTGCGTGAACAGGCGAATTTCATGTGTTTGCGTCGCCAGCACGAATTTGTGTCCATTCACATCTTTGTCATGTGTGGGCGGCTGTGGCTCAGGAGTTAGAGCGGGTCGTCCACTAATCGGAAGGTCGGTGGTTCGATTCCCGGCTCCTCCAGTCAACATGCCGAAGTGTCCTTGGGCAAGACACTGAACCCACACTTGCCCCCCGATGTGCCGATCGGGTGTATAATTGTTTTTGAATGTAGTTCCCTGCACTATGCTCAGTGCTGTTTAATGTTTTCAAAGGGTGAACAGGACCATTACAGTGTAAAGCGCTTTGAGTGGTCCAAGTGACTGGAAAAGCGCTATATAAGTGCAAGTCCATTTACCATCCATTTACATTGACTGTGTATGTAATCTTATCGCGCAAAAAATTTGCGTCGCACCCGTGTGAACGCGACATTAGTCTCTATGATTCAAGTCAAAAACTGTATTTCTTCTTCTACTCAAAGGTTGCAAGGTTATATAGGTTGACCCACCAATCACAGTCGACGAGTCAGATATGTTGGAATGAACTAAACTGATCTTTTAAATCAGCAGTCAACAAATAATATGAGAAGAAACAACAGGATTTGTTTTTTTTATTGTGACAATTTATTCTATTTTTTAAATAGGCTGTGTAATTAGGGTTTGATTATTCAGTCAGGTTACAGGCTAAAGACTTATATATTTTTTCTTTTTTTAAAAAGAAAGAAAAAAAAAAGCTGGGCTCCATAGCTCAGATGTATAGTGAGCTGATTATATTCCACAATAAAACCTTGTTCAGTGACAGAGAGAGTAAACGAGGTCATAGTGATGTCAGGGTGAACTTTGACCTTTTGCCTGAGTCAGTGTGGCGGAGAAAGGATGTGAAGAGACGCTGAGAGGCAGAAAGTAAACGGGATACAGAGTGAGAGGAAGACAGAGAGGAGGAAGAAGAAGGAGAGGGACCAGACTGCTGGCCTCTGGTTGACCTTTGTCCGGCTGACCTCACCGGTCACCGTGGTGACACCGGGGTCTTGGTGGAGTCAGAGAGGTTCTACTATATGATTGCCACACAGATTTCTCAGTCTCTGACACACTTGTAACTTTACTTTATTGTTTTAGTCTCTGCAACAGTCTGGTAGATACTTGGTAGATGCTGCAATGTGTGTGTGTGGTCTATTTGGTAATGACAGACAAACTGCAGGCTGAGATGTGTCGCAGAGAGAGGGACCACACACACTTTCTTCCTTCTTCCCGGTCTCACACTGATAACGAATAATGACTCATTGATTAGTGCTCTAATCTCTACCTGTAAATACACTCACACTGTCATCTGGAGAGATTATCAAAAATACAAACAACTTTTGGAAATCATTTCATCCTCCACTTGAACAACTGTTCACATTAAAACACATATATATTTCAGCATATATGCATGCTCAACCCAATGAGCTCTATGACACCCCTTAAAATAGTTATTTATGACAATGGCTGTAATTTTTGGGTCATTCATTGTCATGCTGCAGAATAAATGTGGGACCGATCAGAGACCGCTCAGATCATATTGCATATTAATGGCAAACAATCTTATGAAGTTAGACACATTTGAAATAAAATAAAATCTTAAAGGGATAGTAGCATTTTTTTTTAAAGTGGGGTTGTATGATCTACAAATAGCCCCTAAGTACTTTAATTGCAGTAGAAGACTCTCTGCCCTCCTCCCGTTAGCAACGCCAGCCCATAGCCCTGCCCAGAGATTTACAACATAGCCTACAGTGTTGTGAACAGATCCAAAGAAACGGCCTGAAAAAAAACACAGTTCCATTGTTCGCTATAATATAATTTTTTCCAGCCCTTCAAAGTGCAGGACCTAACCAACTCATGTATCCCTCCACTCCGGGTTAGTGCTCGCCGATCAGCAGTTGGTTATGTCCAAATAAAAACTGTGTTATTCCTGCACTTTGAAGGGCTGGAAAAAATTATATTATAGCAAACAATTAAACTGTATATTTTTTTTCAGGTAAAACCTCTTTTAGGCCACGAAATAGGCCGTTTCTTTGGGTCCATTCACAACACTATGTTGTAAATCTCTGAGCAGGGCTATGGGCTGGCGTGGCTGACGGGAGGAGTGCAGAGAGTCTTCTACACTGCAATTAAAGTACTTCAGGGCTATTTGTAGATCATACAACCCCACTTTAAAAAAATGCTACTATCCCTTTAAAACAAAGTTAATTCAAACAACAAGCAGTTAACATGGCATCTGCTACCAAATAAAGACTCCATTGGATACTATTTCAGATTTATTCATCTATTTAAAACGGGAACATTACATATTAATGAACACTGTTGTGTAAATATGTGGGATTGTAGCCAAGTGGCTAATTTTCATCCCCAGTCCCACTGGCAGTTTGATGTTACACATAAAAACAATGAAGATAAAAGCACAAGAGGTAGGACTACAACAATGGACAATGCATCATGATAACAGCTCGACATCTTACACAACAAATATGACATGTATGTATATTAATTGGCCAAAAAAGTATTAAGGGGACCAAGAGATTACAGAACGGTTATAAAGTGCTACAGTGCTATTCACCACCAATAAGCTACCATTGGGAAATCCAACTGACTAATGCAAGGAAGAAGATAGGAGGAGTTGTGCCTGTAAGATCTTTCTTCCTGACTTCCCCGTCTCTAAAAAGGCACCAGAAATAATTTAATAAACAGAGACAGTGATTCACCATGCAGTGCTCTTCAGTGGACATATGACATTGTGCAGTAGCTGGCCCCTGAGACTGCTTACCTTTGTTTCTTAAATAATTCATGAAGCAGACATTCAGCAGGTTCTCACCAGCAGCTGAATAACCCACAGAGGTGTGTGTCCTCCTCTCCATAATAAACAGACCAGGGGATTAAAACCAGTAGAAACACCCATAAAGCATGATGCTACACCAGGCAAATGCTGACTAATACAGGAGGAAAAAAGTGTGCAGAGAAGTTTAGTCTGCAGCAAAACCGCAGACTGTGGAGCTCTGTCACACACACATCCTAACCCAAACCTAATTGGACGTAGCCTTAAATCAAGCTCAGAGTGAGCTGCTCCACCGTGCAGCAGAGACCTCAGTGCACGTCGCTTTGTGACAGCCACTCACCCACGTCACTCAAAGTGGCCATGTCCTCAATTATGCATAACTGTGTGCATATTAATGTAAGCCTCATTGGATGTTGGTGAAGTATATAAAAGGTAATCCACCTTATGAAGGAAGAAATGAGCTGAATAGATCAGAACTGTTTTTACCAGAACCTGTATTTCTGCTGTAAGGATGGTTATATTCAAGAGGATGACTATGTGTTCTTTAGTGATAATTGGTTCTATATTAATACTGTTTATGTATTCAGAAATGAGCAGTGAGGACATTTTTTGAGATGTCAAATTAAAAATACAGGAATATCTCTGGATCAACACGATTAAAAAAAAAAAAAAACGGACCTTAGATTTGGGAGTCTACTGGGACTGAACCAGTTTCAAGTGAATCTTTTGTCCACAGTGGTTGACATGTGACAAATAATGGGACATGAAACATTCCGACATTTCGACATTGATGTCAACAATTATGCATAATTTCCTAAAATGCCCCTAAATTTGGATAAAGATGGAGATTGTCATGTACATAAATGAAAGATATAACATGCATAAGACACGCGCAGACACACACACACCCTCATGAATAACACACTCACATCAAGCCGTTACAAACTGAAAACATTATTATTTAGCTATTGATAGAGGAAGAATTGTGTGTATGAAGAAATGAAATACAGTAAGTCAGGCCATCCACATAACATGTCCCTATCATTTTAATTACTTTGGTGCCAGACACGCCTTCGAATAATTGTGTGTGTATGTGTGCGCACGTGTGTGTGTGTGTGCTTGGAGGAAATAGGACAAGGAGCAAATGAAAGAAATAAATACAATGAAGCATAAAAAGTGAGAGAGGGGTAAAGTTGATATTTATAGTCCCTCTTGGGATCTTTTCTGTAATTTAGATGCCAAACAAACTTTTATTTTTATGGCATATGTAATCACATTATTGTGTGTACTGTATTGTGTGTGTGTGGATGTTGTGGCACAGTGCAGACTGGAAAATCACAAGCAGTAAAATGTGAGCTGCACATTATTCGACACAAATATTAGAAAACACTAAACCAAACTCAATTATAAAAATAACATGGAAACAGAGTGCGACTTTGTTATTAGACTCCATGAAACATAAGACAGTTCCAATATTGAATATATTCAATGATGAAACCACACAAAACTTATTGTATATTACACAGCTATAATATTACCATATAGGATGCTGTAAAGTGGAATAGGAAAATAATTAGAGTGAAGCAAAAAAAAAAAACACACACACACACAGTCAGCTGTAAATTCTGAAGCCCTGTGCACAGATGGGGTGTCTGTGTGTGCATGTGTGTGTTTGTGTGTGTGTGTGTGCGGCTGATTTACAGCCTCTGACATGTCAGAAGAGAAGGAAATTGAAGTGAAAGACCAGAAACCATCAATCCACTCACAGACACATGCGCGCACAAACACACACACATGCACCGAGACACACACACGCAGCAGCTGTTGCTCTAATTAGCTCTGCCATGCTGAACACACTAATCACCATTACCTCGCTCTGTCTGCTAATTCACAGATCAATTTAATTTTATGGATTCTTTATTGGATTTATAATTCATAGAATATCCCGCCTCTCCGCCCTGATTGACAGATTTTACCACCTGTTAGTGGTGTGCAAATTTCCACGGAGTTAATTATATATTTGTCAGTTACGGTTTGTCAGTTTCATCAAACTTCACATTTTCTGGGGTTGGATTTCATAAGTTTGGAATTGAATATTTTTTTCACCACAGAATTTTTTGGTTTCAAACTTTCAAACTCAATGAGAAAAATCAACCTAAAAACAAAGCTGCAAGCTAAATTTACAACAGTTAAAGGGATAGTAGCATGTTTTAGTACTTTAATTGCAGTAGAAGACTCTCTGCACAACTCATGTATCCCTCCGCCCAGGGTTAGTGCCCACCGATCAGCAGTTGGTTAGGTCCAGATAAAAACAGTGTTTTTCCTGCACTTTGAAGGGCTGGAAAAAAAATATATATATTAAAGCGAACAATGGAACTGTGTTTTTTTTTTTTTCAGGTAAAACCTCTTTTAGGCTGCGAAAATAGGCCGTTTCTTTGGGTCCATGTTGTAAATCTCTGGGCAGGGCTATGGGCTGGCATTGCTAACGGGAGGAGTGCAGAGAGTCTTCTACTGCAATTAAAGTACTTAGGGGCTATTTGGAGATCATACAACCCCACTTTAAAAAAATGCTACTATCCCTTTAAATTGTACAGCAAACACAACAGAATAATTTGCCATTGATGGAGCAGGTTGGGTTATTTGTCTGAAGACACACCTGCAGAGCTATAGATCACCCAGTGATGCTCCACTCGTTGAGGTTTGAGATCCAGGGGAGGGTGGAGTCAGGTCGGCCCGCAGGTTGAGCTTTGAAGAGGCAGGAGGAAGACTGTGGCCATCAGCCTCACCTCTCCATCACACTCATTATGGTGGATGACACTTTAATGACCAGGTTTCGTTGTTACCACTACAGACAAAGAAAAAAAGAAAAGGCATAGATGTGTTTTCACCAGTGTTTTTCAGCTGTGCCTTGTGAGTCTGTTAGAGGGGATTTGCTTCTATTTTAATAAGATAGTTCAACATTGGCAAATTGTCCCATTGCCACAATCCCTATAGGAGTAGGTTTGTTATACCTTTAATTGTCGATGCAAGCTATTTTTAGAGTGGCGGAGCAGAGCGGCGAGCTGCTCAGAGCTATGCTACGTAGGCATACTACTATCTCATGTAACGTTACAAGACAGAGTTGTTTTTGAGGTAAATTCATGCAAAACTCCTGATGCGTGTTCCCATCGGAGGAAGTTTTTCAGCAAGCAGTCTCTGCATTTGTGTCACAACTCATTTGATGAGTTTGATGAGGGAAACCAAGAAATTCCATTAGCCTTCGTAGCGTAGCTCTGAGCAGCTCGCGGCTCTGCTCCACCGTTCTAGAAATAATAAAATAATAGCACTGACAATTAAAGGTACTGCTAAACCTACTGCTAAAAATATGGCAATGGGACAATTTGCCAAAATGTTGAACTATCCCCATCCATCGCTAACTGTGCTCTCTCCCTCCTGTGATGACCTCATGTATCACTGTGTTTGATTACCCTAATTGTGTCTCGTTTCTCTTGTATTTAACCTCAGTGTTTTCCCATTGTTTGTTGGATTGTCCGTGTTCATCCAATCCTGCATCTTTTTTCTCTGTGTTTCCTGCCTTACTGTGTGCTCTCAGTTGATATTCTACTGTAAGTCATTTATTTCACCATACCATACCCATCTTCTAAATCTGTCTGCATTTTCTTCCAGTTCAACCAAACTTATATCAAATACGCAGCAAAAAGCTAGCAAACTCAGTAGCTACCTCATCAGGAAACACCACTGATCAGCATTAGCAATGTTACTTTAGCAACATCACCTCTCACCTCTCCCACAGAGTAAAAAGAAAGAGGAAGAGTTTAGGCGGGACTTGGCCATTTTATATGAAAACATGGCGTTCCCTCCAAAAGGAACGCGGGGGTACACAGGCAGTTAAAAGTTGTGCCTGAGGAGGGGAGCCTATCACCGTCTCATAAACTAATTTAAACAAATTTGTGTGATTATATGACACTATGCAACGCACAACCCCTGTTACACTTTTATAGACCGATACCTCTACATAGGGAACACTACTTTAGTATGAAAGCAGAAGCAGCCAATGCAATTGGTGATAGAATATTTACCTGGCTAATAATGTACTGCATGGATAAATGAATGAATAAATGAATGTTGATAGGGTATTTACTTTACACTATGACTGAATGCTAATTTAGCCAAGCTTTTACTTTTAAATCACATGATGTCATTGGTGTTGCATGGTCAGGACTGAGGATGTATTACCGGGCAGGTGGCCATGGATCCAGGAAGTCCAGACCTTGTTTGTTTGCCAATTAGTTTATTAGGAACAGTCTAATGAAACAGACGTTTCAGTCTTCTGTTTGATCACTCAGGTGCTGCTGAGCGGTGCTGCTTTGTGTTTAGCCTAACTTCAGGGATATAAATGAGGTGGACTGAATAATAGAAACACTTGAATACCACGGCGGCTGCAGCCAACAAACATAGACAAAACACTGTGTTGCTATGCAACGCAGCGCTTGTCCATGCTCTTGTCAGTACAGTGAGTTACAGCAATCAGTTATTAGTTGCACACACCTGACTGATTATCACCTGTGTGTCCTCCAGAGACGGCTCTGAGTCTATAACCAGTCCACTCTTTCTGTCTCACACTGTCTTACTGTCTCATTGTCTTAAGGCCCCCACATACTCGGGCGTACATGTGTCCACGGACATACTGGAGGTGTACTCAATGCATACCCAAAGCGGACGTCCACCAGACCCGTCCGCGCAAAGCTCAAAATTTATGACTCCGCGTGCTCCGCGTGCTCCGCGTGCGCGTACTCGGTGTCACACAATAGACTGCTCGCCGGGAAATCTTCACATTGACCTGTTTTTATTGTGACGCCGTACGCCCGACTATGAAAGCTCAAATGTCCGTGGACAGTGTGCACTGAGTCCGCGCTGCTCACAGTACTCGCACAGTACGCTTGAGTATGTGGGGGCCTTTACTGTCTCACTATCTAACTGTTTTGTTGTCTCACTATGCAACTGTCTACTGTATTTCACTGTCTCACTAGCTGTGTTTACATGGGTCCAAAAATCCTATTTATAATCAGATTAATAGGTCAATCAGATTCAAAATGTCTCCCCAGTGGATATGATTACATTTCTGATTGGATTGAAAGAGGGTAGTCTGATTGATAATCAGCATATAAATGGTTGAATAGAGTGGATTCCCGCCCACGTCCCAAAGCGCTCACCGGCGGTCAGTCTCACAGCAATGGGCTTCACCTGTGTACGTGGATTGAATGTGGATCGCTTTATTTAGTGTTCATGTATACAGATCGAATAAGATTCATTTAATCCGATTGTTTTCAATCAGATTGAGGAAAACACTACTTACTATCTGCCGTGCTATCTCACTGTCTTACTGTCTCATTGTCTCACTCATCCAGGTTTCCAAACACTGAGCTTCAGAAAGATGATGTACACCTCACAGCTCAAACAATGGACATTTAGACAGACAGACCCAACATCCACTGGTCCTACATGGCAGGTGCATGGACTCAGTGAGTACTTCATTGGAGGTCATACTATAACCATGGCCACATATCGGCACCCCCCCCATCTCCCTCAGTCAGTTACTGTGATGAACATGCAGCTGAGAGTTCTGCTCTACAGTGGCCACCACTTTGTCACAGTTACATTACCTCCAGCCCTGGTAATGCCACAGCCACCGAGAACATCTCAATCTCATCTCAACTGGATCTAGAGCCACTCTGGGTTTGAACAAGTACAAGCACAGAGAAAAGTGTGTGAGGTGAAAAGCAAGAGAGTTGAAAAGTTCATCTGGCTCCCTGCAGGCATTAAGAGGCTGCTACTTGTTATACATATTCTCTGTCACATATTCACTGACTCTCTGTCACGTCTGTTGTCAGGTTGTTCTGAGCCGTCCTCATTCAAGCTTCACCCGCAAAATACCCTAATTCACCTTTCTTTCTTTCTTTCTTTCTTTCTTTCTTTCTTTCTTTCTTTCTTTCTTTCTTTCTTTCTTTCTTTCTTTCTTTCTTTCTTCCTTCCTACCCCTATTTATTTATTTATTTATTTATTCCTTCCTACCCCCTCTCTGTCTTTTTACTTATTTCTTTCACCTTTCTCTGTCTTTTTACTTCTTTCTTTCCGTCTACCCCTCTCTATCTCTTTCTATCTATCATACCCCTCTTTCTGTCTCTTTTTCTTCGTTCTTTGTGGCACACAAACTGTGTGTTTCTTCCATCTGTGCAGCAGGCAGCAGATTAAAAGGAACTGGATCCCATTAAATACACATCATCTTCACACTGTGTGTGTGTGTGTGTGTGTGTTTGTGTCGTCATGTTCATACATACTGGATGTTTTATAGCACGTACATATCCACATGTGCGTGTGTGTGTGTGTGAGTGCGCTGCAGAGGGATGATGGTGTAGCAATCGGAGTCTGGTTCATCAGGAGGTCAGACGCACACACACACATACACACACGCCCAGTGAGCGGCGGCAGAGAGAGATGGATGGCAGCCTTAGGCTCCCTGCTGCTTTGGTAGGGAAATATATGGAGCTGAGGTAGCCATGGTAACACACACACACGCATGCAGATATACACATCCATGCATATGCACACAAATGCTGCTTTTCATAACAAGTCTAATGATTCATTTAAAATGGTTTAACACTGTATATAAATACAGTCTCTCTCTCTCACTTGCACACACACATTCACAAATACACACACACAGAATTCATTATACTGTACTTGAACAACACTTTTTTTTAAAGTTCTCATAATTTTTCATATTCAAATGGAATGTTTTTTTTTCCTTTTCTTACATAATTTTCACTTGATTCATTAGAGAGATCATTTATTCTATTTATACTACTTATATTAACACCTCAATGGAATAGAGGTGTGTGTGTGCACACGTGTGTGACATTGGTAACATTTTGACACCTATCTCTATAACACACTCATAAATGATCAGTCAATGCATTTTATCTTGACTTAATATAATAGGTTATAATTGTTAGTAACTCACTGACATTGACCACATTTATAATATATTATAAATATAGTTATAATGTCTTATAATTGTCTTATAAACGTGTATAATTATAAATTATTATAAATTATAAACACTCATAAATTATCATAAGGCTTTATAACAATAAGCATAACACATCATATAGTATCATAACTCTATTATAATACTAAGACCCTATAAGCCTTTACAAAATGCTCTATGATGTCTTATGCTTGTTGTTATAAAGTCTTATGATAATTAATGAGTGTAGTATAGTAGTAGTTAGTTTATAAGCCAGTTATAACTATATTTATAATGCATTATCCATGTGGGCATTGTCAGCCAGTTACTAACAATTATAACGTATTATAATACCTGACCTTATAAGTTATGAATGCTTTATAGTGTGTTATGCTTATTGTTATAAAGTATTATGATCATGTATGAGTGTTTCTAACTATAGTTTCACAGTGTTATAAATGCATTATACCTCATTATAAGTATGGTTATAATGCGTTACAGCGATAGGCGTCAAGTGAAGTGTTACCGTGACATCAAATGAAAAAGCAATCCCTGCATATTATGCACACATAATAGGAAAGAAGAGGAGGGATGGAGGCATAACCTGACGTTCCAGATGGTTTGTTACACGGAACCATCTGGAATTTGTTGGAAACGGGAAAAGGGGCAGGCCATTTGGAAGAGTACATGGCAAGCGATTGGGCGAACCATCTGTCTATCACCTCTGTTCAACAGCGAAATGGAACCAATCGCATTCTGTTGCCTTCTGATTTTTTTTTTTTTTCATTAGCACCAGAGACAGTCAGTAAATCAGACTCTTGCTGAAGCCGGTCGGGAGAAGAGCGAAGTATCACACTCATCACGTAAACACTCCGCTGCTGCTCCCTGCTCCTCTTTCGATTAAGAAATCCTCTCCAGTTGTGATGTAAGCGATGCTGCAGCAGCATCTGCACTATCTTCTATAGGAGCTGCCATTGTCGCTGGCAGTCATATCCAGTTGTCATCACCCCTAAGGTGAGCCCAGAGCTGCCAGTGGCTTATCCCACAGGCCAGGGTGCTGCTGATTGGTTCAAATCACCACAGCCTCAAGAAAACACAGCAGTCTGGAGGCAGGAAAGATGGATTCTAATTAGAGAAACCCAGCTGGAAAGAGGAACAGGTAGAAAGGTAAAGAGGTGAAGGAACAGAATGGAACTCGAACAACAGAGAGGAAATCCTCAGCCGAGAAAATAAAGAGGAGGAAAAGGAGGAGATGAGCTCAACATAAAAGAGGAGAGGAAGAATGTGGCAATACAGTGATGAATTGAAATCATGTGAGACAGAGAAATAGCCGGAAAAGGAGGATGTTGTTATAAGAGGAGAATGAGATGATAAATGAGTGAAGAAAAGGGAGAAAGAGAGAGAGAAAAAAGGCAAATGTGATATGTTTGAAATGATAAAACACTGTCTGGTTATAATGTCTATTGAAACAGATTAGGTAGGTTGCTGCAGTGTGGCTGTAGATCCAGTCAATACCAGGGAGATCAGGAGATGGCCTGAAGGTAATAATCTAAATACATTATAGCACTATAGAATCCTGACATAATTATGAATGATAATGTTAATTATAATAGGAATACTTTTCTTTATTTAAATTTTATAGTACATTTGGGGAATTGTCTGTTGCTTGAGTTAACGCACCCAATTTATGTATAAATAAATATGGATGGTGCCTTTCATTTTTATTATACATATAGTCTACCGCTCCAAGCTCAGCTCACTCTCCAAGACTGTCTGCTTGAGTCGCACCAGAGGCATTTAATGTACTCTGGCATATATTTTATAGAGAGGTGGGAGTGAGCAAATAGATCACTGCAACCTGGGAATGAATGTGTGTAATGTGTCTCCAGAAGCCTGTCATTCTAAAGTGGGATGATGTGACATCCACAGTGGGGTTTTTTCCACAACATTTAAATAGACAAGAAAAAAAGAATCTTGAAAATAAAAACTGCAAAAAATCCCATGAGTAGGCTACTCAATGGTTATTAAAAGTAACTCCCACGGTGGTGCAGTGGTTAGGCTACAGCAATGGTTATTATTATTTCTCCCCGTGCATTACTTAGTCCAAAGACTCTTAGTTAATTGGTGAATTGACCATTGTGAATGAGAGTGTGAATGGTTGTCTGTCTATATATGTTAGCCCTATAGACTGCCTTGTCCAGGGTGTACCCCGCCTCTCGCCCGAAGTCAGTTGAGATAGGCTCCAGCTCACCCGTGACCCGTAAGGATAAAACGGTATAGATAATGGATGGATGGATGGATTACTTAGTAACTCTATAATATTTTTTGACATCTACTAGCCTACACACTTGTAAAGTGTAAAAAAGACTGAATCTTATCTCACAACTGCAGTGGAAAATTGTCCACTTACATAAAGCTGTCCGAGAAGTGGTAGTAGCTTGTGATACAGCAGGTGTTCCCAGGACTACAATTTGCTGTGATCCCTCTCTCTCTCTCTCTCTCTCTCACACACACACACACACACATACACACATTCATCGAGACGGGATTTCTGTCACTGGAGATGTGGAGGGCAGGTCAGGCCATGCACGTCCGGACAGCGAAGGCAGCAAAGCGCATGTGCTCCCAGCATGTATCTACTGATCAAGTACAAAAAAGGGGAAATTTTAGACTTTAGTTAGTTTGATGCAGTGGTTCCCAACCTTTTTGGGCACATGACCCCATTTTGACATCGCAAATTTCTGGCTAACCCGTCAATCAAGACTTTTATATGCTGCCTTTAATTTGAACACAATTTATATTCGAGAAAGTTAAAGTATAGAACACAGTTGTTTAAGATTGTTTGTGGCGTTTTCAATTATAATTTTGAAAAAAATAATAATAACTTAAAAAACTATTTTTTATCAGTAATTCTTTTTTATCAATTACAAGACATTTCAGGCGACCCCATTTAAATTTCAGGCGACCCCACATGGGGTCCCGACCCCAAGGTTGAGAAACACTGGTATGATGTATCCTCTTTTTGTGATGTGTCTATTTTCTAACATGCTGCATTGCTCATTTCTCACATTCATATAACAATGGTCGTGAAGTGAAGTTTGGAAGTCTTCATAATGTTTCTCTTAATTTACTTATTGTGCTATTTAAAATTGCAGTCTGAAAAACTTTTAAAAAATAACAATAATTTGAAAATAAAATAATAATAAACAGAGCAATTATAATAGGGCTTTCGCTGGGTGACTTGCAGTCGCCGCTCGGGCCCTAATAACATTTCAAGTATCAAAAAAACAACAACAAACTAACAAAAAAAAAAATGCATCCGCTTACATGAAAGCATTCCACAAAGAGATGACAATTAAAAGCAATTTCATAAAATGGTAATAGAAATAATGTTTGCCTTTTTTACATGCTGCTGTAACAGGCCCCGGGGAGTCGATTCACACCGAGAAGCAGACCGCTGGAAATCCATCTTCAAGTTTAATTGGAATGATATCACAAGGGGAGAAAAGCCAGTTTTATTGTCGTCATGGCATCACTCAGTGGAAACACAGACCATTTACCATTGTGTTTTGTGGAAACCCAGTTATTGGCCCATTGTTATGTCATTATTGCATTCTGTTTGTTGGTTGGTTAGAAAGGACATCCTCATCAGGACATCCTATCAAACACAGCAGGAGCCGGAGACACCCCTGCTTCGTCTCCCCTTGTCTGCTCTGCAGGTGTCGCTGTTGAAGCGTTTGGAAACAAAAAATTCTGATAGTTTTTTTTCTCAATCTATTATTTAGAAAATAATCTCATATATTATTTTAAACAAAAGAGCATCTTCAGATCATATGCTGCAACAAAGGTGTATATATGTCCATTTTTTGCAGATGTCCCACACTACAGTATGAACAGCACAGTGCCCATCCACTATCCACATCTGGTTTGGGATAATATCCCTCCTTTACAGGTTCCACATGCTTGGAGCAAACACTGTACTGTGTGAAGTGTTTGAAACGCTGCCACCAAAGCCTCCTGCTGACCGGCCAGGAACGCTTTGTCTCTGCTGCCCCGACATGATGAATCACACAAATGGGGGATATCACACTTTAGACAGCCCTCCTCTGAGGATTGCCACCTTTGACGTGGTGGAGTTGGTTTGTGTGTCCCTCTGTGTTTGGGGCAATAGTTCCTGACAGAGTCTACGGGGCCAAATTGATCTCAGGGGAGGGGATCACCAACGTTGGAACCAATGGAACATGGGAGATCAAGGCCTCCACCTGGATCCAGATCAGGAATGGAAGCTGAGCAATGAGCAGCTTTCCCCCCATGAGACCTGGTTAAAGTCTTCATTAGTGTGATGCAAGTGTGGTGGGGTCTACAAATGCTGACTACCAGCACCACAGACTATGGTTGAGCATCTGTGGCATGAAGCTGATACGCATCTCGATGCACCGTCCACAATCCCATTGAAATAAATTTGCAGCACCTGCCAATTTGATACAAATAAAATGGATCACAAGTTCTGTATAAATTTTACAACATTTCAAATGTTTAAATATTCCAGTGCAGTAAACTTTAAATACATAAGGACTCACATAAGGATGCTCATTATTAACAAGAACAATGAAATGCAATATGCTGCAGGTCAGCAAACCCACCAGTCTAAGAACATCTTATCTGATCGGTTAAATGTACAAATAGATGCAGTAAATACACAATGATCAATAGATCTACAGATGCACTCGCATCTTGCCTGCTTGTGTCCATGTATCAATGCGTAACGGTTAAACTTCCCATCCCTACGACACACTGGTTCTAGGCCAGTGGTTCCCAACCTTTTTTGGCTCCTGACCCCATTTTGACATCATAAATTTTAGGAGTTATACCTAACGTCTAACACTAACCCTTCACCTAACCCCAATCAAGATGCTCCAGCTCAGATATTTGCTGCATTTTACTTCAACTCAATGTAAGATTACTACAGTGGTCTTTTTAATCATAATTTTAAAAAAAAGAAAGAATAATAATTAGTCAAATAATATTTTCATCAGTTATTTATTATTTTTTTAAATTATAATAGTCGTTTCAGGTGACCACATTTTAATTCCAAGCGACCCCATGTGGGGTTCCGACCCCAAGGTTGAAAACCACTGTTCTAGGGACATAAAAGGCCAGTAACCCCAGCTAGAGTGGGATGTGGCTGGATGCACAGTTACATGGTAATGTTGCTGTGCTGTAAGTTACTGAGGTCCAAATGGCTGTTCTGGGATCCAGTCTCTGGTTGAGATCCCGGGGTAATGCAAATTAATTCCATTATAAGGTCCTAAACTCTCACTGGTGAATATTCTCTCTCTAAGCACTCTGGGTGAGGCTGGTGACTTGGAGGGTTACGTTCAAAGCCCCCATTATGGAGGCAGCTGCTCAGAGTTGCGGTTAGAAGGTCATTGCTGCCTGTTGTGGCAGCAACCTGAGAACCCACTGGTGAAGGAGGCCGCCAAGCTGAGGAGGCAAGCCTTCCTCCAGCTCTGGTTGGCCCGCAGGTCTACTGGAGAGACAAACAGGTTCTGACAGGCCAGTGGGGCTACAGCTGGAGTGGTTGAAGACACAAAACTGGCATGTGAGAGAAGATTTTGGATTCTGAATAACTTTGGCATGATTCTGGGTTGTAAACTTTCACAGGGTAGTCGGGCCCAGATCCAGGCTTCATCCACTGTTTGAAAACACATATTTTTTGGAAATGCTGCTCACACTGTTTTAGTTTGAGAGTTTGGGTTGTGTTGCGGAATGGATGGTTGAAAAAGGACACCTTCCAAAACACCAACAATCACACCGCAGCTTCAAAAGGTGACAGCAACATGGATAAACAGTCAGAAATGTACCTTTTTTAGAGGGGCAAATATCTTCAGACAATTAATTTGATAAAATGTATTATATTGTATTGAATTATCCCATCACAGTTCTTTGGTGTTAAGTTTGGAGGTGATATAGATTTATGCAGCAGATATGGTAGTGAGATGAACCCTCAGGTCGTTTTTCTTTTTATCATTTTTGTGTGTATGGATGTTGTTTTGTTTCATGTACTGTCATGAATGAGAATGTTGGAAAATAAAAAAAGATAAATCTTGGATGGATAAAAAACATGTAGAGTTGATGTATTCCTGACCCTGTTGTCACTCCGAGCCACCGTTTTTCCAACATATTCCGTAATCTTAACACCGCAGCCTTATTTTATCTTTTCTCCATTGTGTTTTTTGCACTGAATCATCTGCAGAGACAATCATCGTACACAGTTGATATGAATGGTCAGGTACAGTATGTAAGGTGTAGTACTGTATGGCTGCAGATCATGGAGCTAAAAACAGATGTCTGGACAGGGAAAACACTATTTCAAAATGAAAACTGCTGCTCATTTGCATCAAAAAGACTCATTTGAAGTGGTTAAAGCAATTGATCAGAATGCCTCCTGGGATTCTTCCATTCCTGTTAAGGTTCTCTTGACATGTTAAATGAGTAGGAGACCTTGGGACGGAACCAGAACACACAAACGGGATCATACTGTAATAATAATAAGTTCATTTGTATCAGGGACAATGTACAAAATAACATTAGTCTCGAGATGAGAGGAGATGCTTTGTACCGGATTTATATAAGACATATAAGATAGAAATTGTCATCTTACATAGCAGACCAAACATCCATACACATGTGCATATACAGTATACACCCACTGACACATCACGAACACATAAAACATATTTCATATCAGAAGGAAATAGAAACATAAAATACTACCTATGTTGACAAAGTTAAAGATAAAGATATACGAGAATACTCCGGAAAATGTTAGAAAAAATTAGAAAACAAAACATGTTTGGTCCTGCTCCGAAATAACGCTAGAGAGGAGGGGGGGAAAACATAATGGGACGACCCAACAAACACCTTCAACTAGAGAGGAAATATGAGTCGTGTGCAATTCAGTGCGTGTAGGGAACAGTAACATCAGTCAGAGGGCAAGGACCCCGGAGAATGAAGGTAATTCACAACCTTTAAATCCACAAGAATGGCCCATTTTCATATTATTTACCTCCATAACAACAGAACATACACTCCTCTAACACCTTATCATGAATTATTATTGTCGCTGTAGTTCAGTGGTTTACAACCTTTTCTGGCTCGTGACCCCATTTTGACATCACAAATTTCTGGCGAACCCGTCAATCAAGATTTGCCAGCTCAGATGCTGCATTTTATTTGAACACGATTTATATTCGAGAAAGTTAGAGTATAGAATACAATTGTTTAAGATTGTGTGTGGTGTTTTCAATCATAATTTTGAAAAGAATAATAATTAGTTAAAACGATATTTTTTTATCAGTAATTCTTTTATCAATTACTAGACATTTCAGGCGACCCCATTCAAATTCCAGGCGACCCCATGTGGGGTCCCGACCCCAAGGTTGAGAAGTCATTCATAATGTAAAAAACAGTTCCCCCATTCTTGTTACAGAATAGTCTAATATTTTGACACATCTCAGCCCTCCACCATGTGACCCCCTCCTGACCTGCTGACCTGGACGTGGCTGCAGACTGGCAGAGTGACCAGAGGTTGACCTCTGACCTCCGCCTCCCTCATGCCTCTTATCTCTTCACAGCTGGCGGTGTACATGTAGGTGTCTATTGATTTCTCCTGCGGCGTGGTCAAATCAGACTCTACTGAACTCCACTGATTCCACCATGTGTTTCATGTGTCAGACGTGTTTGTGTCCCTGAACGCAGCTCGTTTCCTGTCCAACATCTGCACCACATAAACACCCTAACATGTGCGTGTGTGTGTGCGTGTCTGTCTCGAGCCTTTGATTGTGTGTGTGTGTATAGGCCTTAGTGTGGATTACTCCCCATACATCATCCTGGATGTGAGTGTGTGTGTTTGTGTGTGTATTTCTGTCTCTTAGCACGTGACTATGACACATTGACTCTCCATTTGGTTTTATTACACATACAAATACAGTGATGACAAGAGCATCAGAGCGACTCTTCTTCTATTGTTCTATTTTTACATTCTTGTGAATTGAGCTTGATTCTGCCAAATAATGTGTGTTTGTGTGTGTGTTTCTTTGTCTCTGTGCATGGTATGTCTCCCTTTGTGTGTGTGTGTGTGTGTAGCCCAGTGATTCACTTATCCTCTCCTTCAACATTCCTGCTGAGCAGAGCAGAGGTCACTGCCAGGACAAGTCCCGGTGTGTGTGTATGTGTGTGTGTGCATGTGTGTGTGTGCAGGGCCTCCCCTGTCCAGGATGAAGAATGGAGGGAGGGAGGTGAAGGAGAGGTGAGAGGGTGACAGGGAGGAGGTCAAGCTGCGGTCAAATACAAACACCCCCCCTCCCCCTTACCCTCACCCTCTCCAACCCTCTACACTATTCCTCCTCATCAAGTCCTTTTTGCCTCCTTTCTCTTCTCCTCTCCCCTTCCTTCACTCCATCTTGTTCTCCTCTCCTCCTTCTCTCTCATTCCTGCGCCTTTTCACCTCCTTTCTTCCATTTTGTTTTCGTGCTCTTTGTCCTCCTGTTCTTCCCTCACTTTCACTTCCTGTCCACCTCTTACTCTTCCTCCTGTGTTTTTTTTGTTTGTTTGTTTTTTCCTTCCTGAGCGCACGCACACACACGCAAACACATACACATACACACAGACACACACGCAGACACACAAACCACACAGCCAAAATGTGACCCTTAGCAGTAATGGACAAAAAATGAGAGCGAACTTTGACCCCCCTCCTTCCCCTTTTCCCCTTCCCTTGTCTTTCTCCGTCTGTCCCCCAATACAGTATAGTCACTCCTTCCTCCCCCCTCCCCTCCCCCCTGTGTGTCGCCTTTCCCTCTTAAATTCTTTCAGTTCCTTCAAGTAGACAGAATTCCTCCTCCATTTCCTACTTCTTGTCTGCCGTCCCTCCTACTTCTACTCCTCATGCAATTGTTCTTGATTCATGTCTGTGTTCTGTCATATTATGTGTATATGTGTGTATGTACGTATATGAAATGGACTGATAAGACAAAGTCTCAGTACGTTGAGACTTTGTTGTATCAATTCATTTCTTACATTATTGATTCAGATAAGATCAGTCTTTATACTCTTACTTTATACTCTTTATACAATATTCTAGAAATTTTATATGTACAATAATAATAATAACCATAATATATAGTTTTGTTTAATAGTTATAGCATGTTATAGTTTTTATAGACCTTTTCTTTTAGAGCATTCATTGCCTCTCAAATTGTAATTTAGAAAATGTAATAATTCACAGGGGCAACTCTTTTTTTCAGTCTAAACCATGACTCGTGACTATGATAATTAGATTTGTGTGCATCTTTTACGGTATCAGATTAAAAATGCATAGTCTGTCACAATCCAGTTATAACCTCATGAACTTTCCTAATCCCACTTTAACCCTTAACCCACTGTTCTATTTTCATGGTTACTATCTGACGTTCATCTACTGTAATAGCAATAATCCCAACAGTAACCTACTGCACAGTGGACTCTGATGATACAGTATCAGGCCTTCTGGTTTTTATAGGTTCATTTTGTATATCTAATTGTTTCTGTGAATCTCCTAGTTTACAGCAGAGAAGCTGAGAATTGTTTGACACATTGAATCATTAATCCACACATTTTCTAAAGGCAAGTTTTCATTTCATATCAAGTGTTTCATTTTCTGATTACAGTTTTATTTAGTGAGGTACTTCCATTCATTCTCTTGAGTATCTCTCTTGACTATGAGGACTCATAAGAAGTTATCAAATATAATTTCTTGTTGAAAACCTGCTGTACAGAGAACAATTTTTACACATATCCTAAGCCAACAAGAATTTGAAAAGATTTGTATTGATCATAACTCCATTATTATTATTATTATTATTATTATTATTATTATTATTATTATTATTATTATTATTATTATTATTATGATAATAATTATTTTTATTTTTATTGTTGTAGTTCTTAATAGTAAAGTATAAATGATGATAATAACAATAATACATTTCTAATTGAGATATTCTGCCAACAAAATTAAATAATAATTATGATAAAAATCTACATGACAAAATATGAATAAAAATGCTCCTACCTAAGCATTTACATTTTAAAACATTTTTCAACTTTTGTTAAACACATCTCATAGTAATATTTAACCTCAGGATACACACACACACAGGCCTGCATCCAATATGTACATGTAGGAGCTCTAGGCCTTTTTGCTTTGCGCCACCTGCTGGCTCAAAACAGTAACAAAAGAAAAAAAAACTTTCCTCATGTTTTCTCTTGATGTCAGTTTGTGACTAAGAGACACTTCAACAGTCAACAATAAAACACATTAGAGGTCAAAGGTCAGAAGTGAAGTGAACAGATCAACCAAAGGAGCTGGAGATCTGAGAAACAACTCAGAGCTGTAATTTCCTTCATTCTTTCACTTCTGTTCATTGTTTTGTTTATGTCATAACCTATTTATATATAGAAAAACAGTTTTGTCTCACGTCCAACTTAATTTATTTCAATGTCAAAAATGTTCACAATACTGAAATTGATAGGAGGTTCTACCTTGATATTTTTTGTTCTCATTATGTTATTACAGTAAATAGAATATGATACTATATGTGGAATGTTCTTGACATTTCTCAACAAAGGTTAACAAGATAAATAATGGAAATAATTCTTAAGTGAGCAAAGTCTTAAGTAATTCACTGGAAGGTTTATACATTCAGTATGATTTGTCTTTGATTGTAGCTGTATTTCTAGGCTCAGTATATTTACAGTCGCTGTTTAGAACAATAAATAAATAATGCAGTATTCCTCTAAGCAGTGTGTAGCATTTACAGTACATTTACAGTACATCGACAATAGAAATGAAAACATTAGAATTTTCTTTAGAAAATTATTAGAAAAACACTGTCTTCTTTCATAATTTGATTTTTAAAAATGATGCTGTACTATCAATACGACTGGCGCATTATAATGACCACATACATGCAAACAGCCCCCTATGTTATTTACCACATGGAGTGCTGTATTACTAACAGAAAATAATATCATAATGTTACACAATGTGATCAAGACCCAGGTCTGATTAGTTTAGACTGATTCATGGATTGATCCTAGAGCTCATCTGTGTGCTGATCTATCAGGTACTATGACATCTGCAAACTAGATTTCAATTAATATCTTTAATCATCCACTAATACAAGGCCAGAAGCACTCCCCCATGTGCACTTTTGGTTTGGGGCCAATTTTGGTTCTGGCCCCTTAGTTCCAATTAAGCAAAATCTTAAAGCTTACAGCTGCATATAGTAGGGCATGCTTGTCTTTGTGTCTTCACTCAGATTCCTAACTTTACATTATTCGTGAATTTACAAAACACCAAATAAACTCTTCATACAGTTCCTTTTTGAACACTTGTTCTCGATGACTAAATATATAATTTAAAAAAAATGTTCATACACAAGTAAACCCTGTGATACTGTACTTCCCCAGTCTCTCTGTCTGTCTGTGTCTCTCTCCCCTCAGTGCTGGATGGAGTCTGTCTGCTCCACTTCATTACACACTAATCAATATTTTAGAGAAGCTCTCACACATTCATCACAGGAGACCTCGTTAGGGAAGAACTACCTCCTAGTCTGTCTCTCCCTCCAACACGTACTAATTAGTTTTTTTGTGAATCCCTCTCTGTGACTCTAACTCTTCCCCCCTGTCTTACACTGTTGTTGTTTTTGCCAAAGTTGTAAATCAAAAAGTTTGAGGGAGCCATGCAGTAATGAACACAGCACAGCATGGTGCTGCTTTTGTGTTGGTGGTCTTCATTACCATCACACTCATGATTGTAGAGGGAGATTTAGTTTGATTGTTTAAATTTAGAAGTAAATTTATTTATATATTCAATATGAATTTTCATGCACACACACATATAAATATACATACATAGCCTATAATTTCGTAATAAAATAGAAATGTAAGGGCAAATAGTATAGAAAATATAAATAAACACATACAAACTCACTCACACCACAAAATGAGCACAAAACAAGGATAAACACAATTCCACATGTGCACCTGCAGCTCTGCATGTGCAATAGGGGAAAAAACACAAACCTAAGCAGACACCAACATGCTCCCTCACTTACACACACACACACATGCACACTGCATTTTCCTTTCTGGCTGAGGTGCTGAAACAACAGCGAGGCGACACACGCTGTCTCCAAGGTGAACTGCAGTCTCACTGACTCACTCAGCTCATATGATCCAGTTTGTTATGTTATGTATGTGTGCTGTGACATAATGGTAATAATATGTAACATGTAAAGGGTTAGTTAATATGACTAATTGTGCAGTATGTTTAATATGCCAGAAAACACTGGATTGGTTTATGAACAATGATTTTAATTGTTCTCTATTATAAACCTATTACTGACACTGACTTTCTGTGAGTATGTAAATGTCAATGTATAATACTAATGAGAAGCTTTAAGGAAACAGTTGCTCAGTCTTCACTTCAAGGCCACATGACCATTGTGTTTATGTTTCTAATCCCTTCAGGAAGCAGGCTCAACAAACTCTGAGCCAAATCCTGAGCTCAGGATTGGCTGAGCCTGAGCTGGAAAACTCAGAATTTTCGGTTTCAGAACAGCTGATCAGAATTAGTTCAATCAATGCAGAATATGTTGAGCCTGAGGGAGGCGCGTTCACCGTGAGCACAAGAAGCCATCATCAATGGAGCACAGATGATACGATTCACAACGACAGAGAAAAAGAAACAGAGCCGTGAATCTCACTCCAACTCAACTGGAGAGTTAATGTCGGCGTATGTGGAGGATGAGCACATTAAAAAACATCAAACTCATCCGAAACCGCGTGACGTGGAAAAAAGGACCGCAGTGTGTTCACTAAAGAACTCTGGCAATGGGACAAATACATGTTGACGTCGGAACTTTAGTGTTGTTGAGTAGCGCACTTGGTAGAGCGTGTGCCTGTCACGTAGGCAATGTGGGGTCGGTTCCGAGCTGAATTTGTGGATTTTGAGGGAAATGCATTTTCTCATGATTATATTGCTATAAATGAGTAGTCTTTGTGGTTGTGTGTAATCTGTGGCCTCTTAAAAATTCCCATTTTAATTTGATATCTCTATTGATTTGTTCAGCTGTATCCACTTAACATTAAACTGTAGCCTAATACATTTGCTCCATTCTTGTATTCTTTGGCGATCGGTTCATGTAGTTGCTACACCGAGGTGCCGGCAGAGGTTTACTGTATATTCAACAATTTCTACTCGCACTGTCCCACATGAAAACCTGCACGGTCTTGTCTCTGCTGTAGCGACGAGCCGCTGTCTCGCTGCTGCGTGCACTGATGTAAAAACAAAAAAAAACTTTTAAAAAAGCTGCCGTCTGTGAAAAATCTAATGACAAAAAATTTAAATGAAATCTGCTGCGATTATAATGAATTAGCCACAGCCTCCACGATGTGTGATGAAACAGCTCTAGAGGTAATAAATCCTCCAACAAGCTCTACTGTAGCCTAATGATCCGCTCTTTGCCTTTCAATAAGTTTCACTTCCACGTCCACGACTTCATTCACTAAATGACATGATGGGCCCTAGATTGGCAGACCGATCGGAGTCAACTCGCAGCGCACCTGCGCCACGTCAACTGGGTGTGTCCAGGCGCGTTTTGCAAGAATCGTGAGCCGCGAAGTCCGGTATAGACCGGCGCACCCACGCCCCTTGTCCCTCCTCCAGGCGCAAATGCCGAGGAGGGAGGAGTCGGGGGCGTGAGGCAGGCAGGAGGAGGAGAGAAAGGCTGAAGTGGGATTAACAGAGCCGATTCCGGTTTTCACCAATCAAATGAGCTCCTCTCCTCACCTTTAACTGAGCCGCGGTGATGTCATTTCCTACTTTGACATGGACGGAGGAGAGGAGGAGACAGCGACGCCACAGGCCGAACCTCTCCCAGGAGGAAACAGCTGTTTTGGTCCGGAGGTCCGAGCTCAGAGTGGCTGAATAATGAGTTTAATATCCTTAAACAGGTTTGATCTGATACACTGAGAACCGCTAGCCAGTGTAAAAAAAAACAACTAAACTAATAAAGAAACTCACATTTATTCAAACCCTGTGTAGAGATGAGAGGTGAATTGAGTTAACCTTATATTCCTGTGAATGTTAATGTAAACCCAGCGCGAGGCAGCAGTTAAAAGAAAAACATGACGTAGAGACCCCCCAGGAAAGAGACTTACAAAAACGTTACAGTGTGTCAGTTGTTTTGTTTTCCTGCCTGTTATTTTGTTGCTGGGCTTTTCCGCTGGTAAATAAACTTTTTTTTATAAACTACACAAGATCCGCTCAAGATTCTTGGATCCGAGTGTAACATGTACACTAATCACAATATAAACAAACACTGTAACAGGGATGGAATCCGCGTAAAGGACGCTCTCGCTCTCTCCCCCCTCCCTCCCTCCCTCTCTCTGTCTGTCTGTCCTTTTCCTTTTTTCTGTTATGAGAGAAACTATATACTGACTATCTGACACCGAGGCTGTTGTGGTTGAGAGATGTTTGTTTTTTGTTTTTCATTACAGCTGCCTGACGTCGCTGGCCCGTTGATAAATTAATAAGTAAATAAAAAAAATAACGCGGATGATCACATCTCAACATGGTAGTGACATGCAGTCATCCACGCTCACACAACCCGCAGCTGCTTTTCAGTACGAGTTCGTCCCTGCTGTGTTAATTCAGGTGGAGGGTTTAATTTATTTTATTTTATTTTATTTTATTATGGTGGAGGGTTTCATTACGCATGCCAATAGCCTTTGATCTGATGGGGCAAACGACAAACCAGGCTTTATTATTATTTATTTATTATTATTATTATTTATTATTTCTCAAACCAGGATTTATACCCCTCCAAATAAAATAGTTAAATATGGTTAATGAAATTGCTTGTCCGTCTAGCCTGTCAGTTGCGTCTGCACACACCCCCCTCCCTCTCTCACTCTCTCTGTCCGTCGTCTCTTTTATTTCTGTGATGAGACATACTGACTGACACCGAGGCTGTTGAGAGATGTAATAAGTAAAATAAGTAAATAAATGAATAAATAAATAAAAAACGCGGATCATCACATCTCAACACGGTAGTGACATGCAGTCCCTCAGTCCGCAATCCACAGCTCCAGTGCCAGTTCGTCCCTGCTGAGTTAATTCAGGTGGAGTTTTCATTACGCTGCCAACAGCCTTTGATCTGACGTCAGATGTGACGGGACACTCTTTATAGATATAAATTCACGTGTTGATTCCATTAGTTGCATTAAATAGCGGTTATTGTGGTTATTTATTGCATCTAAATGCGTCTGGAACAGTGGAAACCTGTCTGTGAGGTTTTGCTGACGTGTGTGGACTGTTCGCCGGTCAACCAATCTCCCTCTCCGCCAGCTCCGCTTCGCCTTGCGCCGAGATAGACCTGCTTTGAGGTGGTCTGCTTTCGGCGCAGAGTCGGCGGGACATTTTCTCACGAAACTTCCGCTTCACCAAGCTGAATCTGTGACACCGCCTCCTGCTGCGCCGCCACACCCATATTGGCGGAGCGCGATCTGCCAATCTCCCGACTAGACTTTGAACCAGTCTGCGCTGCTTCAAACTTGCAATAGACGGGCTGCGATACCTTGCGCCACCTGCGCCGCGCCAGCAAACTAGAGGCCGATGTCTCTGCTTCCTGCTCCACGCTCAGCGGCATCAACTTCAGGTTAAGATGGATCAAACCTGCCACGGAGCAGGTTTGCTTCACAGCACATGTTGCCATAGCGACTGACTCAGCATTACGATGATCCTGCTCTCTGAAACGGAAAATTCTGAGTTTCCCTCATCTCAGGCTCAACATACTCAGAATTTCCACTAATCTCGCTTCTTGAAACGGACCCCGATCCTTGTCCGGTCCTCCACCAAGGATCTCACAACAGAAAGGAGTGGAACATTCGTCAGTGCCCTCAGATCAAACCACACCTTCTTCATCCATGCGGTGTTGTACGAGTGGGGTTTGCATAACGGCAGATCTGAATCCAGCTGAAATGTGCTGATGGGATTCAGGGAGAAAAGTGATCCTGTGACAACAGGCTTCAGAGCCAAGGTCAACCCTGCTGCAGGGCACAGGGTCAGAGGTCAAGAGGTCAGACGGACAGAACACAGAGCAGTCACTATGTGTAACACTATGATTATTGTTTAAGAACATATCGTATTAAACATGTGTTTTTTGGTATTAATGGTAACTAATGGTAACTATTATTACACAGATTAACTCGTAATACTTATCTTTTTTTATTGCAGATAAAAAAGGTCAAAAAAGTTATTTGTCCAACACTTACATTTCAGATGTTTGAATTAAACATCTAAAGTTTATAGGTGTTAGACAGAGCTGCCAGTTAACAAGCACTGAATAAACAGGAATGCCTCTTAATGTATCACACCAACCAGAGGAAGAGGAACCGTGCGCATGCTGAGTGTGTAATGTTAGACAACGTACATGTTTGTAATGATGAGTGTGGTTTCAGGTCGATGAGTGAAAGCTGGATGTTTGCCTGTCATCATCCTTACAACTTCTTTAAAATATTATATATATTTCAGGTAATATGTCACTTAGAGTTACTGTACCACTGCTGCAAGGTAGTTGAGTCTCACTTGTCGCACCCTGTTGGTGAAAATAAAGAAGTTGCTGCTGTTCATTGCACTGGCCCTCTAAATATGTTACAGTATATATATATATATACAAAATTGTTATGAAAGGTGCATTTAGAGCTGGTTATTTTACTACGCGGTAACTGTATTGATCAGCTGTGTTCTTTTTTGACAGTGATTGTGAGTTTTTCTTTTCTTTTTTTTTTACTGACAAAAATTAGTTTGAGCATTCTGAACAGTTTTGTACTTTTCAACTTTAACCAAAATTTCCATAACACAGTTAAAAGAAAACTGGTTTTACTGGGTGAGAGTGGATTCTTGAATTGTTCTGAATTTGAAATTAAGTCCACAAGACATGTTCAAAATGTTATGGTGAATAAATGTTCTTTTTTGTTAGAAATAGTAATCTAATATTGCTAAGAATAAAATAATATTCATGTTAGATCCAGAAAGCACACATTGAATTTGATTAAAAAAATGTAATTTCATAGGCTTCTTATATAAGATCTTCTTATCTTATCTTATCTTATCTTATCTTATCTTATCTTATCTTATCTTATATAAGAATTCTTCACCCCCAGTATGTGCTGTACATAAAATTAGCTATTATCAACCCAGCGATCAAACATACTTGGGTTTGTTTAAATTGGTATACTGTAAGAATTGAAATTGTTTTACATTTCCATACAAGTTTAGTTTGTTTATTTGAACATTAATGTACACTAATCAAACATTTTAATAAAATGTGACAAACCCAAGTTAGCTGGAACAGCTAATTTCTATCGATTGTCCCTTTGCTAGCTGTTAAAGGGCATTAGTCTGAACGATTTTCTGTTAGAGAACTTTTGTTGGTGGTTTTTATTGGATTGTACTGTGAAGACCCACTTCAGGTTTTTTTTTTCATATTCCTTTGTGAGCTAATTTAACTTTAAATAGCGGTTTATCCCAGACTGGGCTTTAAATTATTGCTTCCACGCTGATCACATGAATATCGTGTTCAGTGGGTATAAAGAGAAATGATCTAAATAAATACACACACACACACACACACACACACACACACACACACACACACACACACACACACACACACACACACACACACACACAGACAAACACACATGCCAATGAGTCTAATAAAGCCTGACCTATGTCTGACCCTGGAAGTGAAGGAGGGACGATGGGAAGAGGTCAAGAGGTCAAACAGAGAGAAACCAGCTAAGACTCCAAGAGCAGGATTAATAACTAAGAGCAGTGATCAAACAGTACATATTGTTTCTGACTGATCATTTTAGGATTTCTCTCTTTCTGATGAGACCCATTTGTTTACTTCCTGTCTCTGTTGCCATGACGACATGGCCTCTCTGTAACCTCTGTGGCGTTGAAGTCTACACCCCCCCCCCCCATAGCTGAGTCGCCTTGCAGAGGTGAATTTTCAGTCAAAGAGTCAGAGTGAGGTCATCCAGAGGCCAGACTTTTGATTTTATTTTTATTTTTGACCAGAAAACCTGTTATCAATTATTCATTTATGAATCTATTGATTCACACAGTTTCAACTCAAAAAGCAAAGGAGGTGCAATTTTCTATATTGTTCCATTTTCAGTAACAATATTAAGAAAAATAAAATAGTGTTAAAAGTCAGAGTAGGTAAATATAGTTAACTAACGTAGAAAATGCTCTAATTTCAAAGTAGCCTATATATTAGTAGGATGGTATTGTGGTTTTGACATTGTACCATGCTGTACGTTGTTCTTGTTTTCATCTCTGTACAATTGTTGTTGTTGTGTGAACCGCGGGGCTACGGATGGAAATTAGCCCAGAGCTAAATCTGGTGTATTTACATTTTGGATGTTCATGAATACGCAGAGTGCCGTTACAAATAAACAAATAAATGAAATGAACGAAATGAGACCTTGAAGAGCTAATCAGTGGTCGACTGGGACAGTAATTATTGTACGGACCACAAGACTAACCTTGAAGGCTAACCCTATTTGTTGATATAGTAAAACGGTTAAAGGAGAATTTATTGGCTGCTGTATTCAGATTGTATATTATATGTACATTTTGTATATGGATTGTTCTGATATTGTTCGGAGAGGTCATGTGGCATGACTGAGCATATCCCAGTTTTACTATTTTCTTTTTAATCAGAAAGCTATAGCGCTTCATCCCTTGGGAGGGCTTTTGGCTTTCTCTTCCTCCCTCCACATTTCCTTTATTAAGACCTTCTATTTCTTGAGACATGCATGTAAACATGAGCTGGAATGTCTTTGATTGCTGTGTGTCACCAAGAAGTTTGATTACATGGTTACCAGATACTTGAGTATTCCATCGACTCATTCTTGTTTGCTCTATTCTCACTGGTAAAATAGACTGTTCAAGGCCATAACAACTGATGTGCATTTTATCTGTGAGACTGATCCATGTCACTACACAGGATTATCATTCTTAGTATTATTACAGGTATTAATATTATTCACTTATTTAAGGGTTAGGCTTAACTTGTTTACACAATGAGCTGTTGGGTTTGTCAGACCTCAAACAAGAGCAACAATTCATTGTTAAATGGTTCTAATGATTCAGCTTCTTGACATTGAATGCCAATGAAATAACCACAGAATTCATCTCTGCTTCCAAAGCACATGAGGAAAATCAATGAATAGAGGGAAAAACCAATGAACACACTGTTCAGTCATCAATAAATCAACGTATCTATGTTGTGTGGGTTGTTTATAAAGTATACCTCAAACCTAATTGTACAAACATAGGTAGACTAATGTTTCCTTTATTATATTCATGTTATTCATATGTATTGATATGACTTGTAGTACGTATCGGCAAGTAACACATTTTTGTTTGGTTTTTATTATTTTATAGGATACCTCTTTTGACCACAGCCCACTCATGGCCCCTACCTCTAAAGATTATCTACAGTATCTCCTTCTGTCTTCTTTTCTTTTCCATGCTCCCACTTTGTAATGCTTGCTTTTGCACCCTCTGTTTAATATTTTTTATATGTTTTTTGGGGGGAAGACCATCCATCCATCCAACAGTCTGTTAGCAGCTTCTCGGCAGCAGCATGGTGCAGCACTGATTACTTGGCACACCTGTCTTCCATCATCATCATCAAGCTTCCCTGTGCTAAGATCCCTAATAAATCCCTTGTTTGCTTGTTATTCAACCCCCTTTCTGTAGCCTGTCCTCCAGAACCACTCCCTCCAACCCTAGCCACCAGCTCATCATACAACCACACTCACCAGTCTTCCACCTCCAGCCTTAAAAAAAAAAGCTTTTAACAACAAGAAAGAAATTAGATCATATCCCACCCATTGAGTCTATTGGTGTGTGAGTGACCTGAAGCGCCAGCCAGAGGGCAACAGGTCAAACGAGTGATGTCTTGATGTTGTGAACTGTCTTTGATGATTTTGATGGCTCCAGTGAGTTAGCAGGTGTTTGCAATGTCGTCCAGGGAGCACAGCCAGTGATTTTTTAAGGTGTGTTGATGATCCTCTGTAATGCCTTTTCTTTCAGCAGCAGCTTAGCAGCTATGATGCAGTAGCCTACAGTAAGTGATGGAGGAAGTTTTTCCTGCAAACAGTTTTTTCTGCAGTCTCAAAAAGTGCAGGCGTCGTTGGCATTTAAAAAAAAAAAAAGATGGCTTTGATGTTGGCAGACCATGATGTGGGTTTTTAAAAAAGTTGAAATTGTGTGATTTCCACACAGTCTCCATTGATGTGCAGGGGAAGAGGGTCAGCCTTACACATCCTCAATTCCTCAGCTCCTTGCTTTCCTTAAGTCAGGTTGTTTGTAACACACCACGATGAGGGTTTTTGGACCTGATCCCTAGAAGCAAACTCAATGTACAGTAAGAATTATTAGACATGGGGCGTATTGCTTGGATTTAGGACTCATTGTGGGATAGCATACTACTGTGGGTTATGCTATCCCACAGTGCGTCCTAAATCCAAGCAATAGCTACACCCCATTCATCATGCACTGTGCTCGAGCTGTCACCTGAGTGAGGGTCAAAAGTGTTTTTTCATGTTTTCAATGAGCTCTTCCTCTAGTCCTCTACATGTAATTCCCTGGATAGTGAGTGAGGGGTGAATGAGTGAGCGATTTACAGTACAACCAATGTCTAACTCGATAGAAACTGAGCACTTAAAGGTTATAGCTACAACTTTTTCATCAAAACAATTATTTGGGTTGCAGAATAAAAATTTTACAGAAAAATGTTTTATAGTAGGCTATAGAAAGGCTTGTTTTATAAATGTTGACGTGTCCAATATATATAAATCCATATAGTCCATAATATGGGGAATATCGGGTTACGCTGGCAATGGTGGCATGAAATGATCTCTGCGCCAGCAGCATTAGTGGGCCAGGCTATCTATTGATGTCACGTGAGGCAGATCTCAGGGGGAGCCAGATCCTGATAGCTCTGTGGAGAAATGGCATTATGCTAATGCTAATGCTATTGTTAACTAACTGTCGTCAGCTGGTACTGTAACGTTTCTGGTGCAGGCATGATGCTGCGGGTTTGTCAGGTTCGTCTGCAGGTGAGTTAGTGTGCAATGATTCAGATGTGTTTCCAGTCCGCTGTCAACACTGTTTAAATACGGTTAGCATTAGCTTAGCTTTAGCTACTAGCCTATAGGTGTACCTGGCAACCAGTACAATTCAAAGTTGGAGCAAGAGCGGGCAAGTATGAGTGCAACAAGTTCTGGACAGGAGGAATTAAACTTGTAGCTCCCATTTAAAATCACCATAGCAACCTCTGTGTGCAGGTGGGCATCCACAGCTGATTCAGATAGGCCTAATATAAAAGACCTACTGTATGGTGTTTAGCTAACATTTAACTGACATTTTTCCCATAGACTTTGATCCACTGAGCTTGAGTTGGTGACCAAACCACAGCCTAACAGCAAAAAGTCAAATTCACTGAACTCAGTGTCTGTGGAATGCAACTAGGCTACATAGCCTACAGAAACACAAAAAGGCAGCAAACCAACAGTAAAGTAAGTAAACAATAAGTAAACAGGTGACATTACAGAGACACATGAGGATGAGATGATAGGACACAGGTGAAATACATTAGGGTGGAGTGGCCAATCACAA
Source organism: Decapterus maruadsi (assembly GCA_030347415.2). Classification (NCBI taxonomy): domain Eukaryota; kingdom Metazoa; phylum Chordata; class Actinopteri; order Carangiformes; family Carangidae; genus Decapterus; species Decapterus maruadsi. Next base: position 24,491,335 of record CM064905.1, on the reverse strand, counting down.
AAAAACTAGAAACAAAGACAGGAAGTGAAAGGACCACAGGACACACAAGGTAGGTAATGTTGAATTAAAACAGGAAACAGAGTCCAAACACAGTCACTAGAGAGGTAGATCATGTTTAACCTAGTTTATTTATGTGACCACAGTCATTTCTTAGTATTTAAACCATGTGTGAGAGCGGTCATGAGAATGAGGTTTTCTCTTAAACCATTTTCTCATCGGTGACTGTTGCTTCCACCATTCACTCCCAGCCAGTGCGCATGCAGTTTACACTAACAAGGAGACCATAGTTATTTTAGCAACAATGGGTCTTTGATTTCTCACTGGACTAAACAAAAAGCCACTCATCATTTCAGTCCAGTGACAGTCAGCTTTGTTGCCTTATGCTCTAAAAACTGCTCGGTTCAAAATAACATCAGTGGATCATATTATTTTGAAGTCAGTGTAGCTGGGTCAAAAAGGCACTGACCCAGTCATGGGTTGCTATGTCCCAGCAGGGTAAACTTTAACACCTGAACATGAGTAAATAAGAAGTGGGTTGAAACATGTTCCTGTGACAGTTAAAGATACTTATAGGCTATTCTTTTTTTTTTTTTTTTTTAATTCCCTTTGACTTCTGTATCAATAAATCAAATTAAAATAAAATTATTTTATTATATTCTTTATAGTGTCCAAGCCATTATTGCTACAAATACTGTTGCAACAGCTCCACGCACTGATGAAAATCTTGTCTGCGTCTGGATTTTCAATGTTTCCAGCTGTCTCATTTAAAAACAGGAATTATGGAAAAAGGTCTTCACCCTGCTCTGTAGAGTTTTTCCTCTTGCAATTAAACCAAAGTGATGTTTACAATGTGAATATGAGGTCCAAGACACCTGTTGAATGCATTTAAATAAACAGCAGAGATACACAAAACAGTGGAAAAGCAGTTCTACTATGCTGTAGATGCCAAAAACACCGCAGGGAGCCTTTACACTTAATTGAAGGGATAATAAATGTTATATCTTTATCCTCACAGTTCTCAAACATAGCTCAGTTAAAACTATGCAAGAGGCGATAAAAACATTTAACCAGAAAGAGACAGAGGGTAAAGACAGGAATTACCCCTTTTCTTAAAACATCTCCTAAACTGAGTCCTTTGTGATTTTTATTATGATCGAGAAGTAGAAAAGTAATTATTGTTGATTTAACTGCTTTTTAACCGCCACTAAAAAACCTCACATATGTCCTTTTATATCTTGCAAATCGAATGAACTGAACATCAGAAGAGGTGAAGGAGGTAATTAATGAGGATTGTGACTGTGTGGAGACAGACAGGGGGGCAGGAAGGTAGTTATTGCCAGCATTACAGCTTTTTAAATGCAGTTGAAGCTGTGAGAGCTCACTAAGCATTTACAGCTTTAGAAGAAATTCCAAACAGCAAAGTGAGAGAACAAACAGAGAGGAGATATTTAACAAGATGGAGTTGGGGAAGGTGATTATTGTGGCTGTTATTGGCTTTTAAAAAGGGCATTACACCAAGTGTAACCACCCAGCTGTGTATGAATTTGGCAGTAAAAACTGTGAGATGCGTGTTTTCATCACCCTCCTAATCAGCGGATGTCCTTGTTGTCCCTGTCCGTGATGGACATTTGGCACAGTCATTCTTTAGGACTCAAGGATGGACTCATTTGATTTTGGATGTCAAACCTCACAAGAATTGTTTTGACCCGATTTCCCCCCAAAGCCTAGAAATTTCTTATTATTAGGTAAAAACATGTTAGAATTTGGAAGTCACACACAATTAGGTTACTCAAGATTTTACAGACAAATTATGAGAAAATTTCACACAAAAAACCTATAGTTTGGGAAAGTGACTGTTAGGACTCTGTGGACTATATGTGGTCAGTTTATCCATAGGTCTGTTTGGAAATTTGTTGAGATGTTTTCAGAGATGTCAAGAGCAGCTGGTCAACGTCCCCTCATCCTGGTGCAAAAAGTCTCATCACTGCAGCCACTGTTGGCCCTGTGTCTGTTGTGTTACGATGAAGTTTAATGTGATTTGTTACACAGCATAACAACAATGCACCTGTAACCACATATCAACTTAGCAGGTAATAGGCCATATACTGATATACTGATTTGCTTCACGGCAAATTTTGTTATTGTTGTACCGTATAATACTATATATACTGTTTTATATATTTTTTATATTAGTGTCATTTTTTATATATTATTATTAAATGCATATTTTACTTTTCATGAGCCATTGTTTGTTGAGATGCAAAATTTGATGAATGTGTCACAGCACAATCAGGTACAGTAGGTGGAGCCTGAGCCAACCTGAGGTTGACTTACTAGCTACTGCTAGTAAAAACAAACAAAAAAAAACAGCTGGAGTGAGGCGCAATGACTGCTGGGTAATTTTCATGTCAACCAATTGATAAACTGTTGTTCACTTATTCATTTCCCTTGAACCGAGCAACTTAACATGACTGAACACTGCAGTTCACCTCCAGGGAACTAGCAGGTGATCTGAACACACTCTGAAGTAGTAGCAATGGGTGGGGCTTAGCTTCCCTGGCTCCAGGCAAGTCTCCACACCTGTGTGCAATCAGGGCATCACCCTCAGCTGCCTCCTCCCTCTCATCAGCAGACTGTCAGCCTATCTTGATAGCCGCTCAGAGATCATTACTTGTTGCTTTCCTCGTAGTTTATTCTGCTTCTCCTGTGTACCACCATTCATTATACCATAAAACTACCTTTAAAGTGATATGCCAACATTTTTTGTCATGCCCTGCCTCACTCTCAAGTCCATGACCAGCAGATAGACACCATCCTTTCGACTGTGTGTGCAGTAACAAGGGAAATAGAGCCGTATCGCCCGTAATTATCTTAGCTCAAACACTGGAAGTGTATCGTTAGCCTGCATTCTACCCAAGCCGAAATCAGCAGGCAGAAGCTGATTTCATTTTAGCTCTAAACTCTGTAAAATATATCACTTTATCAACATTTCAAACATTTTTAGGTGAGAAAGTAGCCGTTTAGATAAGCAGTGTGTCGTTAATTTGTCTAAATACCAGCTGTTTACAATTTTGTTCGGACGAATTCGGCACTGCTAGCCGTTGTGACCAACGCACTTCCCGTTACTTTCACAAAATAAAACACCCATTGCCCTTTACATACAGAAGTGCTTTTGCTTTGAAATAGGAAGCTAACCTACCCTCTATGTAGCTAGCTTGAACCAAAATAAACCGTCTTTGCTTGTTTTGACCGATCTCGTCCCATTACCAGCATTTGACCACTCAAGATGTCTTACCGGAGAGTTTTGTCAGCTCTGAGACGAAGATCGGTCCGTTTAGAGTTGCTGAAGAGTGTCTCTGATGACTTTGGGTGGAGGCAGGCTACCATTACCCATACACTTCCAGTGTTTGAGCTAAGCTAATTACGGGCGATACGGCTCCATCTCCCTTGTTACTGCACGCACAGTCGAAAGGATGGTGTCTATCTGCTGGTCATGGACTCGGGAGTGTCTCAGGAGAAAAAAGTTGGCGTATCCCTTTAACACCTCCACTGCCATTTTGTGTCTGAACCTGGGTCCAGATATTTCAAACAAATTCATTAAAGTTGTTTTTCTCATCGTCAACTCCAACAATGAACAAGTATGTTCATCAGCTGGGCCATCCTGTAGGTGAGACAGCAAATCAGTGAGCTGAAACTCAAAGATCAATAAACCTGCAGTCTCAAATAAAAATAATTCTTTGAAGGTTCATCTCTGGGGGAGCTTCATATGTCACAAAATATGATCTGATGCATTGTTGTGATTAAAAATATTGATTGGAATCTATAGCCTAGTCCGTCAGACCTTCTACTGTGCAAACCAACACCTTCACCGCCATCACTGGGATGTCCAGGGAGATTCCACTAGAGTCGCCATCATTCACACACTGGTGGTGGGTCTGTGTCAAGCCAGGTTTCAGTGAAGAGTCATGTACAGAGACTGAATGATGAAATATTTGTCCATCATTTATCATCCAGGTGTCCTTTCAATGCAATTCTTCATTTAACTGTTAACTTAAAGAAGTGGTCTTGAAGTTAGTGTTGATTAGTGAATGAGCAATTAATAACAGATCCTTAATTAATGTGTCAGACATAATCAATGATAATAAGATAAGGTAAAGTAGCGTCCAGTTTCACTGTTAGGTCACAGGGTATTGCTGTCAAAGCAAGACATACTGTAACCTCATCTCCAGTTCTGCAGCTACATTAATCAATATTTCTATATTAACAATATGGCTATGGTCTAATGTGAAATGTGTTAGTCGTATTAAAGCACACATTTAGAATTTCTCAGTGTCTCATTTTGTTTTTATTTAGAGTCCATCCAAGAATGAGCCCAGTAAACCCATGTAAAACTGTTAGAATGCTTCTCCTGGTAATCATGGAGAGTTCCTGAAGTAGAAACATAGGTATAACACTGTATTAGAATATAAAATATACATATCATAAAATGTGAACAATGTTGAAATATAGCTACTAAGTAAGAATCATAAACACTGGCAGTAGGGTGGGTGAGTTTGGCCCCATCCAAAGACACACAAGTGAAATATTGATGGATGCCATGGCTCGTCTTTTCTTACAGCTTTTCCATCTTTCCTCTTCATGCGGATGCACCTATTATGGTAATGAAGGTCGGTGCTGTTCACCCATGGACATATCAGCAAAGTGCATAAGTGCATCAATATGACGAGTGTTAAATTGACTCGTAATGTTTTTCGGCCATCGAGTGATTACTGGATTGGCCATAACTTTAACTGCATCATGCTGATGTCACATACTGAAAGCCTTCTGCACGTGTGCAGATATACATTGATAGTAGATGTACAATGAGTCATAAAAGGATTAAAGCAAGTAAACAAATAGAAAAAACACTTATTAATGAGTATCTTCTCTTCTCTCTGTTCCTGTTTCTCCCCTGTTCTTATCTTATACTTCTGTGTTTTCTCCATAACTGTCTCCCTCCAAATGCAAATGGAGTGGAACGAGTGTATTTGTAGCCACGGCAACAACAACATTATCGTTAATGGTCGCCGCAGAGACGCTGGAGCTGTAATGGCCGAGAGCGCTCTGTCGCCGTGGGTTACCAGCTGGGTCTCACAGACGCACACACAAATACATTGGATGAAAGCAACGTGTACTCCTTTCATTCAGATCCACTTTGCATTGATTTTGCAGTTTGGCTGAAAATGCAACAACTCTGCGTCTCTACCTCCATGGCTCCACCTAAATCAATCACACACACACACACACACACTGCGTTTTGGACAAGTGGCTTGTCTGAGTGACGCCAGACATTTTCATATGCACACATACACCCCCATGCACACACATACACACAGTGTGCTGGTGACGCCAGGCTGGTAGCAGTACATTGGGTGGGTCAGTATTGAACTCACACACTAAGTAGCCTAACCTCCTGACTGCCTGTCTGTCCACTCATCTGTCTCCCTCTCTCTATACCTGCTTTCCACTCTAAGTAGATCCCTCTCTTTCCATTTGTTTATATCATATTTGTAATGTGCATGTTTGTATTTATTGGCCACATACATAAGTGTTCTTTTGGCCTAGATCTATTTTTCCTGATTTGGAGGCCGTCCACATGAATACAGATTGAATGAATCCGCATACTTTTTTTTTTTTTTTTAAATCATTTTGGCTTTTCGTCCAGACGCAAACGGCGGTTTTGGGTGGTGAAAACGGTATTTTTTGGAAGTGGGCCACAGAATTAGCCTGACTCTCGCCAGATCCTTGTATTCCGCAAAGCTACGCTGAGCTCCACACAAGGGTCTGGGACTGCTCCATAGGCGATGTATTTCAGAAGGCGGGGCCTTGTAAAAAAAATCCTTGTATGTGATTGGATAAACCACTTGCCACTTCCCGGTCGGAAGAGGAGCGAAAACATCCTTGTTACCAATAAATGCCTTCAAAACCGTTCTCTGTTCATTTTTCAAAGAATTAATATTCGATAGATTCGACAAAACAGTTGAAATAGCAGAATCAATGCCAATGCACGACTCCTCGCTGCGAGCCGCCATTGTTGTTTGAATCGAAAGTCCCGCCCGGCGATCCTGATTGGTACATTATTTTTTGCTCCCATGAAGGAGTTTGCATTGCTCTCGAGTCCAGACCCTTGTGTGAAGCTGAGCGTAGCGCCTCTGCTGGAGCTTTGCAGATCTACAAGGGTCTGGCGAGAGTCAGGCTACCACAGAATGGGAAAAGCTGAAAATGCCGCCCCAGCGTTTTTGTGAAGACACCCAAAAAAGGTCATTCGTGAAATGATGTCATATCCCCAACCGCTCTCACCTGTAACCTGAGCCACACTGCTAGACAGTGTGTTTTTACGGAGATTTTTTTCAAAACAAACAAGAAAAATATCGTCTTGGGAGAAGCTTCGATTTCGTGTGGACAGGGTCGTTGTATAGGGGAGAAAGGTGATCATAATTCTAGGGGCCCAGCGCCCAGTGGGGCCCACAAAAAAACCCAGTAGTCTAATCTTTGTATGACTGAATTATTCTGCATAAGACCCTGACTAATACTCATAGTAATGCTGCATTAGCATCAAAACAAAGCAGGCTAAATAAAAAATGATAATACATATGTAGTCTAAGAAAAAAAGTGTAAAAGTCAGGGGCCCACTTTAGTATTCTTTCAGGGGGCCCAGAATTCGTAGCAACGGTCCTGCGTGTTGACAAGGTCTTGGTCTGGACCCCTTAGTTCCTTCAGCTCTAGACTGTGAACACATTTAAATACAAAACAAAAAGGCTTGGTCAAAAAGTGTTGAACATCGTGTTTGTTCCAGGATTCTGATTGGTTAGCATGCCTTTATGCTTCTCGTTACACTGCCACCCACCTATAAGTCTGGCATGCCTATAGCAGTTTTTGACAGTGTATTTATGTGGGTTTGTGTTGAGGTGTTTGAAAATGATGTAAGACTCATGGATGAATCATGTGCAATTGGAAAATCCAGTCAGAGAGAATTTTTCGCAAGTTTCGTATGCATAAACACAACAACGAAGAAGAAGGCGGAAGGAGGAGGAAACAGCAGACATAGGTTTAGATCTTCACCTAATCGCTTCATGCTCCTGAAATACTCCCAGTTGTCCCAGTCATAGTAAACAAGATTTTTCGTCCTTTGAGGCCACCATCACCATCAATGCAAGCGATCAGGTGAGCACTGCAAACTAAAATCTGAGTGATAGATGTCACAGTTTTACCTCCATATTACACACTGGAAATCAGTGGTTCAAACCAAACATAGCTGTGGTACCAGTTTTGGTTACTTCATATGTTGCTTTAACTTTATACTCATTTGCCTATACAGGAACAAATGACCCATTTGAACCTGTTAGCTCTGCATAGTGGCAGATTGGATCTACACCTGATGGCAGTCGCCTCAATTCACAGCACAATGAATGGTCCAGATCAGCCCGAATTGCTTGTGTCTTCTTCAAACACCTGAGCCTGTACAGGTCATGGAGGTCATTTAGGGCTGTACCTGTAATTTTGCTGCTTCATAAGGTGCAGGTGTTTGTTGTTTTACCAGGTGTTTCACAAGGTTAGAATGACTGTTCTTTGATGTGGATTAAGTCTTCACACTGGCTCAGACAAAACACAACAACTCACTCATCATTTTTGTCCTTGGCCTTGACCTGCCCCCATCATTTCGTTGCTGAGCACTGAGCTGCTTGTCATCCAGTCGTCAAGGTTAGAGATGGGCTGGCGCATGACCTACTGGGAGACTTATTAAGTGTCTTGTATGTGAGTACTGACCCAACTCTGGCCAAGCACATGCATCCATTGATCTGTCAAATAACAGCTGGAACAAGGTCACTCAAATAAAGTTTTTTTTAAATCACGTATTAAATAATGTAATAGAATGATCAGTTTTCTGACATTTAAGATAAAGAATATTTATCTTAGGTTATTTAAATAAAATCACCTCACTGAAATCAAATAGTCATAGTCATGAAGTGCCATAGTCATAAGATAATACTGTCACATATAAAAGAATAATAAAACCCTTTCAGTAACCCTGCTGGTGAGATGTTGAAGTCCATAGCCCCTCTATCGAGAGCTTCAGAGCCTTTATCCCCCTCTTTCGCCATTATACTCCTCTTCTTCTTCTACTCCTCTCTCTTTTCTTTTGCTTCTTTTTTCTCAGCCAATCAGAAGAGGGGCTCAAAGGCTCTCTTCTGATTGGCTGAGAAAAAAAGACTAACTGATTGTTTTCTGAGTGATTGGAGAAATGCAGGATGTCTGGGAGCAGTGACTGCTTTGTTGTGACATCACAACGTGACAGAAGTCCTCAGGCTCAGTTTTTGAATACAGGTAGTGTGCTAGTGTGTGTCTATTGCCCCTGGTCCAATAGGTCTACTCTGCTCGATTTGGTTTTGGTCCTTTTCCAATTACTTCATAGTTCCTCCTCAGCGTGGGCAGGGTCGTCATAGCACGACTGCTACGGTCGCTTCATCTTGCTCTCTTTTTTCGGTCTTGTCATCGCCAAACTCACTCATCTGCACCGCGATAACACGACCCCAGCGTGGTTTACCAAATAGCAATTAATTAACTTGCATGACAAAATAACAACAGTCTCAGTACAGCTCATGTCGGACATCACACTTGCGACTCTTCCAGTTAGTTAGTTGTCCTTTCAATCCTCGATATACACAAGCCTACTTCATATCGTATGGAGCTACACATCTAACTTTATACTGTATGGAGCCTTTAAAAGTATAGATTTTTGTTGTATTGCTCATCAGTAACATACATTTTAACACTGTATGAGAAAAAAAACTATGAATTTAGTGGAATGACAATATTTGTTAGTCTTAAAAGTAGTGAAAAAATATTTGTACATGAAAATATGTAGCAAAAAAATCTACATAAGCTTTTTGACTTTGGATCAAAGTTGATCATGATTATTTTACATGACTATTCATTCTCTTCATTTCCAACATTTACATCCATAATGTGATATTATAGATAAAACTGTCCCAACACAACAGTGATGACTGGTTGCCTTAAAAATGTGTTGGGTGTCATGATACGCAACTAAATCATGTTATTTTGTCTAGTTATTATGGTCTTTGAAAATTATGCATTCATGGAAATATTTAGGCTAAAATACATACCCATGTCCTTGCAAGAATTACGAATCAACTTTTCATGTTTCATCTGTCTCCTTCTTTTCTTCCCCTATCATGTCTTTATTCTCTCAAATCCAGATTATCATGAAAAGAAAAATAAAGATGATTCATATGAACTGCTATGAGATCCTGCACCCTAAAAAATAAAGGTGCTATCTGGAACCTAAAATGATTCTTTGGAATGATGCCGTATAGAATAACCTTTTTTGGTTCAACAACAACAACAACAACAACAAAACGTTTAGTGAGAGGTTCTTTACAACCTAACCTATTAGGGGGCTCAAAGAACCATCAAATAACAGTTTCTTTAAAGCACCATTAATGGTTCTACAAAGAACTTTAACAAAAGTAGTTTCTTTATGGTACCATTTTCAAGAGAGTCATTACTGGTTCATTAAAGAACCTCTTTTAAGATATTCTTTAGTAATTTTTCAAAAATAAATGGTTCTTTGAGCATTATCAATTTATGGGTAAGATTTCATAGATTTAGATATTTTATAGATATTTCATAGATTCAAAACAATGGATTAAAAAAAAAGCTTCAAACTACATTTACTCATTTCATGTAAATCATAGGAAAGTGGAACAGAGTCACTAAAATAATTTTCTAATAATACTGTATAATAATAATTTTCTCTCTTCCTCTGTCTCCCTTTATCTCTCTCTGTCTCCCTTTCTCAGTCTTTCACCCTGTCTATACGTCTCTCCCTCTGTCCCTGTCTCATTCTCTCTGTGAATGTCTCTAAAAATGAGAATGTTTTCCTCAGCTGACTTGGGTATATGTAAACCTGTTGAGTCGCCAATACTATGCTCGTGTAGTCACACATCCATCTCTCCATTATTTGCTGAAGTGCTGTCACTCAGTGGCTTTCCATCAGTGCTAGTTGGGACAGTTGCAGGTGTTGGGCTCAATAGACACCCAATAATCTTTATATCCTGTCCTACCTTCCTATCTTTCTATCTGACATTCATTAAAGGGAAACTTTTCTGATTTTCAACCAGTGGCGAGTATTTGAAAATGACCAATGATACATTTATCTCCATGTTTAATTATTCAGTTATTGACAATTTAATGAAGATATTATAATAAAGAATACCAAATGTCACATGATTTTTTTTTTATTTTTTTTTTTAGCTCAAATGATGCAGAATTTCATCAACTGTTGTGTGTTTGGGTGTGTGCGTGTAACATCTGATACTGCATAATGCAAAATGTTGTTCGTCACTGTTTGTCCAAAGCAATTTACAGTTGCTTTGTAGCTATGATTAGATTTATATATACATTATATAAATGTGCAAACAGTGTGCCTCTTTTCTACAATGTGTCGAACAAGTTATAATCTGACAAGGCAAAGGGAGATAATATGGGTGAGGGGCAGCGTGATGAGGAAAAAGGGTGAGGGGGTGAGGCGACTGGCTTTAGCCTGTGTGGGTGAGGAGCAGCGAGAGGTGATGTGTGGTATCAGAGCGCCTCTAAGTGGCCACACTGAGAGAGCCATGTCCTCTTTCACTCCGTCCACATGTAGGTCATGCTTTGACTTTCCCTTCTTCATCAGGATTTAATTCTGGATTGCAGACATTTTTTCAATACATCTACAATACTTCATCAGGATTCTTAACTGACATTTAATATTTCTCACAGTTTCTTAAATGACTAATATCCCCACTGACTTCACATTTTGCTCTTAATCTCTCTCAGACTCAGTCTAACAGCTGTTACTGACTAGACTGTGGATCACTTTTCACTGATTTGACACAAGACACATTTCATGACCACATTAAAATTATATTCTCACTTACACAGTCGCCAAACTCTGTATCAACTCTTTACTACTTGTCACATTTACATATAATTTGATTATTTTTCTACTGTTACATAATAATAAATAATGATTCATTTTCAGTATTTATGGAATGATCTGGTCAAATTGATCTGCTAATGTTTTTTCTTTTTTCTTTTTACTGTTATAAAAATGTTCAGTCATCAAAGTTTACTTTCTGTGAAGAACATTAAAAAGAAAAATCATTGCACAATGCAATTCCTCACATGTATTATAGTACTATAGTATTATAGACATGGTCCATGTATATAATACTGTGTTTGGGTCCTTCTCACACACATACACCTAAACAGGCACACACACACACACACACACTCATACACTTGCTGCAATTGTCTGATCAAATCCTATCAGAGACGAGGACTGCTCCTGCTCTCCCACTTTTTACCTCCTCTTTAATCTGAGAATATTTTTGACAGACACATTTATACCACACGTACAGTACACACGGGGGAGTAGAGACAGCGTGAGCCTTGCTGCTCAGACTGGAAGTGAGAGAGACAAAGGGGGTTTTGTTTTTGTTGGTTTATTGTTTTTATTGGTTGGAAATCATCTTGCAAATTATTTTGAACATTGATCACCTGGAGATGTTTCACAGCTTTGGTTATACATACGTTGCTATATTCATATAGTATAATCTGGGTACAATATGAGAGTGAATGGTCATCCATTTCTGCGTGACAGACATAGACTACAGTATTCTTTCTTTCTTTCTTTTTTTCTTTCTTCCGTAGTCCGCACATTTACAAACAGACAGACAAAAGATAACAATAGGAAGCTACCTGCATAAGTGCAAGAGAAAACATATAGCAACAGTTACAACAATGAAAAAACAGGTAGCAACCTGCATAAATATAAAGGAGGAGTAGCAGCAGTAGCCTACTAGCAGCATTTGTATCAATAAAAAAATAGGAAATGAGAAAACAGGTAACAATGCCATGCATCGCTGCATGGCATTGTTAGCTGCACAAATGTAAGAGAAAACAAAGTATTAGCAGTGGTTTCACAGTAAAATTACATCCAAAATAACATATGATAAGAGATAAGGGCATTAAAGTTCTGGTATATACTGTATATCATTCATGGGTGCAAATTTGATGGGACAGTAACCATTCTTTAAGCCGTTTTTTGAATGCATTAAAAGTAGGGCTGTTTCTGATTCCAACATGCTGCCCTTCACCGTTAGGGAGTTTTGGCCTACGTACACAAACACATGGTCGTAGTGATAAATCGGGAAGGCTGAGAAAGAAGTTGTGGAGAGTGAAGTCTGCAGTGTTCCCTATGGTCACTGGAACACTCAGGGCTGTGACCCCAGACTGGGAGAGAGGCTCCAGCAGCTTCCAGGAGCAACTTTCCAGGGCTCCGCCCAGAGGAGTGCAGACCCAGGAACAGCTCACTGTGCAGGACGGTCCAGCTCCCAGGCCTCTGGTAGAGGACCAGAGCTTGAAGGGCAATATCGCCCCCTATATATTTATGTTCACACATAGCAGCCTCACAACTTAAAGACAAATTTAGACATTTCTAATGAGTTGGCTTCACATTTAGTAAAACCTGTTAATCTGTAGCCTAGCCTCATTATCCATGAGGTCTTATGTCCAAATTCAAACTGTTTGTCAAATCAACGTATATATTTAGGCTCCTAAGAGGCATGTACACCCACCACATTTTATGATAAATAAGCATAAACAATAAATGAAATGTGTAAAATATTTAAAATAAAATGTGAACCATTGCTGTATTTACAAAGGATAGCTACTGGTAACACTGTTTGAGTACTAAAGTGGGCCGGTCACTCAGAGGTTATAGAGATCCCTCTGCTGTCACCTCTGCTCTGTTTTTTTCAACCTTTCATTTTGAAGCCAGGTAGTTTTCCACCCTCCATATTCAACCTATCAGAGTGGAGGAGGAAAGCCATCTATTAATGAACAAACTGTAATTGTCATTAGGCTGACTGTGCAGGGAGATGGGTCCTCTGAAATAAAAGAATATCCTTCTTAATTAATGGTGGCATCAATCATGGATTGGCCCGATTGGCTGAGAGGCGGTCCATCTCCTGTCTGATTGATAGGCAGGACATGAGTGAGGGAGAAAGCTAAAGTGATGACACAGAGGGAGAGGAAGACAGGGAGAAGGAAAAGAGGGATATAAATAGATTCTGAGAAGTTTGTTACTTCGTGTGTCAAAGAGGAAAACATTCCTCAGGACTATGTTATCAATGTTCCATCATGTTTGTTCTGTGATTTTATCTTCTTTCAATGATTTATATTAATTCAGCTGTGGACCGGTCTGTCTAACTAGTTCTGTTCTTGCAGGACCTACAGTATATCCACTCTCTCAGCTTCCAAAATACTGACTTTCAATAATTTAAGATCAAAGCTACTATAAAGACCTTTACTGCAGAGTGGAAATGTGAAAGAAAAGATGTGGTCAAGGTAGAAATGATCCCATTTGATAAAAGGCGGGTGGGGACCTTGACCAACTTTGAAAGTGTCAACATAGAGCGGCACAGTCACAAAGACAGTTTGAGTACAATAGATAAGACATTGGATCCTGGTGATGTCATTGTTGTCACAAAAACCTTCTGGGAGTGGCACAGAGGTGGACAACAATGGGGGGTTATTTGTGATCCTCTACTTCCTGTCTGAGAACACGAAAGCAGAGAATTTGGTCAAACTGCACACTATAGGTGAACCCTGACCGACGCAGGTAATCACCACTATGAACAATGTCACCGTCGATGTGATAAAACTACAGGGGGACATGTTTTTGTACTGCAAGACCCTGCAGGATACCAACAGGAACACCAGGGGATGTGGTCACAAACCTCATTTAGAAGATTGAATGATTTTATTTAGTACAAAGACAATGAAAAGAGAGAGAAAAAAATAAAAACAATCATCCATTAACACTTAACATCTTGATTTATATGTACAAAACTGAATGAAGTTGAGAAGAAATGAATTGCAAAAGAACGTAATGGCTGATTTGTCTTTAGGGAAAAAAACGACAACAACAACAAGTTTGGGACTATTGCACTGAGTTAGAAACGAACTGTAAGCTCAAGGCTCTTTGAAAAACCTATGGCCAAATATGAAAATTGGGCAGCCATCGTTTTTTACACTCATGCATACTGCACTCTAAAGCAGCAGAAGGCAGATTACCTCATCTCAGGAAAGCACAGCAGTCTGTGAAGTACCTGAGTCAGGAGTGTGTTTGCTATCTGCAGTTAGTAAAAACGTCCCCTGCTGACTCAGCCAACCATCAACTCTGGCCAACTAGTCTAAAAAAAAACAAAAAAAACAGTTAATAGGCAAATGCAACATGTTCTGTTACTTTGACAAAAACATTAGTGAGGCAATCAAAAAGCTGGAGGAGATAAAAGACCATGGGAGAGGGAGGGGGTTGAGCCGAAAGCCAATAAATCCCTCATGTTCTCAAGTCCATCAAGATCTCCAAGTGGAGGACTATAATCTAGTGATGTGCGGATCAATATCCAAGTATCGATACTCCCAGTACCAAATGTGTCTGTTTTAGATCAATACTCAAAATAAGGTATCGACACGACAGCATCGCCGGTCTGCACTCCTTTGGGATTGACAACTGTTTTCACTTTTCATCACAGGAGACGCTTCTTTCATTTTGAAGGGACTACATCTGTTAACGCCTCTGAGGTGAACTACGGTTGTAAATCAGTGAGCCCCTTCCCACACACACTGAGCTGAACTCATAGACGTAATGAGAGCAGAAGGAATAAAGTTTGGATGTTTTGACTGACAATGGCACTTTTCCAGTGGCGCGGCATGGCACGCTTTTTTTGCTTTTCCACTAGCCCTAGTACCTGGTACCAGGTCCCATTTTTAGTACCTCCTCGGCCTTGGTTCCAAGCGAGCCGAAGGGATACTATAACGTGACGTCAGCCGACTGCCTTTCACTGATTGGGCAGAGAGTCATCACTGGAAGAGTGCAAGCACTACGTCCAACATGAGAATCAAACTTTGACATTTCAAAAACAGAGCGGCAATAGTGCCAGCTGATCTGTATCAGACTGTTGTTATTCTTTCACCCGAGTTAAATGTTGCTGTGTGTAAATCCACACTGTGGTCTGTTAACGAGGTGCAGACGAGTGAGTTTGGAACTGACGAGCGGATCGATAAAAGAGAGGTGGACATCAAACTCATCAAATACACAATCCAACAACTCAAAAACGCTGTCATGGACACGTTGTGACCCTGCCCAACCACCACGCTGAGATAATAACGGAATGTTAGAGAACTCAGCTGTGATGGAAAAGCACCTTTAGGGACAGTTTTTCAGCAAGCAGTCGCCGTTTACCCTGCCGTGAAAATGTCTGTTTCGTAATGTTTTGGGATTTTGTAATGAGTTTGATGAGGAAAAAGAAATCCCATTAGTGTTTCTGAAAGAATACGAAAGATCATCTGTGATTTATTTGCTGCTAGCTCAGACAATATGCAGACTATTTAGCTCAGTTGCTAGAGCATGTGCTACTGATGGCTACAGTACACTGGCAATGGTGACCAATTTCAAAATCCCAACTATCCCTTTAGCCATTTATTAAACCCTCACAATTACTCCAAAGCTGTTTAATTAAAGTAAAAGTGTAGCATAGTTAAAATACAAATTTATATATTTAAATATTTATATTTTTTCTTCTTTGTTATTATTATTATATATTATTATTATATTATTACAATTCAGCTTAGACAATGTGATATATAATGAAAACCAAAAGTTTGAATTCTGAAGTCACAACACATACAATGGATGCTTTTACTTTAATAGATTACACAGGCACATTATAGTATTTAAAATATGACACTGCACATCTAAAACAGTCTAAAACTCAATCATACAGGTCTAATAGGTCTACTTTTCTGCCTGAGCAACTTTCCAAGGACCACCGTTCTGTTTCCATGGCAACCATGGTGGGATGGAGGGATAATGAAGGGTATGTTAATGGGAGGGGGGAAGGAGACTGGGTGAGTGAAAAACATGACACGTATTGGATTATTGCAGAGCAGGCCTCTGTCGTTGATTAGTCAGCGTTATCAAAGACCAGGGCCCGTATTCCTAAAGATTCTTAGTGCAAAGAGTTGCTCCTAGTGGCCAAATTCTAAGAAAATTCTTAGAATCATGATGTTTTCCTTCAGGGAATTTTCCAAAAGTTAAGCAGTCTCCTTTAAAGATAAAAGCAATTTGGGATTTTGTATCTTTAAGATGAGTTTGATGTGGCTTAACCCTAAGAGGACAACATGGTGGACAGGAGAGGCAGGAGAGATATTCACTAAATGACAGTGAATGAATGAAACAGCCTTGTTCCTGTTCCTCTGTCCACTTGGGTTTCCTTGTTCTTTTCTTTCAAAATAAACTGGGTTGTAAGATTTCAAACCAACCAACAATGCTTCTGAACTATCAGCAATCACAGACATTGATGAAAGCTGAACCATTTTACCAAAAATTGAGTTGAAATTGAACTTCAATTACTAGCATTTATTAAATATAAGCAGATAACTCCAAAGCTGTTTAATTAAAGTAAAAGTTTTCAGCATTTTAAAATACAAATTTATATATTTAAATATTTATATTTTTTTCTTCTTTGTTATTATTATTATATATTATTATTATATTATTACAATTCAGTCTTATAAATTAGATTATAATGAAAACCAAAAGTTTGAATTCCATCCTTTATAGTCAGTAACAAAAGTATATTTTTTATAGCTTTTTTTTAGTAGATTTTTAGGCACATTATAGTATTTAAAATTGACAGATCAATTGAGAAGAGTCAAAACTGGATCAGAAAAGTCTAATAGATCTACTTTTCTGCCAACTGAGCAACACCACCTTTTATCTAACTTTTCAGGATCAACCAATCACAGTTTCCAAATGAACTCATCCCTGGGATGGAGGGATAATGAAGGGTCCTCACTAATGGGGGAGGTTTCTGTCCACTGGCTCAGAGTGAAAAACATGACACGAGTGTCCTGGAATCACTCCTAAGCTAAGATTCCTTGCTAGGAATTTTTAGGTTAAGATAGGAGCTCTTTGAGAGGATTCTTAGAACCTTTAGGAATACGGGCCCTGGACTGTAAATGTATTGAAATAAACCAGTTATGATATCATGTGTTCTCCATCAACTGTCTGAGGTCACCAGAGCTCAACTGCTTAAGTCGCTGGTCATCTGTTCATCAGGTCAGGTAGGCGTAGTGGTCCAGGTGTGTGAAAAGCCACACATGCATTTGTATGTGCATGGATTGTGCAGAAATGCAACTTTCAGTTTCAGCTTTACAGAAGTCTTGCTCTGCTGGTCAAGGTAAAAATAAAAAATACAGCTGTGTTTTTAAAACAGTTCTAAAAATCTCCTGAAAGGTATTTCATCAACAGAGATCTGTACTTAAAGCACTATTTTACTTTTTTACATCTTCATTCACTTCAGGCTCCCGGTTGTTCCATTAAGACCATTAAGCCGTGGTCAGTCAATGTTCACTCAAACCAGGCTTGAAAAAGCTGCATTATGCAAACAGCACTGAGCAAAGACTGTCAAATAGTAGATAATATCTCAAAAAGAAGGAAAAGAGTCAACATCTATCCTAATCCTAATCAGGTGTATTTGAAAATGATCATTTATTTTATTAACTGTGTTGTCAAAGTATTGTGAATAATGCATATAAAATGTAAAGTCAGCAGTATGATGCCCTGTGGCCTATAGTCTACAATACATACTGTATACAAAGCAATAATCAACTGATTGATCAGGTTAACATCCCATGCATCCACTTGGATTTGGCAGAGGGTTGATATAGTGAATATTATTATAGCCTATTATTAGGAATTATGAATGGCAATGTCAAACATATAGCTATAAATTGTGATGTATAATTCATCAACATACAGCCTACACAGATCTGTTTCAGAAAAACATAATTTTATTTCTTTGTATTTAATATTCAGATGTAATGGTAAAATGAATGCAAGACATTTGATTTGACACATTCTGTTCCTGGCTGTTAGATATTCACTGAAGTGCACCTATATTGACAGTTATCCAGGATAGTTCAGCAGTGTGGGTTACCATGGTTACTAATCAGGGAATCCTATAAGCCACAGTAATGGAACAGAACTGATTTCTATTAGCAAGACTGAACATAATTAGCCAGGATTTTCCTTTATCTACACTGATGGAATAGGGCGCTGAAACATTTTTTCCCCCTTAGACTGAAGCTTCTGATTGGCTCGTCTAGTGACATGTGACAGGGAGTGTTGTTGTAGCAAAATGTAATCTATCCAGCTGTTTCTTTTATCAAGATCCACATCAGAGCCTCACGTACACGCCACACAACAACCTTTCCTTTGTGTGAGGGTGGATAAATAAACAGACTGATTAGCATTAGCACTGGATATGCTGTTATTTTCACTTTAATCTGAAGAGAGAAACAAAGATTTGTGATTGGTCCAGGAGCAGCCTTTACACTGAACTGATCCATTGTGCTGGCAGCAGAGAGACACAGAGACACGGAGACAGACAAGTTTATGGAGAGGAGAAAATCTAATTACATAGAGACATTTACACACACTCACATACACACACAAACAGGCTTAGCAGATGTCAGTTGTAGGTCCCATCCCGCAGGCAGTGATGAAGTACTGCGTGCGTGAGTGTGTGCGAGTGCGATTGTGTGTGTGTTCATTTGTCTCCCTCCAGCTAGCAAGTAAGCCATCCAAAACACAACCTGCTGTTTGGACAATACACCCTGATGGCAGGCAGTAAAACAAATGTGTGTGAGTGTGCGTGTGTGTGTTTGCATCACTGTGTTGTATGCTGTCTAATACAGTTGGATGAGAAACTGAAGGAAAAACCTGAATAAATGACCAGAGACACATAAAGAATGCAGATGCTTCCACACATGTGCTCTGCATGGTGCAATTAAAGCAATAAATATCCAATCACGCTCTGTTTCAGGTGTATAAAGACTGAGCAGGCCCGATTCTGGTTTTGTATTACAATGGATACGGAGGAAAAGATCCAAGTGACTTTGAAAGAGGGTTCATGGTGGGGTCATGGACCTTCAGTCACAGAGACTGCCCAAGTGACTGCTGTGTCAATGGGATCTAAAGTGACATCTGCATTTAGATCTACAGTATGAAAGACACGCCAGTAGATGAAAGTGAGACGGTCCTCACCCACCATCCTTGTCGCAGCACCAAATGGATGATAGTGTATTTTGGTAAAGAATCTTGTGTGTTTCTAGTCTTATTCACTCAAAAAGGGGCTTCTCAACACACATGAACACTAATGCAGGGGCGTAACCAGACATTTTTGATAGGGGTGGCCCAAGTGGGGCACTGACTTATGGTGGGGTGGCATGAAGCGTGAGCATGTGCACACACAAACATACACCCACACAGGTTTTAGCCATACCCAGTTTTGCCTGCAAAACCCGGCCGAGAACCCGCCCACTGGCCTCGAAGCAGTGGTCTCCGGACCTGTCACTCAACGTTTCCGCACCCTAATTGGCCAGAATGTTAAACCTAATAATAGTAAAACGGTAGAGTTTTTAAAAAAAAATTCACCCCCCTCAGAGTGTGTGCGGAGGTAGAAACTATTGGTTGAGACCAAAAAAATACATGGTACCAGGCTGTAAATATGTTTTTTAAGCTGTAAAGTCGGCTATTTTTACATGGCAGTCAATGGAGAGTTGCTCCCTTCTGGAGCCAGCCCCCAGAGGAGGGGATTGCAGTTTTTTGAACACGGAAGTGAGCTTCTCAGACCGACAACTGCCCCCTTGGGTGGCACCTGGGGTGGCCAATCCAATTTCTGGGGTGGCCAGTGCCACCCAAGGCCACTTCCTGAACACGCCACTGCCCTAATGATACATCAGTACACCATGCATCAACATGTGGATGATTTCACATTCATTATCCTGCCCAAGGACGCTTCAGAATGAGGACGGGTGGATTATTGGGCGACTTGGTTTACCTCCTCATGCATGTAGAAGAATGCCATTTTGATGTCTCTTTTCAAGTTTCACCCATGTATTAATAAAAAGCAGTTGTAAAATGTACAAGATGGACTTGCCACATTTAAGTGACAAAAGAAAAGGAATGTTGCACTGGTTTCCCTGGCTGTATTGATTAAAGCCTGTGGTGAAAAATAAATTATATTTAGGACTCCCAGTCAGTCTTATTGATCCACATCAAGACCTGAACACACATGTTCTGATGTTATTCTTAATAAGAAGCTGAAGAATTTGAAATTCTGTTAGATTATTTAACAAAATCCCAAGAGAGATATCAAAATACCAATAGTTTCATTAAAGATCCCAACACACAGCATAAAGGTAGATAGTCATGAGTAGTGTGACTATAAAGCAGGTCTTGGTTCTGTATTAATAAAGTGAAAGTACTGCATCAAAGCTTCAGTCTGTGATAATCTGTTTTCAGAAACTGAGCTTTAAAACAGGCCGTCAGGGCTTTTGTAACTTTGTGATGTCACAACAAAGCTGCCACAGACCTTAAGACCCTATGATTAGCCAAAGCCCTGCTCACCCGGACCCACCATCCAGTCTTTGAGGATTGGTTTCTCCCAGGTTTTTGCTTCAAATCTGCATTATTTTTCATTTCACCATTCAGAAAACAGTCAACCAATCAGGAGAGAATCTCCTCATTCATTACCTGTTGTTGCTAGACCTCCAGACATAAGCCTTAAAGAGAAGATGAAATGGATTTTGGTCCGTAAAAACTATAGAAGAAGAGGGAAATATGGGATCAGGGTCAAAACATTTATTATCATTTTCAAATTGTATCTCTTGATTTACAAGTATTTCTTTTAAATGGACTTTTGACCCCATTGGCTGAATCTCTTGTTTTTGTCACTGTTCTCTGCACTTCATTCTCTATTTACTAGTGTCTCATGTCTCTTCCTCCCCCTCACTTTCTGTCTCTCCCTCCCTCGTGTTTCTGTCTGTCCAGTTCATTGTCCTCCCTCCATTATTCACCTCTTTCTTTCATCTGGCTAATTTAAAGATAATCTGTCATTCTCTTTCCTGTCTTCCCTGTGTCCCTCCTGTCCCTTTCTTTGTTCCCATATTTCTTAAAAAAAAATTCTTGATTTTCTTGAATAAATTGCTTCTTCTTCTTTCTTCTAATTGATACTCCCTTTTTTCCCTCTTTTCCAATTCATTTTCCATCTCTCTTTCTTCTTAACCTTTTCTCATCCATGTCAGTGTCAGCTCAGAGACAAACAGATAGTATCTCTATTGAAGCCCCGGCCAGCCCGACCCTGTCACCCTTGTCTCTTTCATTTGTTCCTCTAATGGTTGGTTGTGTGTTTTCTTTGGGTTATGTTCTGTCTCCTGTACCTCCATCCTGTCTCACCTCCACACCTTGTCACTATAAAACTGTCACGATGCTCATGAGGTGGCAGCCCGGAGCCTCTGTGATCTCCTTCACCCTCTTGAGAACATATGCTCAGTTAGCTGGATGAATGTTCAACCAGACGGATGCCATCGAGTGTCAGGCCACCCACAGCAGTCTGATTTGAGATTAAGATGTTCTGTTGTGCATTGGAATGGTTTGGTTGCAGCTTAAAAGCCTTAATTCAGGACTTTGTTTTCAGCTATAAATCTTCTTAGATAAGTCTCCATGAGTCCTGCATTCTGTTTTCTTTAACTATCACTGATATGTCTCTAGAGCTTGATTGGATTCTACCTGCAGCAAATACAGCATTTAAAAGGCACTACAATTCACACTGCATGTTAAAAAAAAACAGTCTGTGTAGTTCACGGAATTATCTGTGGGTCTCAAAGATAAGAAGTCTGTTTGTCATCCAGGGATATTATAGGGATAGTTCACCCAAAATTCAAATTTCTCATTATCTACTCACCCTCATGTTGACGAAGAGCTGTGAGAATTCACAGTCCTCCGTGCCTTCTCTGAGTCCACGCAGCAGTGTTTGTCCATATAATGGTTGTGAATGGATACCACTTTTCTTCGTCCAAAAAGACACACCAATAGACATCCAAATACCTCTAAAAAATTTAATTTACAGACAAGCAGTATGGAGGTATTTGGATGTTTTTTGGTGTGTCTTTTTGGATGAAGAAAAGCGGTAAATGTGGTATCCCTCCCGCCCCCCATAACTCAGAGAAGGCACAGAGGACTCTGAAAATCCTCACAGCTCTGAGTTGACATGAGGGTGAGTATAATTAGTGAATTTTGAATTTTGGATGAACTATCCCTTTAATGTATATACTATATAGATGGACGCATTAGTAACTCCAAAACTCTATACTGCATAATTAATGAGATTAGAATTACAGGTTTAATATTACACAGTTAATATTGTCATGTTTTACATTCATGCTACTATCATTTCAATCCAATAATAATTGAATAAACACGACATTTGAAATGTTTTTTTTTATGGGGCATGACAATAATTTAGTTTTGCAGAAGAATATCTACAGTACAGTACATGGTAATGAAGTAGGCTAGTTGTACGGTACAGTAATACCGCAGTAGTTTCAGACACAATTGACCATTCACTAATCTCCATAAAGCTCTCTCTCCCCGCAGAGCGTGCAGTTTATGGTGATGATAGTAGCTCATTTACTATACCACTCAAATTTATTAGTAGTCTTCATAACAGTGGATTTCACATAGAAGAGAGCAATAACAGCTTCTCATCTGTAATTGGAGAGCACTGGCCTTGTTGGTCCTCAAATATGTGTAAATTCTGAGCAAAAACGAGGCTGACTCTAACATGAACTTGAAAAAAAGTGATAATTTTCACCAATTAATTGCCCTGTAGAGCAGAGAGTTACTAGTTCATCCAAAGGGAATGAATAAATCAATTTTAACCTGAGGTAACACTGCTCAGCTGCTTACATTTTCATTCATGTTTTGAATCTTTTACTTGTTACAATGAAAAACACCTATCTATGTTGTGTGTAATGAATACCAATAGGCCTATTTCTTGCAAACCCTGTAATACGCTGTTGGCTCATCCTCTACTGTTATTTATGCCCTAACCATAGACTGTAAAAAGAATGGACGTAGCATCTGTGACATCACCCATTGGTTTTGTGCAGTCGTTTTTGTGACTCAAATATGGCGGCCTGAACAGCGCTATGTTGGATTGGCCGGACGAGAACCCGCCCACTGGCCTCTAAGCAGCCTGTCTCTGGGCCGCTTCGGACCTGTAGCTGAACGTTTCCGTGCCCTGATTGGCCAGAATCTTATCCTAATAACAGTAAAACTAATAAGCTGTAAAGTCGGCTATTTTAACATGGGGGTCTATGGAGAGTTGCTTCCTTCTGGAGCCAGCCCCCACAGGAATCGGAGGGGATTGCAGTTTTTTGAACGCGGAAGTGAGCTTCACTTCTCAGACCGACAACTGCCCCCTTGGCCCTAACCCATTTTGGCAAATTCCCCTATTGCCATAATCCCTATAGTTTTAGGAGTAGGTTGCGTGGTGAATACTCACGTTTCTGCCCCGCCGATCTAAAAACAATTTGCACCAACAATTAAAGGTAATGAACTGACTCTTAAAACTATAGGGATTATGGCAGTGGGAGAATTTGACCTATGGGAGTGGGAGAATCTGACCTATTTCATGACGTGGTGTAAAAAATTGAAACTTCCTCAATCTTCAGTATTTCAGTTTACCAAATCTCCATGGACGTGGGAAATAAAATGCTACCACTCTGCATTCTTGTGTTGCATGGAGTTGTCCTTTGACCTGTCATTCCAAAACCTGAAGCTGTTCTATTGACCTCAGCAAATGTTTACATGCACATGAACATGATGTTTTGTGATGGGCAGAGCCTCCACCTGATGTTTATCATCAACCATGTTTGCCTTCTTTCTTTCTTTCTCCTTTGCTTCACTTGAATCCTCTGTCGTCCCCTCGTCTGTCAGTACAACCAGAGACGAACAGAGTAGACAGACGAGGAAGAGCAAAGAGCAAAGGAACACTCTGTCAATAAAGACACTGAGGGACCCCAGTGTCACCCCTCAAACACACACAGACACACACAGACATAGGTGCCCTTGCCTTCTGTCTTCCCACAGTCCAGGCCATTCCTCCGTTAGCAAAGCTCTTGAAGCACAAACTGAAACACACACACACACCTTTTGTGGTCTGTCAGTAAAATAGGTGTTGACCTGATTGCTTGTCTCCCACACACAGAAGAAACAATTGTGAACACACACTCATGCACCCACACAGTGATGAGGGAAATATGGCTGACAAATGATGGACAGATAGAGCTGACATCTGTCTTGTGTCCTGCTTCTTTTCTCTTCTCCTGTCTTTTATCATTTCTCCCTGACACTCCCTCTGTGCTTTCATCTTCTAACCTGCTCCTCCTCCTGGCAAACACACACAGACACACACACTTTGGTGGAATGTGGTGGAGATGTAGTTGGTTTGGCGAAGTTCACTCCACCACCCAAACACTTGGCGAGATAGTTCAACATTTTTGGCAAATTGACCCATTGTCATAATCCCTATAGTCATAGCAGTAGGTTTGTTACCTTTATTTGTCGGTGCAAGCTATTTTTAGAACGGCGGAGCAGAGCCACAAGCTGCTCAGAGCTACGCTACAGAGGCTTCTTGGTTTCCCTCATCAAATACACAATCCAACAACTCCAAAACACTCTAGTGGACAAGTTGTGACCTGCACATTCACCACGCTATGAGATAATAACGTAACATTACGAAACAAAACAGCTGATGCGCATTCCTGTCAGAGGCAGTTTTCCGGCAAGCAGTCTCTGCATTTGCCTTGAAAACTCTGTCTCGTAATGGAACGAGACGGAACGTTAAAAGACATAAAAGAAAACTTTTAAAGGTACAGTAGAGTCTGTAGGTTTGTTCATTGCAGTTTGTAAAAAACTCAATCAACAACTAAATCTGTGTACGCCCGAGTGAAGTGTTGCCCCACAGGGCCCTGTCTTGGGGTAGATACTCAGATTGGCCCCGAAAAACTCCTGGGTGGGGCTTGAGATTTACTCTGTGCTGATTGGTCAGACTCAAAGCGGGATGTGACGCCAAGAGAAACCCTTGAAATATGCAGCATTTTTAAAACCCAGCGTTGTTAAAAAAAAAAAAGAAAAAAGTGTTTAAATGGCCAGAAAAAAGTAGTAGTAGCCTAAAAAGAAAAAGTATGATAAATAGCAGTGGAAAAATGCACGTTCTGTTTGTCCCTAGTGTGTACTCTGTGTCTGTCTGTCTGTCTGTCTGGACGTGGCTTCCTGCCAGTTGCCATGCACACCTGTTCTTCTCCTGCCAATCACCTCCACTCTTTTCTCCACCACATTATGTGGTTCGTATACACTTTGGCTTCATTATCTTTTGTTTTATGCCTGCTATTTATCCCTTCTTTATCCAGACTTCTTCAAACCAGTCTGCCTGGCCAAGCTCAGTCTCATCTTTAACCCGTCTGTCCTGGGACCAGTCCCTGATACTTTACGATCTCCTCATACTCCTCTCTGATGTAGGATTGCCTCATCTGTCAGGATTTCCCCATCTCTGCCTGCCTGCTCTGCCTCACTAAACCAAGTGCATGTGATGGGAACTGACACGGCATTTCGACAACAACCTGGACCTCAAGCCCTGTCTGCTGTGCTTAGACCCTTGACCCCTCTGACCCCCCTGACCCATGATCTCTTTTCTTATCAGTTCTGACATTCACAAAAGCCTTATTTGGAGCACTGGACAAAGAACCTTTAGTTTTTGGCTTTTCATTCACTAACTAACATCACCAAACCACTAGTCACAGGTATATTTATGGAGTCCTAACTGAACTCAATATTTTTCACCCCCTTTTCTGTGATGTATCTCAGAGCACAGACCTGTCACCTGCCTCACACACTGCAGTTAAAGCTAAAATACCGTTGCTGCACTCAATATGTTTCAAAACACACCGACCGAAGCGTTTCAGAACGAGGCTCCGAGAGGGGGATCGCCCCAGGGACCAGACACAACAGCTCAGTCTTTGAATCAGTGAAGATACTCCCTAGTGTGTGTGTGTGTGTGTCCTGTGACTGCATGTGACGGTATTGTTCCCTGCAGTTGTGTACTGTATCTGTGTTCTCTCAGTCTGAACAGTCTCCTTTTCTTATTTTTCTGAATGGGATTTAAAACGTACACATTCTAATATTGGTGTTATATTCTCACGCCCCTGATGGTGGATGGTAAGTAACAACCTTTCTCCTTATACATTTCTTCCCTCTTGAGGCTCATGTCTTAATGACTGGGTTGGTATAAGACCAGTGCCATAAAGGCGACAAAAGCTGGGCCAGTTAAATAGTAAAGCTGCATGACAGTTTTGGTAATCATCCAGAAGTTTGAGTTCCAGATCTGACACATTTTGTAATAAAGTTCTTGAGCGCAATATGTAATAAACTTAGCCGCATTTTGTAATAAGTTGTTACAAAATGTATTAGTCTAGTAGCCAGGGGGGGTTCCCATGCACCCGAAAGATATATTTTTCTAACTTAGCTTTTTGTAATCCTTAAGGTGTCTAGTAAAAGAATTTTGATGATCCCCGCGCCAATTATTGTCCCATGCATGTTTTTTTTGAACATCTTTTGTGGCCATCCTGTATTTCCGACTGTGAAAATTTTAATTTTGAAATCTATCTAGCTCCTGGACTATACATCCTACAGAGACAATTGACCCCATTTTCTTTTTGTCTTGGCATGAGGAATTGGTAGAGATGAAGATTGTCATGATTAAATCACGTGTGGTACATAAAAAATCCAAAAAACACACAAAAAAGTTAAATCAACAGCGGAATTCTATCACAGGAACTCCTTCCCAATGCGCGCTATTGACATTTTTTCTTTAACTTTTATATTTTTACAATCTTCAAGATGTCTTGTAAACAAATGTTGATGATCCCAACCTGAAATATTATCCCATGTATGTCTATTTAGGCTATTTTGGCTGCCACCACCTGGATTTCCTAACATGATTTTTGAACATTCCGAAGTGTTAAATTCGGCCTTAAGTAGCTTGTGAGGGGTCAAACTAGGGGTTTTTCATGATTCTGAGTTGATTGCAAGCATTAGTTTTTCACCCAAAACACTCCTTGGTGGTAAAAAAGCAGCCATGCCCACATTTCCCGCTCATCGGAACCCCCTACACACACCCCACTTCCCCCACCACCAATATAATGTATTACAGCGAGGCTATTCCTTAGCATGGCAGGGGTTGTCTTTAATGTCACATGAATATGGTATGTATTTTTAAATATTTTTTACAATCTTTAAGATGTCTTGTAAACAAATGATGATGATCCCAGCCTGAAATATTGTCCCATGTATGTTTTTTTTGGCTATTTTGTTTGCCACCCTGGATTTCCTAACATGTAAAACAAAAATGTAAGATCGAAATAACTGTGAGTAGGGACACATTACAAAAAACTAGGTACTAAGTCCTTACCAAGACATTTCTCCACTATTGTGTTCAGGAAGGTGTGTAATATCACACAGTAAAGTGTTGAAATTCAACTCCTATGGGAAACCTCCTAAGAAACTGCTGAAAGTTGGGGTACTACTGGCACCGGATTTTTGAAAATTCTGAAATGTTTGATTTGGCCATTTTATCCCATCGGTCACAAAAGTGACCATAAAAGGTATTTCCAGTTGAAAGGCCCTAAATGGAGTATTAATTTGTTTAAAAATATATATTTAAGCAAGAAATCCTCCTGATCATTTATGTGCAGTTTCAAATGTTTAGTGTAAATTGTTACATGATCAGAGCTGATTATATCCTGATGAAGATGGCTGCATCAAAGCCTCAACAAAGAAGGTCAGTAAATAGGGTTGACATAAAGATAAGACAAAGACTTTTGGCACACATCATCTTTCAGGTGTCTAGTATTGATATGTGCATCTACAATCACTCAACTGTGTTTAGTGTGGTCACAGAATGAGTAAACTTTCGTTGGCAGCAACAGTGACCAGTGGGATAACACAGTATAAGTAGCTAACTTTCTAATCTGTTCTTTTTTTTCTTTTTATTTTATTTATGAAAAAAAAAAAGCTGTCCCCAGTGACTGTTATCACGATGCGTTAGATAGCCTATGTACTGTAAGGGTGAGACTAGCCAATTGTCAGCCAGGCTATTAAACAAAAGTTAAGCAAAAGATACACAGATGATAACACAACGTTATCAGGGATGATAACTTACCTCTCACCAATAACCCACTTCCACCTAGTATTGGTGAAGAGGCAAATCCCTCTCTACCCACCAGAACAGCCATGGGCAAACTCTTCCACTAAGGGCTGTGTGACTGCAGGTTTCTGTTTCAACCATAGCAGCACACCAAACTTGATCCATTTCATCAGCTGAATTTAGTCTTCAGACAGTTGATTGGTCAAACTGTGTGCTCTTGACTGGTTAGAACTAAAATCTTCAGCCTCATGGCCCTTTGTGAAAGAGTTTGCCCAATGTCTGCATGAGAGGGTCCAGACAAATGAGCCAAGTTGCAGGTGGTCAAAAGTAAGGTGAACTTAATAAGGTGTCATATCTCAATCAGGACCAAGAATTAGTGGGAGCCATCTTTACATGATCCCTGAGCAATGCACTGATAAGCAGCCACCTCATGTACAGAGATGTTGTAGAAACGAAGTCTCATATGGGTGAGTGACAAAAAAGGGTTGGCAAGAAGACCAATTCATGAATTTTCTTAAAATTTGTTTTAAAAGCATACATCAAATTAGTTAAAATGTAAATTTTATAGCCATACAGGTTTTTATCTCTTTTGAAATAACATTTAAACCTGAAAATAGTAAGTACAGTAACAGTAGGCTAAGTAATATTATGCTGAGTGACCCCTAGGTTTATCAAACCACATCACTAATAATTTACATTTACAACAGTAAAATAAAGTACACTAAGCAATATTGCACAAAACTGCACACTACTTTTACATCTGCATGTCTTCTTTTAAGAACTCAAAATATTTCATGACACTACATTGATAACATGCATAAGTAACTTTAAAAATGTCAACTTAGCTTACTTGTTAGTTGGCTAACAGTAAATAACATGGTTAGTCAACCAACTCCTATGTGTGTATTAAACACCCTAAACTGCATCTGATGACCATTTTATTCTCGTAAATGCTAGCTGACTGCCCCATTAGCTATCTAGCTAGGTTATGGTGTAGGCAAGCGGGCAGTTGTCGGTCTGAGAAGTGAAGCTTAATTCCTCTCCAATCCCCTCGGCTGTCACTGGGGGCTGGTGTCAGAAAGCAACATATCTCCATAGACCCCCATGTTAAAATTGCCAACTTTACATCCTAAATAAACATGATCAAAGCCTGGTGCCATCACATTTTTTGGTCTCAACCGATAGTTTCTACCCCCGCACACACTCTGAGGGGGGTGATTTTTAAAAAAAACTCTACCATGTTACTGTTATTAGGTTAAAATTCTTGACAATTAGGGTGCGGAAACGTTGAGTGACAGGTCCAGAGCGGTCCGGAGACCTCTTCTTCGAAGCCAGTGGGCGGGTTCTCGGCCGGTAAATCCAACATGGTGCTGTTCAGGCCACCATATTTGAGTATTTTTTTTATAGTCAGTGGGTGTAGGCCTACAGTCTTACAAGGGATTTTTGTGGTTAATGGTAGGCTATTGTAGTACAAGTGGTCTCATATTCCCCCTCTATAGAATATATTAAAGAGAAATTATTCCTGCATATGACAGGGGTTTTCTTTAATGTCTCAAAAATACATATCACTACTAAATACTTTATAATTTATAATTAATAATATATATATAATATATTTATAATTTATAATTTATATTCTACCCTTTTTTACTTTGTAGGACATTATAGTCTAGCACACACAGGTCTAACTCATGCCAAAGGAGATCCGTACTGTGATACATTTCATGTGGTCTGCAAGAAAAAAAAATCCTATTAATAATGGCCTGCCAGTATAGCACTCACATGACTCACACTACAAATCCCATAGTACACTGCAACAGCTACAGTACCATACGATCAGCCCTATCTGCACGTCATTGTTTCACTGATGCACACCTCCACTCTATCTTGAGAGTATCCACAGCTCACGACCTGACCTCAAACATACAGTAAATGAACTGGCAACCAAGAAAAGATACCAAGTATCTGACATGCACAATATGATATAGGAGAGGAAACCTGACTAAATATATGTTTTTAGTTCTGTTATTGTTTTAACAACCTTTTCTGAAATCACAGTAAGGTTTCACCGGCTTTATCATATCTCATATATTCTCATTTTACTTGAAGACATCATCATTAGAAAAAAAGATAAGTTATTTTTATTTTCCTTCATGATATTCATATTTTTACTTTTATTGAGAGATATCCAGTATACCAGCTGTTCATGTTCATATTTCTTAATCTGCACCTGTGTGCTGCTCACACATGCTCTTACAGTGACTTTCTTCATCACTAAACCTATTCCACTGTCTCATCCTCTCTCACTCATGTCCTGAAGATGGGACAAATTTCCTGGACATACATATGTACAGTGCTCAGCATAAATGAGTACACCCCCTTTAAAAAGGAAGCTTTATATCTTATTGAAGACAAGAACAATTTCCTAAATCTTGGCAAGACTTTTAAGAGTTTTATAAAACATTAAAGTAGGCTTTCTTTAGTTGCACTCAAATTGGTTAATGCAAAATGAATACAACAAAAGCTACTACAACTGGTATTTTGTTTGGCCAGACATGATTTCTAAGGACAACACATTGCAACATCTATCTTTTTCCATTTTTCAAGAACAACTGCTTTTAGAGCCCGAATACTGGATGGAAAGTGATGCAAATGAACATATTATGTTTGCATCAATTTAGCACTGTATATTTTTTTGTGCTTTTCCTCCCTTCTTTTCTAACAAAGAAAATCCTTGAGGTATGATGTCCTACAAAGAAGAAGGGAGTAGAACTGTTATATTATATTGAGTATTTAGTAGTAATATAGCTTAAGTATTATTTTTTTTAAACAAATTAATACTCCATTTAGGGCCTTTCAACTGGAAATACCTTTTATGGTCACTTTTGTGACCGATGGGATAAAATGGCCAAATCAAACATTTCAGAATTTTCAAAAATCCGGTGCCAGTAGTACCCCAACTTTCAGCAGTTTCTTAGGAGGTTTCCCATAGGAGTTGAATTTCAACACTTTACTGTGTGATATTACACACCTTCCTGAACACAATAGTGGAGAAATGTCTTGGTAAGGACTTAGTACCTAGTTTTTTGTAATGTGTCCCTACTCACAGTTATTTCGATCTTACATTTTTGTTTTACATGTTAGGAAATCCAGGGTGGCAAACAAAATAGCCAAAAAAAACATACATGGGACAATATTTCAGGCTGGGATCATCATCATTTGTTTACAAGACATCTTAAAGATTGTAAAAAATATTTAAAAATACATACCATATTCATGTGACATTAAAGACAACCCCTGCCATGCTAAGGAATAGCCTCGCTGTAATACATTATATTGGTGGTGGGGGAAGTGGGGTGTGTGTAGGGGTTTCGATGAGCGGGAAATGTGGGCATGGCTGCTTTTTTACCACCAAGGAGTGTTTTGGGTGAAAAACTAATGCTTGCAATCAACTCAGAATCATGAAAAACCCCTAGTTTGACCCCTCACAAGCTACTTAAGGCCAAATTTAACACTTCGGAATGTTCAAAAATCATGTTAGGAAATCCAGGTGGTGGCAGCCAAAATAGCCTAAATAGACATACATGGGATAATATTTCAGGTTGGGATCATCAACATTTGTTTACAAGACATCTTGAAGATTGTAAAAATATAAAAGTTAAAGAAAAAATGTCAATAGCGCGCATTGGGAAGGAGTTCCTGTGATAGAATTCCGCTGTTGATTTAACTTTTTTGTGTGTTTTTTGGATTTTTTATGTACCACACGTGATTTAATCATGACAATCTTCATCTCTACCAATTCCTCATGCCAAGACAAAAAGAAAATGGGGTCAATTGTCTCTGTAGGATGTATAGTCCAGGAGCTAGATAGATTTCAAAATTAAAATTTTCACAGTCGGAAATACAGGATGGCCACAAAAGATGTTCAAAAAAAACATGCATGGGACAATAATTGGCGCGGGGATCATCAAAATTCTTTTACTAGACACCTTAAGGATTACAAAAAGCTAAGTTAGAAAAATATATCTTTCGGGTGCATGGGAACCCCCCCTGGCTACTAGACTATATGTGTTGTGGTGCTATCCCCAACCTATGATTTAAATACCTTGGTTTTCTGGTCTTTAGAACTGGAGAAGTCTCTTGGATGAGGTGAAACGTCTCAAAGAAGTCGCCAGTTGTCTTCAACTAGCCACATCTTCAAGAGGGAAGGGTTTGATTTAAAAGGTGAACAGAGCATTGGATTTTTAGAACGTGTTTGTTACGTTTTTTTTAAAATCTCTGTCAAGCAAAAGAAATCAGTCCTTAGTCAGTTCTCCACTCGTCCTCCACTTGGTGATTTCAGTGGAGATGAAAGGATGATTAAAAAAGGATCCTAAAGAAAACATCTGTTCATGGGACGCTTGTTTCCAATGAAGTTGTACCGTGTTCCCAGCGGTCTCTTTACGCCTTTCTTTTTACTTGGTTTCTCCAGCTCTGTATTTACCTTCTCTATCTCAGCAGTCTCTCTCCTCCTTCCATCGCGCTCAGTCTTACTCTCCAGGGCTTCTGCTAGTTAATGAGGTTTAAACTTAGATCCTCATCACTGCTTCCAGCTTGGACTCACTCAGACCTGCTTTACTTGTCTTCCTAGTTCTTTTTTTTGGAGATGTATGTTTGCAAAGCAGTGCGTGAGCAATGTTGTGAATAAAAATGTTTGTCCAAGAACACAATGGATATGCATGTGCACACTCATGTGTGTGCGTGTGTGTGTGTGTGTGTGAGAGAGAGAGAGAGAGAGAGAGAGAGAGAGAGAGAGAGAGAGAGAGAGAGAGAGAGAAAACAGAGCAAGTGCAAGTGCAGCTGCCCCAGGTTACACATCCACGGCTTAAATATTAGCTAAACAGGGAATTGTTGAGAATAGTGTGTGTGCATGCATTTGTGTATTTCTGTATGTATGTGTGTGTTTGTGTGGTGTGTGTGTGTGTGTGTGTGTGTGTGTGTGTGTGTGTTGCTTTGCTCTAGCAGCTCTTGAACTAATGAACTAATGTGCTTCACAATCTACTAGCTTCTTCCTTCCCTTTGGCACCTCCACACTAATGACTAACCCATGGGCTTGAACATACACAAATAAACACACACGTGCACACACACACACACACAGACACACACAGACCATTGAAAGCTGCAGAGCAAACATACCAAACATTATTAACCAGGGTGTGTAGTGTATTAAACTGTATAAAACAAACATAATACATCACGAGGATATTTGACTTGTTCTGCTGTTTTTCCATTTGACTCGTCATTTGGGACACGGACTGTTACAACTTCATAAATAAATAAGAAAGACAAAAGCACATAGATTCATTAACGTTCATTAATCAGCTGGTCAAGTATGTACTGCAGTTTTGTTTTTGTTTTTTTTACCTATAGCCAGTGTTAGCTATAGTTAGAATAGAATATGTCAACAGCTACACTATGTACTATCTACTACAATCTATCAATAAACGTTCAACTTCCATGTCTGATCGTGTTCATAACAATCACTATATCAATATGCATTGTTCGTATAACAGTTGTAAAATCAGAAGGGTTAGGAATGAGATTTGTGACTGCAGCTGTGCTGAGTCATAAAATGTGTCACAGGTCAGGTGAACTGTCCATCAGACCGCGTCCACTTCCAGTCCGCTTCCAAGGTGTCCCCTGTAGCACCACATTACACACTAATAACACCACATTTTGTAATAATCTGACACATTAAAGTTCATGAACACAGTATGTAAAAAATTTAGCCACATTTTATAATAAGTTGCTACATATTGCATCAGTTCACTTTTTTTCATGAAGAAAATGTAATAGTGTTACATAATGTGCTTCATTATGTAACAACTCATTACAAAATGCGGAAAGTTTATAACATACTCCATTCAAGAATTTTATTACAAAATGTGGCAGATTCTTACAAAATGCGATGTTATTACATCATGAGGTAAAACCATAATGCAGCGTTATTACATAATGTGGCGCTATAGCCTCAACCTATGGTTTAAATACCTTGGTTTTCTCACACTGGTCTTTAGAACTGAAGAAGTCTCTTGGATGAGAGGTGAAACGTCTCAAAGGATCAAAAGAAGTCGCCAGTTGCCTTCAACTTCAGCACTTAAAGGGATAGTAGCATTTTTTAAAAGTGGGGTTGTATGATCTACAAATAGCCCCTAAGTACTTTAATTGCAGTAGAAGACTCTCTGCACTCCTCCTGTTAGCAACGCCAGCCCATAGCCCTGCCCAGAAATTTACAACATACAGTGTTGTGAATGGACCCAAAGAAACGGCCTATTTTCGTGGCCTAAAAGAGGTTTTACCTGAAAAAAAAAAAAACACAGTTCCATTGTTGACTATAATATAATTTTTTCCAGCCCCTCAAAGTGCAGGAAAAACACAGTTTTATTCGGAACTAACCAACTGCTGATCAGTGGGCGCTAACCCTGGGCCGGAGGGATACATGAGTTGGTTAGGTCCAAATAAAACCTGCACTTTTCCTGTACTTTGAAGGGCTGGAAAAAATTATATTATAGCAAACAATGGAACTGTGTTTTTTTTTTTCACGTATGCTATGGCTATGGGCTGGCGTTGCTAACGGGAGGAGTGCAGAGAGTTTTCTATGACAATTAAAGTACTTAGGGGCTATTTGTAGATCATACAACCCCACTTTAAAAAAAAATGCTATCCCTTTAACCACTACAGTACCATGACACTTACTGAGAACCTTCACACACAGAAACTATTTATAAGGATTTCCAGGATTGAGGACATGAAACACTGAGTCATGCAATTAATTCATTGCAAAGAAAGAGACTGAAAATCAAGATCAAAGGGTTAAAACCCGTCAGATGGAGACATTAATCCCAAAACAGTTTTAACAAATTTGTGGAGTTCTTGTTAGCCAAGCTGATAAACTGCTTTATTGTCATTTCAGTTCTTAAAAAAATAAAATAAAACGCTGCTGGTGTTCACCTGATTGACGGGACTCACAGACAGCTTGTCAGGAAATGAGCCTCACACACTCACAGGATGATTTGAAATACCTTTGGGGAACCTCTTGATTTCCATTTACCACTAATACCTTGATGTATGACCAAATAGCTGCCAAACGAACGACACTCCTGTCAACCTCAGCCCTACTTTGTCTTCACCCCTAATTAGCAAACACTCACAATGACTAGAGCTCTTGACTTGAACTCAGAGCCGGCCCTCCCTATAAGCGAACTAAGCAGCTGCTTAGGGCCCCGCAGCCAATGGGGGGCCCCCAAAGCCGTCGGATGTCGCCAAAGTTCTATTGGCGATTTTTATATTTTGTTTAACCCCCACTACATTGTGGTGAATAAATATTTTCAGAAAACAAAAGGGAAAGTACTTATTATTATGTTTTTGTGGCGAGTATCCTACCAAGTGTTGTCAGCTGAGCCACAGAGCAGCGGAGCTGCAGCTGCAGCAGCAGCGACAGAGGAGAGCGGCCGTCTTCAGGTCTTGTTGTCATTGATCCAGGTGTCATTCACTGACCCTCGGAAAGCAGAGGGTCCCGTGATTCAGATGTTTTTTACAGTTCGTCTCTATCATAAACGGTTCCGAAGTTACAGTATAATGTTTTGTTGATGTTTTGTAAAACAATGTGTAAGCATCGCATCGCGCCGTACGTTCGGTTTGGTTTAGCATCGGTGCTAATCTTAGTTTAGCGTCTGTTCCTGTAGGTATCACTTGTTTACATGCCGATGGCACATTCAAGGACCCTCGGAAAGCGGAAAACCCCGCGATTCAGACGCTGTTTGCTGCTCGTCTCTGTCTAGAGGATCATGTTTTGTATGTGCAGTCTACAACCTATCATCCATGTTCCGCTCGTCTTTAGAATGTTACAGCACATATGTTCTAAGCCATTTTTCTCACTTTTCAAGTTTTTGGTCATGATAGGCCTAGATTAAAATTATCTGGGAGGGCTTTCTCAGTAATTCAAACAGTTATGAACAGCTCAGAACTTATGGAAATAGGCTATCAAAAAATGAAAATGTCAAAATCCCACCATGTGAAGGGTTTTCCCAGGCCACCACACAAAAATACATTTATGGTTCAAATTTCAGTCTAGGCAGTAATATAAAGGGTCAGTAATCACTTGCTCCTACTGTGCAGGCCAGGGTCAGAATATCAACTGTAGCCTATGTTTAAAAAAAACACTCAGAAGTAAAGAGTGTAATTTACAAATAGTAGTACAATCTATCCCCCTGGACCTACATTCATTAGCACTATTTTCTGTAAACAATAATTGTAAAATAATTTTTACTGTCTCAGGTGAAGCAATAGGCTACTGTTTAATTAGTAGCCTAATAAAATATCTCCTCACCATAGAGGTACAATAAAATACTCAAGGGTTGCATACGGCAGCTGTTTTTTTTATATAAATATTTGACGGTATACACTGTGAGGCAGGGCCCCCAATTTTATCCTGCTTAGGGCCCCCAGATGTACAGGGCCGGCCCTGCTTGAACTCTCTCCTTGGCCTGGTTTGTGCTCCTTGATGTCCTTGCAGGAGTTGGACCAGACTCGTCTTCCCGTTGTGTGGTATCAGTATCTGGTTTATTTGTTAGCGGGCAGACTGATGGCCATATTAATACAAGGTGACGCTCAGTTGGCTGAAGTAATGTTGCATAGACAGCAACGCTTCCAGTGATTGGATGATCAGTCATCCACTTTCAGCCCCAAGGGTGACAGCCTGTGCCCCCCCCAACAACCCCACCTAAACAAAACAGGATGACATCACTTCCTGTCCGTCTGTAACTCTGAAACTGACCAGTGAAGTGGTCTAAATGTCACTTTGACCTCAGACGGCTAATCAGGCTGTAACATCCATCACACTCTCTCTCACAGCCTCAGATTTTTGTTGAAGAAAGTCATTTTATTTATTTATTTTGTTTCGTTTGGTAAGAACACTTAATTAACCACAATAACTGCTGAAGTATTATAGGCCAAAGCCAACCACATCAATTGATTCAGTGCACTGTTGCTTTCGGTCTGGGGAGCTTATGTTATGTGTTGCAATGCAGTTTTCTTGAGACTCAATAAATTCTATTAAGTCTCAGGTGCTGATTAGATGTATGGATACAGTCAGGAGGCCACTGACCATGACACCCAGCTCTCCTTGTTTTTGTTTTATAGTTGAGGGAAGTAGAAAGAGCTGAACAACCTGACTGACCTGACCACAAGTTTAGTTTATTTGTCACATATAATTAATAGTAATTATAGTGGAATTCTTATGCACCCTTTGGTAATTGCATATAAATGAAAATACAAAAATATAAAATAAAATATTTAAAAATCAAGGTAGTAAGTTTAAATAAAATACGATAAACTAAGTGCAAATAAATAAAGGAATTAACAAAAGAGAGATTCTGTATTAGTGTCAGCCAGTGTAACAGATAAATTAAAGGTAATTCAGAAATTTTATGCAAGGAAGTTTCACACTGGTCTCACCAAACACCAGAAGTGAAACCCCCATCAGCCAATAGGAAAAGTTGGAGTCAGTGTACCAATAGTATAATACCGGTATATTTCTTATACGTCACCAATAAGGACGTATTGTTGTTACACATTCACATTCTTAGAGAAGTCAGTTATATATGAAATCCCCATAGAGAACATGTTATAGGTTAAATAGGGCTATTTCAAAAATATCTGTAATTATTTATTAATATTATGTATTCAAATGATATACATACAAAAATAACCCTAACACTTAACTTAACTTAAATATTTTTCTGAATTATTTTGTGTTAACTTTCATGTCTCCCTCTGCATTCTGGGTAAGTGTTCGTATTATATTATCCGTATTTTATCAACATTTGGATGGAATTGATTTGTAGGGATGTACAATGTTTGCACACTGTAGCCTATTACATATAGGCACTTATTCAGTATTTCCTCACCATTATCTGAGCCATGGTTTAGACTGATGACCTCAGTGTTTCCTAATCCCTCGCTGTTTCCATGGTAACCAACTAAAAACCTAAATATTGCTCTCCTATTATTCAGCTGTACACTACAACTGTCACATCACCCTCTAATGAGCTGATTAATGAACTTGTCAGTCATTGCTACTGTACAGACTTCACACATGGAGGAGTAGTAATGTGTAACTGTGTGTAAAGGGCGACTTCGGGGATCTGGGGGTTTGGTGTCAACACGCTACATTCAGTGCAAACAAAACACGCACGCACTGATTTAAGCAAATTGAAATGTATCCATACGCACTTTATCCAAACAATCACGCACACAAAGTTGGCTCACACAAATTAATTTGCCAGCAATCTCATATCAGACTGGTGGAGAGGGAGAGGGAGCCAGGGAGAGAGTGATGGTTGAAAGGCCGGAGGGAAGGAAGCACACCGTTTTCCAGCTGATTAATTTTTCCAATTTCATCGAGACACGACCGTAACCTGCTTCAATTAAAACACCACTCTGGAGACAGACACTGTGTGTGTGAGTGTGTGTATGTATGCAGAGCTGATGGTTGAATTTATTGAGTGGAAAATTGAATCAAATTGTGT
This sequence comes from Decapterus maruadsi, assembly GCA_030347415.2. NCBI lineage: Eukaryota > Metazoa > Chordata > Actinopteri > Carangiformes > Carangidae > Decapterus > Decapterus maruadsi. The sequence continues at coordinate 24,452,538 of CM064905.1, read as the reverse complement.
CTTTCAAACAGTCTGTTCCCTCCCTTCACCCTATCCTCCTCTGTCCCCTCTTCCTCATCTGTTCATCCCTCACTTCATCTACTAACCCACTTTCTCCTCCTCTGGATCACATATCATCCCTAGATTCTTTCTTTCTTTCTTTCTTTCTTTCTTTCTTTCTTTCTTTCTTTCTTTCTTTCTTTCTTTCTTTCTTTCTTTTATTTATTTCTACTATTTACCCCAAAACAGAGACTATGGGATCTTTCCCTCTTTCCCTCTCTCTTATGACATCACTGGAAGACAACTGAAGGAACCGATCATAAAACCACATGGATTTCAACCTTGGGAATTACAGATTTTTTTTTAGATTTTTTAGTAAATTCTCACATTTTGGGGGTTGGAAGGCAAGCCAAACACCCAAATATATGTTAAAGAGCCTTCAAAAAGTGATATTTCCACTATATGTCCCTTTAAGACTGTGTGCTTTTACGATAGATTGTTGGGCAGATGGATGTAGCTCTGTGATGTCAACCAAGCAACTTTGAGGCTCAGTGGTTGTTCCAACTCTTGTCAGTACTTGCCGATGTTACAGTTGAGGTTCCTGTCACTATGCCTCCAATTGATCATGCGCCCTGGCTACTTGGCCACGGGGATGTCCCTTTGGGCTGACTGGCAAGCGCGCATGACTCTTACCCGGGAGGTGTGGGTTCAATCCCCGCCCGGGCCCTCTTCACCTTGCCACATTCTGGCGTTGTTGGCAGGATCCATGTAGCACTAGGGTTGGTCCATGGATTCCTAATGTGTGGCAGCCTGCGTGGAAGCACGAGCATGTGCTTGTGAAAAGAGGGGGAGAGATGTGACAGTTGAGGTTCCTGTCACTATGCCTCCAATTGATCATGCGCCCTGGCTACTTGGCCAAGGGGATGTCCCTTTGGCTGACTGGCAAACGCGCATGACTCTTACCCAGGAGTCTGAGGTTCGAAGCCCACCCGGACCCTCTTCACCTTGCCACACCAGCAAAATACAAACATGAAGACACAGTTATAATACATTATCGGAGCAGTCCTACTTTTTCATCCTGGGCGCATGAAGTGATTAAACAACACAACTGAGCCAGGAGCAGCTGGTTAGCATGCTAATTTCAGTAAAAGAAAAGAAAGGATGGAAATAAAATGAAGAACATGTGATGTTTGTCACAGACTAGTAAGTAAACAGCCGTTAATGCTAACGTTTGCTGCAGCAATAGAAAAATAGCAAATTTAAAACAGTCCTTTAAAAAAAAGAAAAGAAAAAAAAACAACCATACATTTATTCAGTGTTATTCTGAGAGTATTTAATGTCACAAGGTGGTGAAAACACACATGCGTGCACACACACAAACATAGTAAGACAGCTAAGGGAAATGAGTTCAACATACCTCATGTTCTACCAGCAGTTCCCAGGGTGTGCGGTGTGTTGTTTAACTTGTGTATATATGTTATGTATAGCCCATGTATGTGTATTTGTGCTTGCAAAGCTACTTCACGATATTTTCTTTGTGTGTTTTTGTGTGTGTGTCAGCGAGTATTCTTAGCTCCTGCTGTGTTGTAACTGTCTCTCTGAGAAACAGGCATATCCTCTGAAGCCCCCCGGTTCCTCTCAGGGGTCACAGCAGAGGTCAGAGTTGAGGTGTCAGGAAGGTCATGTTCATGATGATAATTCTCCCCCTGCTCAGACGCCAAGGGACATTTTTCGCACTGTGAGAATCATACAATCACACACCAGTGAGTCGAAGCAGCATGTGGCGAGCTAGCGTACACATCGATCTGTCTCTGCTGCATACTTTCTCACTCTATTTGATCTGTCTTCCAGCTTTTCCCTCTCTCTCCCCTTTTTTCTCCCTCTTTCTTTGTCATTCTCTTTTCATTCACAGGAAAAAAAAAAGGCACGCTCTCCTTTGGGTGTCGTTAACGTATCACATTATGATTCTGTCTGATAAAACTGGAAGTGTGACACCGAGAGTGAATATCAACGTGTCATGAGAAAATGACAGCAGCGGCCATCTTGGAACAGCTGACATTAGCAAGCAAAATGATAACGATATTGTTATCTGTATTATTTATGGTCATGCTATCCAATCATTTTCATGGTAACCACAAACACTGTTTGATGATGCCATCAGTTTTTGGCTGTAATGGCATAAGATCAAGTATCAACACTGTGAAAGTTCTGTCTAATGCGTCATCTAAATAAGTCTTATATTCTTAAACTTTCTTTTTGAAGAGTCACCATAATTTCCCCAGTAAAAAGGTAATAATTAACTGTGACTACAAAGTGACACCTTCCAAACCCCAGCATAAGTATTTCCAGACAGCGGCGTGCACAGACTTTTGGGGCTTCAAGAGGGCAAGAGGGCACTTAAGCATGCATTTTGGCTCCTATATGGCACTTTAGCACGCGTTTTGGCTCCTATAGGGCACTTTAACGCGTGGTTTGGCTCCCAGGGGGCACTTTAGTGGGGACGACTGCCCCCCCATCCTGTGCACGCCACTGTTTCCAGAGACGTTCTAGCCTGCCTTGCGCGCAATTTTATTTGCTATGCGAGTCAGCCTGGAAACCATCCCTTTATTCCTCAACGAGGGAGCCAATTTCAAAACGAGGGAGGGGGCAGCAAGACGATGAAGACACACTGAAACTACTTTCTTGATAGCTTGTCGATCCAACATGGCGGCAGACACTTTACCTTTTGATGCAGCGTTAAAAATTGTTTCAAGTAGATTAGACCGCAAGTTTATTTCGGAGCAATTTTTAAAAAGATCAATGTTTAGCTTTTTTTTCTTCATCGAAATTCTGTCGCTCTACATATACAGTATCATCGGGTACGATTGATACGACTGGCTATAAGCTACGTGCTGACGCGTTTGATAGACATTCGTAGTGCTCAATAAAGAGCTCTGGGCTTTCATAAACCATGCCTCAAATACGAAAAAAATAACGGGTGGTTCCCAGACCAAATCTCCATCTCTATCTACATTGAGATGAGATCTGGTGTTAGCCTGGCTAGAAACATTCTGGTATTTCCACCGAAACTATGTTAGCATGCTGACAACAGCATTAGCTCAATTCATCACTTTGGTCTACCTATGTGCTAGCATGGCTGTAGACTATGCCTTAGGCTTGTATAGGCTACTTTCCACATCCATGTTAACATGCAGAGAAAGAACAACAAGAACAGGAGAATAGGTCATGTTATTATATCATTTATAATTATATAAGTACAAAATAAAGCAGTATTACATTCTGTGTAGGCTAATTAACTTTTCACACAGACAGATAAAAGTTACCCTATGGACATTCTGACCTGCTAATTGTTCCATTACATTGTAAATGGAGATGCACATTTGGTTTTTTAATGGTTTTATATTACATAGAGACATTTAGGAAAATACTTTGGGATGCATAACCCACTTGGAACAAAGACACACAGATAATTACTAACTAGGCCTATGAAAATATTGTATTATGTCTGCCTTTTATTCTAAAGTGTGTGTGTGCGTGTGTGTGTATACGGGTGTGGTAGAGGGCACGGTCCAGTTCCTGAGCCATAAACTTGTAGAGGATGTTGCCACACACACTACACACACGCACATACAGCCTTCCATTCATTTCTTGTCACCGTCTTGCATTCCTTCACCTTCTTCCATTTTTTCTCCCACACTCCCTCCTCTCCGTGGCGTGTGATCCAGCCATCCATCCATCCTGTCCTCCTCCGCAGGGATCCCTCCTCCTCCTCCCCCTCGTCTTCCTCTCTTTCCCTCCGTCTGATCTCTGACCTCATCCAAACAGACAAACATTTATGTAGCAGGAACAACGCTGAAATTCTAATAATTAAACTGAACCTCGACCCCGGATTCACCAACAGTAGCATGTTTTCTCCCCAAATACTGTATTATCAGATCTAGACTCTGGACTGTTTTTATTATTTTACGCTAGTTTAGCTTGAAAATTATTGAAATATGAAATGGAAAAGAAAGAAATGCAATGATTTCATTGAAAGTAAGATTTCAAGAAAATATTCTCTACGCCACTACACAATGCAGTATACACAACAGTTTTTGCTAAACTCAGAATTTTACCCTTTAGCAGCATCAGCCAGTTGTCTGACCAGACGTTGTAACCGGCCCATGGTATTTTCAAAGTAAAGGAAACGTCTGCTGCAGTCTGACTGGAGTTACTTTTAGATTCAACTTTCACTATGACATTAGAATAATGGATGATACTCATTAATTTCCCCAGTCAGACAGTGTAAGTCAACTTACAAACAGTAGCTAATGGCGTCATAGCTATGTTACTGTTTTACATATAGACCTCTGAAAACAACTTTACAGCACTGATCTACATTTAGCTGACTGTTTGTGCATGGCTGTTGGTAGCCTATGGCACGCTGGTTCACCACTTTGCTGCACCAAGGCAACTCAATGCGCTTTAAACAAAAAAAAACTTTTTTAATTTTTTTAAGAACAGCATAAATCAGCATAAAAACAGGAGCAAAGAATAAAAAAGTAAAATAAAAGCAAATAGATAAAGTTAAAAGTTCTTAAAAGGAGCTCAGCTATGAGCACATGAAAAGAGAAATGTTTTTAACCTGGATTTAAAAGTGTTTACAGTTGGGGCGTAACAGCTAAATGCTGCTTCACCATGTCTGCTTTGAACTCTGCTCCACTATCTGACCTGAGTCAGTATCTCAGAGCTCTACTGGGTTTATACTATATGTCATATCTCAGTGTACATAATTGATTTCCAGAAAACTTTGTACATGGCATCCAGACAGTAAATCCTGCTAACTTTGGTGAGCTCATCACTCTTCCTGTATCACCACTGTGATGTTCACACCTGTCGTTTTGAGTGAAATGTTTCAACACGTAGTGGATGAGTTGCCATGAAATTTCATTTAACCTTGATGTCCCTCTTGGGATGAATGGATGAATGGTGTAACTATGGCAATCCCTGAAAAAAATGTTATTGTCCCATTGTAAGGGCGAAATTGACCTTTTTTTTTTTACTGTTTTGTTTTATGATAAATTAACACAGTAGTGTGTTCAATATTATTTAAAAACATACATTTGATTTCAAATCGAAGCAATGAAGATGGTACACATTATAAGTGTAAATTATAAATATGTTAACATTTTATTATGAGCATGGTGATATTAAATTTGCTGATAAACCATCTAATACATGCTGAATATCTTTTGCTTGATTAACATGTTTGTGTTTTGCTCATTCTTATACATTCATTGCAGTCACCAGGAGGTGGCAGAGCAAGTTCCCATAAAACAAGCCATCAGGATCTCTGTAACTTCATGATGTCATGACAAAGAAGTCACTGTCTCGTGCCCCAAGCCCCGCCCACCTGGAGCATCAAGGCTTGCAGGAATTTGTCTTCCTGCACGTGAAATCTGTAGAATCATTTTTCATTCACTAAGAAAATAGTCAAAGCAATTCTAAGAGAGACTCGGCGCCTCCTCTCTTCTGATTGGCTGACACGGACCAGTTGTTACTGGAACTCCAGAGAAAAAGCCTGAGAGAGATGTAAAACTACACCGAGATGGTTTTTATTTCGGAAACCACAAATATATCTTCTTACGGATCGACACTGCAAATGGAACACAGAGAGGTTTTAGACTATGGGACCTTTAAGGTTATGGTTTTGGTTGGGTTTGTCTCCAGGATATGAATACTTCATAATGTCTCCAAAAGTAGCCTGTTAAATCAGTGTGTTTGTGTGTTCTGATCCTGGCAGGGAATTGCTTTCAGGCTTACCCCCACCCCCACCCACCCCTCTCTCTCTGCAGGGTGACACACAGTGCGTTGATTGGTCCTCGGTCTGTTGAGCAACTCAATTATTCCCGTTAATACCAGTAACACCATGACACCTCAAACAGCAAGCGTATTAATACACACACACGCAGTCACACACACTCAGCTGCTACGGCAGGGTTAAAGTGGCCCATCTCCTCTCTCTGAAAAGGTCATTGCTAAACATTTTCATCTCTCCACTCACATTAACACACACAAACACACACACACAAATCTATTAGTCTTCACTTCACGCTTCTCTCTGCATGTCGTCCTGTGAAGGCTGCTCTTTTTTTTAAAGCACACCAGCCATCTATGTGTATGTCTGTGGGTGTAACCATATTGTTCCAGGTGTGTGATGTTTTGTGCAAAATGCCTGGGAACCATGATGATGATGATGATGATGATGATGATGATGATGATGATGATGATGAAATTCTTTATTCAGTCACATCACATAATAGCTACAAACATTATCGACAAAATAGTGACTGAAAAGGCAGAAGCGTAATAATAAGCTAATATATTAATGCCTGTCTTGCTGTACATAGGCTACCCAGCATTCTTACAATATATATAATAAATATATAATAAAAACAAACAAGCAAATAAACAAACAAACATACATGAAAACAAAACTAAACTAGAAAAGACCGGAACCAATAAGGTTAACAGTATTTAAATATATAGTAGTAAGTCATTTTTTAAATATCAGAGAAAAAAACAAACAAAACAAAACAAACAAACAAAACAAAACAAAATTAAGATACCCAGCATTCTTGCAATATGAAAAAACAAACAAACAAATATACAAAATACATACATACAAAAAAACTAAACTAAACCAGAAAAGTCTGGAACCAATAAAGTTAACAGTATTTAAATATATAATAGTAAAGAAATGTTTAAATATTAGGGAAAAACAATAAACATTAACATTTGTAGCCTTCAAAAATTGCATAACATTTTTTTGAAAACCGAAAATGAACTACACATTCATAAATCCAGGTTAGCGTCATTCCATAGTTTAACTCCAACATACATTTCCCTTTAGTCTCTTTTCTAACTTTTTGTACAACAAATTCCACAAATTATATTTTGATTCATGTATTGAAAAAAATCTTTGTACACAGACAGGGAGTAACTTTAATTTAGCTTTATACATTATTTGCATTATTTTATAATGAACCAAGTCATTACATTTCATAACATGGGATCCCATCAACTAACCATTGAACATCAAAGGGCAGATTCAATAGATTCAAATGAGCAGGAGGAAAATGAGCAGAAGAAGGAGTGAGGAAAGGAAGGAAGGAGGGAGGGAACAACGAAGGAAGGGATAGAAAGAGATAATCAGGAGAAAAGAAGGAGGGATGAGCTCAGCTGTGTCCTCATCTCATTTTTAATCTCAACCCAATTAATTGAGCTGAATTAATCTCACAGTGGGCACATGCACACAGACACGCACACACTGATTTTTGGTTTTGTAACCCAAGGACAACATGTGCTCCCTCTCACATATCCACACACACACGCACCGTTTTCCATATGAAACACAAAGACAACCATGTGAATGAGCACACACACGCACACACGCACACACACACACACACCACTTACCATTTACACACACACACACCCTGCTGCGAGCTCTGTGGCAGGCAGCACAGTCGGACATGAAATACTGTCCAATAGCATCATTCATCTGCTTTCCTTACACCTCCCTCTTCTTCTCTCTCTCTCTCTCTCCATCCCTCCATCTTCTCCATCATTACTCTTTCAGCTCCCCCTCCCTCTTCCTCTCATCACTGCCTTTCTCCCAGTCCTTTCCCATATCTGCCTCTCCCTCCCTCCTTCTTTCCTTTCCCTCGTCTTCCTCTAAACTTACAGTATATCATGTTTTCTGTGTGACAGAGGAGACAAGAATGTGTTGAGACTGTGTTCACACATCTTTTCCATTTTTTTTCTCCCTCCATACACCTTGTTTCCATAACAACAGACGGCTCATTTCACCATAGGTGTTGCTATTTTGTGGCTGGTGAGTCACAGCAATGAAAGCAACATGAACAACTGTCCTCCTGCATCATCATGGCCTACCACATGGACTCACATTAAAATCCAATCTATGTTGAACCTGATGAGTTCATGGAAGAAAAATGATATTACGATATTGAAATATAGAGCGCATTATCATTTAACACCACCAATAGACCTCATGTACACAATGTAACACTATGAGTTACAGCACAGGTCACAGCTGCTCCAATAGGAGCTCAGGTTTACACCTCAGATCATTTGCATTAATACGCACGGAGAAGGTTGCAGAAAGCATCTGGATCAAACCTGGTATTTCAACAGATTTTGGGCTCAGATCAAGTTCGTAACTCTTCACACAAAAAACGAGCCACCTTCAGTGTTGGGAAAGTTTACTTTCTACATGAACTAGTTCAAAATTCAGTTCACACATTTTAAAATGAACTAGTTCAGTTTATAGTTCATTATTCAACATTTTGAACTAAGTTCACATTTCCAAAACTGAACTAGTTCATCGTTCTTTTCTTTTCTTTTTTTCAATATTTTGCTACAAGCTATTATTTTTCAAAATGATTGCCTCAGCCCGTATGGAACCACAGACAGCTATTATTTTAGCAGTTTTAACCAGTAATAGTTATAGTTACTACTTTACTTTCCCCAAAAAGTAACTGAGTTACAATGTGATGAAAGTAATCACCGGGAAAAGTAACTATTGCGTTACTATTTTATAAAATTCTCATGTCAAATGACTTGGACTTCCCTCTCTAACCCCCGTTTATCTTTTCTTGACCAACTGGGTCAGTATTCCTCCAGGCTCCGCAACGCGCTGTATCACTCTGCCTCTTCCAGCACCACTGATCCAAACAGCTGATAGGTGTCCCAGGTGGGATGGTTTTTCCGCTACATATTAACGCCTGTTTACAGTGTGTTGTAGCTGCATGGTTTCTATGGAAATCTGGCACACTCCTGAACACACTTTGAGAGAGCGCCGTTCACAAACGTCAGAATGAACACGTTCACAATAACGTTCATCAAGCGGAAATACAGTACGTTTAGTTCATGTTCGCCCAAAATATGAACAATCGTGCCCAAATGTACGAATTGTACCGAGGAGGAAAAGAAAGCAGCATTTTGGGTGTTGTTTGGCTCAGTTGGTAGAGCAGGCGCCCCATGTGCAGAGGTTACGGTCCTCGCCGCAGCCGGCCCTGCATCGAATCTCCACTTGGGCGGCCTTCTGCTGCATGTCATTGCCCTTTTCTCTGCCTCCCCACTTTCTGTCTCTCTACTACTATCAATTAAAGGAAAACGCACATATAAATATACTTAAAGGGACTACAAGGAGTTTCAGAAAGCAAAGTTTTTTCACACTACATTTCCCATGAGCCTCCGCCACGTGAACTGTGAAATTCTTGGATAGAACAAGACAGACGAAAGCAAAAACATTCGCTAAGGAAGAGATACCGTCGTAGTTCCAACTATAAACGCCAATCCGGCGGCCCACCGGGATAGCGTCCAGGAAATCGAAACTAGGAAACACTGGACAAGGCAACCACTAAATAATAATATCAAAATAACTATAAAGACAAACTGATATATTTATTGAAAATGGACCCATTAACAAGTCTGGGCAATCTAGATTCATCCACATATATATAAGGCTATTTTATAAGCAAAAGCAAACTCCTCAGGGCCTCTTTAAAAGAATGAAATAAAAACAACAGGAAACCAGGATTTGGTTTAAATGGACCAGATAGTGCAGGTGGGAAAACACCTGCAGTTTAAGAACCACTGGTTGATTAACAGCTGTCACAAAACAAAGTTATTCAGGAAAGTGACAAACAACATTATTAACATGCACATGATGTTTGTTTAAAACAGTTATAACTTTGGTGCATGTGTGTGTGAAAAGTTGAACACCAGCTGTTGAGAAAAACAAAGAAAAAGTCGGTTTGACCCCGAGATAAAACTGTAACATGTGGAGTATACAGTACAGTCAACCTGATCTGAGTGTTTTTAGGTTGTCATATTTCTAGCTAAATGTTTTCCTCCTGTCCACAGCAGCACAGCACTGTGACCACCGCTGCTCCTGCTGCTCCAACAATGTTAAAACCATCTGACCATAGTGTATTTGACGTAGGCTTATGGTCCCCCCCGGTCTATCTGTTAATAATTATAACAATGTCTAATATCAGGAGTTTGATATAATGATATTTATCAGGTGTTACAATAAGCAGCCAATCAGCAATAGGCCTACCTTACATAACAAATTGTTAGTAATTCTTCCAAAAGAAATTATAGGCTATATTGCTGTTAAATAATTTTAAAATGTGCATCACCCAACTTTTCAGCTTTAAACAGGGCAGAACTGATGAAGCAGATTTTGGAATGAAGGTTGGCCTGACACTTTAAAAATGGGAACAGTACATATTAATGGACATTGATATGTAAATAAGTGGGCTGCTCCAGGCAAATCCAGCCCAGTAAATCCTGTACTTTCATATCTCCTTCTATTAAAGATGTTTTATGAATTAAGTTGAAGAGTTGTAGGCAGCGTATAAACTTCTCTCTATCAGCTGGTATGAGGTTTGAGATTATATTATTGTAGAAAGTAGTTTGTGTTTGTTATCATTGTATAGTTTGTGTCCAAGAGCTTTGGTAACATCGTACAGCGTAGCAGAAAAAAAACAACACTTAAAATGTGCTTCAGTTGTAGAATATCCCTCTTGTGAAGTTGTAACCACAGTAACGGGCGGCCTTCGCTGTAGATCCTGGAGAGGAACGAGGTTGAGGAAAAGAAACTCTTATTTTCCTCCATCGGGAATAACAAGGTAAGCCAGTGTTGGAAATATTATACATGATAATCTGATGTAATCTGACCTCCCTCCTGTGAAGCCGGTCTACTATACGAGCAGCGTACTGTAGATCAGTGGTTCTCAAAGTGGGGTCCGGGGACCCCCAGGGGTCCTTGAGAGGGTTGAAGGGGGTCCTCAACTTTTTCTCAAAATGTCACCAAATTTTTTTCCCAGAAATATTACTCTTTTTTCCAGAAATTTCTTGAAATCTTTCCAAAAATTGATGCCACTGGCAGTAATTTTAATTTATATTGTCTTAAAAAAATAACATTATTCAGTCTCAGAATGAATATTTGTGTATTTCTGGTGTTTGTTTCAAAATGTTGTCCAATGGGGGGGCCATGGTCTAATTTGTGACAGTTTGGGGGTCCTTGATGTAAAAAAGTTTCAGAACCACTGCTTTAGATAACACATTAGCTGCAGTTATAGTCCTTAAAGCAGATATCAGCGATCCGGTCGTTTTGGTTAATGCTGCGTTCCAGGCAGGATTTTGAAACCGTAAATTACGGCTTCAAGTCACAACTTACGACTTTGTAGCGTTCCAGACAGCCCGTAACTCGTGTTTTTAAGACCTGTTGCCTGTGAAAGTGCACTATAACGGCCACTCGTAACTTCCGACCCGTGAACTCGTACCAGATCGAACTGGTATGACTTCACAGGTCGGAAAAACACGAGTTACAGGTTGCCTTGAACGCACCATGAGTTAGCAGCCCCCGCCCTCGTCATGCATCTGGTCCTCGTCCCTACGTCACCACATTTACGCGCATCCCTTGGCTGCACACACAGCCCTTCATGCCGTTCTCTCTCCTCATTGGATAACGCTTGTATCCCACAAGGAAAGTTTTCTCCTGGGTTTACAGCAGAGTAGAGTGACGGAGAGACCCGTGTTTCGGCTGAAACACTCTATGGAAGTGATTGCTGAAAGAAAATAGGACTATTTAGGACTTATATTAACAAAAACATTCCGCTGACGTATGCTTTAAATTTCAACGTGTCACTAACTGCCAAAGTGAAAAGGAGTAGTGCCTCCTACAGTAAATCAGAGCGTTGTAAGGTGGCTACTGTATATGTTGTGAAACATCATATTCATAAACGATGTACCATACAGTTTTTCCTTCAGAGTCCTTCATAGAGTTGCAGTGCAGCAGCAGGCACACACCACCTATCGTTTTGTCCTAACAGATGCACCGCAAAATGAGTCATGGACAACTCGTTTGTGTGTAAATTGAATTTTGTCCTAATTTCATCAAATCAAAACAACAATATTTGTTTTTCCATTGAGAGAAAGCAGGAAGTTTGTCTGTTTGTATCTGACTGAAGCATTTAAAAGCAGCAGTCTGACAGCAAACTGGACGCACACCAACTGCAACAATAGCGGCAGCATAGACTACACTAACAAGCTGAGCAGGGCATTGTATGTGTGTGTGTGTGTGTGTGTGTGTGTGTGTGTGTAGCTACTAAAAGTCCCATCCAAAATAGTTTCCATAGTTTCCATCCACCACTGCTATGTGGATATAAAGAACTGAGGACGACCACTAACCCTGCAAGAGAAGAAAACAACAAGATAATGTGGATCTCCATGTGGAAAACATTTCTGTTTTTTTCATTTAAGAAAGGTCACATTTTTTCTATTACTAGCATTCACATTTTAATGCACAAATATATATATATTTTAAATATTACTTTTTTTAGAAATACTTGAAAACATGCTTCATGAGCCATGGCCTAAAGTGACAGTGAACCAGAATGCACAAAACCAGACCTCATGATTCATTTTATGAACCCCGGTGCTTTTCTGCTGTGATATGACAAATGTAGCACCACCACAACACAACAAATAAATAAACAGTGTGTAGCATGCGTGGTGTGGGCATTGGGCTGGATGGGAGAGGCCTGCAGGGTCCATTCAGTTCTTAGAAAACCCTTCACAAATCCACAAATCTATGGCACTGGTCAGAACAGTGCTGCTCCCTGATGCCACCTGGTGGAGGGAAATATACTGTAGCATCAGCACACAGTAGCAACAATCAAGTCCAGAGGTCACGGGTGTTGGATAGCAGCCCTTCATGAGGATGCAACACATAAACAAACTCACACACACACACATGCCTGACCTCTGACCTGCTGACTCCTCATTGGTCTCATTATTCCTGTGTGATCCCCTCTTCTCCTTCGCTACCCACACTATAACTTCCCCTTTCTCTGTTGTTTATTTGAATTTGTGCTTTTTTATCTCTTTAAATGTATTTGTCTTCACTGAGAGCCAAACACCACCAGACTAACACAAAAATCCCCCAAATTTTAGTTTCTAAGTCAGCTGTACAATATCCTAGTTTCACATCTCTAGTATGTAGTCTTACTGAAAGTTTAGGAATTTTGTCACCAAAACAAAGTAACATTATATATATAAATCAATGTTTTAAATCTTTTAGATCTGTTTATCTTGTACATGTTGATTTTATATAAAAGATATTTCTGATCTCAATGGAAATTCCTGGTTGAATTAACATAATAAATAAAAGTAAGTGTGATTTGCAATTGTATTTTAAACCTACATAGTTTTTGGAAAGGATATCCATTTTTAAAAGGGTACAGATTTACAAAACACCTATAAAAGTAAAGGATTTGTTTTGTTGAATCAGACTTCCAACATTTAAGATTAAAGAAAACAGATGCAGCACAGACACAAATATGACATTACACAAAAACAACAGAACAAAACTTGAAATTTCCAACACGTTAAAAGGTCTATACTTGTTGTAGCTGTGGTTTTATAAACCAATGCTAATCTCGAGCTGACTACACATTTTTATTACACATTTGTCACTAGATTGAAACTTTCTTTGGACAGGTGAAACCAAGAGTCTGTAGGTGACTAAGAAGGCAGCTTGGCTTTATAGGCTCTTTACCTTTAACCTCAGGCTGGGCCAGGCCAGCTGTTTCTCCATGCTTCACATCTGTATGCAAAGCTTGACAAAAGGTGACTCCAGTTGATTAAAAGGAAATTTAAAAAAAATGTTCTTGTGCTTTTGTTGGTTGTTTTTTTTAGGTTGATGGTTTGTTTGTTTTTGCTGAGATGAGGAGGTTGATCCTGTGTCTCTACGACATGTTGTCATGGGAGCTGGACACCCAGGTAAAGCCTCACAGTGAAATTCAGAAATGACTCAACTACAACTACAGATGCATGAAAACAGTAAGCAAGGGATATTTGATATTTGAAAGTAATGATTTCTGTTTGTTTCTGACTCTCGTCTCTATCCTCATCATTTGGACTTTGCCAGGTTCACCCATCTACACACAACACACATAGACACAGACACATGGACACGCACACACACACACATACAATAGCCACAGTGACCAGTGCAAAGGTCAGTCTGGGTTCACTACATTACCACGGCGACGGAGGCAAATCTTCAACAAGGTCAGTGAACGGTCAAATGCAGACTGTCCACACACATATGTATAATATTAGACATATATACTGGAAATGCAAACACACTTACACACATATTACACACATTATATACACATTAAATATTAAGCATGGCAGCAGAGTGTGAAAATTGTTATATAATTTTTTATGCAACAAATATTTAAATGTCTTAATCTGTCATCATTATTATATCATAGGTTTTAGATATCATGTGAAAAATGTCATAATTTGATTTTTTTTTTTCTGTGTTGAAATGTCAAAATTACATCATATATGATATCACAACCAAAACTTTATGACCGTTCCAAATGATTCAAAATATAATCTCAGAAATTACAAAATATATAAATAATTTATTTGTCTGTGAGAACATTTAAATAATGGTTGGGAAATTGAGAAATTGTGGAAAATTAATAATAGGTCAGCATAATTACATTACATGTAAGGGTATACTGTATATTTTTGGGAATATAGGTATATACTAAAATATATATATAAATATAAAGAAAATGTGCAACCCATTATTTTTATTATTATTATTATTATTAACAATAATAAAATATATTCTGAGACTAATACTGCTCTGCAATGCATCAATTTGAATAATTTAATGATGACATAATTTAAAAAAAGAAACTGTTTTGCTTTTCCCTGTGACTACAAAGTATTGCTCCTTTGAGCAGTACTTGAAAGCTATTTTCATGTAATAATATAATACAATTCTTCATTGTTTTAGCTCAAATTGTCAATAAAAATAAAAACAGAATAATAAAATTAACATGGGCCACTGTGAAATATATTAATTATATATATATATATTAATATGTCAATGAAAATAAAGAAAGAATATTAAAATATGCAAGAATTTCTATTATTATTATTGATCACATTTTGGAGCATATTTAATGGAAAGAACAAAAAGCTGTGCTGTGTATTTTCTTGTGTGTAAATGGTGTGAATTTAAAAGTCTGGCAGTATGGAGGTTCTGAGAGTTTGTGAAATTGATTCAAAGATACAGGAAGTGAGTGAGTGAGTGACACTAAACCCAGAGTAGATGTTCTCTCCTCCTAACTCTGATTACAATTCTTGCAGCACAGTTCTGTATAAATTAAAGACTTTAAATTGGCTGCTCCAGAAGACCAGTAAGAAAAGCAGTGGACCATAATCTAATCAGTCTCAAATAATAGGTTTTTCAGCATGTTTATGGGATTGGAGCGGCCATACTTAAAATATTTCTGAGCCGTTACATTATAATATTCATATGGGCCTTTCTTTTCTTTTCTTTTTACAACATTTTGCAATTTGTATAATTTATTGATTTTCTTTATACTTCTCTCGCTCAGTTTTTACAGAATGCCATAGTATGTACAGAATGTCATAATTCTAGTTTCATTAGGTCAAGCATTGTATTTACACACAGTTTAATGTCACTAGTATTTTGAAATTAGTTTTCATTTTAGAAAAAACTGTATTTACTTACCAGCAGCTTTAAGTTCTGTTTAATTCATCTTTTTTATGTTGGTCCAAATTATGATGCACAATATCTCAAGGTTTTTCATGGAGAGAAATCCAACAGTTCCTACAATAGACGAGCAATGGACAACAGGACAAGGCCCCCTTTAAACAAGAATGACCCTCTGACAGAACTGGGTGGCCGTCTGCCTCAGGGACCGGTTTGACAGAGGTAAAAGACCCAGGGTCAGTTTCATGGACTGGTTGTTATAATGGAAATAATAATGGTGATTTTTTTTTTTTTTTACATTAAATTGAACATATTTGTGGCAAAAAATATACAAGGTTGAAGATTTAGATCTTACATTCACAACATTTTTAAGAAATTTGAAAAAAAATCTTCAGATCAGATTCCTGAAAACCAGATTGGACCGAGCTGGACTCAACTCACATGGTGGCAGTGATCCGGTCTGTCCAGGAGGTGGCTCTGCCCTCATACACACCGGATTCTTCTACAGGACAGTGACCTGGCCTGTTCCACGGCACCTCTGCTTTAGGCAGCGACCTGGCCTTCAACCCTGACCTCTGACCCCGGCTGGGTTCAGCCCGGGGTTGACTCTCACACAGCCACAGGTTCAGACAGGGGTCAGTGGGCTGGTTCAGCTCAGAGTCCCTATGATTCAGCTGCTTTGTACACTTAATCAAGCACAATAAACCTGACACTTTGATGAACCGACTCTAAATGAACATCAGCTTGTTTTGATGTGCTCCTTGTCAATATTATAGAATGATTAGATTAGATTAGATTAGATTAGATTAGATTAGATTAGATTAGATTAGATTAGATTAGATTCACATTGCATATCAATATTGTTAAGTTACCAAATTACTATAAATTCTGTAAATTGGAATATATTATGAATGATAATGAAACACTCGTTCATAAAATACCTGGAATGTACACCACATTACACTCAGTCCATCTTTTTGGTTTTGGGCTCCAAACCTGTGGATTAAGCAACAGAACACTTTAAATATTGATTTCTTCGTAATGCACAGTGTACAGAGTGAATGAAGGAGAGTTAATCAGGTGGACACAGCTGGCCTCTTTTGACTGCACTAATCTCAGTCCTATTTGTTACTTATGGATTTACTCAAGTCCTTCTTCCAGAGAATTCCACCCCACCTTATATCAAACATCATCCTACCAACTTAACGTATTAGTGTATTTGACTTTTGTTTCTGGTCTATTCATGTGAAATAGGCCAAAGAGTTCCCGTTGAAATGTCACCTAAAACAAATTCTACAAAGCATTTTGATGCAATAAACCAGAGTTTATATGTGTGCTGCTTTTGGCAGGTTGAAACAGAGTGTCAGAGTTCTTGATAGTTTGCTCTGCTATGTGGGACTTGTGCAGATAAAATTTCTGTATGAAGAGTGTGTAAAACCCTTTCAGACATGTATAAAAAATAACAATTTCAGAAATTCAAGAGGCCTAAAGATGCAATCTCTGGGCTCTGTTCCCCTTTGCATCATGGGAGATGGTAACTAAAGACTGGCTACAGTTTTGATTATTTTGAGGTCTAGCTCAAAGCTCATGACTGAGGTTTTGGAAAGATTTTTTTGTGTGTGTGTGTCTCACTGAGGTGAAATACTGAGTATCTAAATAGTCAAGCCAATCACCAACAAGACTCCGAGACAATGAATGTACTTCCAGTTATTTTAGTTATTCTGTGTCTTAGAGAGGGATTACAAATGAGAGTTACGTATTCAAACATTGTCAGACTTATGTTAGAGTTCAGGATCATTAAAGACCACAAACAGCAACAAAAGCACCCAGGGCCAAACTATGTGCTGACTAACTGATGCCTGATGCCCATTGTGTCCTGTTTGGAGGGTCAGCAGAGGTTCAGTCTGGGTTCAAATCCAGGTCAGAGCGCAGAGAGCCACAGTTCATATTGTCCCTATCTGATCCACACAGGTTTAACTGTAACAGCCTTCTCTTCATCTAATTAGCTTCACTGATGTTTCTTTATTTCTTTATGTTTTATCTGTTTACTGTAGGCTTAAATTCATTTCTTTTTTTTTGTCTTTTGTGGAAATTTTCCATCATTTCATTGAACCATGAAGCTTTCACCAAAGAAAGAAAGGACAGGAGCAGTTTTCTCATGTATTGACTTTCATACGTCTGAAAGGTGTCAGAATTATAACAGTACAGGTGCATGTGGTTTCTGAGGTTGTAGTGCATTGACCTTTTAGGGCCACCGTACTTACAATAGCTCAGGGCAACATTGCAGACACAGGTGAACTGCAGACTGCATGTTGAAACAAAGCTAAAACCCCACATGCTACTTTTTAACTGATCCAACCAGGGCCGTTGTGATGATAATTCTAGGGGCCCAGCGCCCAGTAGGGCCCACAAAAAACCCTAGTTGTCTAATCTTTGTTGACTGAATTATTCTGCATAAGTACTAATAAGACTAAGACTAATACTCATAGTAATGCTGCATTAGCATCAAAACAAAGTAGGCTAAATAAAAAATGATAATACATACGTAGTCTAGGAAAAAAAAAGGGGAAGTCAGGGGCCCACTTTAGTATTCTTTCAGGGGCCCAGAATTCCTAGCAACGGCCCTGGATTCAATATCTCAGTGTTTATTCCTGTTCTCTTTATTTCTTTCTCTTCTTTATCTGCTCTCATCAGCATCACAACTATAATGAACTCACCTGAAAGAAGAGTGCACAGTGTGTAGTTGACCTAAATGATGCTGGATGTGTTTGGCAACTCTTTGCTAACACATTAGCCGTATCAAGTTTAGAAGGTGACCCGGACTTTAATGCTGTTGTGTTCACAGCAGCAGCACAACAGTGTTTTACTGTTCCCAATGGGCCAGTTAATGGAGCCTTAAAACCTGTGGAAAGTAACAGATTCATTTGTAAAAGGTAAAGGTTCTTGAATTGAAGATTTAAATTAATTTACTTTGAGTTGCTCTATTCTTAGCATTTCTATTCTTCGGTTATTAGTGACCAAATAGTTGCTAAACTAATAACAATCACATCAACCTCAGCCTTGTTTTATATCTAGTATCATTTCCACTTGCTAGCTGACACACTCAACTGAGAACACAGTCCATTACACCTGCAAGACAAAGGTGTATTAGCACTGGCGAGTACTGCCTCACACGGCCGACGGCTTCTTGTTCTAAATATCTCCCCTCTGAGACTATTTATGTACAGTGCATCACCAGTAACTGATAACAGTGATCACCTGGATGCCCAGGAACATCCATTTATATGACGGGATTAGCATGTTGAGTGCTGTGCCCCCCTGCTCTGCACAGACTTCACTCATTGTGTCGGCCGGATCAGGTGCCCAACGCCGAGCTGATCACCATCTCTCAGGAGCAGATTGCATGGAGAGGAGCTCCAAGGGCAGTAGATGTGCTTGTTTGCGTGTTTTATGATGCTCCGCCCCAGAAGTGGTCGTATATTAACTCCTGTTGTCCTGTTCACTTCCTCCATCCTTCCTTCTTTCCTTCCTTCCTTCCTTGAACGAATCTGCTCTCCATCTTTCTTCCCTTCCTTTTCCCCTTCCTTCCTTCCCTTCATCCTTACTTCTTCTTCCTTCCTCTTTTGATCCAGTTGACCTGTTCATGCCCACCATCTTTCCTTCCTTTTCCCTTCTTCCTTCCTTGAACAAATCTGTTCTCTCCCTCCATCTTTCTTTCCTTCTCTTTTCCCTTCCTTCTTTCTACAATCCTTTTTGCCTCCTTCCCTTCTTTCCTTCCCTTCGTCCCTTTTTTTGACCCAATCTGTTTCCTCCCTCCATCCATCTTTCCTTCCTTTTTCCCTTCCTTCTTTCCTCCCATCGTGCTATTTGTCCTTCCTTCCTTCCGTTCATCTATCCCTCCATCCTTCCTTTCTTCCTTCTTTCTCTTTGTCCTTCCTTCCTTCCGTTGATCTATCCCTTCATCCTTCCTTCCTTCCTTCCTTCTTTCTCTTTGTCCTTCCTTCCTTCCGTTCATCTATCCCTTCATCCATCCTTCCTTCCTTCTTTCTTTCTCTTTGTCCTTCCTTCCTTCCGTTCATCTATCCCTTCTTCCTTCCTTCCTTCCTTCCTTCCTTCCTTCCTTCCTTCCTTCCTTCCTTCCTTCCTTCCTTCCTTCCTTCCTTCCTTCCTTCCTTCCTTCCGTTCATCTATCCCTTCATCCTTCCTTCCTTCCTTCCTTCCTTCCTTCCTTCCTTCCTTCCTTCCATTCGTCCCTCCTTCCTTGACCCAGGAGGACAACAGGAGAGTTAACATGTACTCTCAAATGTAAAAAATAAATAAAATAAAATAAAAAAGGATGGTTAGAAGTAAGAAGTGAGCCTGTCTTTACATTGTTCCATTTTTTTTTTCTTTAATTTTTGGAAAACGATGCTGTGCAGAGAAGGTTTGTGGGCTGTGATCACCGAGCTGCAGACATCAGGCATGAGAGAGAGATGGAAGAGGAGGACAGAAACGTAGAGGGTTCAACAGCAGGGCAACGACTCTCTCCCTATACTCCATCACACATACACACACACACACACACACACATGCATGCGCAGACACACCCGGGGGGCGAGCAGCACAGCATGCTGCCATGCATTAAGGCGTTTGTGTATGTGAGTGTGAGTTTGTGTGCAGATCTACCAAATGAGCACCTTCTGGTTGCTGTGGCTCTGAAATAAAGCCAGACGACGTGGAGAGAGAGAAAGGAGAGAGCGGAGGAAAAGAGGAAATGTGCAAAGGAGAGAAAAACATGATCCACCGAAATTTACAAAACTGTGCATCTCACAGCTGAAAATAATAAAGCATCTGCGGTTGTAGTACATCACATCAGCAAAGCTTTCACATTAAGCACAGGAGACGAAGAGAAAAAAACAAGAGGAGCATGAGGAGAAAGAAAATGAACCAGCTGAAGATTAGGAAGGATAATACAACAATTTATTTGTATTACTGCAAAGGAAGTGATAGCACACATACACATACGCATAGGCCTACCATACATATCCATAAAGACACATTGTTACACATAATATGTATCATACAAACATAAATACTGCAATATATCCATTACATATGTTCTGCTTCTCTAGGGTGCAGATACACAGCATCAGATACACAACAATAGATGACAAGAAAACAGTTTCCAACATGGACTATGAGAGGAGCTGATGGAGGCAGCTTGGTTTCAACAGTTTGTCTCATTCTCTCTGACAGGTCCTCAGACTGGATGAAGTGTGTGTGATGTCCTGTCTGGGCTGTTGCATGCTCAGAGTCAGTCTAACTGTGCTCTATTGTAGATCACTTCCCTGACCAAGACTTCTTGACCAGTTAGTCAGTTTGGCTGGACGGCCAACTCCTGGATGAGTCCTAGGTGAGAAACGTCTTTATTCCCTTGCTCTAATCTATTCCTCATCAAAATTTAACTTCACTTGTTTTTGTCTGTACTTGTAGTTTGATTTGTGTGACCTACTGACCTTATATAGGCTACTCAGGTGGACAATGCTTTTATAACAAAATCAAACTAAGCATTAAAATGAGAATAGCTGAGCATACTGTAAGGCAGCCATCAGAAGTATAATGAGAGAATGAATCACCATCCTAGAGGTGGTAACATTAATAACCAACTACTGAAGAGAGAGGCTTCAGCTCTTTAGCCATTTAGGCCATATGGACTAAATAAGACATTTGACTCAATTTTTGTAAATTCATACTCATCTGTTTTTGCTTTTGTGTCTGCAAGTAAAGTATAAGGAAAGTTGAGCCACTTCCACCCCTCCTGGCACATCCCCTTCCCTCCTTTAGACAGGTACAGGTAGCCCAAGTAGTTCATTGGGTACTCGTTTTGTGATACACTATTTTTGATATACACTCCTATATATTATAATTCTTTGAGTATTTCCATTCTTGTTATTACTTTTTAGGCTACTCATACTTTATAGATTAGGTTGTGTATTTATATCTCATTGTTGTAATGGGTCCTAATTATACTTCCTTTTAATTTTTATTCACTTTTCTTTCATTCTTTCAGTATATTGACATTTATCAGATGGATTCCTGTTTACGCTATTTAGGGTATAGGCTATATTCCCTTGAATACATTTGTATCTCATGGAATGATTGTCCGGCTGTTAGGATTAGGATGTCAGTCACATGGTCTACTTAAGCACGCACCTGATGACAATCAACAGAGAACCTGATGAAGCAACAGGCGAAATGTGCTGTTCACTGTTTTTTACCCTTTGTTAATAAATATATTGTCTATCCACTCTAGAGGGCCCAGGGAGTTTTTTGATTTTTTAAAATAATATTAACGTTAACCTTGTCATTGTGGGTCATTTAAATGAAGATTTGCGCATCTATTTAATCTGTATTGCACAAACAAGTGAACTGTGTAAACCTTACACACCTGTTTTGTCACACAGAGACAAACGACAATAGAGTGAAATTCCACGTTTTCATCGATGAAAAGTCCAGACGTGCGCTGCACGAACTTGGACAAAAACGCAGCGCTCCCCTCTCCCTGAGGCTTAACACATGACATGTGTGAGTGTTGTCATGGTAACTTGCGAAAGAACTGTCACGCCCCCAAGCTCTCTCTGTCTCTCTCTCTTCCTCTCACCTTATTTCTGCAACATTCTCGCCCCAATAAGTGTCTTCATTAGGTTGGAAACTAGGGGAGAAAAAAATGACTAACAATAACTACCTGTGTGTGTGTGTGTGTGTGTTCGATATCTCTGTCCCCTCGCTGTCTACATAGTGTGTCCCTCTCTACCTATCCATCCTCTTCCATTATCTCTCTCTCTCTCCATCCATTGTCAGGTCATTGTGAGGTCGGGAGGAAAAATGAGGCGCCTCTCTGCCACTGATGAAAATCTCTTTCTTTTTCTCATCCCTCCATCACTCTCCCTCTCTCTCTCCCTCCGTTCTCATTTCAGTGTGTCTCCTGTGTTTCCTCTCTCCGATCTCTTCCTCCTCGCCTCCTTTTCTAATAACCAGGAAGATTTGAAAATGGCATGTGAAGAGCAGGGCTGTCGCTCTCTCTCTTAAAAATCAACACACAATTCATTTGAATGAATTTGAATGCACACTCCTTTCAGAGGATAGATATCCTTTCATAAGAATGTGAGGGACCTGCTGAGATAAGTTCACTGTGTAGTGATTTGTCATGCGAGGATGCTCCTCAACTCGTCTGTGGTGTCTCTGCTGCCTCACTTGGGTGGCAAAAGTCCTGTGTTTAAAGGTATAGTTCAACATTTTGGCGAATTGGCCCATTGCCATAATCCCTATAGTTTTAGGAGTACCTTTAATTGTCAGTGCAAGCTATTTTTAGAAAGGCAGAGCAGAGACGCAAGCTGCTCAGAGCTATGCTGGTAGGCTCATGGGATTTCTCAGTTTCCCTCATCAAACTCATCAAATAAATCAAACAACTCCAAAACTCTCACGGGACAAGACAGAGTTGTTTTCGAGGCAGATGCAGAGACTGCTTGCCGAAAAACTGCCCCCAATGGGAACGCACATCAATAGTTTTGCATGAATTTACCTAGAAAACAGCTGTCTCATAATGTTATTATTTCATAGCGTGGTGAATGTGCAGGTCACAACTTGTTCATGAGAGCATTTTGGAGTTATTGGATTGTGTATGATGAGTTTGATGAGCCAAACCAAGAAATCCCATTAGCCTCCGTAACGTAGCTCTGAGCAGCTCACGGCTCTGTTCGCTTTTCTAAAAATAGCTTGCACCGACAATTAAAGATAGCTACTCCTAAAACTACAGTGATTATGGCAATGGGCCAATTTGCCAAAATGTTGAACTATCCCTTTAAATGAATTCACCTTAATGATCTTAATGATTTACTTTATAAAAACACAATACATTTAATCTGATAGGCTAAAGACATGACTCAACCCAACAAGACCAGCTCAACTTTTTGTAAGCATTACCTCATCTACAGATGCTCAGGCTATGTCGACATTTCATTTTCAAATTAATAAATAAATTAAACAACAAAGATCTGCATCCAGATGAGAATTTTAGCTACAGAAACAACCTGCATGTAGGCCTACTACACACCTGAAATTCATACATTAGTAAACGTGAGCCAGTATAGGAAGCAGTTGATAAATTGCAATCTCAGGCCACAGTGGATTACACATAGTGTAATCTGTATTTACAGAAATTGATATTTCCCCCTCCACGTTCAAAAATAACATTGTTCACACCAGATCGTTTTCAAAAAAAAAGTCTTCAAATACACAGCCCCACATAAATTCACGATAAAGAACTATGACCATGTGACAATAAGCATAAAGCCATGCTAGCCAATCAGAATCCTGGAAAAAAAAAAAAAACACAACAACAGCAACGGCTAACACAAGTTACTTCCTGTTCCTTCCAAGATGGCACGAGGAGTCAATGTAGTCAAGCAAACTACAGGTCACAAATGGCGCTGATGCATTTTTTTTGTCTCATACATGTTCTGAAGCCTAAAACTGTTTCCTCATGTCTAGTACATGAAAATGTCAAAACAGAGTTTTTCCCAAAACACAACTTTGGTCGAGGTTTTCAGATTTCATTTTTGGTGACCTGAAACTCCATCTTTCAACGAAAGGTGAAAATGCATGGAAATATCACTATTTTTGCTATGTGTAAACGGGGCCATGGTGAGCAGCTGGGGGACTTTTTGTCATTTGTATCAGCATTCAGTGCTGCAGTTGTGTGGTGGAGGCCACAACATAGAAATGTGTAGGCTCTAGCTTCTTCATACAAAAACATGAGAGGCTACTTTGTATGTAGCATCACTGACTTGTTTTCTACTGGTACTGTAAATCCTCAGTTATGCCAGTAGGTGGTATATTTGTCCCAGCAGCAATGTTTATTGTCATTCTGCGAAACAGCTGCTTGGTAGAGCCCTATGAACTACGGTGGCCCAGACAGGTCAACACATAGCAAATGCCTCATCAAGAGCACTAAATAAACTAGCTTAAAGGGACATTAGCATTTTTTTAAAAGTGGGGCTGTATGATCTACAAATAGCCCCTAAGTACTTTAATTGCAGTAAGACTCTCTGCACTCCTCCCGATAGCAACACCAGCCTATAGCCCTGCCCAGAAATTTACAACATAAAGTGTTGTGAATGGACCCAAAGAAACGGCCTATTTTGTGGCCTAAAAGAGGTTTTACCTGAAAAAAAAAAACAGTTATTTGGAGCTATATCTCACATATGCCTCCGGCCCAGGGTTAGCACCCACCAATTTCAGCAGTTGGTGCAAAGAGTCAATTAAAGTACTTTAATTGCAGTTGCATTGACTCTCTGCACTCCTCCCGTTAGCAACGCCAGCCCATAGCCCTGCCCAGAAATTTACTACATAGGCTACATTGTTGTGAAACAGCCTATTTTCACAGCCTAAAAGAAGTTTTACGTGAAAAAAAAGTACACAGTTCCATTGTTCGCTATAATATAATTTTTTCCAGCCCATCAAAGTGCAGGAAAAATGCAGTTTTTATTTGGAGCTAACCAACTGCTGAAATTGGTGGGTGCTAACCCTGGGCCGGAGGGATATGTGAGTTGGTTAGCTCCAAATAACTGTGTTTTTTTTTTCAGGTAAAACCGTCTTTTAGGCCACGAAAATAGGCCGTTTCTTTGGGTCCATTCACAACGCTGTATGTTGTAAATCTCTGGGCAGGGCTATGGGCTGGCGTTGCTAACGGGAGGAGTGCAGAGAGTTTTCTACTGCAATTAAAGTACTTATGGGCTATTTGTAGATCATACAACCCCACTTTAAAAATGCTACTATCCCTTTAATTTGGCTTTACTGGTTGGCATCTGTGCTTTGTGTTTTGTGGGTTTGCATTTGTGTTGTGGCTTCTGCATTTTGTCAACCCCTCGGCATTTGCCATTTTTACAGGACCACACACACCGGTCTGACAAACTGCCCCTCTGATGATCTGATGGTGTTGTAAGAGCAGGAAGTATAGGCACACACACCGCTCTGAAATAAAGCTCAGCAGTGAGTCAGATACATTAGAGATTAGTTATTTAAGATGTTGTGAGTTTCTCCTCACAATAAAAATACCAACATTGGTTATCTGTTCACAAAATGACCTGTGTTGACATTACCTGATAGGCCCAGTGGTGTCGGTGTGGATTATGACTACTGGCTGTGTGAGGAGCAATGTGTGGGTGTGCTTGGAAAAAAACAACAACTTAATATCTTGTTTTCAATCCACATCAGAATACAAACATATACAACTGTCTTAGTGTTTTTGCTGACAACAGACAAACATGCAGAGACAGTAGTTAATAAATCATCCTTAGAATAAAGCTTAAGTCAGGCAGACAACATGTATGAACAGTATAGACTGAACACTATGAACTCTGACTGTCAGTATGGAGGGACAATAAACCTGGAGGCAATGTTCCTTAATATGACTCCTGTGTCTCAAGCGCCTCACACAACAAGACTGCAGGAAGTGTCTTCTTTATGGTTTGCACTGTTTTAATCTTGATCAGAGCGAAGAACTTGTAACTCCTATGAGACATATCATGTACACACAGACACATAAAGGCCTCCATCATGGCAAAGTTCTTCATAAAAACAAAAAAAAAGGGCAAAGACAATTACTAGAGAAATGTCATGGCCATGAAGTTAAGCAGTTTTAGGAAACAATACAGTAGATGCAATGAACGAAAAGTGAATGTCCATCTATTCATGATAGCACACAGCTTACATTTATTTTCTCCATCACTCTCAGCTCCACTCACTTTTGGCATCATGTACCACTATCACCATTGCAGATTGTACCAGATTGTTGCTATAGTAACTACAACACTGTGAGCAAAATCTTCAAAAATCTCATTTTGGTACACCCAGGTACCTGATACTGTCTACAAAATAGGCAAGAAGAGCTGATCCGAGGTAAGTTGGCGCCTTGCAGCGAAAAACAGCATAATGTTACCATATAAGCTACGATGCAGGTCTCTGGACTGTGAGAGGAACCTGAAGTAGCTATCAAGGAGCACGCATCAAGGTCTGCTCTCAACACTGCACCACTGTGCCCCCTGGTGTCAGTTTGAGATCCTACAGCCCATGGCCTGCCTCAGGTCCTCATCAGGTTATGAGAGAAAAACTTAAGATGTGATTTAATCTTGGTTTTAAGTTCTGAGATCAATAAATAATAATACTGGCAATAGTAAACACCGAGAGATAACTGATTTTCCAGCTTTCCTCACCTAAAAACACAAACACAATTTCTAGTTTTGTGATGAAGTGCAGAGAAAAAAAATGTATGGGTTGGTAAACAGGCAGTGGCTTCAAGTATGAATGTATAGTAATAGCCGACTATTATATATTGACGTTTGTGTATTGATGTTGTTGCTGTATGGAATATCTAGGCTTTGAACTCAAATCGCTCTTTGGGACAATTTAATATTAACAAAATCCTAATAAGCTATGCTTCATCATGGAATATAATGAATAATAATAATAATCATACTACTATGACTAATAGAAATGGTGATATAATAATGTGATATTCTAGTGTTTGAATAGAATAAAATAAAATAGAAAGACTTTATTGTCCGTATTGACCGTAGTGGAAATTTGTCTTCAGCCTCTCCAAGACAACAAAGCCTAAAACAATCAAAGCACTCCACAGCATACACATAAAAGACATAAAAACAAGAAACAAACTGAAATGTTGTGCAAAACAGGCACAGACAACAACAGCCCTCTAAGGGGTTGCCAGGTGCAGTCAATCATAACATATTCAGAGCTTGTATGGCCTGTGGAATAAAGGATTTCTTAAAAATTTCCCGGCTCATCCTGGGAACTCTGAATCTTCGGCCGGTTATAGGAGCAGTTCAAACTCTGAGGTTAAGGGATGTGTAACATCCTCAGATATCTGTCTGACCATCCTGACAACTGTAGTGTTGAACAGCTCACCAAGTTCACGTTGCTGCTTACCGACCAGCTTCCCAGCAATAATTTTCCATAATTAGTGGCCTAGGTTTTCTTTTTAATTTATAATTGGTCTGTTGAAGACTTTCACATTTAATTAAGTATTTTACAATGACTATTGTGTCTTTGAGCAGCACTTGAAGTCTATTTTCTCTGTGAAATGAGTAAACACAGAGGACAGGCTGGAAGTTGTAATCTTTGCGCCACCTGGTGCTTGTAAGTGACATTACACCAGCCTGCTTAGGTTCTGTAACTGTAGGCTTGGTCTTATGTCATTTCAGATGCGTGGTTGTATATTAATTTTTACAGCTGCAGCAAAGGTTAGCATGAGCACATGAGTTAAATGAAATGATTCATTATTTTACATTTGTATTGATTATGTTATTTCTTTTGTTTTAACTCAATATGTATGTAATGTGTTTGTATTTAGACTACATACATACAATTCAAGTATGTGTTTAAATAGAAAGGCTGATGTAGATAGAGACCTAATAACAAAATTATCATAATTTGTCATAACCCTTTGTAAAATGTGGTTAACACTAGAACCGCCAACATTCCATGTATACCTAGAACCGCCAAGAGGTCATTTTGACCTCCATTCATTCTAATGCAAAAATGGTAAATGGACTGCATTTATGTAGCCATATATATTATAAACCCAGCCAGACACACAGTTCAAAACACTTTATAGTAATGCTTCACATTCATATACATACACATATTTTACAAAAAATAACAAAAATGGTTGCTAGGCAACCAATATAGACGACTCTTTATTTTCCTATTTTTGAACAGTGTGTGTATGTAAAAATTTTCAAAATTGTTTCAAATTTTTGAATTCATGTCCATTTCTCATGAGAGCAAGGGATTGTCATTGTTATGTTCAATGTTTATGAGTAATATTAGTTTTTTATCTGTTTGACCTGTTTGAACTGTTTGACAACTTTCTAGTATCTGACCTCGTGTTGTGTTGTGGGATGAGGTCAAAATGACTAACTAACTAAATAACTAACTATAACTAACTAACTGGCAAACTGAGTGATTAAATGGACATTATTTAGCCCAGATTGCAATGATTGGAAAATCAATTTTATACATTTTTATATACACACACTGTTCGAACAGTAGAAAAATGAAGAGTCATCTATGTTGGTTGCCTAGCAACAACTATTGTTATTTTTGGTAAAGTATGTGTGTGTATATGAATGTCAAGTATTACCATAAAGTGTTTTGAACTGTGTGTCTGGCTGGGTTTATAATATATATGGCAACATAAATGCAGTCCATTTACCATTTTTGCATTAGAATGAATGGAGGTCAAAATGACCTCTTGGCGGTTCTAGGTAAAATCTCTCTTTTTTTCGCTCTCTTTTACATCAGAATCACGAAAACGCATAAGATGATGTAGAACACACTTTTAGGAAAAGTCACCAACTGGGAGACCGAGGGTTTTTACGCAAACAGAGTTACGTGCATTTTAAGAAGCGAGAGAGGTCAAAATGACCTCACGGCGGTTCTAGTGTTAATATGGGTGAATTAACCTAACATTTACATTCCACATAATTTCATCTTGAACTTTATCATTATTTAATGATATGAATGTATAAAGACACCCTGTACCTTCCAAAATGAGAAAGGTGTGTTGATGTATGGTGCAGCATGAACAACCTGCAGCTCAACGCTCTCAAGACAGACTCACCAGTGACCCTGTTGAGTCCTTCAGCTTCCTGAAGAAGGCTCAGCAGAGGATATATTTCCTTCTGGAGCTGAAGAAGTTTCACCTCCCTGTGAAAATGCTGGTGAACTTCTACACTGCCACCACTGAATCCATCCTCACGTCCTCCATCCATCCTCCATGACAGTCTGGTCTGCTGCAGCTACGGCCAAGGACAAGGCCACAGTGCAGCGTGTCATCCACTCGAGGGAGTGATCGGCTGCAGCCTCCCGTCTCTTCAGGAGCTGTACATCTCCAGGACCCGGAGACGTGCAGCTGCTGACCCCTCTCACCCTGGACACAAAGTCTTCCAGACCCTCCCCTCTGGCAAGAGACTCCGGTCCATCCGGGACCAGGACCTCACGCCACAAGTTTCTTCCCCACTGTCGGCCTAATGAACAATGCCCCAGCCCCCCCTTGATAACCACCAACCTATGGACAGTCACTCTGTACAACCACAACAATTTGCACAAAAACTTTCTCTTATTCTGTATATAACTATCTTTATCTTTATTCTATTCTATTTTATTTTATTATTTTTATATAAACCCTAAAATGTGGTAGCATGCATTTTTGTTTGGTTTTTGCACTTTTATTTAAATTTATTCTTTTTTATTGTATCTTATTTTATTTAAAATTTTATTTTATCCCTAACTATTTTTTGGTACCTTTATGTTTGCACCTGACACCACAACAAGGTTCTTGTGCTGTAAACTGTTTACTGCTCTTTGCAATAAAAACATTTCTAATTCTGATTCTGATTCTGCTATCGCTGCTGTTCACTCCAACTGGAGAGACCTATTCATCATCCAATCCTAACATCCTAATGTAATGCACTGCATTTAGTTCTGTTGTTTTAGTTCAATGTTGTAGTCTTCTGAATACATCATCCTTATAGTATGAGACATCAGAATATAAAAAGGGTTTCTTTTTTTTTTTCCTGTGCCGGTGAGAAGTGACCAGCAGATGGCAGTGTCACAAAGCCCTACAACGGAAGAAAGGGGTAACTCCTCAGAGTGCAGTTCTGAGAAAAATGAGTTTTAAGTATTTTTGTTGTCCAGTGTGGTGGCAAAAAAGTTATTCGTCCCATAAAGTATTTAAAAAAGAATATCTTGACACGTCAGCTGTCTTTCTTGAGTTTTAATAAAGGGCATTCATGAATGGAGTCACACAAACACAACCAAACAGGAGTACAGTCTGTGAGTGAGTGGCCTGAAGATGTTCTCAGGCACGCTATCTTATAGTTTCCCAAAACACAGCAGCAGACATAATATACGACACCCTGGTGGTTCTGCCTAGCTTCACCACCAGGACACAACAATCCCTGGTAAATTTCCACAGGACTCTGTTGTAGGAGCTTCTCTGGCTCCTGACCTTTAACCTGTCCTGAGTGGACTCTGTCTGATGTCATCAAAGAGATTAACTAAGTACAACTTCCCACAAGGTGAAAGAAGTTCACCTCCAAACATGATTATACAGCACTTTGTCAGCATACTATGGGTTAACACCAGAATTTCCCAGTATTGTGTTGTATTGTATATTTTATGCTACTGTTTCTTAACTCTATTCTGTATTGTAACATCAACCTGCCTAGAGGACTGCAGATTAGCTGTATTGAATTTAGGATCCTGAAAAGTCCTGGTCAAATAAATACATTTACAAATTTACAAATTTACACCAGTCAACTGTATTGAATTTAGGATTCTGAAAAGTGGTCAAATCCTTGCTTTTGCGAGTAGTAGTCTAGCTGTGTAAAAATATTTAACTCAAACTTAACATTTTACCCTTATTTCATTGTTACCTCTGTCTTTTTGTGCATTGAGGCAAAATATAAGCTGGTCATACAACGCAAGAAAGGGGTAACTCCCATTGGTTCTAAAATGGTAGTCTGTTGTACAGGAGGGTGAGTTGAACATTCTATACACAGGAAGAAAAAGGTGTTTCTCTTGTTGTTTCCCCACAGTTTTGGGGAGTTACTGTGAAAACTACCTGCAAATACTGTATATCCCAAATAAGATAGTCAAGGTATTTATCAACATGATGTAGCAGACCTTTAATGTCCCAAAAATGACAAAATCTAATTTTTGACAACAAAAAAAAAGAGTTACCCCCTTCTTGCGTTGTAGGAGACACAAACATCTTCTATACTTCATTGATGTCACGAAATCCTTCTTTTTTTTTAAGTATATTTTTTGGCTTTTTATGCCTTTATTGGATAGGACAGTTGAAAGTGTGACAGGAAATGGGAGGCAGAGATGGGGGGGGGATGACATTCCGAAGCATTCATTATTTCCCAAAATCTAAGCATTCATTATTTCCCAACTAGCAGGTCTTGTGTTGTCAGGATAAGTAGAGAGAAGGGAATCTCCTGCTTCTGCCTTGGATAGCATGGTTCAATACAATATTATACAATATTACATTATAATCCAGCCAGTGAATATGTTCTCAGGTCAAATGAAGGAAAAGCCTGAAAAGGGTAAGGATAACAGGGTCACTGAATAAAGGCATACTACAATGATGGTGTAGGTACTGCACTCTATGTTATGTTTATGTGCGCGTCATTTATGGGAATTCCTCCAACCACCATTGAAAGATCCACTATCAATTTCCCACCTCTCAGCAGGTAGGCATTTAGCTGCCAAAGTTCTAGGTGTGAATGAATCTCATCCTTCCAAGGCTAAACTGCCAACAGCCAGATTATCTCAGCATACCACGACTTCGCCAGCCACCAGGGAGCCACCAGGATCAGGGAAAGACCCCGCTGGCACGGCCTCTATAGAACAGGGAGCATCATTTCCACTGGAGGAAGTGCATGCAGAAGCTTGTCTGGCTGTGGATGTGCCGCTACAGTTATTCCCAGAGGCGTGTTGTGGTCCATTAAGAGAGACAGAAAACGAACACTGAACCACAGAAACAGAGCTTGTCTGTAATTACCTGTCCTGACCAGGGAACTCTGGCCTGTCAGAACCAGATTAAACCAGACTAAAACGGCTCAAGATGGTTGATGTGAAGATGACTCTCACTGCCTTGCCATTGTCACACTTTAGGGAGGATCTATGTGGACAAATAAAGAAACCCATCCATTATTAGGTAAGTCCTGAGAAGAGAGCAAATGTGAAGGGAGGTAAAACCAGCAGTGAGACAGAGCCCAGCTGGTGTTGAAAGGCTTAGCTACATCATCTACTAATGGCCCATGTGGCCCAACAACAATCACAGAAGCTATTATCATTATCAGTGATAAAGAACTTGTTGCATCTGCAGCAGAAGTGGCTTCTAAGTTGTAAATGGCAATGGAAAAAGTTACACAGTATTCCCATCTCACCCTATACAGACAAAACAGTAACCACCTATTTTTCAAGCAAGCAGTGAAGTTGAGTTTTTCCAAATATTTATGTCAATGGAGAAACAACAAAAAATGTTCAAATACCTGGGTGTGATATTAGATCCCACTCTCACATTCAAAAGCCATATAAAAAAAGAGCCACACATTGAAATGTAAAATCAAACTTTGGAAACATCAGGAATTCATTAACAGTTGTTGAAACATCAGTGCCAATTTTGTCTTAATTATTGGCTATGCTATGTCTGTCTTCAAACCAGGCCACAAACAAGCCCCTTAGACAACAAATCATGACAGTATCATCACAGTGAAATACTTAACAAATATGAAACGCTTAGCTTTGATAATTGAATGTATGCTGATGTCCGTTATGGTGTACAAAATTCATATTATTGATTAAAAAAACGTTGTCAAAGTCCATTCTGAACACACTATCAGAGCCTCAAGATCTGTCTCAAGTGGACATATAACATCCCTAACCATAGCTCTCTGCCTTTGCTCAATCAAGCTTACTTCAACGTTTTTTCCCGTGAAGTCAAAAAATGGAGTCCTGTCAGCATCAATCTTAAACCCAAATTGTTTTTAACCTTGTAAAAGAAGGCTATAGATTTTAACTATGTACACTCAAAAAAAAATTCTTGGCCCTAATAAACATGAAGTAACATTTTCAAGTAAACTGTAACTGAAATGTATAAAACTGAAGGTTTATTTATTAAGAATAATTCAACTTTATGTCAAAATGCGCTTTTCAAACATAATGTAAAACAATAAAACAAATTGAGTAAACTTTGGATCAGCAAACACAGAGGACAGGCCTCTGACAAGGCCTTGCCAAAAAGTGACTGCCCCCTGTAACTCAGGAGTGCAAAGGGCAATATTCACAGAATTTTCTGGAGTGATAATAGAGGGTAACAGGTGTATGTACAGTGAATTTGGTCAGTCTCACTCTTTGCACTCCTGAGTTACAGGGGCAGTCATTTTTCGGCAAGGCCTTGCACAGAAGAGCGAATGTTTCGGAAAGATTTCTGGTTACAAACTCAACGTTGACAAAAGTGAGGGTTTTCCTGTCAATAAAGCTGCAGCCACAAATCTAAATCTACTTGCAACACTTCCCTTTAAAGTGTTACAGAAAGGTTTTACCTACCTAGGAGTAGCGGTTGCAGACAAATTTAACAAACTTTTTAAATCTAATTTTGAAACTTTATTCACATGTGTCAAAAATGATCTTCACCGTTGGTCGTCGTTGCCTCTATCTTTAGCGGGTAGAATCAACTCAGTTAAGATGAAAATACTTCCCAAATTTCTTTACTTTTTTCCAGTGCATTCCTGTATTTATTCCAAAGTCATTTTTTCAGAAATTAGACACGGCCATTTTGGAGTTCATATGGGAGAAAAGGGTTCCTCGACTGCGTGAAAATGTCCTACAGAAACCAAAAATAGCTGGCGATATGGCACTACCCAACTTTTTATACTATTACTGGGCTGCCAACATGCAACCAATCCTGCACTGGATGCAGGCAGATGATGATTCCCCTGCTTGGTGTCTGATGGAGTCGTCATCCTGCGCTCCAGCCTCTCTCTCTGCACTTGTTGCTTCCTTCCTTGTTTCTGGTAGGCTCGAATCTGGCAGCAATTTACTTGTAAACTCTACACTGCGTATATGGAGACAGTTTTGTAAAAATATTGGAGCTCAGATACCACCACTATGCATGCCTATCTGTAAAAACCCTATATTTCCCCCTTCAATGCAAGATAAAGCCTTTGATTTGTGGTTTCAGAATGGTATACGTACAGTGAGGAACTTGTTTGTTGAAGGTGTATTTGCTTCATTTCAGCAATTAGCTGAGAGATTTCATCTTCCAAATTCTCATCTGTTTAGATACCTTCAAGTAAGAGACTTTTACAGAAAGAGGTATCAAGATTTTCCACATACTCCAACAGATACACCTATCGATACAATTCTTAAGGCTCCCATGGCAATGAAGGGATTATATTCATCTTCTGTGTGTGCCAGACATGGGGTCATTCAATGCAAACTTCTACATCGTGTATATTGGACCAAGTCCAGACTATCCCGTATCTATTGTAACATTGACCCACTGTGTGATAAATGTCGACAACATTGTGGTACTCTTATTCATATGTTTTGGACATGTTCATCCTTGCATACATTCTGGGTTTCTATATTCTCTTCTCTCTCTGATGTGTTTCAAAAAACTCTGGAGCCATGTCCACTCACGGCTCTATTTGGTGTCTTATCAGATTCCACTAAGTTATCAAAACTCCAATCTGATTTTGCTGCTTTTCTTTGTTTGATTGCCAGGCGTCTAATTTTGAGACACTGGAAATCACAACATCCGCCATCACATTCATTGTGGATTAGAGATATTTTAATGTTTTCAAAACTCGAAAAGATTCAACATTTAAAGAGAGGTTCTGTATCTAAATTTAATTAAATCTGGCAGCCATTTCTTTTGCATGTAGAGAGCCTTGTTTTACAACCTCCAGATACCGTGTAAGTTTACTGTGCATCTACTTTGTTGCCTGTGACTGTGAACTTTGTCATGTAACTGCTCTGGTACATGTGCTTTGATGTATATATGTGAGACCCCCCTGAACCCCCTCCGTTTATTCATCTATTTATTTATTATTATTAGATTTTATTTTATTTTTATTTCTCTCTTTCTTGTTTGTATGCATGTGCTGTTGACATTCTTGTGAATGGATAATGGATCCCTCATTGTCCGATCTTCTATCTTCTAAAAGAAAAATGCCTTCAATAAACATACCATGAACAAAAAAAAAGAGTGTGTAGATGCCATAGGTAGATGCACGGCTGCAGAGCGGAATCCCTTTTCTAAAGGACTTTTCGTGGTTCACCTTGTGGCCCATAGGGTGTTTAGGGGGCTGTGGTTGCCTCACTTTTTCCTCTCCATTTCATCCCTGTTGTCTCTTCCACCTTCACCAGGAAAACAATAGGCTATTCATGCCATAGTGTACATGTGTAACCTATAATGATGATGATTTAAAAAATATATTAATAAAACAAATTAATAAGTAAGATAATATGTTATATAATTATATATTATAGTTATGATGATACATTATTTGATAGATTAGAAAAAATGCATGAGTATAGCCTAATGGGAGGACACATAGGCCTACCATTTTCCCCAGGAACAAAGCGGTATTGTACTCTGCCCTTTTGTATTCCAAGACTTCATTTCCCACAATGCCCTATCCGCTCTGCCCATGCTCTTACGTCACGTCCGGTGGTGCTGTTGGCGGGCAGAACTGGATTGGTGCTGGTTGTTAGCGACGCCGAGGCTATTGTGTTATTCAGCATCAAAGCACATTGAAGAAAAGTCACACAAATAGCGTCAGCAGGCCCCGGGGATAGCTCAGCGTTGCAGCCGGTGCGTTTTTCGGCCTGTAACCGTCCTACAGCAGCGGAGCCAGCCTGTTAGTGCACTCGGGCCTGCAGCGAGCCCATACAACCGAGCCGAAGCTTTCAGTGCAAAGGTAAGGGCTGAATGCTAGCTGCTGGGGGGGAAACATGCCAGCCATGTTGCTCTCCGCTTTGCAGGGTCAGGCCGCCTGACTTGTCCGCCTTTGCTCGAGTTTTGGTGAAATGTAGCACACGGCGGATAAACCGTGTTAAACAGCATTGCCTGACTTTATTTTTGCATTCAGCGCGAGGCTGCAGCGCGTGCGGGCATGATGTAAAAAAAAAAAAAAAAAATGGTGAGCACAGCGCGCTGGTGTTGACGCTGTTCTGACACGGTGCCCGGTACAATTAGCCTTTGTTTGCCTTCTACGGTTCAGATATACAACCCTTTAAAGCTAGGAGTTGTGATTTTTTATTGCACACGTGTGTGCAGAATCGTGGCTGCTGCAGGGTAGTCAGTAGTGCCGCCTGTAGGCTCCGTTACGCTCACATTGAGAAGACATGGAAGGGGGCGTTTTACTTCCACCACATTTAACCAGCAGGCATGGACGTTTTATCGACACTCCTTTTATACTAGGCCTCACTGGTATCCAGACTGTTGCTACACGTGTGGATAGGTGTACAAGTGAGAGCACGAGGGGCTGTCATGATGGCGGTGGTTGAATTGTTTGGATATGTTTAGCCCGCGGCGTTTGACCGTCTCCTCGCCAGCAGCGACCACATCATCAACATTGGTCTTCAAATGTTACTGCTGTCCGTCATTCTGGCTCTTGGTAGCCGATGTTGTAGCCATTGAAATGCTACATACAGTAGTTAATAGTTAAACTGATGCATGCAGAGATTGTTAACTTCTCTACCCAGTACCCACCGTGTACCAGGCGCCCAGCAGTAACCACAGTCCTCTGCTGTGGGAGTAGTTAAAGGTGTACGGAAATGTCCTAAAAAATTAGTAATAAGCATCCATGTATCGATGACACAAAACACTAGACTGATCTAGCATATTTATTAAGCTGTTGAGTGGGTTAAGTTATCCAAGCGCTTGTGTTCACGTGACATATGTTACTGCACATAGGGGTGAGGCATCTCTCATCAAGATCACCCACGTGTCTTTTTGGAAGAATTGTAATCCACAATGTGATTCTCCTTTCTGTTCTGTTCTGTCTGGAAAGTGTGGTCCATAGCTTTGAGATTTTTCTTAGTTCAGATGGATAATTTGTTTGGACAGTGCTGTCTATGTTATGATGAAGTGTATAAAAGTGGTTTCATTTGAAAGTTTACTTTCTGCACTGGTCTGTCCTCCCTCTGGTGGTCCCGTCTGCAGGTAGAGCTCTCCAAACATTCCAAGATAAGATCAGATTCAGACAATAAATCTAAGATAAATAGCACAATACTGAGCAATAAAATGAAACCCAACAATAAAAAGAGATGGAAAGGGGGGAAAAGGAAGATAAGATAAGCTAAATAGTAAAAATACCAAAATAACACCAATACCAGGTCACCTGGTGAGGGAAGAGCAGCCTCATTAAATGAAGTGCACAATACTCTTAAAGTGCGTAATGCATGTTAAAGGGCACAGTGGTCGTCATTACAATTAAGTTGTTAAAATGATAAAAGTGCACAATGGCCAATTATTAATTCACCCTTTGTCAAGGCCTGCCTTTCACGGTTACTGTTGCTAGGTTTGCCAAACAATGGTCACGGAAATCCCATTGGAAACCATTGAAAATTAGTCCGATTTAAGTTGCTTGCAAGGAAAATTTGAGTGAACTCATCTATTAGAAAAGTGGTGTCAATGATAGAAGACAGACGTGGCTATAAAGTGATTGAACGGGCATTACATGATATTTCCACAAAGTGGTGAAAAATCATAGTTTTGGTCACTCCCAACAGCTAGCTAGCTAACAATTCCAGCTAGCGTTAACGTTAGCTACTAGCTAACGCTAAATCTCCGCCAGGTCTCCCATTTCTCCTCGTAAAACTTCACAAAGTTCAGAAGACATCAGCATTGGCAACGTTACATTAAACGTTTTAACCACATCGAAAAATTCAAAAGTAGTTTTTACTGAAAAAAAATTGCTGTCTACCTAGCTCGTTTCATACGGTTTCATCCAAGGGTGATCCAACCTTAGAACGTTGCGCCACTCGTGACATGGGGAGAAGCGCTCTGATTGGTGGATCAGCAGACCAATCAGAATACCAACAAAGGGTGCATTATTAAGAAGTCGGACAGCTTGGGAATACGTGCTGTTCGTAAATCTGGTTGTTGTTGCTTTGATCAGCCAGATGTAAGAACAGCATGTACTGGTCACTAGTGATGATGGATATGGTTCAGATTTTCACTCTGGCTTGTAAACAATTAAGCCCAGGTTTTGGTACATGGGCCCACATGTCATGATGAATCAGTCCATTTATTTTCTCCATTCAGATTTAAACATAAAAACCTCCTAAACTACAGTGCTCTAACCATTTCATTTCATCTCTACCTGGTTCCTCTTGGGCTCACCAGAGGGGCCCTCAGCAGACGTCAAGCTGGCGACCATAGCAGGAAAGAAAGGCAAGAAGGGTGAGGAGGAGGAGCTGCCTGCAGCACCTGCAGCAGCTGCAGCAGCAGCACCAGCAGAACCGTCACCGACCCCACCGGCAGCAGCAGCACCAGCAGCAGCAGCAGGAACACCACCAGCAGCAGGAGCAGCAGCTCCAGCAGAGGAGGAGGAAGAGGAGGAGTATGTGGTGGAGAAGGTTTTGGACCGCCGAGTGGTGAAGGGCAAAGTGGAATTTCTGTTAAAATGGAAGGGGTTCTCGGAGTGAGTATAAGTCTGGCTCTGTAATATACTGAAACTTATTAGAGTGTGATCCTAAACTAGGGCTGTCACTTTTTATTCGACATTCGAATATTCGTTCGAAGGTGGGGTTAAAAGTTCATATTCGAACGGTAATGACGTGCTCGAATGTAGGCTGCAGCAAAGATGCGCTGTTTACCGTCTTTGGCTGCAGCGCCCAGCGCCTGCAGAGAGCGCCGCGGACCGTCCACCGGACACGGAAGTGCCGAGAACAGCGGCGAAGTGCGGAGAAGCGGAGCCAGTTTACTTTCTGTGCCCACTTTCTGTGCTGGTGGTGTCGCGGCAAGCACCTCCGCAGCCGGCTCTCGCTCTGCAGCGGTCGTTTCGGCGTCTGGTGTGTTTTATGCACGAGCCGCGAGTGAGCGCGTCAAGCAGGAAGTCAAAAACAACGAGAGAATCCGGTCAATTTTCAAAAATAAAACACTGCGATTGTGTGCGTGCAGCAGCTGCGGCGGCGGGGGAGGGAGGGGGGGAAATATTCGAATATATCCGAACGAATTACGGGTCATACAATATTCGTTCGAATCTCATTTTTCTAAAAAGTGACAGTCCTATCCTAAACGTTGTCTTGCCAATGTTTTTTGTCTACTAAAACTAAAACATCCACTGCACCTGCCTGTTCCAGTGAGGATAACACATGGGAGCCAGAGGAGAACCTGGACTGCCCCGACCTTATTGCAGAGTACATGCAGAAATACCACAAAGAGAAGGAGGAGAAGAAGAAGGAGGGCAAGAGGAAAGCTGCCAGCGAGGCCTCTGGAGACTCAGAGGAGCGAGGGAGCAAGAGGAAGAAGGAGGAGGTGAGGAGCAGCGGACTGTCTCCACCTACAGCACATACAGTGTTGAGAAAAAGTATTTGCCCCATTCCCGATTCTTCTGTTTTTGCATTTGTCACACTTAATGTTTAAGATCATCAAATTAATGTTAATATTAGACAAAGATAACCCAAGTAAATATAAAATGCGATTTTTAAATTATGATTTCATATTTTAAGGGATAAAAGCCTACCTGGCCCTAAGTGAAAAAGTAATTGCCCCCTTTGTAAAATCCTGATTACCGTAACTGTCATAGCTGTGATGGCAGCATGATGTGTTGCTGTTTGAAATCTCTCAGCCTGCTTCACTTCACTCAGATAGGTTCTATTGAAGTGATTTTATTGATTCAACAGGTCTGGCAGTGATCAAGCCTGGGTGCAGACAGTGAAATTAAACTCTACTCTACCTTCCATAACAGACACGTGAACACACGCATACACACAGTGAAGACTGCAGCGCAAAACTAAAAACAAAACAGAGAAGCGAAAGACTGTTGGCAGTGTGAAAATGAAACTATTAACGGACTATTTTCACAACACAGCAAGAGGGGAGGATGAAAAGGAAGATGATGAGAGAAACAAGAGCGACATGGACGAAGGAGAGGGTGGGGCGTTAAGCGAGATGGTAGAGGAGGGCACGGATAAGCCGGCTCCGAGGGCCATGCAGGAGGCACTGCAACTATGAAACTTTACAAGTACAACCCTCAGTGGGAATACTCGTTTAGCAAAACGCAAACGGTTAACATAATGGTTCATATGTCTCTTTACCAAACCTGCTGAATTTTCATTGTGCTACTACAAGTAGCTTTACTTGGGTTATCTTTGTCTAATATTGAAATTTGTTTGGTGATCTTAAAAATTTAAGTGTTATAATTATGCAAAAATGTAAGAAATCTCGAAGTGGCAGATACTTTTTCACAGCACATAAGTGGTTTAACATCTGCCCTTAGTCTGTTCTTTCCTCTTGGCTCATGTGTGGTCTTGGTCCTGTCTCCAGGGTGAGAAGGCCCGAGGGTTCGGTCGAGGTCTGCAGCCGGAGAGGATTATTGGAGCCACCGACTCGAGTGGAGAGCTGATGTTCCTCATGAAGTGGTGGGTCTTCGCTGCCTGTGGATAAAGATCCAGTGATGTTGCTTTGTAGGGGATGGCGGGGGGGGTCAGAGGTTAACAATGCGTTTTAACAAATAATGCAAAGTGGATTTAGGCTAATGTAATTTAATTTGAACCCTTGTCTAGTCTCTAGTCCATCTAAACCTGGGTTATAATTGGGTTAGATGTAGATCTGCTTTAGGCAGGCTATAGCAAATGTAATCATGTAGTTAAAACAGAACCAATCAAATGGAAGTAGAAGGTCATCCCGCTTCAAATATCTCTCTGTACAAATCACTGCTTTCAGACTGATTTTCTCACCAGTATGAGCGTCTTTTTTAAATTGTAGCTTTTAAAGGTTTTTATCATTTCATGTTGTGCTGAAGTCAGATTCATTCCAAGAAACTGCTCTTGGGCAAATTAACAAATAACTGACTGTATGCATTTTGGTGAAAAACAGAGATAATCTTGTATCATAAAAGATTAACACTTGGATAGGTGCAAATCTTATAATAGGGTTTAGTGGTGTCGGCAGCTGTGGTCCTGTGGAGGGATTTAGTGGTTTAATGTTCAGATGTGGAGCATTGATGAACATCCATCATGATGTCAGAACAGATGTGGAGTCTGTTCTGCTAGAGTTTGACCTAAGAGACAGACAGTGAAGTTGAGATACACAGGAACTCTGCTTTGCGTTGTGTGTTATTATGTTTAAAAGTTAGTTACAGCAACATGTTGTTATGATGATGATTATAATGCTAATGCTAAGTGAGGAAATCTGGTGCTTAATCCTGACTCGACTGCACGTTTCTCCAGGATATTCACTAGGGATGGACGAAATATCGTTTGGCGAAATATCGCGATACAAAACGTGACAATACGCATCGAGTTTGAAAAAAATGGATCGCGAAATGAAGACTAGATGGCACTGCCACATGATTTGTATAGTATATAAATAATTTAGTGTGTGTGTTTGTGGGGCAGGCATGCAGTCTATGGTGGCAGGCTGGCAGCACCATCTGCTGGTCAAGCAGGGGGAAACTAAATGGGAAAAAAATTACATCCGGGAACGGTGCAGTGCGTCACGTCACAGTCAGGTCACAGCGCATGCTGCAACAACAACGCTGTACAGCAAGCTAACAAACGTTAGCAGCAACTACCTTGCCCTCAAACCGACGGACAATGGAGTCGAATGAGGTCGAAATTGAGGACGCTCCGCCTGGATACAGGTCATTTGTCTGGCAGTATTTCGGCTTTCTCATTAAAAAAGACAAAGACGGCAATAGAGTAACTGACAAGACTAAGACTGTGTGTAAGCTATGCTATGCCGTCATTCCGTACACCACCTCCAACACAACAAACATGAACCACCACCTTCAACGTCACCATAAAGATGTGAAGACGGCCCCAGAGAAAACAAACCTACCGAAGGGACAGCTGACCATGAAACAAGCACTGTCACCAACTCTACCCCCGTCAAGTCCGCGTGCAAAACAGATAACCAGGCTCATTGGCGAGTTCATAGCGGACTATATGGCTCCATTTAACATTGTAGAGAACAGAAAATTCATCCAAATGTTCAAGGTGCTGGAGCCCAAGTTTAAGGTGCCATGCCGAGGACATTTTTCAGAGAAGGTAATTCCGGAAATTTACAATGAAACCAAACAAAGCGTGAAAGAGTGTCTCAAAAATGCCGACTGCATTGCCCTGACCACCGACGGCTGGACGTCGCGTGCAACACAGAGTTATATCACCATCACGGCACACGTCATCGACGAGAAATGGGAGAGTAAAAACTTTGTGTTGCAAACTCGTGAGTTAAGTGAAAGTCATACTGGTGTTAACATAGCTCACGTGTTGAGAAATGCAGTGAGAGAGTGGGAGCTAACGAGGCCACAAACAACCATCGCGTGTGTCACAGACAATGCTAGCAACATGGACATCGCAGTGAGAGAGAGCGGTCTGACTCC
The DNA here is from genome assembly GCA_030347415.2 of Decapterus maruadsi. Taxonomy (NCBI): domain Eukaryota; kingdom Metazoa; phylum Chordata; class Actinopteri; order Carangiformes; family Carangidae; genus Decapterus; species Decapterus maruadsi. The sequence goes on along the minus strand of CM064905.1, from coordinate 24,409,743 downwards.
TCACATCAAGTGCTTGGCGCACGTAGTGAATCTGGCCAGTAAGCGAGGCTTGGCTGTAGCCCGCGTCGCGCGCCTTCTTGGCCGGGTGCGAAGAGTAACTACATTCTTTCACAAGAGCACCACGGCCACCGCCGTCCTGGCCACCAAGCAAACCCAGTTGGAGCTGCCTCGGCATAAGCTCATCACCGATGTCCAGACCAGGTGGAATAGCACCTACGAAATGCTTGCGCGCTACCTGGAACAGCAAGCAGCTGTCTCCGCAGCGCTGAGCAGCCCAGAAATCCGAAGGAATGCGAGAGAAATCGACATGAAGTGGTGGGTCTTCGCTGCCTGTGGATAAAGATCCAGTGATGTTGCTTTGTAGGGGATGGCGGGGGGGGTCAGAGGTTAACAATGCGTTTTAACAAATAATGCAAAGTGGATTTAGGCTAATGTAATTTAATTTGAACCCTTGTCTAGTCTCTAGTCCATCTAAACCTTGGTTATAATTGGGTTAGATGTAGATCAGCTTTAGGCAGGCTATAGCAAATGTAATCATGTAGTTAAAACAGAACCAATCAAATGGAAGTAGAAGGTCATCCCGCTTCAAAAATCTCTGCTTTCAGACTGATTTTCTCACCAGTATGAGCGTCTTTTTTAAATTGTAGCTTTTAAAGGTTTTTATCATTTCATGTTGTGCTGAAGTCAGATTCATTCCAAGAAACTGCTCTTGGGGCAAATTAATTAGGCATGTGGAGCAAACAAATAACTGACTGTACGCATTTTGGTGAAAAACAGAGATAATCTTGTATCATAAAAGATTAACACTTGGATAGGTGCAAATCTTATAATAGGGTTTAGTGGTGCCGGCAACTGTAGTCCTGTGGAGGGATTTAGTGGTTTAATGTTCAGATGTGGAGCATTGATGAACATCCATCATGATGTCAGAACAGATGTGGAGTCTGTTCTGCTAGAGTTTGACCTAAGAGACAGACAGTGAAGTTGAGATACACAGGAACTCTGCTTTGCGTTGTGTGTTATTATGTTTAAAAGTTAGTTAAAGCAACATGTTGTGATGATGATGATTATAATGCTAATGCTAAGTGAGGAAATCTGGTGCTTAATCCTGACTCGACTGCACGTTTCCCCAGGATATTCACTAGGGATGGGACGAAATATCGTTTGGCGAAATATCGCGATACAAAACGTGACAATACGCATCGAGTTTGAAAAAAATGGATCGCGAAATGAAGACTAGATGGCACTGCCACATGATTTGTATAGTATATAAATAATTTAGTGTGTGTGTTTGTGGGGCAGGCATGCAGTCTATGGTGGCAGGCTGGCAGCACCATCTGCTGGTCAAGCAGGGGGAAACTAAATGGGAAAAAAATTACATCCGGGAACGGTGCAGTGCGTCACGTCACAGTCAGGTCACAGCGCATGCTGCAACAACAACGCTGTACAGCAAGCTAACAAACGTTAGCAGCAACTACCTTGCCCTCAAACCGACGGACAATGGAGTCGAATGAGGTCGAAATTGAGGACGCTCCGCCTGGATACAGGTCATTTGTCTGGCAGTATTTCGGCTTTCTCATTAAAAAAGACAAAGACGGCAATAGAGTAACTGACAAGACTAAGACTGTGTGTAAGCTATGCTATGCCGTCATTCCGTACACCACCTCCAACACAACAAACATGAACCACCACCTTCAACGTCACCATAAAGATGTGAAGACGGCCCCAGAGAAAACAAACCTACCGAAGCAGCTGACCATGAAACAAGCACTGTCACCAACTCTACCCCCGTCAAGTCCGCGTGCAAAACAGATAACCAGGCTCATTGGCGAGTTCATAGCGGACTATATGGCTCCATTTAACATTGTAGAGAACAGAAAATTCATCCAAATGTTCAAGGTGCTGGAGCCCAAGTTTAAGGTGCCATGCCGAGGACATTTTTCAGAGAAGGTAATTCCGGAAATTTACAATGAAACCAAACAAAGCGTGAAAGAGTGTCTCAAAAATGCCGACTGCATTGCCCTGACCACCGACGGCTGGACGTCGCGTGCAACACAGAGTTATATCACCATCACGGCACACGTCATCGACGAGAAATGGGAGAGTAAAAACTTTGTGTTGCAAACTCGTGAGTTAAGTGAAAGTCATACTGGTGTTAACATAGCTCACGTGTTGAGAAATGCAGTGAGAGAGTGGGAGCTAACGAGGCCACAAACAACCATCGCGTGTGTCACAGACAATGCTAGCAACATGGACATCGCAGTGAGAGAGAGCGGTCTGACTCCTCACATCAAGTGCTTGGCGCACGTAGTGAATCTGGCCAGTAAGCGAGGCTTGGCTGTAGCCCGCGTCGCGCGCCTTCTTGGCCGGGTGCGAAGAGTAACTACATTCTTTCACAAGAGCACCACGGCCACCGCCGTCCTGGCCACCAAGCAAACCCAGTTGGAGCTGCCTCGGCATAAGCTCATCACCGATGTCCAGACCAGGTGGAATAGCACCTACGAAATGCTTGCGCGCTACCTGGAACAGCAAGCAGCTGTCTCCGCAGCGCTGAGCAGCCCAGAAATCCGAAGGAATGCGAGAGAAATCGACACCCTGGATAACACTGATATATCAGATGTAGAAGACATAGTGAAACTGCTTAAGCCACTGAAGACAGCCACAACAGTTGTGTGTGATGAAAAAGAGCCCACTGTTTCACTTATAATGCCACTGAAGTACATGATCGAGCAAAGCATGTCACCAGACGAAAATGACACACAGACCATCGCCAACATGAAAAGCGCAATCCTACTCGACATCTCGGGCCGGTATTCTGGGGACTGTAATGATATGCTGCAGGAGTGCACAGCGCTTGACCCACGATTCCGAAGCCTGTCCCATCTGAATAATGAACAACGCGAGTCCGTCTATGCCCGGATACGTGAAAAAGCTGCAGGACTTAATTTGCCACGCAACCAGGTAGACTAACTTTCATTGAAAAAAAAGAGGTGTGCTGAGCGTGTGTGTAACTGTGTATGTGTAGGCTACAGCCTGAAAACGTATTTCTCATATCGATTTTTTTTTAATTAGTCGATCCGAGTGAATGAGAGGGAGGGAGGGAGGGAGGGAGGGAGGGAGAGAGAGAGAGAGTGTGTGTGACAGAGTGAGAGAGATGGTGTGTGTGTGTGTGTGATTGAAAGACAGAAATGTTTGAGCTGTTTTTTCTATTTTATTTTTTTAGACCAGTGACACTGATGAAAGAACAACCAGGGCCAGTGCTTCAACATCAGGGGCAGCAGCAGCAGAGCAGGCCATGGTCATGATTGAGACAGTACAGGGAGCAGAGCAGAGCCAGGAAGAGCCAGTTGAAAGAAAAAGGCAGATGCAGGATGTGACACAGCCTCCCCCACCAAAGAAGACAGCGCTAGAAGATCTCCTTGGGAGCTCCTACACTACTCTTGAGACAGTGCAGTCCAGCAGAGGGATTGAAATGGAGATACTCTCCTACAGAAATGGGATTCCTATCCCACTCAACAGTAGTCCACTTGAGTGGTGGAAAGTTAATGCATATGCTTACCCATTACTTGCCCCCCTTGCCAAAGCCTACCTTTGCATTCCTGCTACGTCAGTGCCCAGTGAACGGGTCTTTTCGACGGCAGGAGACATTGTGTGTGCTCAAAGATCACTGATTACACCAGAACATGTTGATATGTTAGTTTTTCTGAAGAAGAACCAGTCCTAGGCCAGGGCCATGACTTAAGAGAGGCTGAGCTAACTTAATCTAGGGTTAGAGCACTAAGGGAGTGTTCTTGTTTGTTTGAACGGTTGGGCCGTGTGTTTCCCTGTGTGCAACTGAAACAAAAATAAATAAGTTGTAATTACGCAGTAATAGTTTGTCTTTTTTTCTTTTTTGATATCGTATCGTGACGTATCGTTTCGTGACCCTGGCATATCGAGGTGCATCGTATCGTGAGTTTAAGTGTATCGTCCCATCCCTAATATTCACAGTAGTCTATAATAGTACATAATAGCCTACCATTGCCCACTCAACTCCACAGGTAGCCTTCGAGTGAACAGGTGTCCTGTGCATACTATGAAATATAATCCTGCTGGCACCACTGGCCTCTGGAGTTCATAGAGTAGATAACCTCTGACGGGTTAATTGGATGAAACTTCATCGTGTCCCCTGTTAGTGGGTGGGATGTATTAGGCAGCAGGTGAACATGTTGTCCTCAGAGTGGGCTGTTCCAGATCTGCAGTGGTCAGGATCTATCAGAAGTTAATCCAAGGAAGAAACGGTGGTGAAGCGGCCACAGGCTCATTGATTCGCATGGGGAGAGAAGGCTGGACAGTCAGCTACAGTTGCCCAAACTCCAAGCAGAGTCACAGGGGAGTAGAGCCAATCAGCTGACAGAGGGACAGAGAGCGCAGGGCTCATCTAGACAGGTCACCAGTCTATTACAGGGACAAACGACACGCGCTCACATGCCGGTCTGTCTGACCCACCAACCAACTGAAAGAGAGAATTTAAAACTACACTGTGATGCTTTTTGCTTCTCAAAACCACAAATATATTTTCTCATTGATCAAAACTAGAAATAAAACGTGTAAAAGTGTAAAATGTGGGTCCTTTAAACCCACAACAAATAATTCTGATGTACTTTGTTCCCTTTACCCACCCCCTCTCTTCGCTGTCCTCTCCCTTCTTCTCTTCCTGTCATGTCTCTCTCCTTCTGCCTTGTTTGTCGTTTTTCCTTCCTCCGCCCCTCCCCCTCCTGCCTCCAAATCAACAGGAAAAACTCAGATGAAGCCGACCTGGTCCCGGCCAAGGAGGCCAACGTCAAATGCCCCCAGGTGGTCATCTCTTTCTACGAGGAGCGCCTCACCTGGCACTCGTACCCCACGGAGGAGGAGGAGAAGAAAGAGGAGGAGAAAAAGGACTAGACAAGAAGAGGAGGCGGAGCGCGGGGGGTGTAGGGCGGGAAATCGACTACATACTGGTGAACTGTTTTAAGTTAGTTGACTCTAGCAGCCACTTTGGCAGAGGCAGATGAGAAGATTCCAAAATGGTTGTGAGTGAACTGCCAGTGTAGCTGACGGAGGGAAAACGAAGTTTGTTTTCCTGCCCTGGAAGGAGGTAGGCACGCTTTCCTCAAAAGATGCTCCCACTTGTGTCTTGACTAAGAATGAAAATCTTTTTTTTAAAGAGGTATGTTGACACTTAGTCTCTCATTGGTATTTTTTTTATTACTATTTCTTTTCCTCACCAAGAGCATGTCACATGACGGGAGTTGGTGCTTTTGTTCTGCTACTGTTGTCCCATGAATATGGAACTGAATACCATGATATGACCATCAAGTGATTGTCTCCCACATTGGTGTCAAGCGCTTGGGTTTGGGAATAACAGGAATATGACGCGAGTTGTCAAACTACCTCTTTAACATGTGCGTTCTCAAGAAGAGAGCTCCGTGTGCCACCACGGCTGGCAAGTTTGTCTCTGCTCCTAATCACAGGTCCTTTTTAGGACGTCCCCTCTTTAACGCATATGAGCTGATGAGTGGGCGGGCGGTTGTTGGCGATTCAGAGACAAACTTCCCTCCCCGTTTGGTCAGGATACACTGGAGGGAACCTCTTTTGAAAGGGAAAGAAGCGAGCCGAGGGCGTTTGTTGAGGAGTGAACGTTTTGTCTCTTTCAGTATCTGTTCTCTTTGTGCCACCTGGTTTATTTTTATTGTTGACGTAATGCTGTTCTTCATTTGAAACTCTCAAACACCAAATGACAACTGTACATTTCACTCAGACGTGGACAGGTTGAGGAAAGAGTGGGCGGGGTCACAGTCTACGCGAGAAGATCGACAGTTCTTCTGTTTTGACCTTTTTTATACTGTACATCCTACCAGCCAATATGGCAGCCAGCCTGCCAGCCAGCCGCTGTTCTTTCATTCCAGGTGTGGATGATGCTGCAGCTTCTCCCTTCTCATTCATCTCCAGTCTAAACTAATGAACAAGTCTGTATTTTATTCCACTGTCATTTAAGGTGGTGGTTTGGTGGAGGCTTTTGGAGGCAAACCTATGAATGTACAACTGTTGCTATGCCATGTTTCATGTGATACAACTGCAAAACGGGATGTTAGGGTTCCCAGTAAGAAACAACAGTGAAGCCTCACGGATCACTTTCACCAGAGTGTTTGTTTAATCACCTCTCCCACAGAGAAGCTCTCACATGTCTCAGTAGGAAGCACAGGTGTCAATTAGATTAATCAGATACATGGTCCCGTTATACTGATCGCCTCAACAGACGTTGGATAATGTTATTAGCACCTGTGCTTCTCTCAAGGAGGCATGTCTTGGTTTGTTTCCAGGTAGCCGGGCTTTGATTCACAAACTCTGGAGTTCTTTTCTTTTAGCCAATGGAAGCCGGTCCACGCACTGATGGATGCAACACTTGTTTGACTTGAGGTGAACGGTTAATGAAGCACCAGATCAGGTAGTTAGGAACGGCAGCGCAAAGCCTCATGTCAAACCTATGACCTATAGATTAGAGGGAGGAACGGACAATCACTCGGACAGAAACAGCTCACAGTGCAGAGCTCAGTTTTCCTGTGCTAATCTGATGCAGGTGGCCACGGCCTTCACAGATTAGCAGAAAGAGATACAGTAACCATGATAATATAGGCTTATTGCAAATAAATTAGTACTGCAATATATTATATCCTTTAAGTAACAAGAAGTTAAAAGTGGGTTAGTGAGATGACAAAGGTGTTTTAAGATGTTGTCGTCCTCTGTTGGGATGGTTTGAGGCCTTTATTTTACACACAAGGTACGACTTTGATCGAGCTGCTGTAACAAAGCCTCCTGACCGGTGATCATCACATGCCTCTTGTACCTGTAACGGTGCGGCTCAGGACTGTGGGACTGTTGCCGTGCGACCGCCAGTGCCGGTGACCGACCGAACACACTCATTGGCTGCGGTTTGTCCATTCAGTACAAAGGCAGCCAACGAGCGTTTGGATGAGCTGGTTTCAAGTGTTACATTCTCCTGCCACTTTGGCTGGTAGGTCAAAGCTTTCCTCTGCATCACATGATATAGTAGCCATGTGCTCCACAACAAACCAGACTGTGTTTTTACATAAATGATATTACGTTAAATAATCATGTTTTTACCCTTCTCTCTCACACACACGCACTCCGGCACGTGTGTTTTCTAAACTGTATTATTTTAGCTTGCACTGGCCGGGCAACACTCAAGACATGATGGTCCAGCACATTTCTCAGTAGTTCATGGTTCCTGTTGCTTGCAGACCATCCTGTGTTTGACATGTTTTGATATTTGCAAAAAAATATATATAAATTAGTTTAGGACTCCTGACTTCAGCATGATTAACACACTTACATGAGAGGTCTTTTTCTTGCTTACCCTTAACGTTTGTGTTGAATGTAGCCCGGCTGTGCTTCTTTCCAGGTATACTGTATTAAAGCTAATATTGTAGCTTCCTCTGTTAGCGGACCTGGGTTAGCTAGTTCAACTCCCGTCTCTTGAGCTGTTTGCGTCGGTGGCCTGCTGTCGTTTTGAGAACTTTGAGAGAGAGTTTAACTCAAATATTTTTCCTTGATTATATTTTTCTATTTCCAGTGGACATTTGTGATCCATCTGCTTCACCCACCCCATGTTACAACCTACTATAGCTATTTTTAAATATTTACCTTTTTTCACAGAATCTGATGAGTATTTTAACGAACCCCAAACCCAGATGTGACGACAGACGTGTACGCAGTCCGACAGGCGACCACTGATTACATAAGCATATCATAATTCTCACAGTATGTCTGAGGCTGAATTGTAGGTCAACATGTGATTTACTGTATTTGGTTATTCAGCCCAGATGTAAATACAGTTTCCAGTATTTACAATTTTAAGTGTATGACTAGGTAACTAAAGCATCTCTGTCCTTGGGTCTAATCCGACACCCCGTCTGTTTGTCTCCAGTGGGACGCTGCTGTTTGTTTACTGTGTACATCAGTGTTATGACTGAACTCTTGACTACCCTCTGTTTATAATTCTCCATTGGCATGAAAGGATTGAATTAGCTGTACCTGGGTCTGCTGTTAGATTTTCTATCTCGTCTCAGAAACTTTTCTCTGTATTTAGCCGATTAGCTTGTGTTGTCTTGTTGCTTGTATATTGGTTTCCCTTGGAATGTCACTGTCATGGCTGATCTTCCTTTGGTTGTCTGTTTTAGACAATAAAGGTTTTTCGTTTTCATATCTATTTGTACTGTGGTGTCACATTATTCTTTTTTGAATAGCACACAGTGGGAAAGACATAGCTGATAAAACCATATTGACTTGCTGCCAGTGCGACTGAAATTGACTAAATGTTTTTTTTAGTTTTTTTTTATAAAAATCACTTAATCAAAACCTCCCTGTTATGGGCATTTAACCTTAGCTGTGGTCAGACAAATACTGTACGCTGTTAATGGTAAACACTAACGCTTTGCTGTTTTCTACAACTTCTGCTAACTGAAAATACCAGAGAGGCAACTCAGACTTCCACACAAGTTTTTAATAATACAAAATATGAGGTCCAAAGTCTTTGAATACCAACAACAACATTTGGCATTCATAAAAATGCTAACAACCACACAAAATGAGTTCATACCTTTTTTTTTTTCCATCATTGGTAGTGACAGGCATATGTGCAGGCTTTTTGAAAGGCAGGATTTTGGTGCAAACTATTTCATTCCACTCTGTGTCTTTGCTATACAAGAGGTACAGGCTGATGCAGTACAGTAGTTTGATTTGAACACCTACTGACAATGTCCTTTTAAATAACAAATTTAATCCTTGTATTACACTCCTGAGTGTGTTCTGGCTGCACATTGTGCAACTTTAATAGACTAGCACGTTCATCTGGCTGTGCTTATTCCTGAGACACTAAATTTACTTAAGTATCTAACCTCTGCTGCCTTCGAGTGTTTTTCTACTAGAATCTACATTCACTATATAAATACAATACAAATCAAGACTGCAGCCAGCTCCTGGTAGTAATGTCATCAGACTCTAGAGTTTTTTTCTTGCTCAGGTTTGTGTACAACCACCAGAGGGTGACGCTATGCTATGCTAGCCTTGATATTAGAGTCTGAGTCATTTTACTTCCAGGCATCGTATTTATGGCACCTGACATACATTACCATAGCCCTCAATCTTAAATCATCAATAACTCGCCTATTTTTACAGACCTGCACAGAGTGACTGCAGGTTTTGGGTTTCAGAACACCAATGCCACACTGCGTGTTGTTTGAAAAAGACAATAGGATTTCAGCAGCTTCACAGACAAACAGGTGTTTGAGTAATTACACAAAACATATTAAAAGGCACAGGAAAAACCCACTGCATCATGCTTCCAGTACATAAAAATAAAAAAAGCAAGAATCACTAATGGGTAAAATGAGTCATTCCTCAGTCAGTTTCAGTGTAAGCAAATAGTTTGTTTCAATCCATGAGTTGGGAAGTGGAGGTGGGTTGAATAAGCCGGTTAAAACGGTCGCCCCATCTTCTGCAGTGAGTGTCCAGGTGTGCACAGGCGTGAAGCTCCGTTGTTTTCTTACTCAGATCACATTCTGTGTTGACCGCATAGAGCATGACAACAGATCACCTTACTTTGTTCTCAAAGATCATATATCCACAATGATTTAACACTGATATTGTTTTGATCATTTTATCATAGCTAACAACATCAAAACTGTATTAAACAAGTGATGCCACATCCTGATATAGCTTATATAGACAAAAACATTACATTTTTCCACTTTCTCTTTCAGCCATCCGGTGAGTTTACTGGTGCCAGCGACCTCTCATGGCTGGATCAGTGTTTGTGCTGTCTCTGATAGCTAGGGACCAGCCTGCTATCAGCCTGATGACTTATTTACTCAATATTTTTTAAGTTTCTTTGGCAGCTGATGTATGAGAAAGCTGAATTTTTGCATAGAATGTTTATTTCAATCGCTGGTCCCAGGTCATCTATCGTCTTGTGTTTCAATTCCAGTGAAGTAGCAGCCTAGATTTATCTCAGCGTTGTGTAAACATAAGAGTTGGATTCAAGTCTTTTTTCCAGTGCAGAAAATGTTAATGGCAAGTGGAAGGCAACACATCCTGAAGTAAGGGTTGCCTATCATCAACATCATCAGGTTAATTACACCCTCTTGAAAATATAACTCCTCTCTCTTCTGTCTTGACTTCCTCTCGAGTCAAGAATTATTTTACAAACATCGCTGTCAGAGATTTCTGGTTTTCTCGTTGGATGTTTGAGGAGTTAGTGGTATTTTTCATCATCTTCTTTAGACACCAGATAAAGACGCCTTCTATTCCTTCATCCACGGCTGCGTCGTTCCTCTGAAGGAATCTCTTTATTCTTCCCTTTTCCAATGTCCAAATGTCTTGTGAGAACATTCCTAGCTCATCCGCCTCCTCACTTCTTCTTGTTTCTCTGTTTCTTGTTTGTTTTTTCTCCTGTCCGTGGCCATTCCCCTTGTTGGCGTGAAGCCACCACAACACTGTCATTGTCCCCAAAATGAAGAAGGTACTCTTCAGCATCCAGTGGCCTTCCGGCCTCATCCCTTAGCCTGGAGAAGACCTCCTGGTACAAGGTATTCAGTCGGCGTTTCATTTCTTGCAGATTCCTCAAGGCCTCTTGCTTCTCACGAAGCAGCCGCGAACGACGGCGTCTCAGACCGGACACTTCATCCCCCAGTCCCACCAGCACATCCATTTTCCTCTTCCTGCAGTTCTGGGCAGCTATCTTGTTCTTGCCACGGCGGCGTATGTCCCTGATCAGGGCAAGCTGCTCCTCACCAAGCTGATAATTCGTCAGTAAGTCATTAAAGTCCTCCACTGGCAGATTAACAATCAGCTCATTGGAGAAAGGGATCTTCATGGCTTGAGCACGCCGTTCATCTCGGCTCCACATTTTAGACTCAGAGATGTGTCTGGAGGAGTAGTGGTGATGCTTGGAGCTGTGACGTTGCTGAGGGGATTTGGTATTTTTGGTGGGCATTTTTTCCAGGGGTGGAGAGGAGACTGAGGACCAGGGCTGGTTGTACGTGTGATCATGGTCAATGTGCTCAAACCAAGGAAAGCCATTCAACAGCTTGTGATCACCATAGTTGGAAGGAAAGAATTTAACATCTTCAGGGAACCCTCCTCCTACTGCCCCCATCTCCTCCTCTTCTAGCTCCTCCTGTTTTATAGTCACCTCCACTTCCATATCTGAGCCATATAAGCCTTCCTCAGCGTCTTCGTCCTCGTCTTCGCAGAATGGACTCCCCGCAGCCGACACACAAGATGAGGAGGAGGTTGATGAAGAGGAGGAAGATGAATAGTAGGAGGACTCTGAAGTGCATGGAGAAGCAGGGCTGTGGCTGAAGTCCAGGGAAAGACCAGAGTCGGAATCTGCTTCCTCCTCACCATCTAGGAGACGAGGACAAGAAGAGGTCAAGGTAAGTTCTCCAGTTTTATAGTAAGGAATGGAATTTAGTATCAGTGTGCTTCTGAAAGAAAGGTACACGCAGAACAATTGCTAGAAAAGGGCTATTGCATGCTCATTTATTTACCTTGCTGATGTCTTGGTTCAGTTTGGTCTTCTGTGAAGACCTCTGAGTGGTCATCACCATTGGTAGTCTCCTTTTGAACTACTTCACTGTCAAGGTAGCCCTCCTCTTCCAACCTGGCTGCAATCTCTGGACTGAATCCTTCCTCCAGAGCTATTTCCAACAACCTCATTTCATTTAAGATGACATCATCTTCCAGTAGGTCACTAAGTGGACTAGGGAGACCATCTTCTTCCCCAACATCATTCTCATCAACTAGAGAGTCGCTGGAAGGAATTGTTGGAAGGACATGGGTCATGTTCCCCTCCAGAGATGAAGAACTTGAAGGTGTTGGGTCACGGAAATGAAAATTAACATCAAAGCTGTCGATGTCTTCAGGGTCGGGATGGTACTGCAGACCTGGACTGGCTTCCATGTTATTCACAACATCTTGTGCCAGCAGGTTTATGTTGAAGGTACTCGAGTTATCTTCGTCATTCTGTCCCATGCTGAAATCTTCTGAGGGATCCTCGCCCAGGAGATCCATGTGATCTGGAGGACCATGCAAGTTATTTACATTTGAGTTGTTCAAAATGTCCCTTGTGTTGTAGGCTGAACCGTGGTCATCCAACTCTGCACTGGGGGTGAGGGGAAGCAGGGCTGAATCAAGCACTGTCTGACTTGGAACCTGCAACAAACCTAGAGAAAAAGAATGGGTATTTTTGTGAACTGTGAAGAATTTTGGCACTTTTGATACAATCACTTGTGGGCATAGGTTCTAAATTTTTGGGTTGCTCAATAGATGGAGTTTCTCATTTGTCATCCTATGTGCAGAATGTGATGAATGATTGTAAAGTGATGATCTCCAAATAACAAATGACCAACTCCATCCATTGAGAAAGCCTTGGAGTGTGGTAGACAGCTTTTAAAACAATTTGTTCAGTGCATGGATATCAAACTGAGGTTTTTAATTGCATTACCATTCTGCATGGGCGTTTCCATCAGAGGGACCTCTTGATCGGCCCCTGTTCTGCGGTTGTCAAGGTTGTTGTGGTTGTGGTGCAGAGCTTCTGCATCAACTTCCCAAAGGTTCCCAGATGATCTTGAATTTGGGGCAGGGTCAAATGACATCATCATATCATCATCAACACCTGTGTTCTGAAAAGGGAAAGGTGCAAAACTGATCATCGCATCTTGAATTATTCATGTCAGCATCTAATAATATTTAATATTTCATCCTTTCATCCTCCCACTTACTTCAGGTTCCATTATCGCAAACAGGTCCTGCCAGTCGAGCTCCAGGTCCAAGAGGTTGTTATCAGTGCGGGTGATGGGGGGCGGCAGAGGCTCTCTGCCTCGGGGATTACATTCAATATCTCCCCTTCTACTGCCAATATCGCTTAACTGAGCAACAAGAAAGAAGGACATGTTTAAGTTGAAGTTCAAAAGACACAACACAGCGGACTGAAGAGAAAAGGTTGTAAAAGATACCTCTTGTTCCTCTGTGAAAGGAAAGGTTTCATCCAACAACCTCAAACACTCCTGGAAGGAGGCGGAAGTCTGAAAAAATGGCAGAGGAAAGAAAGACTGAGGCAGGTAGGTTTAGAGAATAAAGGCTTCAACAAAGATTTGACCAGCAACTTGACCGATAACAGCTATGCGTTTTCATTAGCTATGCTAGCAGCAGGGCTGAGAGGATGTCACCATTGGTCTGACTTAATTGGTTGGTCGCTTACTTCGGACTAAAATATTTTTATAACTACAAATAAACTGGAATTTTGAATTTTGAATGGCTGGTTTTCCTTTGTAGAAATCTATCCAAGTTATGTTTGTTTCATTCCTTTCATTTAAAGCCACAGTTGACAAGCGATGGTGCCACAGGGAAGGTCAGACTAACAACAATAAAAAAAGAGGAATTGATCCTCTGCGGGACAACCAGTTTGTATCAAGTTTCATTTCTCATCTCATTCAAAATCAACGATTTCAATGCTACAGGAAAATTTATAGGATACCGTAACCACATTTGCAAGGATGCATCATCCGAGGACATCAAATATGTAATCCATCCAAAAATTTAAGAGATATTTTAGGCGGGTCCGTGACGGCAAAACAGTTTACCCTTACAATCAGATCAAGCCCAGCTGTGAGCATTATAGTTAGTCTTTGGCTCAACTCCACAAGCCAGCACTGTGGAATGTCCTTGTACCGAGAAGCCGTTGCACAGTGTGACCCACTTGTGGCAGCATGAGAGGTGTGGCTTCTCAGAAAACACACATTTTTCATTTGCCAAAACTGAACTTGTCAGCTTCTCTTTCTCTCACTCATCCATTATTGACTCTCATTCTTCAGTTTCATTCTAAGAAACGTCCGTCTAGTCTTTCCATCTTCACTGGATCCTGACATAACATCAGACTCGTCTCACCTCTGACCTTTGACCAGGAAAGGTATGTGGGAACGGGGGATACCGAAGTGGCAGATCTGCCCTAAAAACGAGGGACACAACTTATGCTACAACTTATGGCCTGTCATTTAACCACTGGGAAATATATCAGAAGTTGAACTGAAATAAGTTCACAGTTACTGTATCTTCCACTTGTTACACACATAGCTATATGTCCTAGAAAGTATCCTCATGGGGTGTAACATGCACCCTGGGGTGCAGCTGCCAAAGTATGTCATTCATGATTTCTTATTCTGCTTCGCTGGCAGTGGTCCAGAATTTCAGATGAAGCGGTGGGCTCTGATTTCAAGCATTGAAGACGCTCTCATCACCTCCACTAACACTCCCACAAGTTGAAACATATACAGTTTGTCAGACAGGTTCTACTGATGCACACTTTTTTTAAAGGTAGATATTGAGTAGCCCTTATTAGAAATTTCTGCTGACGCTGCAGTCAGTCAGTGCATGCTGCCGGGCTCAGACTGTACAACTTTGCATTGCTAATGTTCTCAGGCTCGTACACAACAATCAGGCATTACATTCTAACCACCTGCCTAATATTGTGTTTGTCCCTTTTGCTGCCAGATACACAGCAAATTGCAATGCTGTTCTGACTCAATGAGCCTGTGGCCGCTTCACCACTGTTCTTGTTCCACCACCGACCAACTTCTGATAGATCCTGACCACTGCAGACCGAGAACAGCCCACAAGAGCTGCAGCACGAGAAAACTGGATCACATCCTCACGCTGAACATTTTTTCTGCTTCTAACCAGGGCCATTGTATAGGGGAGAAAGATGAAAATGGTCACAAGTCACAAAAAAGTCCTCTACTAGTTGTTGTGGCTCATTTCTACTCTTTTCTCTACACTTTGTGTTACATTGCTTATGTATGAAAAGTGCTATATAAATAAAGTTTGATTTGATTTGATTTGATTTTCTCGCCCAGTTGGGCCCACAAAAAACTCCAGTAGTCTAATCTTTGTGTGGCTGAATTATTCTGCTTAGAATAATCTGCATTAGCATCAAAACAACAAAGGCTAAATAAAAATGATAATACATACGTAGTCTAAGAAAAGAAGTGGAAAAGTCAGGGGCCCATTTTAATATTCTTTCAGGGGGCCCAGAATTCCTTGCAACGGCCCTGCTTCTAACACATCAACTTTGAGGACAACATGTTCACCTGCTGCCTAACGTTTTACTGTTATCTGAGGGTGTGACGATCTCTCATGCTCTTTTTTTTATTCCTCACACACACTGTGCTGAAGTCTGTCACTATTTTGGACAGTGTAGGACAGGTGAGATGCATCCAGAGGCAGGATGGTTCATTTCAAGAATTACAAGGCCTTTTAAAAGTTGAAAAGTGATGGAGTGGCCTGTTTGCAAGATACTGGGATATTGATTTGTAGTACTTTTGGACGAAGCGAGTAATGTTTCCAGTTTTTATGTTGATCTACGGTAAACAGCTTCTAGCATATGACCATAAGAGTGTTTGTCTTACCTGGTCTTCTTCATTCTGAGTCGACTCTCTGTGAGCAGGAGCGTGGGAGCCTCTGGGTCTCCCCAATCCCCCTGTTCTCCTGTGATACATATGCATGCTGGCTAGGTCTTCATCTTCATCCTCCTCTTCCTCTCCCCTCTCATCCAGAGCACCGAGCCCTGGTCTTCCCTCCTGGTTGCAGAGACAAAAAAAGGGTTAATACTGTAAGAGGCAAGGCAGTAAGAGAAAAAATAACTGAGCTTTTAGAAAGATGGATTTAATTATGTTCACCACTGTAAATGTCAAAAATTTGTTTTTGTAGTTAAATTTATGTATAAACTAAAGTCAGCTTTAGAGGTACTGGTGTTTAAAAGTGATTTCCTTTGAATTTCTTCTGTAGCCTACTCATATTATCCTAATCTTTACACATGTACAAATGTGTAACACTATACATTTGTATATGTGTAGATTAGGATAATACACTACGCGATAATAATGGAACGTTATGAGACAGAGTTGTTTTCGAGGTAAATACTGAGTCTGCTTTCTGAAAAAGTGTCCCTGAAGACAACGTGCATCAGCTGTTTTGCATGAATTTACCTCTAAAACAACTCAGTCTTGTAACGTTCTGTTATTATTTCATAGTGCGGTGAATGTGCAGGTCACAACTTGTCCACCAGAGCGTTTTGTATTTGATGAGGGAAACCAAGAAATCCCATGAGCCTCCGTAGCGCAGCTCTGAGCAGCTCACCACTCTGCTCCGCCGTTCTAAAAATAGCTTGCACCGACAAATAAAGGTACCAAACCTACTACTATCCCTTTAACACATACATATAGTAGGCTACATAGTATATTTGGCTTTAAATGCACTCATCTCTTCTCTACTCGACATATACAGCAGCTTTCTGTTTCTTGTGGTAGCTCCCAAAACTCGGACTACTGACTGTTGATGTTGATTTAAACCAGCTCAAATGAAAACTCCCACATGATTATGTGTTAAAATTCAAAAATCAATCTCTTTATGTAAGAATGAATGCATGCACCATACCCACAATGTAAAACCAATGGGTCACTGAAATAAACTCTGTAACTCGAATAACAGCGGTTTTAATGGCTTATTGTGATTGCACAGAGATCAGGCATTAAGTATTATGAAAGGGTCTCGCGTGTGTCATCAAACTGACCACCAGGACAGTGTAATGCTGCAGAGATGACTTCTGCACCACCAGCCTGTATGTAAAAACGTAAAGGCTCCTGTTTTACCCAGAGACAGACAGTCAGGCTCAGAATAGCTTTAACCTTCTTGTGACATGGCTGGGGGTTTACAGACAAACCCAGAGACCCGCAACAGCTGGCAAGCAAGCAAGGACATGTATGAAGCATTGAACATACAGTACAGAGTCTACGTTGCCCTCCATGTGCATGCAGAATGACTGCAACTGTGCCCACTCATTCATTGCTATAATAATTCCACCTTGTCATAAAAAAATGCTACATTTTAGCTTTACCCATCCAGATAGCAGAGGATGAAACACTACCTATGATAGCAGAGGAATTAAAATGTGGAAACGTTACCGTTCATACTCAGGAGTGATGACAGCTCATCAGGCGTGAGTAACTTGACTGACTCTGACATTTCATTTCAGTACACCTCCACTGATTCTCGGTTACATAAAACAGACACGCCCCTCGTGCAGGTACAGAATAACTCCCACAAGTACAAAAAAAAAACCCTTCAGGAACCCCCGGACTGAAAGGTTAATGACCCAGACTGAAACTTTTTGGTTATACAACGCCAGCTGATCATTATAGCATGATCTAAAATAATGCTTATTGACAGAATACCTCAAAAGTGAGCTGAAGATGTGTGACAGAGCACTGACAGAATGAGCACACCAGCCTTGTGGGATTCATCCTGCAGTGAGAGGGGCGTGTCCTGGGGCTGGAGTGGTAGAATAGAAGGGCTGTCTGAGTTAACCCTGCTGCTAACTCATACACATTATATAACTAACACTAGGCCTATATGAAAAGCTGTGATAACTGGCATCTAGGCTCTGGCCTCGTCACTGTGGTCAGAATGACAACAGGAAAGGCTTGTGGATCTATGGTCCTGTTCAGACCAGGCATTAGTGAGCTGCTGCTTTCCAGCAGTCTGTCTAGAATTATTATTATTATACAACAGCCAAAAACTTATCATATGTTCATGTCCATTATCACACCCTTTACATTTCAACATTCACCTCATGTCTTATCTACAGTGGCAAGAAGTCAGTGATATTTGTTCTAAATTATCATCAGCACCTAAGCTACAGTTATAACACTTTTTCAAACATAATTTTGTGTATGTTGAAGGCATCATCCAGGCACTTATGGTGTGGTGAAGGTTGGAAAACCAGCATGACCCTAATGAAGGCTACAGGCCGAAACGCATCATCACTCTAACTTATAATGTTGTTCTCTGATCTTTGCTGGAGCCTTTTGTTCTTTTTCTCAGTTTCCTGTACCAGATACCCCTAACTCTGCTGCTCTGGAAAACCAAAATGTCAATAACAAAAGCTAAATAGGGTTTATTGCAGTGTTTTCCAACCTTGGGGTCGGGACCCCACATGAGGTCACCTGGAATTCAAATGGGGTTGCCTGACATTTTTTTTACTAATTCTTATTCTTTTGAACTATGATTAAAACACCACACACAATCTTAAACAACTGTATTCTATACTTTCACTTTCTCAAATATAAATCGAGTTCAAATAAAATTTGGAATCACAAGCCAAAAAAGGTTGGTAACCACTGGTTTATTGTATCTAGAAGTGTGTCGCAGCTTTAATGATTCCAAAAGCTCAGTATAGATACATTACTAAGGTAAGAAAAACAAAACAGATCTAGCTCCAGAGTAACAGCTTGAAGGGTTTGCGAGTGTTTAGTGAAAAACTGGATGGAGCATGGCAAGAATATTGCCAAAGATCAGTGTGACTCTGAACAACAGTGCTGTTTAGATTATGCACATCAAATTGAAAACAACATCCCAGCAGTGAAGGACAACTGAGGAAGCATCGTGATCTAGGGCTCTATTGGTCTCCTACAGGATAATGTTGAGTAATCTTCCCACCTGCTCAGTGACAATGACCCTAAACACCAAAGTAAATCTACTACAACACAACTGCAGATACATTAAATCCACCATCTGGAGTCAGTGGAAGTGCAGTCAGAAGCTAGGGAGTAACCCATAGAGATGTTGTGGGTTGACCTGAAGAGCCTGTAACATCAGACAGCCTCAGAATAGCTGAAGCTGCTCTATATGGAGGCCTGCTCTGTTTGTCTGCACTTGTTACATACGTACATGAAGCTCAGATCAAGTCTTAACACCACTCTATACTGCTGATACGTCTTGGCACAAGCTGTTTTTCCTGTTTACCTCCTGTACCACTGCTGAATATGGAAGCACAAGTTAGCACCTCATGCCTTTCTGCACATTTGTTTACATGCATGCATCTGAGTGTCTGCGTGCGTACCAATGCAGTAATGCAGTAAACAGGAGGGATTGCAAAACTGAAGAACGTAAATGTGTGTCAGGAGTCAGGACGGAGTGGGCCGGTGATCAGGTTTCAAAACAAGCCGGCCGGTCACAAGGCCAGCGAGGGGAGGGAAGCTAGTTCAGTGTTTCGTGCGAGTGCGTAACTGTATGTGTGTTTGCATGTAGGCGTGCTATTTGATACACAAGGGGAATTCAAAAACACCGTTATGTTCACTTTCAGTTGGAGGACGAGAGGATGGTGGTCCGGCATGTACTTAGATCTGTATGTGCTCTGTCAACTTGCTGGCTTCAGCTGTCTGGAAACTACCCTTCTAAAATGATATGCTCTTATTGTCTCTAAAATGTGCTGCACAGTTCCCAAAAGCCCAAGATGACATCATCCTATCATCTATTATTTTCTGTCTGGCAAAAACAAAAACCCCAAAATATTCAGTCTCCTACCACAGCAGACAAAGAGAAGCAGCATGTCCATCAACTGTCAATCAGTATTATCAATTAGTGGACTAACTGTCAGCTCCAGTAGCTCCACGTCCAATGAGACACACTGGTCTCCAGCTGTCAGGACTGGATGGAAGAGCCTGAGACAAGTACATGCTGATACAAATTTGGAAATGTCTTGAATCTTGTTGTCTGAAGGTGCAAAATGTGTAAGGTGAGGAAGCAGAAGGAAAACCTAAACATGTGGAATGAGCTACACTACCAGTCACTACAGCCATTTGGTTTTTCTTTATTTTTATCATTGTAGATTCATCTGAAGATATCAGAACTATGAAGGAACGCATATGGAATTACGTAGTAAACAAAAAAGTGTTGAACAAAGCAGAATTTGTTTCTTTGAAGAAGCCATATTTTGCTTTGATGGAAGCTTTTCACACACTTTTAATTCTGTCATCAGTTTCATGAGGTCGTCACCAGGAACAGTTTTCCAACAGTTCTGAATGAGTTGCTGACTGTTTTGCACTCAGCATCTCAGGTGACAGGTAACACTATGGTTTTAATTCAAGTGGACATATTATGGAAATATCACTTTTTGAAGGCTCTTTAACATATCTTGGTGTTTGTTTTGCCTTCTGGCCTTCTGGAATTGACAAAAAAAAATCTGGAATGTGTAGGCTCCCTGGTTGAAATCCATGTGGTTTTACCAGCTGTTCCCTCAGTTCTCTTCCTGTGATTTTTTTTTCTGGGAAAATTGAATCGTAGGCAACTGGACTTGTATTTGTCTGAGAAGACGTCTCTCCTCTTATCCAAGGGGCTTCATCAGTTTGTAATACGCAACAAGTCTCACTAGTCCGCACTAGTTGGACACAGACAGTGGAGAAAGTGATCATCATCTTCCAGTAAGTGCAGCCTGTTACTCTGCTTGACACTGCAACCATGATACGCTGTTGCACATAACTCTCACTCTCTCACTCCATGTGAGTGTGTGTGTGTGTGTGTGTGTGTCTGAGCTCGACATGCAGGCCACTATTAATGTTATTTATGGTAGTCACCAGGCCTGTGTTGTGTCTGATGCGTGTTGAACAGGTTAGTGTTTGATGATTGGACGTGTTTATTTGATTACTGTTAATGATGGTGATTTACTGTGACCTCAGAGCTGATAAAAGCCAAGGCCTAATGGAGTTAATAACAGCATATAAGGTTTAAGCCTGCAGTGTGTAGACTTTATCTGTGAGCCTCAGCGCCCGCGGCAGTTCTTTAGACTATTTCAGATACATCATGAGTTGTAGAGATTTTCAGTTGCGACATGTCAGTGTGTGATCTGAAAGATCTGACAGCCTTCATGACAACAGCACCGCTCATGTCATGGGCTTATCTCTGTTTTATAGGTCAAAGCTTGACCAGACATGTCTGAGGAGGTGGCCATTAATAAAAGAGGAGCTCACAGTTCATGCAAGCAGTGACATGATATCAGTTGAATGAATCACTCACATTACTGCTGTAACCTACATGTGATTTGGCTTTAACAGGGATTTATGACAGACTATAAAACAGGACAGGATTGAATACAACAGAGCAGAACAGAAGAGTTATCTGGAGCGTTAGTTCCTGTGCTGGCCGCACACTCAACTTCATGTGGGGCTTCCCAAAGATCATGCTGGGGATGCCAACTATTATAGGAAGCTTATTCATCTGTCTGCACTGTTAAAGGGATAGTTCACCCAAAATTGAAATTTCAATCTACTCAAATCTACTCACCCTCATGTCGACTAAAGGCTGGGAGAATTTTCAGAGTCCGCCGTGGCTTCTCTGAGTTACAGGGGGTCTCAGCGTAGCAGTGCATGTCCATATGACGGTTGCTGTCTTGGTAACTGTCTTCGTAACAAAAAGACACATAAAAAAACATCCAAATACCTCCATGCTGCTCGTATGTAATGTCCGTCTTGTATTGAAGCCCTGAAATACGAAACTGTCCCGAAAAAAATTAAATAAGTCTATATTTCAAGCTTGTTTGTAGCGGAAGCTCCTCTTCCCAGTTCGTCAAGTTTGGACAAACCAGGGTCCATTCTCTTTTTGTCTAAATTTGACGAACCGGGAAGAGGAGCTTCGAGAAGCTTCTGCTACAAACAAGCTTGAAATATAGACTTATTGAATTTTTTCGGGGCTTCAACACAAGACGGACATTACATACGAGCAGCATGGAGGTATTTGGATGTTTTTTGGTGTGTCTTTTTGTTACGAAGATAGTTGGTATCCATCTGCAACCGTTATATGGACATGCACTGCTATGCCGAGACCCCGTGTAACTCAGAGAAACCACGGATAACTCAGTAACTTCTCCCAGCCCTTAGTCGACACGAGGGTGAGTAGATAATCAGTGAAATTTCAATTTTGGGTGAGCTATCCCTTTAAAGTGGCCAAACCATGAAGTCGATCTTATTTTGTGGTTTCCTTAATCAAACTCATCAAATACACAGTCCAACAATTCCATGAGCCTCCGTAGCGTAGCTCTGAGCAGCTCACGGCTCTGCTCCGCCGTTCTAAAAATAGCTCACAATGGCAATTAAAGTTACCAACCTATTATGGCAATGGGCCAATTTGCAAAAAATGTTGAACTTTCCCTTTAAATTTGTAAATAATAAAAACAGTCTGATCTGTAGAGTGACAGGCAGGATCAATACTTAGACCAGACAAGTAAAAGAAAATATGACCTGTCCAAACTCTCATAAGAGTTCTAAAAGAGACAGTTCGGTTCTGGTGATTTTGCTGATGTGTCTGTTCTTGTGTTCATCTGGTTTATTTTTGCTGTGCGTGTGAACACTGATAGTGTGTTGACAGGTAAAGGGGGAATCTGCCGCCATGGCTTTGGCCCTGTTGACCCATGTCTCCTCTGGAGCCACGTTTTACCTCTTGTGAGTCCTCTAATTTAACTGAGACGTCACTGACATCACAGCAAAGACACAAAAAGGAGTTCATGCAAATAAACCGAGTGTCATGCTAATTCATCCATAAGGGTTTCCTGGCAACAGAGACTACACAAAGTAAGGACCCAAGCCACATTGGGATAGCTGTTTTGCAGGTTAGAGTAGGTTTAAGAAATTATGTTATAAACCAATCATAACCAAGCTGCTGGAGTCAACGCCCTGTGAGTGGCTGGACTCACTGGTTACCTAAGGTGTGTTCTGTGCAGCAGGTTGTTTCAACTGCACTGACTGTAAATGCTTTATTTCCCTGATGAGGTCATCTGTGCTGAGATCAGGTTTTCTGATGAGTCATCCGACTGTGACTCATTATCTCACATGACATTACATTCCTGTTTCAGTGACAGTCAAAAACAACCCACTTCAAACCATACATTTATATTTTTGTGACCTTTGAGTCATTCTTACTTTTTCATTCTATGTGTTTATTGTCTGTTTACTACTGTTTACTTTTGTTAATGCTTACTGCAGTGAGATATCCTCCATAAGCCTCTACAGGTTCACTCTGCTTGCTGTATATTTTAGTTATTGTGCTTGCTTGTTTATTTATCATTTTGAAGGATCAAATCATATTTTGATGAAAATGAAAAGAAATAAAGTCTTCCTCTTTTCTTTTCTTTTTTTTTTAACACAGAAGCAAACAGGAAACTTCTCACTCCACCCTCTCCCTACAAGCTTTCATGAGAGAAAAATGAAAACCATTGAGAAAGGGGCTAAAAATACAGATAAGTAACAATTCCCAGAAATTGAAGACAAGTGGGATTAAGGTGAAACTACACACTGCAGCCAATGTCTCGTCTCACTGCACTGCAAGTGGCTCATGAAACTGAGTGACTGGTTGACCGACTGACTGATTTAGATAAAAGACACTATGACATGATAAAAGATGATGGGAACAGCCGTACCTGGCTGTTGAGCACAGCCCTGGGCTCCATGGACAGATTGCGGCGGTCGCTCTCGACCCCTGCAGGAGCTCTCTCCAGCAGGGAGGGCTGGTCTGGACGCCCGATGGGGAGAGGATCTGGCTCCCTCTGGACCAGCCATGTCTCCAGCTCTGTGTGAGGAACCTGCAACAAAACGGCATCAAGATTTTGAACACTTCGGCACAAAATGCTCATTACATTCATTAGCCCTTTAATAGCTCACATGGTTCTGTGAAAACTAGTTTAAAAGAATAGTTCACCCCAGAATGATATTGCTTGTCTGTAATGTCCCTCTTGTATTGAAGCCCTGAAATGCGAAATTGTTCAGAAAAAAATTAAATAAGTCCATATTTCAAGCTTGTTGCAGCGGAAGCTCCTCTTCCTGGTCCGCCCAAGTCTCGCGAGGTTTGCGGCGGCGTCAGTTAATCGAATTGAAATATGGACTTCTTTAATTTTTTCGGGACAATTTCACATGTTGGGGCTTCAATACAAGACGGACATTACATACGAGCAGCATGGAGGTATTTGGATGTTTTTTGGTGGGGTTTTTTTGTGACGAAGACCGAGCGGTGTCCATTTGCAACTGTTACATGGACATGCACTACTACGCCAAGACCCCCTGTAACTCAGAGAAGGCACAGAGAAAAATTCTCCCAGCCCTTAGTCGACATGAGGGTGAGTAGATAATGAGTGAAATATCATTCTGGGGTGAACTATTCCTTTAATATATGGAGCTATACCAAATAGAAGTTCTATTGATAACATGAGAAAGCAGCAAGAGTCCTTAAAGACCATTCAGTAATGTAATGAATGGAGGTGTGTTAAAAAAGAAATATCTCTCTTATGAAAGAGAGTTGCATGGGCATTTAAGCAAATGCGCCTGTTTGTTGTTTGCTACTTCCCAAGAGTTACATGAAAACGACTGTTATATCAATGTACTAAAGATGAAGCAGCAGACAGCAGGTAATTAGCTTGGCTCAGCATGAAGACTGGAAATGGGGCAGCAGGGCTTCCCAGTGTCCATAAACATTAGAGTAATCATCAGACACTTAACTTCAGGTATAACTACTCTGAGATGCCTACTATTTCTGATAAAGTAAAAAAGAAAAAAAAAAGAGCTCAACTAAGAAATGAAGCAATAGCCTACTTAAGAAAATATGTACAATGAATTTACAGCCAAGATTTTACGCTGATACTTCCCTCTCAAGTCTGTACGTTAACTATGAAGCTAAGTCCAACAGCCTGTTGTTTATCTTATCATACACTCTTAGAAATAAAAGTGCTGTGTAGAACCATATAAGGTTCTTCAGCTTGTCCTCCTTTAAAGGTTCTACCTGGAACCCTTTTGGAGGGTTCTACCTTGAACCCAGCTTAAAGGGTTATACCGAGAACCCAACATAAAGGGCTATATCTAGAACCCAACACATAAAGGGTTATACCTAGAACCATCTGTGAAAGGTTACACCTAGAACCCCCAATGAGAGGTTCTACAAAAATCCCTTTTATGGCGTATTGGTTTCACCCAGAAGCCTTACTGGGGGTTTCATCCAGAAAATATACGACTTTTTATTGTTTCATCTAGAACCCACACAGGGAGTTCCACCAAGAACCCTTTCATTGGAACCCTTAGTGTTACCAAGAACCCTTGAAAAACCATTTCTTTGGGGAAAGGGTTTGTAAGGGTTCTCTGGATCAAAATGGTTCTTACTGGAACCCTTATTGTTACCAACGAAATGTCAAACTATTAAATTCATAAAAAATATTGAGGAACAAAGATGGAAAATATCAGATCTATTAGATTTTGGGGTGTCACCCTCAAAGGCTACTGTGAAGATAAAGTTTCCAACCTGTACTCTGTCCAGAGACCGGACCCAGCCTAGCAGCCTCCGCGCCGTGAAAAACCCCTCCAGGTCCACGTCCTTGGGGTGCGGGGCATGGCCGTCCTCCAGGCGGTTGCGCAGGTTGTGGAACTGCGTCTGGGTCAGCGCAGAGGACTGACCCAGGATCATCTCATGCCAGGATGGAGGCAGGTAGGGCTCCAGCCCCACGTCAACCCTCACTCCGCAGAGACTCAGCAGGATGGCCACCTGGATGAGGCCTTCTGTGAAGTATTTCTTCAGGTACAGCATTGTCTCAGAAGTCACACAAAAAAAGTCAGTGGGTGGGACCCTGAAACCCAAAGGTCAAGGGTCCAGTCCAGTCCCCACCACAAGGAGTGTCTTCCCTTAAAGGTCTGTGAGGTCCTGCTCAGAGTGATGGCCTCCCTCTAGAAGGAGATGGGCAAATCCGCCCTCAAAACAAAAAATCTTGAAAATGCCACTTGGATTAAAAAGAAAATCTCTTTGGGAAATTGTAGTGTAAATTTGCTCTGGTAGGGAAGAATTAGTAGATATAGGTTTTCCCTTGAACAAACCACACCACAGCTCCACCCACCTGATGTGTTCAAAGTGTTTATGATAACAAGAAAATGGATTGGTGGCTTTTATTTTATTGGAACTGAATGTGAAATTTAAAAAAAAATGAAATTAAAAATAAAAAAAACTTGAAACAAACTGGTTGTCAAAGTGTCCTATTCTCACAAGTTCATCCAACACACGGTGATCGTCACGGAGACTCCACAAAGGTTTCTGCCTGTGAAGGAAAACATCATTTTAGAAGAGGGGACACTCCCTGGACATGACACAAATGAGTTATTAGGAGTATAATTCAGGATGTCAACATGTTTTAAAGAGACTCTTGACAAGTGCTGCATCCACTGTTGTGTTTACAAGACAAGAGCTTATAATAGGCTACATCCTCTCTGGGCAGATTCGCTCCACCTCTGGAGAGCATTTGCTGGAATGAAATTTGATACTGAAGTGATAACACTAAGTAAACACTAATGCTAATGTTAGCTATGTAGCTCCAGCATCACTCACAAATAGCTCCTTTAAAGTATGCTTCTCTGTTTCTCCTTTCTCTTTATTACATCAGCTAGGCTGCTGCTGGCACCATTAGCTACTACTTTTTTTTCTTTGCTTCTTTTTTTTTTTTTTTTTTTGCTGTAGTTGTATAACTGGTATGGATAACTACAGTTATCCCAATGCGCTTTAACCACAGCACAATGGCAATGGCACCACCACCAGCGATGTGCTAATGATAATAATAGCATTTTAGTTATCAGCTCTAATCTTCCATTGTCAGAGCAGCCTGACCTGTAGAGGCAGCGGTTAAGAGGTTTGACAGTTTGTGTGAGTGAGATAAGACACACGCCACACACACAGAGAGAGAGAGAGAGAGAGAGAGAAGGAGAGAGAGAGAGCTCTCAGAAACTTCGACCTACTTCTAGAAAGGGCTTGGTAACCACCTGCGTTACTCACTGCTGCCACATGATGTAATTGCCAGTGTTTGTCTGGAAAAAAAAACCTCTCCCTGTCTCCTTCCTCCCTCCAGTCGCTGTACACTCTAGCCTACTGTTGTCATGGATTAACACAACACTGCAGATTCTCAGGAAACCTTTCAACAACACTTCTTAGAAAACAAAAACTAACCCTACATAGCCTAATATTAATATCCCTACAGCTCAGTCTAATCTAGTATTTTCTCAGTTTTTTCTCATTTATCCTATAGCCTCTTGAAGTACTTTAATTAATCTGTAATACGATACCACAATGTGTAAGTAACCTATCATCTTATTTTGAAAAGTAGGCTACTGAAGTAAAAAAAAAAAAAAAAAAAAAAAAGAATATTAAAAGGCTACAGCCATAACCCTAATATTACAGTGTGGGCAGCACTTCATGTATAATAAGCTATGATAATGGGTTCATGTATCGCCTACTATATTTTACATTTCTGTTTTAAAATTTTAATTAGGAAGTTAACAAATGGCAATAGAGTTTTTCATTCATTCATTAAAAACAAAAAAGTAGAAGTGTAAAGTTGTATGAAATCCACACTACAGACTTCCATATACATTCCAGCACCTGTTGTCTAGTGCTGCAGGCTATAACATTAATAACTGTCTGGTTCAGCTACCCTGTCTTTACTGTCGCTCTGTGTCTATTACTGTTGTCGTGTTTCCTGTTGTTTTGTGTTGGAGTTGAACTGCATCAGCCGGAGCAACAAGTTGCACAATGTTTTCATCATCTGACAGTGAAGTGGTCGATGACATTCCTCTGACAGGGAAGCGACGTGAACTTTACACAGCGTCTGAACGCTGTTGTGTGATGATCCATAACTACATAATAATCCTAACATACCCTAACAGAGAATCGAAAGTGTGGACCCACAAGAGAACAAAGACAACAACAGCAACATGTTAGAGACGATTATAAGAAGCTACTGAATCACTGCCGGTGAACAACACTGAACTGATGTTGTGTTCACGGACCTAACAGCTGGATGATAGGCTTTTAGAGACTATCAGAAGAATTAAATGTGAGTGAGTCCTACCTGGTGTGCTGCTTCAGGCTGGGTGTCGGCGGCTCGGTCAGAGTTTCACACTGTCACACTGTCCCGGCTTCACTTTCTGGTCTGGGCTGAACTGGGCTGGACGGTGGGACGGTTTTAAAGCGACACCCTGCGATGACGTATCACAGCCCCTCCTCCGCGCGACTTTGTGTGTATGTGTATGTGTGGGTGGGTGGGCGTGTGGTGAGTGTATGAAATGCTTGTGTGTATGAAAAAACAGTGAAGAGACTTGTCTGAGTTCACCTGGTACTGCTGTCTGCAGACTCCACTCTGTTTATTCCTTCTTAATACATTTCCTATTGTAAACTGTAACAAATTTGGTCTTTGAATATGTGGGTGAGGTTTTTATATAAGCCCTTTTGGGTTTCATACCTCCCCTTTGCACATCCCAGTCATGATGATTGTCCATGTTGTTTTAAATGATAATGTTCGTGCTAAATAAATAAATTATTTTTATTTTTTTTAATGGTAAACAATATTAGCCTATATGAGTCCGCTCCACAAATCCATCATTGATCCATCATTTCATATGATAAACAGAATGTAGACATACAGTTAAATTTATCTTATTTTATTCTACTGGAACTGCTGTGATACCATCATTTCCTGAAAAGGATTAATAATATAATATTTGACTGATATTGAATCATGTTTACTTAATGACTACTGCACTTAACAGTGCAATGTACTGCTATATGCACTTCATTAAGACTGACTGCACTTTGTTTTTGTTTGTACTTGAGGCATTTCCGCACTTTGCCACTACTGTTCTCTTATTATGAGAATGTGATTATCTGTTTATTGTCTGGCATGTTTACATTATTGTGTTGCATATGTCCATTAACTTGCACTGTCCTTTCCAAATAAAATAAATTGAATTGAATTAATAAAGTAGGCTGCTATTCTATTCTGTTCTATTCTATTTCCTATAGTGTTAAGGTGGATAAGTGGATGGCAGTTCTGAAAATGTTACTCTCTATTTGTTATAATTTATCCATGTTTGTATTTGAAAACTCTATTTGTGTCTTTTAGAAGGACACATAAGAAGGACCGACGCACACTGACATGATGTCAGGAACCTGGCGATGCTACAAGCGAAACGGGTCCACAGAATAAATGATATCAGAATAGTCATATCAGTGTGTGGTGGTCATTCTTTTCTATCTATTTTGTGGACTCAGCTGATAGATAGATAGATAGATAGATAGATAGATAGATAGATAGATAGATAGATAGATAGATAGATAGATAGATAGATAGATAGATAGATAGATAGATAGATAGATAGATAGATAGATAGATAGATAGATAGATAGATAGATAGATAGATAATACATAGACACACTGCAGTACTGCAATGTTGTATTTTATTTAGAAAATGTTTTGAACCAATTTTAATACCAGCTTTAGGCGAATGTTCAAAGACACATATTGGTCAATCACAACTCAAACACTTTGCTGAATGGAAGGCAACACTGTAAAATTAGTTAATGTCCACAGTCATGCACAAATAATTTCTCTTAGTTTACATTCTGGCATTTGGATTAAAGACATTTGTCTCTGCTCAGTCTTTTCTGACTCTGTGCTGTAATGTAAGACAAAGCGCTGGTAGGACAGACTGAAGGGCCACATGTTCAGCCATGTGCCCCGCCTCCACAGTATTAAATACAGACACACAAGTCAACTAAATGTCTAAAACAAGGCAGATATCAAAACTGCATGGCACATACACAATATAAATTGGCTTTAGAGCATCAAAAACACAAACATAAAAATAACAAGTCATCAGCATCTGGAATGCTGACCAAAACAAAAACCCTCAGTTTCCCAAAGATGGATTACTGCACCACCTACAGTACAGATGTTTGGAGGACCCGACCCCACAACAGGCAGCTAACATTCAATAAAACACCTTCACTGCGTGCAGCACTAAATCTACTGCAGACACCTTCTTTCATAAGAACAACACAGCAGTGACTATTATTCATCTTTCTCCAAAGAACGTCCATGTTCATGTCCACAAAGTGAGAAGTGCTGGACAAACACTGAAGTGGTCTAATGTGTTGAGGTTTACAGAGGGCGTCAATCCCACAAACAGGCTGCAAATCACATTTCCTTTGCATTTTATCATCAGATTAATAATGGCTAGTTTGTAAATATGACATTTCTTCTAAATTTCTTCTAAGACTAAATCAAGGTCATAGGAATGTTATTAGTTTTGAAAATGGGGTCCTGTGAATCAAGTGGTCTCTGCTAGTTGAATAGAAACACATTAGAATAGAGCACTGGAGGACAGTATGGAAGCAGAAGTGTTTCTGTATGCTAAAATATTAATTGTGTCTTAATCCTGACTAATGAGTGATGTACTCAGTGCCACGACCTCAGCTCTCTGCTTGATATTCCACTGAATCATTAAACAGTGTGACCTGTTGGCAGAGCCAGATGAAACATCAGCGGATGAACAGGATCCATTACACTGAATTTCATGGGAATGGCTCCCATGGAGACCTCCGGACCACAGCGGTGGACTTGATCCACAGACACTGTCATTTCTACGGCCACAATGCTAGTGTGGCTAAAAACAAGAGTCAATTATAAGGAGCGTGGCTAAAAATAGCTAAATTATAAACTACAGTTACCAACAAGCGTTGGCCCGACTGCTACCAAACTTTATTGGTTTGTGGCAACAAGGATCTGTGTCGTAAAGGTATTATGAGTTCAATTCAAAGTGATCCATTTGCTACAGAACAAGCTTGTCCCAGTTGTAAGCACAGGGCAACAGGGCAGGTCCCACTGACCAGCAGTGAGGGAGTGTTAATGGGCAGCGAAGCCTTCAGTGCTGCTTCAATACAGGCTCACTAGAATAAAACAGGAGATCTGCATCACTTCATCTGTCATTCCTTCATATTTTCCTTCTTCTCTTACTGGTCCTAAATCAGCTCTGCAAAGAGTCTGCAGGAGCCCATGATTTGTTCAGAAGGAGCTCGTCATATAAAATGTCAAATCAACACAAACTAACACATACAAGCTTAAATCTTACAATATGTGCCACAAACTTGTACTATGTATGTGTAATTTTAGTGAACCGTTGGGGTTAGGGGTGTAACGGTATATGTATTCGTCCCGTCCCGTCACGGTACGGGGGTCACGGTTCGGTGCACGCAGTCACACGACGAATACGTCTGAGTGAGTGAGAAAAAAAAAATCATGAAGTCCGTGATCGATTTTTTTTATTTTATTTTTTTGGAAGGTGCGGAGCGGGGGCGGCGGCGGCGGCAATTACCTTAGTGTAACCTAATATAAAATCTTTACCTATAAAATCTTTACACGTGAAAGCACTGTCACTGCTGCATGTGCAGATGCAGTTCTTACCTGATCCACCTCCCTCTCTCCCTCCCGTCCTGAGGAGGCTACTGGACTGTATTCTATGATTCTCCTCTTTTCATTTCTAACTGAACCGTTTCAGTGTTGCCGGTGCACACCCGGTGTCTCCCCACTTTCTCTCGCATGCGCACGCTCGCACCCGATTCACATATCTACCGGTAAAAATAAATGTGATGTGAGGAAAACTGATCGCTCGTGAAACGGCCTGGATGCACTGCCTGTGAAACCGCAGCGCAGCTGGAGCAGAGGCAGGTTTACGCGAGCTCCGTCTGCCAAGCTGGATAGACCAGGTTGTACCAGACGGGAAGTCGGGCACAGAAAAGGAGAGAGAATCCGGTCAGTTTTCAAAATAAAGTACCGGTAATTAACGGATGATTAATTTAGCTGTTGCCTGTCCATCTATAGATACTTGTCAGTTGCGTCTGCACATGAGACACATTGATACAGAGCTAGGGACAGACCTGTGGAGCCGCATTTGACCGGCGCGGAGAGAGCACGAGAAGCTGCTCCCCGTGCGACCGGCAGGCTAACAGCTGTTTCTGCAGCCAGTCCTTGCGCTACACACATTTGTTCATTTTAATTTTTATATTTTATATTCTAAATATTTAAGAAAAACACAAAAACACACAAGCAAACATTTAAAGCAAATTATATTAAAAAATATGGACTTACATTTTTTTTTTCGGATTCTTTTCCTCTGTATGAACAGAACGAATGGTAAATTTGTTATATGTTCTATTCTATTTATTTTTATTACTTTTATATCAGGAGATGGTTTTACATTTTGCAGTCAATTGGTGTCTGCTCAAAATAAATGAAAAAAGATAGTCTTGTACATGTGTGAGCTTTTGTTAATTTTTTTCCGCTGTACCGAAACCGTACCGAACCGTGACCCCCACACCGAGGTATGTACCGAACCGTGACTTTTGTGTACCGTTACACCCCTAGTTGGGGTACTTTGGTACTTTGTGTTGCGTTTACTGTTCTCTGACTCCAGTATGGACATTAAACGTGCATGCTGCCCTGTTAATGGTGAATAATATTAAGTATTAAATTACTTTGGTTTTTCATTATTTTCTTTGCAGCAAGATGAGGAAGTACTGTGGCCTCACAAGAAATAACGCTGGGATATTTTAAGACTAAAGTCTGCTTTTAACACTGAAAATTTGAATTTGAAATTGCATTTTAAAAATTCAAGACAAAGTTGTAATTTTACAAGATAAAGTCACTGAATTTGAAGAGTAAAATTCTTCTTTTAGGAGGAAGAGAAGAGTTAAATAAAGGGAAATAAAGTTGGACTAATGTTCATTATTTGGGAATAATGTCCACTACATGATTTACGTTTATAACCAGACATGATGCACAATGTGAAATGTTGAAGTTTTTTTTTTTCTTTTTTACATTTTATAAATCCATTATTCTAAAAAAAAAACACAAAAAAAACACTGACATATGCAACCTGTGATGAGTGTTCCTTCATTTCAATGCTGTGGATGACTATTCTGTCATATCAAGCCTGGGTGTGACTACACTCAACAGAAAGCAGAACGCACTCCACAGCAGACCTACAATACACACGTGTAGTGTTAACACACAAAATGGTATCATGTTAAAATAAATGAAACTTAACAATGTGTGATCAAAGTGCAACTTCTGGCGGGAACCAGTCAGGGATGGTTAAATCTATGATGATGATTTCTGTGCTGTTACTGGACCACAGTCTCATCCCTCACTGCTGACGTGTGATCTAGCAAACCAAACCAACCCGTTTGTTCTGTGTTTTTCTTCTTCTCTTCCTATTCCCCACCCACTCATTCACCTTCATTTCTCTTTTCATTTCCCTGTGACTGGACCCAGCCTATCCTCCACCCCTGCACACCTCCTCCTCCTCCTCCTCCTCCTCCTCCTCTTCCTCTCTAAGATCCAGCCTCCTGCTCCTGTCCCAAGGCCTCCAACAGGAGTCCCATGGGTGTCCTCTTCAAGCCAATGCTCTCCAGCTTGTTCTCCAGCTTGTTCTTCAGGTTGCGTAGTCTCACCGACGCATGGACCAGAATCACTGTGAAGCAGCGGCACAGACAGAGGGAACATTAAGTCAGCTGTGATAACCAAGTTCATTCAAATTTACCATAACTTCTCAAATGCTGGCCGTTGTCTCTGTTATTTAACTGTGAATCAGGCCTACTGAGATAATAACGGAACATTACCAGATGGAGTTGTTTTTTAGAGGTAAATTCATGCAAACTGCTAATGCACGTTGCCTTCAGGGACAGTTTTTCATCAACAGTGTCTGTATTTCCCTCTAAAACAACTCAGTTTGATAACCTTCTGTTATTATCTCATAGCGTGATGAATGTGCAGGTCACAACTTCGCCACGAAAGCGTTTTGGCGTTTTTGGATAATGTATTTGATGAGTTTGATGAGGGAAACCAATAAATCCCATTAGCCTCCATAGCGTAGCTCTGAGCAGCTCACCGCTCTGCTGCGCCGTTCTAAAAATAGCTTGCACCGACAATTAAAGGTATCGAACCTACTGCTATGACTATAGAGATTATGGCAATGGGCCAATTTGCCAAAAATGTTGAAATATCCCTTTAAGCAAACACATGCAAAGACACAAACATGATGAATCAATATGACAACACAACAGAAGTAATGTGTCGTATGAAGGGTATGATAAAATGATCCTGAGTAGACTAGTCGTTTATAGTTCTTATAATTCATGTTTATGAAAATATGAATCTCAGCCATAGCACTCTGTCAACCGAGCCGGTTCCCTAAACCACCGTCCTCAGGCGAGAGAGTGAACTCATTTCATGCTCTGATGGAACAGGCTAGTATGTGTGTATGTGTGTGTGTGTGTGTGTGTGTGTGTGTGTGTGTGTGTGTGTGTGTGTGTGTGTGTGTGTGTGTGTGTGTGTGTGTGTGTGTGTGTGTGTCTTACTGAGTACAGGGAAGGCTATCCCAAACA
Organism: Decapterus maruadsi; assembly: GCA_030347415.2. Taxonomy (NCBI): domain Eukaryota; kingdom Metazoa; phylum Chordata; class Actinopteri; order Carangiformes; family Carangidae; genus Decapterus; species Decapterus maruadsi. The sequence goes on along the minus strand of CM064905.1, from coordinate 24,375,582 downwards.
GGAACACAGCCACGCCTCCCAGCACGGATATGAAAAGGTAGCTCCCCGCAAGAATGACCAGCACGCAAACCAGTGGGTGGTTTCTACGGAAACGACGAACGGGGGCCTGGTTCTCGGCGGTCCAGACGAAGCCGACGAACAACAGCGTGACCACCAGAGCCCCGACAAACAGCTGGAACGGCTGGAAATACCTGAGAGCGGAGAGAAGAGATGGAAACACCTCAGACAAGGCTCCAAACTCACCATCACTGTGATGTATTTTTCTAATCTGCAGCACATACTGTAGATCAGTGGTTCTCAAACTATTTTACATCAAGGACCCCTAAACTGACACAAATTAGACCACGGACCCCCCATCGGACAACATTTTGAACCAAACACCAAATACACAAATATTCGTTCTGAGACTGAACAGTGTTACTTTTTTTAGTCAATGTAGGTTCAAATTACTGCCAATGGCGTGGATTTTTGGAAAGATTTCAAGACATTTCTAGAAAAAAAATGTAATATTTCTGGGAAAAAATGTGGTGAAATTTTGAGAAAAAGTTTCAACCCTCTCAAGGACCCCTGGGGGTCCCCGGACCCTACTTTGAGAACCACTGCTGTAGATACATATTACTGTAGGCCACATAAATGGGACCTAACCTCATATTATTCTAATGGTTTCTGTCTGATACTTTAAACTACTAATGTGTAATATTAACGTCGACAGAGGTGCAACATAAGTGTCTTCACTCCCATTAATGAAGAAGATGGTGTGTGAACAATCAGAGACATTGGAAGTGAAAGATAACTGTTTCTTCAGTAGGACACACACATGCACACACACACCCCACCTGGTGGTGGTGATGTGTTTGTGTGTCCATACTTTTCTTACTTCCTCCAGCCAGCACTAAATATATCCTATAATAATTATTCTGTATGAATATCAATGTCTGACTTCCTCTTCTAAAACTAATGGACAGGTTATATTTTATTTTTTAAGGGAGGTTGTGTTATTATTATCAGTTTCATTTTATTCCATGTCAAATAGAGCACTGTTATATAACTATTTCCTGTGGGGGATTAATAAAGTATTTCTGATTCAGATTCTGAAACCCGTTAAAACACATGAATGAGTCAGACTGATGCACGTGTCCCATCATCACCATGAACACAAACACACAGGAGGTTATTATTGACTGGCTCCTGCTGCTCCTCGCTGGATCATCAAATATGGATTAATCCACTGCTGAAAAATACTCCACAGCAAGAGCACCAGATTTCCTCCTGTGGAACAATGTTCATTTAAAGGTACAGTGACCATTGTTTTGGACAAACTGCCAACACTGAAACAGTTGAGTGGAGTTTTATCAGCTGTAGGCCTACTGTACTGTATAGTGCCTTGCAAAAGTATTCATTTTGTCACGTTACAACCACAAAAAAGCAAAAAAGCTAACCCTGATTGGATGGAGAGCAGCTGTGACCAGCAGTTTTCAAATCTTGCCACAGATTTTCAGTAGGATTTAGGTCTGGACTTTGACTGCTCCGTCAAACATGGATATGCTTTGATGCAAGTCCATTGTAGCTCTGGCAGTGTGTTTAGGGTGGTCGTCCTGCTGGAAGGTCCCGGTCTCCAGTCTTTTGCATTTTGCTCTATCCATCTTCCCATCAACTCTGAGCAGCTTCTACAGAAGAGCATTAGGGCCAACAACAGAGTTTTTTTCATGATTCTGAGGAAAAAACTCAAAATTTCTGACTTTTTCTCAGAAATGTACCCTTTATATCCCAGAATCTGAAAAACAAATCTCTGTTGGTGGCCCTAATGCTCTTCCATAAGCTTCCCTGTACCTGCTGAAGAAAAGCCTCCCCACAGCCTGATGCTGCCACCACCATGTCTCACCGTGGGGATGTTGCATTCAGGTCCATGTGCACTTCACAATTATTCACTCCTACTTTGTGTTATCACAAAAAAAATCAAAATTCAGGTTGTTGATTTGGTTATAATGTGACAACATGTGGAAAAGTTCAAGGGGTATGAATACTTCTGCAAGGCCCTGTATGTGGTCAGTAGGAGCTAGTGGACTCCTGACTGTCACAAGACTGAGGAGACGATAAGCACAGAGAGACAATCTAAAAACCCTTTCTGTTCATTACATTATAGCTATATCCTCTATAGGGGATATACAGTAGCCTATGAGCAGTTAACAGTATGCTATATTTCATGCATCTATAAAATGTGACACATTGGACCTTCATACATGTATGTGCTGTGCTGTCTCTACTGTTTTCATGGCACGGTGGGGATGCGATAATTACAGAACACTGCAGTAAATGAGTGATTTCACACATTGACCCCGTGCTGTTATGAAGCCTAACTCGTTGACAGTAAACAAAATACACTGATAAATGTTGATCATGTGGTGTGACATCTCAACCAGCCGTATCATGTCCCCACAGTCTCAGAGCTGAGTGCAAATGAGCACAGACAGGAATAAAATGTGGGACATTCCCATAAAGTGAGTGGCAGGCTCTTGTCTCCAGAGTGAACAGCTGATGGAGACCATCAGCAGGAAGAGGGGATGAAAGGAGAAGGCAAACACTGCTGTGATCCTCTTGTTTTGTTTTGTTTTGCTTTACAGGCTGCAGGGGCGTGCGTCGTCATGGACACATCCTCTACAGTCAAGTCAGCTGAGGTGTCGCAGACGGAGACACATTGACATAAGTCCAGTGGTGTTTCCCCGTGGACACTTCAGTAGCCTATGTTCGCTGTGTGATGAGGAGCTGTCAACGTCAGCACAATGAAACTTACCCCACTAAGAGCAGGAAGCCCAGCGCGGACAGGAAGTAGTTGCTCTGGTAGTACAGCAGGTTGTTGATGATGCGGTTGTTCCAGCGGTCCAGGTCTCGGACATCGGGCACGGCGAACCGAGCCGAGCACAGGACAAAATCATCCAGGGTCCGGAGGGGTGGCGGCCGAACGTCTACCATTTTTCCTAAACGACTATGAACTTGGTTTCCCAGAATTCAACGCGAGGGGAAAGGGGGAGGACCATACACTGTCTATAAAAAAAAGGGGGGAGGACGCAATAACGTTGGCCAAGTCGCGCTGTCGGTTTCTGGAGATGCGCGTGCACGAGCGCTCCGCCCCGTCCTACAATAAAAATCATAATTAGCTACATGTCCAAGTGGCGTTCACTGCATCTGGAAACATGAATTGAACTATCAATGAGGTTCACTATCATCATTTTCACGAAGAAGCTTAAAGCCTGATCATATTAATGTCTTTAATAAACAGTTCAGAACAGCCACAGCCTCAGTATTTTTTTTTCCAAAATGTTTCCCTCGTTTTAGAGTTCTCCTTATCGAGGGAAACAAGATCACATGTCACTCATCTCATTAGCATCAGAAAATGACTGTTTCCCCTGAGGTGACAGTAGATTATTAACTTGTACAACTTGTGTAACGGTTGCTGTTGTTGTTGTTGAATAATTTTCAAAACTTTATCACAAAATGATAAAGATTATTACACGTTGGCACGTATATAATAGTTTCTACTTAATGGGGATATCCCAGAGATTTTAATGTTGTGTTGTTGACAGTTGTGCTGTGGTTACATTCCCTCCTCCTATTATATAGCAAGGCAAGTTTATTTTGTATAACCGATTTTAACGAACAGTTTGTCTCAAAGGGCTTTAGCATCATAACAACATCCTCTGCCCTTACACCCTCACATCCACTGAGGAAAAACGATCAACAAAAAACAGGGTGAGCAAAAGAGGAGGGATCCCTCACCCAGGACGGGCAGATGTGACGTAAATGTTGTGTACAGACAAGAAAACAGTTTATAACACGGAATATGGGAAAATATGAAAATGCTGATTAAGGCAGCTTCTGGTGGGCAGCAGGCCATGGAATAACTGGATGGCAGACTGGTTCATGAGCAGGGAATGCAGACCAGTTTAACAGCAGGGGAAAGGAGGTGATGCAGGCAGCTGTTGGTGCAGAGGGATGGAGCTGAAGGAAGGCCGAACTACAAAGTGCAACAAATAATGACAGATCAAAGTGTGCAAAAGGAGAGGAGGAGGGCTCCATGGTCCCCAATGTATCCCCCAGCAGCTATAGCAGTATAGCTATAAAACGCTACCTGAACCAGCCCTTACTAAAAGCACAGTTTTTAGACTGGACTTAGATGTGGAGAGAGTGTCTGCCTCTCTGGCCCATGGAGAAAGCACAAGAAGCAAGAAGGTTCTGGGGGTCGATTCCCAGGCCTGGGGGTCTCCTGGCTGGATGTTCTAGTGTGTCTGTGTGGGCTCTTTCAGGTTTGTCTGGATTCCTCCCATGGTCCAAGATGCACTTGGTTGGTTTTGGTCAGCTGTGTGTGAGAGTACATATTCCTACATCAAATGACTCTGCTGTAACCATGAGTATTTATTAGCTGAAGAGTGATTTAAACACAACACTCCAGTGAGTTTGTTGATTTTTGACACTTTTATGTGCTGAGACACCTTCCATCTTATAACAGACCTGACACCTACTCAACCCAGTGCTGTTCAATCAGACACACCTCGGCTACGCCTTCCACTGAGAGCGAGCTGCTCTCTCAACAGTAAGGGAGAGAAATTCCCTGAAATATGTTTTGACACACAATCACTGAGATGTGCAACCTTGTTCCTTTGTGACCCACAATAATAATCTTGGTTTACAGATGATAAAAAAAAAATCCAGGATATCTTGACATTACTGTTTCCAGTGGTGCAGCTATAGGGTGGCTGTGGGGGCTAAACCCCTGGTTGCAGCCATGGCCGCCCACCTCCTACATGCAGCAACATATTTCAGGTTGCATATTTCTTTACTTGTATGGAACAATTTCTATGCTGCCACAGCTCCCCTGGGGACAACAGCCATTCAACTGGTTGTACTGCCCCTCCCCCACCCACTCAGTGTTCAGTCAGCTCAATGGCTGCTGCTCTGACTGCTGTGGTTTTGTTTCTGACTCTTGCTGGTAAAAAGACAAACAGTTTATTGACAATAGATTTAACTGTTTAATGCATGTATTTACTTTTGTCAATCGTGGATCTGACTGTTTCAAGGCCTAGAGGCCGGTCATCGTTACAGTAGCCTAATGCCCTCCCTGGGTTGATGTGGCTCAGACACACTGAGAGCGTTTACATGCACAGCTAAGTCAAGCTGTGCTCATAACTTGAGTTGAGTGTCGGAGTTCTGTCCTTGTCCCATGCAACAGGGAAAATTAAGCCGTTGTCCCACTAAAATTAGCGGGTCGACGCAGGTTTTTTTAAACACGGGTCGACCCGCTAACAATCGGAATTTGGCCCCTTTCCCATTGACCAAAATCCGCAGTGCGAGAAATACTCATGCCACAGTCACCCGCCACGGAGGTCTGTCGGCCGAGGCAGACGAAGCGTCTGGCCGACCTGCGGAGCACCACCGCGGAGGACAGATGTAAATTAGCTGTCAGCTAACTCTGGTACAATTGCTCAAATTGTGCACTGTCCCTGTAAAAATAAAGTAATAAATGAAATGAAATGAAAATGACAGCGAGTCTGCCGCAGCCATGACGGTTCGCCCGCGGCACAACACGTCCAGTGTGCGAAATACGGGGGGGGTTTGGGGGGGTTGGACCCCTCCGATTAACCCCTCGACCCCCCTGAAAGACTCAAAAGCAAAATCTGAGGGGGGTCTCAATCTTGTCAAAAAACAGGTTTTTTTCTGCATAAATTTAGAGGCGGCCGCCTCGCTGAAATTGTCTGCCGCTGCGCTGGAATCTTGGTTGAGACTGTAAAAAGAATGGACGTAGCATCCGTGACATCACCCATTGGTTTTGTGCAGTCGTTTTTGTGACTCAAATATGGCAGCCTGAACAGCGCCATGTTGGATTGGCCGGCCGAGAACCCGCCCTCTAGCCTCGAAGTCTCAGTTGTCCTAATAACAGTAAAACGGTAGAGTTAAAAAAAAAATTCTCAGAGTGTTTCTATCAATTGAGAGCAAAAAGATAAGATGTACCAGGCTGTAAATATGTTTTTTTAAGCTGTAAAGTCGGCTATTTTAACATGGGGGTCTATGGAGAGTTGCTCCCTTCTGGAGCCAGCCCCCACAGGAATCGGCGGGGATTGCAGTTTTTTGAATGCGGAAGTGAGCTTCACTTCTCAGGCCGACAACTGCCCCCTTGGTTGAAACTCAATGTACGGTTTGGAAGCTCAGTGTCGCTGATTTCAACTCGGTTCAACTCGACCGCAGCAGGGCCGGGCCGCAAGATGACGTTGATGCGCGGCTTGTCCCATGTTGCTTGTGTGCCCGTGGGGTCAAACGTGGTGCTGAATGTAAACGCACCCCACCGGCGCAGAGCGTGAAGAGAGAGAGAGAAGCAGAGCACAGTGTTGCCAACTTAGTGACTTTCCTAACAGTCTTGGCGACTTTTTTTGTAAAAAGCGAGTAGCGACAAATCTGTAACAATAAAATAGCGACTTTTTCCAGAGAAATTACAAACGTTTCAGGACCCGAAAGCACGTTATTACAGCTGTTTCCAACGAACATTCCACACATGACGCTGCTGTGCTGATAACAACAGAAGGTGATCCCTTGTTGTATTTGGCTGAAATATATGACAAATATATAATTCAAATAAAGATTACAGTATTTGTGTGAGCACTATAGCCTACACCTGAAAATGAGTGTCCATATTTCCCTGCATGCATCTGACACTGTTGCTGTGTCACTGCCTGCTTTGTACAGGCTGTGACAAAATATGCCAACATCATGACAGACCTCAGTGAAAAAAACAACATACAGCCAGGGTCTGTGTGATATAAACTTAGTCATCTGCTCAGGTCTGCAGGAGTCCACAGAGACCCAGTGTGGGCGTATGTGTGCAGCCTGAAGTCCTCGTACATGACAGTCATTCTGCTTAGTTTGCAGCCACAGCTCATCCAGTTCAGAGCGCAACACTTTAATACTGAGAAAAATATTGTTGTTCATAGTGTTTTATGAGAGTTTTATGAGAGAGTGTCCTAGATGTGATGTGACAACCATAGACTCATCACATGATATACACTGATATAACACAAAAAAGAATATGATCATTACAACAAGTTTGTGCATTGTAATTCAATTACAGGACTGACACGACTGCTAATGTCAAATAATAGACATTCAATTCATTATGCTAAGATAAACCAGTGAAAATGAAAACACTGAAAAGGAAAAGAAAAAAAGGTGTGTATCAGGGATGTCTGATCCTCTGCTTCACACACACATCGTTTTCTATAAAACTACGACGATCTCACTCCATTCATCACCAAAAGTAATGCACCCACACAACTGTCCAAAATGTCAATGCCATGAAATTAGAAATTAGAATAGATTTTCATTGTAAAATGAAATTACACAATAAATAGCAATGGAAATCAGTTAAAGGGATAGTTCACCCAAAATGTCAACTATAAGAGCTGTGAGAATGTTCAGAGTCCTCCGTGCCTTCTCTGAGTTATGGAAGGGGTCTGCGCAGCAGTATTTGTGCTCACTTTTCTTTGTCCAAAAAGTCTATATTTTAAGCTTGTTTGTAGCGGAAGAATTGACCTGTTTTCTGTGGCATATTAGTTTTTCTAGATTCTTTATGTCTTTGTTTTTGATAGATGATTCTGTTTCTAGCCTGATGTCCACCAAACAGCTCTCATGGGGAGAACAATGCAGGTTCCACGATGACATGTATTTCTCTTTTAATAACAACACCCACACCGACCTCCACCACAACCACATCATCCATGGAAAGTGCATGGTAAAATCTTTTGGTTATGGATTGTTTTATAGGAGCTGTATGAAGTGATAATGATCCCAGTGTTTTGTTTGAAAGCTGCCAAACATGTTTCAACTTGATACATGCTGCTGGGTCTTCAGAAAGAAGGATCAACCACTGAGTCTGTAAAATAAATCCACTACGGACTGTAGAAAAAGCTCAATTTCCATAGACTCCCATGTCAAAATGTAACTCTACAGCATAACAGCCTGGTAACAAAAACTGTTTTCTTCCATCATGAAAACTCAAACTCACTGTTTAAATTTTATGAAAGCATAAATGCATGACTGAAGACACACTGCTTTGATTGACAGGCAGGTGAGCCACAAACCAGCATTTATTGTGTCCGGCCTCCTTGACTATTTTTGTACTAGCGGGTAATTTGCTGATGTGAGATTCTGACAAGTTGATACCGAGCTTCAAAACTGCTCTGCAGCAACCAGTGGGGGATGTCACAGAGGAGACTTCCAACTTTATTTAAAGCCTACGGTGTTTACATTATTGCTAAACCTGATCTGTTTCCCATGAGTGAAACATTGCCTAATTTGACTGTTGATCCTGCTCTTATGCAACTTAATAGTCAAATGCTACATGCATTTTACTACAGTCATGTATGTGTGAGCTGGATGTCATCATCGAGCGTTTTTTCATATGACTTTAAAAACTGTAAAATCTGTTGGAATAAATATTGTGAATCCTCCACGAGATGACAAAAATATAACAATTTATATGAAAAATATATAATGTATAATGAATTCCTTTGAATTGGATGGGGTAGAGGGGAATAACTGCTTCTACTTCCTCTGAGCACTTTATTCTGAACCCTAACATGTGGTAGAGTCTCTCTTTGTTCTCAAAACAGCCTCAGATCTTCATGTCATGAATCCACCAGATGTTGGAAAGTTTCCTCTGAGACTCTGCTCCATGTTGACATGGCTGCATCACATCATGTCTGCAGATTTGTCAGCTGCACATTTAGGCTGCAGACTTCCTGTCCGAAGACAATCTTAAGGTTTTCTACAGGATCCAGTTCTATGGAGGCCACTGAAGTTCACTCAACTCTCCATCATGTTGATGAAACTGGTTTGACACACAGAGCATTAACCTGCTGAAAGTTAGAAGATGGTGAACTGTGTGGCCATGAAGGGATGAACATGGTCAGCAACAATACACAACACAACAGACCGTGGAGTTCAGACCACATTGACTGGTATTAGTGAGACAAGGAAACATTCACCAGTCCATTACACTAATAGCAGCAACAGCAGTCTGAACTGTTGACACAAGGCAGGTCTGGTCCATGGACTCATAGAACTCCTGCACAAACACATGAGCCTTTTTGAACTATTTGGAATTAGTCATTTGCGTATGGCTCATACCATCGATAGCTGCACATGAATGTGCTCTCAACTACTGAGAGGTCAACACTGTGAAATACTGCACAGACAGACACAATTACACAGTGGTCATTTTTTATGGAATTTGTTGAGTATATAAAAAATATCTTAATATCCATCCATCCATTATCTATACCGCTTATCCATCAAGGGTGGGGGATGGAGCGAATCCCCGCTGACATACGTAGTGTACACCCTCTGTTAGCCCTGTAGTCCCTGCAGGTCACTCGTCCACCACAGGGACACAGAGACAAACATAGCACACACACATTCATACGCTATGGGCAATTTAGTCAGCAATCATGTTTTTGGACTGTGGGAAGAAGCTGGAACCTACTTGCTGGTAGCTGAGAGTGCTGCTGACCACCACAATACCATAGTGCATTGCATTAAAAGTCATAAAACCAACATAAAAACTTGTTGACATTTTCAATATGAAATGAGGTGGTATAGGAGTAAAATAACACATTATTCCATAATCAGAATCAGAATTATATTGATCTCAGAAGGAAAATTCGATTTGTCACAGAGCTCCCAATATAAAAATTACAATATGACATAAAAGTTAGGACAAACAAAGATATGGGCGGCCTAGATGAAATACTTCTAAAATGAAATGACAACACCCCAACCACAAAATATATATCATAAATTAAGGTTTTGTGGTACTTGTGACCAGGGCCGTTGTATAGGGGAGAAAAGTGATGATAATTCTACGGGCCCAGCGACTAGTAGGGCCCACAAAAAAGCCTGTGATCTTAGGGTTCTATCTCAGTTTTGGGTAGTTAGAGATATTGAGCATCAAAGTTCCAACTTGGGTTGTGTTTTGGTTGATAGAACGTTTTTATTTGATGAATAACCAATTAAAAACTGTTGAGAATTTAAAAATAACACCACACAGGCATTAACAGACCTCTAATGGATGATATTATGCAAAAAAAACAACAACTCAATTTTGAAAAAAATGGAGATAGAACCTTATAATTCTATGTATGACTGAATTATTCTGCATACTCTGACTACAGTAGTCATGGTGCTGTATTAGCGTCAAAACAAAAAATGATAATAAAAAAACGGCCCTGCTTGTGACTTGTCTCTATATTGTTTTGTCAAGCACTTTGTAATGTGTTTAAAGGTGTAAATAAAATAATGTTATTTTATTTATTTATTTATTTATTTATTTATTTATTTATTTATTTATTTATTTATTTATTTATTTATATCATGATTATTATACATAGCCAAGCGTAGGCTATATAGGCTAAATAACACAAGCCTTCTGTTCAATGCAAATTGGCCTTTTTAAAACAGCACTGACTTTTATTATGAAAAGCCAAAGAGCACGAAACGCTGTCGGGAGCGCGCCCGGCTGCCTGTGGTTCTCTCCGGTTGGCTGCTGTGGGAGCGGGCGCGCGGCTCCGTTCAGAAAAAAAAAAAAAAAGGCAGCAGTGATCTCGGTGTGACAGCTCAGAGCTGTCCACGTCAACACACCGAGCGGAGCGAGCACGGCGGCAGCGATGGACTCCTCGTCTCTGGTGAGTCTCTCCGCCGCCTCACCGAGCGGTTCGTCGGGTGGTGGGGAGCGGGGTGGTGGTGGTAGTGGTGGTGGTGGGGGGGAAGTGGTACCGCCGGGCTGTGAGTGCGCTTCATTTCTGCGAGACATTTGTTGCATTATGGCAGTTTCGGTGGTTTGCAATAGTGGGGGGTGGGGGGAGGAGGAGAGGAGGAGGGGGAGAGGGAGGCTGCAGTCCGTTCATTAAACATAAACAGATTTTTATTCCTACGTCGGTGCGTTCATGTGAGTGTGATCCGGATCTGGATCAGGTTATTATAGTGTAGACGCCCAGGCCCGATCTGATCTGATCTGATTTGATCTGATTTGATCTGATCACTGTCTCTCGTGCAGCAGCAGCAGCAGCAATCTGAAACACACACTTTTCTCTCTGTGTCCCTGCTGTCACTGTAAAAAAAAAAATAGTAGGCTACAGACGATTAGTGGTGTTTACAATGCGACAACTTATCCGGCTGTTAACTTAACTCCATGACACTATAGCTACAGCTGATCCACGCTTCTCCTCACTCAGTCCAGTGCAGAGCAGAGAGCTCAACAGGACAGCGGGGAAAGGGGAAAAAAGAGAAAAGCTCAGGCTTCCTGAATCCTGCAGCCTGGAATCACTTGTAGAGAACAGACAGGAGACGCGATCAAGTGTGTGTGTATGTGGCACATGTAGAATGTGTGTGTGTTGGAGTTGGTAGTTCAGAGCAGATCCGGCTGTTTAAATGTCTGCCTGTGTGCAGCATATGTGCTCAGATCGGTTGACGTGTAGAGCAGAGTACGTGCCACGTCCACTGTTCTCTCTCCCTCTCCCTCTCTCTCTCTTTTCGTTTTGCCTCGCGCACCGTTTCTCCAGCCTGCCTGTCTCTCACCCCCTCACTCTTTAACCCCTCTATCCTCTCTCATATCTGTCAGTTTCCTGTTGAAGATCTTTCTGTTTCGTTCTGTCTTTTTTTCAGTTTCACAATTTGTGAAGAAAGTAACTGCAAAGTCCATTTATTCTAAAGCCCAATTACTCAGAGGTGCTTTACTTGAAGAATTTCTCTCGTGCCTTCAGGGGAGCTTTAAACTTCAGCAGATTTAGAGGTGCAGGAACTATTGATTTACTTAAATTAAAAGTTCTGTCGCACCTGTGAAAGTACTCTGTTCTGAATTAAAAAATATTTTCAACCAATGAACTGAAAGTGTCGTGTAAAAGTCAGGTTGGTATACTGATGCATGCACTTAAGTAAACATACTTCATCCAGCACAAACTATGAACCTGATAGCTTATTATGATTAACCTAAAAAAAAAAAGGGGGAAAAAAGCCACTATGGCTCCACTCCAGGATTCTACTGATATGTTAATGAATAAAGGAGCCAGTCAGCGTGATGACTGAGAACTTAAACTTTCAGTTCAATACATCAGTACACCAGTGCTTTTATTGTGTGTCATCTGCTTTTATTGACAGATGAACTCAGATCTTCTTGTCTTGGTTTCCTTCTGTCTTTTCTTTCTCCTTGCTTCAGTCTCTCTCTGTCCTTCCTCCTTCTCTCACCCCCACTGTCTGTCCCCCCTTTCTGCATCGAGCCACACTTTGAATTTAGCATCAGCATGAGAAATCTAATAACATTTGATCTCTTTGGGGGTTTTTTTGTGTGGGGGGAGGGGGGTTCGTCCACTTAATGGTCTTTTACCTAGCAACTTAATATCACATAGTAGCGACACAGTTCCTTTAATGATAGCTCAAAAAGCTTTTGCTGATACATTTTCCATGATACAACTCTGTAGCACCTCTTGTTAGACTCTTGAGCCATTCCCTAACCACTTTGTCTCAACCTTGGTGGAAAACTGATTTTAATATTATATAATCCATTCTTTCAGACACATAGTCCACATGGCAATTAAGAAATTTTAAAGACATACAAAGAAGGGAGTGCATTATGTTCCCATTCCAACGTATCATTAGTTGCCATTGTCATTAAAACACATTTACATTCTGTACACACTGTATAAATGAAGCACATGAGACAGCATTTACTTAAAGAGGGTCAAGTTAACACACCAGTGCATTCAAAGTCTGGTTGTGAACTGATGCCCATTATGGGCCTGATTAGGCCACTTATAATGGTATTTTCAGACACATCCAATCTACACATAAAATTAAGCGTTATCTTCCGTAACCACATTGTGAATGGTGACTTAAGCAAACTAAGTTTTGAATCAAACAGTTAATTATGCAGAATTAACCCGAAACAGGCCATAATATATAAAGCTGCAACATTAAAATCAGTCATCTGTTCTAATGTTGTGGCTGATTGGTGGATCTGGTGAACAACAGGTGTTTGAACGTGATTACAAATTCCTGCAACCCCAGCCCTAACCTGAACTAGCCTAACATAGCCTAACCAAAGCTAACCTATTGTAGCCTATAACCTAATCTAACCTAGCCACTTTTATAGAACATGCACTTCCACTGGTAGCACCAAGGTCTGGTAGCTCCTCTCTCTTCGCTGCAGGATGGAGAGATTATAGAAGATCCTCTACAACCATCAGGCTTTTTAATTTTCTGCCAATGGTAGATGAGTTGCCAGACAAAAGAATTTCCATTTGGGGATTAATAAAGTATTTCATTTAGTATCATAATAGATGACAAATTCATATTTTGTCTGATGAACTATCCAAATTGAGCCGATCACTTACCTCACAGATATTTAGCACCACTAATTCCAAACTTGTATATGGTGTTTGTGCTACTCTATCTTTAGGGGCCACAGGGAAGTCATGTTAGAACTATCAAACAAGCAGAAAAGAAAAGAAAAGAAAAAGAAAGACAAGAAGTTAAAAGTTAGTTTTCCCCAAAGTAAGTGTATACACCTATTGTTAGAAGACTGACATGGCTTAGCAGGAGAAGTGGAAACGGTGGAGCTAGCCTGTGTCTCAGTGTTATAGCAGTGCCTCTTAAAGCTCACTAATTAGCACATTTTCCAAAATGTCAAACTCTTCCTTCGAGATGTTTTCCTCCATGCTACGTTCACTGCATCCAAGCATGTGCCAAATTTAGACTTTCATTTGTTTTGAAGAGATCAGAAAACCTGGTAATTGTGGAAATTAAGGGTTTTCTCTAGTATACGGGCTCCCTTAAACACAGCTGTTAGTGATCTGGCTCTGTGCAGTCAAGCATGATGGAAATAAAAAAAATGTCTTAAAAAGTCTTTTTTACATTGTGTAATATGCTTTACAAAGGTAATTGTTAGAGAAACTCTGTATTATAGCATCTGCTAAAAAGCCTAGAATGTTCTGTTTGTATGTTTTTTTCTGTAATGTGGTTCAAAATGAAAAGTAAATGAAAATGGCAGTTAAGAAAAAAAAACTGCCAAGTCCAGGCAGCAAGAGGCTGTAATCTTTTATGGTTTTTTTTAGTCAGAGGGAGAGAAAAAAAAAGTCTCCAGACTTTTATATCGGCCTATGGTTTTGTCTGAATCCATGACCTACTTATAAAAATGCACAGAGAAAATCTGTCATTATGTTGAAACGAAACTGAGGCCTGATCCCTTTACATTCATATGTGACACAGGGAATGAAGAGTTATCCGGACAATAAAATGGAAAGACAAGCCCCTTGGAACAATAATGTGCACATCTAATTTAAACAGGTTGCACCACATACAATATTTTTACAGAGCCACTACTTTGTTTATATCCAAACCATTGCATAGTGAACGCCTGACTTGATTGAAACACTGTTTAATAGTGTGCGGGCGCACCAGGTCACGGACAAGTATAAAAAATGACCTTAGCTTTGTGAGTTTTCTTGTATGCAAACAAATGCATTCAAATTGCAAAGCTTTTTCTTTTATTTGATACAAGTTTATCACTGAAATCCATGTGGGTTCGTTTGTATAGTCTTCTTCTTCACTGCCTTTTTTGGCGTGTCGCCACTATCCGCCTTGGATCAACAGAAAAGTGTGAAGGAATGTGTATGATATCACTCATATTACATGCTTGTGAACATGTGCACGTGCCTCTAATATACAAATGAAACTAAGGGACTTGTAAATAACCACAGCGCTGCCAGTGGTTAAAAGAACTCTACAGGACACCTTTAACAAAATTAAATGTTGGATTTGATTAAGTACTATGAACGTACATTTAAATCATGACATGGTGTGTCTGAAACTACAACTCCTGACAATAAAATTAATTGATCACATCTGCAGATACCGACAGTCACAATCATTGTGTTTAGAACTAAAGAAAGACACAAACTTTTTTAAAATAACAGTGCAGGCAGATGTCCACCAGCATGAATACCAACCAACCGACACCATTTGTTTTTATATTACACATGACAGCATTGACCAAACAGAATCACAGGTGTGTCCAGCTTCAGTCTGAAGACAGGCGGTAGGCCAGGACATGTCCCCAAGTGGTCTAGATTAATATGACTTTTGTTGGACATGAATGCTGGTACAGATTGTCAGGTTCCTCAGAGGATGAACCGACTCCTGAGGATTGTATTGAATCTTTTCCTCCTGCGTCATTAGAGGTTTTTTTAAAAACATTTTTAACGACCCAGGTGATGTTGGAAAGCAGATGCTCTGAGTTCCTGGTCTAAGTTCTGTGATACACTCTGACTGTGAATCTATGCTAGTCAGTGCATAACAGAACTTTGTCCCGGGTCTGAAAACTCTCCGTAAGGACGGACAGATGGAAGGATGGATGGAGGAAAGGATGAGTGGAGCTTGTGCAGGAGAATGGAAAATATCTTCAGTCATTTCCACATCTGGAAGAGATGAATGAAAAACCAGGAGTGAAGCATGTGAAGTGAAACAGTGGATAGTATCTGGTGTTTAGGGTAGAAACCGGGCGGACTGGGCGTTTTGATGTGAAATGTAAACAGAATGTTTCCAGGAAATCAGGGTTTATCTGGATAATAAAGGTTGAAACACATGGGTCAGGTGAGAGAGGGAGGGAGCTGTGGCATCACGTCCGAGAAGCCCCTCTGAGGTGACTCAGCACGGCTGAAATATTTAACATGTTCTTTCTGCTTATTGTTGCAGGAACCTTCCCTCTACACAGTCAAAGCTGTTTTCATCCTTGATAATGATGGCAACAGACTTCTGTCAAAGGTAAGGTGAAGGTGATCTTACCTGCTATAGCTCATTAACTGCTGATTACCTTTTTTCTTTGCCATTGTAACATTATATTCCAGTATTAATAATATTTATGATTGAATACTATAATGGTCCTTAGTATCTCATGTGAAAATAAATATTCTGACTAGTCTGAGTTATATAATTACTGTCCTTTATTTACATTTTGCTTATGTCAAAACCACCAACTATACTCAATAACGATTCCCCAGTTAAACTAAAATGTTTTCTCCACTGGGATTTCAAAGAAGAAGCCAAAGGTAACAAAGTATGAGCTGTCTGTGACCCCTCCACAATAACCCCCCCTCTTTTAATGTGATACTATGAAATGTTAAGTGTTAGCAGTGCAGAAGGAAAGCCGTCAGTTGGACGACCACAGTGTGTTGTGTGCTAACTTCACACCTCAGATTTAGTTTCAGACCACGTTTACACAACCAGGCATTAACAAAAATAGGTATTTTCCCCTATACATTTTTTTTTCATCATCGTTCACACCAAATCACTTTCAAAAAAAACTTCACATGAAACTGCATAAATACAAAAGGCGGCAGTGTAACAAGAAGCATAAAGCCATGCTAGCCAATCAGAATCCTTGAAAAAACACAATGACACAAGTTGCACATGTGACCCTAATGCATTTGCTGTCTCATTCTGTGACGCTCTGAAGCCTAAAACTCTGTTTCTACATGAAAATATCAAATCTGAGTTTTTCTAAATCTCCTTTTGGCCGGACTTTTCCGATGTACTAATTTCCGGTGACTTGAAGCTGTGTGTTGAGTCTCAACCATAGACTGTAATCTACTATCGAGTCTCGACTGGGCGTTTATGGAGTTGAGACTTAGGGTGAATCCTCAGTGGCAGCCATTGTGTTCACCCACTCAGTGCAGCTACAGCCTCAACTATGCAGAACCTTTAGCCTTAATGAAGTTTGGATTGGTGAGTTAATAGGAACTGCACAAAAAATCCCCACTAGTTGCTGAGCAGGGAGATTGCTCCTCTAGTGGCCATTGGAGGAACTGACATTTCTGGTATTGTGGCCTTGGAGGTGGCATCACTTCAGTCAAAATACTTACCTTGAGACACAAAAGACTCCTACTACTACTACTTATACTTTTCTCTTTTGAGACGACAGCAAACTGATCAGATCACGAGCAGGTACACTGCATCAGATAATAGCATGTGAGGGCAAGCTCAACAGGAGTGGCAGAAGGAAATCTGCTACTTCCACGTGGGAGGTAATTACTGAGTGGGTATTACTGATGCCAAACATCAATAGTATAAAAAAGGGTTTGTTGCTATGAAATATGATATCATCTCTTCCTGCATTAAAGGAATAGTTCACCAAAGAATTTAATTAATTCATTCAGTCATTAGTGACTCACCCTCATGCTGATGAATACTCAATAGTTTTTTATTCAATCAATTAATCAAAGTGCATTTGGTTCGTAGTCCACCAAAAACTTAATACGAGATTAATAGGGCCCAACACAAAAACGTCCATAAAACTACACAAAAACCATTCCTGCGCACTGCTCGTCCACTGCAATCCAATATCCACGTGCATTGCCTGAATGCGAGAGTGCGCACTAGGAAAATTAAATGCAGGACTATTTTGGCTGTAAAAATGTCCTAAAAGACATTGTTTCCAGTAAACTCTGGACTATATCCCTTCAGGACACTTGGATTGCAGTGGACGAGCAGTGTGGAGGAATATTAAATGGTTTTTGTGTAGTTTTATGGACGCTTTTGTGTCGGGCGCTATTACTCTCATAAAGTTTTAGTTGGACTACAAACCGGCCTCCCGGGTCTCCAGATGCACTTTGAGGAATAAAAAACTATTCTGGAGTATTCATCAGCATGAGGGTGAATTTCATTTTTTGGTGAACTATTCCTTTAAAGGCATAGTTAGGGTAAATTCCGCCCTGGTTTGTTTGGGGCAGTTTAACCCCAAAGATTGATTCGTTTGGCCATATGTGAACACAGCAATCGTGATCGGACGCGGAATGAAACTAGCGGGTTTCTGTCAAATGAGAGAACAGTTGCTTCGCGCATGGCATTTATTTACAACTTTTGGAGCGCTTGTTAACCATGTGAATACCAACGAACCAAAAGAAAAATGCAACAATTGTATCGTTTTAGGCCCTGAATTGGAACAAAGCAGACGTGCCACATGTCTGAACACAGCCCTGGCCACACCTCCTGCAGCATCATCCGCTGTGATGTGTTGAACAGGAACGGCCCCAGCAGGAACGAAACAGCACAGTTAACGCGCTCTTTTCATGTGTGCTTCTGTTTCAGTACTACGACCCCGAGCTTTACCCCTCCATGAAGGAGCAGAAGAACTTTGAGAGGAATGTTTTCAACAAGACGCACAAAGCAGACAGTAAGCTGCTCTCCTCTCCGCTGTGTTTCCTCTCTCTGCCTGCCTATTGTCCTCTACACTTGCACTCACACAGGTCTCCAGTGTCGTCTCTGAAGGATCCAGCTTTGTATAGCGTCTAAAACTAGACCTAAAACATGATACTAGCCTGGAGCACTTCTCACATGAGCCTGTTTTCCACCAAACAGCTGAACCGTGTTTGGTCATCTCCGATTCATGATGGTGGTGTATAGAAATTGGCAGGGCCGTTGCTAGAAATTCTGGGCCCGCTGAAAAAATTCTGAAGTGGGCCCCCAACCCCTGACTTTTCATCAGCATTTTTTTTTTTGATTGACTGTGTATCAGAGGAATTTAAAAAATAAAATCAGTCTCCTGGGGTTTTTTGTGGGCCCTACTGGGCTGTGGGCCCCTAGAATTGTCATCAGCTTTCTATCCTATGCAACGGCCCTGGAAATTGGATCATTTAGAATAATTTTATAACTTTTCTTTACATAACGTTCAAGCCAAGACCACTTTGATGTGGCTGTGCAGAGAAACCAAACCGCCTCTCATGTGTTTTGCCGTGCTGCAGAAGAAGTTTCATTTCCAGGGGAAGTGGGAGTTTCTCACAGCTGATACCTGAGCCCCATCCCCGGCCCCTTTATCACCCAGTCAGTGTATTCCTCCTTTTGTCTGAAACTCCTCCTTCATTCCTCTGTTCTCCTCTTCCTTCTCCCCTTTCTTCCACACTTGGATCTTTTACATTAGATACCCCTCTCCCTCCCTCCCTCCTTCTCTCCCACCTCATCCTCTCTTTGTCCAACTCCTCTGTTACTTAATGCATTTCTCCACTCCCTGATTCTTCTCCTTCCCTCTGTCCTTTATCACTCTAAAACTTTTATTTCTTTCACATTGCTTTCCTTTCTCTTATATCTCCAGCTGAGGAGGAGCTTGTCTTTCTCCAGCTCGATCGTGAACACATGTAGACAGCTGATGGCAATACAGAGGCCTAGTTGTTTTCATTTATAGTGAGAGGAGAGGATGCATTCCAGACATGTGGTAGATTGTCAGCTATTTCATGCATGCAGTGTAGATACTCCACACATAGTCCCTTGAATAACAACACACTGGTTGTGTTCTTTTTTCAGTTTCATTCAAAATCATACACACAGAATCATATTCATCATATTACTGTATCTGCTGCTTGTTTTCTCAAATTCTATGTAGTACTTATATGGGCATGAAAATAATTACAAAGGAAACAGGCTATAATAACGAAAAGATAAAATAAAAATAAAACAAAATAAGATTAATCATATAGAAAATGTATATAGGGCTTATCACTGTAACAGTACCATGGCAGGGCTCCACCTTTGATGAATATGTCTTAAGGAGTATGTAATCTCTTCCATTATATAATTCCTTTATTTTTTCAGTCCACATATCGTATGTTGGGGGGGTCGGGCTTTAACCACCTTACTGATATACATTTAATTGATGAGAGCCACCTTTGGGTTCATTGTAATATGTCTCCCAAATACTTCATGAAGAGTTTCAGTCTTTTGGATTAACTGTAGGGATGAGGTTAAGGGCAAATCTCTGCATCCATGTTTGTTTTCCAGCTCATACTGTACCTCTCATATTATAGTGGACTAACAATAAATAGGTCAGCTCAGGCCTGGAGTAAACCCTCTGATGGATAAATTCATGCCAGTGTACCCTCAGGTGTGTAAAGTGTAATCTTAACTGTAGCGTTCACCTCTAACCTGACTCTCTCCTCCCCTCATTCTAGATGAGATCGCTTTCCTGGAGGGGATGACTATTGTCTACAAGGGCAGCATAGACCTCTTCTTCTATGTCGTAGGGAGTGCACAGGAGAACGAGGTAAGCTGGAAACAATGCATCGTGTATGTACTTTCAAAATAATAAAACAAGGATTTAACTGATTTGAGTCTTGCTGAATTGGAGTGTGATGGAGCGCCCTCTGCACTCCAAAAATAAAACTCAAGATTTTGTTAAAAATCAAGTGGTTCCATGTTACTGCTTTAAAGGGACAACGAGGAGTTTGTATTTGGTTATAAAAAAAAGTCTCATATTAATGTGGATGAATCTCCGTTACCCCACACTTGTTAATGGCTCAATCTTCGATAAATATATCGTTTTCGCTTTTTATTTTGTTATTATTATTAGTGGTGGAAATGCTGGGTGAGCGGACCAGCGTTTCCTTACTCTCGGTTTCGTGGGCGCTGCCCGGTGGATCATGGTAGTAACACCGCTGAATCGCCGCTTAAGGTCGGAACTACGACGGTATCTGATTGTCTTCGAACCTCCGACTTTCATACTTGATGAATGAAAACAGTGTGAAATCACTTTGCTTTCCAAAACTCCTCGTTGTCCCTTTAATTAAATGTTAATATCCTTTTTTCTTGATTGACTCTGTGAAGTCAGCATTCCATTATAATAATACAACTGACTCAATAAACTTGGAGTTTGATGTTTTCTCTTGTGGATCTTGTGTTTATCACGTTGCTGTTCACTGTGCATTAGGTGTAGTTGTTCCTCTTTTTGTACAGTTATGTTACACACTCATATTAGAGTTTAGGGAGGTGCAGCCCTGTCATTTCCCTCATGTCTGCCTCCCTCTTAAACTAACTATATTCTGTTTGGTTGTGCATCTCCACCCACACATTTTACGACGTTTTATGTTTTACATGAGTAACAAAGTTACAAGATGATGAAAAGATGAGAAAACTCCAAATTGCTTGAGCAGTAACGCTGCAGAGACAGACAGGGACACCAGTGAGATTTTACAGCATAAGCAATAGGTACGAGACAGCAGGAAGTTTGCTTTTGCAGGATGAAGCTTTGTTTTCCTCTGGTTTCATCAGATATTCAAATCTGCCATTTAGCTACAGACTTTTATTGCAGAGACATCCAGCACAGGAAGGAAAAGCCACCAAAATGTATTTACTACTGTACTGTCCAGCTGGAATCTATGTATACTAACCTGTAGCTACATGTGGTGTTGTTATTCATGAACATATCAACATGATCATAAGAATTAACAACCTTTACAAAATAAATAATGTGTCAGTGTTGTGTTTTCAGCTCGTAGATTCATGACAAATGTTTGTGAATGTATGAATGTTTAAATATTTTTTTATTATGTCATTTATATATCCATCCCAAATCTGTCAATATAAGTTGACATTATTTACAATAGGGTCCATTAGAGACCAATTCCCAGAATGGGAGGTTAGACATTAAAATTAATAATATTTTATTATAGGAAATATATAGAAATGTTCTCTTAATGCTGTTAAAATAAATAAAAATAAAATCAATAAACTCATATGTTCATATATCAGTAAAGCTCTTTCATACATTTCATATCCAGATGATGCATGTAAACGTTATTATAATGTAAACATACATTTATATTAACTAAAATATTAACATTTTATTAAATCTGTGCTTGTGCAAGTTTAAATTCTAATGTTTTCATCTCAATATGTCTATATATCTTATTTCCTGTTGTGTTTTTTTCTCTCTCTCTGTAGCTGATGCTGATGTCAGTACTGAACTGCTTGTTTGACTCCCTCAGTCAGATCCTCAGGTACGTCCCATATCAGGCCGAAAAAAGAAAACAAAGTTGATAAAAGCATGAATTGATTACATGATACATAATAACTTTAGGTCTAAAAACACAAAAGAAGACCAAAACTAGAACAGAGCCGGCCTAAACCTGCTCCACTGTGCTTTTCAATGAATAGCACTGAAATGGAAACGGTGCTTGTGAATCCACGTGCGTCACTCTGATACCGGGGCTTTTGTCCTGCTCGGTGCAGCCTCAGCATCAACAGTGCTGATGGTGATCCACACACATGCACACACACACACACACTCCTCCTCACCACCACTCCTCCACCACAGCAGCCTCTCACAGAGATAATGAGTCTCCATGTTGAAACTGATGTAAAATTCAACACTCGGATCTCTCGCTGTTGACTGCAACGTTACCGGCCATGATGTGGTTGCCATGGGAACCGATGCAGTACTAATGCAGTGTGAGCGATAGAGACGCTGAGAGATTATATTATTATTCGGTACAAAAGATTACAGACTATTCTAAGTTGCCTTGTGCGGTGTGTAAATGTCCTGATGGATAAAACCAGTGAAGCTGCTCACAACGTGACACATTTTTAGGAAACGCATCATGTTGTGCAAATGAGATATGAAATATGAATCTAAACATTGACATGAACATGTGAGATGGATGCTGTATTAAAGGAACAGTCCGGTGCAGTGGTGCTTTACTTATTCATGACATTACAGAACTTGTCTCAGTGGGTAAGTGGGGTAAGGGCTTACAATTTACATTAGAGTTACTAATCCCAGCAATGCTCCACTAGCCTTAACATGTGTGCATGGGAAGGGGGGTGGGGGGGATTAATATTGGTTTGAGCCCACTGAAGACAGTCCGTATCCACTGGGCGTATGGGTCCTGGACAGGGCCGTTGGAGAAAGGTGATAATTCTAGGGGCCCAGCGACCAGTAGGGCCCATGTCCCAGTAGTCCAATCTTTGTATGACTATTTTATTCTGCATAAGACCCCGACAAATACTCATAGTAATGCTGCTTTAGCATGAAAACAAAGTAGGCTAAATAAAAAATAAAATTATATGGACGTAAAAAGTGGAAAAGTCAGGGGGTAGGGGCCCAGTATTCTTTCAGGGGGCCCACCCGGCCCTGAATTCCTAGCAACGGCCCTGGTCCTGGACATGGTTTAGGTGAGGTAAAGCAGGAGTTTCTACCAAAGTGGAACACGTTTTTTTATTGGCAAATGTTACTTACAAATATGAGCAAATTCATACAGTCTCAGCAACAACGTTTGAGATGTGTATTTGTGTGTGTTTTATGCTATTTTGCTGTGAGCTTTCAGTAGAACCTCCACCTACTCATCCATCTCATCCAGACCCCAGCCATTACCACATCACTGTACACTTCCATAGAGTCACAGGTTACTCTCATAACCAAGACAGGGCTAATGAAATTGTGTGTTTCACCACTTATACGTGTCAGGACAACTCAGTAAAGATTAGTTTACTCATGTCTCTACATCTGTTATTATGCATAATAGTGTTGTAGCCAAGATCACCTAACCAGAGACTGAGTCAAGACCAAGACCAAGACTTTTAGGGGTCGAAACCAAGACCAAACCAAGACCAAACCAATACGAGACCATTTTCAGGACCATTTCTGTATTCAGTACCAGTACTCATAATAATCATGTGGCTTGATATTTACATTATTCCACAACTAAAAAGATAAAGATAAAAGCCTACTCTTTTGTAGAACAATTTTAATTATCTTAGAGTTATTCAATCACATTACATAAACCAAAGTGAGCGAGTGACAGAGAGACATTTGTAGGTAAAGAATGTCACTTGACTTGTCTTGAGAAAAAATCCAGAGACAGGAACAAGGCAAGGCAAGGCAATTTTATTTGTATAGCCCGTTTTTCACAAACAGTTTGTCTCAAAGGGCTTTACATGACATCGTAACAACATCCACTGTCCTTAGACCCTCACATCCACTGAGGAAAAACTCCATGGAAAACCCTTTGAAAAACCTTGAAAATGCGGTCTCAAGACCGGTCTTGAGTACCACAACACTATAATATGACGAAGATATGATAAATTCAATTTTATTCTGCTTGTGTGAACCAAATGATGCATCAGTTAAACCTGCTCCTGATTCTGGGCCTGAACTTGAAGCAGTGACGCAAGATCATAGACCTTCTCAACAAACATGCAACAACAGTGATCAACCACATGGCCGACAACATCAAACCTTTCCTGATGATGTCTAATGGGATCCAGAGGAACTGTGCTCTAGATGTGACAGTTGTTGTGTGTGTCGTTGCAGGAAAAATGTGGAGCGGAGGTGTTTACTGGATAACATGGAGGGAGTCTTCCTGGTAGTGGACGAAATTATTGACGGAGGGTAAGAGACAAAAAAAAAAGGTTTATCGCTGATTAGCAGAATGGAACAATGTCTGTATTCATTCATTTTGCAGTTGCAGTTGACACACGCAATTTATGCAATTTACTGTGTGTTAAAGGAATAGTTCAACATTTTGGCAAATTGGCCCATTGCCATAATCCCTATAGTTTTAGGAGTAGGTTTTGTTACCTTTGATGGTCGGTGCAAGCTATTTTTGGAACGGCGGAGCAGAGCCACAAGCTGCTCAGAGCTACGCTACAGAGGCTCATGGAATTTCTTGGTTTCCCTCATCAAACTCATCAAATACACATTCCAACAACTCCAAAATGCTCTATCTACGCTATGAGATAATAATGTAACCTGCAGTTTTTCAGCAAGCAGTCTCTGTATTTGCCTCGAAAACCACTCTGTCTCATAAAGTTCCGTTATTATTTCATAGTGTGGTGAATGTGCAGGTCACAACTTGTCCACCAGAGCGTTTTTGAGTTGTTGGATTGTGTATTTGATGAGTTTGATGAGGGAAACCAAGAAATCCCATGAGCCTCCGTAGCATAACTCTGAGAAGCTAGCAGCTCTGCTCCTCCATCCTAAAAATATCTTGCACCGACAATTAAAGGTAACGAAACCTACTCCTAAAACTATAGGGATTATGGCAATGGGCCAAAAATGTTGAACTATCCTTTTAAAACTAGCCAATGTAAGATGTAAAATATTAGTTAAGGCTGCAACTTGGAGTTCTTTTCATCATTAATCAAAATTGTTAAATGAAACATGCCCAGGTAATAACCCTCATTGCCTCCTGTTGCCAGGGTGATCCTGGAGAGTGACCCCCAGCAGGTCCTACAGAAGGTCAGCTACAGGGTAAGATGACAGTCACTTATATCTGCCAATCATGTGAGTGTGTTCATTTACCTCAATCATGGCAAAGTCAAATACAGAAAATCAGTTGTTGTATCCTAAGAGATGAGAGCAGCTGTTGACCTGAGTCTCCGTTTACATCCAGACTCATGTCGGAGCTTCTCTCAGCTTTTCTCACCAGCTTCTTGCATTCCTCTTACCTGCTTTACCTTTCTCTCTCTCTCTCTTTCTCTCTCCCTGTGTCTCCTCTTCTGATTGGTGTCAGCTAATGTCAGAGCCAGCCTATGGCTTTGTCCTGTTTGATTACATCACTGGTAACCTAGAGGGACAGACAGACAGGAGCCAGCTGCTGTAGACAGACAGACAGAGGGTGAGAGACAGAGAAGAGAGGAGGAGGAGGAGGAGGAAGAGAGTGAGTGAAAGAATGAATGAGAGTGTGATAGAGGCGGTGGAGGGACGGAGGAGGGCCGGGCGAGACAGAAGAGGTAAACGCATGGTGAGAGAGTGTGAGTGTAAAGAACTGGGCTGACTTTGAAAACTTGAACCACCTGGTGGTGCTAGAGGGAAAAACTCAGAAACACCACAGATATTAGGTTTCATCATGAGTGGATGAAACAGGAAATCTGTGGAAGTCTGTGGACAGACAGACAGGCAAACACACACATTGACACACACACACACACACACACACACACACACACACACACACACACACACTACCTAGAACCACTGGCATGGTTTAAGATTCTAATATGAGCAGTGTCTGGTAAAGCTGTTAACAAACACGCTTCAGAGAACTGATTTCCTGTATGTGGTGTTTGCACTGATTTGCCTGAGTGTTGTGTGTTGTGTGTGTGTGTGTGTGTGCATGCACTGCAAAAACTCAAAATCTTACAAAGAATATTTGTCTTATTTCTAGTCAAAATAAATCTAATTATACTTAAAATAAGACTCATCACATAAAGAGTAGCTTGTTTGTAGACACTTTTTACTTTTTTAAAGGGACAACGAGGAGTTTCTCCATCGACAGAACGAAAAATTCCGGGACAATAAAAAAAGTCTCCTATTAATGTGGATGAAGCTACGCTACCCACACTTGTTAATGGGTCCATTTTTGATAAATATATAATTTCGTCTCTATCATTATTTTGTTATTATTATTATTATTGGTGGTGGAAATGCTGGGCGAGCCGACCAGCGTTTCCTTACTTTTGGTGATTTTTCTACTTATTTCAATTGAAAATTAGTTTGAAACAAGTGAAAATGATCTAAAAACAAGTAAAATTTTAGGTGATGAGTCTTATTTTATGTGGACATAGATTAGTTTTGAATAAAATGAGACATTTTGACAAGAAATAAGAAAAAAATAGTTTTTGCAGTGCGCGTGTGTGAGTGTGTGTGAAATGTTTTGCTCTGCTTTTGCATTCTTCTTTTGTATACCCAATGATGTTGTTGTGTCTTACAGGCCGATGAGAACCCACTGTCTGAGCAGAGTGTGGCCCAGGTAACACACACACACACACACACACACACAAACCAGTTGCAGTTCTATGTTCTGTCCTCGGTGTATGTTCACAGATGTTTTTAATGTAGACAGGCTATTTTTTAAAGGGAAATTGGGTTTTTCTATCTTTTGGTTAAAAAAAGAAGTTCAAAAAGTGAATATATATTTTTTTAAAATCTGACAGGGATTCACAAATGCATTCATGCTGTTACTGCATTTCTCTTCTTAACATTGACATGTAGCTTTCTCACAGAAACACACCACCTCTCAAGCAGAGTGTATTAGCCCTTTAACTTCGCATTGCTAACGCTTCAGCTCACAGTGCATGTTCAGGTAACGACTAGCCTGGCTTCCTTTCCAAAGCACTGTACAGCACTAAGAGGCTCAACTGTGAATGAATGGGACTGATGGCTCAACAGATTGTTGTTGGATTAACACCCTGTAAAGCACAGTGGCTCTCTTAAGTACTGGACACATTCAAACCTGCTGCACTGATCACTGAGACCTCTTCTTTCTTTAACTGTCCTCCTGTCTGTGTGCAGGAATGAGCATGTGTGTGTCTGTGAGTGTGTGTGTGTGTGTGTCTGTGTGTGTGTCTGTGTGTGTGTGTGTACTTACCCTCTAAGCCTCTCTTATCTGTTGCTTTAACCCTCACAGCACATAACAGAGAAACTGGCCCTCACCTCTAACGTAAGTCTCCACTAACTTCACTGCAGCCCTACACTATGCCACAGATCTGCTGTAGCTGGACTAATATCTTCAACTGCAATTCTTCTATATCTATATGCGCAGGTGCATCTCAATTAAGTATTAAAGGGGACATATTATGCAAAACTCACTTTTTCATTGCTTTAGTATGTGTATTTGCGTATCCGGGTTCATAGTTTTGACAACTATGTCAACATTTATCTATTTGTGTCATTAACAATGATTATGGCTCAATTTGAAATTCAAGCCCTCGCTTATGGTTACCTCAAAAAAATTCTAAACCGAATATTTGTAGCAGGGCTGAAAAAGAACACAGTTCAATCTTTTGGTTTTTCTGAAAAGTTCAACATCAAGGTACCATGTCAAGAAGCAGAAATGAGCATAATATGTCCCCTTTAAGTTCCATTATATAGGTTCATATTCATGCCTTTATCTAGGCTATTTGAATTGTAATGATTATGGCTCAATGAAAACCCATTACATAAAAAAATAGATGATGTCACACTCTAGATTCTACTTTATGGAGATGCACCTGTAGATCTACATTTAATGACTCAAAACTTAAAATAAAATCATATAATGTGCTGTATATAAAGTATTGAGGTTTTACACCGGCTTTGGGAGGTCAGAACCTCAAGCTGTGACACATTGAGAAATTAAAGCTATATAATAAGGTACAACATGACATACCTCATGTGTTTCGACAGATGGCCGATGAAGTCCCTAGTGTGTCAGAGTAGTGGTGTGAATGTAAAATGCAAAATGAGACATGTATTATAGGTAGAATGTAGTTACTTTATACTCATTGAGTTGTGACGGACTAAAACTGGCCATAATTACTGCTGACCACAAGAGATGGAAGCACCAAATGACTGCATATCCCACGATTCCATTCTGCTGTGAATGTTACCTGAGCTCCCACTGCCCCCTGCTGTCCGAATGAGAAACCACCTTCTGCTGAAATACAGTCTGGTTTTTCTGAAGACAGTATACTGACAGACAGAAGGAGAGCGATGATCGCTTCTTCTCCTATCCCTGCTTCTAAAAAAAAAAGAATACTTTGAAAAAAGTTTATTGAAACCTTATTGAGACCTGTGAGCAACTATTAAGTGGAAAGAAAGTTATTGTTCAAAGTTAGGATCATACTACAAATAGTGATCAGTTACAGCGTATGTAGATCTGTTTAACAGTATTTGATACTTAGATAGTATCTGAAATTTACATAGAAAATGAAGGAGAATAAGACGTAAATGTTGTGAATTCATATCCATGGTGCCCTGTAGGACTGCTCTGACCTCTAGTGGTTGAACAGCGTCACTGCAGTACTATACAAGTCTGCCCTACCAGGAGCACAGAAAACACATGTAACGTAATGCATATGGTGCAGTTAAGTATAGGCATTCTTTTCTATATTAATGAGGTATTATCAATTATATTGCATTAAATTAACTTTATCTGACTATTTTAGTCCTTACACAAACTACTGAAATTTCAAAACTCTTCATATTTAATGTGAATGCTGAAAGCTGTCTTTCTTTCTACCCCTCTTACTTTCTTCCTACCCCCTTTTTCTTTTTCTTTCTTTCTTTCTACCACCTTTCTCTGTCTTTTTACTTCTTTCTTTCCATCTACCCCTCTCTATCTCTTTCTATCCTTCATACCCCTCTTTCTGTCTCTTTTTCTTCTTTCCTTCTTTCTTCTACCCCTTTATCTGTCTTTTTACTTCTCTCTCTCTTTATTTCTACCCCTCTCGCTTTTTACTTCTTTCTTTCTACCCACCTCTATCTCTATCTACCACTTTCTATCTATCATCCCCCTGTCTCTTTTTCTTCTTTCTTTCTTCTACTCCCTTTCTCTTTCTTTCTTTCTTTCTTTCTTTCTTTCTTTCTTTCTTTCTTTCTTTCTTTCTTTCTTTCTTTCTTTCTTTCTTTCTTTCTTTTTTCTACCCTTTCTTTTCTTTCTTCAGCTGCTTTCAGCATTCACACGCATTTTTGTTGTTTGTTGTTGTCTCTAATATTGTATCTCAATCAATATCTTATATTGTAATCACTTTTACTAAGATGAATTTATACTGGTCCTATTGCATCTCCGCTCAATATGAATGAAGTTCCATCAGATAATTCTAAAGGTCATGACAATCCGGATGAACACATACAACAAGCATAATTTATGGTTAATGTGCATACTTTTTAATGTATTTTATCATTGTGCTACAGTGTATTACATTTCACAGTATATATGTTTTGTCTGTTTCCAGGTTCTGCAGTCGGCCAAGGAGCAGATCAAATGGTCCATACTGAAATGACCCAGACCAGACTCATCGACAGCTTTAGGATTTCTAGTCTATTTTTATAGTAACAGACTAAAGGGAGGGTGATAGTATGCTGCTTTCCAAGGTAATTAACCAGTCAGAAATAGGGCTTTGTTTCTCTGTGCAATGGCATTTTGTTACATTATGTGTGACGTGGTGAATAAGGTCAGTTGGAGAGTGATGTTAGTCCATACTCACACCAGATGTTTATTACAAGTGTCCAAGAAGTGAAAGGTAAAGACTCAAGAGTGCGTCTGTGCTTCTCTATAAAACTGGGCAGTTATCAAACACTAAAGGAGTGTTTATGTTTCATTACTTTTATTTTGGTGGAGTAGGATCTTCCAGTCTTCACTTAAAATATTACATGGTGGGAGGATTTATTTGTTCTGCATAAAACAAAATTTTAGAAAAGACAGTTTTTTACATTTTCTCTCACAAAAATACATATCCAGATAGATTTGAAATATTGTTACCAAAAAATACAGACACACGCAAGGCTGCGTCCTGTAAATTGTTACTATAAGTGACATCACTCGTGCACTGAACGGCTCAGTTGAATCAAGTTTGTGTTGTTCTGACTGTTTGCAGGGTCCTTTAATGGCATTAATGTGTTTTGTAAAGATTATTTAAAGACTGTAAATGAATGTAATGATACTTTATGACAAGAAACTGTAAGAGGCAATATGTTACTGTTGCACTGTCAGGACATCAATTTAAATGCCCTCATGAAGGTAAATTAATATTTGTATATATAATTCACTTTATAGTGAAAGGGACCTTAAAACTGTATGGATTTTGTGGCCAGATTAAGAATAATACAGAATACTGTCTATTTTATTGGTATTTTGTGAATATAAACATATTTTAGTTGGAAAAAAGTGAGAGAAAAAAAGCCAAAGACAAACTAATTATTTTGTTTACATCAGATGTTATTGACACAAGTTGTCATTTTCTCTGCTTACCATCGCTGACACTGTTCATTAAACTATATATTTGTCCAAGTATTAAAGTGTCTGTCTTCTGGTTTATTTCTATCTAGATGTTTAATTCAGCTATGCAAAAAACATGCTTTTTATTTATTTATTTATTTTCCATAAATTATTATTATTACTATTTTTATTTTATTTATTTTGGTGGGATTATGGAGTTGATACAATTATTTTGTCACCAAAATTACAAAAAGAACTCAAAAACAATTCTCCACATCCCCATTCAAACTCAAACGTTATGTAGGCTGTCTGATGAATAAGAATTACAGATGAGGACTCCACATGCATAATAAAATGTAATATTAGAATCTTTGGGTTAAACTGAAGACAAATTTTGTCCGAAACCAAAAATAAACTGGAAACCAGTACATGTTTCTGAGGTGACAGTGAGTCTTTGCATTCATCTGTTTATAAAGTTACTGTTTAGTTTCAGTGTCGTGAGAGGAGTTACCTGCTCTAATGAAAATTTTTCACAGGAGTCGATGACTGTTTTTTGTTTTTTTCATGAATCATCCAGTGTGATATGATCAGAATGATTATGTGTGTGTCCAGGGCCGTTGTACAGGGGTGAAAGGTGATGATAATTCTAGGGGCCCAGCGCCAAGTATGGCCCACAAAAATACCCAGTAGTCTAATCTTTGTATGACTGAATTATTCTGCATAAGACCCTGACTAATACTCATAGTAATGTTGCATTAGCATCAAAATAAAGTAAATAAAAAATGATAATACATATAGTCTAAGAAAAAAAGTGGAAAAGTCAGGAGCCCACTTTAGTGTTGTTTCAGGGGCCCCAGAATTCCTAGCAACAGCCCTGTGTGTGTCATTATCACATCACAGCTCCCTCTCTTTTTGTGCCTCTACATAATTTCCATCTCATTTGTGTCTCAACATCCCAGTCCTGCTGGCAGTGACTTCTGTTATCAGACCTTCTCCCTCTCTGTCCTGATGTTTGTGTGTGTGCGTGTATGTGTGCGTGTGTGTGTGTGTGTGTGTGTGACACAGTTTGACTGCTGCTCCTGGTTTATATACCACATGCACAGAGCCTCTCTCACTGCCACTGGCTGCACAGAATTATCATACAGTGGTTGATTGGCCATTGTTTTGACAGTGATGGATTGGCTTGTGTCTGATTGGGTCATTACTCTGTGATGTCAGTGAACAGGGGGTTGGGCGAGAAAAAGGTAGAGAGAGGCAGAAAGAGGTAGAGAGAGAGGAGGAGAGAGAGAGAGGGAGAGAGACACTGATTGTGTGTTAGAGAGAGAGATAATGGGTGGGATAAAAAAGTGGGAGGAGCAAAAGGGAGAGAGAGAGAGAGAGAGGTCTATCTATCCTAAACCTGCATGAAAACACAAGTGTTCATAAAGTTACACTTTGTCCTGCACTGAGGGAACATTTCAACTTTCCATTTGGCTTTGCTCTCAGAGTTTAGGTAATGTTTCAGCTTTCTGTCTCGGCTCAGCACGGCCAAATGTTCTGCCTGCAAACCATCACCTTTAATCTGATGTGGAAATGTAATTATGTTATTTTTCTGCAGCGGGCTCCAGCTGGAAGCCGGGGCTGTAAAAACTAATTAGCACCTTCAAAAACTCCAAGTCTCTGACACCATAAGGAGCCAACAGCAGCCAGACACAGCAGCCCTGAGAAACCCCCTAGAGATCTCCAGAGAGACCGAGGGGACCCCCAAAAAATCTGGACACGTGGAGATACCCCTGTAAATCTAGACACCATTTGGAATTTTAGGCCCCGATTAAATCTTGGATTCATATTGCCAAGATGTTAAAAAAAAATTAAAAAAAACACTGCTCCAACACTACTCCAGGACTGCTACTATTAGACCATTTTGGAGTCCACTGACCTGCTCAAATACCCTACTATTAACTATCTGTAAACTTCAAACAACCAAAATGAACTTTCTCAAAGGCCAGGAGCCCTTGGTGTGGCTGGTCCACAGAACTCTGGAGATCCGCAGGTCCTAGATGAACCAGGCTCATAGAACCAGATCAGATCTGTGTGGCTGGTCAAAAAAGAAGTTCAGCCGGTTTGTACCCGGTGTATTCACCCTCACAGCCCTACTACACGCTGACGTTCCATCAACACCACAAAGAACTAAAAACATGCTCTGCACAGACTCAGTGCGGCTCCATTGGGCCTCATTGCCGAACTCAATCATTCCTCATTGAGCAGCGAAAAGAGAAACACAACACATGGCCTTTACAGCGCTCAGCTGCATGGCTCCTGTTCAAATAAATAGAAACTAAATAAATATAACCCCGGTCTTGGCTGGCGCAAACTGAGGGGCCTCATGTCACCATCTGGCCAAAGATCATCAGTGTGCTGCAAGATGAATCACTCAATATTAAAAAGCAATCTCACCTTCCCATGAAATGCACACACACCCCTCCCCAGCTTTATACAACTACCCACATGGTTCATATGCATACAGTGTAAAGTTTGTCCTCTTAACTTCATGGTAAAATCAAGCTTGAGTTTAAGTTTAAGTTAACTTCATATCCCAAAACCTCTACTTCCACTCTAAGTCTAGATTTAAGTGGAATTCTCACTATACAGTGTAGAAAACAGTCACAATTTATAATTTGATCTGCGGTGCCTTGTGGGACATTTCAGACCCATGAGACAGCAAAAATGGGTCACACACACACACACACACACACACACACACACACACACACACACACACACACACACACACACACACACACACACACACACACATGAACACACAGGTTATAAATGATGCTGCTGTGCTTGAAAAAACAAACGGGTTCCACACAGGATCTCAGAGCTCTGATTGGAGAAACACAAAACCAGCCAACAGAAAAAACACACATCCACAATTAGCAACAGAAAAACCATTTATCTCAGTGCAAAGGTAAACATGTAGAGACAAGTTAATGAAATTAGAGGAAAGGGAAGGCAGGCCGGGGGCGGGGCGGGGCCGATAAAGGCCTGAGAGCAGGAGAGCACTTTGAAATACTGCTGCGATTTTTTCTTTTTTAATGTACCTGTAGCAACGCTCTACAAAGACAAATACAAAGACGTAAATCCAAAGTTTTGGCAGGTAACTGGTATTATAATGAAGAACAAATAGGACAGGATAAGAAAATACTTAATCAGCTGAGTCAGAAAGTTTTTGCTTCTCTTTTTTTTTTTTTTAGATTTTTCCCCCCTCCAGCACAAAAGGCAACAGTCACGCCTTTTGTGACCATTAGGTTAAAGTCATATTATTTTAAACTAAAGTCACATTTACTGCTGTTTTCTGTTCTTTTGACCTCCAGTTTTCTGGACTGGACTGACCAGTAGCAATGGAATTAATGATGATAGCTGTAGTTTTATGTTTCTATGAATGAACTGCAGTAGCTTATATTTTGCCATGTATAGATGCACTTTTTCCTTTTAGCCACTAGATGGTGCAAAAGTCAGTTCACAGCCACGGACAGTGTTCACAATTCTTTGTACTGTATGTTTGCATGTGTGTGTATCAGTACCTGAAAGAAGACTCATAGGTGGTTGAAACATTAAAGAATGGGGATCTTTATTTTAGCAGTGTGCAGACATTTTTTTCTTTTTCTTTGACGTCTACTTTTTTTTTGTCCTGTACCTAGAGGGATGTGCATGCACTTTCCTCTTTTGTGTATCAATACTCTTACCACAGGGTTTCTATACGAGAGTTTATGGAGTTACATACCCTATGCCCATCCAATAAAGATCCAATAAAGCAATAAACAAACAAACAATAAATAAATACCCTATGCCCATCAACAGAAACAAACTGGCTCTCTCACTCTTTAAAGAGGTCTGAATATGTTATGATCCTTCATAATGTAACAAAATGTTCACCTCCTACTGGAAACTGAATTGATTGACAAATGGACTGGATAGTGAAGCGCTGTATCTCCTGTTCATACTTGGATGCACATTTGGTCTTCAAATAAGGTTTCCCATTAAGGAAAACCTCATTCAGCCAGGCTGTATTCTCCTTCAGAGCGTCACACCAGTGGAACTCAGTGCCAGTCAAAGAATCACTGTCATTTCACTCATTTAAAGTAAATGTAAAGAACTGTCTTGTTGACAGTGAGCACATATAAGCATTGAGTATTCTGTCATGTATTTTTCTAGTAACCAGATAGTTATTACATAATAACCAGACAGTTATAGAGATTTGTTTAATGAATCCTGTTCCTTAATACTATGTATTGCTGATGCCCGATAAGAACTGATTATATTATGAGCACTAACTGCCTTGTGTCATCGCAAATGTGTGTTATGTCTTACAAATGTATATTTATTAATGTGTCTTTGGTATTTTACTTCATTGTTGTTCCTTTTAAAGGTTTCCCTTTATCGTCAGGCAGAGGGATGTACATTGTCCCTTGTCAAATAAATTACACTGAAACTGAAATACAGCCCCTCTTTATAAAAGTGAATGGTTTCACAGAAATAAAAGTGTTTTTAGAAAATAAAAAGGCAAATGTTATATTTTGAGTATTTATTATGTATTTTTTTCGTATTTTTTACTGTTCTTACTATGGACCGCCGCTGTGTCCGAAATAAAGAATTGAATGAATATACACATAAGGTGTGGTTTATGAAAAACTGGTTGTTGTTGCCATTACATTGCTATGTGTTGTCGAGACAACCGTGGCGCCTTGATCTGCTTTACTTTTACTTTGATCATCTGTCACACATACACATACACACACACACACACACACACACAGGCTTGTTGTCAATAACTGTCACAGTTTCATTCACAAGCACTTTTATTTTCACACACACATAAACACACTCACACACACACACACACACACACACACACACACACACACAGGCTTTCAAATGTTTCTCACTCACCATATATAGGCCCACAAACACACACGCACACACACACACAGTGTGTCTGAATGGCTGTCTGTTCCGCTTGTCTAAAATGGCCAAAGGCTGTCCTGGACAAAGGGGGAGTGACAGGCCTCTCTGATTGGTCATGGCAGACTTTGACTGACATGGGATGGCAGCTGGGTGGGGTGTGTGTGGGAGCCACGCTGCCTCACAGCTGTGTGTTTGTGTTTGTGTGTTGAGCTGTTGTTGCTGAGCAGCGCAGACCAGACAGTGTAACAAAGAAACTGCAAAGTCTTTCTAGCGCAGTCAGACTGAAGGATCCAAACCCGCTGACTGCTTCCATTTCACCACCTTTTAAAATGCTGTTTTCATACGACACAGCGAACAGCTCAGTTTAGTTCAGATCCTACGTGTCAGCTGACACTCTGACACTTACACCGCCTTCACTCAGTCCCCTTCAGATTGAATTTCCAACGCACTTTATTACATTAACCACGTTCGATGTCCCTGCACTTAAACAGAATCCACTTCCACTGACCTCAGTCTCAGCTTACTTCCTCATTTAAATGACATTTCAGCTGCTTTCAGCACTTTGACTTAAACTGATGCTTCAGCTCTGGTCAGCATTTACAGGTACACTTCAACTGAAATTCTGACTTCAAGCAGCGCTCACACTTCCACACACATGAAACCCCTTTTAACCTCAGGTTTTGTATTCATGCTTCCACTTCACCCACTAACAAATGTTATTTACCCATTAGCCTTTACTGCTTAACATACCCATTCTAGCGCATTAGTTTAGAAACCTTCTTTATTTCAAACTCATATTAGTCCATATAATATTATTGTATTGTATTATTGTATTATTGCATTATTCTGCTATAATATTCTTCCGCAAGGGATTAATAAAGTATATTCTATTCTATTCTATTCTATAAAATGCATACAGACAAGAAAAGAAAGAAAGAAAGAAAGAAAGAAAGAAAGAAAGAAAGAAAGAAAGAAAGAAAGAAAGAAAGAAAGAAAGAAAGAAAGAAAGAAAGAAAGAAAGAAAGAAAGAAAGAAAGAAAAGGTACAACAACAAACAACAAAAGAAAACTGGCATAAAACAAACATGTCTAGAAGACATACAAACACATACATACAAATACAATTATTAATATTTATATTATATGTGAATATTACTATTTACAATTGTGGATTTAATTAGCAAGAAATTCTATTATCATTATTGTTATTATCATATATTTATCACGAGAGAAAGCAGATATCAAAGACAGCAGGCAATTATGTTCCCAAATGTTTTTAATCTCTGCTAATTCACACAGACGTTGCTGTTCCTCATTATCATGCAAACATACTAATTCATCTGTAAATCCCTCCCAGCTCAAGTATTTTCCCAATTACTTTGTGGTGACAGATGAAATCTGGAATATGTTCAGAGATATATACTCTGAGTTAAAAAAAAAACAAAAAAAACATTAATGAACTGAACTAATTGGAGAGTGTTGGAGGTGGATGTTGGCTGTATATTGAGCACAGCTCTGAGGTCAGGTCGAAGTCTGATAATTACTTAGGGAATGATTGTGGTTTTCGTGATTTTTTTTTTATTTTTAAGGCCCATAACTAGGTGATGGGTGACTATGATGATGTTGATGATGGTGATGGTGATGGTGATGATGGTGGTGGTGTCTCTAACTGTGCATAAACTGTCTGACTTTTCATATGTGTCATGCGTGGGCGTGTGTGCATGTTGTAATTTATGAACAAAATACAGCTAATTGCAACCACTTGTTAAAGTCCGAGGTCTGTATCTCTTCTTATGTCATATTAAACACACACACACAGTGAGAGGTGGTGGGTGGGGAGGGGGGGGTCATTATTCCTGGGATAAATGCAGAACCAGTCATTAACCTACACTTCTTTGAGACTCATATATCACACTCTCTCACACACACATAGACACACACGCACCATCATGTTCAAGCTAATCATGAGCCAGTGTTCATTTATAATCAATCTCAGATGTTTGACACTGGCTGTAAATAAACAGCAGACCGGTGTGTGTATGAGTGCGTGCGCGTGTGTGTGATTTCCATATGGCCGGTGTGGAATGAGAAGCAATCCCAGCATCTATCCATCACTCTGACCACGCTACAATCCATGTGCTGGGTTTTTTTTTGGGTTTTTTTGCCAACTCAATTTGTATACTGTGTGTGTGTGTGCATGTGTGTGTGTTATAATGTTTAACACATGCTGTATGGGTGAGGTTCTCTTCATGAAGCTCAACTCCCCAGCATCACATTTGTACTAACCAGCTGTCGACAGCTGGTCACTGTTGAGTTGAGCTTCCTCCTCCGAGGCATCAGGACAGTTACCATTACCAACTCACTGTCATAAGCACAGTGAGGACAGAGCTGTGGTTTTCTTTTTTTTTTTTTTTAAGTATATTTTTTGGCGTTTTTATGCCTTTATTTGATAGATTAGTAGAGATAGACAGGAAAGGGGGAGGCAGAGAGACATGCAGGAAAGGTCTGCCCGATGCGGGACGCGAACCGGGGACGCCTGCGTCTGCATATACATGGGGCGGCTGCCTTAACCACTGTGCCACGCACCGCCCCAGAGCTGTGGTTTTCAACTCAGTCTTTTTAGAGCTTTGTGGAAGAAAAGGCGGTTGTATATCACAAGCAACTCAATCATATTTTTCATGCTGCATTCACATGTAATTGGGCAGACTGCAGACGGACGACAGCCGCTGCACGTAACGGCATAAACAAGCCTCTATGTAAACACATGGTGGCAAAACAATACACGTGACAATATGTTGTCATGGCGATGTCATATTGTTTACCTGACCCACATTTTACCAGCTTTCTCTGTGACTACAATTACATCTGGTTTGTTACTGACGGCCGTCTGCCCGACTGCACATGAATGCAGCATCAGTGTAACGCTCCATTCCTCCTCACTGCGTTACCGCGGTGACTTTTCACAGACGCAACCTGGATCTGAGCCGACAACTCCGGTGTCTCCTCCGAGTTTCCATGGTTTCCTACCGTCACGCTGCCACTGAAGGTAAAAACATGGAGACAGGACATGGCAGCCAGCAGCGAGCTGACCCGCTCCATGGAGATATGAATGATATGAACGGCTCATTCAGAGCTGAAAGGAACACTTCACTTTGTTGATGGGGGGATTACTGGTTCATGAAAAACAGACTTTTGAACGAAATAATCAATTTTTGTGAATAGTGTCAGATTCGGACAGACAAACCTGGACCCACAAAAGCAGATCTGAGACAGGGAGTCCAGAAAAAGTGTCGTTTTATTAACAGGCAGATGGAATGGAGGTCAGTCAGCACAAGCAAAGGACAAAAATCACAGGGCAGAGGCAGGTCAAAAAACAGGCAATGGTCAGAACAAAAATCCAAATCAGAAACCTCTCTTTCACAGAGAAACACATCAAGGACAGAGAGCTGCTGTTCTCTGGCCAGGGACACAGACCTGAACTAACAAAGACACAGGAGGAGAGTAGGGTGGATAAGCTGCAGGGAGACAAGACACAGGTGATGATCATTAACAATCAGGGGAGGAAGACTAGACAGGAAGTGAGGAATACACACAGGGATACAAAATAAAAGACAAACAGGAAACACTAAACAACAAAACAAAATTAAACTCTACGGGCCCTGACAAATAGATAAGAGGAGAAGTTACACAATGTCCCTTTAAGAGCAGATGGAATGGACTCAGTGACAGTGGACTGGACATGGGGACTGGGACCAGTTCAGATCCCAATCAGCTGGTGGACCATCAACACATCCATAGAGTTTGTACCAGTCCTGAACCCCAGCAGATACAGCAGCTCCAAGGCTGGAGTTCTTCTCATTTCCAACCCTGGAGCAGAGCCAGTACTGGTGATGGAGAAGGCTCCAGCTTGTCTCTGAACTGTTTTTCCCCTCACTGATGTGTCAGTAAATTGATCTGAATGAGCTGATTATTTTGATCACTTTCACATGATGAACTGATCTATTGGGCGTCAAACTCAGTTTAGCTCAGGGGCCACACACACAGCGCATTTTGATCTCCAGTGGGCTGGACCAGTAAAATAACAGCGAAATAACCTTTAAATAAATGTGCAGGTGGAATTTTGTTAAATATGCATAATTAAGATGTTTACATTTGAACTATCCTTTTACAACACATTATTACAACAACCTCACACACGTTTGATACCTCTGATGTAAAACATTGATTTGATTTGACTTTTGGTTTCATATCTGTTGCTGTTAAGTTTCAATACAAATATAATCACTTTTTTATTTCTAAAGAGGATTAATCTCAGCAGTTTCTTGAGGTCAGTTGGCTTAACATCATCTTTTGACAACATCAAACTTTCAGCGCCAGCAAAATTGATTTCCTGCGGCTATGTTAAATTTTCGTTTTAATTAAAAAGTTCCAAAATAATTGTGATTAACTACATGAATTTGTTAGGAGGGAGAATGGAGGCTCTCTGCCTTCCATGTCTCATGGCTGAAAACCAATCTTGCAACATCAGTGTATTGGGCACCGCCCCGGTTCCCAGCTCTCGTGTCTGCGGCACCGTGACACAAACACGCTCCGTAACCAATAATCTTTTGTTTATGACAGTTAAAGCAGATATCAGTGGAATGTTTTTGTTAATATAAGTCCTAAATAGTCCTATTTTCCGTCAGCAATCACTTACATGGAGTGTTTCAGCCGTAACACGAGTCTCTCCATCACTCTGCTCTGCTGTAACCCGAGGAGAAAACTTTCCTTGTGGGATACAAGCGTTATCCAATGAGGAGAGAGAACGGCATGAAGGGCTGTGTTCCCAAGGGGTGCTCAATGTGGTGAAAGGACCAATAGATGCATGACGAGGGCGGGGGCTGCTAACTCATGGTGCGTTCAAGGAAACTCGTAACTTGTGTTTTTCCTTCCTGTGAAGTCATACCGGTTCGATCTGGTACGAGTTCATGGGTCGGAAGTTACAAGTGGCCATTATAGTGCACTTTCACAGACAACAGGACGGTAAAAACACGAGTTACGTGTTGCCTGGAACGCTACAAAGTCGTAGTTGTGACTTGAAGCTGTAACTTACGGTTTCAAAAGCCTGCCTTGAACGCAGCATTAGCCGAAACGGCCGTACCGCTGATATCTGCTTTAAGACTGCACAGATATACACATCATAACATTGTATATTACATAACAATATCCACCGCTCCATGGATTAAATTTGCTTTGTTAATGCACATGGCCGAGAGGAGGGTTAGAGAAACAGCGGAAAAGCAACCAGACTTTCTCTTTAAGATGAGTTGTTGTTAACGAGAGGTAAATCTGTATCTTAAAGGAATAGGTCAACATTTTGGCAAATTGGCCCATTGCCATAATCCCTATAGTCATATAGCAGCAGGTTTGTTACCTTTAATTGTCAGTGCAAGCTATTTTTAGAACAGGGGAGCAGAGCCATGAGCTGCTCAGAGCTACGCTATGGAGGCTAATGGGAATTCTTGGTTTCCCTCATCCAACTAACTCCAAAACGCTCCTGTGACAAGTTGTGACCTGCACATTCACCACACTATTAGATAATAACAGAACGTTATAAAACCAGGAAATCCCATTAAATAGCTTGCACCGACAATTAAAGGTAACAAATCTACTCCTAAAACTATAGGGATGCACGATCTGATATCACCGAGTAAACAACAGCCCAAGACTAACGCTAAACCTAACCCTAAACCTAACAAGTTGGTTATAACAGTGCTCCTGGGCTGTTGGTTATTTGGTGATATCAGATCATGTTTATAGGGATTATGGCAGTGGGCCAATTGGCCAAAATGTAGAACTATCCCTTTAAACTAAAGTACCAAAAACAGAGCATAGGCTTGATTTAACCTCAGATACATTCATTCAAATTCTTACCTCCATTTCAAAGCTGAAATTGTATGAATAAATCTATAAATAATGATAAAGATGTTTCAGTGAAGTACTAATGCTGTTTGAGAAGTGAAGGAGGAGCTCTCTCTTTCTCTCTCTCTGGTGGTCTCTCTCCATTTTCTCCTCCATCCATTCATTCCCAGATGGGCAGATTGTCCTGGTGCTCGCCCTCTGGTCACATTTGACCTGGAAGTGCTGTGATTGGTCCAAAGGTCATGCAGCTGGCTTCTCATTGGTTGAGAGGTCATTCCTTTGGCCCCAGAAGGTCACAACCCCATCCATCACTGTCATGAGGGCTTCTGTGAACACCATTATTAAAAGTCACTCTGTGTGTGTGTGTGTATGTGTGTGTGTGTGTGTGTGTGTGTGTGTGCGTGCGTGTGTGTGTGGGTCTGTCTGTCTTAACGCCTGTGTGAATCTGCCTTGGGTTGTTTAAATCGTGACTAAATACTTGTTCACTATGTTCTGTCTGTCTGTGTCGTTTGTCTCTTCCTTATTTCAGAATGTCCCAGTTGGCAAAGCCAGCTCCATAAAAATGGTTTTCCTAGTTTGGTTTCGACAAAACTTAACTGATCTGCACAGAGCACCGACCTCAACTCCAGTCAGTGTGACTGTCATACTAGGAGCTGGGTGGCTTTACTCAGTTGGTCTCACTGTTGGCTGGAATCTGTGACTTTTCAACTTGCACCGTAGGAGGAGGCGGTCAATCACGACACGTAGCTCACTGAACAGACAAGGAAACTGTGTTTAGTTTGATAGTTGTAATTAAAGGGGGCCTATCTGGCTCATTTCATATTTCCTATTTTAATACACTGCTCATTGGGGATAGATATGACACCCATCATCGTGTCCTATTAAGCAGCCCCTGTACATGTCATCCCTATGCTCTGGGTCTTACTGGACTCGATCCAGCGGTTTGATGTATCGTAAGGTCCCTCTTATATTCTGAGCTCGGTACTGTAAATCAACCTTTTCATTTGACACTGCAAACTCTCCAACATGCTTTGGGGCTGGAGAATATCCCTCTCTAGCTGATTTTTAAATGTATGGTGTTTGTTAATCATCTTTTCCAACGTAATTGTATCGTGTGCTCTGTTGTTGCTGTTTGGAAACTCATCGTCCCTGTAAATGAGGGAAACCCCAGTGACCAACAAGTTCGAATAAAGCTCTAATAATATTAATAATAATAATTTTATCCTGGGACTCCGCTCAAGCATGTTTCATAGAAGTCCTTATTTATCTGAAATGCAATTTCTCAGTTGATCCTATGTTATCTCTTTAAAAGCCCATTTTCCTACAACTGTATACTCACACATTCGAGCCCAAATCCAATCCATAACATGAATATATCCATAACAGAACCAAGACCAGTTACTGGGGTTTCTTCATCTTCATTTATGAGTTAATATTGACTGAAGGAAT
The DNA here is from genome assembly GCA_030347415.2 of Decapterus maruadsi. NCBI lineage: Eukaryota > Metazoa > Chordata > Actinopteri > Carangiformes > Carangidae > Decapterus > Decapterus maruadsi. Next base: position 24,332,729 of record CM064905.1, on the reverse strand, counting down.
CATACAAACAGTTTGGTTCAAATACAAAACCTTGTGTCTAACTTTTTTGCATGGGTGAAGTAAAGATGATTGGTGAAAGTTGAAAAATGCCAGATGGTCAAATGCAAATTAAAAATGGTGTCCATGATGTCAAATGCAGAAGTAAGATTCAACGAGACAAGAACAGACACAAGTTCTCCGTCTGATTAAATAGGAGACTTGCACCAGTGTATCAACATCTGGACTGACACCTGGATCACCAACAGGCTAGAAGAGGTTTGATTAGCTGCAAGACAACGTGCACAACCTGTTGTTGACTTGTTGATCATACAGTATAAGGATGTGCTTGAAGAAGTCATTAACAATATCAGAAGTTGTTACTACATGGAATACATGAATGAAGCCATGTTTGTCAGTGTTTTTGAACAAAAAAAACATGATGAAGGAGGTAACATGAAAGAAATTGTCTTGTTATCCTGTCTTGTTATCCTGTCCTGAATGTGCTCTATGGTGCAGGAGTTATACAATGGAGCTTGCATCCTTTGTTTTAATTATCCTCTCTTTTACAGATACAATCAAGCAGCTACATGTATGATTTGTCCTGAGCAGTGCAGCACTGTCCACCAGATGGTCTGTTTGGGAGGGACTAGGAGACCTCTGCTGTATTGAGATCTGCATAGAATTGAATGCTGGTGCAATAGTTAGGTAGTGGAAACTCTATCAAATGTTTAAATTTGATGCCATTTCTCACTCTGAGGTCAGAGGTGTGGTTAAAACGGTGAGTGACGTTTTTTACAAGAAGGCAGTCGAGTCCAAAAATGATATAAAATCATTATCAACATCCATATAAATATTACCATGATACCAGCACCAAGGAACAGCCGGCAGCATGAATGAGTAATGAATAAGTTACATGGTCATTTATGTAGCTAGACAGCCAGAGACACAAAGGTCTTTGTGTCTCTGGTTGTCATAGTTATCATTTAGTAGCGTATCAGTTCATCATGGTTGGTTTTCATGTGATTCTATGTGGTTATAACTGTCATATTGTAAGTGTGACAGTTGAGGTTCCTGTCACTATGGCTCCAGTTGATCATGGGCCCTGGCTACTTGGCCAAGGGGATGTCCCTTTGGCCGACTGGTTAGCGCGCATGACTCCGACCCGGGAGTCTGGGGTTCGAAGCCTGCCCGGGTCCCTCTTCACCTTGCCACATAAGTTTGTTCAGTCATTGATCACTGTTCTCTCACTAGTGAGCATTTATATTTGAGTGTCTTGACTTTAGAAAGCAATATAATTATGGTCATTTATTCCCTCCGTTATCAGACTCGGCCGTCAACATCCTACATTGATTCATCACATTCATCTTCTTCTTCTTCTTTTTTGTATTATGAATTTATTACAGGAAACAACAGAACACAAAACATTATAAAATGTCTGAGAGAAATTGTCCTGACTCCTTGTAGCCTAATATCTTGAAGACCCTGAAGTTAGAAATTAGGAACTCTGACTCATTAGACATACGACACCACAAACACAAATGATCACTTAACTCCTGTTTTAATTTCTCTTCACTGGTGACCTGTCAGGAGTTGATTTTAGATTTTGCTCATTACCAAGCACATGCCTGCTAAGCTCCTGGTTATGTGGTTACGTGCGCTGCAGTCCAACAGAGTTTCCAGTTTCTAACTACACACTGATGTATTTTGGTATTGTTCTAATCATAAATTTGATCAAAATATATATCCTATATATATCCCACTTTAATAAAAAAAATAAAAAAAAATTTAAAAAGCAACCTGAACACACACACAATATATGATATATACAGTATATAGTATATCCTATATGTTGGCTCAAATGGATGTTTCGATAGTTGCAAAGTGTTACAGAATCAATATGTCCTTTGAATCTGCTTATCACACATGAACACACACCCACGCCCCCCTGAGCACTGCTGTTGTTACACGAGGCTAATCCATTACCATGCCACTAACAGCGCTGATAAGTTTGTGTAGTGTGTGCGTGTGTGAGTGTGTCAGACCTCAAGATTGGCAATATCTCCTCACATCCTGTGACCTGACGTGACTCTGAGGCTATTTCTTTTCTCCTCTTCTTTGGAGAGCATTTAGTTGATTGAGAGTGTTAAGGTGTTACGTTGTTTTCAAAGATTGTGGTTGTATTGGTTGGGAAGGATGATGTGTTAATAACAATTAATTGATAATAACGGATCAGTGATCAGAGAAATAACCACAAAATAGCCTGAGCCCAAAGACAACAACATGGGTAAGAAGAAGAGGAGGATCTGAGGCTGTCAACCTGGACAGCCTCAGATCCCCTCTGTAAACCAGACTGTCTCATTTTGGCCTGGACTCAATGACGGTTTCTCCACATCCAGACCTATGTCTTGTCATTTTAAAGGTCAGACTGTTTGGCTTTAGTGTCAAAAAAACATTTAGGGTGAAAACAAGTTTCCTGTGAAGGACAAATAAAGTTGAATCTTAATCTAAATCTGAATCTGAGATTTGCTGAAATAAATAAAAGAAATGACATGAAAATCACAGATTACTCATTTTAAGATGCTGTTCATTATCTTGTGTCAATTAAGATGCATCACGATTTGGATTCTTTCAGCGGATGGATGTAAGAACAATCTTCAAGTGTCAGATTCATACAGCTGAACTAAAATACTGACACCTGACGAAACAGGAAGTAGGGCCCGAGCAATGGTACCTGGTACCTAGTACTTTTTTCTGGCAACACCTCAGCTGATATGAGGTTCCAAGCAAACTGAGTTGGTACAAGGTGACATCAACCAACTGCAGGCCACTGATTGTCCAAAATGTCGTCATTGGAAGAGTCGCAGACGCTGCTGTGCCGAAAACCCAGGTTTTTCAAGGAACTATGAAGTACTCAGCTGTAATGGAAAATTACCTGAACCAAGTTGAGTCAAGTATAGAGCTGTAACTGTGTGGTGGAAATTGGCCAAAAGATCTGTCAACGAAACTCCATTTAACCAAATGACATAGTGAGAATAGTGTTATGTTATTTCCTTACACCTGCTGTTTACATGGCTGCGTGTACAACATGAAGATCAACATTAGCCTAAGAAACAATTGGCAGTTAAAGGTCCAATGTGTAATAATTTGCAAGGTTTATTGGCAAAATCTGAATATACTTAGGTATTCTTTTATACATACAGCAAGGGTCTTGCTTAGAGAGTGTCACAACTTTTACACAATGGACCTTTACATGATGCTATACTGTAGTTGTTTCACAGGCTATGACATTATGCTACTACTTGACTACAAACCTCATGAAAATGTCCATAAAACTCATCAATACAACTTATTCAACATAAAAAGAATGTCCAACACTTACAGTCATTGCTTTCTGAGGGACAAACACAAGTTATTCAGTTATTCCACGAGATGGCACACACATTCCGTCACTTTTTTCTTTTACATTGTTACTTTTTGCCCTTTGTAACTCAGCGGATTTCAAAAGAAAAGCTCCACGATACATATGTGGCAATGTGAAGAGGGACATCCCCTTGGCCAAGTAGCCAGGGCACATGATCAATTGGAGGCATAGTGACAGGAACCTCAACTGTCACATCTCTCCCCCTCTTTTCACAAGCACGTGCTTCCACGCAGGCTGCCACACATTAGGAATCCATGGACCTGCTACATGGATCCTGCCAACAACGCCAGAATGTGGCAAGGCGAACAGGATTGAACCCACACCTGCCGGGTAAGAGTCATGTGCGCTTGCCAGTCACCCAAAGGGACATCCCCTTGGCCAAGTAGCCAGGGCGCATGATCAGTTGAAGGCATAGTGACAGGAACCTCACATACAAACAGCATACAAACATTTCACAGTCAATCTTTTCTTATAAAACATATTCAGGGCAGAACGGGAATGAACAGGAAAAAAGATTGTGGACAAGGCCTTGGAGGGTCTGAATTGCACATACAGTACATGCCTTAGACACCACCAACTGGAAATCAGACAAGATGCTTAATGCGGCTCAGCAATACGGACATGGTGATGTTCCACTACAGTATTCAACTACAGCCTCAGTTAAGCACATTGACCACATGCAGTGTAGCTGTAGTTTCTCAACTGGTCTTGTTATGATATCCCATTGGATATTATTGGAAATCACTGTGTGGACTCAGATTGCTTTTATTTCATCCTTTTCATTACCTGGTTCTCTTTCTCCTCTGCCTTGCTTCATCTCTCCACCCCTTCTCTCCCCTCTGTTTCAAACACCCCCACCCCCATGTTCGTCTGCTTCCCACAATACTGAGCATAGTAGGGTAGCACAACACCCGGGTTGATTCACTTTCATGGCTCCACGCGTCATTTTATTGTCACATTTATCTGTGTGTGTGTGTGTACAGCTAGATATGTGAGGACCAGTTCGAGTTTTAAACATCAGAGTGAGGACCTTTTGGGAAAGTAAGGACATTTTGGCCGGTCCTCACTTTCTCAGAACCCTTCCAAGGGCTGTTTGAGGGTTAAGACTTTATGGTAACTAGGTTATAATAATAAGGTTTAAGTTAGGTTAAGAATAATGGTTAAGGTTAGTTATTTGTTTTTGATGGTTAAGGTTAGGGTAAGAGCAATACATTGTGTCAATGAGTGTCCTCACAAAGATAGCATTACAAGCGTGTGTGTGTGTGTGTGTGTGTGTGTGTATGTGCGTGCGTGTGTGTGTCAGGTGTTACCAAGTCAGACCAGACTCCAATGGGCCCATGTCCCCTGACACACTCACACAGTGAAACACTGAGCTCTGCCAGCTGCTCTCCTCTTCTATTGGGAATTGAATACTCTCCTACCACCAGCTGAGCTCAGAGCCAGAGACACAGAGAGAGAGTGAGCATCTGTCCTTGAGCAGGCAAACTCACATGTGTGAGCGCACATCCATAGTTAGTATGTGCGCTTGTGGTCAGTACGAGTGTGTATAAGTGTGTAAAATGATTGCTGTGAGGACATTTCTGCCTCAAAGGACTGTTTGAGGGTTAAGGTTTGAATTTAGGGGAAGAAGTAATGTCTTCACAAGCATTAAAAAGACCATCTCTGTGTGTGTGTTCTTATACATGCTACGTTGAGAGGACCGGAACGAGTTTTTAACCAACAGAGTGAGGACATTTATAGGAAGTGAGGACATTTTGGCCAGTCCTCACTTTTTCCAAGGGCTGTTTGAGCGTTAAGACTTGGGTTAAGACGTTAGGTTATAATTAGGTTTAAATAGGCATTTGTTTTGGATGGTTAAGACTGGGGTAAGGGGCTAGGGAATACATAATGTCCTCACAAAGATATATTTACAAGGATGTGTGTGTGTGTGTATGTGTGTGCGTATGAGAGAGAGAGAGAGAGAGAGAGAGAGAGAGAGAGAGAGAGAGAGAGAGAGAGAGAGAGAGAGAGAAAGAGAAAAGGAGGGCGAGGGAGAGAGAGGCCGTTCTAAGGGGTTAGTTTGATTAATGCCCATCTCATCATCCCTCCACTTTCTCTCTAACCAGAAAAAACCCCAAAACAAAACACACAGAATGAGCAAGAGAGACCACCCCTCCTCTCTCTTCTTGTCACGTGGTCTCCCACATTCAGTAAGAGCTGATTGATGGCGAAGACAATGATTGGACAGGAATAGAGTAAAGGGGAGGAGAGAGAGAGAGAGAGAGAGAGAGAGAGAGAGGGAGGTGGGTGGAGACAAAAAGGGAGAGAAAAGAAGAGAGAGATCCATTAAACCAATCAGGTGGCAAGAAAAGAGTCAATTGACCAATGGCAGGGAGGACAGAATGGTCGAGCACAAAGGCAGCAGTGTGTGTGGTGCATGATGAGAGAGAGAGAGGTGGAGTTTGTGTTTGTTACTGAGCTTGTCAGTCTGCATCAGTAAATCTGTGACTGCATTGTGATCTTGTGTGTTTGTGTGTGTGTGTGTGTGTGCACGCGCACATACTTGTAGCTGTAAAGCTGTCATGTAACTGTAATTACCACAGGTTCGCTTCAGCTGCAAAACAGTCACATTTTTTCATAGCATTATTATAAAAATAAATAATTTATATGCTCTGATAAATACATTTAGGGATTTTAATTTAGAAAATACAGGAAAAAATTACATACTTATTTAGAACAGAATAGAATTATTAGCCTTTTATAAATTTGAGAGCACAGTAGATTAATGCTGTGTATGGGTAATTAACTCCAAAAACTAAACAGTGAACTATAAACTTTTTTTTTTCCAAATAACAAATATTTTATCATGGCAGAGTTATACTATGCTGTCGTAATTTCTATTCACTGAAAGTTGATCAAATGAAGAAATGTTTATTCAATCCAAGAATGAAGTGACATAAGTTTATTTATATTGTTTACATAGTTTTAATCTATACAGTAGTAGCATGAAAAGATGTTTAAGGTATAAATACAAACTACAAAATAAAGTGTTTAATTTTTCCTGTGGCTTCTTTTAAAAAGAATGAAGGACGCTAAAAGTAAAAAGAATGTAGCCCGTAAGTGGTTGATTTTTTTTTTCTTTGTTTATTCACAAAGAGGATTGACGATTTGATAAGATTTAAATGTGACTAAATTAAATATATATTTTATACAAATCAGGTTGAGTCACATAATCACATGATGTAATCTAAATATAAACTAAAAATGATCCTTGTAAAATGTATTTTTTACTTTTAATAATGAGGTATTGTTATCATTTATGTATTATTATTATTATTATACTATTATATTATGTATTATATTTTTACCTATTATTTTTGTGACCTGATTCAATATAGAATTCGACAAGCTTCGTGAGTTCTAATGATGTGATGTCTGATGAACCCAATGCTAATAAATAAATGAACTAAATAAATAAAATAGAGGTGATATGACTTTCTCTCTCTTTATTTATTAGCATGGCTGTTGTACAGTATGAATACTACAGTTTACGGGTTAAAATAGAAATAAATAAATACATAAATAAATGTGTGTGTGTGTGTGTGTGTGTGTCCACCCAGATGCAACCTGGGCAATGTAAAAATAATGACTTTTTCACATACTGTTTTAATTGGAGGTTGTGATCACAGTTTGATTATATTTGTCTTTCTCTCTCTCTGTCTTTCTCTCTCTCTATCACACACAATGGTCTTTCTTTCTGGTATAAAGACATAAAAATAAAAACACACACCCAACGTGTAGAAACTCTAATACACAACCCTATCACAAACTTGTGTGTTCTGTGCATTATGTCATGTCCCAGTACAGGGACTGTGCTCAGTGTACTGGAACATCTGAGGTGTTTCAAATAACAAAAAGTTGAACTTCAAATGATATACATTTTCTTTCATATAACCTTGACAAAGAAACAAAGACAAAGAAAGTTAACCAGAAACATAATCCGTCCTCCCATTAGTTGTAATTAGCTTACCATTGTAGGGTCATGGGGGCAGGGGGACAGGTCACCAGTCTATCACAGGACTGACATGTAGAGATGAACAACCTCACACACTCACATCCTCGTGAATTTTGGAGTTGCCAATCACTCAACGTCCACACGGAGACGCCCCAGAATGGGGGGGAACCAGTTTACCACTGCACCATCATGTCACCTCCAGAATATTGTAGAATCTAGAACAATTTAAGGATCATTAGTCCTATTTTCCTATGTGAGGAAGTAGCACCCTGTGGCAGACACAACCAATTTTAGAAGACTCATCAAAAGTAAATCACAGTTTTTGTGTCTATGTAGATATCGTTCATGCAAGTTGTTATTGCTAATATTTTAGTTGTTAGCTGTAAGGTAAGCTAGTTCATGACTCCAATAGTTGTAACAACAATGAAAAATTACAACCTACTCCAACCCAAATTTTAACTGCATTTACACTTTGCTTCAATTTCAGTGGCCGAGGTCTTGAAACAGAATGACGATGGTGTTAAGGTTTAGTTTAGGATCAAGATATGTCTGACAGTAACTAATAATACTTGAGACGCACACACACACACATACCTATTATGTTAAAAAAATATATAATGTAAGTGCAAAACTTTCAATGATCTATCTCACCTCAGGGTGTGTTACAACCCAAATGATGGGGTGAATTATAACATATCGCTCCTTATGTTTGACACCAAACCATTCATTTTCTGTTTTTGTTGCAGATGTAACAACTATGCCATGTAATTGCAGACACATGTAACTAGTTTGTAACACATTTTGAACACACTGGCTTAAAAGCCGTAAATGAAACGTGTCAGAAATGTTACAACCGTCCTTAGTCTCCCCTACCATGGAATTTGCTATTCATTATGCACGGAATCATAATGTCCTTTGTCATCCACTTACTTTTTCCTGAAGCTTCATCATTTGTGGTCTTACAGTAAGTTAAGTGTCATGATAACTTCCAGAAGTCTGTCATGATTCAAATCAAAATTCAAATCATGTAAATTTCTTGAATGTCAGTGCACAATTCCCCAGTAAGGGAGCACAACCAGTTCAGAAACTCTGTTGTCCCACTGAAGCCCTGAACACCACCTTGGCTGGAATGTGGAGATGTAATTGTTGTATTTTTACTCTTCTATTGTTTAGTGTTATCATGGTATTACTTTATGTGTAGCTTATGTCTCTTTTACAATGGTCTAAATGGGCATGTGTCATTGAACGGAGGCAGTTCTACTATTTTGTTAGGTCTGGATGTTGTCTTTTACAACTGCTCACAATGCAGACACTGTAAAGTCCAAGGGAACTTTACCACTGGGACAATAAAATCTATCCTATCCTATTCTTTGAGCATGTTACCTCTGCTGCTAGGGATGTCTCAATCAAAACCTCAGAAGCTCTGCCAGGTTTGGATTCTGTCAAATGTCAGTGGTTAAAGACTGAATTTTCCAGAGCAGCCCTCCTCACCAAAAAAAAATGGACAAGGACATTTAAACCAATAAGAAAAAGTGGTCCCGTGGACAGTACAAAAACAGAAACAGAAAAATGACATGAAATACTTCAAAAAACAATTAGATTTTTAAACACCACACTGAGTGTAGAAAACACATTGAACCTTCACACAAATACATGCAAACATGTATAGAGAGCTTTCCCACCCCCACCCATTCAAACCATGATCTGTCATGCAAATCCCAGCACAGAGACCGCTCCTAAAACTCTCCAGATCAGTGCGGAGATAGATTGCCGTCTGGCTGGAGAGGGCTATCCCTGCAGAACTCCTTAAGAAGATTGGAGCATGTTCAGACGCCAGTTCCGATGCATAACACATCAACTTCAATGAGAGCGTATTATGATGTCACAGAAACTAAATCAATTACCTCAAGGGAACAGAACCAGAAGCCACGGCTGACAGGAGAGGTTTGGATGTTGGTAAGGATCCAAAGAGGCATTTTATACTTTTTCATGTGTTGCCTTGCTCCCTTGAAAGTGATGGGTGGTTCTTTGCAGATGCCTTTTTCATGTCTTCATCTCGCCATATTATTTCTATTAGACTGTAGATGATGCAGGCAGTTAACCTTGTTCCAAAAGGATTCAGTGTCAGCCTTTGTTTGGAACTAGGTGGGAAAACTGAAGGTGTATGCTACATGAGCGTGATCACTGCAATTGTGATGGGGTTTTATGTTTTTTTAAATGTCTAATTATCTTGAAATTTGACTTTTTACAATATTATAAACAACAATGGTCTTTGTTTCAGGACCTTCCATCCTTCCAAGTGCTTAGCAGGCTGACTTGGCTTCCAAGACCTCATATTGACTTCATTATAAGTGGTCCTTCTCTCCTCTGTCTCATCCCCACTGACAGATCCATTGTAGCTCAATAACTCCCTCTCTTGAGACAAATCTGATTTTCAATGCTCCACTTTCTCAGGGCCATGGTCAGTGTATGATGAGGTGTGGAAGTCATCACTATTCTGTTAGCCCAGCTGATAAGACTATTTTAATTTAAAATTATTGATTCATAGCTTGCAACCACTGCTTCTAAACACCAATCACCTTAAAAGCCATCTCATGTCTCTATCTCGGGGAAGCCCCGTGCTGGGTAGAGTTGTCCTGCCTCTCACCTTGTTCATTGCACCCAAGTGTGACAAAAACAACAAAACAACATGCTGGCAAGGCAAGGCAAGAGCGCTTATAGGCTGAAATACTTTGATATATTTTCATAGAACCAAGGGTTACATGTGTACCTCATGTGTAACCTCACATTTATTTGCATCATAACAACATCTTCTGCCCTTAGACCGTCACATTGACTGAGGAAAAAAAAAACAGAAACCCCTTAAAAGGGAAAAAAAAACAGGAGAAATTACAGACCGAGGAGGGATCCCCCACCCAGGATGGACAGACGTTACATAGATGTGTACAGAAAATAAAACAGTTTATAACATGGAATATGGAATGCCATGGAAAATTGGATTGTTCAGTCAAGAGGAGCTGATGAAGGCAGCTTCTGGTGGGCAGGCTGGGTTGTTTATAGGGAGAGCAGGCCAGCTTAATGAGAATACTGGTGGGCAGACTGGTTCAAAAGCAGAGGGAAGTAGGTGATGCAGCAGGTGGTGGTAAGTGCAGAGAGATGTAGCTCTGGAGAGATCTGTGGAAACACAGAGAGAGTATGAGATGCCAAGGCCAAACTGCAAAGAACAACAGATGGCAGTTTGAATTGTGCATGAGGAGAGGGGAGGAGAGGAGAAGAGAGGGCTCCATGTGGCCTGATGTGTCCCCCATCCTAAACTCAGAGGGGATAGCACTAGCGTATCACAACAAAATATTGGTGAAATGAACGAGTTTCACGGCAGATAATGTGTTATTTAGAGGCTGCATCCTGCTGCCCTGACTCACATCATACGGATATACACAGCTCTTGGCTGGATCTAATTTCATCGGAACGACTTGTAATGCAACCAAAGTTATCTGGGTGAGTAAATGATCGTATTTTATGCTAGAAATAAGGTCAGGATTGTAAAAAAGAAAAAAAGAAAAAAAAAGAAAAACGGCAATTCCCCTTTAACTGGACAAAAACTTGTTGTGATTCTCATACAAGAACATAACACACACACACACACACACACACACACCATGGTGCTTGTGTTGCTGGAGGCCCCCTAAGTGAGTCCTTGAGTGAGACTGATGGGGTCAATTCCCACACATAGACCAGCCCTCCCTGACACACAAAGTTGTGCACTGTACTGTGTCAAGCATCTAAAACATGCACGGATACGCAGACATAAGCACATACACACTCACAGCAGCAGAGTCTTTAGCCTGAGGCTAAACAGTGTCAGAGGCTGCAGCCACCTACAGCTACAGCTGTTCCAGATCTGGACACACACTCACACTCACACACACACACACACCTTAATGCTGAGTCTGTGTGCATGTGTGCGTGTGTGCATAATATGATGTGATATTCTAGTTATTGATATCGTGCATACTTGAAGATGGAGAAACAAAAAACCTCATGTCACCCCTGCAGGTTTCCATCTTTTTATTTCCTCTTTTACTTATTTTTAATCTTCCTCGGCTACAAACATTCAGAAAGAGAGGGAACCTACCAGTGAGTTTGAAAACAGTGTTTGCATTTTTATTCCCCTTTTCCTTACACATACCCTACATGGTGTTTTTTGTGTCTTGTTCCTGTGTGTACAGTCAGACTCTGTGAGTGTGGCAAAGTATTTTTGGCAAACACAAAATTCAAGAGAAAAGCGAAGAATAACTTAACCTGAGCAAAGGAAAATCATGTCTCTGCTCGGTACATGTATTTTCACATTAATTTTTTTCCACCTATGTCCCTCACTCAGATACATAGTCATGTGTTCCCGCCAGCCATTGTATAGGGGAGAAAGGTGATGATAATTCTAGGGGCCCAGCGCCCAGTAGGGCCCACAAAAAACCCCAGTAGTCTAATCTTTGTATGACTGAGTTATTCTGCATAAGACCTTGGCTAATACTCATAGTAATGCTCACTAGTGTGGCTCAATGCTGACCATTAACTGAAAGATCGGTGGTTCGATTCCTGGCTCCCCCAGTCCACATGTCGAAGCCTTGGCAAGACACTGACACTTGAATGGTTCGTTTTTGTCTGCTAACAGCGCTGTATGACTGTGTGTGAAAGAGCGAATGGGACCATTACATTGTAAAGCGCTTTGAGTGGTCCAAGTGACTAGAAAAGTGCTATATAAGTGCAAGTCCATTTACCATTAGCATCAAAACAAAGTAGGCTAAATAAAAAATCATAATACATACGTAGTCTAAGAAAAAAAGTGGAAGAGTCAGGGGCCCACTTTAGTATTGTTTCAGGGGCCTCAGAATTCCTAGCAACGGCCCTGGTTCCCCCTCAAATCTCTCTGAGCTGCTGACTTGTGTTCTAAATGTTTCTGTTCTGTCCTGCACACTTGTTCAACTTAGCACAGCATTACTAGCCAAGAACAGGAGAAAGTATTCTGATTTCATCTTTTCTTTCTTTTCTATCTTGATTTATTTTTATTTTTAAAAATGGGACTGCATATTCATGAACATTAAAAATGTAAGCATGTGAGATATAGCCATCTCTTGTCCCATTGGCAGGTAGTTGTTAGATAAAAAGACAGATTCAGACAAAATTACAACAGACCATTAAACCATTAAAACAAGAACAATATGGAGTTGGGGGACCACATGAGGGCTGTATTGCATAAAGTCATGCAGCTGGATTGCTAGACTGTATTGCAGACTGCTCATGGTAAAGTGTTAATGGTATCTCAGGATACCCACATTTTTTAAGTGGTGCCCTACTGTAACACAAGTTGCTGCTTGGGGAGTGAAAATAAAACCCAAATAAATTATAATCATAGACTAGATTGTGCTACAGACAAAAGCCACTGACTTGACCTGTGGCCTGTGTCCTAAGTGATTAGTGATTCCTAACCCCACACAAAGAGGAAGAAAACCATAAAAAAAACAAAAAACAGCAGCACTACACTTATAACAAATGGGAACTAATAGTCTTCAGGTTAAAGGTCGGTCCTGACCCCACACCCTCTACTGAATGTCCCCCTACAAAAATTGTTCTCTATCCTGTAATACAGACCTGGATACATACTGTACAGATACTGTAATCATGATAGTCAAAATTGACTAACTTTAAATATAACATTATCCACTGCTTCATGGATTGATTTCTCACCAGCTTTGTTAAAACAACTGCACATGGCCGGGAGGAGGGTTACCAAAACAGCAGAAAAGAGATCAGACTTGCACAGTTCCCCTTTAGCAGGCAGTGCACACCATGTGTGTTGTTGGATGCTACATGGTACACCTTCTCATTAAGCTTTCCCATCAAGCTGGTGTAGACTACGGGGAAGAAGAACTTACACAGTTTAATAAAGATGAAGCGTCTGCCAGAGAGCAGAAGGCTCAGCTATGCTGGTGGAGTGTGACTGCTGAGCTACCATTTTAGTCTGGATTGACTTTGACGTTAGCTCTTAACTTTATATCTGTTGCCACAATGTCAGGTTGATGTATCAGAAAGAGCTTGGAAACTACAGCAAGTGCCACAGCATGACATCCAATGACTTTGATAATCTTACAGTCCAGTACTGTGGATCATGATGAATGTTCACACATGTCAGTTAGTCTCAGCTCTACCGACTTTGTGTGAAGCTCAATCCTAACAAACCATAGCCCACTGACATGCTAAAAACCTGCTACACATCAGCTGGTTCACATGTACACAGGGCCGTTGTAGAGAGGTGATGATAATTCTAGGGGCCCAGCGCCCAGTAGGGCCCAAAAAAAAAGAAAAGCCCAGTAGTCTAATCTTTGTATGACTGAATTATTCTGCATAAGACCCTGACTAATACTCATAGTAATGCTGCATCAGCATAAAAAACAAAGTAGGCTAAATAAAAAATGATAATATATGTAGTCTAAGAAAAAAATAAGAGTCAGGGGCCCACTTTATTATTCTTTCAGGGGCCCCAGAATTCCTAGTAACGGCCCTGCATGTGCATGCAACTCAAAGCACGACTGTGAAGCCTCAAAGGTCTGAAACCAGCTGTTAACTCCTCATATTTTCAGTGAAGTTCGCCTTGAAACTTATATATTATGTTATACTACTGTATATACTGATATGTTCTGTGTAAATGTCCATTAATCCTCTCTCTCTTTCTTTGTCTTTGCATATTTCTCCCTGCAGGATCCACAACACCAATGGCTGAGGCCGGGTTTCCTCTATTTCTCCCAGCCTCTAATACTACTCTTCTGGCACACACATACTCTCAAGCACGCACACACACACACACACAGATGACACCAACACACCCAAATCGCGCAGTGACATCATGATGGAGTGTCAGGTGCTGCTGGCTAATTTCTGCCTCGACGTGTGTGTGCAAGAGGTGTAGAGCGGATGGGTATGAATACTAAACAGCCAGCTAATGATATATATTTTGTGTGTGTGTGTGTGTGTGTGTGGGGGGGGGGGGTGGGGGGGTGGGGGCGGGAGGGTGGGGTGGGGGGTGAGCAGCAACTGGCTAATGATATCTATTTTCTTAGTGAACAAGCCCACTGTGTATCCCTGTAGTGGCTACTGCTGTTTCCCCCACTCCTGCTGGCTGCACACACACACACACGCACACACACACACACACACACACACACACACACACACACACACACACACACACACACACACACACACACACACACACACACACACACACACACACACACACACACACACACAGAGTAGAATAGACATCACCACAAACATTCATCATGCTCCCACAGTGAATTTAGGTATATGACATGCAAAATGACTGTAGTTATAAATGAGCGATGATAATATTCCAGTTTGTAGTCTGGATATGCATTTCTTTCGACATCTTGTTGCTACAACCTCTCCTATAATGTGTTAATATTGTTTTAAGTTATATAGATAAGGCTGCACTCACCTGGGGCCTTATGTACAGAAACATTGCAGGTACACAAAGCTAGAAAGTTGCGTACTCAAATTCATCTGAATGCAGGTACACAAGCATGAGCACCACACTCCACCCCAGTGTTAATTTTGTTGACGAATCATTTCCGGCAACGATATTTCCTCCTGATGACAACAAGACGATTAGCCTACTAAATAAAAAAGTATGTGTGACGAAGAGACAATGACAAAATGTATTGACTCTCCACATGGTAACATGTTACCATGTAGAGCACATGTGTAAAACATGTAACCACATGTGTAAAAATGGGTTCACATGATTCACATAAAATTAAGCCAAAACCATGTTTCCCATGTGCAAAATTTTTCACATGTGAAAAATCATAGTGAATCACATACGAAGTTCATGTGGTTTGCTAGCTTTCTTAACGAAATGAAAACAAGACCATAATGTTTGGCTAAGACCAAATCCAATCGGAACTCATTTTGTTCTGTCAAAGTGAGGGACAAGTTAATGTAGGAAGACAGACAATCACAACTCATCTCACACACACCAGTATGATTTCATCCCAGGAACACACTGTCATCATGCTGACTTGACAACACAACGCAGCTGACAATGTGTTTAAGAAAGAGACTGATAGAAATATGGGAAATTTTCGCCTTATATGGTAACAAAAAGAAGACACTTTGTAGATAGTGTGGTCCCACCATCAGCGACAAAAATGCAACAAACCTGAAGCGACATGTGCAGGCGAGTCATCCCAAAATTCATGCAAAGCTAATGAGCTAATCTGATGCTGTTCTAGCTAAACTATTAAGTTGAATATATCACTGCTGCCACTGTTTGTGTTACTAATCGTACCAGAATGAAGTGGCTGTATCAGAGTCATGTAAAATGAAAGATTTTCTGTCATTTTGAAGAAAGGTTGTAAGATTTTAACTTTTCCTTTAAATTAATCTCATTGGATAGAACTATTGTATTTCCTGCTGAAAATTAAAATGTTTCTACACAACCTCAGGTACTGATCAGTAGCTTACAGTACTGATGGCGTTATAACCCATTATAGATCTTTTTCTTTGAATGTATGTGAGAATTTAATTACGGTATACTAATTGGAGTATTCTTGATGACATAGTAGCCTATGCACTTTATATTTTATATGCTGCCTCATGTGGTACATTGGTTATGTTCATATTTGCTTTTTGCATTATGGTTAATGTTATTGTTTCTGATTCAAATCAAATCAACTGTTTAACTCAAAAAGGAGACACATGTGCAAGTTAAATTATTGCTTCTGGAGCAGACAAAACCAAGGAAGTGAATGTTGACTTAGTGACATGTGCATTTGCATGTCCTAATTGAAATACTAAAATTAAATACTAAAATGCAAAGCTTTGAGGTGTGAACGTGGAGTACAGATACAGATTATTAAGTAAATCATTAAGCCATGTGCGTCAAATCCGAACCTCTGTGGTATTGTGGATGAGCAGCAGATAGGCAAAGTGACGTTCAAGATGATTGGATTGTGATGTGTCAATCAAGGTGAGGTCTCCCTCCCTCCTCTGAGCCAGATTGGAGGCATGGTCTCCCACTGAGCAGGGCTCTGCTGGACGCATAGCGCAAGGCGAGGAGCTGAGTAGAGTAAAAAGCCGCCACTTTAAAATGTGTAACGTAAGGATGATGATTGCGTTCGTACACAATCAGGAAACGCTCCGACGGCTACCCAACAGTTGATGCAGCGGTGCCTCCGTAGACTGAGTAGGCTGGGTCCTCCAGAGGATGCAGGACCTGAATTGGGACACAGCTAAAGTAAGACTGTTTTGGTCATGGGTATCAAACGCATTATGGGATATAACAAAATCAAAAGTCTGATTTCTGCTTCACTTCCGTACGTTTGCATGCACTGCTTAATCGAGCTATGCTCAAAATTCCATTTTCGCTGCCAATCGGACTTTCACATGCACACATACGTTGTCCAGTTATACTCCCACTAAGGCCTATAGAGAATGTGAAGCTGACATCACGCCGCTTTGGCGTTGTGGGACGTCGGCGCCATCTTTGGAGGAACGCAAACGTAAACAGAGTGGGGAAAACGGAGGAAAACGAGCAAGAAGTAAAAGAGAAAGAAAAAGAGATGAGGAAGACGGACAAAAAAGAAATGGAGAAGGGGAAACAAAGGAGGAACGTATCATATCATCATCATAAACTCAAATTTAACGAGAAACAAAGGTAGACAGAAAAACTACAACTTATTAAGACCCTGACTTATCCAGACCTCTCGCTTTTCGTATTAGTACATATAGTACTGTGGCATTTTTTATGCAGCAGTTCTGTCCCACCATGATTACTTTTAAGCAACTTCGGGAACATTTTTCAGGGGGACGAGCAAGTGTTTACATCCGCGATCCTCCAAAGATGGCGTCCAATGTCCAACGGCGTGATGTAACTTCACATTCTCTATACTTGACGGAGAAAATCTTCGTTCTCTAACTCCGATTTCACTTGGACTAAGGCATTTACATGCACTTCAGTTGTGCAGTTATAGTCGGATTAAGGCTATAATTCATTTTTTTTTTCAAGTGTCATGTAAACGTACTGACTGTTTAACTTCCTGTTGAAGAAGGGGTTAATCCCCCACCCTGGTGATGTCATTCCTTTTTCCCTGAGGCAAACTCTGGAGACACAGACTGTGGGCCTGTGTGTGTCCCTCACATTGTGTACATGTTGCTCTGTAGGAGTCCTGAATATGAACGCCCTGCTCTGTGTGTGGCCCTGTGTTTGACCATATGCACACCGGACCTGTAACTCCCATAATCAGATTGTAATGATTGTAATGACATTTCAAGAATTCTATTTCACATTCTACACACACACACACACACACACACACACAACAGCAACAGCTGGGAGGCTGACCTTTGACCTATTTGGAGGTCGAGTCGGTTGGACATGTGGGCATCTGGCTCGGAACAAAGATGGTCTGTCTACATTTTGTGTAGGCACAAAATATACATATATTAATGTTAATACCGGTGTGCTTTAACCAGAGTCATTGTCAATCAAAGTGACATGCATTAGTTACACAAACAAGGACACACACACACATGAACGTGCATAGACACACACTCTGTCTCTGTCTTTCTCTGTCATGCACCCATGCAGACCTATCATTGCCACCACCAAACTACACAAAGACACACACTCTCTCTCTCCCTCCCTCGTCCTCATCCACACAGAGAAAGGCTGTGAGTATGAGTGATGGTTGCAGCTCACGTCTATCCATTACAGAGGTCTGGCTGCAGACAGGTGAGCAGGCTGATACATGAGGAGGGCTTTATCTCCACTCACCGACTCCCCACACCGTCTCATTCAGTGGCTTGCAGCATTAACAGCCTCTGACCACTTCCCACCCCCACCACGCACACGCATGCACACATAAAAACCACACGCCCGCATACAGAAAAGGAAATATTTTCTTTTAAATCTGCCCTTTAAATATATCCGGGAGTCAGAGAGAACCATCAGTCACCGTTGATTATGCACACAAATCAGGAGGAGCTTGTTTTTGAAAAAAAAAAAAAGAATTTAGAAGAAATTAGTAGGCTATATGAGCAGTTTTTAGTGAGATAATTCAATAATAAAACATTAATTACCCCAAGTTCATTATTCAAATAAATGGTAGGAGCGCTTAGAGTGCTCATTCCACATCTTTATATCTCTGTGAGGGCAACAGAGATGATTTTATGTTAACCATCCATTTGTCCACCTGTCTGTCCCATTTTAGACATAATCCTTTTACATAAAACTTTTTCATATTTGGCACTCACTGCAACACAAATGGTTAATATTTCCCATGAGTCTGGATAAATATGTGGTCAGAATTCTGAGTGGCACAGGGATTCAACTGTGAGCCTAAGCAAAACAAAGCAGTTCCTCCATAAAAAAACATATGGAGGTTGTTTGTGATTTTTACAGGCAAAAATCATTGATTTGTGTGGCAGGTTTTCCTAAAAAAGATGCAATTGAATATGTATAGGTTGTTATGTGATCAAATTGCAGGAACTTGCAAAGACTGCTGGATTTGAAGAAAAAAAAAGGATTTGATTAAAAACAAACAAAAGAAAGTGATTCCACAACATCCTGTCCTCAGCTATTAAACCTTTTGTGGGGGTGCTACTCTGCCAGAGCGACTCCTGACATGGCTCTGAGTGTCTGTGTGTCTGACAGGCTCAGAGTGCTCATGGCTGCGCTGTACAGTTGGATGCAGTCATCACCAGATGTTTCAGCATCTTTTAGACTCTGGTTGTGTTCCCAGCCAGTGGAAGGATTCCTTAATACCTTAATAATTCCTTAATAACCTCCCCAAAAAGACACGTGCTAAGGACACTAGAGACTCCAGCCCTGTGGCCCTCACATCAGTACTATGCAAATGCATGGAGAGAGGTGTGTAGATTCCCGGTGTGGCGCAGCCCGCGCAGTGCAAGTTAGTGCAACGTGGCACACAGGCAGTTTGGTAGGCTGAGGTGCGCCAAGATGGGTGTGGCGGTTATCTGAGAGACTCCACACATGAAGATAAAAAAAATCTTTGATTTAACAGTTCTGGTCTTGTTGTGTGTGGTGCGCTCCGATATTCCAAATACAGCACACCACAAACATAAAGATTTGTCTGATGACACACTAGAATCTCGTCCCCCACGCCAGAAATCTTGCGTGATCAAACATGATCTGACATATTTTGTTGGTGGTAGCCATGGAGCCGTTAGCCACAGTCAGCTCGCTTCTTTATTGGTTACAATCAATTTCACGTCACATTCCGCGGAGTCGGTGACTTGGGATTGTCGGCTTCCCCCACACAGAAGCCGACTTTTGATCTAAACAGTGACATATTGAACATGTTTAATATTTACATGACTGTTGAACAAGCTGATTGTCAGGAGAATTTAACTCTTAACACAGCACACACCACAGGAGAATCTCATGAAATAATAAGAGCCTAAGATAATCAGGTGATTTTTGCTCGTGGTCGGAAGGGGGAAAATCTGAGCAAAATCAGACAGATTATCTTTATGTGCATAAACTACCTCACAAGCAGGTTGCCACTGTTCCATGCACATAATCACAACAAACACTAATAGAATGAACAGGTGAATTTATATCTAATTGTCCCGCCACATCTGACGTCAGATCAAAGGCGGTTGGCACGCGTAACCGAAACTCACTGAATTAACACAGAGGAAACTGATCCAAACTAACAAAAAATTAAAAAAAAAAAACTTAATAACTAACTATCATCTCTCTCAGCCACCAACAAACAGTCTCGGCATCAGTTAGTGAGTATATCAGCCATATTCACAGCGTTGCCATCTTTGCTAAACGTCATCTCTCAGGGTGGGAAGACTCAACGCCACCACAACAACAAGAACAAAAAGTGAATGTTATCTTGTCTGAATTGTGGTGGACACAAAAAATCTACTGATGCTTGGTTGGACCCTCTGGCCTGCTTCCCTCATTGTCCTTCCATGCACAAGGAAATGTTCTATGACAGCTTGTCAAATGACCACTCTTTGTCTTCTCGCATTATGGACCGGCTATATTGATTGTCTCATCATGAGAAACAAGTGTGATCAATTTTGAGTATGTTGAACGGATGACACGTGTGTTTTATCTGTGTTCATGTTTTGCCACGATGCATCACAAGTGTGTGACAGTGACAACTGTTTTATTGCATAAAAATGTGTAGAGTTTTGCAAAAGGAATGACTGAGATCTATAGTGTTTAACTAAGTGAAGATTGTTGATGGTTTTGTCAAAAGGATGCTCGATGAGCTTAAAGCAGATATCAGCGATCCGGTCGTTTTGGCTAATGCTGCGTTCAAGGCAGGCTTTTGAAACCGTAAGTTCCGGCTTCCAGTCACAACTATGACTTTGCAGCGTTCCAGGTAACCCGTAACTCATGTTTTTACAAAGTGCAAAACGGCCTCTCGTAACTGACCCGTGTTCAGTTTTTCACAGCGGAAAAACACAAGTTACGAGAATGACTGAGTTATCTGCATCTAGTCCTCGTCCCTTCAAATTCAGTGAACACAGCCCTTCATGGCGTTCTCTCTCCTCATTGGATAACGCTGTATCCCATGGGTTTGACGGAGAGACTGTCAAACACTCCATGTAAGTGATTGCTGACGGAAAATAGGACTATTTAGGACTTATATTAACAAAAACATTTCGCTGATATCTGCTTTAAACAACTGAGCAACTGATTCACTAAACTGGAAAGTATTTTAGCAGTTCAGAAAAACTGTAGTAGTTGCCAGAAGAGGAGAGTGGGATGAACACTTTATGACAACCTTCATCCCTTAAGAAATCCACACACCAAGCCTTTACGTCTTTCCTCAACGCTGCTTGAAGGGGGCTGGAATCAAACACATGGAGGGTGGGCTGAGTTAAGATGGACAGGCAGCCGGCACTTTAATCTTCATATTAGAAGCTAAAGAGGACTGATGATACCTTCTCTCTCCTCCTCCTCCTCCCATACCGTTGTCCTCCCCCATTTCCACACCTCCCCGGTGAACCTGACTCACTTCCTTCCTGTCTCCACCAACTCTCTCTGCACCTCCTTCTCCTCCTCCTTTCAGTTTTATCTTCCCCCACTCACTTTATCATTTGATTCTTCCCTCCTCGTCATCTCTCCTTTCCTCTGTCTGTTCTGTTCAGTCGGGTTTTACCT